>OZ026525.1:4783377-7183377 GCA_964019695.1 Loripinus fragilis
AGGATGATGATGAGGATGATGAGGATGATGAGGATGATGAGGATGATGATGATGATGATGATGAATCAAAGAGCTCAGATAACAAAATTTCAGTTGAGAACAGTCAGAGAAAAAGCACAAAAAATATTGTCATTCATATATACCTGATTCAGAAGAGAGAACAGATCGAGCATCTGCAAATTCATCATTGGATACAGTGAGAGTTTCCATGGAGCAAGAACGTACTGGTATCCCTTCAGCTGTAGAAGACAAAGATAACAATTTTAACCCTTTTTGTACTGATGGATTCTTCCTTCTAGCTTCCTACAATAAACTTGGGATGATCCATTCTATATATCTAGGGGTGTCAAGCTATAATTTTCAAATAACATTGTATTTTTTTGTCTGAAGATCTTTTTTACCTTAACAAACAGTGAAGACCCTGATGAAATGCAGCCTAATGCTGCATTTCATCTGGGTCTTCGCTGTTTGCAAAAGTACACATTTAGGTATCTACTAGTATACAAAGGGTTAAAGAAGACAATACAATGCTGGAACTGTTAGTCCAAACTGTTACGAGTAACACATTACATCCTGCATATATTCTGGGACCGCTATCAGCCGGCCAGCGAAACATTTCGCTAGAGGGGGGTGGGGGCGATAGAGGCCCAATTTTATATGCTTACTGGGATGTTGGCTAAAAACAATCAGGCAATTTAGGAAGGAACAAAAAATATGAATTTTCAAGTTCAAAGATTTTGCTGTACAAGCTTGATCTGCACTTTTAGGTAGCAAAATCTTTTAATTGAAAGTATTTTGAGAGAGAACTTATCTAACAATTAAAAACATTGAAGATTCAGAAAAATGCTACAAGAGCTACTAGATAAGAGTGGATAAGTTAAATGGCTGTGTAGACCCAGACACTTTAACTGTCTGCATCTACACAGCCATTTAACTTATTACTTTATTCAGGCGTAGGCGGTTTAAACAGGGCTGCGCGGCTTAGTTGTCAACACCGAGGTACCCCAGAAAATGGCATGAGCGTCTCCAGTATAAAAGCATAAGCATCATGTCTCTTGCCATGGTGGATCAGCACCATATCACCATGGTTTCCACTGCCAACATGTGCAGAAGGAGACAGGGCTAACCCAACGCCACAGGAGTTTATATATGCACCATACGGAATTCGTATATCGAGCTGAAATTGGGTCAGAGATGTGTTTGGATTAGACGTCCACCACCCGCAGTCATTTTCCCTCTAGATAAGAGTACCTAATTAAAATTTCATTTTCTTATTTCTCAACCAAAACAAATGTTGTGGGTACTCTAAAGAACCGTCTCAATGAGACGGTTCTGTTTGAGCACCCAATTCATATGTTAAAATTGATGGGTAAGAAAATATCCACAATTTTACGCTCAATAATTTTTGTTTATCTATAACTATGGATACTGCAGTATTCCCAGCAGGCACATATGACATCGAAACAATGTCATATCAAAGTTGATACGATGTCGACGTTGCATCAATTTTGATACAGCATGGATTTAAGATTGTGTGCATGCTGGAATTGTTTCCTGATATTTTGAGGTACTACATACACAAGCTGCCCTTGAGAGGTGTCGAAATTGAAAATAATGATTTTCAAATCTAAGAAACAGTTCTTCTGTAAAATTATTCATAAAACACTCAAGCAATTACTGGCCAATTGAACAGTGAATTCATACTTTTTTTTAAAAACACAGGGCTCCTGTTTTTATTGATGGCAAGTTAAAATGATAGAGCTCTTGATAGCTATACTAAGCAAAAAGGCAAGACTAGCAGAAATAATTAAAGGAAATAAGCAAAAAGTATAATTTGAAATGCCTTGCAGAGAACAAATATATGTGAACATCGCTTGTCGATACTTACATGCATTTTCAGTGTCAGAATCGGATAATTCCAAGTCGGAAGTAAAAACATCAGCATCTTCAAGACCTACAGAACACCAAGCAAGCAAACAAAAAATAAGACATAATACAACAGAAAACAAACATAATGCAACTCAAACATAATGCAGTAGAGATAAAACATAATACAACTCAAACATGATGCAGTAGAGATAAAACATAATACAACTCAAACATAATGTAGTAGAGATCAAACATAATGCAACTCAAACATAATGCAGTAGAGATCAAACATAATACAACTTAAACATAATGCAGTAGAAAACAAACATAATACAACAGAAATCAAACATAATGCAACTCAAACATAGTACAGTAGAATACAAACCTAATACAACAGAAAATAAATATAATGCTACTCAAACATAATGCAGTAGACTCTGAAATCAAACATAATGCAACTCAAACATAATGCAGCAGAAATCAAACATTAGAATTCAAACTTAATACATGTACAGTAAGAAAACATTTAACACTGCATGATGGGTAATTTTTCATGCTTTTGCACGTTTATCGTCTGCTGATTTTTCTTTCAATATTATCATTTTCAAAAAAAAAATTCAGGAATACTACCAGAACTAGAGTGTCAAACAATTTGGATCCAGATCAGGACTGACATTCTGTTGGTCCTGATCTGGGTCCAAACTGTTTGCAAAGGCAGACGACAAAAGCAAGGAAACAGTTGAATAGATTTCAGTTGAACTGATTTCTTCTAGGTTGACCCCTGTCCACGTAATTGGTACAGCAACAAAAGTACATAGCAATACACATGTCCAGGAGATGCAAAGGAAGTTCAATTCACATTCAGGAAATTAAAGGCAATCAAATGGCGGATAGCAATAACGGTCTAACTAGCCTAAAGCAAACGAGGCCAAGATCAACTTGCCATGACAAGGACTTATTTTATCTGTATTTGACCTAATATACACTCTTATAATATTAGGAGCAGTCTGATCAGGGTTCATAATTTGTTTGCTTGCATGATAAAATTAGTCTGGAGTACATTTGAATATCTGCAGCAGAGGTAATATGCAGACAACATTTTCTGAACACAAAAAAAAATATTCGCATGATAAGTGTTAAAAGCAGACATTGCAATTTCACTCCAATCTCTCATCTGCTTATGCAAACAATATGCACATCCAGAGTTCATATGATCAAAAGAAGACTGAAGTACATTTGAAGAATAGAACCTATTCATGATCTATTTAATAGCTATCTGTTATAACATATGTTATGGGTGCATAAAAGAAACATCTCCTAGAGACGTTTCTTTCACACGCCCAAAACTTTTGTTTGTTAGAAGAAAGAAACTGATAATAATCATTTTGGGGGGGGGGGGGGGGGGGGGGGGGAGGGGTTATATATTTTTATGTCTATCTCCCTATATTTCGAACTACTGATAATTTGAAATAAAATCTCCAGTCCCTCGGACTTTGGACCGTATATGCAGCAGATGTAATAAGCAGAACAAAAAATATTGGCAGGTTTAGAGTTGATATGGCTTTATGATAGTTGATGATGCCAGCATGTGTTTTTTTCCAAAAGAGGGTATAAATTTAACATTTATACTTCAACAACAGCAGAATCTAGGGCAAAGATTTGGTACCAGTAAAATGCATTTAAGCCCCCCATTGTGGGAGTCTGTAATTGTTCTATGTTTTGTTGTACGTTACTTTATGTCCATTCTAGGATTGCAATCATCTTGATGGGGAAGAGAGAGCTGGTTGCTTTGCTTAATTTGTCTGCCTGGTGTCTCGTGATGGTTGAGCAGCTCTTCCTGGCGGTGCCACAGGGTTGTCTGCGGTTTGTGATTGTGGTATTTCCTGATCATACTCACTAACTATTTTGGAAAAAAATTAAGCGTTACGTTGAATACAGTATTTTCAGAATATCTATTATCTGGAAGCCCAAAGTCTGGATGTAAGGTAGGTGTTCTGAAATTTCAAACACTAGTTATCCAGTCAAAAAGGCCTAGACACAGAGTGCAGACCCAGATCAGACTGTCAGATCAGGATCAGCCTGTTTGCTATTCTGACAAACAACAAGCATTTTGTGACTTTCAGACCTGAGAACAGAAAGAGTAACGTGTTCAAAATTTTAGAACATTTACCGCATGTTCTTTCTAAAGCACTTATAAGGGCCTCATCGCGAGAAAACCTGTCTTCGGGGTTTTCGACAAAGTGAGACTCAAACTAGTCTCCTCAATGACAGAGACTAGCTAGAAAATCAAAATTTTGCTTGTAGCAAGCTTAGAGTTGGTGCTTTCCTAACAATGAATAATAAAGGCGCTGATCAGCATGCACATCCGTGCAGGCTGGTCTGCGCCTTTGTTGTTCGCAAACCTCAGAAGACAGGTTTTCTTGCGACAAGGCCCATATAAGCCGACAAGAAATTCAATTACTTTAAATTACAGACAAGTGCAAATTCCCTGCTCAATACAATATATTTCAGATTAAATTTTCTCCAGTCATGCTTTAAGTGTAAATCATCTAAGAGGCTTTTGCAACTGGTATTCATTCTAGAACTACTGGACAAAATACAGAGCTGTAGATACACAGGACAGTCACACACCGTACAACCGGCAACTTTGATGGCAGATGATTAACATTGATGACAGATTCAACTTTTGATGTCACAAAAAGGGTAGGTAATTAGTTTCTGTTAGAAGCCCTCTCTTATTCTGTGGCAGATGAGTAAACTTGTTGGTAATTTGAGATTCTACAGAAACAAGTTGACATATTTGAATACTTTTCATCACATGATGTCACATCTGGAAGTGATATAACGCCATGCAATAAAATCGATAAACCACTAGTGGTTTACTGATTTTCAAAAACATTATAAAATGATATTTTAATTTCAGGCATATGTGGCAAAACCCTAACGTTTTCACGCCAAAAATGAAAATAGTTTTAATGTCATATGATAAATAGAATCTTGCATTCGTAGTCCTGTATGATTTAATTTATTTAACTTGTTGCCAAAAAGCGATAAAATGTTTGGCAAGCCTCGAAATTTATCGCTTTTCCTCAACTCGTTTAATAAATTCAATAACACATGAGCACTCATGTAAGATCCTCTATGTAAATATTTTGCAAATGTCCTGCCATTTTACACCTGAAAAACATTACCTTTTCCCATTAAATAATGTTAGAGACAGTATAAGAGATTTTGGTTCTAATCGCATCACAAAGCAGATAAGGCTCAGACATGCCTGTGTGTCCTCTGTGCAGTCTTGCCAGGGCCTTTGCTGCTCGAATACACAAAGTAAATAATGTAGATGAAGGCCCAGACCAAAAATTTAGACATCCTCACTAGACAACTGTGTATGGATGCTTTACAAGTGACTTTCGTGCCCGTCTGTTTATTGATGCCTTATGGTCACCTGCTGGGAAAGGGCTGACCTCTTGGCTCTCCTTTGAGATGTCTAATTGTGAAGTTGTCACTTTCCCATTGGTATTCTGAGTCAGGTGTGGTGCTTGATTGTATCGATTCCTTATCTTTGCCCTCTTTCTTACTTTTATACATCTGGAATATCGTGAAAATGAAACGCAGCTCTGCATTAAAGCTTCGTAAAAGCCGGCTTCTCTACATTGTTTCCGCCTATATCCAATAAAGCTGTATTAAAGGTACATTCTTTTAAAAACCTGCAAAAAAGCTACTGTGGAAAAGCTGTATCTTCTAGAGTAAGGTGTGTAAAAGCTTTATGTTTTGGTCAAAGAGCTGCAGCTTTTGTCAAAGAGCTACATCTTTTAGTCATTAGCTGTACCAAGAAAAGCTGGATATTTTCTATTTATAAAATCTAGATTCATATAAGTTTAATACGAAGCTTTAATAAGCTTTGCAAAAACTGGCAATTCGGCAGGTCTGTTAACCCTTTCTACACTAATAGATTCTTCCTTCTGGTTTTATACAATAAACTTGATATAGTCCAATTTACATATCTAGGGGTGTCAGGTTAAAATTTTAAAAAAATATTGTATTCTTTTATCTGAAGATCTTTTTTACCTTAAAAAAAGTTTTCAAACAGTAAAGACCCTGATTAAATCCAGCATTATGCTGCATTTCATTCAGGTCTTCACTGTTTGCAAAACAAATGTTCAGATGTTTCCCCAAATACAAAGGGGTTAAAGCTAGCTTTTCTACAACGAATACGCAGGTGACGATACTGCCAGGTTCTGAGAAGCTTTTAAAGCTGCAGAAAAAGCTTAATGGAAGTTACAAAATCTTGTGTTAATCTGTATGTTCATCTGTAGTATATGTTAGTATCAAGATGTCTCTTACAGTAAAACTGTACATATACCATATTTACCCTAAATGTTTGGACAGATCACACTAGTATAATTAGGGTTAACACTATTTTATCATTCCATTACAGTGCAGACTTTTTGTAGAACATCTCAGATTTGAATGTAACACTGCCATTGCTGTTGGTCCCAAAAATTTTACCACAGTATTTTACAAAGAAACTGTAGGAAAATGACAATTGCTGTGTAAAATTGTCTCTTTATAACACTGTTCTTTTATAATATGGTCAATTTGTATGGACCCCCAAATATAGCGTTTTAAAGGGACTCAACTGCACTATCTTTTACATGCTTCACCAGGTTGCAAAATGGACACATTCAACTTTAAGTTACATATCAGAGATTATCAGATGTTTCTTTTTTTTTTTTTTTGTTTGAGGTTTTACATCCCAGTCAACTGCTATGGTCATGTTGGTAGGGTAAGTTCACCTAACCACATTTTTCCTGGGCAAGCTTGGGACCAGCTGCCTTGGAATTTGCGGAAAACAGCATGCCAATCAGCAAAATTGGGAACAAAATGACCTCTGCTAAAGTCACAAACTAAAGCGTCAAAATGCAATATTTAAAAAAAAAATTGAAACAAAAATTAATTTAAATATATATTAAACTTCGCTAATTTCAGTCCAATTTTCATCAAACTGAACTACATTAGAAATTTGGAAATGTTCTCTTTATTTTCAATTATCTAAACTCAAAATTGGCAACAATAGGCTGGATATTCAGCCCCTAATTTCAGCTAGGGAAATTTCTGAGAAGTTAATTTAAAAGAGTCTGAATATTTAGGGTCAATATGGTTTACCAAATGCCACAAACTGTCAACTTTCTTGATAAGAGGCATCTTTATTGAAACCAAAAAATGTCATTATCATATGGAGAAATCCTTTGAAGGAAATATGTTCCTTGTGCATTAGAATGGAGATACAGTAAAACCTGTCTTAAGGGGCCACTTAAAAATAGACAAAACAATGGTCTTATTGGAAAAAGTAGCTTAATGAAGGTTGAAAGTGTTGCAGAATGCTCCCCTTTGAAATAAAGAACAAAAATTTGCGTCCCTTATAACTGTTAAAAATAGACAGCTATCAACTGTGCCTTTAAATTTCAACTATAGTCGCATTTGGCAGTGAACGGTAAATTCGACTACAGTCGCGTTTGGCAGCGAAAGTGTTAAGAGGCTATTTTGGCCCCCATATGAGGCCAAAAAATGAAAATTGCTTTTCACAAGTTTCTTCTTATTAGTTTATTAGAACAATAGTAAAAGGGTAAAACTCTGGGATTTTTTCTATTTTTACCATTGCTATGGTAACAAAAATGGCTACCAAAATAGGCTGAAAATAGGAAAGAGACCATTTTGGGGCAAATTTAAGACATCTGACAGAGCACAAGCAAATACCAAAAAGATATTTTAACAGAGGGTGTGAATTATCATGGCACACAATATATTGAAAGGTTTTTTTTTTTTGGTATTCGCTTGTGCTGATATCTAATTCTTAAAAAATCGGTCTGAAAAAGCCTTGAATTTAGCCCAAAATGGCATTTTCTCTATTTTAGGTCTATTTTGGCGGCCATTTTTGTTATCATAGCAACCATTAAATTTAAAAAAAAATTGCCAGAATTTTACACTTCAACCATTCTTCTAATAAACCAATAGGATGAAATTGATGGAAAGCAACTTTCAGTTTTTGGCTCTAGAGGGGGCCAAATTAGCCCATTAATGCACGTACCCCTTTCCAACAGTAAATTGCACAATGTTGAAATTTATTTTTGACCATATATCACACGATATACGTTCTAAATAAAACTTTGACTACAGTTATTCCCTAAAAACAGTCTGAAAACCCCTCTTATCCAAAACTATGAAATATGCAACAAGCAATCAATCAATACAATGTGCAAATGAGTGAACATTACTGCTTAACCCTTAAAGCACCAAGCACCAATCAGGGCTGCCTATACAAGCAAAAATACTAAACGTAAAATTGTGATTATTTTCTTACCCTTTCAGCTAATCATATATTTTTGATGCTCAAAAGAACCGTCTCATTGAGACTGTTCTTTTAAGCACCAACAACATATATTTTGGTTGATTTTGTTTGATTTGATTCTTTACGTCCCATCAACAATCTTTCAGTCTTGCTCAAGGACCACAACGCAGTGACACCGGTGAGGCTCGAACCCGCGGCCCTTCGGTCTCGAGTCAAGCACTCTACCACTGAGCCACTGCGCTCCCTATTTTGGTTGAGAAAGAAATAAAATAAACTATTATTGCAAATACATGTATTCATGGTACTTTGAGGGTTATTAATAGGAAAACACAAAATGCCAACAAACAACCCAGCATTACAAACTACCCACCATTACTGACACTTGATTTGGGCTGACTATTCTCGGTGATAATCTCTGAACAAATCAGATACAGAAATAATACACAGCAATAAGATAGATATCCACCTCTTTCCTTGCTAGCGGTGACTTTTGTTGTCTCCTGATTACCTTTGGCAAACAGTTTGGGCCCAGATCAGGTCCGACAGAATGTTGGTCCTGATCTGGATCCAAACCGTTTGATATTCTAATAGTGTTCAAGAAAGAATTTTTTGAAAAAGTTGATTTTGAAAAAAGTCAGCAGACAGCTGATAACCTTTGCAAATAGTTTGGACCCAGATGAGGACTCAGTCTGTCAAAACGTCATTCCTGATCTGGATCCAAATCATTTGACACTCTAACAGTCTTCCTTAAAGAATTTTTTGCAAAATTTAAAGTTGATTTTGAAAAAATCAGCAGATGACAACTAAAGTATGAAAAATTAACCAGCATGCAAAGAGTTAAGACATTGAAAGAATAGTTACATAAATCGAAGATCAAATCTTATCGCAAAATAAGCACACTAATTACATCAAATAAATGGGGAAAAAAACAACTTATTTCAGAAAAAAAGTATTGAAAATACAATAAATCACAACACATTAACATTAGGCCAGCATAAATTATATTTTTATTTCCCCTGACTTATCTAGAGGCCCTCAGATAGGATTTGTTTCTTTACGTCCCAGTCAACAATTTTTCAGTTATGTCAATACAAGTCTTCCTGAGTTGAACCAGTACTAAGCAAGGATACCCTCAGATAAGTCCTACAAAATGCTAAAATTAATCTCATCTATATCTACAGCCTTTTCCCATATAACATATTTTTACTCCAAATTTTTCCCGTTTTGGTGCCATTTTTCCCCAGGCCCCCCTTTCCAGATAATGATACCTTCTTATACTTAAAGATGCATATGGGAGACTCCACCAAATATGAGCAGCAACTTGAGATTTCCAACAATGTGGTATGTGCAACCAACTAAGGCTCAGACCAGCCTGCGCATATGCGCAGTCTGATCAGAGCCTTTGCTAGTTGTTTGAATATTCTAGGACTGTTAAGCTACTGACCGAACATCATTTGGAGTTTCTAAGCTTAACAGGTGGCTGCACAGGCTTGTCTGAGTCTACACTTGTAAAAATGCCACATTGTTGGAAATCAAGTGTCACGGCTCATATCATAAGGAATGGAAGAGTAGGGGATGCTCAGATCCGCAAGCACCTACAGATGGTGGACAAAAGTATTTGTCACCGACGTCACTGTTTTCCTGATTTTTCATAAATATCACTGTTACAAAAATATTTTGAACATTTTATAAAAACTTACTGGAATGAAAAGCAAATAGAACAGAATAATACATAAAGGATCTTATATGAGTGCTCATTTTTTTTAAATTTATAAACAAGTTGGGGAAAAGAAATGAAATGAAAGGCTTTCGCTTTTTTGCAATTAGTAATAAATTTAATAATACAGGAGCACGATTGTTAGATTAAATAAATCAAATGAGGATAAAATTACTTTGAAATCACATTTTTAGCATGAAAATGTCAATATTTTGCCAATATGTATGCAATGTTCAGGCCTTCAGATAAGAGTGCGTAGTGGCAATTTATTTTCTTTATTTCTCATTCAAAACATGTTGTGAGTACTCAAAACATCCGTTTAAATCAATAGGTAAGAAAATATTTACAATTTTACGCACATCAAATTTCCTTATCTGGATCTATGAATGTTGAAATGGACATCATTACATAATGTCACTAAATATGTAAGCCACTAGAGTTATATCACTCCAAGTTGCACTGTCATGATAAATTGATTTAAAACTAAATGGTGACATCATAAGTTGACAAATATTTTGTTCACCATCTGTATATATGTTGGCTGGCTTTTATGAATCTTTACGTACCTTCAGCATCATAGAACTCATCATCTTCATCCGAGCTGGACTCTTGTAGTTGCTCTAAGCTCTGGAACCGCCAGTCCGATATCTGACTGGAATCTAAAACACATAAACAAATGAGCCGCAGCATGTAATTTCCAACAATGTTGCATTTTGACAAGTGTAGACTCAGACGAGCCTCCTTTTAAGCTTAGAATTCCAAATGATGTTCAGTCAGTAGCTTAACACTCATAGAATATTCAAGCGACTAGCAAAGGCTCTGATCAGGCTGCGCGTATGCGCAGGCTGGTCTGAGCCTTTGCTGGTCGCACATACCACATTGTTGGAAATCTCATGTTGGGCTCAAATAGGGACAGCCGATCAGAGAATGGTACAAATAACATGTGTGAAGCCATTCTTTAACCCATTAAGGCCGAATGAAATCTCCTACTCTTATCAACAGGCCTTCAGATTTATGGTGGGCCCGGGTCATTGTCCCATGATTTCAAAATATGGCCTATCACTTGCCAAGGCAGTGGGCCCAGTGGACCGATCCTTTTTATTTGTGAAAAAAACTCACTTTAATAAAATGTTCATACAGAAAGTACATGTAAGTTGTCAGTACAGTAAAACCTGTCTTAAGCAGCTTCTCAAAAAAAGACAAAACAAAGATCCTTATAACAAATGGTAGGTTAATGAAGGTCGAAAGGATTGCAGAATGCTCCCCTTGGAGCATTCTGCAATACTTTTGACCTGCATTAAGCGATAATTGGTCTTCTTTTTTGAGTGGCCCCTTAAGACAGATTTTACTGTATAATCAGCAGTCAATATACATATATGCATACAAGTGCCTGTGTCAGTGTGAAGGTAAAGCATACTACCCAAATGTCAACTGTGTTTAGTTTGATATGCTTTGGCCCATCATTTAAGAAAATGACCCACCATTTTTTGCTCCATGGGCCACTTAGGCCCACCAATCTTGAAAAAAATCTGAAGCCCTGTATCAATTGGACCTGTCCATATCTGTTTTAAGGGTTGTTGGGTGGTATTTTTCATTTTTATTCAAATTTTAGTAGAACATTCTGTAAGCAAACAGTGGTGACCCTGATCAGACACCTGAACAGTGTTTGCACTGTTTGCCTATGTCCCATGTTGGGGACAATATGCTTATATGGGTTAACTATTTGCATGATGAGTACTCTTTCATGCATTTGTTGTTGTCTGCTGACTTTTTCAAAATTAACTTTTTCAAGAAAAATTCAGGAAGACTATCAGAGTGTCAAACAGTTTGGATCCAGATCAGGACTGACATTCTGCCTGTTTGCAAAGGTCTAAACTGTTTGCAAAGGTTATCATTAGATGACAGTCGCCGCTCGCAGGGAAAGAATTAAACATGCTTGGACAGCTACCTAGTGGGACTACAGGTCTAATTTTTTGTATAAATCATCATCTATCAGCAAAACTGTATTTGACCAAATAATCACTCTGTGCCTCAATCTTTTCCAAAGTCTATAACTTTTTTTAAAAACAGTGGGTGTAGATCCAGATCAGCTAACTTGTGATGACTAGGGGATAGCTGTATTCAAAATTATCATTTGGGTGTACATGTAGTCGGACATACGGTCAAATTTTTAGTTTAAAACATGATTTCCTACAGTATATGCGACGAAATACCTCCCCAAATGAAAACTTTTAATATGGTTATCCCTAGAAACATTCTTCCTTCAAAAAGATGGTGAAAATGTAGTATGTTGCATCAACAGGCAGCGGGAGCCAGGTGTGTAAAACCACTTGCCAGCCAATGTAATAATGACATAGAGTTTCTGACAGTATATTGCAGGATATACTGTTGCAAATTCATGACATTATTCAAACCGTCACGTTACATTTGCAAGTGCGTTAGAATTTTTAACAATCAAATACTTAATTAGATGTTATTCATATCTTTACACACAACATTATATTATCCTAGCTTAGTACTGGTTCAACCGAGGAAGACCCGTCTCGACGTAACTGAAAGATTGTTGACTGGGACGTAAAGAATCAAAACAAACAAAATCACAACATTAATTATATTTTTGTGGAGAGATAAAAGGTATTCTGGAAAGCTATATAAAAATTTTGAAAAATTGATTGTAAAATAAATTCTATCAATCTTTTATTGGAGTCCAACTTATTATTTAGCCCATAGCCTGCCAATCATGACTTTTGTCAGATCTGTTTATGTTATTAGGTAGCCAATATTGCAAACAGTACACAAATTATTTTTGCTTTACTGGCCCTATGCAAGTGCACTTCAGACTAGTTTTTATCTTGAAAGCAAACAATATATACTGTGGTCACACTGTTCCCTTGTGGGCCGTCTGATCTGGGCCCAAAGCCGAGCATTGTAAACTTGATATCAAAAGACTTTGAGAATGCTTGTTGACATAGTGAGGCTTACCGAGATATAGAAAGTACTAGGTGAGTGTCTTTTGATATCAAGTTTACCAGGCAAGGCTTTGAGAGCGCTTGTTGACATCGCGAGGCTTGCTGAGATATAGAGAATACTAGGTGAGTGTCTTTTGATATCAAGTTTATCAGGCTGGGCTTACAGAATGCTTGTGGCATTGCAAGGTTTGCCAAGATATAGATAATACTAGGTGAGTGTCTTTTGATATCAAGTTTAACAGACAAGGCTTTGAGAAGGCTTGTTGACATGGCGAGGCTTGCCGAGCGATTCAACATGCATTCTCATAGCCGAGCCTGGTAAACTTGATATCAAAAGATGCGAACCTTGTATTCTATTTATCAATTTACCCATTATTTCACTCTTCAAACTAGCCATTATGACGTATTATTTGATATTTATATTGATTCAGCGTCATTAACAATGTCATTCAAAAAGTGCAACATCATCATGACCTGATAAAGGCACATGCTGTGATATAAACAACGTTTATGAGGCAACATGTAACAATGCAGATATTATGAGAGGTAACTGATAATTTCAATTATTTGCAGAACTATACCAACCTATTGAAGATTTAGATTTTGATGACTGAAGAGATATGTGTGTTGACCTTGACCTTGTGGAATGTCTCGCTGATGATGGTGACAGGTTTTTTTGGCTGTCCGACTTTTTCACCTGATCCAGTGACTTTTGTTTAGCTACACTATTAGCTGGACTGGATTTAGTTTCTTTTGAACTATCAATGATATTGTTTGTTGTTTTATTATCACATTCTGTTTCCCCGTCTGTTGCTGCGGCCATTGTCTCTCGTAACGCTAACTGTGTTTCATGTTCTAACCGCCTAATGTCACTCAGTTCAAGACCATGATACTCATCTTGCCAGCACCAGGCTTGCCGATGAGCCCGTAGCATGGTTTTACGCAAACCTGAAATAGGAATAAGGTAGCATCAGGGATCAAATTTTGGATTTTTAACCACTTGCTAAACATAGCAAATGGCTATTTTTCTCACTTGATCAACTTGCTTTTTCAGTGAAAATGTTAGAGCTATTTTTTAGTAACAATGCAAATTAGAAAATTGAACAAATTTAATTAACAGGTATATGTACACAGCATTAATTGACAGACAAAACCCTATTAGCATTTTCAGCATCCTGAGCCTATATTCATGGTTCCTTGCATACAGTGTGAATCAAAATCAGCCAGCTTCTGAAGAAGCTGGCTGATCAGGATCTACACTGTTTGCCATACAACGTAGCTGTGTTGCATAATTTGGTTGATATGAGAGTGACTTGTTTCCAAATGCTAAAATAGCAAGTGATGGCAATTTCTACTTGCTTTTTGGAGAAAACTACCAGCATTTAGCATGTTAGCAAGTGCTAAATTTGATCCCTGTAGCCTCATTCAAAATTTTTGACTAAGTGAGTATGTTGAAGACTTACTGGTGGTGGAACTGGTCTTAAAGATTATGGATGATCAGGCCTCTAAATAAACCAAAAGATTTAGGCGTAAAACTGTTAAAAAAATAATATCCATCGATCGATCATCAGTTTAAACAAGTGTTTTGGGTGCTCAAAAGAACTGTCTCAGTGAGGTTGTTCTTTTGAATACCCACAATATATGTTTTGGTTGTGAAATAAGAAAATTATCTTTTTAAGTTTGGATGTAGAAAATATATAGCTATCACACAATCTAAATAAACAAAATGGTGCATTGTAACCTCATTAAGCTACATTATTATATACCTATAGCTGATATGACTTTAGAACTGTCTGTTTTCTGGTCATCTGATACAGAAAGCCGGATCAACGAACTGAGGTTTTCTGAATC
Source organism: Loripinus fragilis (assembly GCA_964019695.1). Lineage (NCBI taxonomy): Eukaryota > Metazoa > Mollusca > Bivalvia > Lucinida > Lucinidae > Loripinus > Loripinus fragilis. Next base: position 4,798,133 of record OZ026525.1, read on the forward strand.
CATATCACTCTCCTTTAAAACGAGGCTAACGTCGGTTACCTGCTTTTGCGGCGGCGTCACGTAAAAAAAATTGCAAGCATGGAACCAGAGACGGAAAAAGTGTTGACCTGACGTCAAGAAACGTAACGTTATGGCAAACATTCCCGCAATTTTTCGGGATTAAAGACCAAAACAGGTTTTAAAATCAGAAAGAATGTCAGAAAAAAGGCATATAATAAACATTTTATCATAATAGTAACTTGATCTGGCGTACAGTATCAAGTCTAGTGTGATCCGATGGTATGACCTCATCCACTCGACGTGATACAGTACGCCAGATCAAGTTACTATTAAGATAATGTGTATTTATCGGTATAATGTGGGTATATTGTGGTGCCCCACTGTTTCTCCACCCACTTATCATAATGTTGGATTTTATATGGAAATGTGCATATGTGACCATGCCAACAGTCATCAATAATAAGCTGTCGAAAAAAATCTCTATTGTTATTTATTGAATACACCTCATTAGTTTGAATTTTTGGGCATTTTGTAAACGAGTGATTGCTCAAAACTTAAGGCCATCCTTAAAAAATTGTTTGTTTGCTGTCACACGACCAACTCTCTCAAAATGCCACCTAACCCAAAAAATATATGGCCCTTTCGTTAAAACAGTTTTATCCAAATTTTAGACTTTTTTTCTTTATTTTAATCATAGGTTTAGATACTCAAATTTTTTGTGTGTAAAATTGTAAATATTTTCTTACCCATCAGAATTAACAAATGCTTTGGGGGCTCAAAAGAACCGTCTCATTGAGACGGTTCTTTTGAGCACCCACAACATATGTTTTGGTTGAGAAATAAGAAAATTATTTTCTTGGTACGCACTCTTAACTAAAGACCTGTTTATTGTCTTTGTTAACAAATCAGTTAGCAAACAATTTTTAAGGATGGCTTAATAGAAAATTGTACTGGTCTAATGACAGGCCTTTAGTTAAGAGTGCATACCAGAAAAATAATTTTCTTATTTCTCAACCAAAACATATGTTGTGGGTACTCAAAAGAACCGTCTCAATGAGACGGTTCTTTTGAGCACCCAAAACATATGCTAAAAACTATGGGTACGAAAATATTAACAATTTTACGCTGATTTTTTTTTTGTTTATCTAAACCTATGAATGAGGGGTAATATACCTATATCATGTATAAATCGCTCAATCTTGTTCTGCATCCCCCAGTATTTGAACTCCACCCTACATAACTTGTAAGCTGTCATTATTTTCTTTGTTGTGTTTTGGGGATCTCGACAAGCCTGGCAATACTCAGATCGCCAGTTATCATTCAGTGGACCTCGCTTCGTTGTTTTAGATTGATATGTTTTGGGATCTTCCTCTTTCCTGTAGTCGCCACTGGATATTGGGTCCTTAACAATGTCCAGGTAATCTAAAAATACATATAACTCTCATTACAACAAATCCAGGCACCAAGTTTATAAAACTTTTTCATGCTCAATGCAACAAAGCATGGTATTTCAACTGCTCATAAAAAAGTTATACCATGGCTTGTGCACCTGTATGTAAGATAATCCACTCCCTAAAAAAAGTTATACCATTAATATCCAGAACAGAATGTTATATTATTATATATATCCAAAATTCTTCTCCCCTTCTTTCTTCCTTTCTTTCCTTTCTACTAACTAGTTAAGTGCTAAGAAAAGAATGTTAATTTATATTAGAGCAAAATAGTTTTGCAATAGAAGCAGATAGTAGGCAGCATGTGAAAATTTTGATTATGTTGTAAATATAAAAATACTATATGCTAATAAACTATAATAAAAAAAAAAAAAAAAGTTATACCATGGCTTGTCCACCTGTATGTAAGATAATCCTCTCCCTAAAGCTCGTGGATTATCTCCACATACAGGCGGACAACCCATGGTATAACTATTACTTATCATATAACGTCTTTGTTATTCTTTGAGTGAGTGAGTGGATAACGTTACTTAATAAAATGGTATGACAACAAAATCCATAACACTTTGGCAGGAACTTGTAATGTCATGACCACATCCCTGACACTGCAATTTTTCATAGAAATCATGTACCGCTTGAATGAAAGTAATAAGATTACATTTAAAGTGTCATTCAATAAACAGAATTCTACTCTTGGTCATTTTATACAGAATTTATTTAACTCGCCACATGCTCATTTAATAAATATCATATGAAATGACCTTTGTGTAAGGTCCTATAGATCTGAACTCACATTATATATTAAGAAAATGCACTGTGGGCTTAGCCAGGAAAACATCTGAAGAGAAAATCAAGCAAAAATATGCATGCTGCAGGCCAGCAGTAATGGTTATAACATACCCACTGTTCTCTCTTTTATTTCATTGTTAGACATGCTGAACACATTTTCTCTCTCTCCCCCATCATTTAGGTATTTTGTCTCAATCTCCAGGTAAAATTTCTCCACAAATGGACATCTGTATCTGGTCTTGGTGTATGGGTAGGCGTTCCATGCTTCCTCCTCGACTCTTAATGCAGACTTTGGCAAGATTGCACGGAACCAGCCTAAATAGACAAAAATAGACAAAAATATTCATGCGCAGATCCAGATCCAGAAAGTTTTGCCAGTCTCTGACAACTTTTTTTTATGAGAGGAAAGAGGATCCAAAGAGCATTACCAGCGGGCCATCATCGCCCGCCAGCGAAACACCATTTTTATGGCGTTTCGCTGGCGGGCCGATGATGGCCCCATATTGAATGCTGGCTTTGTAGCGTTGTGATTTTTCAGGGGATCCAGACCAGTATTGCTAAGAAACCCTATATTTTGGTGATTTTTCAGGGGGTCCGGACCCCCTCCTCTGGATCCGCACATGAATATTTAAGAAATAGATTCACACTGGAATTAATTTGTTGCTTAATATATCACAGGCTGGAGGTCAGTTGTTAAAGTGGATAAATCATGACCACTTCCCGCTTGTGATTTATCCACTTATGACTGACTGACAGACAGTGATATATTAAGCAACAAAACACTAACAGCGTGAATTTATTTCAATTCTAACATACAAAAAGATTAAATATATGAACAAATCCTTCAGTCTATAAGGTTTCCACCATCCTGAAAACAGCATTTGAATTTCCCGTAACTCTTCTTTGATCTTCTAATTTTAGAAATAAAGTTTCTATTTTTCAAGAATACAGTAAAAATACTCAAAATCAGGTTAACATTTTACCATTTTCATCAATTTTAACAAATTATATCTATCAAAACAACAGCATTTATGTTAAAAATCAACTGTCTAGAATTATTGGAGGGACGTAAATAATTCCTAACAAGAGAAAAATCACCTGTTTTTATTAGATAATTCACTGTTCCATGCAGCTTTCATCTGTACTGAACATATTTATTGTGAAAACATAACTGAATTCTATTTTTACAAATGATTTAAAAAGAATTTTTTTTTTTTCGAAAAATGTTCATAGTTACAGATCTAGTCTCTTTAATGATGCTACAATGTTACTATAAAATTCTGAAATTACAAACACTTTTCTTTTTCTGTTCTTATTTTGTTTGATTTGTTTCTTTACGTCCCATCAACAATCTTTCAGTTATAAAGGGACGGGTCTTCCTGGGTTGAACCAGTACTAAGCTAGGATTAATGTTCTTGCTCAAGGACACAACGCAGTGACGCCAGTGAGGCTCGAACCCGCAGCCCTTCGGTCTCGAGTCAAGCACTCTACCACTGAGCCACTGCGCTCCCCGATTTTCTGTTCTTAAATAAAATGCTGGTCATCAGGGCTGGAATTCCAAAATGCATGTCAGAATAGCAAAAAGAGAAGACCCTGATCAGACTGCTTCTTTAGATGCAGTCTGATCTGGGTCTGCACTGGTTGTCTAGCCAACTATTGTTCAAATTTTTAGAACATTTACTGTAATATGAGAAATACCACTCATTAACCGGGAGGGGGGGGGGTGATATTGTGGATGCCAATTATGAAGTTAACCTAATAATTGGATATAAATGAAAACAAAATTACCTGGTAAATGACTGCCAATATGGTATATTTTGTAAGTATACTGGCCATTGCCCCCTGGTCCTTCAGTGTACGGCTGATTCTCTAAGATCTCAACCCCACTTCCCGCACCATGGCTCTCTTCTCGACTCTTTTTCTGAAAACATATAAACAAAAATCTAAGGTGTAAGGTTGTGATTATTTTCTCACCCATCCATGGGTAAAGTTCAAAATCTACAAAATCCTTAACTTTTATAATTCAAATTTTAAAACTTGCAGTAAGCCTTCAAACTATTAATATTTCAAGTTTAAATGGTTAATTGCCTTTAGATAAACTGTAAATATATCAGAAAAGCGATTATAATCTGCCTAATTCAGTATTTTGAGGCTGACTTTCTCTGGAAAGTCACACTCAAAATCCTGAATTCAGGAATCATCCTGAAAACTTTCACCCATGCCCATCAGTCTAAAATATGACTAGAGTGCACAAAAGAATGGTCTCAAAAGAATGGTCTCATTGAGACAATTCTTTTGAGTACCCACAAAATATGTTTGGTTGAAAAATAAGAAAATTGATTTATAACTACCACACTCATATCTGAAATATCAATAGTAGAGTTGTGTCAATTATACAGAAATCTATACTGCATGCACATAGGGTGGGTGCTATTCAGGAAATTTTATTTTGACCAAAGATCTGGGTGTTGTGCCCTGTTTCTCTAAAAAAATTTTGAGTGAATTCTCAGTTTGTCTGTTTTTCGGGAGCTGATTAGGGAGTTTTAAAAAATAACTTTTCTACATAACTGAGCTGTAACAAGTTTGCAAATACTGTAAAACACTTACAGGGTAGTCATACAGGCAAATTTGAGTAAAATTCAGAACTTTTCAAGGACTTTTAAAGACTATCCTACAGTTTTCAAGGACTAAAAGTTTTGGAAAATACTGATTTAAGTGTTAAAATTCTACTTCAGAAATGCAAGACTGAGATAATGGAGGCATTAGTACTGGAAATTTCGCATGGGAGAATATTTTTTTCTTTAAGAGTAGCCTCTACGAGAATAGAAACTGACTCTAAAGGGCATTAAATATTAAACAACGCCAATATATCCGGCTTTTAAAATCGCCAAATTTTGTTATTGAGAATATTTAAGTGGCATACAGTAGTTATTTTATGAAAATGCTCCCATTCACTGTGTTGCCGTCAAATTTAAGAGTTTTCGTAAATTATTTATTTCTTAAAATCATTTTGTGAAACTGCCGTCACTGGTAAGCATGCAGACTGAGATGCTGGGTCATCTTTGCTATAATTTCCCCAAAATGTTGTTTTTGCTGCAGTGGGGCAAATATCCCTTTATCAGGCCTTATGATTAACTCTGACAGGCTAAGAAAAAAATCCTTACAGGCCTTAAGTTAAGAGTGCCTACCAAAAAATAATTTTCTTACTGCATAACCAAAACATATGTTGTGGGTAATCAAAAGAACCATCTCAATGAGACGGTTCTTTTGAGCACCCAAAACATATGTTAAAACTGATGGGTAAGAAAATATTTACAATTTTACGCTCAAAAATTTTGTTTATCTAAACCTAAGTTCCAGCCATTCATGACAAATGTTGTCTGTTTTGTCATCGATCTTCTTTGCAAACAATATGGACCTGGATCAGACTGCTCCCTTGCTCCCTTAGGAGCAGTCAGATCAGGATTCACAGTGTTTGATTCCATCTAATACTAAAAAATAGTCTGCAGTGAATTTGAATCTATGCAGAAGAAGTAAAACCCAGACTACCTCTTCAGGACAAAGATATTGGCTAGATATGGGCCTTGTCGCGACAAAACCTGTCTTCGGGGTTTCCAAGCAGGTCGTACCAAAACCAGCCTGCTCAGCTACACAGACTAGCTAGAATAGTGAAATTTCGCTTGGAGCAAGTTTTTATATGATATAGTTTCCGATAAGCGAATCACAAAGGCACTGATCAGACTGTGCGAATGCACAGGCTGGTCTGTTCCTTTGTTGTTCGCAAACAGGTTTTGTCGCGTTGAGGCCCATATAAAAAAGATAACTGCACAAATCAATCAACATGAAATGACCTTTGATATTTAAGAAAATGGAATTTTCCGAGACATGCTACTTAGAAAGATAAAAATAGCCAATTTCATTAAATCAGCACAACAGCAAATTGGATTTTATGCTTTCAATCTCATTTAATAAGTTTAGGTGCTTTTAAATTTTTCCCATTAAATATATCTTTATTGGATACAATCAAAACTGAGGACAGGGTCTTTGTGTGAATAAAAATAATAAGATAATTCAGTAAAATTAAAATTTTCGCAACTAGTGACGACTTGTCTGCGGGCAGCCTTTGCAAAAACAGTTCAGACTAACTCAGGCCATGAAAAATATCAGGCCTCATCTGGATCCAAACTGTTTGATAATCTGAAGGTTATATTTCTGAAAGAATATTTTAGCCAAGACATGAGATTTCCAACAATGCGGTATTTGTTTGTTTGTTTGATTTGATTCTTTACGTCCAATCAACAATCTTTCAGTTAAACAGGGGCGGGTCTTCCTGGGTTGAACCAGTACTAAGCTAGGATACATGTGTCTTGCTCAAGGACCACAACACAGTGACGCCGGTGAGGCTCGAACCCGTGGCCCCTCGGTCTCGAGTCAAGCACTCTACCACTGAGCCACTGCGCTCCATGAACAACAATGCGGTATGTGCGACCAGCAAAGCCTCAGATCAGCCTGCGCATACGCACAGTCTTTGCTAGTAGCTTGAATATTCTATGAGTGTTAAGCTACTGACCAAACATTATTTGGGGCTTAAAGCTTAAAAGGAGGTTGCACAAGCTCGTCTGGGTCTTCAATTGTCAAAATGCCATATTGTTGGAAAGCACCTGTTGCGGCTCATTTTGAAAAAGTTTTTTTTTTTTCAAATCTGCAGACAACAACAAGATATGACAGTCACGTGACTTTTAGTGCCCCCAAAGGGAAGGGGTCTATCATGCAACACACTTGTGGAAAGCTATTTGACAATGTCAGACCATTTTTACTATTTTTCTATAATTGAGGCCAGAGGTCAAGGTCACAGTGATCTTGAAACGGTATGCTACACTCCATAACACCAAGATGTATCCACACACCAAATTTGGGGTTCCTAAATCAAATAATATAGGAGATTGAAGTTAGATATGCTCTAGAAACGATTTTTCTAGAACTGAGGCCAAAGGTCATGGTCTCAGTGACCCAAACAGCAAAGAGGAACACTCTGCTGAGGCCAGAGGTCAAGGTTACAGTGGCCTGGAAAAGGATGCAGCACTCCGCATCTCCAAGATGTATCCACACACCAAATTTGGTAATCTTCTCTGAAATAACATTAGAGATGTTTAGGACATGATTTTTCTAGAGTTGAAGCCAGAGGTCAAGGTCACAGTGACAGTGAAACAGTATGTGACACACCACAGCCCCAAGATGTTCCACAAACCAAATTTGGGAATCCTGCCTCAAATAAAATAAGACATATGCTCTGGAATCGATTTTTCTAGAACTGAGGTCAAAGTCAAGGTCACAGAAATAGTACACGACACTCTGCGACCCAAAGATGTATCCACACACAAACTTTGGGATTGCTATCTCAAATAATATAGGAGATATGCTCCAGAAATAATGCTTTTGTTTGAGCTCATTCTTTATGCCCCACTGGCCCAGTCAACAATCTTTCAGTTACATCGGGACAGGTCTTCCTGGGTTGAACAGTACTAAGCTAGGATAAATGTGTCTTGCTCAAGGACACAATGAAGTGACGCCGGTGAGGCTCGAACCCGCGGCCCTTCAGTCTCCAGTCAAGCACTCTACCACTGAGCCACTGCGCTCCCTGCCGGACACGATGTGAAAAGACACACAGTACTAAACATATGCCTCCCTTAAGAGGCATAAAAAATCCCAGTCTACACAAGAACCTCCAACATGTTGTGTGCAAACCATTTTCCTGAGAATCTACTCTCTATTCTTCAACTTGGCCAACTCTGTCTAGGCAGCAATGTTGAATATTGACTGCGACAAGTTTCATTAGTGTAGACTAAGTTTATTTAGAGGCTGCCAATTCCTACTTTATCAATCAAATTCATTTATCACTGCACAAAAATACCCTCTTATTGTGCCAATAAATTGATTGGAGACCAGTCGCTGATCCTGGACATGGGAAAACGAATTTTATCGGTCAGTGTAATGTTCTGATATTATAAGCTCTTTGATAGTTCCAACTACATGTAGAAACCAGGCCTTTAGTTAAGAGTGCGTAACAAAAGCATAATTTGCTTATTTCTCAACCAAAATATATGTTGTGGGTACTCAAATGAAACGGTTCTTTTGAGCACCCAAAACATATGTTAAAATTGATGGGTAAGAATATATTTACAATTTTCGCTAAAAAATTTTGTTTATATAAACCTGTGAGAAACAGAGCAATCTTTCTTATTAACACACTGGTAAATGTATATGTGGATTTGGTGGTATTTACGCGTATTGCCGGTACCTTAAAGACTGGAAGTGGTAGATATTGGCCTTAATACTATGTAGAAAAACATGCCATATGCCTAAAGGGCTATAGATATAGATCGTTTTTAAGTATTCGGCATGCAGATGGCGATTTATGTTAGCATTTATGAATAGATTCGAGTACCGATCTGGATGATCGGTACTCGAATCTATTCCTAAATGCTTACATAAATCACCATGCACATACTGAATACTTTAAAATGATCTAATTCTATACTCCTTTAGGCATATGCCATGTTTTTCTACATAGTATTAACACCAAAATCTACCACTTCCGGTCTATGAAGTACCAGCAATACGCGTAAATACCACCAAATCGACGTATACATTTACCAGTGTGATTAAGATCTCCATTGTAAGATTTAACTCTTTGCCTGACAGTGTTGTCTGCTGATAGATAACTTTTGCAAACAGTTTGGACACAGATCAGGCCCGACAATTACATGCTGCTGATGCATATGGCATTTCATCAGGGTCTGCACCCTGCAGTTTGGAAAGATAAAAACAATCCTCAGGGACAAAAATACCTCTTTTATAGAAATTTTGACCTATGATCCATTAAAACACAAAATGGACAATTCTATACTTATTGCATTTGTTTGTTTGATTTGATTCTTAACATCCCATCAACAATCTTTCAGTTAAACAGGGCAAGGTCTTCCTGGGTTGAACCAGTAATAAGCTCGGATAAATGTGTCTTGCTCAAGGACCGCAACGCAGTGACGCCGGTGAGGCTAGATCCCGCGGCCCCTCGGTCTCAAGTCAAGCTCTCTACCACTTAGCCATTGCGCTCCCTTACTTATTGTATCAATATGTGTGGGATTATCCATCAGAATGAAAAGGCTTAAGGTCAAATACAGGATGAATCCCTTATTATTACTTCCATTGAAATGGATCAGACAAATATGGTTCTGAAAATCAATAGACAATCTAGAGTTGTTAATGCAGGGATGAAACGTATACATGATGGACTTAGTTCCTTTTGATGGGTTCAATTAGCAGAATTCTTCTGCCTGCAGGAATTAACACCTTCCTGAATGAAAACTCTATAATGAAACCCGGCACAGTTCTCTGCCTACTAGTGTCGTCTGCTGATAACCTTTGCAAACAGTTTGTGCCCAGATCAGGACCGACATAACCGAAAAAATCAGCAGACGACAAAATGTTAAAAAAATTACCCAGTGGGCAGAGAGATAGTCCCTTTTTAATGCTTCTGAAAATTAATTTATTTTCATGTGTTTTTGTTTTCAGAATTTTGTCTTCACAGACTCACTTTTATATCCCTTTACACAATAAAAACACCTTTTGACGCCTTTGAAATATCATGTATTTGGAAAAAATTATGGAAAATGGAGCACTTGCACTTCTGGAGCAAATGCTCCATTTTCACTAATATTTTGTTTGTTTGTTTGTTTGTTTGTTTGATTTAATTCTTTATGTCCTATCAACAATCCTTCAGTTTAACAGGGACAGGTCTTCCTGGGTTGAGCCAGTACTAAGCTAGGATAAATGTGTCCTGCTAAAGGACCACAACGCAGTGATGCCGGTGAGGCTCGAACCCGCAGCCCTTCAGTCTCGAGTCGAGCACTCAAACACTGAGCCACTGCGCTCCCTACTTCTGAAAATTAATTTATTTTCATGTGTTTTTGTTTACAGGATTTTGTCTCCACAGACTTACTTGTTTAACCCTTTACTCCATAATAACGCCTTTTGACGCCTTTAAAATATCATGTATTTGGAAAATATTATTGAAAATGGAGTATTTGCTCTTTTGGAACAAATGCTCCATTTTCCATAATATTTTGAAAAGTATTCAAAATTTAACCCAATTTTTTCTTGAATTTTTTCAATTTTGTCTATAAATAGAAAATAATGTCATGATTTAAAAATAGCCTATGTTTTTTTTGTTTGTTTGATGTTTAATGAGGCATCAACCCTTGTGGGTCATTAGCGTCAGACGTAAATAGCCTATGGAGTAAAGGGTTAACTAATAAATACACAATTCTTGGTGATTTCTTTTCAGCTGCAATGCAAATGAAATATTCCCTTTTCAACATATGGGCCCTCATGATTGAACTTGCAACCTTCCAGTTAAGTAATTGTCAACAATTTGTTAACATGTAAGAAACTGTAGGAGAAAGACTGCCGTGAGTGGAAGCTCACGACAGTTGACCCTCAAGAAAGGAGCACCTGGAGATCAGGTGCTAGCCAGTTGCCTCAAAGGGGGCCACTGATGTGGATGATGCCCCTGCACCTGCGTGTTTATCAAAAATCTGATTATGGTGATCTGATGAATTTACCATACCCAGGTAGTGGATGTGGTCTAATCTGCTCAATTAATTTAAAAGAAATATATCAGACTGTCTGGATTTCATTTCACAATCCATTACATTTGTTACCTAACTTGAATATTTCTAGCTATTGTTTCAAAAGTTATGTCAGTTTGAACTGCAGTTGAATAGATACTAAAAGCTGATTTCATACAAGTTTGAATGTCATTTAATTATTAACCATACTAATTTTAGTCCTGATTTGATCTCACAGATTAGTTTTGATGATTCATATATTCTTTGCTAGGTAATTTTGAAAGCTTTTGATCTCGCCTGCTGATTTTTTTCATATTTAACTTTAGGCCCAAAAAAATATTGAATTGTTTCTCAGGCAAATTTGGTGCAGACTGATGCCTAACAATCCCAACCTAGGCCTTGAAAATATCAATGCATATGCAAAGTTCTGTCAAATTCCATCAAGTGTACCTGTATCATATAGAGCTGGGCTATCCGATACTCCTCAACACTCATCGGCAGTGATATCCGATACTCTTTGATCAACATGATGTCTCCCCTTCTTTCTGAAATAAGAAAATATCATACAGAGCAAATAAGAGTCTGTTGAGATGGTTCTTTTGAGTACCCACAACACCCCCTTTTAAGCCTAGAAATTCCAAATGCTGCTCGGTCAGCTAAGCTTAACACTAATAGAATATCCAAGCGACTAGCACAGGTTCTGATCAGACTGTGCGTATGCGCAGGCTGATCTGAGGCTTTGCTGGTCGAACATACCACATTGTTGGAAATCTCATGCACTGGCTAAATTATCATACACAGCTTAGGTCTCTAAATAAGAGTTTGTTGAGATGGTTCTTTTGAGTACACACAACATATATATACTGACGGGCAAAAGAAACGCTACAATAGAATTTTGTCAGGCTAGACATGCATTGTCTGCGCAGGCGCGATACTCAAAGAATCAACCTGTCTGCTAAAGCATATCACGACTGAAAAGTCGGGTTTGTGTCAATACCCAGTGTGCATTACCCAAAACACTATGTTAAAAAAGTAGCGAGCACTGAATGGCTATAAATAATCTGTTTAAGGAGACATCAAGTAAACAATTACAATGATTGGTAGTACAGTATTTAGTGATTTTACACTAAAACATATTTCGAATTATGTCCCACATGGCCAGGTCAAAAAGCGGTTTTCAGTGACGTGTGACAACATAGATTGATAACAAGTTTGAATCAACCAATCGGGCGAATCACATGATTTAATGATGCTATCGGTAAACAAGTATGTCACATGCACCCACAATGCTCAAATCAGATAGGTCAGTATGCGATAGTCGTGCCACCTATTGCTAGATATTGGCTAGACATGCGGTTCACAAACAGTGACCGAGCTGCACAAGCTAAATACCATGACCAGAACGTTCAACCTTGAGTAATGTAGCATCAGGGTTATTTGAATTTATTGTTTTTTGTTTATCAGGCATGTTGGCTAATATACATGAATCTGAGTTTCTTTCCGAGTTATTTATCAAATATTTTGCATGTAGCGTTTCTTTTGCCCGTCAGTATATTTTGGTTGAGAAATAAGAAAAATAATTTTCAGTTACTCATATCTGGAGCCATAGCAACACACTCACTGGTTAAGGTGCCTTTTACCTTGTGAAAACATGGTACTTATGTCAGCATAGTTTTGTTAACTCTTTGCATGCTGGGTAACTGTGCATACTTTGTCGTCTAATGCCTTTTTTTCAAAATTGTTTTTCGAAAAGTTCATACAGAAATGCCAACAGAGCATCAACAATATTAATTTGGATCCAGATCAGGCCCCACGGTTATAAAACTTTTTCCATACTCAACTCAGCTGAGCAGAAAGTTTATCCTGCTCATAAATGTTAAAATGCCAACAATTATTGATAAATGTTAAAATGCCAACAATTATTGTTGGCATTTTAAACATTTATTAGCATGATAAAAACATCTGAGAGACTTAAAGCAAGAAACATCTTCATTTGTCGGTATTTTAGTTTTTATGAGTAGTTGAAATTTTGTGCTCAGTTGAGCATGAAAAAAGTTTTATAACCTCGTAGGCCAGACTGTTTGCTAAGATTACAACAATCCACCATGAGTGTCCATGTGGGATAGAGATATCTCACCCTAGTGGTTAAATTCCGACCCCGACAGTGAGATTTCTCTATCCTACATGGACAGGCTCATGATGGATTGTTTTTCTCCCACTTTTCCAAGGTTTTTTGTCGCAACATAATAAAGTAAAAAAAAAAAAAACGTGAAAAATTTAACTTTTTTACTCATTGGATTTACATTATTTCTGTGTTCATGAGTGTTTTTATCCGGTATTAAAATGGGTGTAAACATAGTTTGCACCTCGTTTTTGGCTGGAAAACATGATTGGAGCATTAGTTATGTTCCGAAATGCAAAATAAAATCCTGCTTGGCTCCCCGTGCCATTAGCATCACATTGCCATTATCGTCAAGTGGTGCACATTCGGTGACGTCATTAACATTATATGACGTCAGTAAGTAACGCTTACCTTTGCTTGGTGCCTTTGAGTTACTTCTGCGCAATATATTTGACCTTTGGTTATCTTTTTGGGTAAAATAGAATATTCTACTCCGCCCATGTAAGAAAGCAGTCACGTGGTCATGTAAGATAGAAATTTCTTACATGAGCTGACAGCCTATCTTACATGGGCAAAGGTGGGAGAAAAAAAGTATCCACTATAGCAGGTAAAGAGTTTAAGCTGATCCTGTCAAACCGATATATCTTTTTTCAAAACATTTAAGTTGGCTAGCTGATCTGGTTCACCACTGTTTTTCTAGCATGGATTTTAATGAAATCAAGCCTTTCAACCCCATTGCCAAGAACAGAAGACTAGAGAATGTGACGTAAATTTATTCAGCTTGAAAATGGTTAAATAATTCCAACATATAACATCTTATAATAAGATTCACAGGCCTTTAGTTAAGAGTGCATAACAGAAAGATAATTTTCTTCTTTCTCAATCAAAACATATGTTGTGGTTACTCAAAAGAACCGTCTCAATAAGACAGTTCTTTTGAGCACCCAAAACATAGCTAAAACTCATGTGTAAGAAAATATATACAATTTTACTCTCAAAAATGTGTTTATCTTAACCTATGAACATATAACATGTTAATAATAAGATTCATCATTTCCTCAAACATTTACTCTTTGCATGCTCGATAATATTGTCATCTGCTGACTTTTTCCAAAATTAGCTTTTTTTTTCAAAAAATTCTTTCAGGACCATTATCAGAGTGTCAAATGGTTTGGATCCAGATCAGGACCGACATTTTGTCGGTCCTGATCTGGGTCCAAACTGTTTGCAGCGACAAAAATTGCCACTTAGTAAGCAAGCAAAGACTACACATGGAATGTGGTGTATCCCCTACATGTAACACTAGTGCCGAATTTGACCTATTAAGCACATTATGCACACTTTTTCAATATTCAAGACCCTCACTTTTGAAAACCGTGTGGATCCAGATCAGCCGAAATCTGATGACATCCATTACACTAATGCAAATACATCACGGAATAGACTGAAAATAGGAAGTTCATATAGTGTTACATTCACTGTGCGCTTATGTGGGCATTGTGCTTTTTGTTTGTTTGATTTGATTCTTTATGTCCCAGTCAACAATTTTTCAGTTATGTCAGGACCGGTCAGCCTGGGTTGAACCAGTACTAAGCAAGGATAAATGTGTCTTGCTCAAGGACACAACATAATGACGGAGGTGGGGCTCGAACCCGCAGCCCCTCTGTCTCGAGTCAAGCACTCTACCATTGAGCCACTGTGCTCCCTGGACATTGTGACGGCAAGATGACATGGAAGAAATTGAAAGAGAGTGCATCATGACAAAGTCACTGAAGTATGCAAAGTTGTTCAAGGAGACCAGGTCACAATGCAATAATTTTTGCTTGAAGAGTACATCGAACTATAATAGCCTTAAAAGCATCAGGGCGTGACTGCACTAACAATAATGAACTGCTCCATAAAATAGGGGTGTAACAACGTTAAACCATGCAGTTATTCGTATTTACAAGTGAACTGTAACAAGCGATTCGATGGCGCAGTAAGTAAAACGGTTGTACTCACAGAATCTGATCAATGTTGAGGGTTTGAGCCCAAGATTAAAGGTTCGAGCCCCAGTGAAACCTTTTTTTATTTTATTTTTTTTTGCTTTCGCAAAGAAGCAGGAAAATTTATCGCGATTTACATGCTTGCAGAAAAAAAAAACATGTTTTGATGTATTATGCACATGTAAAATGGCGAGGCTTGTATGGAGATACAGCGAAGATGCAGGAACTATAATTGAAAACGTGGACATGTTCTGCATGGAGGAAAGAAGTCTGGAATGAATCTGTCACTGAACCGTGTATGGGACAGGACTGCAGCACTCACTGGCGTTAGCAGATCTACCGCTCAGAAAAATTGTGGAAAAGAAGAAGAAGGCACATGACGAGCAGCAACAACCAAAGCAACCACCGTCATCTACGTCGAAAGTGTCACTGGATGACTCATACGAGGGTGTTGTATGGAGGACCATCGCCAAAATGTACTGCTTGAAGTAGGTTCTGTCAACCATTGATAACATCAGAATAGAGCTTAAACAGAGTATTGGTTACACTGGCAGCAAGGGTCGTCTTCGCAAAGATTTCCTTCATATGAAGTTTACTTACACACGCTGCGGGGTGAATCAAAAAGAGCTGATAGAGAGACAAGATGTAGTCCTCAGCAGGATCAGATACCTTCGCATGGTCAGGGAGTTGAGAGAAACGGGTTACACAGTCGTTTAAACAGATGAAACTTACGTCCATACCAGACACGCTGTCCCGAAATGCTGGCAAGATAGTACTACTGGACTAAAGATACCCTTTTCTAAATGTAATTTAAGAATAGTGGAATTGCACGACCCTTGGGTCTGCACTATAATCACTATTTGAGTTCGTTCGCTCGTCCGCCCGTTAGCAGTTCGTGAAAATATTCATAGCTCTTGACCACATAGTATATTTTGATCACATTTTGCATGCATATGTCATTCCCTAACCACTGGCATACTAAACCACTTTTTATGGAAAAGGGTTTCGTTCAAATTGGCAAACATTCAACGTTGGTAGTGCATATTACTGTTTGTTGATTTCACTTTACATGAAATTAATTTATTCTATGCACTAAAATATTTTCAGGTGAAAGGATGATCATACTCCATGCTGGGTACAATGAGGGATTCGTACTCAACGCACGAAAAAATCATTTACTTCCCTATATGAAAATAAAGCATCAATACATGCAATAAAATTGCAAGAAAAAAGCAAGTCCTGATTGAGGCTCGAACTCACGATTTCGCGTGTTTCAGGAGAGCGTTTTAACCACTGAACCAATGTCACCCTTCTCTCAGAATTACATGTAAAAATCAGTTTACATGTAATTACATCTCATTTTACATGTTATTACGTGTAATTACATGTAATGTTACTGATTTGACATGTAAGTAACATGAAGTTACACGTAAAATGAGAATTACATGTAAAGACATGTAAACTCAACAGGTTTTTACATGTTATTACATGTTATTACATGTAAAAGTGAGACTTAGGAAACTTTTATATGGCAAAATATGTAAAAAGTTGGACTTAGCCAAAAAAGAATCTGTAAAATGAATAACCTCAAGACTTGGAAAGTTTTTATCTGTAAAAATGTGTAAAAGTTCATACTTAGTTTTATATTTGAAAATATGAGAACTTAGATTTTCCCCAACTCACCAAACTGCCTAATACTAATTAGACTGTTATAATAAATTGTTGATTTTTTTACGAACACCATTGCAAATGCTATTAAGCCATCAAAATACCATGATTTACATTTAATTGCTCAATTAAACAGTCTAAACCTACGAGGATGACCATTTTTATTGTTTGTACTATTCATGAGGTTATTTGTTTTAGATTTAAAATTTAATTAATGTTCAATATATTTAAATAATCTACCATGAAAATACCATTAAAAGTAGTTAAAAGTAATGGCTGACCATGAATGTGATGGCATCTGATATTCAATGGGCCCATAACCTCTTGTTTAATGCCCATTATTAAAATATTTCTATGTAAATCCATATCCAAGTCTGAACAGGAAAATAATGGCCAATGGAAACATGATCCTGAAAATTCATGGCCATAAAAATGTAAATTCCATTCTATGTACCATTATATATAATTTGAGGCCATCAAACTAGCATAGGTAGACATTTCATAAGGCCATTGTTTCTGATTTTAAGGCATTAAAATGCCATGAAATTACATTGGATCGCTCATTCAAAAACTAAACTAATGAAAATGGTCATTTTTCATTGTTTATAAATTATTTATGGGGTTTATATATACATTGTAGCCATTAGTTCAAAAGATATAGTGCAGACACGGCTTTCTCACAGAGTTATATGACCCTAGTGACCTTGAAAATTAAGTAAAGGTCGCAAAAATTTAATCATGTCCTCTCAATGATGTATCTGTGCGAGTTTAGTCAAAATTCTGGCCAATGGTTCAGAAGGTACAATGTAGACAAGACGTTTTCATAGTTATATGACCCTGGTGACCCTGAAAATTAGATCAAGGTCGCCAATTTCTAATTATTTCTTAAGATCCTCCCAGTGGTGTATCTGTGCCAGTTTGGTCAAAACCTGGCCATTAATTTAGAAGAAAGAGTGCAGACAAGGCTTTTTCCTAGTCCTGTTTGACCATGGTGACCATGAAAATTAGGTCAAAGTCACCAAAATCTAATCATTTCTAAAAGTCGTTCCAATGATGTTTCTGTGCCAGTTTGGTCAAAATCAGACCATTGCTTCAGAAGATAGAGCACAGGCAATGTTTTCATAGATATATGACCCTAGTGACCTTGAAAACTAGATCAAGGTCACCAGTTTCTGATCATTTTTATCATTCTCCCAATGGTGTATCTGTGTCAAGTTGGTCAAAACCTGGCCATGAGTATAGAAGAAAAGATGCAGCCAAGGCTTTTACATAGACATAAATGACCATGTTAACCTTGAAAATTGAGTCATGCATGGTCACCAAAAGCTAATAGTTTTTTAAAGTCCTCCCATTGATCGATGTATCCGTGGCAGTTTGGTCAAAATCTGGTCATTGCTTCAGTTCTGAGAGTGCAGACAATGTTTTTTCAAAGAGCTTTATATGACCCTGGTATAATTCAACATTAGGTCAAGGTCACCAAGATCTTATCATTTCCTTAAAGCCATCACAATGATGTATCTGTGTCAGCTTATTCAAAAAAATGCCAAATATGGCCATTGGTTGAGGATATAAAATCCAAGTTTTTTTTATGGTTGTATGACCTTGATAATGACCCTGGTGACCGTAAAAATCGGTAAAGATCACTTAACTGAAATTAGATCAACTGCTCCAGCTAATGTCTGAACTTTCATGGTCATAAAAAAAATCTTGAAAAGCAAGCATTTGCCAGGAGGTACATTTTCGGAAGAATTTATGTATCAATGTTCTAGGGCTGGGGCCAGTCTAAATTTGAAAGTAAGGAATAGAGCCAAGATGCGCATAAATAATCCCTTTGTATGATACATAACTTTTATACAGTATCGTCTCAATGTTCCAAAAGTAAACAATGCGTGTTTTACCAGTGTCATTTTTTTAAAAAAAGAAATACTTGTTGATATTGCGTCCCTTGGCGGAAGTGAGGTCGCTTCAGCTTTTGTTTCAATTTTCGAAATTTTCTCAAAACATGTGCGTCAGGAAATAAGTTGCAACGATCAGTCTGCACTTGCGAAGCCTCGTTAGTATAGCTGTCCAACCTATTGTGTAAGTATTTTTTCTTTTATTTACAGTATCGAACGTTTGTGTATCAAACAAAAATATCGATCGTCATTTCAAGAAAGTTTGCTGCACTGTTTCCTATTGCCCAAAATTGTTATTTCCTTCCACAATCTATTCCATTATGTGTTTAATTTAGTTTGTAAAACGAGAGAACAATGTTTTTAAACTTAACTTTACTTTTCTCCATTAAATGTGATGTTTTTGTTCTGGAATTGAGGAAATCTCGACAGGTTCCCCACCCACTAGGCTTGCATTACGGAGAAAATAATTAGTTGTATTTTAGGAGCCTGTGTTTTAAAAATAATAAGCATGATATTTTGATTAAATAAAAGCAAGGTCTTACTACAAGAAAGCAGCAACCTAAATATTTTTGTAAGGCATTTAATTTCGGCAGATTGAAAGATAACCTATCTGTAATTTCAATAACAAGTTGGGCTATGAAAAACATTCTGCAGGAGCAAAGGCATATGGAAGTATCTGTTTGAGTTTCAAAATAAAAGTTAAGCTTTATAAAGGCAAGAACAAGTGTAAAAAACAGCATTGTGAAGTAAATGTGATCACTTAATTAATCAATTTGATTGAATGTTTTTAATATTGAGTGAGGATATTTCACTAGAAAGAGTCTCGAGAAAACGTATCTGGAGAAAGCGTGGTAGCTCAGTGGTTAGGCACTTGCCTCTGGTGCTAGAGGTCCCAGGTTCGATCAGGAAAATTTCGGTGTCCGAACACGCTTTCCCGAGTGTCATTTGCAGGGATGACACTTGATAAGTGCATCGTCCTTCGGATCGGGACGTTAACTGGATGTCCCCTGTGCAGGGAGAGTCACCCCTTGTGCAGGTTAAAGAACCCTACGGTAATTTAGATATGGTTACTTGTAGGCTTTCATCCTACACCCGGAGTGTACAAAGTACACCTGCCGATAATACTCGAAAGAGGGTCTGGCAGTATATAGAGAAAGAAAAGAAAGAAAATATGATATGTCGAATATGGATAATTTTGTATCGATACAAATATCATATCGAAAGATTTGACTGATACGCAGACCTAGGGAAAACCTATCGTATGATATAGCGAATATTAATAATTTTGTATCAATACAAATATCGTATCGAAAGATTTGACTGATACGCAGCCCTAGTACGCTACAGTATTTTGGTGTATCTCAATCGAAACATGAAAAACAAACGATGTTGATCTAAATATAATCCCTTTTTCTTTCTAAATTTAAAATGTGCTTGCATGTTTCCTTCAGAATAATGACACATGACATGTACACCAGAAAAAGCTGTGTAAACTGATTGAAGTATTGCCGACATGACGTTTTGCATATCTGTGACTTACGCTGTGAAATAAAAATCACATCTGGGTTGTAATTGTTTTGTTGAGCCTGCTCATGCATAATGTTTAGGTAACTTCTCATTCTGTAGACACAGTCAGTTCATTCAAACATTATTTAACATAAATCATGTTTTTGCTATTTTCCGCATTTAAAAAGCAGTTATTTGAAAACATATGCCAATGGGCGTAGACAGTATTTATAGGAGAACGAACATGACGAAAATGCAAGTCTTTTTTTACTGAAGTTTAAAATATTGGCCAGGTACATTGGTAAACTAAAATGCTTTAATAGGAAACAGGTTGTTATGGGGTTCAAAAGCTGAAAGCTGGTTTATTAGTTATTCATATTGTTGGGTCCTTCTCTTTTCAGTGAGAAAATATTAAATGAAAATGAATATCAATCATTTTGTATAGATATTCATATTGTTACGAAAAAAAGATCGATACCCAGCACTAGTGTAGACCCAAATCTGACTTCTCCTGTAGGAACAATTTGAGCTGGGTCCATACTATTGACCTCATTAGGTTACCTAAATAAGCCGCAACATGAGATTTCCAACATTGTGGTATGTGCGACCAGTAAAGGCTCAGACCAGCCTGCACATATGTGCAATCTGATCAAGAGCCTTTGCTAGTCAATTAAATATTCCATGACTGTTAAGCTACTGACCGAACATCATTTGGAATTTCTATAGGCTTAAAAGGAGGCTGCACACGCTCATCTGAGTCTACTCTTGTCAAAATGCCACATTGTTGGAAATGTCATGTCATGGCTCATTAAATTTAAATTATGATTGTCAATGATAAACAGCAGACAACTTAAGCAGATGACATTTTGAGTTTTTGATGCAGTTTTTTGCTGGCGCTTTTAGGGTTGATAGACAAGGTCTTTAGACACACATGAAATATTTTTTTCAGGGCATGAAAATAGATATTGCTAGACTGACAGTGACATCATCCTTCCCAGCCTTAAACAATTTCCGAAAAAAGCACAAATGCCTATAAAGTCGTCAGGTGAAGTGATACTAGAAGTGAACCGTCCTTGTTTGTGTAAACTAAACTTAACAATGTGAATACAAAATAATCGTCATATTGTTTTACACTATTTGCCTGCGTACATCACACACCTATTAAATGCACAACGGTCTTTTGAGCCAAATCCGCAGGGAAGTCTTGCTTAGAACTCGGTGTAAGACACACATCAGTTTAAGAGCTTTAGGTTCGCCAGAAGAGATGCTCAACCCTTTTCATTCTGATTGATTTTCCAATCATGCACTTTATAGAATATATAATTGCCCATTTTATATTTGAAGGGGTCACAGGTAGATTTTTCAAAATTACGAATATGGTCTATTTCTGCCATGAAGATTTGGTTTTGTCTTTGCAAAACAGTGCAGACCCTGATGAAATGTTAATTGTAATTGCGGGGGAGTGCAGTGGTAGAGTGCTTGACTCGAGACTGAGGGATTGCAGGTTCGGCTTCGCCGGCGGCACTGTGTTGTATCCTTGAGCAAGACACAATAATCCCTGCTTAGTACTTGTTTAACCTAGGAAAATTGTTGTGTGGGACATAAAGAATCAAGTCAAACAAATCAAATCTTTGTAGTTGCATTTCATCATGGTCTTCACTGTTTACCAAAGAATCTGGATATATTGATAGTTTTAGATTTTTATGCCTGCCTTTTTCTCTAATTTTGAACTCCATAGAAACCAAAGTCCATCTGTCGTCTGTTTCATTTCTGGTAAAGTTTTGTATCTGCTCCTAAACTGTTGGACGTACATGTAGCAGCTTCAACTTTACAGGTGCAAATAGGAAAGGTGTATTTGACGGTTGCCTGGGCAACAATTTGTGTGACCTTGGCCTCAAGGTCAAAAGTTAAATAATGTATTTTCTTGTCAATGCAAAACACTTGGACCTAGCAACTTCAAACTTTGCAGGTGCATAGGTTACATGATGTACTGGACAACATTTTATGTGACCCTTCAGCAGGTATTTGCAGTCAAGTCTTAAACGCAATGTTTTCAAATTTTTTGTATGGAAGATTTATTTTGTCATGAATTCATTTCTGTTTTACTGAAAAATGGCTCAGTACAATGTGAAAAGAGATTTAATGTCATGAGAACGACATTGTCTCGGATCAGATTATGCATCCACATAATTTTATCAGAGCCATTGTTTGCTATCTGGATACTGCCTATTCATTTTTTTTAAAACTAGCCTTTGGCTAGCCAGGCCTATGTAGTAAAGTTAGTAAAGGCTTGTTTTTTTTATTTTTCAGCTTTTAACCATGTTCACAGATCCTATTAAATAGAAGAGTATACTACATGTACATGTATTTGTTGGTGCTTCCAAAGATCTATTCACATGTTATAACCTATCAGTCCGGGAAAGGTACCATTCCTTAGCTATCTGCTTAATCCTAATGCTGGTTTGTACAAAGATGCTGCGCTTTTTGGCTAAATGGAACATCTTACACTCTGCTACAAGACCATAAACTCTGCTGTTAGACACCATCTCATGAACTGTGCACTACATCCAGGTACAAGAAAAGACCTAACAAGAGTTAGACAGTGTTAAGAAACTTCACAAGTTTGAATATTTGTGTTTCTATAGATCTACCTAATGAAGCTGATTTGAATGCACCTTACAATTTGCATAATGATAGATTATAGAAGACTCTGACACTTACAGGCTGCTGTACAGAATCATTGTGCTTTCTACACATGGGTGAAAGTTTAAAATTTCCAAAATCCTAAATTTTTGAAACTCCACCTCAAAATGTACAAACAGAGCTCGCACAGACCTGGAAAAGTTCTTGAATTTGACTTTGGTCCTGGAAAATTCCTTGAATTTTAAAAAAAGTGCCTTTTGTCCTGGAATTGTCCTTGAATTTTGTAAAATCTTGAAAATATGAATTAGTCCTTGAAAATATAAAATACGAGTCCTTTCGGATTTATGGGATGCCCAAAAAAACTTTCTGAAAATCGCCCAAAACTGAGTGAAAATCACTAGATACGCGTCCAAGAGCAAGGTGTGACTCCTATTCTATTCAATTTGTGCGATAGTCCCGTTTTTTTATCACCGGAATCAGGATCAAAGAAAACAAGCCTTTTCACTTCGATGTTTTCGGCTGAAAGAAGTGCATTTTTTGCGTTGTTTTATACAAAATTGGGAAGAAATTGAGTCCTTGAAAAAGGAAAAAAGCCCTGGAATAGTCCTGGAATTCTGTTTTCCCATTTCCGTACAAACCCTGTACAAACTATCAACATTTTTTTTTAAAATTCAAATTCAGAAAATTTGAAATCTAAGTAAGGAAACTATTACAATCTGTTGAATTCTGCATTTTAGGCTGACTTTCAAGATAAAGTCAGCCTCAAAATTCTGAATTCAGGAATAATCTTGAAAACTTTCACCCATGGATGTCTTCAAAGAAAACCCAGAAAGTGCTGTGTAATTGCATAGAGAAGAGCAATGACAATCTTTTTTTTGTGTTTTGATGGGACAAAGACAAATTTTTAGTAGACTAAGTAGGCCTCTAAATCAAGCATGTAATGAAAAATTACTTTTTTAATTTTCAACCAAAACATATGGTGTGGGTATGCAAAAGAATCGTTTCAATCGACCGTTCTTTTCAGCACCCAAAACAAATGTTAAAATTGATGACAAAGAAAATATTTTCAAATATTACACTCCAACTTTTTGTTTATCAGAACCTAGCACTATTACATGTAGCTATTTAATAAATTATGATTAATGTTTAACCATTTTAAGTCTTTAAATACAGCCTCATTTTGCAACAGTATTAATTTAGTAACCCTTTGAATGCTAATTGCTCCTAAATGTGTACTCTGGCTTTACAGTGAAGACCCAGATGAAATGCTGCATTATGCAGTTTTTCATCAGGGTCTTATCTATACTATTTGCTAAAACAGAAACAATCTTCAGAGAAAGAAGTGTAGCTAAAATAATATTATACATTGCAGGGATAATGTTGGGATGGACCAGCTCAAACCATTTTGTGAAAAAAAAGTAAATGTTTAGCCAAGATGAACTTCTATTTTTGGCCCCATATATATAAGCTATTCAAATATATCCATAGTTTTGCTCTAAGGTGCATATACCTGTAAAGGATTGTTCATCCAGTTTTATAAAGGGCCCATTAAAATTTTAATGGGAAATGGATTATCAGCCCATTTTTAGGGCCTAGCTTTATCATTTTTGCCATTTATGGGCCAACAATATCCCTGCATTATATGTATAATATTCTAAAAACATGTTTACGCGTAAAATTGAAATTGTATGTGTACTCTACATGTAAAATTTTGATTTTACATGTAAAATCTGTGCTTTGAGCATTTTCTATTCTATGTGTAGAATTTTAATTTTACATGTAAAATGCTACATTCTTATTTTACGCGTAAAATTCTGTGGGTTAAGCTTTAATATTTACACGTAAAATTCCACATGTAGAATTTTAACTTTACATGTAAAAACTCTACATGTAGAATTAAAATTTACGTGTAAAACCCAACATGTCAGTTCAAGAATTTGTAATAGCAGACATTTATTTACATGTAAAAATCATGTTACTTTAGAGCTTACATGTAAAGACGCGTTATTACATGTAAATTTTTAAATGTTGAAGTCTTCTCTCCTTTTTGTTTAAATTTTTTCTACACGTAAGAACCTGTAAACTTCAGTCCGAATACTCCACGTAAATATTATTACATGTAAAAACATGTAAATTACGCGTTATAACATGTAGTTCTGAGGGAAGGGGAGACAGATATAAATTCATTATAGCTTTTAAGAATATGAATTAATTTTACAAACAGTTTACGGTAAACTATCTGCTCAACCCAGGAACATGGACTCGACCAAAGGTCAATACTGAGAGGTCACAAATGAATAATAGTATGCAAGTTTTGACACCCACAGCTATTATTACAAATGAAGATTTTCCTTGCTATAAGTCTCTCAGATAATGTTTTAATCATGCTGATAAATGTTAAAATGACAATAATTGTTGGCATTTTAACATTTATGATAAGGATAAACTTCGTGCCCAGCTGAGTTGAGTATGGAAATTATGATCATGGGGCCTCGTCTGGATCCAAATTAATATTGTTGATGCTCTGTACATCAGAGAAATGCACAAATTTATAACCTAGAGGTATTTATAAGACAAAGTCATTGGTGAATGAAAAGTTTGACACAGTCTATGCTTGAAAAATACATCCAGGAGAATTATAACAACGTTTGACACTCACAGCAGCAAAACAGAGTTATGACAGACATTGGAGCGGAAATATAGGTCAAGGTCATCTGATAACAGAGATTTAACTGTGCTCTTAGAGTATGCCAAAGAAAACTGCCGTATATTCTACGAAATAAGTTACTTTCTGTAGAAAACGTTTTCTATGGATTTGTTTTCCACGGAATTAATGGCATTTTTTCTATGGTTTCACTTTTTTCTATGGATAATTGGTTTTTGGCCATGGATTTCATATTTTATGCCATGGAAAATGGACTTAACAAATTTTCAGAGCCAAAAATGAACGGCAAAATAACTTTGTCAATTTTTGGAATGGAAAATGACTTAGTTTTATTCCGGTACCTGAGAGCATTGAACAAATGACTTTAAAATTTCTTTCAAAAAAGTGTGAATGAGTGCCTTGAGATATTGATAATACAGTCAAATCTCGGTTATCCGAACGCCGATTATCCGAAACTACTGGGTTATTCGAAGACGATGGACAGTCCCGAATTTTTTCTCTATTATCTATTGCAATAAAACTACCAATTATTCGAATTTCGATTATCCGAAAAATTCAATTTTTCAAAGTGATTCGTCGGTCCCGATTGAAGAAGTTGCTATTGAATTACCCTTCAAGATTCGAAGTCCAAATGTCACGCATGGTGATCATGATTTCTTTGTTTGGTCAAGTTCGATTTACACACCTGAGTGAATTAGCAAACAAAGTTGCAACAGGTAATTGACACCGGATTATGTTCACACTATTACGTGATGAACCGTTAAGTGAGTAAATGGTGTCTTTTATTAAGGTCGTCTGCAATGATGGTTTTGTTTGATGTTTTTAAATGTCTAATTAGGGGCATAAATGAGCTAAAATTGATTTTAATTTGATCGTCTCGCATCCTTTGATTTATTCTTGACCAGTGTATATTAAGCAAACACGACAAGCGCACCGACTTTGTACAACAAAAATAACAATTTCGATAATAGACGAATATCACGGACATGCGTTTTGGGTGCTCAAAAGAACCGTCTCATCGAAACATTTCTTTTGAATGCCTAAAACAAAATTTTATGATTGAGGGAAAACAACTAAAACCTTGGTTTGGATGCTTAACGAGACGGTTCTTTTAAACACCCAAATCGTATGTTTTCACTGAAATAAAAGAGAATTTCGCAGCCCAAAAAGCACACAACGTCGGGCCACCAACGGCCTGCCAGCGATATGCCATCTCAATGGCCTATACGTGGTGGGCCGTTGATGGCCTGACGCTGTGTGCTAGCTGGAATGGAGACCTTATGACGTTAGGCCGATTTAAAAGGAGACAGTATTTCGTCAGTAAATGGTTCGTCAATCTACATTTAACCGTTATTTTCATTGTTGTTATCGATGTTGTTACATGTATATACATGTAGTAGATGTCAATAAAGATCGGATTTTCTTTCTTTTCGGCGTTCTTAGACCTGCAAAGCATAAGAGACAATGAGACCACAACCTCCAAGAAGCTCATTTTCTTTAATGCTTTGACAGATGTTCCGATTATATAATTACTTCAAGGAAAACACGAGCTGAAGTTGCGAACTCTGGCAAAACAATGACGTTCTATGAAAGGTCCGAGCTTTTCCGAAAATATCCGAAAACTCCCGTTTTCGATCATTCGAACTACCGATTATTCGAAAGGATTCATGCGGTCCCTGGCACTTCGAATAATCGAGGTTTGACTGTAATTATTGTTATTAAGTTCAGGCCTTGCATTCATTCAGCTACATCTTTGTACTCAGTGGTGATTTTCTTATTTCATTTGTTAGCAGTGGTCAATACCAAAGAGGTACATTTTTACATAAGGCACTTTGGGTGTTGTCAAAGACATTCAAAAGTAGACTTTAAAACAAAACGCAGGCTTTTTATTGTAACAGTAACCTAGCAACCCACCCCGTTTTGGGTGCTTTTTATGTGATATTTAAGACTATACACTTGTATAACTGGATCAGAAGGAAAATATGAATTCTGCAAAGTTAAGTGAAAATCTCTCTTATATATTTGCAAACAATAAAGTGACAGGTCAGCCTGTATAGCTGCCTACTCAGATCAGCATCTTTGTTTAAGAGCCAATGCTGACAATATCAGTTGGCACAAGTACCTATTAGTGTAGGCAGTAGATAGATAGCCATAGATTCCATGGAAAAGAATCACGGCAATTTTCTACGGAAAAAAGAGTGACATCACTTCCTGTTTTGATTCAATTTGGAGGGAAGCATTTGAAGCAAATATTTGGTATGTTGTTTATTTCAATTTCTGATATTATTTAAGGCTAATTTGATTTCTCTTCCATGCCATAAATGTATTATGGTTTCAATATTGCCATAGCATTGCCTGGTCTATTCACAGATTAATGTCAACTTTGTTTTGTATAATAATTTAATGGCTCTTAGGTTCCTATACCCCACCCATCACAAAACAATGTATATATCTGTTCAATGTTGTTTTTGTTAGTGTGCTTTTCGAAAATGTGTTTTCTGCCTTATGTACAATAATCTTATTTGCTCATTTTTTTCAATTTTTATTCACTTAAAATTTAATGGTACATGTATTATCAAATGTGAATAAGATTTCAATTAACAATGTTTCAGTCATATTGAGCCAATGAGTACATTGGTGAGAAACTGTTCTGCTCTGTTTTGTGGAAATTTTCCGTGGAATTGATGGAAGATTTTCCATAGAACCTACGGAAACTTTCCATGGAATCAACGGCATATTTGCGTAAAATCTACGGAAACATTCCATGGAATCAACGGCATATTTCCATAGAATTTACAGCATTGGTCCATGGAATCCACTAAACTTCCATGGAATCAACGGCAAAAATCTATGGCATTTCATGAACTTCCACAATTTTTTGTTGTTGGTTTATTTGCCATCAACTGCCATGGAAACCTTAAAAACGCCATCCGAATACTCCGTAGATTTTAACCGCGGATTTCAAGGGTTTTCCATGGCAAATCTAGAGACAGGTAAATTAAAATTAAACAGTTATTCAGTGGATAACGTCATGTCATAAATAAATGTTATGACCAATTGACCACATGTTACACAATGCTTTCAAGTAACATCATGACGATGTGTGTTATGACAATGCAAATCATTGAAATAAACAAACTTTGAAGGCGATAAAATCACATTTAAAAGGTCATATTATAAACAGAATCTTAATACACTTGTGATCATTTCATATTAAACTTATAAAATTTGCCAAATGCTCGTTTAATAAATTTCATATGAAATGATCACTCGTGTAAGCTCCTCTATATACATGTACCCCTGATGTTTGATATTGGAGATGGGGTGGGGGCATAAAAAGCGAGCCCGCTACCTCTCTTATCTATAGTTGCTGCTTGCGCAATACACACCAGTTTCCCTCCACACTGCTATTAATCTATTTCAAGGAAATTAGGAGGCAGATGTCTGTACTCATTTTTGCATGGCACAGCTGTTCAATCTATATTCCAATTTTCTGTTTTTATATTAATCTAAAGTGGTTTTTATCATCAGCATCTATCTGCAAAATTAACATCACACTGGGAAATTCAATAGGTGCATTCTTTTTTGAGTTATCAACATTAGTGTTTCAATTAAGAGAACATTGTGTATAATCAATTTAAATCTGGAATTATGGCAGCTAACACTCTTCATGTATTCTTCCATTAACCTTATACTATTCAGAAACAATATTCAGGTCAGAAATGCAACAGCAACAGGCCTTCAGCTTAGCGTGCATATTAACAAAAACTTAATTTTCTTATTACTCAACCAAAACAGATGTTGTGGGTACTCAAAAGAACCGTCTCACCGAGACGGTTCTTTTTAGCACCTAAACATATGTGTCCACCAAAGGGTAAGAAAATATTTACAACTTTACGCTCAAAAAATAAGTTTATCTTAGAAACCTATGATTTCTGAAAAAAAATTGAGGCACATGTCATACAATACATTGATCCCTCGGCCCCTCAGACCTGAGTCCAGCACTCTACCACTGAGACACTGCGCTCACTAATAATGGTGCATTTGAACAAACCGGCCCATGGGCCAGTTATTAGGCCAAATAAAAAAAATACCTGTGTTTATTGGGTAACCACACCATACTTAAATTTACTGGTGAAACCTAGAATTTTTTCAGGTTTTCTGGAAAAAATATAATTTTACACATTTTGAGAGGCGAAATGCCTTTCAAAATGCATAAAATTATATTTTTTCCAGAAAAAAATGTGTGCCTAAGAACCTACCCTACCTAAAATTTTCTGACCCATTACCCAAAACACACTTATTTTTTTTATTTGGCCATACTTTTCAGGATACCAAATTCCTTACCTGTTATCTTTTATTCCTCTAATAATATCTGTTATCCCATCTTCCACAGCACTCCTCTATGTAATATCTCAATCATTTCATCTTTATAATAATCATAATTCAGCTTCACCTTTAATGAAAACTCTAGGTTACGTTGAAAGATCTTCAGGATATGGCGAAGATGCTAGCAGTATGGTGAATGGATGTTGTAAGTGCCTGGATTTCCAATTTCAAACTTCTTTCTGAAAAGAAAAAGAATTCAACAATTTTGAGTGAGCCATAATCACATGAAAACCTACTGTATCAAGATAAACAAAATTTTTGTATGTAAAATTGCGAGTATTTTCTTACCCAGCAGTTTTAACATAAGTTTTGGGTACTTAATAGAACTGCCTCATTGAGACTGTTCTATTGAGTATCCACCACATATGTTTGGTTGAGAAATAAGAAAAATGATTTTCAATTATGCACACTAAAAATCTGAAGCGGCTACTGTACTCAACCCACAGGTCTTTTTCCAGCAATTTTGGGAAAAGGCCTCTGACCAAAATTGGGAAAAAATGGTCAACTTAACAGCAAAATTGGAAGAAATTAATGACATAGAACATAACAAGGGTAGCAAAATATATCCTCAGAATCAAGTTATTTTAGATTGTATAATGCCAACCATACAACTTAGCACAAGTGTTAAATTATCATTCTGATATGGGTCATTGTTTCTCATAAGTAGTAGTGAGTGGTCTCTAAAAAAAAAGTAAAAAAAAGATAAAAAAATTTTACTTTCTTAAAATTTGGAAAAATAGACATGGTATTGGGAAAAAAGGTGGCTATTTTCGATTGGGAATGGGGCCGAGATTTGGCCCCTAGAGAAGGGCAGAAAATGCCCTGACCTAGTAAACGCACATGTGCCATTAGAGTTCTTGTCAGGTTATCTATGCTTTATCAACTTCTGACCTAGAGGGGTTGCTCAGACAAAATGTCTAGAGTTTATTTCAGTCAAGCTGAAACCCTGTTTTGCCTTTAAATGGCATGTGCATGTTCATTTAACTTCGGTTGTTGGTGACAACTTTTGGAATCTGCTGATAATCTTCACAAACAGTTTGGACCCAGACCAGGACCATCAAAATGTCAGGCCTGATCTGAATCCAACTGTATGACACTCTGATGGTATTCTTAAACTATACTGTAAATTCAGAAATTTTTGCAAGGGTTTTATTTTCGTGAAAATAAAACCCTCACAAAATGGTGAAATCACTCTGTCACTTGTTGATGTTTGCTGATGTAGGTAAATCATGCCCTCAATAGTCAAGACTTTTGAACATGGCAAAAATGTCTTTTTACCCTATTCGCGAAAATAAAAACTCTCGTGAAAATTCCCGAATTTACAGTATTTTTTTAATCATGATAAATAAGCCAGCATGCAAAGAGTTAATGGTTCAGGTCAAGAGCACAATAAAAATGAGCCACAAACATGTTGAAATTCACAAGTCTTATATTGCAACAAAGTATGTACAGGGAAGGGAATAAGCTAGGGGGGACTAGGGCGAAATAGTTGCCCTAGGGGCCAAAATTTCGCCCTAAATGGGACACAGGGAGAAGTGGGAGTCTCTCTAAAAAAAAGAAATAATAATAGGGAGGTCAGCACACAAACGCAAGCTGTGGTGTCAATCTACAACCACTGCTTTGTGTTTCTCCTTCCATTTAATGGAATAGTATGTGTATTGGCTAATTTGCTTCTAAACTGACAGAAATTGCCATAATTTTGCGCTATAAATCTTCCCTATCTGACTGTCACTTCTCCCTAATTTTCCTGGAAGTAGTCACTTCTCCCTACTGTCAGGGCCTGGCTTGAGTGCTGATGTAGGGTTCAAACTAAACTACACTGATGTAGTTAGCAACAATATATAGAAGTCACTGCTGATGCTGGTCTGTGCCTTTGTTATTAACCCTTTTTCTGCTGGTCTCGACTTTTGTCGTCTGCTCTCTTTTCAGCTTAATTCTAATAGGTAGCCTGTATTGCAAACAATATGGACCCAGATCAGACTACTCCAAACGAGATCAGGGGTTCATATTGTTTGCTACCAAAATTGGTAAAAGTATTCTGGAGTGCATTTAATATATGAAGCAGATGTAATAAGCAGACAACATTTTCAGGACAATAGAAAGAATATTGGAAGGATATTTTAGGGTTAATGATAACTCCAAAGTCTAAGTACTGTACATTTTAAAGTGTTGTTTGTTTGTTTGTTTGAAGAGGTGCTTTAACCCTTAAAGCAACAAGAAACAAGACCAAACTCTGCTCTGGACCTGCGTCGCAGGAGCAAATCGTCAATGTGTAAACAGTCGATATGCAAAGTTCAAATAAACAGGAATGAAATCAGATTACACCCAAATTTCGCAATGTAATCTACAGTAAGCATTTCAGATGGAAAAAAGTCTATCAAAAATGAGATAAAATTTATGAAACATGCACAATATAGGAGGTGCACATCTTCAATATGTGAACAATCATAAGCAGGGTGGCCAATCACGTGATACGCAATTGGTAATCTCACATTTTTGTGCATATTTTTGCCTCGATTGAAGGTATGTCAAACGCTTTTTCTTGGGGTTTTCGATCGATTTCAGAAAAGACATTGGGTGCAGAGTACCCCGGCTTTACAGCGGATCGTCCTATCGTTGATCGATTTTAACGTAAACGTGTAGTTCTTATGAACATCCGCGCAAAGTTTGCCCACCTGACTTGGTAGGAATCACATTTTTGTCAATATATGCCCCGATGAAAGCTAATTGACTCATTTATTGAATCTAAGGTTTGTTTATGCATTTCGGTCATTAGCTTAAGAGAATAGAATTATGTTTTCCATAGATTGAGTGTAGGATTGCGATTCCTTGCATTGAGAAATGGCAACGGAAGACGATGGTAGGAATCACACGGTTTGGTAGGAATCACACTTTAAATTTGCGATAGCAAAATAGATAGGAATCACACTCCTTTTTGTAAATCGAAACCAGAGCTGGCTGAGCAGTCTACTATTGCTGTGGTTTGTTGTCTGTTATTGATATGTTTATGTATCTGTCTCTACCATTAACTGAATATTCATATGCGTACCCAGAATGTTTTGTAAGAGAGGTTCTGCCAACTCTTGACCTTTTATTTCTAGTGTGAAAAGAGAAAAAGGGGGCCATCATCTTCCCGCCAACAAAACACTTTTGATGATTGGCCCAACACTGAATCCTGTCTTTGAGATTTTTACAGGGGATCCGAACTAGTATTGCTAAGAAATCTTACAGCTATGTAATTTTTCAGAGGGGGGGGTGGTCCTGACCCCCTGTCCCCTTCTCTGGATCAACGTTTGATATATTCGACATTTCTTACAAAAGGATGAAACTTGAAAGATAGCAGTTAGGTAGTATGAACATTCCAAATTGATTAAATTGTTTGGCTTTGGTATTTCGTCGACCATGTAGCAATCCTTAAATTCTTCAAGCATTACTTCCATAACATTTGTTGGACTGTGCAAAAACTTGTTTGGAAGCATCCAGGCAAAATGGATATTGAGGAGTGCTAAAATCGTTCAGTACCAATTTCCTAAACAGCTACCATTGAGTCTCTTTTAAACTATTCAAATTATTTCTCCTTCGAACTAAATGTCAGATTTTACTGGAACTTTTGTGGAGGCATTGATACATAAATTGAGATTCATAGTTGCTATAATCAACGATATCCAAGATGGCTGCAGTGACAGCAATCTCAAAATCTCCTCAAAAACTTAATCTTATATAGAACTGAAACTTGGCTTGGTGCACTCTGGCACTATGCTTAAATAATTACGCTTTAATACCCAAAATGAGGGCCATGGCAGTCATCATGAAATTCTTAAAACAACATTTCCTCCCGAACCATATGTTTGATTAAGCCAAACCTTGGTAGGGGAGGGACTTGTGGCCAACTTCGAATCTTAGATTAGACATTATAACTCAACTTTGATATCTTATATGTGACGCGCCATGACATTTTGTGCCCAAATGCGGTAAAACGTGACGTCGGGAAAACGCGTTGCAAAAGTGACGTAATTTTACGCAACTGTACTTTGTTGCGCAATTTGTTAAGCGGCATTTTTTAACTTCGTTTAAAGCCCAAGAGGCGCAAATATTTTTACGATTTCTTCGCAAAGAAATATTTAATTATGGATTGGAAAATTTATACATGCGACTGTTTAAATAACTATCTCGCCACGTTGGAGTTGGAGGAGAAAGATGACTTTTTAAACAAAGAAAAACAAACAAAAAACTTGTGTCTCCCGGACACTTTCGGTGTTGGCCGGCCGTAGTGCATTTATAATCTTTTTCTACTAAAGACCAGAAAAACAAGTGAGTATGATCAGGAAATACCACAATCACACACTGCAGACCAAGACCAGGCCTGATATTATAATACATTTTATAAAACAACAAGATCAATTCCATTTCGAAAGCAAATTGTATGCGTAAAAAATGCATGTCCGTTTCAGTATTTTTGTCCCCAATGTTGTCGTACATCACGTGAACTGTTTTATTGTCTCTTATTAAGACGACACGCTACAAACGGAAAGGTCCATCCTACTTATGGGTGATGTGGCATACGATGCTCGTTTCAGTGTATGCAATAAGCGTTATACACAGAACATAATTATTCGCCATCTTGTAACGTCGCCGTTTAAATCAATGTATTTCCAGATTTTTTGGCAAAAATTATTGTCGCAAAACAATAGAGGCTACAGCCGTGAAAAATGCACCAAATGAACGCAAATTGATTTACGCAATATACAATTTTATTGTAGCTTCTTGGTGTCTGTTGTTTTCGTATGGTAATCATTTAAACACGACAACAAATTTAAATGGCATTTTTTTGGGGACGTAAACTAAGCGCCAATAGGAATCGTGATATTTTAAAATGTATGTTCCCTTTAAACGTGACCTACCTGAGAACCAAAATTATAATTATTTTAATATTTATTTTATTTTGCTATTTTAGGTTTGACTTCCATCCCCGTACATTTTTGAAAAACTGCACTCATTAACATTGCCATGGTAATTTTCACAAACATTCTGGAAATGCACTGTTTAAACCGCGACGGCACGAAGTGGCGAATATGTATGAAGACAATTATCAATATCAATATTTGGGCTACTAGTCTGATCCGCTGACTGCTCCGTGTATGCTAATAGGGCTACAAGTCTGATGCGATGACTGTTCCGTGTATGCTACATGTAAGAAGTGTATTGTATCAGCTTGCCAAACGCTAGTCTGCTTAAACTGTGATTTACGTATGCTGTAAGATGAAGTCACGAGATTTTGCCAAGAGCAATTTAGAAATTATCTCTTATTACATGTTGTAACTCCGTATATTTAGACTAGACTTTCGGGCTATCCGTTATGTTCCATGCGTGTCATGTTTACTATAGGTTAGAGCCACTTGAAAACTATGCCAGCTTATCACTTATCGCATTTGCAAACAGCAAAGACTCAGACGACCTTGTTCTAGAGCGCAGCCAGCGCCTGTTCTGCTATAATTTACAAAGTATGGAAGTACATGTAGATCAAGGCTTAAGCCAAACACTACACTTCTAGCTATACATCCACAAAACGCGTTGAGGCGTGACTGATACGGGACATGTAAATGTATTGAATGAATCGAGGGTCATTACATAGAGGTCGTGGTTGAAGCATAGTTGTGCAAATTATACTGATTTTAACGCATACGAGCCAAGTACCGAAATTTTATAAATTGTGTAAAAATGTGCATCCCATTTTTATCTATTATCTGATCTAGACTGTTATTGATATTCTTCAAGAATTCCGAAGTTTAGAGTTGGATCCATTTCGATGTGATCTATGTATAATTAATTGTAACTTCGGTATGTACATGGGCGCAGGCTGGTTGTAGTTAATTATGGTTATGATAAAATATGCAACCAAAACTATTCGGGTAGGTACATGTATTCCCGGTCAGTAGATCTAATTGTACCTCGACATATTAGATGCCGATTCATAGTCTACACTGTTCACAACTTCTGTGACTGTAATTTAAAAATTTTAACATGTGATCCAATCAAATATAAGTGAACAGCATTTGAATAATGTCGGAGTTCGACGTCGAATGGGCCTAAAGATCGTTGAAAAGCTTTCTGTATATTTCACGAAAAAGTGTAAGCTGTG
The DNA here is from genome assembly GCA_964019695.1 of Loripinus fragilis. Lineage (NCBI taxonomy): Eukaryota > Metazoa > Mollusca > Bivalvia > Lucinida > Lucinidae > Loripinus > Loripinus fragilis. Next base: position 4,834,012 of record OZ026525.1, read on the forward strand.
AGTACTCATCACGTGCCGGATCACAAACTGTTTTGGATTGTTTCATTAACCTGCTAAGGGTAAAGCTGTCATTCACATTAGAAAGAGCCACTTCCAATGAGTACCCACTGCAAACATTTTCGCTTTTGGTATCCATTGGTATCCATTGGTCTTGACCTGGCGAGAGTTGCTTAACGCGAGCGCTTTAATGTACCCTTACTCTATGTAACGATTATGCCTAAAAAGGCGCTAATATATTTTGAAATAGTCCGTTGCGCAACGACAATATTCTTATTAAAGGTATGCATACACATAAAGCGCTACGGTGCGCTCTGCCTATGCAATGGTTCGTTTCGCATATCCGCGAGACTGCCAAAAATTGGTTTTGTAGCGCTACGAAGCGCTATATTGTAACATACCGTTGCATAGCAAAGTGCCACAAAGCGCTACAAAACGCCCGCATTAAGCAACTTTCGCTTGGTTCCAAGCAGTTTGTATTGCAGAGATATATTAGCAAGACAAGAAGATAGGGAAGTGGTGGGGGCTGGCACATCCACATGAATCTCTTTGATCCGATGCATCTAGCGAAAAGAGGACATTATTTCGTCACGTTTTGATATCGAACGCCAACAAAACATTTTTGCTTGATATATTTTGAGGGAGCTCGTCCACTCTTTTCTCTGCTTTTGTTTTAAGCTGCGTAGCATGTTACATGTAGTTCTTCTTCCTTGAAAATACATTGTACATGTATATAGAATTTGATAACACCATTTTTCGAGATGTCTCGCCGTTTCAATTTTGACTGCTTTCAAAATTTAAATGTCTGTTTTACTGAAAGGTATGCACAATCGGCGAAAAGATTGATCAGCATTTGCGCAAATGAAGACCGAGACAGAATGATGATAGTTTGCCTTGATTTTTTAAGGGAACATTGAAGTGAAGCAATGCATCTGTATTGGTATGAGAGACCTACATGTAACACCATTTCTGAACAGAATTTAAGAGACACGGCTCAACTGCTTATCAATTGGTGCCCGACTTTTACGAATGGAATATTGCGTGATGGGTTTGGGATCAACTCTTGACTTGGTACCTACCGCTTGCGACACACCATTGGGAGTGTAAACTGACCTTAGTATTTTATAACTACTACTACTTGCACCACTGCTGCTGATTCTACTTTCACTCCTCTTTCAACAAATGAATTAGCGATGGTTATTATGAAAAAGAAAATGAAGAAGAGAGAGAAATGAGTAGAAAACCACGATGCGCGGAATCATATCTGATCACCATTTTTAAACATGTTAATGATCAACTTTCTGATTTGCATAAATACCCATTTTCATCATGATGAAGACCACATTCTAACATTTCATACTCAAGCAATACTATCTGAATTTTAATTTCAAAATTTTCGAACCCTGGAAAAATACTTAATCTTTAGTGTTCGAACTTTAAAGAAATAAGCCGTATGACGAAATACATTTATATTTTTAAAGAAATAATGTTGACGATTTATCCGCTAACGTTATGGACCCAAAAATGTTCTAATCGAGAATTTCTGAAGTGAAATGAACTTTCCCAAAATAATGATCAATTCGTTTCAAACATCCTGAAATAAACACGTCAAGTTGTCTATCAGAAAATTAACGTTGACGTCGCAAACACTTTATATACAATTCCATGACGCAGGAACCTATGAACTAATGTCTATTTCTCAGAAACCGCTTAAGATATCGAACTGAAATTTCGCATGTATACTCCAGAGACATATAGGTATCAGAAAATATCAAAATCTCAATTTCGACCAGGTACCTCATTTGGACCCAAAATCTCATGGCTGGTCACATATGGCAGCCATTTTGATTTTCTTCATAATTTCGTCTCTTAAGCCATATGTTGGATTGAGCTGTAACTTTGTGGAAGACATTTGGACAATATGGATATTAAGATTTGCTAGAATCATGCATTCATTTTTTCAAAGTAGATTATTTATGATCAGTCTCATCAAGGTGAGTGATTCTGGTCCTCTTTGATCTCTAAGTGGCTTTAAAGGGATTGCAAGATTGGAAGCAAGTGGATCAGATAAACAGCCCCTGACAAACCATGCAATCCTCTCCAAATCTAGTCAAGATCAGGTGTAATAAAAATCATAAAAGGCTAAAGCGATTAAAAAATAATACATTGTCAAGAAGTCAATGGGTGGCGGTATTTTTTAACTCACTTCCTGTTGGAAAATTCAACCAATTCCTGTCGTTTCCAACTTAACAGGGTGTCATACAATTTGTATCCAGATCAGTATCTCCTGTAAGACTTAGGTCCAAACAGCTATTTGTCAATACCACCGCCATAGGCGACATAGAAGGGATGCAGATAATGTGCCAAGACTACGTCTTTTCAAAGGCATGTCGCATAGAAACTCCCCTCGGACTTATTTCATGTGTAGATCAATGAAGTTTCATCATGTGCACGCGGGTGTGTGTGTGTGGATTAGGGAGCTAGTCCACCAGGCCAAACAGACAGTAGAAGTAATTCCGAAAACTTTTTTGAGGTGGGAGTGGTATTCTTAGTCCTCAACTTATTTTGCTGAGGGGACCAATGATTTTTTCAAAGAAACTAATCATTTAACTATGATTTGCCAAGTTGCCAAGATTCCAGAGCTCAAAATATTTCCATTGAACTTGAGATTTTCTGGGGGTGGGGAATGGGGGGGTCCAGACCTGCTCCATAGAGAATCTCAAGTTCAATGGAAAAATTTGGAGCTCTGGAATCTTGGCAAATCATAGTTTCTTTGCCCATCCTCCTGGATCCGCTTGCTTATTTACCTATTTACACACAGATTCAAGAGTTCATTGAGTTCATCTGAGTAAACATTGATTTTATTCAATAATGACCTCATCGACCCATTGTGTCAGCGCACACACGTGTCCTCTACACAGTAAATATATGTGTATTCAGTTATGATAACTTTGGAGTTGGTCAATTCTGTGTAGCTTCAAAAAGGTGTGTATTGCGATGGCGAAAAACGGTCAGCTTAGCAACAAATTTGCTGCAATAAAACAAACAAACACAAAAAACGGTCAAGTTAGTAACAATAGTAATAAGGGTAAAAAAATAGTAAGTGAGTATGATCAGGAAATATCACAATCACAACAGCAGACAAACTCAAGGCACCGCGAGGAAGAGCCACACAACAATCATGAGACACTAGGTAGGTAAACTAAGCAAGGCAACAAGCTCTCTCTTCCCCATCAAGATGAGTGTTACTGTTGTTTTTTTGTCTTAAACGTCCCTCAAACAGCTTTGGGCCAACCATAAAAATATTTTGTTTCCCCTTACCCGACCCTTTTTTACCGGTATGGGTCGGTCGGTCGGAAAATTATTTCATTTTGTTTTCTAAATTCGATACCCATACACTTTGCTAAGAATATTTTTTAAAGATAACACTTAACAATTGGACAATTCTTTAAGTTTGCAAATTGCCAAGGAATTAAAAAAAAATATTCTTGACTGAAAATTGAAATAAATTTTTTTGGGTAGGGCGTTTTTTTCAGGGTCGGTCGGGTAAGGGGAAACAAATAAAATTTTATTTCAGGCCTTGGTCATATGGAGACGAGGCCACAAGGTGATTTGTATGGTGAAAATGTTGGTGCTTTGCCTGGTTATTTTATAACTCTCGTATGTTTATGCCATGATGATTTAAATGGAGAACAGCCATTCATGGGTAGTTCTGTTTCATATCTTTTGAATGAGGAGACAGTCACTGCTTTTCTTTTTTGTCTGTGCAAACTGAGCTTGCTCTTCTTTTTAACCATCTTTAAACACCTGAAACAAAGTTTAAATATACCTTTAACCCATATAGCCTTACTTGATTTTATAAAACATCAGCAAACAGTGCAAAACCAGATCAGATACTGTTTTATCATTTTGTGGCATTGATTAGGCACTTTTTGCTTACCATCTTGACATAAAATATATCTCTATGAAATAACATCAAAGCATATCATAGGAAATGAAAGTAATGGAGCATACACTGAAAGGATGATTAGTAACCACCATTATTGCATGTAACATACTATCTTTAACAAGTTGCATTAAAACGTCTCAAAGGAGATGTGAGCTATTAAGTACACAAGGTTTCACCATTCAAGCTCATTTAAGGGAAACAGCTTAAATTAAAAGCAAGGGAGAGCATTCGTGTACATACTCCTACCAAATATAATAAAAATACCTCAAATGATATAAAAGTTATGGAGTGAAGAAACATTCATGTACTACTGTTGGACTAACACAAGGTTGATTTTTATCTCCCTTAGTCCTTTCGAGGTTTGGGATAGATATGTTTGTGCTAGTGATTTTGAACAAAGGGTTTAAAAGAAAGTGCCATTTCAACAGGTTTTAGTTCAAGTGATTGTTTTTTTAAACAGAGTGGAAACATTTGTAAGATTTTGGAAGAGGGAATACTTGGGAACATTTGTGAGAAACCAAATATATTTTAGACCAGTGGCTCATAAGGACTGAATCTGTCTCAAGTTTCCCCACTAAATTGAGCTCTTGTGAGCATTTTCTTCAGTGTTCATTCTTAATTGATACAACCTACCTATTAGCAGTGTGCTGACTTTTGTTACCATGTGATGTCATGTGTATGATACGCTTATGTAAAATATATACCATGTACATTACATACATAACAGTCGCGTAGCATACAATCCATGCAATTTTCAAATAGCAATTTACAAGTGTGATTCCTATCCATTTTGATTGCCTGTGAGACCTATCCATCCTGATAAAAATAATCAGTGTGATTCTTATCATACAGTGTAATTCCTACCATTGACACTCCTTTCTAGATTTCGCTGCAAATCCCACTTTAACTGCGTAGAATTTTGTCTGTCATCGTTTATTGGCCAATTGTAATTTAACAAATATAATACTGTTACTGCAGAATATTGTGCGCAGCTAAAAACGCTCAAACAAAGTATTGCTTGGCAAACATGTGATTCCTACCAACTAACATTGTACAACCTTGCAGCGATATTTAAGAAAACTATATAACTCTTGTCTAAAAGTTAAGCGCCATAAGGAAGAGCTTCCTAGTCTGGGTACTCTGCACTAGGTGGCATTTCTGAAAGCCACCAAAAAACAGGAAAATAATTGTGAAACATACCTTGAATCGAGGGAAAAAACTAAACAAAACGTGTGAGACTACCACATGTGTATCACGTGATTGGCCCCCTTGATAAGGCAAAGTTTGAATTAAAAGGAATGAAAACTTTTGGAGTTACAGATTATACAAACTTGTCACCCCTAAAATGTTGCGGATGGACGGACAGATCGGAAAATATCTAGGTTCAACACCCATCAAAAATGAGAAAAAACAATGAAACAATCTCACAATATAGAAGGTGCACATTTTCAATGTGTGAACAATCATTATGCAAAGGTTGAATAGAATGGAATGAATACTGTTGAAGTTACAGATTACACAAACTAGGCACCCGCTAAGCATTTCAGATGGAGAAAAATGTCTATGTTCAACACCTGTCAAAAATGAGAAAAAAATTATGAAATGTACACAATATAGGAGGTGCACATCTTCAATGTGTGAACAATCATTGTGTGAAGTTTGAATATAAAGGAATGAATACTGTTGGAGTTACAGATTACACAAGCTAGGCACCCCCTAAGCATTGCGGATGGAAAAAATGTCTAAGTTCAACACCCCTCAAAAATGAGAAAAAAATTATGAAATGTGCACAAAATAGGAGGTGCACATCTTCAATATGTGAACAATCATTAGGCAAAGTTAAAATAAAAAAGAATAAAAACTTTTGGAGTTACAGATTACATTAACTAGGCACCCCCTAAGCATTGCTGATGGAAAAAATGTCTAAGTTCAACACCCCTCAAAAATGAGAAAAAAATTATGAAATGTGCACAAAATAAGAGGTGCACATCTTCAATATGTGAACAATCATTAGGCAAAGTTTGAATAAAAAAGAATAAAAAGTTTTGGAGTTACAGATTACACAAACTAGGCACCCCCTAAGCATTGCTGAAGGAAAAAATGTCTAAGTTCAACACCCCTCAAAAATGAGAAAAAAATTATGAAACGTGCACAAAATAGGAGGTGCACATCTTCAATATGTGTATAATCATTAGGCAAAGTTTGAATAAAAAAGAATGAAAAGTTTTGGAGTTACAGATTACACAAACTTGGTACCCTAAAGTGTTTCGGACGGACGGACAGACGGACGGACGGACGGACGACCGGACGGACGGAGTGGACCCACTACTAGACCTGCTTTCGCTAAAGCGACGCAGGTAAAAATGCATCTGAAAAATGACATCTGCTGAAGTTGTCTGTTGCAAATAATTGTCAAACATTATTGACTTATTTAAGTATAGTAGCAAACAGGGTGGACCCAGATCACTGTTTGTCATAGAGGCTTGTTAAACATTTCAGCAGACGAGAAATATTCTCAAAGTATGAACTTTGAGGAAAGATAAACCCACCATATAACATATTTTTACAGAGAAATAAAACAAAGTTTCAACATAAATATGGGTACCTACAGGCATTGCTCGATAAGCGTAGAGTTACACATAGTTGGTCAGGATATAGTGCTTTATTCACCCGATTGGACAAATACAGGTTTTTCTTTCATACTTCTAACTGTAAATCTGTTTCGTCACCCTATGCTTATCGAGCAATGACTCTAACTTATCAGGTGCCCTGGCTATTCAAGAGTAAACAAATAACCATACCTTAAAAAATGTACCACATGCCCATGCACTCCTATACACAACATAAAAAGAAATGTCCAATAAACATTATTGCTTCAAAACATTGCAATATATTGCTTATTTCCTAAAAACTCTAGTCCATTAGAATGGATCGGAACTTTTCATTATTATTGAAATTAACATACCGTGACATTTAAAGAAATCAATACTGGTATCCAGCTTCTGACAGATGGATCAATGCAGGAGACCAGCAGCAATAGTGCACAATAAGCCGGTTCTCAGCTCCAATAAAGGACAGAGTTTAGTAATGCCTGTGCGATTCAGCGGCAGAAAAAAATCCAATATCAGCTGCTGAAGGGAAAAAATATATCAGAACCCTGTCACAGCCAGAGCTCCAGATTCAGAGACATTAACAGGGCTCACCCTGCCATTAGCCATTGTAGCCATTTGCTACTAAAAATGTAGAGTGGTAACAAATATAAGCAATTGGCTAAAAGAACAGTCTATAGGCATTCCAAAAACTGAATATTTGCGCAAAAGAGTGTTTTGATCAGCTTTTGGATTTTCAAATAATTGCTTTTATCATTTCTTCACACCATATTATTTGACTCTTTAGTTACTGGATCTTTTCAGTACCATCAGAGTGTCAAACAGTTTGGATCCAGATCAGGCCCAACAGTTTTTCGGGCCTGATCTGGGTCTAAACTGTTTGCAAAGGTTATCAGCAGACAACAAAAGTCTAGCGGGCAAAGAGTTAAATACAAAACAACTTGCCGATACTACTTTCTGGCTAAAACCTTGGCTAAAGTTAATTTCATTTGGCTCCAACTTTTTCGATTTGGCTACAGTGTTGGCTACAACAAATTCTGAGCCAGGGTAAGCCCTGATTAAACTCTTTGTAGGATGTTTGAGTTTGTCTGTTGATATTATATTTATCAAATTAACTCTTACCCCGCCAATATTTTTTGTCCTGAAAATAATGTCTGCATGCTTTTTAAATCAGCTGCATAAAACCTAGTAAGCAAACACTATGAACTCTGAGCAGTCTGATCTGGGTCCATATTATTTGCCATAAAGGCTACCTATGAACCTAAATAGCAGATGAGAGAGAAGTTGACAGTTTGTATCCAGATCAGGCCTGACATTTTGTTTGGGCATAATCTGTGTCCAGTTTATCAGCAGACGACACTGTCACTTTCGTAGCCTTGACCCAAAGGTCAAGGTTAAGGATCAAATAATGTAGTTTCCTGTAAATGCATCTCCTTTACTGTTGGGTGTAGCAATTTAAAACTTTGCAATTGTATAGGTCACATGATCTAGAGGGTACTGGGCAATAGTTTTTGTTACCTTGACCCAAAGGCCATGTTCAAACATCAAATAATGTATTTTCTTGTAACTAACTCTCCTCCCTTAAACCATTGGATGTAGCAACTTTAAATTTTGCAGAAGCATAGGTCACATGATGTAGAGGGCACTGGGCAACATTTCATGTGACCTTGGTCAAAGGTCAAATAATGTATTTTCTTGTAAATGCATCTCCTCCTAAACCATTGAATGTAGCAACTTTAAACTGTGCAGGTGCAAACATGTACGTCACATGATACAGAGGGTATTGGGCAACATTTCATGTGACTTTGATGTCAAGGTCAAAGGTCAAATAATGTATTTTCTTCTAAATGCATAGATCACATGACATAGAGGGTACCCATGGCAACATTTTATGTCAAACTTGTCAAAGGTCCAATAATGTATTTTCTTGTAAATACACCAATCCTAAACCATTGAATGTAGCAACTTAAAACGTTGCTGGTGCGAAGGTCATATAATGTAAAGGGTACTGCTGGGCAACATTTTGTGTGACCTTGACCCAAAGGTCAAGGTTAATGATCAAATAATGTATTTTCCTGTAAATGCATCTCCTTAACTGTTGGATGTAGCAATTTCAAACTTTGCAATTGCATAGGTCACATGATCAAAAGGGTACTGGGCAATAGTTTCCGTGACCTTGACCCAAAGGTCAAGTTCAAAGGTCAAATAATGTATTTTCTTGTAACTGCTTCAATCTCCTCCTGAACCATTGGACGTAGCAATTTTGAACTTTGCAGAAGCAATGCTGCATACTCACATTATGTAGAGGGTACTGGGCAACATTTCATGTAACCTTGGTCAAAGGTCAAATAATGTATTTTCTTGTAAATATATCTCCTCCTAAACCATTAAACGTAGCAACTCCTAAACCATTAAACGTAGCAACTTCAGCATTTGCAGGTACATATGTCACATGATGTAGAGGGTACTGAGCAAAATTTCATATGACCTTGATGTCAAGGTCAAAGAATGTATTTTCTTGTAAATGCATCTCCTCCTAAACCATTAAGGTCAAATAATGTATTTTCTTGTAAATGAATCCGTCCTAAACCGTTGGACGTTGCAACTGCAAACTTTGCTGGTGCATAGGTGCTGCATGGGTGAAAGTTCATTTCCGAAATCCTGAACTTTAGAAAATTTTGTTTGTTTTTGTTGCTTTACGTCCCATGTCAACAGCTATGGTCATTGCGGGACGGTCAGTTCACTTAACACACTTTTTCCTGGGCAGGCTTGAGCAAGCGGTTAACCAGTAATTTGTGCACATACTTTCGCTTGTAACTGACAACAACCCTTCTTGAATAAATCAGCGGAAGGGAGGAGAATGACCGTAGAAATTATTTCATGATCAATCTCCACGAAAGTATGGTACCGGGCCGGGATCGAACTCGCGACCCCTGAATCTGCAGTCAGACACGCATCTGTAGCCAGACACGTTACCGACTGCGCTATGCGGCCCGGTAATAAAACTTTAGAAAATCAGAATTTAAAACTTGCTGTATGCCCCCCAAAATATAAAAAAAAAATCCAAATTGAATGGTCAAATACCCTTAGATGAACTAATAAACTAAATCAGAAAAGCTATTATTACCTGTAGAATTCAGCATTTTGAGGCCAACTTTCTATGGAAAGTCAGCCTCAAAATCCTGAATTCAGGAATAATACTGAAAACTTTCACCCATGTAGGTGACATGATGTTGAGGGTACTCTGGCAACATTAGGTAAAAATGTGGGTATGTGCGATGGTGTACAATGGACTGCAGTCTAGTTTAATAATAATTTCGGCAATAGTTTAATTTGTATACAAAGAAAACTAATTATTTTTTATGATACCAACAACTACATGATTTTTAATGGTCCTTTTAAATGATATGTATGCATGAATCCTAAGGGTCAGTTTAACCACCCACACAGCAATTATAGTGAATTGACAATTTAAACTGAACCCATTCTTGATTGATAGAATTTTCTAACCAACTTTATAACAGGACTTTCCTCAGCAGTGAGTGAGAGATTATATTCCAAGTTGCTGGTCCAAGGTACTCACACCCTCGAGCTCACACCCCACTAATAACTATACACAGGACTTTAGTTAAGAGTGCATAACAGAAAAATAAACTTCTCATTTCTCAACCAAAACATAAGTTGTGGGTACTCAAAAGAACCGTCTCAATGAGACAGTTCTTTTGAGCACCCAAAACATATGCTACAAATTATGGGTAAGAAAATATCTACAGTTTTACGCTGAAACTTTGTTTATCTAAACCCGTGTATACATGTATATGGCAGTCCATAGAAGTCAAATTATTATAACTCTCTCCTTGCTAGCGGCGACTTTTGTCATCTGCTGATAACATTTCCATAACAGATTTGACCCAGGTTAAATAGTTTGACACTCTGATAGTGTAGGTGAAAGAACTGTTCGATTAAAGTTTATTTTGAAAAAAGCCAGCAGAAGACAAAAAAGGAAAAATTAACCAGCATGCAAAGAGTATATATGGAAAATTTGTCTCCTATTGTGAAAAATCAGAAAGAATATGGTATAATATCCAGATTTCTAGTTTTATTGCGTCTGCTGTGAGTTTTCCCGTGGGAAGACTTTGTGATGCCAAATCTATGTACATTTCCCAGAGGCTGAGCATGTAATTGGACAAAACATTATAACTACCGTAAATGTCTGAAAGATCACATTCAGCTGTACTTCTGCCCTTCTCTAGGGGCCGAATTCCAGCCCCATTCCCAATCGAAAGTAGCCACCTTTTTTTTCCCAATACCATGTCTGTTTTTCCCAATTGAATTAAGAAAAGTTAAAAAAAAAAAAAAAAAAATTACTTTTCTTTGAGACCACTACAATGACCCATATCAGAATGATACTTAAACACGTTTGCTTAAGTGGTATGCTTGGCATAATACAATCTTACATAAATTAATTTTAAGGATATATTTTGCTACCCTTGTTATGTTCTATGTCATTAATTTCTTCCAATTTTGATGTAAAGTGGATCATTTTTTCCAATTTTGGCCAGGGGCCTTTTCCAAAAATTGCTGAAAAATTTAAAAGCCCTGTGAAATATTGTCGCTGGAGACAAGCCCTATGTAATCCATATTAGCAAATCACAGACAAATATGCATAAAAACCATGTAGATCAACACTGAACCCCCCTCCCCATCCTGCAGGAAAATAGTTGCTTAAAATAAGGGCTTATTTTTTGCTTTTATATTTTCTCTTCTCTGCATCCCCTTCAGTGTGACATACATGTACAACATGACAACTTTCTTAACCCTTTTAGTGCCTTTGCAAAAGCGCAGACCTAGATCAGGCAGCTCTTGTAAGAGCTGACTGATCAAGGTCTACTCTTTTGTTTGTTTGATTCTTTAGGTCCCATCAACGATCTTTCAGTTATAAAGGGACGGGTCTTCCTGGGTTGAACCAGTACTAAGCTAGGATTAATATTCTTGCTCAAGGACACAACACATGCAGTGACACCAGTGAGGTTCAAACCCGCGGCCCCTCTGTCGCGAGTCAAGCACTCAACCACTGCGCTCCCTCAGGGCCTACTCTGTTTGGCAATGTATGCTCATGGAAATATGTTATATCTGATCCTACAAAGTAATTTCTTTGTTCTATGTACCAGCATGAAACTGTATTAATATAATTGTTCATAGTGGGTGGAGCCTAACATGAATATTCATGAAGGAAAGGGTTAAAAAGTTACTTTTGTACTGAAAAACATATGTTATGGATACTCAATGGCAGCTTCATTGAGAGGCTTCCAATGAAACAATAACAATGAATTTATGGGGGAAAAAAAACATTTCACTTGAAAAGTCTTAAATGATTGTATTCTATGATTTTATTAGCCTGGCTCAGGTGCTTAATTATACGGTTATTGCACACGCTTTATTTACCTTCGGCCGATTTTCCGTATCTTCCATACGTTTTACAAGAATTAAGCAAATGGTGTAATACCTTTTAAGGCAAAATTAATACAACTTTTTTGGATGCACCTAAAAGCCAAGCAGTTAAGGTCCAGAGCTTAAATCTAAAGGACACGAGATCTCAAATCCTCGTGTATTCTTTTAAAAAAAATTACCTTAATTCGACACTTTCTTTTGCCTTTTTAATTATTTTTAGAACATGCATTTCAGTGTTATTTTTTGTTGACTTTCTTTTGATTTCAAATTTATCATTTCTTTCTTTTTATAGCCATATATTTAATTCATACACATATTGAATTACAATTTACAATCAATGCAGAAGAAATGAACAATCTGTCTCATTAGCGGTGTCCATGATGCTGCCGCCATTAGAGTCAGAGCTGCTGTCGTCTGCTAAATTAGAACCAAGAGTCCCTACATTCTTTTTTTTCAGACGTTTTCCCACTGAACTTAAATAAATCTAAAATTTGCAACCGTTTGTTTTGGCGATTATATGGAACATTTTCACATGATCTCTGTAAATAACAAGCAAATTCAACAACAAATTGATATCCCCCACAAAAATTATGTGAGACTTTTTCATAGAAATTAAGCCAATTAAAGAGCAATAATTCCTGTTTATCTAAGGACATTCTAATGAACATTCATGTACATCGCCCCAAATTCATTTATATTTAGGCAATCAAAGGACAATAACTTCTCAAAACATGATGACATCCTAATGAAACTTCATTTGCCACATCATACTATGGTCATATACCCAGTATAAGTTTTATGAATTTTTTCTTAGAACTATTGCTTGCTAATTTATGGCTAAGGACAGAAAAATTCAATGACACTTTAAAAACCAAAGGACAATAACTCCTCTATTACCTAGGATATACTGACAAAAGTTCATGTGCATTTCCACATTAAAAAATTCATGAAATTCAATCAATTGCTTACTTAGTTATGCTGGGTTTTCAGAAACACTGAATCCGGCGTATTTTTACACCGCCAACTTTAAGTTTCTCCCAAAAAGATCATAAGATCTCCGCTTATACCCCTATTCCACAAAGGCCCCGAATCCCACAAATTGACACGAATTGACAAATATTTGGATTCGTGGCTGAATCGTACTCAGTTTGTGAAGATCTTAACTGATTCACACAGTCCGTAGTGAGTTCTTGCAATTGGTAGGTCTATCGGGAATTCGGCTCAAAAGTTTTGAACTATTCAAAACTTTGGCCACGAATTCCTTGATTCGAAAAATCGTGCATGATTCGTACCAAATTCCTAAGGCATTCTTGGACATCGTAACTGTAACTGTAATAGATTCGGAGGCATTTTTGGGCATTTGTAGCTACTCTTAGCTCATTCGTGGGGAATCGGGAGATTAAGCCAAGCAATAAAACCAAGGAAGAGATAGTAGAAGGATTTTCCCTAAGATTAAAAACCCTGTCATGCGCATGTGAGCAGTCCTAGAAGTTGAAACAGATTTGGCAGATTCTGGAGCACAATCAGGATCAGTCGGTAGCTCCTGGCTGGTGATTTTTCCAATGGCGAACTGCCATATTTTTCCAAGTCAAAGAGTCTGGGTCAGGGCCTCTCGATTTAACGTAGCTGTTTTCTTCTAGCTATATAAGAAGCCGTTTTCAACACTCTGACAAGTTGCAGGATCAATTCTACTTTGCTTTACGAGGAACATTCATTTTGGAACTGATGCCACGAAGCAAGTATAGGCCTTTTTATATCTATCGTGAGAGAAAATCTCGCGAATCGTCGCAGATTTCTGTTAATTCGTGCTGCATTTGGCACATTCTTAGCTGATTCGTAATTGATACCTTAACTTTCATGCAGCATGCTCTAATGTTATCATGCTTATTGCTAATTGTAATGAATTCTTGCGCGATTCCAGCAGAATTGAGCCGATTCCCCAGAATATTTGTAACGACATCGTATCTGAATCTTGACTGACTCGTAGAACATCCCAATTGGAGTAATCCCCCCTCCCCCCAATGAAAAAATCAATCTGTAGCTATTCCGGCTATTTGTGGCCTGTGTGGAATAGGGGTATAATCTGATGCTCTAGACCTGACATAAGAGTATCTGAAAACTGTATTGATCTGAAATTATGTTTGGTCACAAATTCACAAATACGGGACCCAGACAACTTTTCCTGTTTCTTGATGCAGGTAATTACCTGAAACTTACCAGATCTTTGCCCTCTTTCTTCCTTTATAAAGTTTTACATTGACTTTTATCTAGGGCGGGCATAATTAATTGATATATCGGTTAATTGGTCGATATACAATAGAAAATTGATAATCTATATAAAAATTAAAAAATTGATGTTCTGTTCATTTATTCAATTAATATAAAAGCGTTATTGTCTTGTGTGATGTTTTATTTAGACTAGAAGCGCCTCATTGTTAACAGTACTCGTCAGTAGGTGAGTATAAATTGCTGTAACAAAGTAATAAAAACGTTGTACTGCACAAGGTTTACTCAACAACTGATTGTTAGAAAATATATACTAGTGCTTCTCCTGGTCTCCGGTTTAAATGGCACAAAATTATAAAATATTTGTTAGATAAACAATTTTGTTTGCAAGGTTTTTTTCTCTGCAGTCAATTGGGGTATAGAAGCTTTCAATTGTACAGCGGGTCTTATTTTACACAAAGATGTTGATGTCATGCATACTTGACGACTTCCTTTTGTATGACATCACACATCATGACAACAACAAGCCTGACTGTGAGCTTAAATGCGGTCATTACCAATTAGCAAGTCAATTTTCTACCAACAGAGTGGATGAAGACTTTTTCCGAGCAAAGGTGACGACCTTTAGTTGAAACCTATTGTCTTTTGAATATATAACATGCATTTCTAATGTCTAACGGTACAGCTGTAAGCCGTATATGGTAACAGTTCCAAATGAAGCTACACTAAATGCGGTGTGATGAAATATATCATCGGTTCAAGCCAAGTTTCTAGTTGAATAAACACAAACAAATCACTTTCAGCAAATAAAATCGTTCATTCTAAATCATGGAAGCCATGTTAAATGGTTAATAATGTCAGTCTATTCATTGCAATCGCCGTAGGGCGTAGACACTAGCGAGATGCGCTTTTTAGAAGAAAAAAGACTTCAATCTGATTAAGATTATACAAAACAGAGGACTGATGTCTGTCTGTCCGTCTGCATGTCTGTATTGTTAATGAATATACAAGTACCAACAGTTTAATCTTTTATTTTGATAAGGCCAAACAAAAAAATATTTGTGTTCAGGTTACATGAAAAAATATACCAAAATAGTAGGAACAATCCATTAATGCTTAAAGGGTTAAAATCAGTTGATCTAAAAATTATTCAAATGTATTACACTTCCGGCTAAAATGGAAAAGATATACGGTATGCACAAATTGGTGGGTCTCCAACTTTTTGGAAGGAGACTCCCACTTTTTCCAGTGGGACTCCTACTTTTTGCCAGATGGGAGTCCTGAACTCCTGTTTTCAAAATCCTAGTGAGAGCTCTGTGGCACTATACCATGACCTGGTTTCCCCCTTCCCTGTTAAAACACACAGGCGCTTATCAGCATGCACGACAATGATGCACGTACGGTTCGTTTATGAAAGGAGGAGCTATGCAACAATGACGAAAATGAGGCATGGTTTGGCAACTTTGAACTCCATTAACTCTGTTGTTTCTGGTCAGAAACTTAAAGTTAGGGTAACTCGTTTTCTTTGTTTGAACAAGCGGAACATGTTGAAACCAAAATTGAGCAGATTTGATGAAATTTTCTGTTTTGCAACAAAACCGCATTGTCAAATGACGTCTATAGCAACTCCATTCAAGGAATGCTCCTAGGTATTTCATCAAATGGGTTGGGTTTATAAAACAGTGATTTTATGCATGTTTGTAGTATAGTTAAACTAGAACAAGTCTTCAAAGGGGAAGTACTTTAACCTACTTTTACTGTCGCTGGTCGTGTGATTAATGGTCGGAAATCGTTTGTTTTGATTTTGTTCGTCATATTTTGCAGGTAAGCGATAAGACTTAGAGAAAGCTACCTATACCGGGAAGTAGATAAATGTATATAGAATTGATCAGTGAAAGAGTTTTGTGTGTTTGTTTTGTATTAAGAATGCATTGCACTTTTGACGGCGATTGGGGTTCGAAATTGCAAACCCGAAGTTGTTTATCTTGTGTTTTTTTCTATCATCGTGAGCAAAATGGATTTTTTCAAATGTTTTCCATATGTTCTAGGTCATTTTTTCTAACACCTGTATAACTTCAAGCATACAAAATATCATACTTTAAATGAAAAAATGCAAAAGTTAAAGGGGGGATGAAGGTGGGGGGGGTCCTTGTTTTTCTCTACTGACCCCAAGTGTCTGTGCCTTTAGCCTGGCCTATTGTAAATTGCTAGAGATACAGATCTGTATCCCTATCCTGGGAGGCTAGGGGTACAGATCTGTATCTCTAGTATCACAGGCTAGAGGTACGGATCTGTATCCCTAGACACTGCCTTTCAGGAAGGCACTGTCTCGGGGTCCGGTACCGGACCCCTAGACTACGGGGCTACGGGTCCGGTACCGGACACCGAGCCACGCCTATGAGGACTGTCTCGGGGTCCGGTAGTTTGTGAAACAACTACCCGGCACGTCTAGGGATACGGGGGTGCGTGTCCGTACCTGCATGTATATGTAGTAACTGTTAATTTACCAACAAAAACTCGTGTTGAAGTTTCACTTTGCTTCGTCTGCCATCTTTGATCATCTGTATTTACTGTCACACTATTCAAACAAGTATAGGTATAAGATTTTTAACGGACAAGAGTGAAAAAACATAACTAGATATAATTTGTCTTACTTTATTCCTTTTATTTTTCTTATCCTTATTTTTTCAATAAGTTCATGAATAAAGGTAATTAATGTCAGGGGGAACTTACTATCGCATCAGTGAATTGGCGCAGGGTTTGATGTCCTTTAATTGGTGTTTGTCTCAATGTTCTTATTAATCTATTGTTGGTATCTGTCTACTTGATTATTTACCTAAAGGTAAATACCAATTTGCACTTTCATTGAAGTAAGCAAACGGTGATTGCAGGTGCATTGTTTAATTGCTTTCTTACAGGCTAATTGGTCACATAACTGTCTGTCTGTCTGCCTGTCCGCCCGTCCATCCACCACAACCACCAGTGAAACGCATGGGCCGATGGTGGTCCGAAGTTATTCAAAATAAACAGCTTAAAACGTGGGCCGATTTTGGCCCGATATAACATGCTAGCATGGGAAGTTATTCACAGCGGTGAGACGGTTCTTTTGAGCACCCAAAAGCTTAAGACCAAATAAGCACACAAAATCAGACCACTGTCGAACACCAGCCAAACGCATGGGCCGATGGAGGCACGGCAATAGCATGCTGGCAGAGAACGTTATTCACAACAAAACAGCTATGGGAGCCCAGTGGCTCAGGGGTAGAGTGCTTGACTCGAGACCGAACTGAAAGATTGTTGATGGGACGTAAAGAATCAAATCAAACAAACAAACAAAACAGCTATATATGACTATTGAGCTCTACGAAATGTGGTGCTTAGAAATGTATGATAGGGCTCTAACATCAGTTGGGCGTATTCATGATGCGATGATCCAGAGGGGGGGGGGGGGGGGGGGGGGGGGGGGGGGGCAGGGGCTCCGTAGCCCTCTCCCCCTGAAAAATCATAAGAAATATAGGGTTTCTTAGCAATACTGATACTAAGCCAGCAATGTTGGGCCATCATTAGCACGCCAGCGAAACGCCATTTATGTTCTGCTAGATTATTCCAGTCCGGTCTTTGTAGCAAACAGTGTGGATCCGGATTAAACTGCTCTCCTAAGAGCAGTCTGATCCAGGTCCACAATGTTTGTCTGTACGGAGAAATTAGCCATTGACGTAAGAATAAGTTGCATTTTCCTTACATAACGACCCATATGTCGTCTACTAGTTCGTTATTTACAGACGTCTTTGAAGCAATCAATATTGACCCAGATCTCATAGGAGCAGTCTGATCCTGGTTCCAAATGTTTGTCTGTACGCGGATATTGGCCATTGACGTAAGCATAAGTTGCATTTCCCTGACATAATGACCATTAAGCCGTCTTTGTAGCAAACAGTGTGGACCCGTATCAAACTGCTATCCTGAGTGGCCTGAAACGGATTCGCAATGCTTGTCTGTCCGTAAGACGTCTTTGTAGCAAACAGTTTGGACACAAATCTGACTGCTCTCCTAGGAACAGTCTGATCAGGGTCCACGGCGAAATTAGCCGTTGGCGTAAGCATTTACATGTAGCAGATAACTCTAGCAGACGTAAATTTTAGATGCATTTCCGTGATTGAGTCGTTCAACCTATGTAGATCCATTTGTAACGAATCTGTAGCAAATAGAGTGGACCGAGATCAGACTGTTATCATAGGAGCAGTCTGATCTTGTTCATCACTGTTTGTCATTATTTTAGATGCATTTCCGCGATCGAGTCTTCAACCTTAGGATATCCATTTGTAACGTCTCTCTAGCAAACAGTGTGGATCCAGATCAGACTGTTATCGTTTGAGCAGTCTGAGCTTGTTCAACACTGTTTGCATTAATGCTAAAAAGTCATTTCCTTTTTGGAGCATATCAGTTGTTTAAAAAAAGACAGAAAAAAAGACTCAGAGTCTTCTTATAAAGCTATGTCCGAATGTCAAAAGATACCAGCAAGATCCACTGCCGTTGTCCCAATCTTTGAAAGCTATAGATGAATAATGAATCTACACTACAGACTATGTAAGCTTATTTGACACTGCTCACTCATATCACTAATCAGGTGCCAACAAATAATTTAATTGGTTCCTTTAATTGAAGATGAGAAGATAATTGATTTGTTACAGGTGAGTTAAGTTGTTTTTTTTTACTTTACCGTTATTATTTATATACCTAGTGTTTGAATAGTGTGACGAATGACAGTAAATACAGATTGGTTTCCCTTTGAGGATCAAAGATGGCGGACGAAGCAAAGTGAAACTTCAACATGAGTTTTTTGCTGGTAAAATAACTGTTACTACATATACGTGCAGGCACGGACCCGTATTCCTAGACTTGTCAGTAGTTGTTTCACAAACTACCGGACCCCGAGACAGTCCTCATAGGCGTGGCTCGGTGTCCGGTACCAGACCCCTAGAATCAGTGTCTAGGGGTCCGGTACCGGATCCGTAGCCCCGTAGTCTAGAGGTCCGGTACCGGACCCGGAGACAGTGCCTTTCAGGAAAGACACATCTTACAAAAGGTATCTTCTTGTGAAAAAATATGCATACGAGTGATCAAAGAAATCACTTAAGTAAGTATCCTGACTGATATGCCATTAAAGATTAAAGTCGATTTATGTTTCTATAAAAATATGGATATATACCCCTAGGACTTTCATAGAAATTGCTTCATAAAATATCCGAACACTAGGGTCGTGCGAAAATCAATCCGATCGTCCGTGACGCAGTTTATTCTTTTTTGCAAGCTCCTGAATGCAGGAAAGAGAAACCCGCTTATATATATTAAAAGACAAATATAAACCATATCAAACTAACCTTCTTTGAGGGTAATATCCGTGAGGATATCCGTTGATAATTGGAAAAAATGTTGCTAATCAAGCTGCCTACACAAAATGTTAATTTTTGAGCCGCTTAAGTCGCAAAAAAAAATAACCCTGTCGACTTTCAGCACGGTCGGGTCGGGTCTGAAAGCCCCTGCCGAGCCGAGCTGCCGAGTGCCGACCTACATAGTTTATTTTTTCAAATTCATCCTCGGTGAAGATTTTTCATAAATAATTTTTATCTAATATCGTCACATAGAATTAAATCGATAAGGGGAACAATAAATATAATAGTAAATAACAATAATTTTGATTTTATTGCCATTTTATTGCTCGCAGGGGGTCCGTAGAATTACCGAAAACCACTCATTTACCGAAAACCACCGAAAACCACTTGGAAAATAATGTTTATAGGGGAATTATACCCTCCTAGTATTTGTTTTTAGTAGTTTATGTTTATATTTAATGGGATGGATAGAAAAAATAAAAAATAAAGCCATCTTATACCGATTTTGACCGTGTAAAATGGGACTAAGCTTTTCGCTAACCGCTATATGTTATAAGTCTATAAATCCATGATAAAGTGGCCTCACCATATACCCTGTAACAAAATATCATAAATAATATGCATATAAACATAAACTACTAAAAAACAAATACTAGGAGGGTACAATTACCCTATAAACTTGATTTTCTAAGTGGTTTTCGGCAATTGCTTTTGATTTTCGGTAGACGCGATACATTTTACACGGTCAAAATCGGTATAAGATGGCTTCATTTTTTATTTTTTTTTCTATCCATCCTATTAAATATAAACATAAACTACTAAAAAACAAATACTAGGAGGGTATAATTCCCCTATAAATATGATTTTCCAAGTGGTTTTCGGTGGTTTTCGGTAAATGTGTGATTTTCGGTAATTCTACGGACCGCTCGCAGGGGGTCTGAAAACCACAGCCGAGTGAATCAAGGTTTCAGTTGATTTTAATTGGAAATTTGAGAGATCCACAGGCGAGTTTCGCAAACATTCTTAAAATAAAAGATAATTGAAGAAAATTGTTAAAGGAATCTTACTTAAAAATGCGATAATTTCACGAAAATCGTTATTTTCCTAAAGGCCACATCCGGGTCTATATATAGACATTTTGATTAACCTTAATGAAATGGCAATTATATCCAAATTATAACTGTTAACTATTATTATTAATGTTCCACTTATTGCTTTTAGTCTATGTGATGATTTTTAGATAATATTTATTTTTTAAAAATCTCCACAGATGATGATATTGAAAAATTAACTATTTGGGTCGGCAGCTCGGCTCGGCAGGGGCTTTCAGACCCGACCGCACGGTCGGGTCTGAAAGCCCCTGCCGAGCCGAGATGCCGAGTGCCGACCTACATAGTTTATTTTTTCAAATTCATCTTCGGTGAAGATTTTTCATAAATAATTTTTATTTAATATCATCACAAAGACTAAAATCGATAAGTGGAACAATGATAATAATAGCAGATAACAATAATTTTGATTTTATTGCCATTTTATTGCTCGCAGGGGGTCTGAAAACAACAGCTGAGTGAATCAAGGTTTCAGTTGATTTTTATTGGAAATTTGAGTGGTCCACATGCGAGTTTGGCAAACATTCTGAAAATAAAAGATAATTGAAGAAAAAGTTTAAATGAATCTTACTTAAAAATGCGTTAATTTCACGAAAATCGTCATTTTCCTGAAGGCCACATACGGGTCTATTTATAGACATTTTGATTAACCTTAATGAAATGGCAATTTAGATCAGATAATAACTGTTAACTATTATTATTAATGTTCCAATTATTGCTTTTTATTGTGAGTATTTTAGATAATATTTATTTTTGAAAAATCTCCACAGATGATAATATTGAAAAATAAACAATATGGGTCGGCAGCTCGGCTCGGCAGGGGCTTTCAGACCCGACCTGTCAGCACAGCTGTCGTGCATCATTTGTACGGTCAGTCAGGCTGGGCACCCGGACTTATGGCTTGTGGGAGTAAGCCAAATACTAGCTGGAATTACTATTACAAGAGCAAGAAAAAGAACTCGCTTGTCGGATAAACTGGTGCCCTGTTATCATCTCAAAATAGGTCAGGAGATACTTGTAACTAAATAACCTACACTACATTTTCGGCTTAATTGGATGGTTCTATCTATCCTCTGTTACTCAGGCCATCATATATGATCATTATCTGAGGTGAGTGTTTTAGAATTTTGAAAAAAAAACACACTTCTGACTGAGTCATCTAAATAAGTGCCCTAAAGATAAGATAAAGAAGCCTTATTTAACGTCACTTATAATGTAAAAGACAACATTAGCTCACGAGCTATTGTAACCTTTTTGTGTATAGGTACTTTTTATTCATGTAATGGCATGTATGTGCCCAATTCTGCAGTTATGAAATATCCAAGCGGACATCTCATTAAACTGAAGCTAACAAAGGTCAACCTATTAGAAATATCACGATTTCTTTCATCTTATTTTTAGTGCCTTCCGATAAACGCTTATACAGCTAGCTGGAAGGTTATAAATGAGAGACTTTAAAGTTCAAGTAAAAGGTTGTATATTCAACCTTGCTGCGCCGAACAATATTTCAATACACTGCAGATTCAGAACAGTTGGCTTCTGGTGAAGCTGTCTGATCAGGTCTGCACTGTTTGTGTTTCGAATGGAAACGTTTGTCATAGTTAGACGTCATTAGAATGACAATTGATAAAAACACAAATTAGTTATGGGTATTCGGCATAGCAAGGGTTGAATTTGACCATGGATATTTGTGAATCTCATTTCAACCAATCGAAATGGCTCTACTGACCGAACTTTCTACCAATGACCAATGGAATGGCTGTCCTTGCGAGATGCCACTACGAACAGAGAAATGCATGATGGGATTGGAGATACCTCAAAACCGGGGTTCTATCTCAGTTTTCGGCTTGACTCAAGAGAGTGAAATTGGGAAAGGTTTTGGACAGTCCGGTTTCTAAAAATTACATTTTAAATTATATAAAATAAATCACTCCACTTTGGACTTGTAAAATAAATTGTCTACATTCATGGTTGTTAATCATTGACTTTAAAAAAACACAACGCGGAGGAACAGTATAGACATTGATCAGTATTTACTGTAGTATTACATTTGTTGATTTGTTGCCGTGACTCAGAATTGTGACAGTGGTACACTATTCTGCGACATAACAATTTCTTTAACAGATACTTACCTGACTTACTCTATCTTCCTAGCACAACCCCTTTATATGCGAGCGTCAGCAAGGGAGCTGCTTGTACCATTTTTACACCTTTGATATGGTGCTGCCACGGGATTCGAAACCACGACCTCCCGCTCCGAAAGCGGACGCTCTACCAACTTAGCTATCGAGGCGGCCTGAACTCCTCCGTGGACTCAGCTACGATTACAAATGGAGCCAGACTATTCCAATGGGGAATAGTCCTTGGGAAAAAAGAATACTTCAGGGCATCACTATAAGTCAGGGGCCTACACTACTGTGAGGTGTGTGATGACCTGGTATATCTTGCACTCTGAGACTGGGTCAAGTACTTGTCTTTATCAATAGACATAATCCCACAATGAATCTTGTGAGGACTGATAGAGTTGGCCTTTGTAGCTCATCGAGCATCTCGCCAACACATCTACATCTACATCTGTACGTTGAACCATCAAATTTGACTATTACTCAACGGGTTGACTTCTATTGGTAGCGCTACAAAGATGAAAAATAAGAGAAGATAGGCAGGAAGAAGGAATGTAAATAAATAATGAATATAACTATGATAATATAATAAGAGAGTGAATATTGTAAAATAAAGGCTATAATAGTAAAAAGATAGAAGGAAGAAAGTTTTCCCACTTGCTTTTGGCTCATCAGGCACAGACCAATCTGCCTTCCGTGGCGGTACCAGGGCCTTCGACCCCGACAGCACAGCTCCCCGCCTTGATGAGTTACTAGGCAAATGGGCCCTTAACATTTTAGAAGGAAAGTGGAGTCAGCCCCTTCTTGAAGGATACCAATGAAGGGGCCTCAGCAATGGATGCTGGAAGATAATTCCATAAAGATATGGTGCGGGGGAAAAAAACTGTGTTTAAGTGAGTCTGTAGATGTGCGGTACTGTCTGTACTTCTTCGAATGTGCAGATCTTGTCCTGGATGCTCCTTTGGTAAGGTACTCGTCTGCTGGTATGTCTATCATATCGTTGACAATCTTGTACAGAAGGGTCAGCTGAATTTTGGAATTTTGGAACGTCTTAATTCAAGAGACTCCCACTGAAGGTGATCGAGCATTGAAGATACACTGCTGGTGTTCCTATATCGGTTTGTCGTGTACCGGGCAGCTCTTCTTTGAATCATCTCCAGTTTCCGTATCTGATCCTTCTGGTGCGGGTTCCAAACAGACGAGCAGTATTCCAAGTTTGAGCGGACCATGCTGAAGTAGGCGTTGGCTTTGGTGTCCTCACGACAAGACCTGAGGTTGCGTCGTAAGAACCCGAGCATGCTGTTGGCCTTCTTGGAGATTCTGTCTACTGTATGTGTGTCTTCCAAGATAGAGTTGTTTGGAGGTCAACACCCAAGTACTTAGTTATATTTTCAGTAATCAGGATGTGTCCTTTCAGCTTGTAGGAGTGAATGATGGGGGATCTGGATCTTGATACTCTCAGTACACTACATTTCTGAGGATGGAATTCCATGCCCCATTTGGATTCCCACTCTGCCAAAGCATCAAGGTCTTGCTGCAGGACGGCACAGTCACTCTGGTCATATATTGGTCTGTAAACTATGCAGTCATCTGCAAACAAGCGCGTCTTGGAGATGATCTTGTCAGGTAGGTCATTTATAAATAGCAGGGATAGCAAGGGCCCCAGTACTGAGCCTTGCGGGACCCCGCTAACGACAGACACGCTATCTGAAGAGCATCCCTCGACCGTCACTCTTTGGGTTCTGCCAAGAAGGAAAGAAGTGATCCACTGGTGGGTGTTCCATCTGATGCCATAGTGGTGTAGCTTCCTAAGTAGTCGGCGATGTGGGACTCTGTCGAATGCCTTTGAAAAGTCTAAGACAACCATGTCTGTCTGTACGCCCTTGTCCAATGTGGAGGCTAAGTCATGCTGAAGAGTAACAAGTTGGGTTTCGCAACTTTTTCTGGCACGAAAACCATGCTGGCAGTCAGAGAGAATGCTGTGCTTGTCCACATGCTTCACCAATTTGCCCTTTATTTTGCGAAACGACCATAAATACCAAATAGCAAATTAAATTCACCACAATATAATGCACCTGATGACCTTTGACCCCGATTGTGACCTTATTTGGGGGTTTCCATTTGGGCAACAGGGCAAAATCAGCTCAGGAGTGTTTGCTTATATTGATAAGCCTAGTGGCACCTTACGCCCCCAAAGTGCCCACACTTCGAAAAGAATATCTCTGAAAACACCTGTCTAATGTGTCATATTTAAATGTGCTAATGCTTTTTACTGTGATATTTGTCCTATATGTATCTTGTCGTCAATTGACTTGTACTAGTCGGTAAATAGCTATACATAGCTAATGTTATCTTTGTTTATACCCTCCGACTTTAAATAAAATTTGTCTTATGTCTTATGTCTTACATTTAACTTCATTTGCCAATCAGCCTCCCAGAGCCCAAGACTGGCAATATCTTCCTGCAAAATGAGACAGTCTTGCAATGAATTTGACTTGATATTATCCGGTAAATCATTTATGAAATATAGAAAAAGGATCGGTCCTAAGACCGACCCCTTGGGTACACCGGATAAAACAGGGACTGGATCTGAGGCTTGACCGTCTAAAACTACTTGTTGACTGCGCCAAGAGAGCCATGAGCTGATCCATTTATGGGTGGACCCTCGTATCCCATAGTATTCAAGTTTATGTAATAGCCTCCTGTGTGGTACCTTGTCGAAGGCCTTTGCGAAATCCATGATGATCAAATCTGTCTGCTTGTGCCCCACATTCATAGCACCATCCAGGTTGCTGATGATATCGTGCACAAACTGCATCAACTGGGGTTCACAACACCTCCGACTTCGGAACCCATGCTTACAGTCAGCAAGTATGCTATCTAAGGCTAAGTGCTTGTTGATATTGCTCACCAATATATGCTCTAGGGCTTTGCAACAGACGCAGGTTAGCGACACAGGTCTGTAGTTCGCAGCATCATATTTTTCTCCTTTCTTAAAGACCGGGGATACATTTGCGTGTCGCCAATCATCTGGCACATTGCCCTGAGCTAAAGATTCATTATAGATAAGTGCTAGGATAGGTCAAATCTGTGTACTACATTCTTTGAGCAATCTGGCATTGAGTCCATCTGGGCCAGGTGCTTTATGCACATTGAGTCCATCCAACAGTTTAGCGACCCCTTTCGGGCCAACTGTTATTTCCCCCATGGAGGAGAATTGACTAGCCCTTTTTAAAGGCGGGCCAGAATCTGCCTCAAGTGTGAAGGCAGATTGGAATTGCCGGTTGCAAATATCAGCATTTTCTTTAGTGTCTTTAAAATTCAGTATTCCCTAAGTGATGTGATCCCAAACGTGTCTTTCTTCAACGATTTGACAAATGGCCAAAACTTCTTAACTTTTCCACTTTTATTTCAATCGGGATCTGAGGGGTGGTTCTCAAACGTGAAAATATTGGAAACGTTTTTCCAGTGGGCATCTAACGTGTGCCCTGAACCGCCAATAATGGTTCTTCACGTCAGGATCATTTGACTTTCGAGCACGAAGGTAGAGTTTCTGGCGTCTTTTCATAAGCTGTTTGATTGTAGCATCGATCCATGGCAGAATGTACTTTGTTTTGGTCATTTTGTTGGAATAAACCTCTCTACAGCCTCTAAAAAGCCTGTTTTGAATTTGAACCACATTTCATTTACTGACATGTGACTGTGGTCTTCAGAAAGGTAGGACTCCTTAAACTAGGACATGTGGTCGCGTAGACCAGTCATATCTGCTCGCTTATTAAGATTAATTTTGCGTGATGCCTGTTTTATTCTTTTAGCTTTTATATCATACGCAATGTGGACGAGGTCATGATCTGCTTTGCCGATAGGGGGCATACCCTTAATTCTAATTACAGGGGATGGAACATATGTGGAAAGTAGGTTAGGGGTTTTATCGAGCCGCGTGGGGATATTTACTACTTGTGTTAGGCAGTGCTCACCTATGATATCCAAAAGTTGTTGTTAAGTCTGCCGTTTTTGTACCCCGTGGGGTACTTGCATAGTGCTCCATTCTATATCTCCACAGTTGAAGTCCCCACCTATCAAGACATATTTCTGTTTGACATGATCCTACCCAGTGAGATATTGAATTCCTCAATATAATCATTGTCAATCTTGTCAGGAATGAAGATACAATGTCCTACTGCCAATTAAATTCAACTTACACCAAACAATTTCACAGTTGGTGTCCAGTTCCGGGGTTTCTGTGCAGAGTAAGTCACGCTTAAAAGCTACAAAGTAAGTAAGGGTGCAAAGATCAGGAATCGATACAATCAAGTACCATACCTGACACAGGATACCAATGGGAAAGTAACAAACTCACAGTAAGACACCACAAACGAGAGCCAAGAGATCAGCCCTTTCCCAGCAGGTGACCACAAGGCACATATAAACAGACGCGCACAAAGGCATAGCAAACACAAGACAGAAAAAAACATAAAAAATCCACAAAAGAAGTACCGCCTTGGAACGGTCAGTAAAATATTTTACTGGAGGGCTTAAACCGGTTTAACCTTGCACCAACCTCACCCTTAGTTTAGATGTGGATCAAGACACATTGATGTTTGGTTTGCATAAAAGACCCCTAACTTATCAATGAATCATTTCCTAGAACATATAAATCACGATGTAAAAAAGGAGACAAACCAAAAGTAAATTAAACTGAATACCGGAGCAAAAGAAATCCAACAGGTAAACCCCGGTGGGCCCGACAAACAGCCAAAGCATCAGGCCCCTACCATCTCATCAATAGATAAGTCTTTAAGTCGGAACCATCATAGAGTCTTAAGTCCGACCCACCTGTGTGCAATTAAAGAGGAATGGTCTAGTAGTCCAATCTAATTTTTTTCAGACATGGGAGGCCGGCTTGTTAATAGTTGCAGACAATGTTATTATGCTTGTCCAATGTCTGAGTAACAGATCTAGGCATGTCTGCAGATTCACAATTGCTTATTTAGGTCAAGACAGAGGTCAAAGATCATGGAGTGCAAAAACGTGGTTAATTTGTTATTTTTCGTGCAATAATTGTTTTGAGCTTAAAAACAACGACCAGGCACGTGCTAGTTTTAATGTGAATCTGTACTGACGCTAGACCTGTCTGCAGATTGGCAATTGGCTATCAAGGTAAGGACAGAGGTCAAAAGTCATGGAGTGCAAAAAGGGCTTAATTTATTATTTTCTATACACTTTTCTTTTTGAGCTAAAAGATCAGGCACGTGATCATTTTAATGTGTAACTACTAATAAGATTATAAATAATAATATGCTTCCTTTCAGCACTAAAATCAATGAAAATAAGAATCAAAGCACTGAAAGTATTGAAATTTCAAACGTGATCAGTCTTGGTAAAAGCCTAAAAGAGCATCACTTTCTCCGTGTATTGCACCTAAAATAATCAATTTCGATTTGAAACATATGTTTTACTAGTCAGTAGTTTTGATATCATGGTTCTTTTCAGGCTACTTTGAATGCTGACCAAATATTCTTTGCAAAGTTTGTGACTTAAGTTACTTCAATAAACTGCAATTTTTAATAGATATATTTGTGTCCAAAGAACACCCCCTTATAAACTTTAGCATCACATTCCACTGCACAGACAACCATTTAAAATACGAGCCGTTCCCTGACTAAATCAGCCTTGGCATTCACCCAGTATAACCAGTCTTTACTGAACGCATGAAGAAAGCTTAGAAGACCCTTGGATATTCATTAAGTATACAGAGAGGCCTCTAATTAGACTTATTAGATTCCCAGGCTGATATGAGTTTTCGCTGAGCGCATAGCCGAACTCGTTGGTTTGATCAAGCAGCAGCCCCATAAGTAAACAGGCCCTTTAACATTATTTCACTGTTCACTAAATGAGTTTGCGCACACACTGTCAACACAAGAACATGCAGATGTGCAGATCATCATCCCTGCTGACATTTACATATCGCTGTTGAACATCACTAAGTGCATTATACAACTAACTAAATGCACACAGGTCTGTAGGACTGGATAAATTGTTTTGGTTAGAGGCTTTAATTGTCGACCATCTTTGAAACATATATCTCTGCTCCCCCAATTCTGAATAGGTAAACTTAGCTGCTGTCTTGATATTAAAGAAGACAATTATTCGACTAGCCTGGTAATGGGCTCTACGAATATGTTGAGCCGTTTTCTGGCTTTACAATCCCATGACCAACAATCGAGAGCGCAACTCATTTATAGTTATGGTATCAGAGTTTTCTGAGACAAATACTCAGCAGTTAATATAGTTTCTTCTGCTAGAATGCCAACACCTAAATTCTTGAGGAGTTCTTAATAGTTCTTAAGCACCTTCCATGATTTCTGTTTGTTATATACTCTGAAATGACTGAAAGTGTCACGCTAGTATGATATCCCAATACACGTTCTCGCATAGTATTCTAAATATTTATTTGATTTACTTTAAAGCTGCATAATCTGTAACTTTTGATCTTCTAATTTTAAAAATAATGTGTTATTTATCAAGAACTCAGTAAAAATACTCAAATTCAGGTAAACATTTTACCATTTTCGTAAATCTTAACAAGTTATCACTAACAAAACATCTGCATTTATGTTAAAATTCAACGGTCTATAATTATTGGAGGGACGCAAATAATTACCAACAAGAGAAACCACACCTATTTGATAAGATAATTCACTTTTCCATGCAGTTTTCAGCTGTACTGAACATTTTTATTGTGAAAACATAGCTTAATTCTACTTTTACAAATGATTTAAGAAGAAAATAATTTTTTTTCGAAAAATGTTCATAGTGACTTGAAACTAACTGTTTGCATCGACATCTCTTGGCACATTTCACTTAAAATAATGTTAATAGTACACACAATTATGTGTCCTTGCAACCGATGACAAACCTTTCATACTCTTCATCTGATGTCCCTTTAGGGTACTAGTCAACCCATGTGCGGCTTCTTTATAATCTGGCTCAACAGTCAAAATCGTACTTCATGGTTGATGCAACTTTTGTCAGTTTGACATCACAATTTCTGTTTCTCCATATACATCCAAGAAGTAAGTGAGTATGACCACTATTACACACTGCAGGCCAACCCACAGCATTGTGAGAAGAGACGCTGACCACTAAGAGCGACATAACAGCAAGAAGACGATTAAGGTAAAGCAACAAGCTCTTTCATCATCAGAGAAATGATTCCTAAACTAATGAGTACGTACTGCATAATAAAACAAGGACCAAACACAACCCCAACACAATGGCAGCAACAATAAACAATGATTCAACAAGAACAGAACCATATCCTTAGAATGGACAGCAGTCAAAGCTGAAAGTCATATTACTGGCACTAAATATTTGGCATGGGTTCTGTTGTTGTAACAACACAAAAATTGTTTAGCTCGCATGGAGGCCTCCTTACTTATGCACTGCATTACCACAAAAAATAAATTTATTCAAATTAAAATGCTATCATGAAACAAAAAAGGGACTCATGAATCACAGTCAGAGTTAAAATTTATCAAGTTGAGCCACTGTGTGTCATTAGCTCATTAGATAAGATTGCGACAAGATTGGCTCTATTGTCTATAATGCTCCCATTTCAGAAAAGGGGTATCTCTGTTTTTCATCAGATGCTGTATTGATCTCTGGCTTCCAGATCTCCATTAATTGCACCTTACATGGAATGGCTTTTTGTATCTTTCAAAGCCAACTTATTTTCATGATTCAATATTTCTATTGACAGCTTCAGTGAAGTCGTATGCAAAATTGCCAAATGCTTTTGCTTTGGTCTTCTACTAACTATGTGCATTAGTGATTGACCTTCAATTACTGTTAGTGGTTTCAATAATGATTCAGGTCGTGAGTATAAATTGGCCCCGGCTTCCAAAATGGCAGCCAAATCTGATTTACTGTCACAGGGAAGGAGTTTTCTGGCAATATTAGCAATAAACAGAGGGGTACATGAAAATTAATGCCATTCATTCGCCCTTCAGTTTATATCACGACTAGCTTCGTTGCTGACTAAATTTCCGTATATTTTGTTTCACTTCAGCTTCATACCAATCTGCATTTTGAAAATCAAACGAATATCTCTAAACGTATGTCTCTTAGTAGAAGATGTACACCAGACGAGCCGTTATTCTCTGATGTCTGCAAAGTCAATTCGTAAGTTCATATATTGAAGAGAGAGTATGGGACCCATTCTGTTTGGTAGAATAATGAAACTTTGCCATATTCTGCATAAGTTTGTTATTTCAAAATCATTTATTTGTTTGCTTGCCCACACAAGAGCCCTTAGTAATACTGCAGATACTTTATCAGGAGCATCAACATCCACCTTTGTCAGATCTATCAAGTCTGGAAGAACCTTTTTGAAAGCAATTACGTGATCAGTCAGTTCCATAATATTCTTAACGTCACGTTCATCACGGTCTAGGCATGCAGGATTTGACTCTCTTGCTTCCCATACAGTACACTCCCTATCAATATGCCAAACATTTTAAATGTGTTTACAGAGACGTGGCTTCTATGATTGTAGGCAAAACATCATACATCACGAGTAATGCCCTCTTTTGTAATTCGTACGGCCCCAACAGTTTTATATTTCTTATTAATATGCTCAAGGGTTTTGTCCGTTGACAACTGATTAAAATTCTGCTTATTTTTTTTTTACCTTAAACATGTCTGCCATGAATTTTTCATGTACATCAAGTGGCTTATTTTGTTATAACATTTCAAATGAGTAAATAGCCGTAAAAACGACGCAATATCTAAAAACATATACACCCTATATCCACTCAAGTACCATAGTGGCTTCAAATTCAACTCATGTCTATATCAAGAGGAATGCTTTGGCTCAGTGACAGAGCCTCGCTTTCAAATAAAGAAGACCCCGCTATCACTACCCATGTATGCTTAGACTCAGTGACAGAGCTTCACTTTGAGATAAAGAAGACTTTTATTTTTCTCAGGGATAACCCCCCCCCCCCTCCCACGACGGAATTTTCTTGATCTGTGCATGAGTCAAATTCGTTTATTCACCCCTTTGTGGTACATGTAACCAGTACAAATGAAATATAGTAAAAATAAAACTCCAATTAAAGTCCTTCGAATCTAACCTATATTGGTCTTTGATGACGAAATTGCCTTTAGATATATAAATACAATGAATACACACATTTTGAGGTACATCTATAACACAAAATACTTAAAGATCCTTCGATCGCTAACATTTTAGTACTATTAGTAAATTGATTTTAAACGCAATCCCAGAAATTCATCTATTTTTCTGGTAAACATTAACAACAGCATTAAACTTTTTTCTTAAGATACTACAAGCCAAATATCCATTCAAAAATGTACCACAAAGCTGTCATTTATATTGATATGATGCTATAAATGCAAAAATGCACTTGTTGACCTTTGACCTCTGTAATTTGCATGAGAGCCATTTTCTGGAGTGCAGACAGGACAGGTGTTACTGAACATTTTCTAGCATATATCTTTGTATTAACATTCCGGCCTCCCAAAAGTGATTTCTAGCTATTTTAATTTCCTGGAAATTAACTACCAGACTATATGAGTGCTTACTCACTTTATCTGTACCAGGATGGTGACTAAGCATATGAGTATTTATTAAAACACTTTTAGGATACTAACATGATGGTGCTTAAAAGCATAATGAAGGATCCGCAGGGACTGGCCTGAACCATTCCCCAGAGCAGATGCACTGGCCTCATTGCTTAGACCAATAAAATTCAATTGTATTTGGCTGTCAAACTGTTTGTTGAGCATAAAACAAGATTTTTAACCTCGGCCTCTGATCCCGGTTCTGATCATTGTCTTGCGCAGGCGCGATACTAAAGAATCAACCTGTCTGCTATGGGACACCAGGACTGAAAAATCGGGTTTGTTCTGTTACGCGGTACGCATTACTCATAACACCTACGTTAAAAAGTAACACACGTTAAATGCCTATAGATAATCCTTCAATGGAGATATCTAGGCATTTTGGGTAGCCAAATCATAACAATGATATTTATTACGGTATTCAGCCAAAGACTGATCATATTGTATGCACTAAAACATTTTTGAAAACATTCTCCGCATGGCATTTTCATAGAAACCGTTTCAGTGACACGTGATGACGCGCTTGATAAACAATATTGAATCAGCCAATCGGGCGAATCACATGACTCTGTGACGCATTACGTAAACAAATATGTCACATGTACCCACAGTGCTCAAATCAGACAGGTTAGTATTTGATAAAATGCTTCCGGTCGATGACAATGTGGTTCTGATAGGCTACACCGCTCCAAACCTCCCTCACAGCAGTTGCTTGTATACATTAAGTTGAACAAACAAGAGTTTTTTTTCTTATATAAAATATGTATACAATGGGGTCGTAATCTGGAACGTTATTGACAGGATATTCATTGTATGTTAAAACTGCTGGATATCTGATAGTCTTCAAGTAGGCCTTTTATTTAGTCCACATAGATCGAATGCGTAATCGCCCATTTATTACCCTTTCCATCAGGTTTTTCTCGGGTTTTTAAGTCCGTCATTACACTTTAAAAGTTTAATAGGTTTTCCCGATCACACTGTTCCGTCATTAC
Organism: Loripinus fragilis; assembly: GCA_964019695.1. Lineage (NCBI taxonomy): Eukaryota > Metazoa > Mollusca > Bivalvia > Lucinida > Lucinidae > Loripinus > Loripinus fragilis. The sequence goes on from OZ026525.1 coordinate 4,867,509, forward strand.
ACAAATTCAAGATCTAGTGGGACCGGTCAGTGCTGATTTCACTATCCGAAGTAAATGCCTACTCATGTGAACTAGATGGACTGTAGTTTCGGGACTGTAAATAACTGACTAGTATCATATAGGTTATCCTGCTTAAAATGAAACGGAAAAAATCCCCTGGACCTGATAATATTGGCTCCTCATTTCTGTTGGACATTTGTGATTATATTTCAGAGGCATTAAGTTTAACTTTGATATGAGTATTCATCTCAAACAAGTGTCTACTGACTCGAAACATGCCAATGTTACTCCCATATTTAAGAAAGGTGATAAATCGGATCCTGGGAATTACCGACCAATAAGCTTAACTTCACAGATCTGCAAAGTTCTTGAATTCATTTTACGAGACAATATTGTGAACCATCTTAATACACATACACTGACCCAAAATGAAAACTTTACACTTTATTTCTTTGAATAACTGTTTTGTAAGTATACATGTCGTTGTAAGATTTACGCATGCTTATCGAGACTTCGTCGCAGATAACGATTATGCAATTTTTATTCAAATCCAAGGTCAATTCAAGTGTCAACGCCTGAAAAACGCGTTCCTTACGTTGCACGTGCTGAGGAGCAGGTGTTTCATTGACAGCTTTAAAACCGACAAGAAAAGATTTGCAGCTGACTACTGGTAATAAAAAATAATTTATTGTTACAAAACGCTTCCATTTAGTGACGGCACGTCTTTCCAAAGATCAAAGAAACCAAGTTATTGGCGTGCTCAAGGCGGGGTCTACGGTAAATGATATCGCACATCATTTTGGCTGCTCTAGACAGACTTTCATTATCTTATGAACCCATACAGCAAAAATTGAGTATGTCAGAGTTCGTGCAAGACCTGGTAGCGCACTTGTGACGACGTTACGTCGTTTTCGCGTTAACACGTTAAATCACCCACGTAATCGTTTTAAACGGCAACCATTATTGCTCGTCTTTACGGGGCTCATGCACAAAAGATAATCAATCATTTCGTGCAAAATAAAGGACCTGGCATTTTCATGCATGACAATGCACGGCCTCGCACAACACGTAAATAACCACATAATTTCATGCTAAAAACGTCAACCTCTTGCCTTGGGCTGCTTCATCCCGGGTCATGAGCCCCATAGAACACGTACAGGATGAATTGGGTCGGAGGGTCAGGTTCAATCATCAAATGGATGCGTTGAATGACTCCAATATGCACCTCTGTTAGCATTACATATGTATCCCTAACGTGCTCATACAACGTTACGTTATTTCAATGAGGTGACGTATTCCGCTAAGCGTTCGTTAAAATGGAGGTCACACTGGTTACTGATGATCTTTTTAACATCACTTAAAGCATGCAGTCAGTAATCTCTTGTTTCCGAAATCTGTGTGACTGTTTTAATTGTTTTTAGAAATTTTCATTTTGACCCCTCTGAACTGAATTATTCATAAAAATTATGCAATACATGATTTTCATCCAATAAATTTTTCAGAGACATCGATAAGGCATTGAAGATTCGATGATCGAAAAAATTAACCCCGAAACTTAATTTATCATCAAAATATATACTTTTGAATACAGTGTAAAGTTTTCATTTTGGGTCAGTGTATATTACTGTTAAAGTCCCAACATGTCTTTCTAAAGGAAAATCTTGTTTAACTAACTTATTATCATTCCTGGAAGATGTTACTAAAGCAATTGATGAAGGCAAGCCTTTGGATGTGATTTATCTTGACTTTAGCAAAGCCTTTGATAAGGTGCCTCACAAAAGGCTTCTGCACAAAATTGAATCTCACGGTATGTGGCAATGTAGCAGCATGGATCGGTGAATGGTTGTGTGATCGCAAGCAACAGGTTGTATTGCATGGCAAATTTTCAAGATTACAGGACGTTTTATCGGGAGTGCCCCAAGTCTCTGTCCTTGGACTGATACTGTTTCTGATTTTTGTAAATGACATTGATACAGTGGTATCCAGCCACATCCAGAAGATTGCAGATGATTGTAAAGTTTACAGATCTGTTCCGACAGCAGAGGATATTGATATACTTCAGCAAGATATAAACAATTTATGTCAATGGTCCAAAGATTGGAAAATGCTTTTTAATGTGAATAAATGCAAAGTGCTCCATATAGGACATACAATGCATATTGTGATTATAGTATGAATGGTGAAATTTTACATTCTGTTACAGACGAGACTGACTTGGGTATTATTGTGTCAAATGACTTAAAGCCTTCAAAACAATGTGTTAGCGCAGTTAAGAAAGCCAATATGATATTAGGGATGATTAAACGCCATATATATAGTATCAAGGGATAAAAACACTATATCAGACTTTACAAAAGCCTTGTGAGACCAAAGTTAGAATATTGTATACAAGCATGGAATCCGTCATTAATCAAAGATATAGAACTACTTGAACAAGTTCAACACAGAGCAACCAAGTTGATTCCTGAAATAGTTCACTTGCCATATCATGATAGACTTAAGTATTTAAATCTTACCACCCTAGAGCTTAGAAGACATCGTGGAGACCTTATTGAAACATTCAAAATACTTAACGGATTAGAAGGCATTCCCTCGAATAGCCTTTTTGAACTAAATACTTATGTCACTAGAGGAAATTCTCTTAAGTTAAATAAGCCAAGATCAAGATTGAACATCGACTATAATAATTACAGTCAACGTGTGATCAATGCATGGAATCGACTTCCAGAGCGAGTAATATCATCTACTACTGTGAAAGGATTCAAAAACAACCTAGGAAGACATTTTCAAGAATTACCTGGGGTTTCTATGACTCGGTCGCTTAACCCCTCGGCTGCACTTTAGAGTGTGGCCAACAGGTATAACAGGTATTGCTACAACGACTCCATGTACTCATTACAACAAAAAACGACGAACTCAAATTTTCTTATCACTATAAAAGTGACAACAATCATTTACACCTCGCAAGAAAATACATCTGAGCGGCTACTGGATGAACAGAGCATTTTCTTTAAAGCAAGCAAACCATGCCTGTTTGTTTGTCTTTGTGCAGGCTGCTTACACTGCCTATACCGACTGCCTTTCTGCCAGCCTTTTAAAGACATAAATTATATGCGGTTAATTCCCATGCGCATATATTTTCTGCGTCGGGAAACAGGGAAAGTTGGTCTAGGTTCTGTCTTTCGACCATTTATGAATTCGGATCAATACAGATGTCAAAATAAAGTAACTAAAATGTGTCCGAAATATCTAGACTTCGAGCTAAAAAATGTCCTGCTCCCCCCCCCCCCCAGGGAATTTTGCAGACATATCCTATCTTGAAGAAAATTTCAAGCCGCATCTTTAAGAGATGTTTGCACTCTGTACTCCGAGGCATTAGTCTCTGACAGCCTGTTACATATGTTACTGTAACAAACTAAGAAAAAAATCAAAATAAAAGTTTGAGCTACAGAAAGAAGACATTAAACCATCTAATTATTCAAATTTCTTATGTTGTTTGCGAGCTGGATGCCTAAGCTACATAAAAGCAGCATTTTAAACAAAATTGCAGCCTTCCATGGTGTTATATGCGTTACATAGATTAAATTTCCCTTTGAAAGTTGAAATTGTGACTAACATCATGTCATTTTACAGACGATTTGTCCATTTTTACAAGTGTTTTAATCTTTGTTTACTAAAATACTTATTTGACTAATAGAAAAAACAAAGTTTGCTTTTCTATCTCAAATACGTTGTTTTATATGAGCTATTAAACAACCCTACCCCCAATTTTAAGTATCCAATTTTGGTATCTATTATTGAAGAAAAATATAAGAAAATATTTGACGCTCGTGGATATCTTACATTTTTGGCACTGTCTTGCTAATGCAATAAAGAATCATAAATTTGCAAGTTTGACATCAGGATCAGAGCACTTATTAAAGTATGTAACGTATGTTACATGGCATAATGAATGAGCAAGGAAATTTTCTTGGAAGTAAGAGATGATATTTCAGAAAAAAACATTTTTCACATGTTTTCCTATTAATCTCTAGCCTCTGGTGCCTAAGTCTTAGTAATTACAGTCATTGCTGATAACAAGCCCATGGAATTGTGTTACCTATGTTATATATAACCTTTTTAATCACATATTTCCTAATGCCTATAATATTAAAATATATAGACATATAGATAGAAAATAATAGTTCTCATTTAAATGACACAATTTAATAAATATTCCTATCAAATAAAATTATTCAAAAACAATCTTTATTCAAGTCACCCTCACAATGTCTATCATTGTGTCTGCTTCTATGGCAAAATAATCACACATTTCATCACAACCAGTAGAATCATGGCATAGTATTAGGACTGCAAACTGAGTTCAATCCTGTTCCTCGAGATCTCCACCCCTTTTGGAATTGTGCAGACATATCCTACCTTAAAGAACAATTCAAGCTGCATCAACTAAGAGATGTTTGCACTCTATTAACTAGGGGGTTAACCTGTAATGGTATGATACGTATGTTACCATATCAATTTAAGAATAATATAACTGAAAGTCTGAGAAACAGAAAGAAGACATAAAACTATCTATTTATTTGAATTATTCATGTAGTTTGCATGCTGAATACCTTTGATACATAAGAAAAGATTTTTTAACAAATATACAGCTTCCTATGGTGTTATATGTGTTACATTAATTAAGATTACTTTTTAAAATTGGTAATTGTGACAAACATCACTTATAAGCATTTCGTGTGATCCTCCTCTTTTGCCATCAAAAGACTTAATTTTCTTTGTATGTGTGGCCAGTGCCAGCATCAAACAACTTGACTCAGCCAAACTTGAATCCTTAGCCTTCTTCAAAAGCAGAAACAGCATGTCAATGTCATGGGATCAAACACCTGATTAAATATGGGTTTAATGCCATTTCACATATATGCATACAATGGAGTATGACTCTGGTATATATCTCTTCCTGTGAAGTGGCAAGAGCAATCTAACTGTAGCTGCCTCTGCATCCGTGCTAGTGAAATGATAACTTTGCTCTGATTTTGCAAAATCTATGTCTCTACCGTGAACCTCTAAGAATACTTTAAGATTTCTGACATTGGTCAAACAGAAATTTGATAGGCTGCTTTTTTGCATCATTTGCCATGGAACCTATCCAGTCTTTTGGTGCTTATTTCCTCAGGTCTTAGATCAATAGTATTTTGCTGCGCCTAAAGAACTTTATAAGTTTTCTTTAGTTACAATGTTGACTCTTGATGGTTTTGGCAGACCACCTGAAACAATTTCTGTTACATCTTGAAAGTTATCTGGTATAAGAGAAAGAATATGAAGTTGGACATCGCCATCAATTATGTTTGCAGATGGTTGTTTTTGATGTCAGTACATTGAAGCATGTCTTAAAATAATGTAAAACGTATGATTTCTCAGTTTTTGCAGCTATATCATTAGCTGTTGCATTCAAAAGGAGGAACGTAGACTATACGTAGAATGGGATAACCAGTAGTTCTATATTATGCTGTATGGAAGATTTATACAGAGTAAACAAGTTGATAAGGTGCCTCATTTCATGATCCATTGAAAACACTGAAATTGAAACACTTGCCCCTGACTGTGTAATCAAAAATACTCTTGCTCATTTATTATGACGAGTTATATATGTTACATCCTTTAATAAGCTCTCTTATCTTAGGAACTTTGTGAATCATTGAATTGAAAGGGTAAGCGCTCTGTTCATCTTGAATTTCATTGATTTACCTGCTGTGATATATCTAGTTCGTTTATCTAAAGGGAAAGAGTTACCATGGTTTCAGCACTTCAGAAGTACTAAGACTTCAAATAAGTTTTTGAATGCTTGGGGAAGATAATAAGTGCAGAGACATTATTAGATGAAAATATGTCGGTTGCATGTGTGGAAAGGCTACATTTATAATAGTTAACCAGCTAAGATATGATTCTTTATCACAGAAATATCAAGGTACATCAGTCCAGGTACTCATTGCTCTTAATGGCATAGTTTTCCTCATTGTAAAGCTTTAGTCTTTCCCCTACTTGCAGAGTATCACTTGAAACACATACTCAAAGAGCCAACTATTAGGAATTCATATCAGTTTCCGAATGTTCCAAGCCATGAATGGCAAACTTGGAAAGTTGATAATGGCTCATCAATTTTGAGTGGACTGGTGGTAAAATTGAATAACAGTAAATGATTGAAATATTGTGTAATGATTCTACTAGTTGCAAGGAGGCGTGTGATAATAATGATTACCACAGAAGCAGACAATAACAAACATTTAACATGAGTGTTAAATCGATGAGAAATAGTTTGGACCATTTCATTTATTGTATTTTCTTGTAAAAATGTAAAACTATCTTTTCTATTTGTGGCTCTATATTTAGCATCATATGCACAGTATTAGGAAATGTGTCCAAAGGTCATTGGTAACATCTGTAACAACAGTCCATGGGCTTGATAATCAGAAATGAATATAATTTCAAGTGTTTTGGCACCAAAGACTTATAAGTACACATTTTAAAAGTGTCCTGATCTTAAACTTAATGACATCTTGCAGATATATGAGCAAGACAGACTAAAAAAATGAAAAATATCCACACGCTGTAATCGCTTTCATGTGTTTTACTGAAATGGTAATAACAAAATTCGCTTCTCTGTAAAACTTGTAGTAGGGCTGTGTATTAGCTCCTATAAGACAATATATTCAAGATAGAAAAGCAAATTCGGTTTTTCATATTCATCAATTGAGTATATGTTTGTAAAATCTAATAAAACAGTTTGAAACCAAGTCATAGTAGTTGTTTAACTAAATGACGATAGCCACAATTATAGCTTATAAATTATAATTAGGTTCATGTAACGCACATAACACCACAGTTAGCCGTATTAATGTTAAACAGCTTCCATATGTAGTAAAGACATCCAGTATAAAGACTATAAGAATGTCAATTTATTAGATAATTTTAATGTCTTCTTTTGGTAGCTCAAACATTCAAATTTCTTATTCTCAAATTGATATAGTAACATATGTAACAAGCTGTTACAGGCTAACGCCCCAACTTACAGAGTGCAAATATTTCTTATTAAATGCACATTGAATGGTTACATAAGATGTAAAATGTCTGCAGAATTCCAAAGGGGATTAGGATGGAGTAGGCCCTTACTCAGCTTGATGTCAAAATACTGTTGGATGGTTTTACTTATCACTCTAACATATGTAACGCTCTCTGATCTTTAAAACTTGATGACAACCAGCAGATCTATAAGTCTTTATCATACGAGCCAGTTTAAAATCTCTAGACAATGTAAGATATCCAACAGCTGCGAGTTTTTTCACAATTTTAGCTCAAACTTTCAAACTACATTTCGTTTATTTGATTAAGTAACGCATGTAACACGCTGTTTCAGACTAACGCCCTAACATAGAGAGTGCAAACATCCCCTATACGATGCAGCTTCAGTTGTACTATAAGAAGGACTATGTCTGCATAATTCCCTCGAGGAGATTAAAACATTTTAGGCATATCTTATGTAAAGACAATGAGCTTGCCCATTTATTACATCAGGTAACATATGTTACAGCCTCTGATATTAACAATTTTGCAACAAACTTTTAGCTTTATGAGTCTTTTCATATAGCAAATAAATCCCAAACAATGAAACACATTCATCAACTGCAAATATTTTTAACTATTTTTACTTTAGTTTTAATACCAAACATTTCACCTTGAAACTGGGTAGGGGTAGGGTTGTTTAATTGCTTGTTCCAGAAAAAAATATTTAAGCTAGGGAAACAAACTTTAATTTTTCTGTTAGCCAATTGCATAAGCTAGTCAGACATGGTTAAAAACATTTTGCAAAACACACTGAGAGATTGTGAATGTAAATGATGTTAGCCACACTTGCAAATTTTAATGGGTTATCTGATTTATGTAACGCATATGACACCTTAGGAAGCCGCAATTTTGTTCAAACGGCTGTCATACGTAGTTAAGATATCCAGTATGCAGACTATATGAATGATATTTAGAAATAAATATTTCAATGTCTTTAATTTGTAGCCCAAACCTTCAATTTACTTTTTCTTAGTTTGATTAAGTAACGTATGTTACAGGCTCTTACAGACTAACGCCCCGGAGCACAGAGTGCAAACATCTCTTAAAAGACTCGGCTTTCAATTTTCTACAAGATAGGATATGTCTGCAAAACCCTAGGGGTGGGGGGAGCAAACCCATTCTCAGCCATCCGTCTAATCTGTTTGACTTGATCTTCTCAGCACCAAATACAGATAAATAGATCTGGCAAAAACAAACGATATACACAATTTTCAAGTTTTAACCCGAGTTACAATTACGATATTGGCCGAGACTTGGATCGTCTCATCTAGATGTATGATTGTTTTGAGCCGTGCACGAGTGGAAAAGTGGTTAGGCTAGCGTGTCGGCCTACGCAACCAGAGGCCCGGGTCGATTCCCAGGGTGGTCATGTATTTTCAGTGTTTTTCTTCTTCTTCCATTTTTAGCATTTTAATGCTGAATTACTGCATAGAAAGGGGGCATCATTAAAATGACCGAAATTGTCAACCTTTTACTTGTTATATGTAATGTAGATTTTAGCTTGATATTTAGGACTAGTGTTATTCCTATATCTGTTTAGAAATGTAAAAAACTTATGAGATTATGAAAAACTAAGCACGGTGACATACCCTTTTTATTTCATAAATGGATAGTTCATGCATAAAACAAACCGTATGCAAAATATTGAACAAATTTCAACATGGGAAGTATTTAGTAGTATACTTCCTTAAGCAAAGGGGAACGAAGGGTTGTGACAGACTGACATTTAGACAGGATAGACAGACAGACAGACATATACAGATGGGGAGGGTAGAAAGACAGACGGAGAGGATAGGAAGAGAGACAGACGAATTGCTATGCAGATCGACAGGGTATGAATAGATGGACAGGGTAGACCGACCGACAGACAAACAGACAGGCAGACAGACCGACAGACAGGGAGCGCAGTGGCTCAGTGGTAGAGTGCTTGACTCGAGACCGAAGGGCCGCGGGTTCGAGCCTCACCGGCGTCACTGCGTTGTGGTCCTTGAGCAAGACACATTTATCCTAGCTTAGTACTGGTTCAACCCAGGAAGACCGTCCCGCATAACTGAAAGATTGTTGAGTGGACGTAAAGAATCAAATCAAACAAACAAAAGACCGACAGACAGACAGACAGACAGACAGACAGACAGCCCGGCAAGATAAGAAAATAAACAGACAGGAAGGGTAGACAAACAGCCGAACAGGATATGAAGACAAACAGATAGGCAGGATAAGAAACTAGACACTGGTAGAGTAGGAAGACAGACAAACAAACATAGACATGCAGGGTAGGACGACAGACTGACAGAGAGACGTGCAGACTTAGCATACAGGCTGGAAGACAAACTTGTAGTCAGGCGGACAGGCAGTCAGACAGGCAGTCAGACTGAAAAACATATACAGGCAGGAGGACAGGCATTAAAATAGACAAACAGACAGATTGGAGAACGTGCAGTCAGACAGACACAAAGACATACAGTAGGTCAGGTAGTGAGACAGACAAACAGGCAGACAGGAAAACAGTCAGACAGACAGACAGGCAATAAGGTGGACAAACAGACAGCCAAGCAGGCAGTTAGTCGGACAAACAAAACAGGCAGATAGGCAGGCAAGAGGGCAGGAAGTCCTACAGATAGAAAGTTTTTGCTGAATGAGCTCACAGTCCTCATATTAATAGACTTTTCGCTTACTGTAAAGGCGGTAACTTTAATATTCATATCTGGGTGTGGTTCGGCTATTTCATCTGCTAAGGAAGGGAAATCAGGTTTTATTTATAATTTGGTAAAGAATTAATAAGCTTTTAGAGCCGCGCAAACGTGTGTGCGTTTCATAAAAAAATCCTAACCGTATACTGACTAAACTCACATTTATTAACCCTTAAAGCGCATAATCACAAACTGTATGTTTTTGTCGTCCACTAAACTAATTCTATTTGAAGCCTCATAGATAAACAGTGTGGACCCAGATCAGACTGCTCCTGTAGGAGCAGTCTGATCAGGGTCCACAATGTTTGCCTCTATGCTTATGTTAAATAGACATTTTCAGATGCAGTAATTTTGCTGGCGTTTTAAGGACTAAATAATGACTGAGGCGGTGGCACAAGATGATACAGTTACCTTTGAATAAAACCACGCCTCATTTTCGCTTTCACCTATGCCTAAGGTTGACTAGTCTTAATTACGCATTCATGAGGCACCGCCTTTACAGTAAGCGAAAAGTAAAGTAATATCAATGCTCTAACCACCGAGCTAACCGAGTGCTGTGAATCGTGAGATAATTTCAACACTTGTATTATCTCTCGGTACGAGGGTCATCCCAAATGAGACTTTCTTTATAGTTTGAAAATCTGTGTATGACTATAGTTAGAAGTCACCACAATTATAGTATGAAAAAAAATAGCAATTCAGGAATAGAACCCATATGTTTGCGATTGTTCAGTTACCATAGTAGCGGGGTGTTTTGAGGAAGCACTTGAAGACGCATGGCTATGTTTTTGTTACTTTTTGCATACCCGTGGTCATTCAAAGTCTTTTATATTTGAACGTAGATAACATTTGACCTATTGATATCATTTATTCTGCTGAACAATCTTAGTATTACATAATATACTATAAGGGAGCGCAGTGGCTCAGTGGTAGAATGCTTGACTCGGGACCGAGGGTTCGAGCCTCACCGGCGTCACTGTGTTGTGGTCCTTGAGCAAGACACATTTATCCTAGCTTAGTACTGGTTCAACCCAGGAAGACCCGTCCCTGTTTAACTGAAAGATTGTTGATGGGACGTAAAGAATCAAATCAAACAAACAAACAAACAAACATAAAATACTATAAATGAGAAACCAAATTTGCATATTATTATTTGGGTTGCCTAGCAGCTGGTTTACTCGATTTTCTATAAATACACTATTTTGCGTTACTATGGTAACTATGTATGTGAAGGATATCCTACAAATTGTATGGTTATATGCAGCTGATTGTAATTAGGTTTACATGAATAAATTCCTGAATAATTGCATTCGACTATTGGCTATTTACTTTTACAGTGAATAGGTCAGCGAAAATACCAGACATTTCTTGGAAACTTGATTTTAGCCTTGTTTCTTGGCTAACAGTTCAAGACTCTGGAACCTTACTTTTCTCTATTGTCTATAGAATGAGACTCTTTCTCTAACGGAGTGAAGATAGTGACAGGTATTTTAATACTGATAGGCAGATTGAGATGTTTTAAAGAGGTAACTCTAATGGACATGATTCTTGATAAATTTATATTTCAAAATAGGTTTATCATATGTTGTTGGTACACATTTGAACTGCCTCTATATGCACCTATAATATATGTCCATTCACTAAATAGTGTTTTCACCATACACTTCTCAACTACTTTTTGTTACGTTTCAGTGTAATGAGCATGTAGAAATGAACACGTTTTTGTGTAGTTTGGCGTGCACCTGGATGACAATAATAGACATCCAATTTTATATTATTGACAGCTAATCTTTAGATGTTTCATTGGAAGGAAATGCTAAATTAGTGGTTGTGTAAATTCACTGCGCTAGAGAAAGAGTCTCATTCTTTATTAGATGATCCTCGTATTTGGTGGAGGACATATTGAAACTATTCAAAAGTACTAGATATGTTTGCTTTAATTTACAGAAATAAAGTATTTAAACCAACATTGTTTTACTGGAGGCATATCCACATCTGAACTAAGGATATGAAAGGCGCCATGAAAGTGGGTTAAGCCCTGAAGTAAAATATCTTTACTGACCATTCCAAGGCGGTACTTCTTTTGTGGATCATTTATGTTATTTCTGTCGTGTGTTTGTTATGCTTTCGTGCGCGTCTGTTTATTGTTGTCTTGTGGTCGCCTGCTGGGAAAGGGCTGACCTCTTGCCTCTCGTTTGTGATGTCTTATTGTGAGTTTGCTACCTACCAACTGGTATCCTGGGACAGGTGTGGTACTTGATTGTATCGATTCCTGATCTTTGCCCTCTTTCTCACTTTTATTGACATGAGATGTAGATGGTAATACAGCAGGAGAGCATTGTATGGGCACGGAATAATAAAATGTAAGGCATGCTGACGTAGCCTGTGTATAGGCTTCCAGAGAGCGCTTTTCTTCAAGATAAAAACGAAATGCAGAGCTGTCTTCGATGTTATTCTTTAATAGCTCTAATCTGTTTTCGTTAGTGATCGATATGTTGATAGAGACATCATTGTCTTCAAACACCGTGTCCCTTCAGGGGCACACAGCTCGTTCATTAAACCGAACTGTGAGGCCAAACTTTGCAGAATTGCTGCTGAATATTTGTAGTTTTAGTGTGAGCAAGTGACTATAACACGTATGTTACACGCAGAAGCTTTTTATATGCAATATTCTTGAAACATTTTTGACGAGCTGACAAATGTCTGTTTTGGGCGTGAAATAATTCATCCAGTGTGTTGAAAACATCAGTATTTGACGAGTGGGTAGCACGATTAAAAATTCTGATGTTTTCAACTCACAAGAAGAAATATAGTTGGTATTTACAAAAACAAAGTAAATGTTCTTTTTATTTTATACTTTTTATAGGCTACATGCAATGTCTCACCCACTGAAAATGCAAAAAACGAATGTTTTTTTAGTAAACCCAAATAATTTTGGTACCAAAATATTCGTCACGTTCTAACTAAGAAAATGCTTACCCACGCTTGATGTTTTCGTTCACAAATAAGAAAGTTATGGGCGTTTGAAGTGCTGAAGTGAAATGCATTAAGTGAATGGAAAAGTCAGAGGTAATAAAAACGCTACAGTGACAATATAGGCTGATATTAATCACTAGTGAATCACTAGTGATTGATATCACTTTTATTTGTTTTTGATATGCATGATTTCACTGCTAAGTATAGAAATGAATTCAGATTGCTGCTGCAGTATCTTGAACCACAGGAGCTTGAAGTTCGGTCCTTATATCACCTATATAGCCCCGAAACCAAAAGCTCACGGTGTCACTACGTAATGACATTGTGAGCTATTGGTTTTTAGGCTATAGGGGTGATTTAAGGATTGAACTTCAAGCTCCTGTGTTTGAACCATCAAACATCTACATCAGCAACATACGTCCATTGATTCTCTCCTTGATTAGAGGAAACGAAAAATTTTCACCTAACATTTTCTATGAAAAAAATGACGCAATCAGTCTTCAAAATAGTCGATTGTTCGGTTTGAGATGAAATCGCTACTCGCCTATGTCACACTGGTAAATGTATATGTCGAATTGCTGGTATTTACGCGTATTGCCGGTACTTCATAGACCGGAAGTGGTAGATATTGGTGTTAAATCATATATAGAAAAACATGCCATATGCCTAAAGGACTATAGAACTAGACCATTTTAAGTATTAGGCATGCACATGGCGATTTATATAAGCATTTAGGAATAGATTCGAGTACCGATCTGAATGATCGGTTCTCGAATCTATTCCTAAATGCTTACATAAATTGCAATGCACATACTGAATACTTAAAAATGATCTAATTCTATAGTCCTCTAGGCATATTGCATGTTTTTCTATATAGTATTAACACCATAATCTACCACTTCCGCCATATGAAGTTCCGGCAATACGCGTAAATACCAGCAACTCGACATATACATTTACCAGTGTGTATGTGATACTTTCCCAAATATACCAGTTAGCATAAAGAAGCAGGCCACCATCATCCCACCAGCGGAACACCATTCAAATGACGTTTCGCTGTGCCGATAATGGCCCGAGTTCGTATGCTGGCTGGGTAATTTCACAAATCTCATTGCTCATTTGATTTCAGGCTGCTGTAGACCCAAACAACTTGAGCGGAATGTGCATGCTATTCCTTTACTTGAATGACAATAAACACGAGTGTCCCTACCGACTTGTGGTGGCCAATAACAGGGATGAATACTGGGACAGACCAACGGCTACTGCAGAGTTCAGGGGAGACAACCGACAATGGATTGGAGGTTTCTTTTTATTAATCTGAAATCGTCGCAAACATAAGACGGTGTCGGCCCAATGATGATCCGGTTTGTACTAATGGGCCCTACAGATCACTGCCTGCATGCTTTTAGATATATTTCTGTCTAAGATTTATTTTTAAGATTCTCGTTTCTAAAATAAGCTCGTATGCAGAACTCAGAAATCGCAACCACCCAGGCCTCTGCAAGCACATGTTTGACGTGTGCACATATGCCCCGAGTTTATAAAACTTTTTTCATGCTCAACTCAACTGAGCAAAACATTTCAACTTCTCATAAACACTAAAATACTGACAAATTAAGAGTTTTGTTTTGCTTTAAGCCTCTCTTTATCATGCTAACAGATCATTTTAACATTTATGAGCAGGATAAATTTCATTCTCAGCTGAGTTGAGCATGGAAAAAAAGTTTTATAACCACGGGGCCAGGGCTGTCCATTAGTAAAAAAGAAGTGAGTATGGTAAGAAAATACCACAATGCAGATCAACTAATGGGAAGAGCCACAGAACAACCACAAAGCACCAGGAAGACAAACAGAGTAAAACAACCAGCTCTCTATTCTATATCAAGATCATTACAAAACTAGAAAGGACACAAAGCACTGTACAACAAAACATAGAACAAACACAGAACCCCCACATGGGGGCAACAATTTATAACGCATCAACAATAACAGAACCACCGCCTTAGAACGGACAGCAGCCTAAGCAACTGGGGCCTAAAGTGCATTTTACTGGTACCAAATCACTGCCCTAGATGCTTTTGTTAAAACACACATTCAATTTGTTTAGCTCGCATGGAGGCTTCCTTATTATTGCAATGTACATATATCATCACAGAGATGCAATCTAATCAAATAAACAAACTAACACACAGTGTTGGGTAGGGTCAGGCATTGCCCAAAATAAATTATCGGCACTGTTTTGATGAAAGAATCTAAGGAGAACCCTTGATATATGCTTTGAAACCCTTGATGTAAGGACATGAGAGTCCCAGGGACTCTTTAAGTTCATTACTTAAGGCAAACCCCATGTGAAAGAGTTTCTTGTGTAGTTGACTCGATCTTGCAGTACATACATATTTTCGTCAGTAAATGATAACTACCGTAAAAGAATCAGCGGTGGAGAGTCGCCAGAAAACTTAAATTCATTCTCAAACTCAATATAAAGCGCAATGATTAGCTGCTGGCGGACACGTGTCCGCAAGCAGCCAATCATTGTGCTTTATTTTGAGTTTGAGACGGTACTCTGTCTCAAGTTTTATAACCTAGAGGCCTGAACTAGAATTCCATAACGTCTGTTTAGAAACTAGCAGAAAGCAATATAGCTCTTAAGCTGGTGCTTTGATTGCGGAGAGTCGTTGCATTTTCATTAATGCGCATGTACAAACTTAATTACATCGCTTTTTTTAAACTGCCTGTTCTCTCTATTTCGGAAGAATTGTTTTTTCCAGATTATTTTTGTAACCACTTGTGTGAAGCGAATTGGAATAGAGATTTTGTACCTGTACTTCCAATCTAGAGGAAGAGCCCGGCTACTCAGTGGTAGAGTGCTTGACTCAAGATCGAGGGATTGAGGGTTCGGGTCTCACCGGAGGCACTGCATTGCGTCCTTTAGCAAGATACATTATCCTCTGCTTCATACTGGTGCAACCCAGGAAGATCTGTCCTGACTTGACTGATAAAATGTTGACTGGGGTGTAATGAATCAAATCGCACAAGCAAACATGTAATTAGATTTACGGATCCAGAGTGGGGCACACCCTCGAGAAAATCCCAAGTGCTATATGTTTCCATAGGAATGAGCATTAGGACCCCTCATGCCAGAGGCGTCCCATTGTTTAAACCATGGAAAACTGGGAAACTCTGTAAAAGGATCCCACTGTAATTTATGAGGACTGAAAAAACGTTGTCAGATTTTTGTGGGCTTGGACCCTCTCTTCCCCTGACCATCTGACTAAAGCAATGTTTTTCGTATTGACAGGAATGGATTTAGAACCTGGTAGAAAGGGTGGGACATGGCTTGGTTTATCAAAGACAGGGAGATTTGCTGTGCTGTTAAATATCTTGGAAGAACTGAAACCAAATATGAAAGGAAGAGGTATGTCTCAAGCAGGAAGTTTACACCAGAATCTTGTATTGAATTCATTAAAAAACTGTTTTAGATATTTGAAAAAGACGACACAAAGCTGCTAACCCTCTGCTCAATCATGACCTTTGCAATCCACTCTCTTAAGCCAATTTGCAACATTCAACATTCACATTTTTTTTATTTTCTAGCTAGTCTCTAATTTAAAAGCAAATGGCATTTTCAATTGCATTATAGCTTACTCACTGCTCGTTTATTCAGTAACACTTACACACGCACGCACACTCGCACGCACGAACAAAAACAGATTCTCAACTACTTTCATTGTTTCAGTGAAATGAGCTAATAGAAAGGAACAAGTTTTCATGTAGTTTGTAATGCGCCTGGATGACAATAATAGACTGCCTATTTCAAGCTTTTGACAGTTTATCTTGAGATGTTGATCAGAGAACATTGTTAATTTGGCAGTTGCGTGGTTGTATTTTAGCTTTAAAAAGAAGGATAGATCTCGCAATTGGTAGCACCATATGTATTTAAGTAAAATTCTGCTGAATGCAGCGTTTTACAAGCGTCTTCACTATTTGCTAAGACAAAAATGATCTCCAGAGAAAGACATACATTGTGTTTGCAAACTATAAATGTGACCTCTCAATATACCCAATGAACCAGCCTGACTTGACAATATCAAACTTTATGTCTACATAGCCTATTTGCTATTCTGCAAGTTAGCTTTATTCCCAATTTTACTAGTGTATATACAAATATTCCCTCTTGTAGGTGGGACCAGTCGAAGATGAGTTTCCCCCTACAGGAGGGAATATTTGTATATTCACGAGTATTTCTACAATAGAATACTTGTATCATGACCAATAAAACAACCACCTTTTAATTTTTGCATCAGATATTCAAGTCAATTATAAGCTCCATCTTTGACACGGCCTTGTCGAAATTAATGAACAGCATAGATCAAAGAAAGGGCAGCAAAGTCATGATACAAGAAGCTATATAAGCAAACTGTATATCACTAAATGGAACCATCTATTTTCGTCTCTTAATGCAATAAATGTATGCCATGATGTGATCTAGACCATCTATTGGGTTAGCGTGAGATCATATCAACAAATGCTTTGCCTGTTGGCCTGTGTCTCTGTCACAATGATTACTTGTGGTCATCCCTTTAACCATATTTGTCACCATCTGGGGCTTCACCTGCTGTGAAAGGGCTGACCTCTTGGCTCTCGTTTGTGGTGTCTAACTGTGTATTTGTCACTTTCCCATTGGTATCCTGGGTTGGGTATGGTACTTGATTGTAACGATTCCTGATCTTTGCACCATTACTTACTTTCATACATATTAAAAAGCTGAGTGCTGCAAGAAAAAAATTTAAATGTAAAACGTATTCAATCTAAACATTAAAGAGAACACTGAGTTGAAAAGTATCAACCCATATAAACCTCGAAGCCTCTCATTTGCTTCTTATGGGACATTTGGAAACAGTGCAGTTCCAGGTAAGATGCTGCACTCTGCAGAATCTGAACATCATCATCAATGTTTGCTAGCAGCATGTTATACATACCATAACTCAGGGATCCAATTAGGTCATACTCACTCACCTTTTGGCATATTTAAGTTGATATTTCGAAGATTTAAAGTAAGAAAGTAAGATAGACCGCAATGATCAGGAATTGATACAATCAAGCACCATACCTGTCACAGGATACCAAATGGGAAAGTAACAAAATCATAATAAACATCACAAACAAGAGCTAAGAGGTCAGCCCATTCCCTTCAGGTGACCACAAGGCAGCAATGAACAGACGCAAAAGCATGTCAAGCACATGACATATATAACACAAATGATCCACAAAAGAAGTACCGCCTTGGAATGGTCAGTAAAAAATATTTTACTGGAGGGCTTAAACCGGTTTCACGTCTCGCCAACACTTAGTTCAGATGTGGACCAAGACACATAGATGTTTGTTTTGCATGAAAGACCCCTAACTTATCCATGCATCATCTCCTTGAACATATTAAACAAGATATAAAAAGGAGATAAAGCAAAGACAAGGACTAAACAGTAACAGGCTTAACTTTCAGGTTTTCTGGTTAGAGATTTTGTTGAAGGATCTGAGCCATGTGAGGAATTCCTAAAACCGGTGTCAGCTGGAATCAGAGAGTATAATGGCTTCCACTATGTGTGTTCAGACTTAAGGTAAGGTTAGAAAAAAAATAAGTGTTTTTTGTGTAATGTGTCTGCAAATTTAAGGTAGGGTAGTCACACATATTTTTTAAATATTTTTTCTGGAAAATGCATAAAATTATATTTTTCCAGAAAGCCTGAAAAATCAATGTTTCGCCAGTAAAGTTAGGTAGGGTTGGGTTACCCTAAACCAATGCCTTTGTTTATTTGAGTTTATGGTCAATGATTGGCTTATTCAATTACCAATGATCAATTAAAGATCAATCAACAAAACTGGTAGAAATAGTTATAGTGGTCTTCTTTGGTTATGGCTTCGGTAACAACAGAACAGAAAGTTTGCTAACAAAGTGTATAGATTATATTGAAAAAAGGACCATTATTGGTCATTCTTGCATATATTCCTATTCATATAGCTGTTATAACACATTGTCAAACAAACGAGAATCCATGTTCAAATCAGGAGAAACACTTGCTGTTTGAACATGAGTTTGAACTTAAAAATACTTAAAATGACCCCCAAGTTTTCTGATTTTATATACAGAAAGTGTTATGGACCAGACTGATCATTTTGCTAATGCTTCTGTTCGTAAAAAAGTTGCGTACGGATATGACATTGTGATGACATTATGACGTTTGAAAATATACCACTGACATCATTTTGTTAAGAGAAATCCTGAGTAAGAAAAGGGATATTTTAATGTTATAACAGTGTTTTCTGTGCGAATTTGGTTAGAATAAGGTAAAGTATGCAAAAAAACGATCATGCATTGACACTGATTTACAGGATCCTCCCGAACACTTGGTCTATCAGCTTCATGTTCAAACAGCTTCCTCGTGACCCGGAAAATGTAAATGTATGAAAAAACATGTGTGATTGCTATATTTTTCAAAATAATCTATACATTTTATATTGGCAATAAATACACATTTAGCAGGGAATACAACTTTTTCTCAATTCTAACCAGAATACAAAAAGCCTTTGCTACAAGCTGTGTCCCAGAATGGTTTGTTCAGTGGACGCTTATGTAGTAAACTTAAAGACATTTCTGTAGAACTAGTGGTAATATTTGAAAACCGTTTGAGGAAATGGTCACCTCCGTAAGTAACCTTCTTCTCAAAGAATAGAATTTTTCAATGGATATCAATATTTTTTTCAGAACGATCCGTTTTTCCGGATTAACGATGCCATTATGAAAGTCAATTTGGACTAACATACAATTGTATCTCTTTGCATGCTGGGAAATGTTTCATCATAGTTTGTCATTTGCTGATTTCTTCTTCAAAATTATTGTTCTAAAAACCTCTTCAAGGTATACAATCAGAATTTCAAACAGAATTTCAATTAGAGTGGATCCAGACTGTTTTTAAAGATTTACGACAGCAGACACTGGCCTGTAAAGAGTTCACCATTTCTTTTTGACTGTTGATACAATTATGTATTTTCTTTCAGGTCTGATGTAATAAAGTTTCAGTTTGTATTTTTCAACCAAGAAATCTCAAAGGGCACTGTTGATCACAAGGGCATCAGTTGCGTCACTTTGTTTGGTCAACTGCATCACAATTACAGTCAAATGTCGTAAATTTGAAGTACTCCTGATTAGGGGTTTTATTTCGAATTATCAGTATTTCGATTTATAAGGAAGTAAACATAAATATATATTACACCAAAATGATAATTATCATTTTTTTTTCTATCAAACATGGGTTTCACGGAGATGTTTCTTTTGCGCACCCAAAACGTATGTAATTATAGACACTTATCAAAATAGGTCCTATTCACTGAATCCAGTGTGTCTCAAATTTATTTCAAATTAGCAAGTATTTCCAAAAATCGAGATTCGATTTTTCTAGATTTTACTGTATTTAATTTGCTTTTAGCTTGAGTGTGGTTATTTTGTTTGTTTTGTTTCAGTAAAAATCCTAGCTGTGTTCATTATATTAGTAGCGGTGGGGAGAATAAACCTCAGGTACTAACAGCAGGTAAATACTTCAGATTTATAATATTTAACCCTTTCTATACTTATGAATTCTTCTATCTGGTTTGATACAATTAACCTGGAAAGGTTCAATGTATTTATATTTAGGGGTCACACATTATAATTTCCAAAATATTAATGCAATACTTTCTCTGAAGATCGATTTTGTCTTAGCAAACAGTGCATCTGGGTCATCACTGTTTGCCAAAGTATGACTTTAAGAGTCACAAATATGTAAAGGGTTACCCCTTGTGGTCACCTGTGGGAAAGGGTGGACCTCTTGGCTCATTTGTTTGTGATGTTTTGTTGTGATTTGTTACTTTCCCATGTGGTGTCCTGGGTCAGGTGAGGCACTTGATTGTATCAATTTCTAATCTTTGCCTTCTTTCTTACTTATACAGCATATTAATTGGTTTCATGTCATACACTTGCTAAATTTGATTATTTCCCATAGCATGAAGATGTGTACTAGTAATAGCCTATGAGCCATGACATGTGATTTTCAACAATGTGACATTTTGAGATGTGTAGACTCAGACAAGCTGTTAAGCCTAGAAACTCCAAATAAAGTTTGGTCAGTAGCTTACCAGTCAAAGAATATTTGAGCGACTAGCAAAGGCTCTGATCAGACTGCGCGTATGCAAAGGCAGATCTGAGCCTTTGCTGATTGCACATACCACATTGTTGGAAATCTCATGTAGCGGCTGAATTATATGATTGTTACAAATACAATGTAGGTAGGTTATGCATATACCATGGTCATCTATACTATAGGTGGATGGGGAAGAGAGGTTTATCTATGTGTCTTGATCCACATCTGAATTAAGGGTGAGGTTGGCGCCGTGAAACTGGTTTAAGCCCTCCAGTAAGATATTTTACTGTCCGTTCCAAGGCGGTACTTCTTTTGTGGATCCTTTATGTTTTTCTGTATTGTGTTTGCTATGCCTTTGTGCGCATATGTTTATATGTGCCTTGTGGTCACCTGCTGGGAAAGGGCTGACCTCTTGGCTCTTGTTTTTTGTGTCTAACTGTGAGTTTGTCACTATCCCATTGGTATCCTGGGTCAGGTGTGGTACTTGATTGTATCGATTCCTGATCTTTGCACCCTTACTTTCTATCTTTAACCCTGTGGGGAACTCATGTATTGCATAGCAATACGACATCACCTTGTTTGAAGTTATGATTACACAATTAGCAATGACATGAACCATCACATTTAGCTAGCAACCAATCACATAAAATTATAAGTACCAATGTTTAAGCAGATGTCCTTTCTTTCTGTTAGGATTCAGATGAACTACATTATATATTTGGTTTATTTTTCGCCTGAATCAAGGGTCAGGATTTGGGTTAAAGGGGACTGATAAAGATCATTTTAACGCACATGTCTTGCATACAAAAATACTAGAGTAAATAATTTATGTTCTAAGATCACCATTTATACTGTAAAATACGTAATATCAGCATCATCAAAAGTTGGCATTTTTAACAGTCTGACATATTGGTGTAGATTAATTTTGGCAGTTTCTCAATTACATGCCCTATAAAGGTATTTACTTATCTCATATGGGCTACTCTTAAAGGAAAGAATATGCTACCTATGGTATACTCATAGTAGCCCCCTTTAAGACATGGTTTTCTCAACGTGGAAATAGGCTCCGGTCTTCAAAAATTAGTTTATTGATATAGATACCAAAATATTAAAGATGTGTGTCCAATAACTGCTTTTTGAATAACTTGGTTGAAAGAATTCGAGACTGTATTTTTGTAGTCTCATATTTTGGTGATTTTGAATTATACCACCAAAAGGGCCAAATAAAAACACACGCAAAATATACAATGTTTTTTTTTACTTTGGCTAGGGGTTTATATATGAGCGTGTGTGAGTGACAAAACCACACTTTGGTTTAGCTCCCAGCGATGGTTCAGAGAATCCTAGGATATCTGCCCAGTCTGACACGAATCCTCTCTGGGTGCATAAAGAGAGCTTATACCATAAGCTTATCATTATAGCACAGCAAGGAATCAGATTAAACTGGTCAAATGCCCAGTATGACCTTAGTCTTTGTCAGACACAAAGACAAATTATTGTTTTTCTCATGTGCAGGATCATATGATAAATTTTAGTCAAGTAGCATATTTGATAAGAATATATGGTATATACAGCTATATCATCCTGAGATTCAGGCTCTCATATCTTCTGAACACTGAGAAATTTTATTTTCAAGGATTCCATAGCTTTGACAACAGTTGCAGCCATGACATTCTATGGAAAAAAAGAGAAGCGGGTGACCAGAAATTTAAAGGTATTATACAGGATAAGTCTATGACACAAAAGGATACAGTTGATGGACTTCTGGAGATGTTGAATGACAAAACACAGTAAGTTTAAGTACTAATTGTTTAAGGGTCAATCAATCTTTGAAGCCACATCAATTTTAGATGTTTCAAAGTTTATTAAATGTTTACTTGTTCTGTGATTCAATGGTTTTATAGGATACATAAGAACTAGATAACAGTATCTCACTGGTAAGACAACAATTGTGAACAAACGATTTATATCAAAAGCTGGTTTCCATTGCCAAAAAATGCTTTCTATTGCCTAAACGGTTTAGAGTTAGCATGGTAGATTTCCACTTTTGTTTTATGTTAAACCCTTTGTATGCAGGAAACCCCTTATAGGGTACTTTTACAAACAATGAAAACCCAGATGAAATGATGCATAAATGGTCTACACTGTTTGTTAGGGTAAAAACATCTTCAGACGAAAAATAAAATACATTTTTAAAATTATAACCTGACACCCTGAGATATGTACAATGGACTATTCCAAGTTTATTGTATCAAACCAGAAGAAAGGATTCCATTAGTTTATACTCATGTCCAATGAAAACGCACCACCTACAAAAATGACTATATCTTTTTGACGACATAACATTTCACTTTTGCAATCAAGTCCTATTGTACTGTAGCAATTCCGTAAATTACTGATAGGTCTTTAAAACGGAATGGTCACTGATGAGTCATGCTGCAAGCATTTAACCAAACAAATGTCAAAACAGAAAGTCAGATAACCAGCAATCGAATGTGTCAAAATTTCCATTCAAGCATTTTTCTGACATGTTTCTATGCATAACTTGCAAAAATTCTTTGAATTGATAGCCTGGATAATCATATTGCCTTGAAAATGGCTATAACATCTCGATGTGACGTCACTAACGTCATTTTGACTAGCGCGTTAAATCCAGACATTCAAGGAATCTTTGTTTTACTGATGCAAAATTATGACAAGGTCGTAGCATGAATATTTCTTGTTCGTGTACCGTAGGGATGCAATGATATACCGGTATACCGCGATTTGCTCTAGATAAATATCGTATCGCGATATGCTTTGGCTGTACGGGTACATAAGCTCCTTTTCCCTCTAAAATTGCAAGAAAACACCAATCATTTTCTGTGAAATCACAGATAATGTTAAGCACCAGCTCAGTCGCAAATGGAAAGTGAAAATTAGCCTGGACGCTAGTAAATACCTGTACGTTTTATCATCTGTGCGACTGAAATCTCAGAAAATTTTCGGGTGTCTACTGCTGAATTTTTATTATTTCCTTCCAGAATTCATTCCAATATTCGTTGCATTTTGTCTGTAAAACTAGAAAACAGTGTTTCTAAACTTAATTTTACATTTCTTCATTAGGCATGATGTTGTTCTTACGAAAGTAGGAGCTAAAATCTATGAAAATTCAAAATTGATCTCTCCCAGAAAATACCCCACCCACTAATGTCGGCAATAATGTGACAGTGTATTTAGGAGCACAAGTTTGAAATATCATAATTTTAAGCTAATAAAGCAGGATCTCAACATCAGAAAGTAGCAACTTAAATACTTTTGTTAGTCATTTAACTTTTGCTGTCTAAATTATTTATAGAACTGCAACAAGTTGAACTTTTAAAACACTCTGCAAACAGATATGCATGTATCTGCAAAAACAGGTTGAGTTTCAAAATTAAAGTTATGCTTTATGAAAAGACTAAAAAAATTATAAAAATCAGGTTGGCGAAGTTAGTGTAATCAAACAGTGGGGGCTACTGGGAATAAGGGATGCATGTTTATTCTTTCATTCTGACGTTGATGCACCAACATCACACTTGACATATATTATGAGAAAGAAGCATCATAGTGATACTATTTGCAATTGAAATATCCTTTAGATTAGATGTGTTTTGCTATTCTTGTAAAGTAAGTATATTGTAAGGGCACAGGCATGAATTGAGAACAGTAACAGAGAGAAATATAGATACGAGGTGTATCGCAATATTTATTGCAATACGGGTTTTCTATATTGCAATATATCGCAATACGCTTTTTGGGGTATTGTTGCACCCCTAGTGTAGCGGTCGTTAACATCGACGGAACATAGGTATCAACGTTTTTTTGACTAACTTCAATCTCTAAAAGCTCATATACACAAAACTAAGAGTATCTGTGTTGAACTTAATGTTAGATAATTCTCTCACCAACAGATGACCACACATTTTAGAACATTTAGATTGCTAGCGTTGCGATCAATGGCTGGCAACACGCTCAAAGACGACATCAGTGACGTAACGTCAATTTTTTGAGTATTTTGAAGACGTTTTGTATGTGTGTGGGTTTGTGAGACGGATATCAGCATTGTGTAGAATATTAGGACTGTAGAAACCGCAAATTAAACATTTTCGTTGAGTTTGTCAGACCATGCCATATTTAAGCTTACATTGTGACGTTGTTTGCGTTAGTGTAGTGTTAGGTATTGCTACACAACTGTCAAAATTGTGGTGAAATGGCAGCGGATCTACTGGCAAACAGAAAAAAATTAAACAAGATTTTGGGGTCTTTTTGAATACGCCAAATAATGTGATTAACGCAATGTGCATGCTGACGTTACGTCATGAGTTAACAGAGTCACTAAAATTGATTTTTTTGTGCAAAAACATTACATTTGTCCTAAATTATAAATATGATTAATTCCGTTTTGCACAGCTTTTGATTGGCCACAACTATGCACATCTGAAGAGTGGTGCGTTTTCATTGGACATAAGTATATAATTATGTTGGGATGTATTGCTTGTGACCTGTCCATCCTTCATTTGGTCTATCAGCCTATCTAGTTAGCAGGATATATCATAAACTTTAAGGCGGAGCTAGACTCTTGAAAATTGGTAGGGAATACTAACTTATATTCTCGGCATCAAAATTTGGCGATTTCAAAAGACTGACATATTGGCATAGTTTAATTTTGGCTGTTTCTCTATTTAATGCCCTTTAAAATTATTTTCTATTCTCTAAGGAGCTACTCTTAAAGGAAAATCTGGTCCCCATGGGAAGCATATTATTTCTTTTAGTAGTAACCCCTTTTAACACCTTGTTTCTCCTACATTGAAACATACTCTACCATTCAAAAGTTTGTTTTTGACGATACCGATGCCAACATGTATGTCGGTTTATTGCTTATTGTGTAACTGAATTCGAAACTGTATTTTGTGGTCCTATATTTTTGGGGTTGTTGTTTTTACAGCCAAAAGCGTGAAATGAAAATACCCCCTAAATATATGAGTTTTACAGTAAGGTGATAATGGATCATATGATTACCTAATAACTTTCAAATAAATTCAAAAATAAAGGCATACGAGAGTCATCCAATAAAGAATGAGACGTTTTCTATAGCGCATTGAATTTACATGCTTTCCTTAATGAAATCTCGTCCAAAGCTAGCACATGTTCACATGTACAATATTCGACGCAATACATAGTTCCAACTTTTTTCTAGGCAACATCAGTCGACTAGTCAAATGTGCGTGGACAGCTCAGTATAAGTGGTCACAATGGCAACAGAAAAATGTATGATTTATATTCTACTAATACTTATATATGCTCATGCAATCTGTTTATAAACAAAAGGGGAAAATAATTTTCCAGTGTCTTGAACTGGTACTATGGAAAAAATTAAGTTTTAAAGGAATGTCTGGTATTTTTCACTGACCTATTGTATTTAATAGTTTTTAAGATCTAATTATGGAAAGCATGTCCAGTTAACAGGGACCTGTTCGTGTAAACATGAATTAATGCTAATCAGCTGCACATAACAATACATTTTATAGGATATCCTTCACTAGCATAGTTATCATAATAACGTAAAATAGTGTGTTTATAAATAATCTAGTAAATCGATTGCTAGGCAACCTAAATAAAGAATATGCATAGTTGGTTCTTCTTTTATGGCATTTTATGCTACACTTAGATTGTTCAGGAACAGAAATGATATCAAGAGATCAAAAGCTATCTATGTTCATTAAAAGAGTATGATGATCGTGGATATATATATAAAAAAAATAAACCTGGTCATGTGTCATCAAGTCCTTCCATAAAATATCCCATAACACTGCAACTGATCAGTTACACACATATTGTTTCTATTTTATCGCTAAGATTTCGTACTATTATTGTCGTGGTGTTTTACGTAATGTACACACAGATTTTCAGACTATGAAGAAAGTCTCATTCTTTATTGGATGACCCTCGTATCTGGAGTCATGGCCCTAGTTTATAAAAATTATACTAGTCATATGGACAAGTAACTGGCTTTGAGCCCAGTGTTTTACAAGCATATGTATTGTTTACTTAATGAATTTGTCCCATTGTTCACAGGCATAACCCAGACCAACAGCTTACAAAGCAGTTTAGAGAGCAGTATGATTCCTCATATTCGGATGAGTTGAAACAGAGAAGTGCACTTTGTGTATGGTCGCCATCACTGAGATATGGTACAAGGTACGTACGTTAGACTAGCCAGGTATATCGATAACCACTAGTGGTTGACATATTAAGTAATGTTATAAAATGACTTCTCTAACAAGGTTGCGTACAAAATGACAAAATCTTTATGTTTTACGCCAATAAGTTGATTTCAAAGTAAGTTTGGTATCATATGATAAATAAATTATAACATTGGTGCATCTGTATAATTGAATTAATGAACTTGTTGTGAAAAAGCGATTAAATGCTCGACAAGTCCTGCATTTTATCGCTTTTCCTCAACTCATTTAATAAGTTCAAATATGCATGAGCACTCATGTAAAATCCTCTATTTCCTGCACAAGAGATCTGGAATTCCGCAATTTTAACCCATATGAGAAAATTCTATCTCATGTACCCCATATCAACCCATGGGAAAGATTAAAATTGAACAGCTGTATGTTCAAAGACAAGTTACGTTATTGCTATGTTAAAGTGACATAATCATGAACTGTTCCATTTCAGATATTCGGAAACTTCTGGAAACCTTTGTTAATATAAATTTGCAGTATTAAATGGTGAGCAAGAAAAAGAATCCATTAATTCTGTCAGGATGAGATATAAAAATCTGTCCCTCAGGATCACCATTTGTTATTACTCGGCAAACCTCGTGATGCCAATTGTTGATCCTAGGATGGTTTTTCTTACCCACCCTCACACCCATGATAGATTTATATGTTACCTGTTTTTATATTTCTCTTTCTCTTTATTTAGGACCAACACTGTGATACTGGTGGACTTTGATGGTAACTGTGATTACTATGAAAGAACATTAGATACACCTGTCAACTCTGACAATCCAACATTCTCATCACTGTCACACAGCTTCAAGCTAGACTCAGGCCTCCAGATATGAGGGTTGTTGTTTTAATTTATTTCCTTATTTTGGTATTAAAGCATATATGCTATATGTGCTAAAAAGAACTTTCTCAGTGAGATGATTTTCTTGAGCACCCAAATCATATGCTTAGACTTAGGATGGATAAGAAAATGATTAACAGTTTATTCGTAACTTATATTTTCATCATGAATTATGTAGTTTTCCTCAATCCTCAGTAACCTATCTGTGAGTCGTGAGTCCTTTTCTTTATGTAGTTTTCCTCAATCCTCAGTAACCTATCTGTGAGTCGTGAGTCCTTTTCTTTGTTTCGTCATAGTGTGTTAATTTTATTTAGAGCGTTTCTCCATGATGATAAATTTTAATAGTTAGGAGGCCTCCATGCGAACTGAACATTTTTTGTACGTCAACAACAGCAGAATCTAGGGCGAAGATTTGGTACTATTTTAATGCATTTAAGCCCCCCCCCTGGTGGCTTTGGCTACTGTCTGTTCTTAGGCAAAGGTTCTGTTGGTGTTGATTCGATGTTGATTGTTACTCCCATTGTGAGATTCTGTAATTGTTCTATGTTTTGTTGTGTGTTAATTATGTCCATTCTAGTTTTGCAAACATCTTGATGGGGAATATAGAGCAGGTTGCTTTACTTTGTTTGTCTTCCTGGTGTCTCGTGATTGTTATGTGGCCCTTCCTCATGATGCCACGGTTTTGTCTGCAGTTTGTGGTTGTGGTACTTCCTGATCATACTCACTTACTATTCTTGTACATGTTTGTCGTATTAAAACCGTGTTCACATGGAGCTGGGGTGTTCTGTCAAAGCTTATTTACAATAGGTGTGCTAAAGAAGTTAGGACTTTACATACATCATTCTTGGAAGGCTGTATGTAGTGGTTGAACCAACCCAATGTTCCTATTATCAACGTCATGCTCTTCCCTAATCCAATATGTGGTTTAATGTTTAGGCCCTCCAGTATATTTTCACTGACTGTTCCAAGGCGTTTTTTGTGGATCATTTTTGTTATTTATGTGTTATGTTTGTCTTTGCTATGTTGTCTTGTATGTTCCTTGCAGCCTTGTTATCACCTGCTGGGAAAGGGCTGACATCTTGGCTCTCTTGTGTGTTGTGTTTTATTGTGTGTTTGTCACTTTCCCACATAGTGTCCAGGGTCAGGTGTGTTACTTGATTGTATCGATTCCTGACCTTTGCATTCCTCTTTACTTTAAAGACATATGAGGTTAACTCCCATGCTCACCATTCCTGTATGAAAAGTGGTGAATGTTTACTCTTTCGATCATTTACAAATACCGATCAATACTGTTTTCAGATACTGTTCTGTCACATTGACATTACGAAGTTTTCTTGACAAAACAAAGTTGATAAAATGTGTCCAAACTACTAATGATCTTTAATCAGAACTGATCGTCCCAGTCCCAGAAGACAGATAGATATATCAGGCAAAACTAGGCGATGTACAAACTTTTCAAGTTTTAATACTGGCTACAAATACAAAAGTATCTGTAGAGCCGATTATTTCGTCTATATAAATGGTTATTGTAATCCGTAGAGGACCTGACCTCATACTTAGTGGATACCATGTCTGACTAGGTATCAGGGCTTGGTTTATTCCTTGGTGGGCATCTAATTTTCGATGTATTTTTCTTCATTTCTAGCGTTTTTAATGTTGAATTACTTATACCAGTTAAATGGATTTTTCAAAAATACAGAAATGGTTAACTTCTGAAGTTTTATGTAGAATTCTGCATGGAATCTATGCGGGTGCAGTTAAGTTTGGCTCCCCTTTGAAAGATAATTTTTTTCAGTGGCCCCAGATTGTTAAACTTTTTTCTAAAAGGCATTCAGAACGTCCATGAAACCAAAATATAATTTTGAGATTTTCAAAGTAAGAAAGAGGGCAAAGATCAGGACTCGATACAATATAGCACCACACCTAACCCAAGATAACAATGGGAAAGTGACAAAGTCAGATTTTTAATTATATATGATATAATGCGAGGAATACCTTCCTGGGGCAAACACTCTGTCCCAAAAGTGCCAGCGTAAATAGCACAGACGGTGTCACTGAAAATGGAGTGTTTGCTTCAAATACATGTACAAAAAGAGTGAGTGAGTATGATCAGGAAATACCATTATCACAAACTGCAGACAACCCCGTGGCTCCGCAAGGAAGAGCCGCTCAACCATCACGAGACACCAGGAAGACAAATTAAGTAAAGCAACTAGCTCTCTCTTCCACATCAAGATGATTGCAATACTAGAATGGACATAAAGTAACGTACAACAAAACATAGAACAATTACAGACTCCCACAATGGGAGTAACAATAAACAAAAAGTCAACAACAACAGAACCACCGTCTTAGAACGGACAGCAGCTGAAGCCACGGGGGGAAGGGGGGGGGGGGCTTAAATGAATTTTACTGGTACCAAATCTTCCCCCCTAGATTCTGCTGTTGTTGAAGTACAAGAGATGTTCAGCTCACATGGAGGCCATCTAACTAATGCAATGTATCATCATGGGGAAACACTCTAATCAAATTAACACACCATGATGAAACAAAGAAAATGGCTCACGACCCACAGATAGTCAGAGCTAAAGAAAACCTCCAGTTGAGCCACGGTGGGTCCAGCTACAGATAAGGATCAGGCACCAACCCACGATTAAAGCTTTACGTCAGAGCCGTCATAGAGTCTGAGGCCTGACCCACCGTCGTGCAATTAAAGAGGAAACCATAGCTATAAACCATGATTGGGTTTAAAACTAGGCATGCAGACTGTCGCATGATATTCAAGTTATATCCAACCCTTATATAGCGTTTTACTATCTTTTTGAATTGATCACTAAAATTAGGTTTTCCAACAATTCGTTTAAACTTATATACTAAACCACCTTAAAGTATAGGTTCTGATATGCCTTGTTGAAAAAGAGTTTTTAACCCAATGTTGTATTTAACAATTAACTCTGAGTGTGTGTGGTAGAATTTAGAAAATGATTTTCGAATTTTATGATATCTATAACCTTGTTTTAACACTCTTGCTGCCAAACGCGACTGTAGTTGGATTTACCGTTCACTGCCAAACACAACTACAGTCAAAATTTAAAGGCACAGTTGATAGATGTCTAATTTTAACTGTTATTAGGGACGCAAATCTTTGTACTTTATTTCAAAATGTCCAATCGTATATGGATGTCAGCGCAATTTTCTGTACAATAATGGATTTTACAAAAATGTTTGAAATGCCATTAGATTTCGTGGATATCAAAAATATCAAAAACATGTCCATGGGGATCACATACAGGACGCATTTAGCCCATCAACTGCTTGATTTTGATTTATTTCTGATAAAACAATATATCAGAATAAATCCTGATGTTTGATACGTGTTGTAGATGGATGTTTTATCTATTTTTGCATGAAATTGTTCTTTATAGGCATTTTTTTCACATTTTCAATATGGCTTCCAAAATGGCCGCCAAAGGTCACGTGACTATCTTTTTTATTTTGATGCAAATAAAAGTTTTATATATTAGCAACATTCTGTGAAAGTTTCACAGTGATAGGTTGAATGGTTCTGGAGATACTCTGTGTTGAATCCTTATACCCTCAATATTCAGGAGTCCTTGAAACATGCTTGGCACTGAGGTATTGGTTTTTTGAGGTGCTTGGCAGCGAAAGTGTTAATAACTTAGCAGTTAAAAATAAGATTCTGTTGTCGAAGTCATCAATACTAGAACATACTCTAGCAAAACGAATAAGCTGGGAAATATTTACACCTTAGGAAGGAGAGCGAGGAACATTTACATCAATAAAGGGTAAATTTACTATTTCAAAATTAAAATCATCCCGTTTATCATAAATTTTAGAAGAAACTATGCCATTTGTTATTGACAACCTTTTTTATGTCAATATGGTATATCAGTATATCCCTTAAAATAGCACTGGAATATGTTTGCAGCAACAGAGAAAAAACGATGTTATACTAATGGAAAGAAACGTTGAACTTTCTGTCTGGCAGCGTTACAATACAAACCTATATGATTAACCATCCTGTGGTCTGTGATTGAGGCCTTTCCTGGCCATACTCACATTATTTGGATGGTAAATAATGTGCAAGCAACTAATTTCCTAACAATTCTGGTGAGTGAGTTTGTGTTTAACGTCCCACCAACAGCTCAGATCATATGGAGACGGGGCCATGGTGTAGAGTATCATTTGCCAGACTGGAGGAGCTGGGGAACAGACTCGGGACCCATGGATAGAAGGCGAGTTGATTATCCGCTACACCACAGTGACTCCTATTAAAGACACATAGGTAGAACATGTAAGTGATAGATTTTTTTTACAGGCACAATGGCAGTAATTATAAAAAATATGAAACTTGTTCAAAGTTACATGAGTTTTATATTTTGTACATTTTACATGGTTGTACAACTTAACCCCTTCCTTCGTGAATATTCATGCTAGGCTCCACCCAGTATAAATGATTATATAAATGAACATACACGTTTGTACATAGAACCAAGCAATTACTTGTCAGTTACACTGTAGCATCGTATCTAATCATCAATCTATGAGCAAACAGAGTAGACCCTGCTTGGAAAAGCGTTAAAAGTGTTTATATGAGGTAACTCGATTTTCTGGGTAATGGAATGCGTTGGTCTCAACCCTCAAGACCATTTCTTATATACATGTAGTAGACTACTACCACTGGTTGATTTCACATTGTCTGCCACTAAACCACAGACTGGATTAGGGAAGAGCATGACGTGATTTCAAAAAGAAAAGTGACAACAAATGGCCATCTTTAACTCACCTGAGTCAAAGGCTCAAGGTGAGCTATTGTGAGCACTCTTCATCCGGTGTCCATTCTTCTGTCCGTAAACTTTTTCATTGAATGCCATCTTCTCCTGAACCACTTGTCCAAACTTTAAAACATTTCACAGGATTGTTCTCCTTAATGTCCGCTACCAAAAATGGCACATATTAATTCACTTAGCCAACAAGATGGCCACCAGAGCACCAGATAAGAAATCCTTTGAACGACATCTCCTCCTGAACTACTGGTCCAAATTCAAAATATTTTCACAGAAATATTTATCATGATGCTTTCTATAAATATTTGATCATAATTGCATAAATGATTCTCCTCCGCCAATCAAGGGTCCACCAGAGCTCTAGATAAGAAATTATTCTAAATGGCAGCATTTTATCCTTAAGCGCTGGTTCAAATTCAAAATAATTTCACAGAAATGTTCCTCATGATGAATACTTTATTAATTGTTGATTTAAGTGCTTAAGTTGCACTAGGAGCCCCACCCGCTACATCCAGACTGCTCTGGTCACTTGGGTAATGTGGACCATCTTGTAAGAAGACCTGCTGCAACTGCATGTGAACAACCAAAATCCAGTTGGATCAGAACATTTGAGCCGTGACAGGTGATTTCCAACAATATGGCATTTTGACAAGTGTAGACTCAGACGAGCCTATGTAGCCTCCTTTTAGACTTAGAAACTCTAAATGATGTTCAGTCAGTAGCTTAATAATCATAGAATATCAAGTGACTAGCAAAGGCTCTGATCTGGTCTAAGGCTTTGCTAGTGGCACATACCACATTGTTGGAAATCTCATGCCGCGGCTCATTTGATAATCAGTTATTGGAAACTGGTATTTATTTTATTATGGGACATTTTATCACATAAATATGTTCAGTGAAGTAGATTTAAACAAGTCTGAGACTTATTTCTGTATCTTTTTTTTAAATGTGTTGCCTTGTGTTTATGGTATTTTATATCTCAATGTTAGTTTTACATTTGAATGAAATATTGTTAACACTTATATCTCTTACTAGTCAAAGTTTGTTTAAAACAGTCCTTTATAGCCACACAAAGGAAACCACCCAAAAATGGTAATGACTGTGTTATATGACTTGTTAAAGTAGGCTATTGGTCTCAGGAATTTGAAAGCTTCAACCATGTTATTGCATATATTTTATGACGGACTAGTGTAACTTGTATATTAAATGACCATTCCTGTCTACTGCCGTTCGGATATAAGTTAACCCTTAAAGCGCCAAGAAAAAAAATGCATCTGAAAAGGAGATCTAGCGATAAGGCGTATATTTTCCCTAGTTGACATGTTTACAAAACCGTAATTTTCAAATTGCCCTAATGTTTTTAAAATTGGTCTATTCCGGTAGTAAGATTTACATAGAAAGCATCAAAATAGGTTTCAATGCGATTCATCATTTACAAAACCGTTAAAACTTTCGCCTTCTACTCCCACCCCTCATTTTACGTCTTTAGACTGGGTGCCGCTTAGACGAGAGTTTTAGTAAATCCTTTGCAGGTTTTCCAAAAGTAAAAGTGCTAAAATATTAAGGATATAAGTGCCCTTCATTTTCGAAACTTTGCGGTATTCCTTCTGCGCATGCGTACGAAATATACTTAAAATTGTGACGTTTGTCATTGAAAAGACGAAACTGGCGTCTTTCAGTTTGTTTTTAGATGCTTTCCCCCCCCCTAGACCCAAGATGCCCTTTGGACAATTAAATGTCGCTATACAAATATATAACATATGTAAAGGGCGTCTTGGGTCTAGGGGGGCAAAGGGGTTGTATAAGCGAAAGAAGACATCAAATATCTGACAAAAAATAGACCACTTTGCAAGATGGTCGTTTTTATTGTACATCAACTGTATAAATAGTTTAACTGTACATAGCGTGATAGGACGATTGGTACCCTTGTTTAACGGTCTAGTTCCCATATATGTTACTGAATAACAAGTACAGTTGATGATCGAAATAAATTCTCATTCAATAAGAAGTATATTTATTACATGCATTAAGGAAATCCCGTTTTAAATATACCAATTCGGGGGCAATGGTGCATCGACGGCCCGTCTATATATATTTGTTGAATGTGCCTGGTTTCTCCAGTCGTTATTTCAACAAAATAAAACGAACGTCTCGTTTAGGGAGATTGCTTGCCTTGTCGCTAGAAATTCTTTCGTCTGCTGAAGTCGTTTGCTGCAAAAAAATGCCTAGATTTACTGACAAATTAAGTATGTAAGCAAACAGCGTGGACCCAGAACAGACTGCTCCGAACAGACTGCTCCTATAGGTCTTATCTGGGTCCAAACTGTTTGCCATAGAGGCTACTTAAACATTTCAGCAGACAAGAAAATCAGACGACTTTTGTTGAGATTGGCGCATTAAGGGTTAAAAGAGACACCAGAGAATGTTTTGACAAGAGAACATCATTCATTGTTGTAAATGGTTAACATGTGTTTTAGTTCTTTTAATCTTTAAAATGTGTCGTTGTTGGCATAGCACAGTGGTAAAATGGTAGACCACCACTATCCTGAAGGTTTGACGTCACATTCAACTTATCATCCGACTACCGTAGTTTTGATATAAATGGCCAAGTGATACATGAAAGACAGGTTTTATGCTATAAAAACTCGCGAAAATAGAAATTTTAGAGCTTTACTTGATTGTAATAGCGAATAAAGAGCAGTTCCTTATTAAATGAAAAATCACTTTTACCGCACTAGGTGACCTCCCTTGAATGTTACTATTTTTATTACGCACGTGCGTAACTGCGTAATGGGAGCTACGCATATAATCAATACACTGTTTGGAGGTCAGTTGTAAAGATAAAATCACGAGCGCGCAGCGCGAGTGATTTATCGTCGTACAGCTGACCGACAAACAATGAATTACTACTCAACAATTCACGCACCAGAGCTGATACATTTCGATTCTTACACACGATAAACGACGAAAACATATTGGAACTCTTCAGCTTCTTCCAACTTTCCGCTATTGCACTAAAGAAATCCGGCCAATAGAAATGTTGGACTGTGTCGCATACGTTTAAATGTATTTGTTATATTTTTCAAGCATAAAAACGAGGTTACATCGTCTAACGCTATGACTAACGTCATTTTGCAGTAACAATTAACGTCAGCTAGCGGGTGCTTTCCTCGCGCTTTCAAAACTGTGACCTAATGGTTTGATATACCACGTTTTTTAGCATTGACTATAGGCGAGGTGTGTTAGAATTTTTCTTAACTGCATGTTTTAGCTTCTATAATACTGGTCCGGATCCCCTGAAGAATCACAAAGCTACCAAACCAGCATTTAATGTTTGGCCAGCGAAACGCCATTGAGCCGATGATGGCCCGCTTATAGTGGTATTTGGACCATGTCTCCCCTCTGCAACTAAAAATCAAAACAAATAAAAGCAAAAAAACAAAACAAAAAAAAAAAACATAACCGTGGTCAAAGTTGGACCCCTTCTGACAAAACTTTAGGATCCGCGCATGATGTAGGTTTGATCTTTACGTCGACGCGCCTTTTTCTATGTCTCATGAAGAGATTTTGTAAATATGCTTATTTGACATACATATACGGTATTTTCTATATTTCAAATACTTTTCTTTTTCTGTTAAAATATTAGTAATAAGTCACACAACGCTTGTCTGAATATGAAACCGGGAAGAACCTGATCAGACTCATCTTCAGAAGCAATCTAATCTGGATCAGCGCTGTTAATGAGCCGTGACATGAGATTTCCAACAATGTGGTATATGCGACCAGCAAAGCCTCAGATCAGCCTGCGCATACGCACAGTCTGATCAGAGCCTTTGTTTGTCGCTTATATAATAAATGAGTGTTAAGCTACTGACTGAACATCATTTGGAGTTTCTAAGCTTAGAAGGAGGCTACACAGGCTCGTGCGAGTCTACACTTGGCAAAATGTAACATTGTTGGAAATCACATATCACGGCTCAAATTTTTGTCTATGACAGCTAGTGATCGACCTTTTAGAGAGAAAAATACCGTAAATTATGTCCCCAAACATGTTGATGATCAGGCACACTCGTAAACATAATCATCCTACTTAATCGAATTATTTATTAATTGCATAAATAAATCGTTATGAGTAGTCCCTAGCAAAAATCGTTCATCACATTTTTTGTTTACATGTAGCACAAAATTGTATTGATAATAACATGTCCGGGTTTCAGGGGTTTCATGACATGAAAAACCTGAAGCACTATTATAGTACACTACTCAAAATATTTAAAGGAACACATGTTAAACCATTTATCACGCTTAGTTTGAGTATGACTATGCGTGACAAATGGTAAAACATGTGTTAGAGAGAGAGTAAGTTATTAAAGATATAACCAATGGTTGGCATTTTGACATTTATTGCACGACCTGTAGGTGTGCATTGTAATCACTGTGTGAGTCCATCCGTCCGTCTGTCTGTCTGGTAGCATATCTCTTGAAAAGATGGGTATATTTAATTGTATTCTGCATACTTATACATTTGATCATTGTCTAGACACTGTAGACTGGCTCCAGTCCTAAAAACAATTTTTCATGAATGTGTCATATCATATAATTGTAGCCAGTCTAGCTCTGATGGCTCTGTTTTAAACTTAAAACAGAGCTATCAGATTTAGACTGGATACATGTATATGATATGACACATTGATGAAAAATTGTTTTAAGGACTGGAGCCAGTCTATAGACACTGGTTTAATATTATGATTGTGAATCCGGACCAATGTTGTGTTAAGGGTTCTATTTTAGCTCCGGTAGCTGTTTTATTCAGCAGAGCAGAACCGGTGGAGCAATGTTTCCAGAGGGTCTTATAAAATCATTTGTTTGAAATCAATTTGAATTTGGACCAGTGGTTAAGATGTCGTTTAAAGATATTTCATATCTATAGCTCTGGTAGCCAGCTTATTTAGTGGAGCAACACCATTTAAGCAGGGCATTATGAGGACAATTTATGTGAAATCTTTTTGCATTTAGACCCGTGATTCAGGAGGAGAAATTGTTAAGGCAATTTTAGCAGAGGGCATTATGAGGAGCATTTCTGTGAATTAATTTGAATTTGGACCAGCGGTTCAGTCGTTTAAATATAGTTCTTATCTAGAGCTCTGGTTGTCATCCTGTTTGCAATTTGGAACCGTTTGGGTAACTTTGTTCAAGTTTTTTTTAGCGAAAATGCTCATAACTCATGAACGAATTTGTATATTTTAATTGAATTTTGCATACTAATACATTTACTAGAATAATACTGCAATTGCTCCATTGTACGATGGATGAAACCTGAGCTTCAGTAGTTTGACATAATCTTGACAAAGAAACGGTGTCGCTGGTATGAAATGGGCCTCGTCGCGAGAAAACCTGTCTTTAGGGGTTTGCGAACAACACAGGCGCAGACCAGCCTGCGCATCCGCGCAGTCTGATCAGCGCCTTTGTCATTCGCATTTTGGAAAGTATCATATTCAGACTTTCTACGAGCGAAATTTCAATTTTCTAGCTAGTCTCTGTGGTTGAGAAGGCTGGTTTGAATCTCACTTTGTCAGAAGCCCCGAAGACAGGTTTTGTCGCGTCGAGGCCCAGATACACCTGTTGTTGGAATGCATGTGCCAGGGGACCACAGATTTTAATCGAATTTTGCATACTTAAACATTTACTAGAATAAAACTGCAATCGATGGATAAAGCCTGAGCTTAATATATAGTTTGACATAATCTTGAGAGAGAAACGGTGTCGTTTGCTAGTATGATACCTGTATATACCGGTTGTTGGAATGCATGTGCCAGGGGACCACAAATGACGTGGAAGAAACTGATAGTAACATTGTCATGAATTGAAGCTTTCGGCGCTCGACCCTCGTGAAAGTAACACGTAGAGATTATGTGTGATATCTGCTCTGTATTTTGTTAGCTAGCTACCAGAAAGAGACCCACTGAAGTTGATGATGCTTCTGCACATATAAGTTGACAAAAAACCCACTGACGATGATAATAATATTAAAGATGATTTTTATTGAAGAAATTCATAATTTAATTCTAGACAGATGAACTGGTTCACGTATAACATAAAAAATCTAAGGAAACGCTTCGTAAATATTGAATGAAGTTATTTTTTTTGTGGTTTTTACATCCTGGTAAACAATTTTTAAGTCATGTCGGGACGAGCCTCTCTGGGTTGAACCAGTACTAAGCAGAGTTAATGTGCCTTGCTAAAGGCCTACGGTCTGTATAGAGATTCTAACAATACTGTACTCACACTTGCCAAATCTTCATTGAGTTTTGGCAAGAGTACAATAGGGTTATTACATTAGACATATAAACCCTGCTGCATTGTCTCTTTTGGAAGTCTTTGGTCAATTCCACGAACGAATCTGCTTATCATATAGGGTTAAATCGGGTATCTTCAGACAGACAGCTTAATTCGGACAGCAACCTTGTTTGTTTCATAGTTCAAATATTGGAATAAAAATAAATTAACTAAGCAAACAGTGAAAATCCTGATAAGGAGCCGTCTCATCTGGTTTAACACTGTTTGCAAATGTGTTTCCGAATTAACTGGCGTCCGAATTTACCCGACTTTACCCTATCATAACTGTAATAGTAAAGAAAAGAGAAACGCATCTGACTGTCTGTCTGTCTTCATTCATATATGCCTTTTCGTCTGTTTGTACGCATGATCAATCAGAGGCACAGAAAATAACCCCTTAACTAAATTTGTTTAGTAGTATTTGGAGATCAAAGAGGAGATTGAACAACTATTGGAGCATGAAGGGGAAAATAAATGATGCATATATTAACATTTATACTGACGTCATATAATCAAATCTGAACTCATGCGACAAAGAATCACTACTCAGTCTTCGAGATTCAGCAGATGGATGTAAAATGATAACGAGTTAGAGTGTAACCCTAGCCTGGGCTCGAGCCTGAGCTGTGCATGTGGTGTATAAAGGCAACATACAGTCGAAGGGCTTATAAAACTTAAACATTGGACAAAGTCTAATTCAGTTAAGAATAAAAATAAAATTAGCTGTCTGATCTGTGTCCGCTCTGTTTGCAAAATGTATTTAACGGCCTTTATATCGGGTAAGCCTGGTTTGATTGGAGGTGTTTTTTGGTACATTAATTAAAATGTTTACTTGTTGCATTTCACAGCGATGACGCTTCGGAATATTGATGTAAACAAATACATGCAAATATTTTCTATATTAGGTGCTTAAGGAAAGGTGTCGACTATAAAAACAAAATCGACACCCTTTCCTCAAAACTCTAATAATCAGCTAATGTGTCAATATCTACTGCTTTTTCAGAAGATAACAGTTCTTATTTAATTGACTGTTTGAAATTATCTGTAAAATAGTTAACAGTTCTTATCAGCTCAGTGACATGCTGCTTATTAGCTAGATCAGGTCAGTGGTCTTCTTATCTTATCTAACAGTAGCTGTGGCTCTGTCCACGTACTGCCTCATAATTACCTTCTCTCCAGAACCCCACACCGTCCCCTGCAGGACTCCTGCCGGGGGCGAGTGGGGGTGGGGTCATGGAATCATGCCTTTAAACTCAACTAAAGTAATTTTTAAGTAGTGATAAAAGAAAACGTCAGGCAGAATAGTAACGTAGGCGTTTGATGTGTCTTAACATTCGGATCTGCATCGGCTAATTCCGTGAAATTAGACTTATACCACGGTATAGACCGAGACAGATTCGAATGGTATCTTAAAGGAGTACAGTGTTCAGTTTTGCAAGCGTTTCATATTTTGTTATTTTCTGCGACTGTGATAGCAAACAAAACAGAACTAGCACATGTATTTCAAGGATTTTTGTTTTGAACATGGTGTCCACATATTCTTGAAAGCATTGGTTAAAAGTATATAAGGATTTCTGCTGAAGAATTGTATAGAAGGACAAATAGACAAATATATATAATGCAGGTGAGCGATTTGAAAATTTTGTAACTTGTAGAAGTCACACAAAAAGCGGTTCAAATTTGTCCAACTTTGCTGATGGATATATTGACATAAACTCATCATTTGTTAACTCCATTCTTTTGTACTTTTCTGTGAGAAGCGATCTATAACAAGCGGAAGTTATCATGGTAATTGTATTTTGGCATCATACACGAGCTTTAGTGAGTGGATTATCGCCCGTACAGACGCAAAACAAAACCATACAATAACTTGCTTATTTCACCAGCGTGCATTTGTACTTTGTGCATTGCGAGATATTTGACATATCAATGAATGGAGCAATAATATATAGATGTTTTAGATAAGTTAGGCTAACTGTCCCCTCATCATGATATGACCTCAGCCTTTCAACAACAACAACAACAACAACAACAACAACAACAACAACAACAACAACAACAACAACAACAACAACAACAACAACAACAACAACAACAACACTTAAGCATGGGTGTATAGTTTTCGATAAAAGTGTTTATAATGTTACCGCTCTTTAGTGATTGAACGTTGGCAATTTGCTTTGAATGGCTGATGGTTCTCATTTGATTTGTATCACCAAACCCAACGGTGTAGGTCAATTCGGTCATCAATTAATTCTGTACATATTATTTTAGGAGCCCTTTTTTGTTTCATCATAGTGTGTTAATTTGATTAGAGTGTTTGTCCATGACGATACATTGCATTAGTTAGGAGGTCTCCATGCGAGCTGAACATTTCTTATACTTCAACAACAGCAAAATCTAAGGCGAAGATTTGATACCAGTAAAATGCATTTAAGCCCCCCGGTGCCTAAGGCTGCTGTCCGTTCTAAGGCAGTGGTTTTGTTGTTTTTGATTTTTTGTTTATTGTTACTCCCATTGTGGGAGTCTGTAATTGTTCTATGTTTTGTTGTACGTTACTTTATGTACATTCTAGTTTTGCAATCATTTTGATGGGGAAGAGAGAGCTGGTCACTTTGCTTAGTTTGTTTAAAAGTGCCTGGTGGTCACCTGCTGGAAAAGGCCTCTTGACTCTCGTTAGTGGTGTCTAACTGTGAGTTTGTCTTTTTCCCATTGGTATCCTGGGTCAGGTGCGGTACTTGATTGTATCGATTCCTGATATTTGCACCCTTACTTACTTTTCCTGGTGTCTAGTGATGGTTGAGTGGCCTTTTTTCGCGGTGTCATAGGGTCGTCTGCGGTTTGTGATTGTGGTACTTTCTGATCATACGCACTTACTATTTCAGACTGGCTGATGGTTGCAAGGCTTTAGAGCCTGTTCCTAATAACCATTTTAATGAAATTCTTTGTGTGTGTGTATGTGTGTGTGTGTGTGTGTGTGTGTGTATGTGTGTGTGTGTGTGTGTGCCCGCCCCCAATCAAAATATTGATGGACACATTCCATGAATAGTAATTAGGTGATCTATATTCTGATAGATTGATGGTGTCCAACCTTCAGAGGTTGTAATTATTGAAGCGTTTTGACGGAATTTTGTTTGTACCTTCATAACAATATGGTCTATATGTAGGCTAAGATAATGGGCACATTCTGTTCATATTCATCAGGTGCTGTGGCCTTTGGTTATCTACTGGTTTTCCTACTCGAGAGAATGTACAACTTTCTTTCCCAGTAATTTCCTCTACTATTTATCATGTGCTTTGTACTATGATTTACGCATGGTATCCTGGCGCCAGAGACTGCTTTCAGTGACCGATTTTGAAAACAATTTCCGTGCCGTTTAAATATGACAGAGCCTAGAAAAAGTTGATGAAATAGTTTGGTTCATAATTATTTTGTATTGAATATATTCTGTTCTCAGATTGGTGGATTTTTTCTGAGCTCTACAGACACTATCTCTTGATTTGATGATATTTACAATCCAAGTAAATTAATTTCGTGTTCAAGTAGGTGTCAGACTGTATTGCTTAGCTGTTTGATTTTACTAAACTTGGTGTGTGCCTCTTGACGAAAGCTAGATTAAGTTTGGCTATGCTCAGTTGGAGATTTTTAAGTGACGACTTTATTGCTGTGTTGTTAGAACTTTTAACTCTTCGCTCTTGAAGTAAATACAACATCGAACAAATCTTGTGCCTGATATCCTACCTGCGTACATTATTTGGTTGTTTTAGCATCATGGTGTTAACAAGTTAGTAACCATTTTGAAATTTGATGAAACTACAGCATGTCCCATGTGATACTTATCATTATGTTATCAATTCCTCCAGCTATGTTCTAACATAAGATATGTCTGTAAGGTTCTTTACACATGGTAGTTTAAATGTGCCTGATGTAATAGATAAAGGATACTTTTCCGAGGCTTTCTTGTTTAAACCGCGAGGTGGGCCTAGCCCATCGAGCGGTTTAAACAGAAAGCCGAGGAAATATCCTTTATTTAGCTTGTAGTATGGCGCAGGCGCAAATAAACACGTGTTACTGACACCTGACGAAATTTACATTCGCTCCTCCCTGCATCCGGCCTAAGCTGTCAATTATATTTCATTTACCTACGGGTTAATTGGTTGCTATTTAGAAAGGTCCCTCCTACATCGTTGTTTAACTAACATTAGAGTACGGTTTTAAGCTCCTACTTCGTCGTTATTCTAGGGTGTCTGATTTAAACATCAGCAAAGATCAAAGAAAAAAGCATCAGCCATACTACAAAGATGAAATGTATCTTCGCTATTTTAAAATAACATCGTGTCTTTTAAATCCGCTTCCATGTAAACGTAAGTGAGTATGATCAGGAAATATCACAATAACACACTGCAGACTAACACATCACGCCGTAAGGAAGAGCCACAGAACATTAACAGTAACAAGACATCAGAAAGACAATAAAAACAAAGCAACCAGCTCTCTCTTCATCGTTTTATGATGACAAAACTAGAAGGGGCACAAAGTAATGCATACCAAAACAAAGACCAACACAGAACCCCCACAAACAATGTGAGGTACATAATACAATAATTTAACAACAACAGAACATTAGAACGGACAGCAGCCAAAGCCACGGGTGGGGGGTAAATGCATTTAACCTGCCGCCAAATCTTCACCCAAGATTATGTTGTTGTTCAGTCCAAAAAAGTGCTCAGCTCGCATGGAGGCTTCCTATCAAATGCAATGCATCATCACAGAGAAACAATCTTCATAAGTCTTTGGTTGCGTAATATTTGTACTTAATAGTCAAGAGGTGACTGCACATAATAGAAACCCTTATCATAAATAATTGTACATACATACTCTTATCAAGTGACTGTACACATTTGGGTTCTTCTAGCATTTTGAAAACACGAGGCCATAATGGTATAGTGCGATAGGAGTCTTGTCTCCAAAAATGTGCATCTATGCAGAAGAGCATGAAGACATCGTGTTTTTCATTTGCTTCTTACATATTTTGTACATTTGCCTCAAGGATTTGTTTTGTCGATCCTGGTCTGGGTCCGAACTGTTTGCAAAAGTTATCAGCAGACGACAAAAGTCGCAGCTAACAAAGAAAGAATTAAGAATGGACTCTTGTCTGAACCATGTTTTATGAATGCGAAAGGAGACGATTTTAGCGAGACTGTAAAGCTACACAGGTTCGGCATGCTTTTATGAAAATCTCATGATCCCTTACATTTTATTTCAGACTGCTTTAAAACCCAAGAATGTGTATATTATTTCTATATATGAATGACAATGAATACGAGTGTCCCTACAGACTTGTGGTGGCCAATAACAGGGATGAATTCTGGGATAGACCAACTGCTACAGCAGAGTTCAGGGGAGACAACCAAAAATGGATCGGAGGTTTCTATTTATTTATCAAAAAGGGTGCATACATAAGAAGGGCAAATTTGCAATATATATTCAACTGTGCATCCGAGAATTCACTGAACATAGTATTTTGTTTTTAAAATGCCTTTAATGATAAAATTTTGGACTACAATTTTGCACATGC
Organism: Loripinus fragilis; assembly: GCA_964019695.1. Lineage (NCBI taxonomy): Eukaryota > Metazoa > Mollusca > Bivalvia > Lucinida > Lucinidae > Loripinus > Loripinus fragilis. Next base: position 4,912,295 of record OZ026525.1, read on the forward strand.
AAATAGTAAAACACAGCCGTATGTACATGTACAATGCTCAAATGAGAACAAACATCATATCGCAGCCCATTTGACAACTCATTTAATGAAACGAAACAAATGTAATTAATTAGGCGGTGTATAGAGGTACATTTTGATCTATTCTAAAGTTCATTCTGCCATAAGTCTGCACATAATAAAGGAATTCGCTTGTGGGAAAGTATCTATATGTGTTATTATTAGCTAAAATTCTTAATTACACTAAAGGCCCCTTTTAATACATACACAGCATAAATGATATTGCTCCGGTTTAAGCTGTCCAGTAAAATATTTTTACTGACCGTTCCACGGCGGTGCTTCTTTTGTGGATCATTCATGTTTTCTCTGTCTTGTTTTTGTTATGCTTTTTGTTATGCTTGTGATTGTGGTATTTCCTAATCATACTCACTTACTATTTTTGTTCGCGTCTGTTTGTTGATGCCTTGTTGTCACCTGCTGGGAAAGCGCTGACCTCTTGTATTTTGTTTGTGATGTCTAACTGTGAAGTTGTCATTTTCCCATTGGTATCCTGGGTCAGATTTGGTGCTTGATTGTTTCGATTCCTGATCTTTGCCTATTTTCTTACTTTAATACACATGGGGAGAAGGCTGCATTGTAACAAAGGCCCTTCCTGTATTAGAAAAAAAGGCTTGAATTTTCTTTAACAAAATGCAGCCAATCAATATAATCTACTGGACTATATACAACTATAGCTGATATATGGCGAGGTATAGTCTACCCCCAGATTGTATTGACCTCAGATTGCCACTATCCTAAATCTAACAGGTTGAAACTTTTTGCCCCTAATGCATGAGTCTAAGTTTTAAGGGTTTGGCAGTCTACAAAATGACAGCAGCTTTTGATCACATTCCAGCATGAGCTCAACACCAAACAGATACTTTCTAAACGTCTTGACTGTGCAAACAATGGCCAAGCATTCATTTTCTATAGCAGTTGCATTCCCTTGCCAAAAGGTTTTGCTTGCATAAGCAATTGGAAGTTTAACTTTGCCTTCAACATCTTGGAGCAGTATAGCTTCAATACCAATATCTAAAGCATCTGATCTAAAGACAGATGGCTTTCCTTCTTGAAATACATGTAAGTGAAGAATATGACTAGACATGAGTCTATTCTTCAAAGTCTGTGAAGCTTCTTAAATGGCGACTCAACCAATATTTGATGTGATCAGGTCTGTCCTTTTTATAAGGTCAGTCAAAGGAGCAACAAACTTGAGAGAAGCTTGAAATGAGCCTGTGGTAAAATCCAATCAGTCCAAGAAAAGATCGAAGCTGTTTCTAAGCGGTCCATCTTAAAAAACCTCTAATGGTCAATATTCTGTCATCTTTGGTCTTGAATATTATGATCAAGACAATCAATACTGCCAGTCATACATTTAAAAGGCTTAGCTGTAAGTCAAGCTGACCTAAAGACATTCCAAAGTGTCCTACCTTTTTGCAATGTCCTCTGACAAATATACCAAGAATTGCAAAACTGTGATACACCCCCTACTAATACTAGACTAAACATAAATATGCAACAGCCCTATCTGTAGTTTTCTTATACCAAGGTAACCCTCCATTTCACCTTTGCAGGCAAACCACATGTCACAATTTATTGACATGAAACCCATCTTTTTGTGAAAAATGCGTTTAAATCTAACCATTCTTTCCAATATAATTTGTCTATCACTACTTATGATCAGTTCAGAAAATTAATTTTTTTATTCTAAATTTCTAAATTCCAAGTTGGACTTAAATCTTTCTTGCGCCAAGGACTTTTGGAACCTGATTTCTATGGTGACTTGGTGTATAAATTGAAGAAGAATGTTGGCTCAAATAATTTTTCAGCGCAGTTTATTAAAATAATTTCCCATTATAAAAAGATTGGCAATAACATTAATGTATTGCAACAGACTGCATGCTTGGTAGTCAATCCAATCACGGTTGGCAACTTTGCTTTCCTCTTTAATAGCACGCCGGTGGGTCGGACTTCAGACTCTATGATGGTTCCAACTTAAAGACTTATCTACTGATGAGATGGTAGGTGCCTGATGCTATGGCTGTTTGTCTGGCCCACCGGGGTTTACCTGTTGAATTTCTTTTGCTCCGGTATTCAGTTTAATTTACTGTTGAGTCCTTATCCTTGCTTTATCTCCTTGTTATATCTTGATTTATATGTTTTTGGAGATGATGCATTGATAAGTTAGGGGTCTTTCATGCAAACTCGCAAATTGGAAAATATGAGATTTGAAAACGCTAAAGAATATTAGAAACTATTAAAAAATGCAGGGGGTCAACGGAAGGCATCTGGGGTATCAGCAAACAATTTCTATGATTATTTTAAAGCCATAAATAATCCAGACGATCGATTTTTTCCAGCCGCACGACCATATTATTTACTTTAATGAGAGAATAGTAAAAGATGAATTTCAGGTAATGTTTCAGGAGCTGGATGTAGAAATTTCAATGGGCGAAATAAACAAAGCGGTAAAAAATTCAAAGAGTGCAGGGCCAGACCTAATTATAAATGAGTTTTTGAAATATGGTTTTCATGTTTTGAAGCCTTACTTACATAAACTGTTTAATGTTATTATTTCGACTGGGAACTACCAGGCCTTTGGGGCGAGGGTTTTATTGTTCCTATTTTCAAAAAGGGGGACATCGAAAACGTTGAAAATTATCGAGGCATTACGTTGCTCAGTGTTGTTGGTAAATTGTTTGCTTCTATTCTTAACAATAGGTTGAATGATTGGGCTGAAAATTATAATGTTTATATTGAAGCACAGGCAGGTTTTAGAAAAGGTATGGGCACGACCGACAATATTTTTTTTGCATGGCTTAATTTCACATTGCATTAATAATAATGAAAAGTTGTTTGCGGCTTTTGTCGACTTTCAAAAAGCATTTGACTATATTGTGCATGACATTTTGTGGTTTAAACTTGTGGAGATCGGCGTCCGTGGGAAAATGTTAAATGTAATCAAGTCAATTTATTCAAACTTAAAGTCAAGAGTAAAGTTTGATAATCATGTAAGTAGTGTTTTCACCTGCTGTCTAGGGGTCAGACAGGGTCAATGCTTATCTCCCATACTCTTTTCAATGTACTTAAATGATATCGAAAGGGAATATTTTCTTAAGGGTGCAGAAGGGGTAGACATTGGGATGCTTAAACTCTTTCTACTTTTGTATGCTGACGACATAATTTTATTTGCAAATGATAAAGAAAATTTACAATTAAATTTACAATTAAGTCTAAATATTCTCGAAAATTATTGTAAAAGATGGAAGTTGAAGGTCAACACTAAAAAAACAAAGGTTATGGTTTTCAGAAAAGGGGGTAAATTACGGGATAACATATCATTCTATTATTACGGAGCAGAGCTTGAAATTGTTAATAAATTTGTATATCTTGGTGTCACATTTACAGCAGGAGGCTCATATCATGAAACACAAAATTTTTTAGCTGGTAAAGGACTGATGGCAATTTTTAAAATGAACAAATATTTATACAAATTCACTGACATTTCGATAAAACACAGACTAGATCTCTTTGATAAATTGATAGTACCAATTCTTTGTTATGGGGCAGATGTTGGGGGATTTATACAGGCGCCTGCGATAGAACGAGTGCATTTGCGTTTTTTGAAAACTATTTTTAGGGTTATAACTAGTACTCCAAATGATTTGGTTTATGCAGAACTGGGTAGACAAACTTTACGCACAAAACGATAGGTACAGATAATAAATTACTGGTTTAAGATTTTGACTTCACAAGATACTAAATTTATAAAGCACGTTTATAACTTCATGTTGCAAGATGTAGAAGCACACCCGGATAAGGTTAACTGGGCAGTATTAGTCAGGAACTTGTTATCAGAGCTTGGGTTTTATGAAGTTTGGGTACAACAGGGTGGGGTGGGAAACTACAATGTATTTATCTCATTATTTAAGCAAAGGCTTACAGACAATTATGTCCAAAACACTAATGCCCGATTACAAACACACAGCAGAGCTTGTTTTTTCAATTTGTTTGGATCTTTCCAATTTCATGAATATTTAAATTTTATAAGAGTTCCAAAATATAAATACTCCTTGATAAAACTTAGGCTGTCATCACACCGATTAGCCGTTGAAACAGGCAGGTTGAATAAGCCACATCCAATACCTCTCAAGGAAAGGAAATGGCGTTTTTGCACCTCTTTGGAGGACGAATTCCATTTCCTTTTCGAATGCAAATTACATGATGGTATAAGGAAAACTTATATTCCAAGATATTATTGGAATAGACCAAACATTCCAAAACTAATTGAATTATTTAATACAAATTACAAAAAGTTATTAACGAATCTAGGTATTTATATTTATAAAGCATTTAAATTCAGAAGTGAACAGGTAATTTCAAATTAAGTAATACTAATTGGTTACAAGCAAAGTTAGAATTGGTTATTTAGCAGTAGCAGAAGATACACACATGTGCACACACACAGGGCAAAGACAGGATGCGCATCCTTGCAGTCAGCAGGGAAAGGATGCCTGCAGACTGCATGCATACATGTATACAGGCATGAATGTGTGTGTATACCTGCGTGTATGTATGTTGCAAATTTCTCAACATTTTATAATTTTCTCATGAATACAGTATGGATACATCAGCTTATTGAGCGCATGGTAGAGATATATACATAGTTGTACACCCATTTGTGTAAGCATAAAATACCACATTCATTTTATCATTGTGATTGTATTGTATTTAGATTGTATGCTAAGATTGTATGCTAAGTTATTATGTACTCATGGGCCAAATTTGGCTTATTGTGCTATATTTCTGAATAAACTTGTAAACTTGTAAAACTTGTATGTGTCTTGATCCACATCTGAACTAAGGGTGAGGTTGGCGCCGTTAAACCGGTTCAAGCCCTCTAGTAAAAAAAAATTACTGACCGTTCCAAGGCGGTACTTCTTTTGTGGATCTTTTATGTTTTTGTTCTGTCTTGTGTTTGCTATGTCTTTGTGCGCGTCTGTTTATATGTGCTTTGTGGTCACCTGCTGGGAAAGGGCTGACCTCTTGGCTCTCGTTTGTGGTGTCTACTGTGAGTTTGTCACTTTCCCATTGGTATCCTGGGTCAGGTGTGGTTCTTGATTGCATCGATTCCTGATCTTTGCACCCTTACTTACTTTCATCTTTCTCAGCCTGGGCCGTCGTAGCCACACTTGTCAAACAAGGTACCTATCCGTGAGTTTGGGCTCATTAATGTTTCCAATCACCAAACCCTATGTTTTGACGTTTCACTTACTTTAAAGGCGGCGCCTCATGAATGCGTAATTAGGACTGGTCAACCTCAGACATAGGTAAAAGCTGAAAATTAGGCGTGGCATTATTCAAAAGTAACTGTATCATCTTGCGCCATTACCTCAGTGTAGACACAAAACGCATTATTTAGTCCTTAAAACGCCAACAAAATAACTGCATCGGAAAATGTCTATTTAACATAAGCATAGAGGCAAACATTGTGGACCCAGATTAGACTGCTCCTACAGAAGCAGTCTGGTCTGGGTCCACACTGTTTGTCTATGAGGCTTCAAATATTTTAGTGGACGACAAAAAACATACATTTTGTGATTATGGCTTTACGGATAAATACATGTGATTTCAGTGTGTACATGGTTAGGATTTTCATGAAATGCATGCACGTTTGCGCGGCCCTAAAAGATTATTAATCTTTTCCAAATTATAAATAAAACCTGATTTCCTTTCCCCAGCTGATGAGATAGCCGAACCAAGCCCAGATATGAATATTAAAGTTGCCGCCTTTCCAGTAAGCGAAAAGTCAATTTATACAAGGTGTTATCTATACATATATAGATCCTCAGTTATACTTTTGAATAATGAACATTCAACAATCAACATTCATGTGAGCCAAAGAATACCTCTGCTTGGATCCATCAATAAGAGTCATATGAGACTCCTTATCTAACTTTTGACTTTCAGAAACTTGGTTCCTCCTGATCACTAACCAAAAACAACCTGTGTCCTTTACTACCATGACCTCATTGTTATCAACGGTACATTTACCTGCAGCAGTAGGCTACCTTGACCTCAAGATATAACAATGCTCTTCTTTATCTTGATGGGATATTTCTTCTGTGGCACATTTTTGTCACCTAAGCCTGATATATTTAACTAATGCCCACATAAGCAGATTTGTCCCCTTTAACTGTACAAAAAGTGATCAATGTTCGGTCCTGATATTATTTGACCTATCTGAGCCTCTACTGCGATCATTCTTGTTGTCACGTTGGTTACCATGACCACAGTTCCACTCCTGCCCTTTATTTGGCTAATTATCTCCATAACTCTGGGGATTATGGCAATAATTATGTGTAAATGGTCCTTACCACGATTGCTACATGCCATTTTTCAAATCTAACCTGGCCTCTATCTTAGTCTGACTTGGCCCCTTATTATCAAGCTGTCCTTTGGAATACAAGTGGACACTCCACCCTTTGCATCTGCAAAAAGTCTGCTTCCTTAGCCATGTCTCCCAAGCTTTTAAATGACTTAGGTTTCAAGTAAGAAAACAATATTAATTACACGAATCTAGGGATTTATAAAGGGCCAAGAATTACATACAGCATCGTACATCTTTTTGAACTAAGCCAAAGCTAAACAATTGTCTAAAACGCCGGCTAAACTGCCTCTACACATACATATATCATCAAAATATGATTATAGACATTTCTTTTAATGTTGAGCGTCATTCATTTCTTGATATGAAGCTACGCTTTTACAACATGTGCATACATGGGGTAGGGGTAGTGATGAAGGTATATCTCTATCTAGGTTGTGAAAATTGTCAAAATGTCACACTAATCTGTCTTGCTTTAATATGTGTATTAATATAGAAGTTTTATACAGATTTATATTCGAAATTGCCTTAAATATCTAGTTATTGAAAGTCAGCTGGTAGTAAATTTGACTTTTTTATGTAAAATATGTCTTGCATATATCTATCACTTGATTACATACTAAAAGCTTACTCGCGTAACAGTATCTATTTACCTACAGGTATTGATTTAGTGCCAGGTAGGAAGGGTGAAACATGGCTTGGTTTATCAAAGACAGGGAGATTTGCGGTGCTGTTAAATGTTCAAGAAGATTTGAAACGAAAAATGAGAGGAAGAGGTATGTTGCATGTAGGCCCATCACAGTAGAATACAGTAGTTTACCAACAAAAGTAATGTAGTTGAGCGTAAAACTGTTATTATTTTCTTACCCAAATGTTACCAAAAGACAGCACATTCATTTGCGAATATGAAAGCAGTACTAGATTGTATATCAGTGGATCATTCATTTTAAAAATATCACCTGATTGAGTGAACGTTTGCCATCATCTCCGAACGGTACAATAATTCCAGCAAGACCTCTTTTTAAGTAAATTTATACTCCTGAAATATTTTCCGTTGGAAGTTTCGTTCAGTATAATTAACTTAAGCACTGATCTGAAATCATTACTTTCAGGTCATCTGGTTAGAGATTTTGTAGAAGGAACTGAGTCATGTGAAGAATTCTTGAAACCAGTTTCAGCTGGAATTAAAGCTTATAATAATTTCCACTATGTGTGCTCAGACTTAAGGTAAGGCTGATACTTTAGTAATTAATGTACTAGCTAATCTGATTTTGGCATTTATCACATTGGCGATCAGCACAATCTCGATTAAACATTCAATGCTGGCACTCACAAAATATCGAAATAGATCCAAATCCAACTCTATTAGATATTAAGTCCAGTTCGGTTGATGTATTTATATATGGGACATGGGTCCGGTGCTAGAAAAATCCGCCTTTCGGGCTTGATTAATAGTGACGGAAGATAAATAGTTCATAAGGCTGGACGTTGGGTACATCCTAAAGCCACATGAGGTCACACAAGGCAAAATAGGCAATTCAGTTATCAATATAGCCTTTGATTGAAAATCAAACCACAAATATTTAACTTCATGATTTAAAATTGATATACCACTAATGGTCTACACATTAAATAAGGTTACTTACTGCCTTTCATTACAACATTGTGTGCATAATAACAAAACCTTTTTAAACGTTTTCAACTAAAAGGCGATTTCAGAATTACTTTAATGACATATGGTATTAATAAACTAACACACTTGATTGCCAACACTCTCATTTTATTTCTTTTTTCTCCAACTCAGTTAATCCATTCAATAATACATGAGCATCCATGTAAGATCATTTATGTATTGTAGTTAGCATGAAGAATTAAATGTATCAAAAGTATAGCCAAAAAAAGTTTGTTCTATTTTCTGATTGATGTACGTGTAAGGTCTGCTTTCATAATCATGAAGTTGTTACATCAACTGTTCATTTGCTTATTATTGGTGCCTGTGGCAAAAATAAAGTGGTTACTGGTATCTTAAGGATGAACCATTTGATTTAATTATTTACTAGTCAATACAATATAGATTAGTTAGGCTAACTGTCCCCTCATCATGATATGACCTCAGCCTTTCAACAACAACAACAACAACAACAACAACAACAACAACAACACTTAAGCATGGGTGTATAGTTTTCGATAAAAGTGTTTATAATGTTACCGCTCTTTAGTGATTGAACGTTTGCAATTTGCTTTGAATGGCTGATGGTTCTCATTTGATTTGTATCACCAAACCCAACGGTGTAGGTCAATTCGGTCATCAATTAATTCTATACATATTATTTAGGAGCCCTTTTTTTTTCATCATAGTGTGTTAATTTGATTAGAGCGTTTGTCCATGACGATACATTGCATTAGTTAGGAGGTCTCCATGCGAGCTGAACATTTCTTATACTTCAACAACAGCAAAATCTAAGGCGAAGATTTGATACCAGTAAAATGCATTTAAGCCCCCCGGTGCCTAAGGTTGCTGTCCGTTCTAAGGCAGTGGTTTTGTTGTTTTTGATTTTTTGTTTATCGTTACTCCCATTGTGGAGTCTGTAATTGTTCTATGTTTTGTTGTACGTTACTTTATGTCCATTCTAGTTTTGCAATCATTTTGATGGGGAAGAGAGAGCTGGTCACTTTGCTTAGTTTGTTTAAAAGTGCCTGGTGGTCACCTGCTGGAAAAGGCCTCTTGGCTCTCGTTAGTGGTGTCTAACTGTGAGTTTGTCTTTTTCCCATTGGTATCCTGGGTCAGGTGCGGTACTTGATTGTATCGATTCCTGATCTTTGCACCCTTACTTACTTTTCCTGGTGTCTAGTGATGGTTGAGTGGCCTTTTTTCGCGGTGTCATAGGGTCGTCTGCGGTTTGTGATTGTGGTACTTTCTGATCATACGCACTTACTATTTCAGACTGGCTGATGGTTGCAAGGCTTTAGAGCCTGTTCCTAATAACCATTTTAATGAAATTCTGTGTGTGTGTGTGTGTGTGTGTGTGTGTGTGTGTGTGTGTGTGTGTGTGTGTGTGTGTGTGTGCCCGCCCCCAATCAAAATATTGATGGACACATTCCATGAATAGTAATTAGGTGATCTATATTCTGATAGATTGATGGTGTCCAACCTTCAGAGGTTGTAATTATTGAAGCGTTTTGACGGACTTTTGTTTGTACCTTCATAATAATATGGTCTATATGTAGGCTAAGATAATGGGCACATTCTGTTCATATTCATCAGGTGCTGTGGCCTTTGGTTATCTACTGGTTTTCCTACTCGAGAGAATGTACAACTTTCTTTCCCAGTAATTTCCTCTACTATTTATCATGTGCTTTGTACTATGATTTACGCATGGTATCCTGGCACCAGAGACTGCTTTCAGTGACCGATTTTGAAAACAATTTCCGTGCCGTTTAAATATGACAGAACTTAGAAAAAGTTGATGAAATAGTTTGGTTCATAATTATTTTGTATTGAATATATTCTGTTCTCAGATTGGTGGATTTTTTCTGAGCTCTACAGACACTATCTCTTGATTTGATGATATTTACAATCCAAGTAAATTAATTTCGTGTTCAAGTAGGTGTCAGACTGTATTGCTTAGCTGTTTGATTTTACTAAACTTGGTGTGTGCCTCTTGACGAAAGCTAGATTAAGTTTGGCTATGCTCAGTTGGAGATTTTTAAGTGACGACTTTATTGCTGTGTTGTTAGAACTTTTAACTCTTCGCTCTTGAAGTAAATACAACATCGAACAAATCTTGTGCCTGATATCCTACCTGCGTACATTATTTGGTTGTTTTAGCATCATGGTGTTAACAAGTTAGTAACAATTTTGAAATTTGATGAAACTACAGCATGTCCCATGTGATACTTATCATTATGTTATCAATTCCTCCAGCTATGTTCTAACATAAGATATGTCTGTAAGGTTCTTTACACATGGTAGTTTAAATGTGCCTGATGTAGGATAAAGGATACTTTTCCGAGGCTTTCTTGTTTAAACCGCGAGGTGGGCGTAGCCCATCGAGCGGTTTAAACAGAAAGCCGAGGAAAAATCCTTTATTTAGCTTGTAGTATGGCGCAGGCGCAAATAAACACGTGTTACTGACACCTGACGAAATTTACATTCACTCCTCCCTGCATCCGGCCTAAGCTGTCAATTATATTTCATTTACCTACGGGTTAATTTGTTGCTATTTAGAAAGGTCCCTCCTACATCGTTGTTTAACTAACATTGGAAATTAGAGAACGGTTTTAAGCTCCTCCTTCGTCGTTATTCTAGGGTGTCTGATTTAAACATCAGCAAAGATCAAAGAAAAAAGCATCAGCCATACTACAAAGATGAAATGTATCTTCGCTATTTTAAAATAACATCGTGTCTTTTAAATCCGCTTCCATGTAAACGTAAGTGAGTATGATCAGGAAATATCACAATAACACACTGCAGACTAACACATCACGCCGTAAGGAAGAGCCACAGAACATTAACAGTAACAAGACATCAGAAAGACAATAAAAACAAAGCAACCAGCTCTCTCTTCATCGTTTTATGATGACAAAACTAGAAGGGACACAAAGTAATGCATACCAAAACAAAGACCAACACAGAACCCCCACAAACAATGTGAGGTACATAAAACAATAATTTAACAACAACAGAACCTTAGAACGGACAGCAGCCAAAGCCACGGGTGGGGGGTAAATGCATTTAACCTGCCGCCAAATCTTCACCCAAGATTATGTTGTTGTTAAGTCCAAAAAAGTGCTCAGCTCGCATGGAGGCTTCCTATCAAATGCAATGCATCATCACAGAGAAACAATCTTCATAAGTCTTTGGTTGCGTAATATTTGTACTTAATAGTCAAGAGGTGACTGCACATAATAGAAACCCTTATCATAAATAATTGTACATACATACTCTTATCAAGTGACTATACACATTTGGGTTCTTCTAGCATTTTGAAAACACGAGGCCATAATGGTATAGTGCGATAGGAGTCTTGTCTCCAAAAATGTGCATCTATGCAGAAGAGCATGAAGACATCGTGTTTTTCATTTGCTTCTTACATATTTTGTACATTTGCCTCAAGGATTTGTTTTGTCGATCCTGGTCTGGGTCCGAACTGTTTGCAAAAGTTATCAGCAGACGACAAAAGTCGCAGCTAACAAAGAAAGAATTAAGAATGGACTCTTGTCTGAACCATGTTTAATGGATGCGAAAGGAGACGATTTTAGCGAGACTGTAAAGCTACACAGGTTCGGCATGCTTTTATGAAAATCTCATGATCCCTTACATTTTATTTCAGACTGCTTTAAAACCCAAGAATGTGTATATTATTTCTATATATGAATGACAATGAATACGAGTGTCCCTACAGACTTGTGGTGGCCAATAACAGGGATGAATTCTGGGATAGACCAACTGCTACAGCAGAGTTCAGGGGAGACAACCAAAAATGGATCGGAGGTTTCTATTTATTTATCAAAAAGGGTGCATACATAAGAAGGGCAAATTTGCAATATATATTCAACTGTGCATCCGAGAATTCACTGAACATAGTATTTTGTTTTTAAAATGCATTTAATGATAAAATTTTGGACTACAATTTTGCACATGCAAATAGTAAAACACAGCCGTATGTACATGTACAATGCTCAAATGAGAACAAACATCATATCGCAGCCCATTTGACAACTCATTTAATGAAACCAAACAAATGTAATTAATTAGGCGGTGTATAGAGGTACATTTTGATCTATTCTAAAGTTCATTCTGCCATAAGTCTGCACATAATAAAGGAATTCGCTTGTGGGAAAGTATCTATATGTGTTATTATTAGCTAAAATTCTTAATTACACTAAAGGCCCCTTTTAATACATACACAGCATAAATGCTACTGCTCCGGTTTAAGCTCTCCAGTAAAATATTTTTACTGACCGTTCCACGGCGGTGCTTCTTTTGTGGATCATTCATGTTTTCTCTGTCTTGTTTTTGTTATGCTTTTTGTTATGCTTGTGATTGTGGTATTTCCTAATCATACTCACTTACTATTTTTGTTCGCGTCTGTTTGTTGATGCCTTGTTGTCACCTGCTGGGAAAGCGCTGACCTCTTGTATTTTGTTTGTGATGTCTAACTGTGAAGTTGTCACTTTCCCATTGGTATCCTGGGTCAGATTTGGTGCTTGATTGTTTCGATTCCTGATCTTTGCCTATTTTCTTACTTTAATACACATGGGGAGAAGGCTGCATTGTAACAAAGGCCCTTCCTGTATTAGAAAAAGGCTTGAATTTTCTATAACATAATGCAGCCAATCAATATAATCTACTGGACTATATACAACTATAGCTGATATATGGCGAGGTATAGTCTACCCCCAGATTGTATTGACCTCAGATTGCCACTATCCTAAATCTAACAGGTTGAAACTTTTTGCCCCTAATGCATGAGTCTAAGTTTTAAGGGTTTGGCAGTCTACAAAATGACAGCAGCTTTTGATCACATTCCAGCATGAGCTCAACACCAAACAGATACTTCCTAAACGTCTTGACTGTGCAAACAATGGCCAAGCATTCATTTTCTATAGCAGTTGCATTCCCTTGCCAAAAGGTTTTGCTTGCATAAGCAATTGGAAGTTTAACTTTGCCTTCAACATCTTGGAGCAGTATAGCTTCAATACCAATATCTAAAGCATCTGATCTAAAGACAGATGGCTTTCCTTCTTGAAATACAGGTAAGTGAAGAATATGACTAGACATGAGTCTATTCTTCAAAGTCTGTGAAGCTTCTTAAATGGCGACTCAACCAATATTTGATGTGATCAGGTCTGTCCTTTTTATAAGGTCAGTCAAAGGAGCAACAAACTTGAGAGAAGCTTGAAATGAGCCTGTGGTAAAATCCAATCAGTCCAAGAAAAGATCGAAGCTGTTTTTAAGCGGTCCATCTTAAAACACCTCTAATGGTCAATATTCTGTCATCTTTGGTCTTGAATATTATGATCAAGACAATCAATACTGCCAGTCATACATTTAAAAGGCTTAGCTGTAAGTCAAGCTGACCTAAAGACATTCCAAAGTGTCCTACCTTTTTGCAATGTCCTCTGACAAATATACCAAGAATTGCAAAACTGTAATACACCCCCTACTAATACTAGACTAAACATAAATATGCAACAGCCCTATCTGTAGTTTTCTTATACCAAGGTAACCCTCCATTTCACCTTTGCAGGCAAACCACATGTCACAATTTATTGACATGAAACCCATCTTTTTGTGAAAAATGCGTTTAAATCTAACCATTCTTTCCAATATAATTTGTCTTTCACTACTTATGATCAGTTCAGAAAATTAAGTTTCTTATTCTAAATTTTAAATTCCAAGTTGGACTTAAATCTTTCTTGCGCCAAGGACTTTTGGAACCTGATTTCTATGGTGACTTGGTGTATAAATTGAAGAAGAATGTTGGCTCTAATAATTTTTCAGCGCAGTTTATTAAAATAATTTCCCATTATAAAAAGATTGACAATAACATTAATGTATTGCAACAGACTGCATGCTTGGTAGTCAATCCAATCACGGTTGGCAACTTTGCTTTCCTCTTTAATAGCACGCCGGTGGGTCGGACTTCAGACTCTATGATGGTTCCAACTTAAAGACTTATCTACTGATGAGATGGTAGGTGCCTGATACTATGGCTGTTTGTCTGGCCCACCGGGGTTTACCTGTTGGATTTCTTTTGCTCCGGTATTCAGTTTAATTTACTGTTGAGTCCTTATCCTTGCTTTATCTCCTTGTTATATCTTGATTTATATGTTTTTGGAGATGATGCATTGATAAGTTAGGGGTCTTTCATGCAAACTCGCAAATTGGAAAATATGAGATTTGAAAACGCTAAAGAATATTAGAAACTATTAAAAAATGCAGGGGGTCAACGGAAGGCATCTGGGGTATCAGCAAACAATTTCTATGATTATTTTAAAGCCATAAATAATCCAGACGATCGTTTTTTCCAGCCGCACGACCATATTATTTACTTTAATGAGAGAATAGTAAAAGATGAATTTCAGGTAATGTTTCAGGAGCTGGATGTAGAAATTTCAATGGGCGAAATAAACAAAGCGGTAAAAAATTCAAAGAGTGCAGGGCCAGACCTAATTATAAATGAGTTTTTGAAATATGGTTTTCATGTTTTGAAGCCTTACTTACATAAACTGTTTAATGTTATTATTTCGACTGGGAACTACCAGGCCTTTGGGGCGAGGGTTTTATTGTTCCTATTTTCAAAAAGGGGGACATCGAAAACGTTGAAAATTATCGAGGCATTACGTTGCTCAGTGTTGTTGGTAAATTGTTTACTTCTATTCTTAACAATAGGTTGAATGATTGGGCTGAAAATTATAATGTTTATATTGAAGCACAGGCAGGTTTTAGAAAAGGTATGGGCACGACCGACAATATTTTTTTTTGCATGGCTTAATTTCACATTGCATTAATAATAATGAAAAGTTGTATGCAGCTTTTGTCGACTTTCAAAAAGCATTTGACTATATTGTGCATGACATTTTGTGGTTTAAACTTGTGGAGATTGGCGTCCGTGGGAAAATGTTAAATGTAATCAAGTCAATTTATTCAAACTTAAAGTCAAGAGTAAAGTTTGATAATCATGTAAGTAGTGTTTTCACCTGCTGTTTAGGGGTCAGACAGGGTCAATGCTTATCTCCCATACTCTTTTCAATGTACTTAAATGATATCGAAAGGGAATATTTTCTTAAGGGTGCAGAAGGGGTAGACATTGGGATGCTTAAACTCTTTCTACTTTTGTATGCTGACGACATAATTTTATTTGCAAATGATAAAGAAAATTTACAATTAAGTCTAAATATTCTCGAAAATTATTGTAAAAGATGGAAGTTGAAGGTCAACACTAAAAAAACAAAGGTTATGGTTTTCAGAAAAGGGGGTAAATTACGGGATAACATATCATTCTATTATTACGGAGCAGAGCTTGAAATTGTTAATAAATTTGTATATCTTGGTGTCACATTTACAGCAGGAGGCTCATATCATGAAACACAAATTTTTTTAGCTGGTAAAGGACTGATGGCAATTTTTAAAATGAACAAATATTTATACAAATTCACTGACATTTCGATAAAACACAGACTAGATCTCTTTGATAAATTGATAGTACCAATTCTTTGTTATGGGGCAGATGTTGGGGGATTTATACAGGCGCCTGCGATAGAACGAGTGCATTTGCGTTTTTTGAAAACTATTTTTAGGGTTATAACTAGTACTCCAAATGATTTGGTTTATGCAGAACTGGGTAGACAAACTTTACGCACAAAACGATAGGTACAGATAATAAATTACTGGTTTAAGATTTTGACTTCACAAGATACTAAATTTATAAAGCACGTTTATAACTTCATGTTGCAAGATGTAGAAGCACACCCGGATAAGGTTACCTGGGCAGTATTAGTCAGGAACTTGTTATCAGAGCTCGGGTTTTATGAAGTTTGGGTACAACAGGGTGGGGTGGGAAACTACAATGTATTTATCTCATTATTTAAGCAAAGGCTTACAGACAATTATGTCCAAAACACTAATGCCCGATTACAAACACACAGCAGAGCTTGTTTTTTCAATTTGTTTGGATCTTTCCAATTTCATGAATATTTAAATCTTATAAGACTTCCAAAATATAAATACTCCTTGATAAAACTTAGGCTGTCATCACACCGATTAGCCGTTGAAACAGGCAGGTTGAATAAGCCACATCCAATACCTCTCAAGGAAGGGAAATGGCGTTTTTGCACCTCTTTGGAAGACGAATTCCATTTCCTTTTCGAATGCAAATTACACGATGGTATAAGGAAAACTTATATTCCAAGATATTATTGGAATAGACCAAACATTCCAAAACTAATTGAATTATTTAATACAAAGAACAAAAAGTTATTTACGAATCTAGGTATTTATATTTATAAAGCATTTAAATTCAGAAGTGAACAGGTAATTTCAAATTAAGTAATACTAATTGGTTACAAGCAAAGTTAGAATTGGTTTATTTAGCAGTAGCAGAAGATACACACATGTGCACACACACAGGGCAAAGACAGGATGCGCATCCTTGCAGTCAGCAGGGAAAGGATGCCTGCAGACTGCATGCATACATGTATACAGGCATGAATGTGTGTGTATACCTGCGTGTATGTATGTTGCAAATTTCTCAACATTTTATAATTTTCTCATGAATACAGTATGGATACATCAGCTTATTGAGCGCATGGTAGAGATATATACATAGTTGTACACCCATTTGTGTAAGCATAAAATACAACATTCATTTTATCATTGTGATTGTATTGTATTTAGATTGTATGCTAAGATTGTATGCTAAGTTATTATGTACTCATGGGCCAAATTTGGCTTATTGTGCTATATTTCTGAATAAACTTGTAAACTTGTAAAACTTGTATGTGTCTTGATCCACATCTGAATTAAGGGTGAGGTTGGCGCCGTTAAACCGGTTCAAGCCCTCTAGTCAAAAAAAATTACTGACCGTTCCAAGGCGGTACTTCTTTTGTGGATCTTTTATGTTTTTGTTCTGTCTTGTGTTTGCTATGTCTTTGTGCCTTGTGGTCACCTGCTGGGAAAGGGCTGACCTCTTGGCTCTCGTTTGTGGTGTCTACTGTGAGTTTGTCACTTTCCCATTGGTATCCTGGGTCAGGTGTGGTTCTTGATTGCATCGATTCCTGATCTTTGCACCCTTACTTACTTTCATCTTTCTCAGCCTGGGCCGTCGTAGCTACACTTGTCAAACAAGGTACCTATCCGTGAGTTTGGGCTCATTAATGTTTCCAATCACCAAACCCTATGTTTTGACGTTTCACTTACTTTAAAGGCGGCGCCTCATGAATGCGTAATTAGGACTGGTCAACCTCAGACATAGGTAAAAGCTGAAAATTAGGCGTGGCATTATTCAAAAGTAACTGTATCATCTTGTGCCATTACCTCAGTGTAGACACAAAACGCATTATTTAGTCCTTAAAACGCCAACAAAATAACTGCATCGGAAAATGTCTATTTAACATAAGCATAGAGGCAAACATTGTGGACCCAGATTAGACTGCTCCTACAGGAGCTGTCTGGTCTGGGTCCACACTGTTTATCTATGAGGCTTCAAATATTTTAGTGGACGACAAAAAACATACATTTTGTGATTATGCGCTTTACGGATAAATACATGTGATTTCAGTGTGTACATGGTTAGGATTTTCATGAAATGCATGCACGTTTGCGCGGCCCTAAAAGATTATTAATCTTTTCCAAATTATAAATAAAACCTGATTTCCTTTCCCCAGCTGATGAGATAGCCGAACCACGCCCAGATATGAATATTAAAGTTGCCGCCTTTCCAGTAAGCGAAAAGTCAATTTATACAAGGTGTTATCTATACATATATAGATCCTCAGTTATACTTTTGATTAATGAGCATTCAACAATCAACATTCATGTGAGCCAAAGAATACCTCTGCTTGGATCTATCAATAAGAGTCATATGAGACTCCTTATCTAACTTTTGACTTTCAGAAACTTGGTTCCTCCTGATCACTAACCAAAAACAACCTGTGTCCTTTACTACCATGACCTCATTGTTATCAACGGTACATTTACCTGCAGCAGTAGGCTACCTTGACCTCAAGATATAACAATGCTCTTCTTTATCTTGATGGGATATTTCTTC
The DNA here is from genome assembly GCA_964019695.1 of Loripinus fragilis. Lineage (NCBI taxonomy): Eukaryota > Metazoa > Mollusca > Bivalvia > Lucinida > Lucinidae > Loripinus > Loripinus fragilis. The sequence goes on from OZ026525.1 coordinate 4,930,493, forward strand.
TGTGGCACATTTTTGTCACCTAAGCCTGATATATTTAACTAATGCCAACATAAGCAGATTCGTCCCCTTTAACTGTACAAAAAGTGATCTAATGTTCGGTCCTGATATTATTTGACCTATCTGAGCCTCTACTGCGATCATTCTTGTTGTCACGTTGGTTACCATGACCACAGTTCCACTCCTGCCCTTTATTTGGCTAATTATCTCCATAACTCTGGGGATTATGGCAATAATTATGTGTAAATGGTCCTTACCACGATTGCTACATGACATTTTTCAAATCTAACCTGGCCTCTATCTTAGTCTGACTTGGCCCCTTATTATCAAGCTGTCCTTTGGAATACAAGTGGACACTCCACCCTTTGCATCTGCAAAAAGTCTGCTTCCTTAGCCATGTCTCCCAAGCTTTTAAATGACTTAGGTTTCAAGTAAGAAAATAATATTAATTACACGAATCTAGGGATTTATAAAGGGCCAAGAATTACATACAGCATCGTACATCTTTTTGAACTAAGCCAAAGCTAAACAATTGTCTAAAACGCCGGCTAAACTGCCTCTACACATACATATATCATCAAAATATGATTATAGACATTTCTTTTAATGTTGAGCGTCATTTATTTCTTGATATGAAGCTACGCTTTTACAACATGTGCATACATGGGGTAGGGGTAGTGATGAAGGTATATCTCTATCTAGGTTGTGAAAATTGTCAAAATGTCACACTAATCTGTCTTGCTTTAATATGCGTATTAATATAGAAGTTTTATACAGATTTATATTCGAAATTGCCTTAAATATCTAGTTATTGAAAGTCAGCTGGTAGTAAATTTGACTTTTTTATGTAAAATATGTCTTGCATATATCTATCACTTGATTACATACTAAATGCTTACTCGCGTAACAGTATCTATTTACCTACAGGTATTGATTTAGTGCCAGGTAGGAAGGGTGGAACATGGCTTGGTTTATCAAAGACAGGGAGATTTGCGGTGCTGTTAAATGTTCAAGAAGATCTGAAACGAAAAATGAGAGGAAGAGGTATGTTGCATGTAGGCCCATCACAGTAGAATACAGTAGTTTACCAACAAAAGTAATGTAGTTGAGCGTAAAACTGTTATTATTTTCTTACCCGAATGTTACCAAAAGACAGCACATTCATTTGCGAATATGAAAGCAGTACTAGATTGTATATCAGTGGATCATTCATTTTAAAAATATCACCTGATTGAGTGAACGTTTGCCATCATCTCCGAACGGTACAATAATTCCAGCAAGACCTCTTTTTAAGTAAATTTATACTCCTGAAATATTTTCCGTTGGAAGTTTCGTTCAGTATAATTAACTTAAGCACTGATCTGAAATCATTACTTTCAGGTCATCTGGTTAGAGATTTTGTAGAAGGAACTGAGTCATGTGAAGAATTCTTGAAACCAGTTTCAGCTGGAATTAAAGCTTATAATAATTTCCACTATGTGTGCTCAGACTTAAGGTAAGGCTGATACGTTAGTAATTAATGTACTAGCTAATCTGATTTTGGCATTTATCACATTGGCGATCAGCACAATCTCGATTAAACATTCAATGCTGGCACTCACAAAATATCGAAATAGTTCCAAATCCAACTCTATTAGATGTTAAGTCCAGTTCGGTTGATGTATTTATATATGGGACATGGGTCCGGTGCTAGAAAAATCCGCCTTTCGGGCTTGATTAATAGTGACGGAAGATAAATAGTTCATAAGGCTGGACGTTGGGTACATCCTAAAGCCACATGAGGTCACACAAGGCAAAATAGGCAATTCAGTTATCAATATAGCCTTTGATTGAAAATCAAACCACAAATATTTAACTTCATGATTTAAAATTGATATACCACTAATGGTCTACACATTAAATAAGGTTACTTACTGCCTTTCATTACAACATTGTGTGCATAATAACAAAACCTTTTTAAACGTTTTCAACTAAAAGGCGATTTCAGAATTACTTTAATGACATATGGTATTAATAAACTAACACACTTGATTGCCAACACTCTCATTTTATTTCTTTTTTCTCCAACTCAGTTAATCCATTCAATAATACATGAGCATCCATGTAAGATCATTTATGTATTGTAGTTAGCATGAAGAATTAAATGTATCAAAAGTATAGCCAAAAAAAGTTTGTTCTATTTTCTGATTGATGTACGTGTAAGGTCTGCTTTCATAATCATGAAGTTGTTACATCAACTGTTCATTTGCTTATTATTGGTGCCTGTGGCAAAAATAAAGTGGTTACTGGTATCTTAAGGATGAACCTTTTGATTTAATTATTTACTAGTCAATACAATATTGGGAAACATAAGCTAATTTTGATATACGAGGGTTGTCCCAGTAAATCGTGGACTTTTGTTATAAAACGAGACTGTCTATCAGGAATTCTATGAAATTTGTATGATATACTATTATACATGTAGGACACATTTTCGACAAATATGGATGAAATCACAGTTTAAATAACAAAGTTATGAGCCTTTACTTGAGGGTGTCTCTGCGTTCACGGAGCAGGGAGCAAATTATTTTGCTGTATTTCCAGAGAGGGGTGGTAAAATGTTTTGACTCTACTTTTTTATAAGCTTAAATGGTGTCAAGTATTGCCATCTATTTGTTGAGTAAGTCTCACTGGTTCAAGTAAAGACTGAATAGTTTGTTTAAATATGTGACTCGTCACGCGAAAAGGGACGAGTTGGGTGTCATATAGTGAAATTCACTTTTTCCGCTTTTTGAATAGAGAATTTTATGACGAATCAAGAAATATTAACATGTTGGTGGGTTCTTGATCCTTTTGGGTTTCAAAATGTCCAAAGACGATTGGTACCGCCCTGCAGCGTCACAAAGTTTCTATTGACGTTATTTTAACGTTGTACATGTACACCATAAAATCCAGCAGATTAACACGCGTAATAAAATATTGCAAAAGGACGTTACAATGTATTTGTTGTGATAAATTTTCTTTTCTCTTTTTCTATTTATTATTCCTCTCATTCTTCCTCCTCTATTTCTCCTTCAAATTTCGCAACAGATATTTTTCTAGCCTTCAACTACACTATAGTGTCAAAACTTAGTCAACTTTAAAAAAACAAAAAACAAAAAAAAAACTTCACACTGATACATTTCATGCGTTGTTTTAAAAATTATTTTCCTCGCTGTTAATCCAACAAACTTAATAAAAAGGCTACCATTGGAAAGGAAATTGAAAAACGCAATAAACAAAATTTATTCATTAGCCAAGGTCTCTTACTTCCTGAAAAAATGATAATTAAAGTAAAACTGCAAAATACTGAAAAACTGATTTTTCGTCGACGTCAACGGGAACGTCGCAGAGCCATGACGTAAAAGAAAATTTTGTTTTCTCAAACATGTGTACATTAACTACATTATCAGATTAATTTAGCAAATATTAGAATGTGTATACATTGTTATGCTATTTCCACCAGCTTTCTGCTAGTATATTGTTTATTGTCGCCTGCCTTTCAGAGAAAGTGATGAGCATAGTATTAGTGGTGTGTTGTTTGTGGTGCGTGGTTCTGCCCGGGTGCCATGTGTGTGCAGCTCCTCCTACAGTTTAACTGTATAGATAGGTTTGAAACTTGTCATTGTTTACAGATCATATAAATGCGCAAGTGGTTTATATACAATATTCAGTCACATTGATATCAGTCACTTTTTTTAGTCGTGACCATCGACTGCTACCAATGTCTCAGGATATTGATTGTTGGTATGTGCATGGGATTTTAATATGATTCTCACATTTATTTTGTCACTATTTTATGTTTTGCACTTAAACACAAGTTTGAACTTGCATACTATAAGCATGTGATAAGTGTTTATAAAAAACTTCACCTGTACGATTTATACTGATTGTTTGAAACTTTGCATGTACAGTCACGGGACATAAGTATTCGCCTACATTTGACGTCGCCGTTTAAATTAGTGTAATTCCAGATTTTTTGCAATAAAATTTGTCGCAAAACTATAGAAGCTTCAATCATGAAAAAGTACTAAGTGAAAGCAAATTGATTTACGCAAAAAACATATTTATTGTAGCTTCCTGGTGTCTATTGTTTTCGCATTGGAGTCATTTAAACACAAAGACAAATTAAAGTTTCATTTTTTCGGTGACGTTAACGTCAACGTCAATGGAATAGTGATATTTTAAAATTAACGTCCACTTTATACGCGTTCTCCTTGAGAACCAAAAGCGTAATTATTTTAATATTTAATTGTATATTGCTATTTTCTATTTGCTTTTCATCCGTGTAAGTTTTGTAAAAATGCACCCATTAACTTCGTCATGATAATGTTTGCAAAAAACCTGGAAGTGGCGACGTCACAAGTAGGCGAATAATTATGTCCCGTGACTGTACTTTAAATGCTTTTGACGTCCTGGTACATGCATGCACTGTGTAACGCTGATTTTGTATTGCGTATATACTCAGTACATAAAAAAACACAACCATCTGCAATTTTGAATAGCTTGCACAATTCCTCAAATTGGAGGGCACATGCTGAATTCTAAGACATTTTGTCAATACGGCGGGATTTTCTTTTCGGTCACATCATGTAAATATTTCCAATTCCCATGCCATTCACCCCACCCTCTTTTTTATTAACACTTTATTCTCCCCAGGAGAGGACCATCCCTCTGCATGCCTAACAAATCATGCTTTATGGACATCATTTTCGCAACAGTTGTGCACAACCACGTAGCAGCCGTTCAGCTGTTTGGTGTGTAGAAACTTACAAGCATGCGTGCCATGTCAGCCTCTTCCTGCATTTTATTTATTTGAAGGATTGTTGATACTTGGCAATATGTTATGGAGTTTCTTTACGATGCTTAAAAATATATAATTACCGTGTTCAACCTAACAAGTGCACTGTCATTTTAAAACTAAACAGCCGGTAAATAGGTCTTGTGGAGATGGTGTATACCGTTGTACACTAAACTAACAAGAATGAACTAAGGCAGCAAACACGCTTGACTAGAATCGTGTTCCCGCCGATTGGGGCATGAATACATGATGGGCATGGTTACATACGATGGGTTGAATGGCGCCTCCGCACAGAGCTGCCAAAACCGACCGGTTAACAGTTTGGAAGGTTCCATGTCTGTCCAGGCAAAGTATTGCGGGTCAGATCGTCGCTGGTACATGTATAAACATATGCGAAGCTCTTCGGGACTGTTTCACGTTCATATCCATGCTAAAAGCCTCAATCAATTCCCGGTAGGTAAACGTTAATTGACTCCGCCCAGTTTTGGGAAGGAATGTAAACGGCAATGCCGTGAAGATGCTAATGAAAAATTTTAGCCCGCTACCCTTAGTCCCACAGGTGACGTAGCTCCTAATGAAGGATGCATAACGGTATTTTTTCTTATTAATGACGGAGGGGGGGGGGGATAAAATATTTTGTTTGGAAGATGCAGATACCATTGGTCTGTCAATATTATTTTGTCTCCAGCAAAAAAAAAGTATATAAAAAAGCCTAAAACGAAGCAAAAATTAAATTGGAATACCGACGCTCGGAATCGAACTTGAGCTGTTCGCGTGAGAGTCAGGTATCGTAGCCCCTACACCATTGCAGAAATTTCAAAGAATTTGCTTATAATTATTTCAAATAATGAATTATTTTTTCATATGTTTTTTTTCTTCTAATTTTCTTTAAATTTGAATTGTTCACAAAACACTTCTCGTGCTTCTGCTGTACTCATAATACACTTGACTATTCGTTTAAGAAAAACTGTAGCAAAAATTCGTTCTTGACCGATGACATCATCACTACGTCATCAGATAAACTTAAATCTTGCCACGGCTTGGAAAAACAAATAATTTTTCACTTTTCCTAAAAAGCTTGATGTCGTAAGTAACAATTGAAGTTAAAATAAAGAAGCTGGATGGCGATTACAACTATTTTAACTTAATATTAATTACGTCAGTTTTTTTTTCAGAAAATTTGTAAAATGCTCAAAACTTCCATGTGAGATTAGAAAAATCGAGAGTGATGACATATCCTTTTTATTTCATAAATTGACAGTCCATCCATAAAACAAACTGTATGCAAAGAATTAAAGAATATTTTAATGTGATAAGTATTACCCGCAACTGCCCTTAAATTAGTAGGCATAAACCATGTAAACCAGATGAGAAATATATCTTAATCATAAACTGAACTGCGTGGACGATTCTCGACCCAATTTTCACTTATGAACATTCAAAAGGGACATTTAATATCGTACAAAATGTTTGACAGTCTGGCGGCAGAAAACCTCAACATTAAAAACGCTTTTGATCCGGTTTTATAATAAGTTAAACCTTACTTTGAAACACGCGTAGGTGTGCTATTTTTGCGCGACGCGACGTTAACTTTTAGACGCATTTTCTCGAAATGACGTCGTCCACCCAACTCGTACCTTTTTGCGTGACGGGTCACATATGTTAAGCAAACAAACAAGCGCTATCTTTTAGATTTAATAAGCGACAGCATATAACTGACAGAAAAAATAGCACGTGTTCCGTTAAATTGACGAAAAAGAGCTTGTCTTTGTGGTATTACTGAAATAATTTTACAAGAAATCCATGTTACGATACTAGGGACTATTCGACCACTCATTTAACATTAAAAGAACGTATTGACAGTCTAATTTTTGCGCCATACCGTTCTTCTAACCTTAGCATTTTCTGAAAAATTAGAATGTAGTAGGTATGTAAAGTATATTATAAAATCAATGCGAATGGCCACACAAGTTTCAAATTTTCGACACTTTACCTTGCATGGTTACTAGTTGATGTGACAATGCAATGTTTGAAATACAACAGCAAAATTTGATTGAATGTACACTACTTTTTGGACTAGATGAGTTTCACTTCAAACATTTTGACTTGCGCCGCTTACGCCGACATACCATCAAGTAAAGGTTCATAAATGTGTTACTAAACGGCGAGTCCACCCATATTTATAAGATAAATGGTGTTCATAAGTATATAAACACATCCTGAAAATATCATAGAATTAGTGGTACACAGTCTGGGGTTATAACATAAGTCCACGATTTACTGGGACAACCCTCGTATTTTAAAAAAATAATATTTTCACTAGTGAAATATAGAATATGACTTCCACCTCGGTGAAATGTACATGATATGGATGGCATCAGCTTTGTCAGTGACTTTCTTTAATACACTTAAGAATTTCAAAAGATTTCTTAGTAAAAAAAATGTTGCTGGTTACTTTATTTGATTGTATTCTGGTATTTATATTTGTAACTTTGTTATTTTGTGTTCTGGTTATGTGTTTTAACAGCTGCAGAGTCTAGGGCGAATGGTTAATCAGTAAACACATTTAAGTCCCCCCACCCCCACTCCAGTGACCAAGGTGCTGTCCGCTCTAAAACATGTAATTTTGTTGTTGTTTATTTATTGTTTGTTGTTGCTCCAAATGTGTATGTTTTGTGATATGGTTCTTAGTGTCCTCTCTAGTTAAGCGATCATTTTGCGGAGGAAGAGAGAGCTGGTTGTTTTACATTAATTGTGTTGTGGCTGGCTGTGCCTGCGTGTCTACCTCGCGGTAACGTGTGCAGGTCTGTACTCTGTGCTATTGCGGCATATCCTGGCCAAACTCACTTTCTGTTTGTTACTCGTTATCTTAATTTGATTTTAAGAACATTTTGGTACTAATTTTTTTTGACGTTTTTAAAAGTGTTCGTTTCTGAACGTCAAGCTCCTCCTGCTCCTACAGTTTCAATGTTGTAAGACAGAAATGGTACCATGGATCCAGAAAGTATGTCAGAGGGGGCCAAATGGTAACGTTTTTTTTTTTTTTTTGTTCATGGGTGGGGGGAGAAACGATCATATACCACTATAAGCCATTTAAATGGTGTTTCACTGGCGTACCGATGATGGTCCAACATTGAATGCTGGCTTTGCAGCTTTGTGATTTTTCGGGGGATTCGGACCAGTATTGCTAAGAAACCATATACTTTTGTAAATTTTCAGGGGAGGGGGGTCCAGATCCCTCCAATCCCCTCTGCATCCGCGCATGGGTACACAACGTCATCACACATGCATTTTGTTAAACGTGCAAACAACTGTTATGGTTTTAAATTGTTTATCAGTGATAGTACACCATGTATAAAATTCAATAAACATTAGTGATTAACATTAACCTAATGAAACCAATAACAACGTTGCGTACATAATGGCAATTTTTTTAACGTTTTCAATTGGCTCTCGTTTGTGGTGTCTAATTGTGAGTTTGTCGCTTTCCCATTGGTATCCTGGGTCATGTGTGGTACTTGATTGTATCGATTCCTGATCTTTGCACCCTTACTCACTTTCAAAGTAATTTTAAATGCATATATGATAAATAAAATCTAACATTCGTGCTCCTGTAGTATTGAATTTATTAAACTCGTCACAAAATAAGGATAAAATTCTCGGAAATCTGTGCATTTAACCTCTTTCCTCGCAACTCATTTAATAAATTAAATACTCTAAGATATTCTCTGTATATATGGGAAAAGGCTACAATTGTCTCAGAAATATGACATGTACATGTATTTAATATCTTTAAGTGAAAACAAGTAATCATTTGAGGCCTATTTTTCATGATTCACATTTTCCACGTTACTTGAAAAGAGTCTATTGACTATCCGTACTACATGTAAGCAAAGAATGCATTACTTTGAATAAAAATGCAATTGCAGTCCTCTCTGCTCCCTTGTTTTGAGGCAGCTCAGTACTTTGTTTTGTATGTTTCATTTCATTTCCAGTATACTTAAATATTTCTAGTATCGTTTTTGTATTGTTTTGTTTCAGTATAGACCCCAGTTATATTCATTATATTAGTAGCAAGGCACATGGTAATCCTGGGATACTTCCTGCAGGTAAAAACTTCTCTATATAGAATATCTGTTTAGCCCACAGTATGTAAACTGAAATAAACATCCTGTACCCATTCCTCCTAGCTCACGACTTATACATTATGAATTACAGCACTCGTGCGTAACCAGTTGTTGGAAATCATGATGTGAGAGTTGTTGGTACAGCTGTAATTGCGAGGGCCCACCTATTAAAATTCATTTTTCCATAGATCTAAGTAACTGTTACAGTTACAACCATGTAATCATGTATACATGTGATTGCCAATTCCACTAAAACCGTGCAATCTGGCATTTAAGCTCGTTTTCGACACAGAACGGCTCTTATTGTGAGCAAGTCGTTTTTTAACAAAGCAAAATGCAAAGGAGGAAACCGTTAAAATCATGGAATAAAACGGAATAAAATAGATAAAATGGCTTTTCTCACCTTGTTCGAATGTGTATTGTCTGTATCGCTAACAATATAAATCGAAACGTGTACATGTACCTAAATACACGCATTTTTCCGACTACTGGTTACGCACAAGTGCTGTTATTCATGTTTATAAGGCGTGAGCTAGGAGGAACGGTACAGGATGTTTATTTCAGTTTACATACTGTGTAACCATTCTGTGCAAGTGAAATGTATATTAAGGGCGTCCAAAATACATGACCCTTTAAGCACATATGAGCCGCCGCATGAGATTTCCAACAATGTGGTATGTGCAACCAGCAAAGGCTCAGACCAGAGCCTTTGCTAGCCGCTTGAATATTCTATGAGTGTTAAGCTACTGACTGAACAACATTTAGAGTTTCTATGCTTAACAGGAGGCTGCAGAGGCTCGTCTGAATCTACACATGTCAAAATGCCACATTGTTAGAAATCACATGTCACGGCTCATATAGCAATTTCTTTAACTTTATGACTAAGGTGATGTACTCTTCACACATATATAAATGAATATCTTTTTAAAGTGATGCATTTGAAAAAGGGCCATTAGCCATTTTCCAATTCTGATTAAATAAGAATGGAATAAATCATTTGGTATTTAAGGGGTTGCCTGTCAAACTATCTATAAAAAGATGTATTTCTGTTTAAGAAGATTGTTTTATATCAAAGCAAACAGTGCAAATGCCGCCTTATGCAGCCTTTTGTCTGAGTGAACACTGTTTGCCAAGTACCTGTTTACTGGTATATAGAATGAAAAGGGTTTATGTTTTTTTTTCAAAGTTATAGCCGTTAAGCCCCGTTCTCACTGTCCCGGTTTAAGGTGCCGGTTCATCCCGGTTTGATGATCCGGGATGAACCGTGATGAACCGTGTCACAACCGTGGCGGCACCGTGGATAACCTTGGAGATCCGGGATGAACCGTGTTGAACCGTGTTAAACCGGCTCATGTCCCCGGTTGTTTTAAAATGTTTACAACAACCGGGACTCACCGGGAATAACCGGGAAGGCTGTCAAATACCGTGATAAACCGGGAAGACGCCGGGAGCAACCGTGTCTCCACTTGGACGGCGTCGGGGCGATACCGGCGCAATCCGGGAACATCCACCGTGATAAACCGTGCGGTTCCACTGCCTATGTATATGTAATAAAATGCAAAATAAAAATGAAGTAACTCCTGCTGTACCTGAAATGAAAGTGGAATCATCCAAATGATATGGATGGGAAAGTCCATTCGTCACAAGTTGGTTAAATTGTCAGCAGTATAAATGTGCTCATTTACAAAGCTTATGAATAAATGCACTTATAGTTTCTGAAGAGTCAAGCATATATGAGCCACGACATGAGATTTCCAACAATGTGGTAGTTGCCATTAGCAAAGCCTCAGATCAGCCTGCGCCTAGGCGCAGTCTGATTAGGGCCTTTGCTTGTCGCTTGATTGTTCTATGACTGTTAAGCTACTGACTGAACAACTTTAAAGCTTAACTGAGGACTGCACAGGCTTGTCTGAGTCTACACTTCTCAAAATATCACATCACATGCCCCGCTCAAAGTGTTTATATATTTTTTTACGAAAAAGCTTGACAATCTGGGCATAGAAATACAATGTATCCTTAGAGTTAAGGAATACTTAAGTTAAGTATTGAAGGATCATTGACACTTGCTATGGGTAAATGCCTATGATTTTCAGTAAAAATAAAAGTTTGTCAATCGTCCCTTTCTTCGCCTTGAAGCAACCTTGACCTAAGTACTTTATGGTTGTGAAGTCCGTTTTCGATATTAAATGCTTCAAAGATGTAGAATTTTGGGTAGAACACTCAGTTTTACATTAAGATATATAGGAATCCGAAAACATTTTTTAAAATATCATTCCCCCCCCCCCGGTGTGCCAGCAAAAGCTTTTGCCTGCATATGTGTTACCATATTTTACACTTTGTATGGAAGTGGCTTGCTGGCACACGGGGGGGGGGAAAGATGTTCAGCAGCCCAAAAACCCAGGGCCTAAGCCCATAAAATGCCTTTTCTACCAAATAAGAAATTAATGACAGTAATGAAGTTCTCTAGAACCATCCCCCTAAATTGATTTGTATCCTGTGCTAGTTTAATATAAAGTACTTAAAGATTAAAAGTAGAATTAGCAAGGTTTATGCATTTTTTTCATAAGAAAAAAACTCACTGTTATTAAATCACACATTCTTTTGCAAACGTCCTGTACTTATCTATTTGCATGCTAGGGAATTGTTCATGTTTTTATTTTCGTCTGCTGACTTTCTTCAAAATAAAGTTTTAAAAAATAAACCACCCAGGACCACCATCAGAGTGTCAAACAGTTTGGATCCAGATCAAGACCGACATTCTATTGGTCTTCATCTGGGTTCAAACCGTTTGCAAAAGGCTATTGGCAGACGACAAAATTATCCACTGGCATGCAAAGAGTTATAACAGGTAAATACTTTAGTGTTCAATATATTGTCTCATATAGGCATATACATGCATCATGTATACCATAAATATTAGGACACTTTAGATACATTCAACATGCTATGCCCTTTAAACAAAGCAAAAGTAATATTAAAAGGATCTAGTTAGAATCAGTTTGACCTTCCAATGTTAAATGGGACACTTTCATTCCTTCGAAAAAAATTCATTTCTTTTGTTGAGCTTTCAGTTTTGTATTATTTACGGTACATGTAGTAAAAAACGTACAGGTAACTTCTAAATTATCTTCCCAAAATCATTTTATTACAAAACATAATTTGTTTTTAAAACAATTTCATCAATTATCGTGATTCGTTAATACTCTGCATATGGTATGTTCAATAGATATCACCATGCCTACCAAATAAATCAAGAAAACATGCAGAAATCACTTTTTAAAGCACTTTTTATTTTCATGAAAATTCAGACCCCCTCCCCTTTCTACCCGCCATAAATCTAGAGTTCGTAGGAATTTTGAAAATATTTTGCTAGTTGGCTCTTGCCATTAGATTCACCTATTGCACTGACGCTACATGCACCACACTTAAAGCTCAAAAGCAGCGTTCTTGGAATCAGAAAAATAGGCGTATAAGGCCCAACCGTCAATGATCCTTTCCAGGATGCGAAAACTAACGTTTCCAAACTGATTAAAATTAAAATAGTTTCATTTTTACTGCAGATCACAATGATATCGTTGACCATGAGTACTGCATCGGTCTTGGCAATTTATTAAGCATTTAATGTACATGTTGAAGTATCAATACTTAAATAAAGTCTTCCTTAACTTTAAGGGGGCATTGTAATTCTGGGCCCAGATCAACAGCATTTAAACCTCGTCGTAAGAAAACAGGTCTGCTTCTGCTTATTTGTCATGCAAATGAGCTGCGAGGTTACTAGGCATTTGCTTTCGCTACACAGATCATGATTCCTCTAGTAACTCGTATATGGCTGTGCAGTCCAATTTGTGTCATAACTGTTATGCGATAGAGACAGAAGAAAACTGATGTTACTCCACGTTTATATCCTGGTTTTATAGTGTAGAGTAGCACCGGGACGCAACCGTGCAACCGTTGCCCTACCGGCATGTAACCGTGGCGCAACCGGCAGTTACCGGGACATCACCGTAAACAACCTGGGTAACACCGGGGTATACCGGCACGAACCGTGGCTCCACCGTGCTGTACCGTAAGTGCTCCGTGGTGAACCGGGGATCAACCGGCGTCTTGCTTTCTCGAGAACCGGGGCTATACCGGGGTAACGTCGGCAAGGTGAGAACGCAATTTATTTTTTATGTGTCCCGGTGCATCACGGTATACCGGCTGTCCTGCATCGGGATGAACCGTGGCTACATCGGCACAGTGAGAATGTGGCTTTAGTTCTATATATACGCCTTTTCTTGACATTGTTACAAGATTTCCAACATTATGTTGACCCATTTAAGCCGAATAGAATTTCCCACTCTTATCAATTAGACACCTTCATTTCATTTCCGTTTTAAGGGATTGTTGGGTGGTATATTATTCATTTTAGTCTAATTTAATAGAACAGTTTGTAAGCAAAGAGTGGAGACCAGGTAGCGTCTGCTCTGGGTCTCCACTATTTATCTATGTCTCACAAAAAGACGCTGGGTTAGTCCTCCAGTAAAATACTTACTGACCGTTCAAAGGCGGTTCTTCTTTTGTGGATCTTTTATGTTAAATATTTTTTTTATAATTGTAATATATGATCTATAACCTATTAATAGCGATCTTCAGACAAAATTAAGGCATGGTCTTCTCTCTTTGCAAAAGTACCTGTTAAGGGGTTTCTAATCTACAAAGGCACAGGTTTAGATAAACAAATTTTTGAGCGTTAAACTGTAAATATTTTCTTACCCATCAGTTTAAACATATGTTTTGGGTGCTCATGTGTATGGTTGAGAAATAAAAAAAAACATTTTTTTCGTTACGCACTCTTAACTAAAGGCCTGAAAGGGTTATGTATATTCGCCCATAGATTTGAAATAATTATTTTGTAAATGATCTGAACTATTTATTATTTTGAAGGATTTCATAGTTTTGACAACAGTTACTGCAAAGAGATGCGATATAAAAAGACACATGCTGGCGAAAAGAAATTTAAAATGGTTGTAAAGGACAAATCACTGACTCACCAGGAAATCGTTGATCGGCTTCTGGGGATGTTAAACAACAAAACACAGTAAGTTAATTTATTAATTGTAAGTTTCACTTACAAAATCCCTGAATAGGCACTGTAGCAAACAATGGAGACTCAGATGCACTATTTTACCACACTACAAAACTGTTCAGGGGGGGGGGGGGGCAGAAATAAGATACTAGAACGCGAAGTCAACAAGTCAATAGGGCGCCATCGCAAATTCCATCGCTTCATCAAGACCCTAGCACCTCTAATCTCACCCATGGGAAATGACCCAGGCAACAGAATAAATACTCCATTCGATATGTTGTATATCTTATTTGTGAGAACAGACAAAAAGTTTGGTTTAAAAATTTTTGAAATTGACTCTGTAATTGAAATTTAATGATATTTGATCTTTTGGCCAAACCTTAAGGTTGCCAGTTAGACCCTAGGGTAAAATGTTACTTGTATTCCGCTCTCATCATCCCATTCAATTGGACATGCCACATGACCATGTTTGGAAAACATTTTTTGGCCCCTTAGCACCCTCAAGTCCCACCCCAGGGGCATGTCCCTGGCGACAGAATAAAAATCCCATTTGATATGTTAATATCTTTTATTTGTTTGGTATAAAATTCTTTGAATATGACTTTGTAATTGAAATTTATTGATATTTGGCCTTTTGGCCCCTCCCCATGGCCCCAGAGGGCGGGGCAAAAATGTGCTGTTGCACGCCACATTCATACGATTATGTAAGAGAGAAGGCAAGTATCAGGAATCGATACAATCACGAACCACATCTGACCCAGGCCACCACATGGGAAAGTGACAAAAACTCAAACAAATTGTTATTTGTATTTATGAAAGGAATGAAACTATTGCCCTTATATTATTCGGGGGTTAACGAGTGCTAATCTGAACTTGCTTGTGTGTTCTGTGTTTGTCTTTGCTTTGTTGTGCATTACTTTTTGTCCTTCCTAGTTATGCAATCATCTTGAAGAGGAAGCGAGAGCTGGTTGCATTGCTTTTATTGTCTAACAGATGTCTTGTTATTGTATATGTTCTGTGACTCTTCCTCAAGGTGCCGTGGGTTGGTGTGCGGTGTGTGATTGTGGTATTTTTGACCATTCTCACTTACTTTTTGCTAATGGATATCTCACACTCTATGCATGATTGGTCCGTACACATTTCAAAATAAAATACCTGTAAATGTCTTTGAAATCAACAATTACTTTTACGTGCATTTCAGATATTGTCAAGGATTTTTTGCCTCACTGTCACCTAAGTTTTGACTGTCATCAGCCATAACATGGATTTGTTTATGTATTGATATGGTGCATTTATTCTGTGAAAGCCTCTTTGCTACATAAGAGAGTTCAGTGCAGATTCATACAGGACGTGTGTTCTAAACAATTTGTCATAACACTTAATTAACAAAGTGTTTCTATTAGATATAGGATTTTTTTCTCAACTGGAAAGTGCTGCTGTTTTTTCCTTTACTTTTCCCTCTCAATTTTGTGTTGGATTTATATAAAAAATCACATCAATTTATCTGAGACTGGCAAACAGGTGGGCTGAATAAGGTAAATTGAAATAAACTGATCAAACCTCAACCATGGGAGTAAACACAATTTCCAAGAAATTTTCATTCAATCATGTTGGTGTATTAACCTATGAAAGTTATGTATTTATTAATTCCTGTTCCCCTTGTCCTTTAGTTTAGAAATAAATCATTTTTATAGCAATTTAGCAAAACATTCACAGAAGTGATTTGAACGCTGCATGGAACAGTAAATGTCTTTTCATTTATGATCATGCTTAAATGATAAAATAGCAGGTGTGTACAACGTTTCAGGGAGAATCATGTGTAATGAATTAAATGCACACAAACGTTTCAGCATAGCAATGTTTAACTTATTTAAAATGTAATTATATAAAACTGAAAACAGTCATATTAGACAATATTTTGGGTTTGTGTTTCCATTAGATAGTGCTTGATTTTTGGTGTACTATTCACAAAGAATAAAATAAACACTAAATGATAGGGATATACCTCATACCATGACACACCTTATTTAAACATTGATACTAAGCGTTTGCAGTATTAGCATAAATGAATAGCATTGAACATTACCATAAATGCCCATAATCAAACATAAAGCCCATTTAGGTAACCACATTGTATTTATAAGTACCTTTACTTTAGATTAAATTGTCCTCTGTCAATAAATCACCTATTTCCCTAATCTTCTGCACACACAAAGCCAAGTTGAGAGGCTCTAGATGACACGAAGCATATGTATCCACTAATCTATGCTAAGATGCTGCACTGGAAAAGGAAATGCTAATAGCATCGATATTAACAATAGGTGGCGGGGTCTGTGATTACAAATGACTAAGTTATGTGCATATAATAAGAACAATGAATATATTTCATGACGATGCACCATAATTTCACAAACAGTTCGAATTAACAGAGGGCACGTATATAAAACATCAACATAAGAGTCATTAGTCTAAATTTTACCACAGTGTTTGGGAAATTATATTTAAAAAACATTATTGGTAAGCTATACCATACTTGTTTTAGCATTCAGGCATGCATATTGCTTTTATCTAGTCAACCAGACAGAGAACATTGTTGACTTGCAGCTGAATTTGTGTCCTTCAAAATCGACCACCCCTGTCTCAAAACGGATACCTTTTCAATACCTTAAAGTAAACTTACAACCTTGACTTTTCTAGGACACACTAACAGATGGCCAGACTATGATATGCAAAACAATTATCTCGCTGACATTCTAAGGTTTTGTGAATAAAAGGATTAAATCTGGGTGATGCGTTTTCAAAGTCCTTAAGTAAATACACATCAAGAAATAAGATTTCGATTTATGCAAATAAAGACCAAAATTCGCCTAGCATATTCAAGTATCCAAAGTTTGACCACCAGAAAACATGTTTAATATGCCAGGGGTATAGTGGTGCTTTCTGAAGAGAAAACTGTAAAATTGTGCACAGATATAGTCAACGAAATTGGCATATTAAGATTTTATTGATTTGATTTTGTTTTAATAAACTTTTTAGGTATTACCCAGATTCACGGCTTGCAGATCAGTTCGGAGAGACCTATGATTCGTCCTATATAGAGGAGTTGAAACAGAGAAGTGCACTTTGTGTTTGGTCACCAGCTATTAGGTATGGTACAAGGTATGTTAGATGAGCTAGGAGCGTGAGACTTGTTACACTTCTATTATCACATGACATCGCGTCTTGGAGTGATATATCGCCATGCAATAACATCGATAAACCACTACCACTGTTGAGTAAAAGATGACAAAATTTTGACGTTTTCACACCAAAAATGCGGGTTTTAACTGTTTTAATGTCATGTGATAAACAGAATCTAACATTCGTGTTCCTGTATTATTGAATTTCTTAAACTCGTTGCGAAAAAATGATAAATTCTCGGCAAAGTAAGAAAGATGACAAAGATCAGGAATCTATACAATCAAGCACCACACCTGACCCAGGATACCAATGGGAAAGTGACAACGTCACAACCAGACATCACAAACGAGAGCCAAGAGGTGAGCCCTCTCCCAGCAGGTGACCACAAGGCATCAACAAACAGACGCGCATGAAAGCATAACAAAACAAGACAGAAATAACATAATGATCCACAAAAGAAGCACCGCCTTGGAACGGTCAGAAAAAAATATTTTACTGGAGGGCTTAAACCGGTTTAACAGTGTACCAACCTCACCCTTAGTTCAGATGTGGATCAAGACACATAGATGTTTGGTTTGCATGAAGACCCCTAACTTATCAATGCATCATCTCCTAGAAATATAAATCAAGATATAAAAAGGAGATAAAGCAACGATAAGGATTTAACAGTTAATAAAACTGAATACCAGAGTGAAAGAAATCGCATTTTATCACTTTTCCCCAACTCGATTTATAAATTCAATAAAACATGATCACTCATTAAAAAAACCTCTATAGATAAAAAGCATGTACGTAGCGAGAGCGATGAAATTGTTACGTACATGAAAGGAAGACTTCTGATAATGATTGACGATATTTCTACCACAGCGTTTTTCAGAGGAAGGGAATAATGTAATATGCCCGAGTAAGATAGCTTCACGATAGATTTTTTTCATAAAGTAATATATGTGAAATTGGTAAAAAAGTTCCCTCACACCGAATAAAAAATTTCAGAAGTGTTACCTGGGTATAGAAATTGTTTTCTTGCACGCTACAAGGAGTGTTCAAATACAAATGCATCTAGCTAAAAACTCTCTTCACATACATGATTTGAAAAACTATACATTTCAAGAAAGAACTATTCGCTTCCTTTAAATTGATACCAGGCATTAATCAAATTGCAAATACCACTCGAGTTATAGCCATTTATATGTTGGTAATGTAAAAACCATATTTATTTATCTTATTTTCTTATTATATATTTTGCCTCATTTCAACGTTACAGGACCAACACTGTGATACTGGTGGACTTTGATGGGAACTGTGATTATTATGAAAGGACGTTAGACACACCTGTCAACCCTGAAAATCCAACATGCTCATTACTGTCATACAGCTTCAAGGTAAATTGCCCTCATCAGTCCAAGTTAAAGCAGATGTTGTATAATACCATTTTATTTCATGCTCGTTACAAACAAGTTAAATTATATTACTTATCTTTATAGTATATATTTCTAGCTATAAGACGGGCTATTATCCTAAATGAGACATTCGTTTTATTTTGTTGAAATAAAGACCAGAGACACTAGGCACATGTAGACCAGCCGTATATGTACCCTTGCATCATAGCCGGTATATTTAAATTGCTTTTCCCCCTTAAACCCCTTCTCCTTTTTGAACAAAACAATGTTTTGATCATCAATTGTACGTGTACATGTATGGAAACTAGATCGTTAAACTAAGGTAAACAAACGTCCCATCACGATAGAGTATGTATATTCATACAGTTGATGTACAATAGAAACAACCATCTTGCAAAGTGGTCTATTTTATCAGATGTGTGATGTTTTCTTTGACTTGTACAACCCCTTTCCCCTTTAGACCCAAGACGCCCTTTACATATGTTGTATTATGTTAATAGCGACATATCACTGTCCAAAGGGCATCTTTGGTCTAGAAGGGAAAGCATCTAAAAACAAACTGAGAGACACTTATTTCATCTTTCCTATGACAAACGTCACAGTTTTAAATGTATTTTGTATGCAAGCGCAGAAGAAATACCGTAAAGTTTTGGAAATGTAGAGCACTTCTATCCTTAATATTTTAGCACTTTTACCTTTGGAAAATAGCAATGCATTTACTCTAAGCATAGTCTAAATGGCACTCAGTATAAAAGTAAGTAAGGGTGCAAAGATCAGGAATCGATACAATTAAGTACCACACCTGACCCAGGATACCAATGGGAAAGTGACAAACTCACAGTAGACACCACAAACGAGAGCCAAGAGGTCAGCCCTTTCCCAGCAGGTGACCACAAAGCACATATAAACAGACGCGCACAAAACATAGCAAACACAAGACAGAACAAAAACATAAATTAGGGGTTGGAGTAGAAAGCACAAGTTTACACGAATTCGTAAATGATGAATCGCTTTGAAGCGTTTTTGATGCTTAGTATGCATATTTTACTGCCAAACCACACCAATTTTAAAAACATTAGGGCAATTTGAAAATTTTGTAATTGTAATCATGTCAACTAGGGAAAACATACGCCTTATCGCTAGAACTCCTTAGAGGTCTTCTCATTGCTAATATAACATGTAAGCATCTGGTTTTCAACAGCATACTATATGCAATAATGGGTTATTCTTACTGGTTTGATGCAATTAACTAAAGTTGGTCCGTTTTATATAATGGAGGGCCACAGGTTATAATATCAAATATAATGTCGGTGTGTCTAAGCAAACAGTTTTAACCCTGAAGAAATGCTGCATTATGCAACATTTCATCAGGGTTTTCACTGTTTGCCAAAGTAGGCTTTTAGGAATCAATAGCATACAAATGGCTAACTAATAATATGTTATTTTGCAAAAATGCATATACATGTTTAATAAAGAGAAGCAGGAGAGCGAAAGAGATAGCATTTAAGTCTCTGTTTAGGTTTAGGTCCTACATCACAACGAAAATGTCTTCAGAAAGATATTGATGTTTGTAATCAGTAGGATCTTGTTTGTGTTAATCCTTAATGTCCCAGTCAACAATGTTTCTTTCATGTTAGGATGTTTTCTGTCTTGCTGGGTTTAACCAATACGAAGCAGTGGATACAGTGTCATTCTCAAGGACACAACGCATGGAAAATATGAAATTTAGATTATTGGGAGTATTTATGAAGTGTATTCTTTATTACTTCGACATATCACTTATTGAAGTTTTGTTGCACCATCCTTTAAAACCTAATGATATATTCAATCCAAAACGTTTCCAATGAATTTCAACTTTCTAAACCCTTTATTATGCACTTACGAATTATTCCTTCTGGCTTTATACAATGAACTTGGGATGGTCCATTGCATCTATCGAGGGGTCACAAGTTATTAGTTCCAAATAAATTCAAATTACTTTCTCTGAATTTCGGTTTTGTTTCAGCAAGAAGTGTAGACCCTGATGAAATGTCGTATTATCATTTTGGTCTTCCTTGTATGCCAAAGAACGCATTTAAGAGTATACAAAGGGCTTAAGAACATTTTCTTCGTTCCCTTTCAGATCGATGAACCATCGTAACATATCGAATGTTCCTATGTAGATGGTAAAGGACAGACCGTCGAGGGACTGTAATCAAACTTGAAGGATTACTCAGCCCAGGAGAGTTGAAACAACCGATTAGTAGTTTGCTGACAGTGGAACCCAGACTTGACAGTCACTCTCAGCTGTGTAGAGCGATAGACTAGGGATTGAAGGGTTTCTAGTTCGAGACTCACGGGAGTCACTGGGCTGGGTCCTTGAGCAAGACATTTTATCCGCTGCTAAGTACTGGTTTGACCCAGGAAGACAGGAAATCGTCCCAACATGATTGAAACTGGGACGTTAAGCAAAAACACAATCAAACTTTTCAGCTGTGTCATATATACTCTGTTATCCAGTTGGAAATCACATACCATGCTGTAATGACCTTGAAAAGATGTTGGACCCAAAATAAAAAATATCAACAAGATCCTACTGGACTTTTGAAAAAAAAATATCTCGGAAGATGCTTATACCCATCTGATGGGTTGCTAACAGTTGACTTGCTTGTCTCTCTCAGTTGTGATATTCATCCACTGTATGATCAAGTCTGACGTCATGAACATCGATTGACCTTAAAAAGATGTGGGATCCAAAAATCAAATACCCACATGATCGTACCTAGCGTGGACTTTTGATAAAGTTAAAGTACAAGGGTCATTAAATAAGTAACCGGCCTACCCTACTTCCGCTCGAGAGAGGTCGCTTTTTCTTTTATGAAATTAATCTCTAGCAAGATACTCTTCAACCTAATGTTTGAAAAAAATATTATCTAATAATTTACACAAATAAAGCTACCATTGAAAGTGTGCTAAACTGACTATAATCGAGGCCAATTGAGTAGAATTTCGTTTTTAAAAAATGAAAATAAGTTTCACCGCTCTTAAAAAAATCACAGTGTTCAATATCAATACTTACGTTTTTCTTTAGAAAAAAAAGAAATGTCATGTTTGAAAATTTGAGATTTCAGACATTTTACTCTTTTCTAATTTGACAAAAATGTATTTATAAGTACATTCGAATATTAACTGATATATTACATAAATAATTGTTAAACGTTTTGCTTTCTGAGAGCTTCCAACATGTCTGAAAAGAGCTATATCCCAATGTCCTTAATCATGAGTCACTTAAGTTAGTATTGTGCTTTATCAAATTATGCAATCTTGTCGTTTTTATGTCATCATGGAGGCGACAAATTGTCCGTTCCATTGATATATTATACATGCAAACATCATACTTCATATTAAAGATATTTACCAAATAGTAAAATCTACCTAACAACCAAATTCGACGAAAAAACATTTCTTCACTGGCCACGCTTGAAGACGCCATGAATTACCAACTAATGAACCAATAATGCTTAAAATTTGTACATCTGTCTAAATATGGCGACCAAATACCCTGTGAAATTATTGACTGTGCCATTCAGTTAGAAATAGGTCAGGCCGGTTACTTATTGAATCATCCTCGTAGAAATGTCAAATAAACACAAGAAAGACATTCATATATACATATAATAAACAAATTTAGCAGATAAATATACTCATATATGGCACATAATAATATACATTGCACCAACACTACGTTTTATTAACGTTTAATAAACGCTATACATCATATCTTGTTACACAAATGAGTCAGGACATGAGATTTTGGTACTCAGCAGTGAAGCCTTTACTGCTCGCATAAATAAAGTATGGGTGTTGATAACGATTCTGACCAAGCATTAGCCTTCTAGGTTTGCAGGATATGTCAGCATGAACGTTTATACCTGACTTTGTGCATATGCGAGAGGTACCAAAATCTCAGGTTGTGGTCCAAATGTATGCACGAACATAGCCACACACTTCTTCATTAACACTTTAAGGTATAGACAAAAGCGTAGCCAGGACGTTTAAAACGTTACACACATAAAAGGGAGACTAGTGGAGCAATCAGTGATTCTCTTAATTGCGTCCCTTTCCATAATGGGAACTTCTCTTTAAGGAAAGAATTTGCTCCCCCATGGGAGCAAATTCTTTTTCTTTAAGGGAAGTTCCTTATGGTATGAAAAATCACTTTTACCACATTAGGTGACCTCCCTTGAATGTTACCATTTTTATTACGCACGTGCGTAATTTGCGTTATTGGAGCTAGGCCAATGATGAAAACCAAATAATTGGTACTTTCGTAAACATTGAAGACCCAGAATTACTTTCTGTAACATGAATATGTAGACCAGGAAAGTCAAGTGCATCGTTCATCATTACAAACTAGTTTGTATGTGTATATTACAAGAATGAGGATTCAGTGAAATTTTAGTTTAAATTCAAATGGTTTGGTACCTGGTCACGACCACAAATCCAGCTCCTTCTTCGCATAAAATCAATACTGTGTTATGAAGAAGAGGGACCTGTTTCCTATGAGTGAGATGGTCCTTAATCATTATTTTTTCTAACCAATACAGAATTTTAGGAATCCTATAAAGCTATTCGATGTCATTGATTTTTACCTTCGACATACCCTGCTACATGAACTGATTCTAGAATCTGTGAATCTGTGTTAAAGTTGAAAAAATGCCTTTTATCTTCATAACAAATCATCTTAAACCGTCAAGCAGAATATCCTCTTAAAACCGATATCAGTGTTGAAAAGGTAAATAAGAGTCTCATTGAATAGCATTGCCAGATTTCTAAATGTTGCTCTCAAACTTAGGAAACAGAAAGTAAATCCAGCTGGTATATGTGATGAAGGATCTGGACTGGTGGCCGTGCTGGTATGATGTGAAGCACCAAACAAAAACAGACTGAAGAATAAAATCTGTTTGGCCTATTCTATATATTAAAGGGAAACCTATTATAACATATCAAGCCTTTTTGTTTCTTACAGAAGCTATACAATTGGAAAGGGATAGTGTTAACAAAAGTTTATATACTTTCTTCTTAATCCCTTTTTGTATAAATTAGTACCGACTTATTTGAGTGTTTGTAATATATTGCTATATATATGTATTTATAAAAAGAAATAAATTTTAAACCAATACAATTGGAAAATGTCACCTGCTGCAAATCTTTAGGTGACGTTCTATCTTTGGCCAGCTTTAAAGTGTGTGGGTTTGCTGTTTACAGACCAACTTGAAACTTTCGATTACTTTAGGGCTAAAAAATCCACAACCATATTTTTAAAACAACAAGACAATAACATCTGTTTCCACGAACCCATACTTTCAGGAGATAAAAAGTCAACTGCCTGACCCATCCAGCTGAATTTGCATGTCTGTAAACAGCAAACCAACATATTTATAAGTTTAGCCTTATAGTTTTTACAGTTTTCCTCGTAAAGCATATTTTGCGGCCTGTTCTGTTGGTTTATCAGACAAATAAGTCCATGAAGTTTTATCGTCAATATCACACTGCAGTGTCACTTGAATCATCCTTTATCCGTTTTAGATATCTTGTACACACAACATTGCCAATTTCCATTGTCTGAAATAAATAGTGGAAAGAGGCTTTTAGACTAACATTTATGCTCATTATTATTAGATTTATTAAAACAAGTAGCCCAATGGGCAACGATCGCTCACCTGAGAGCCAGCATAATGTTTGGATATACCATAATTGATGATGTTCAAAGGCAGGTAACTTTGAACTTGAAACAGTGACCAGCAACTAATTAAAAACATAAGATATTATGCCAGTCCTGGTTATCTGCAAGTTTTGTTTGATTTGATTCTAAACATTCCATCTACATTCTTTCAGTCAAACAGGGACTGGTCTTCCTGGGTTGAACCAGTCATAATGTCTTGCTCAAGGAGCACAATGCAGTGATGCAGGTGAGGGTCGAACCTGCGGCCCCTCGGTCTCGAGTCAAGCACTCTACCACTGAGCAACTGTGCTCCACTTTATCTGCAAGTATTAAAACGATTTGAATAAAAATGGTGACTGTGTATTTCCAGATGCTAAAGGGCAACTTACTCTGTAGTCAGTGATGGGATCTGACCAATCCGTTCTTTAATGTATTTCCTGATAACCTACAAGGATGAAAAAAATTAAATGAAAAATGAAGGCGCTAGAGTGGTCACAAAGTTATACAGCTATATTTTAGACGGTCAAGTGCAGCTAACTCTGTAATTGGTGGTCTGGTGTGGCGGATAATCTAACTCATTGAAGCTTTTATGGGTGTCATTGTTGCCTGCACGACTGAGGAAGACCCATTCAAAAATAAGGGTGCTAGAGTGGCCACAAACGATCTTCCATTGTAAGTCCATGCAGATTTTTTTATTGCACTCAAGGGCTGTTAACTCAACAGTCTGAGATTAGTTGTACTTAAAGTAAAAATTCATCCAAGTTTTATGGTTGTCCTTGTTACCTGAAAGAATGAAGAAGATCCAATCAAAAATGAAGGCGCTAGAGTGGTCACAACATTATCCATCAATTTTTAAGATGATCAAGGGGAGCTAACTCCATAATGGGTAAAGTGATCTTGACGGAATTAAAACTCATCCAAGCTTTTATGGTTATCCTTCTTATCTGCAAGAATAAAGAAGATCAATTCAAAATTGAAATCACTAGAGTGGTCACAACATTTCTGCCATTATAAGCCTATGGGTACTTTTCCAGATGCTCAAGGGCAGCTAACTCATAAGTCATTGGTTGGATCCTGCAGAATTTCAAAATCATCCAAGCTTTTATGTTTGTCCATATTAGATGAAAGAGTGAAGAAGATCCAATCAAAAATGTAAACGCTAGAGCGGTCACAACATTATCCATCAACTTTTAAGATGCTCAAGGGGAGCTAACTCCAAAATAGGGTGATGGGATCTTGACGAAATTCAAACTCATCCAAGCTTTTATAGCTGTCCTTATTGTATGGAAGAATGAATAAGATCCATTTTAAATTGAAAGCACTACAGTGGCCACAACATTTCTCCCATTATAAGTCTATGGGGATTTTTCCGAACGCTCAAGGGCAGATAATTTATAAGTCCCCAGTCGGATCCTGCTGCATATCGAACCCATTCGAGATATTATGGATTTACTTGTTGCCTGCAAGAATGAAGAAGATCCAATCAAAAATGAAGGAGCTAGTGTGGTCACAACATTATTCAGTACTTTTTCTGACATTCAAGGGCAGCTAACTCCTAATTCAGTGATGGAATCTTGCCGAAATTCAAAGTCATCCGAGCTTTTATGGTTGGTCTTGTTATCTGCAAGAATGAAGAAGATCTATCCAAAAATGAAGGTACTAGAGTGGTCACAACATTTCTCCCATTATAAGTCTATGGGGATTTTTCCAGACGCTCAAGGGCAGCTAACTCATAAGTCCCTGGTCCAATCTTGCCAAATTTCGAACCGATTCGAGATATCATGAGTTTCCTTGTTGCCTGCAAGAATGAAGAAGATCCAATTAAAAATGAAGGAGCTAGAGTGGTCACAACATTATTCATTAATTTTTCTGCTGACTCAGAAGTCAGTGATGGAATCTTGCCGAAATTCAAACCTACCCAAGATTTTTTGGTTGGTCTTGTTATCTGTTAGAATGAAGAAGATCCATCCAAAAATGAAGGTACTAGAGTGGTCACAACATTTCTCCCATTATAAGTCTATGGGGATTTTTCCAGATGCTCAAGGGCAGCTAACTCATAGGTCCCTGGTCCAATCTTGCCGAATTTCGAACCCATTCGAGATTTTATGGTTGTACTAGTTACCTGCAAGAAAAAAGAAGAACCAATCAAAAATGAAGGAGCTAGAGTGGTCACAAGGTCTACCCCATTATAACCCTATGGGAGCTATCTGTTGCCATGGAAACCAGAGTTCTGATCCGATCTAGCCCAAAACCTGATGCAGTCAATACTCTACCCCAATGATGCTCCAGATGAAATTTGATAACGATCGGCCGGCCAGTCCCAGAGATATTTATGTTTAATAGTGTGGACGCATGGACGGACGCTGGCTCGAGTCCCATACTAATGAGGACAGTACCGGTTCAGAAACCCTATCCTCTGTTTAGTACGCGTTCAACTCAGAAATACAGGAAATTGTCCCGACATAATTGTCAAATTGTTAACTGGAACGTAAAGCATCAGCACAAACAAACGATACTTACTCAACTATGAGACTGTTGAGACATGTCCAAATACGTAGTCACAACCTCAAAACACATTCGTTAGGCTATGTGTGTTTTTGTGGCTGGTCCTTTGCAGTACCTGAGTTGAGCCGAGTGGTTGTATGGTTTTGTGTTTTATATCCGGTAGCAAACGGTAGTGCGTCTTGGAAGACGGGGACACAGCTTAAAGTCTCATCCGACAGATTAGGGGCCTGTGGATCGAATAAGGGACCCCTGGGTACACGACAAGTAGTTTATCTATTACACTACACCTGATCTAAACGTTGCCGCCTACCTCATAATAATAATGTATGCATATTGTTGCAATGAAATAGGTTATTTTTATTATTAAATCAGGTTGTTGGATTGTTTTCTTTGACATGCTTTAGGTTGGATCAACATTGCATTCTGATGCAAAGTCTTCAAGATGTAATAAATGTGATAGTTTTCGTCAAAAATGCCAGGATTACAATTTTTTTAAAAGATTGTTAAGCAGTAAAACAGATAAAATGATACTAATCAGCGCTTATTAGATGCCCGACACAAAGTAATGGTCAATAAAAAGAAGTGCTATGAAGAAAAGAAAACCCCTATAATAAAGTAGGTATTGTTTTCAACCAAAGCATATACTGCTATAAACATGGTTTTTTGGTATTCATTTGAAGTGAAAGAGCAGCGACACAGCACATCAAATATAGGCATTCTGTACATGTGACCTTGGACCTCTCACTAAGACCTTGACCTTACTGATATCTCTCTAATTTCAGTTTTCCACCTCCCAAAGGCTAACAATCTTGGAGCCTATATATAATTACCTGCAATGGAGTACACTTACCATTAAAATTTCTTCTCCTACAATTTCCCTTGTAGTCTTCTGTGGTTTTATCTTCGCGTCTGGCAGAGGGGTGAGATTGATGATCATTTTACCATCTTCAAAAGTCAATATGGCCTGAAACGAAAATATTCATTTTTAGACTAAACCACATAAAAATAACACAGGTCGACCGTGTAGAAAATATGTGTCTGTTAAAAACGGATTGATGCATGCAAATTATCATAAACAGTAACAGAGGTAATAATGGAACTCAAAATTCATTAGGATAAACATGAGAAAATTAGAAATGAAAAATAAGAGAAACTGGTGAAAGCTAGAAATTTATTAGATGAGATAATGGAGAAAAACGTCAAAATCAATATTTAAAAGTGTGCTGTCATCGTTTGTCCGGTATGAAAGTTTTATCTGGTGCTTTAAAAACACCTCTCGAGAATGTATCGCTGATTTTGACTGCCAGACTGGTCGCCTTGATATGATTTTAGAAATGATGATTTTTTTCGAAGTTGCATGAAATAATGCACGTCATGTGATTAGTTACAAACCAAGTTGCGCCCTTTGTAATATATCCCAAAGTAAGCGACGACAGAAGGGTGCCACAATAATTTTGAACTAAACACATTGCATTACTTTATTGCTAGATTGCCTCCAAAATATTAAATCTACGTATCTCTTATATTAACATTTTAATTATGATCGAATATCTAAAATCAAATCTTTCATACATTAGGATACAAAAAAGTTTGCATTTCATGTTTAATAATACCATAATAGGAGTGTCAAGCGGAACAGCCACAGCCAAGTAAGCAAACCTCGTGCTTGTTTTACACGTGCTAACCAGGTGTGTGGCTTACTGTCAATCACAACTTCATTGTCACTTCAGGCGAATAAATGTGCAAGTGAGCATATCAGCTGTCAATCATATTCCTGTTGATGATGAGGTTTTGTACGGTTGCCAAAATCTAACGATTTAAGTTGAAAAGCCAGTCACAACAATAACGTGTGTGAATTGAGAGCTCAATATTTCACGCGGATGATCATGTGTTACTGACCTTTTGTTTGACCCCTTGGTGTTCTCTGTCACACTCTTCGTTCAATTTGTACACGTCAGTATGTGACGTAAAACCAGCATTCATTGTTATCTGAATCTGGTCACCCACCACCTTGATCTCACTAGCAGGCTTAGCCATGGCCGCCATCTTTCTAACAAGGAAATTGACTCCTGAAGTAGATGATTAAAAGAAAATATATAAAAAAAAAATGAAATTGTATTTGTTCAACACAGTGCCCCAAAACCTGATGATTGTCCATTAGCTGGTACTCTTTACTGAACAAAGACCATAATTGTAGTTTGCAGTGTTTCTCTACTAACAAGCTGCACACGACAGACTTAAGCCGGACGGATATGACGAAAAAAATATGCAATGTTCAGCGAAACATTTGGTCTCTTTTTGATCCAAGCCTTCATTTCCTTCAATACATTGTGCGTGCGAACAGAGAAGGCTCTTGTGTGACTGTGTAAATACGCATACGCAGACTCGTTTGAGTCGTTCAACCCCCCTATCCACTCCCCCCTCCCCAATTAAAAGATAATATTTGTTCAAATCATTACTAATGACATGTTGAAAGTAAAAGAGGAATACATCTGGGATGGGGGTAGAGAACTAACAGGCAGTCAATTGAACTGAGTGGTAGAAAAACGTAACACTCTTCATGTCCTAAAGATGAAAATATCTTAGTCCCTAAAGAATGAATGACAAAAATTAAGAAAACGACACGTACCAGAATCGAAGACTCAGATCATTTACCAAGTCTCAGCTACATGTACATGCATGTATTAGCAGTTCGCACGAAGAAAAAATCACTATTATCATTTAATAGCACAGTGAAAACGCTGATGTATGCCTTTGTTGATATAAGTTTACGTTTGGTTCATGTGACATTTTCTTTCCTTTTTTGTCAGATATTGGCTTAATCATGTATTATATTGGCCTCATCGCGCGAAAACCTAATATTGTTTCATGCGAACAACAATGGCGCAGACTAGCACACTCAGTTTAAATGAAGAAACCGCGCATCTAGGTTTAAAACGATTGTACCCACACAATCTGTTCAGCGCCTTTGTGAAAGTGCCGCAAACCCTGAAGACAGGTTGTCTCTCCAAGAAAGCACTCCTAGATAGGAGATCAAACTTCTGACCAGAGAATTACAACTGAGTATGGGCATCATACTAACCTTTTACTATCACGCGGGTACTTCTAAATCCCAAATACACTATATTTTGGTGCAAGACAAGTCACTTATATCTTCATACACTATTTTAGACAAATCTCCAATTTGTTCTTCCGCACATGCCCCAGTAAAAGCTACTCTCACAATAGCAATACATACTGTAAATTCGGAAATTTTCGCGAGAATTTTATTTTCGCGAATAGCGTTAAAAGACATATTTGAGATGTAAAAATTCGCGACTATGACATGATTTACCTTCATCAGTAAATGACAGAGCAATTTCGTCATTTCGCGAGGATTTTATTTACACGAAACTTCGCATATGCGAAGTTTCGCGAAAATAAAGCCCTCGCGAATATTTCCGAATTTACAGTAGTGCTTGCCACTCGATAAACCAGCGACAGAAAAAGATTGTGAAGTTGAATTCGGATAGGCCTGCTAGGCAATCATATACTGGACAATCCTTAGTAACAAGGGTTAGTTTCTCCCCTACCCAAGAACAATAAGCACGCCTTGGACCATCAAGTGTCAATATTTACAGAATCTCTGATACATGTTTCAATTTCCACTGTACCTTGGAAAACAATCAATCTGAAAGGTTCTAGATAGAAGGCATTCCATACAGTTAAACAGTCATTAAGGCTTTGTAAACAATTATACCCTCAGTGGAAGTTAGCCTGAATAACAGCGTTGAGCATTTGCAAGCTACTACGAAGATATGTCTGCCCCAAAGTCAATCTAATAGGATAACGCCTATCTCAATTTGTATTCAGTCAGGTAGAATGCGGTCGAGCAGTAGATTTATGAAGAAAATCTGAACAAAATTATAATGTTCACAGTCTCTGAAGTTGAAACCTCTATAGGGAAACTGAACAGTGGAAAGTCACCTGATTAATATGCCTCGTGTGCTGAACACTTCAAATATGGTAAATACTTTGTATCAGAACATATAACTCCTTATTTAATCAAATTCTGGAATCAAAATCTGTACAAGCAACATTCGAATATTCACACCTGTATTAAAACAGTTACAGATGTATAACAAAGCCTGCAGATATTTGTGATATTATTGATTATTTTATACCTATAACTGATACGACTTTAGAACTGTCTGTTTTCTGGCCATCTGATACAGAAAGCCGGATCAACGAACTGAGGTTATCTGAATCCATATCACTATCCTTTAAAACGAGGCTAACGTCGGTTACTTGCTTTTGCGGACTACGTAACGTTAAGTAAATTGCAAGCATGGAACCAAAGACGGAACACATGTTGACGTGACGTTAAGAAACGTAACGATATGGCAAACGTTCCCGCAAAGTTTCGGGATTTAAGACCAAAACAGGTTTTAAAATCAGAAAGAATGTCAGAAATAAAGGCATATAATAAACATATTATCATAAAAGTAACTTGATCAGGCGTACAGTAGATCACGTCTCGTGGATGAGGCCACACCATTGGATCACCCTCGACGCTACGCGTTTCAGGTGATCCGATGGTATGACCTCATCAACTTGACGTGATACAATACGCCAGATCAAGTCACAATTATGATAATGTGTATGTATCGATTCCTGATCTTTCATAAAAAACTGAATTAAAAAATATATCTAAACTCACCAAAAGCTTGTAACCTAGTATGTCAAGGCTTAGCATTACTGAAGCTAAAGCTGAGGCGAAACGCACAAACTAAACACTGGTTTTGCTAAACTCGGTGTTCAGTGGAACAGCATACAATTCTTTTAGACAAGCTTTTCGACAGACACATAAGTTCGACATATTTAACTATTAAAGGACCTCGGACAGTTTCCTATTCAATCTGCCCAAATTTTGACAGCCTGTGGCTAGCATAATGCATAACTGACAACTATAGTTTTGTGCTTAAATGAAACACTTACATTTAGTGCATCTAACAAAATAAAAATGTTTTGAAAATATTGCATAATTATGCCAGGACTTTGGGGTTTAGGGGGTGGGGGTATTTTTTGTGACTAAATTTTATCTCACAGAAAGTCAAAGTTTCGCCGAGTATTCACCTAAATACATGTTAATATAATGTTTGCGGCATAAAACATGAGACGAAAGTGATGCGTTTGCATAAAATTCGGGTTGAGAGGATTTCATTGTTTCATCTAAAGAAGTGTGCTGTCAATTACTTTTGACTATTACCTGTAATGTTTCGAGTTCAGTCAGTTCGACTTGTGCACTGAGGTGTATCTATCTGTATACTGTATAAATCATAGTCTACACTTCTACCACGACCTCTAAGGCATGACCCTCGATTTATTCAATGCATTTACCGTTACAGTCACGCCTCAAAGCGTTTGGTGGAAGTATAGATAAACACAGTTTTTAGCGTAAAATCGTAATATTTTCTTACAAATTAGATTTAACCTATCATATTGGCGCTTAAAAGAACCGTCTCATTGCGATGGTTCTTTTGAGTATCCACAACATAATGTTTTGGTTAAGAAATGGGACAATTCATTTCTTTGTAAGCACGCATAACTAAAGCCCTGATATATGGCATTGCCAATTGATATTTACCTACAGGTTTTTACAAAAAAGTTTCTAATAAGTTTTTATAATAAAGTGTTTTTGAGCATTTTGACAGCGTTCCCCCCGTGACCAAACATGCCGTTTTTATATGATGTGTGAAATGTAAAACTACAACTGTATGCAAAAGGATTAGTTTGGTCACGGGGGGGAAAGCACCTCAGTAAAACTTTTTCTATTTTCTATATGTTGAATAGCAAAAACGGACTTTTCAACCCATATTTTTCAATTGGTACTTGTCCAATGAGAAAACGACTTTTGTGGATAAGTCGAGGGTTGAACCTACTATCTTTTTCATAGAAAAAATATCATTTTCTTTGAAACTTTTCTCTGGTCATTTTTATGGGCAATCCTTCATTAAGACTGTCCGAGGTCCTTTCGAGTAAAATGGTTAGGCTCATTCAGTGATAGCTTTGAATTGAAACAAAGTATCAGATAGGATGGAGTACTATCCATTCTACTGTACAAGATCTTCGATGAGGACCTGATACTCGAGCTGGCGGAAAATCATTAAGATTTATGCTGGGAAACGTATACATTGGAGTAACAGCGGTAGCAGATGACATGGCTTATCTTGCCTCAACTGCAGAAGTACTACAACTTATGCTTGGCGTTGGACATATATATTCCCGACAGCATCATGATAAGATTCATCCATCTGAGACCGGGCCGCGCGTAGCGCAGTCGGTAACGTGTCTGGCTACAGATGCGTGTCTGACTGCAAATCCAGGGGTCGCGAGTTCGATCCCGGTCCGGTCCCATACTTTCGTGAAGATTGATCATGAAATGATTTCTACGGTCATTCTCCTCCCTTCCGCTGATTCATTCAAGAAGGGTTGTTGTCAGTTACAAGCGAAAGTATGTGCACGAATTACTGGTTAACCGCTTGTTCAAGCCTGCCCAGGAAGATGTGTGACCGTCCCGCAATGACCATAGCTGTTGACTTGGGACGTAAAGCAATAAACAAACAAACCATAGTTTTGCAAAGAAAGATTCAGATTACGTATGGAAACTAGGTGATACTCAAATGCATTCCTTTGAGGAAACCACACGTCTTGGTTTAAAACGAACTATGTCTGGTGAATGTGAAATAAATATCTGATCGCATCAAAGTAAGTAAGGGTGCAAACATCAGGAATCGATACAATCAAGTACCACACCCGACCAAGGATACCAATGGGAAAGTGACAAACTCACAGTTACAGTAGACACCACAAACGAGAGCCAAGAGGTCATCCCTTTCCCAGCAGGTGACCACAAAGCACAATTAAACAGACGCGCACAAAGACATAGCAAACGCAAGTCAGAACAAAAACATAAAAGATCCACAAAAGAAGTACCGCCTTGGAACGTCAGTAAAATATTTTACTGAAGGGCTTAAACCGGTTTAACGGCGCGCCAACCTTACCCTTAATTCAGATGTGGATCAAGACACATAGATATTTGGTTTTCATGAAATACCCCTAACTTATCAATGCATCATCTCCTAAAACATATTAATCAAGATATAACAAGGAGATAAAGCAAAGGTTAGGACTCAACAGTAAATAAAACTGAATACTGGAGCAAAAGAAATCCAACAGGTAAACCCTGGTGGACGAACAAAAAATTTACTGATGAACTCCGGTTATCATTGTACTAATGGCTTGAGTCCAGCGACGTCATTTCATATCTACAAAACCTACGTTCTTCTTCGTTTGATATACGGGCTATTATTACGGCGGCTTTAGCCGCCGTTCTATTATCATTTTAGACCTACATTTTATGTAAATTATTCACCAATCAGAAGTATTCTTAAATTGTAATATTCATCACAACAACTGGAAAAAGATGCTCTAATTGGTTAATACAGAGAATGTCCATACGATCTTATTAAACATGCAACTAAACGTAAAAACCTACATGTAAATGGAAGAGAACCAGTCTGTGCAAAGTGCATGTATTAATGACCTAATCCATTGTCTCCGCTGGGAAGCATATTTCAAATACTTATTCTTTCGTATCGCGCCTGCGCAAGACAATGCGACATAATCTCGAATATAGGTCAACCCCCCCCCCCCCCCCCCCCGATGAATAGCATTTGTAAATTGCTGTATTATCATTGTTTACATGCCTTGCACACAGTAAAGAAGTGCATAATAAAATAATTATCCCACTAAATCCGAAAAGACTTTACAGTAATGTCACGCGATTTAAATATGTGTAACTTTTCCAAGTCCCATTTAGATTGGTTCCCCACGTTGATAAAGCTACACTTCCGCTACGCATATTACGTTTGGTAACTAGTAATTTTTTACCAGTAGAGAATCCCACTCATCCGACTGCGCATGCTCCAGAAAGAGCACCTGTTTACATCCTGGGTCAATTTCGCACTTCAAAATGAGAAATGAACATGTACTGAAAACTGAGAAGATTTGCCGCACTTTCTTTTCGATACGAAGCCTTTCAAATATTGCTGTTATTGGTAATTTCGATTTTAATATTTTTTCAATGTAGTTACATTTTGATGTAATCTAGTGACGATACCTGTCCAAATAGCGCAAGTGGTAGCGCAGTAGCTTAACGAGGTAAGGGTCTAAAGATCGAATCCCATACACCTGATTTTTTTTCTTCCGCATAAGGTATTTTTCAAGTAGAGAACCTGCGCATGCTCCAGAAAGAGCGTCGGTGTTGAAAAAGTTCATAAATAGGCCAGGTATTATATGAATCCAGTGTGAACCAAATTCAATTAAATTTTTTACTATATAAAAGGCACAGAAAGTGGACTGGGTGGGCCAGCTCATACTCACTTACTATCCAATGATGCAAACCATGTTTCAAGGTCACCAGTCTTGTGGTTCATGTAAAGAAGGTTTAAAGGGTATTCACTACCTAAAAATAGTATGTGAGCATGATCAGGGAAATACCACAATCATAAACAGCAGACAACCCCATGGCACTGCAAGGAAGAGACACACAACCATCAAGAGACACCAGGGAGACAAACTAATACATCCGTGGATCATCGTGGCTACAGCATGGGATAGAAATGTATAGAACTCCCGTAAAACAAAAATCTGCACCCTGCAGAGCGTGTCTGCATGGTCTGTGGAAAGAGCGCACAAGAGGTCCGAAGGATCGAATCCACAAAAAGATCAGACATCAACGCCAAAGCATTGCTCGCCAAATATGGTGGCATTAATGTAGAGAGTGGCGTTAGGCTTAAATGAAATATATGTGTGGTTCCTGTTGCCTACCTATCCTAATTTTTTTAACCCTATATACCCTAAACAATAAAATGGTCTTTGGAGAAAAAATGGGCACTTTTTCAATTTCTGTCACTATTTTCTTTGTTAAATGTTATAACAAAATTTAATAATTTCCCAACCTACCTACCCTGAATTTTCTTGGCATGAAACAGGAACCACACATATATTTCATTTAGGCCTTATGTGTAGAAACTGTTACTCGAAATTACAGAACCTCGATCAAAGATGTAGACTTTTTTATGAGGGGTGCCAACGAAATGCAAGGATAGTGATGCGTGCTAATACTAAAAGAATGATGCGCTCCTCTCCTCTCTCTGGACCACAAAAGAGAATTAACTTCTCAAAAACACCAACAAAGACACGCAAAACACAACGCAAAACACAATTGTTTAAAGAGAGTGCCACCCCTGAAAGTACCACACCCGAGGAAATTGGCCTTAAAGTGGATTTTGTTACTGGTAGGATGTGTTTCCAGGTTTTAAGTGACCCCCGTTTTTCTTTTTTAAACAGCTTTAAAATGATCTTAGAAGAATGCACACCGCGTAACTAAAACCTATGGATCCCCGGAGCCCCCCCCCCCCCCCTTCCTAAAAATCACAAGTTATTGTGATAGCAATTAGCATTTGGATCCCCCCTTGGATGGACCTCCCCTGAAAATGTTGGACCCCCTCTGGATACTTGGGAAAGTATAGTTTTCTCTGCAATAAAACCATTGCCCCCCCCCCTCCCTCTGTAAAATAAGCTGAGGACTAAAAAACGTCTCAATCTGGACCCCCCACCCCTGTCAAAAATTCCTGGATCCGCGCATGATATTATGCATGCTTTAAAGTCATATTACGGGGGTCGCGCACATGCGTTCCTTTTTCGCCAAGCTCCCTAACTGTGAATGATGACCATCCCGCCCCCTCCCCTAAAATATCCACAATTAGATCATAGATCCCATAAAATATTTATTCAATCTGAACCCCCTAAAATTATTGAAATTAAAAGTTAGACCCCCTCCTTAAAAAAGGTCCGAGTCCACATAGGCTACGAAATATCAGAGTAACCCCCATCCGATCGGAAATCCCCGACACAGGCATGCACGGACCCAGGAAGTGTTGTTAGAGGGAGTCCAATTTATCTTTAACAACTTTTTTATGGTGAGAACCCAAATACATTTCAAGGTGTATCATCATCGGCCAATTTCAATGGCGTTTCGCTAGCGGCCGAATTAATGGCCCAACATTGAATTCTGGCTTGCCTTTGAGATTTTCAAGTGGATCCAGACGAGTATTGCTAAATAAATCCTATAGCTTTGTAATTTTGCTGGGCCCGGAGCCCCGGCCCCCTCTGGATCCGCGCATGGATAGTTTTCCTCGTAACCTGGCTTATTTAATGAACATGAGACAGAGGGGCCGCGGGTTTGAGCCTCGCAGGCGTCACTGCGTTGTGTCCTTGAGCAAGACACATTAATCATAGCTTAGTACCGGTTCAACCCAGGAAGACCCGTCCCTACATAACTGAAAGATTGTTGATGGGACGTAAGAATCAAATCAAACAAATCTCCTTCGCAATGCTGGCCCAATGTCATGTGCTCCGGAAACATAAACTTCTTTTAACACCAAACACATTATTCAGAATACAGGCACAGAGGATTTTGTAATAATATAGTGGTGTTTAATAATGAGAGAATGGTCGACATTGTTGCGTCGGTTCGATGTTGGTACAAGGTTGGTATGCGGCGACGCCCACATTTCCATCAACTACCAACGTGGGCCCAACGTATCTTTGCTATCTGTGTAGTGACCCCAAACACAAAATATGACGTCCGCTGATATTGTTCACGAATTCCAAGCATACTCGCACCTTGGTGAGAAAGGGGGGGGGGGGGGGGGGGGGGTACTCTGATATTTTCAAACATACGTAGGCCCGGACCATTTTTGGGGTTAACTTTTTGGTATTTTGTGATGACCCCAAAAGATATCCACAAAATCTTCATACCCCAAAAATTTTTCATTTTTCTGAAAACCCTCAAAGGTATTGAAATTCAAAATTTTGAACCCCAAAATGGTGCGAGCCTACGTATGAATGAAAATATTATAGTACCCCCCCCCCCCCCCCCCACCTCCACCCTCTCCTCGCAGATAGAAACAGGGGCCGGGGGCGTCCAGACTCAAATAACAGAAAAAAAACTCTGATAAGGGTGTTTATTGTTGTTTTTTTGCAACTATATTATATTTTTATACGGTTCAAAAGGGTCGAAACATTTATCGGGGGGGGGGGGGGGGTGCAACTTTTAATTTTTTTTTTTTTTTTTTTTTTTTGGGGGGGGGGGGGGTTGGGGGGGGGGGGTACAAATCCTTATTTCTATAGAAACCTATATAACTTGTGATTTTTCGGGGGGGGGGGGGGTCCGGACCACCTATCCCTCTCTGGATTCGCGCATGGGTAAGAAATAAGTAATTGCCCACTTCCCTGTCACGGATTGAGTTTTCTGAAAGTCTCAGAAGGTTTACCGGCCGGCGCAGTCGGTAACATGTGTTTTTTTTCGGGGATGGGGGGGGGGGGGGGGCAAATGCTTATTTCCAACGAAACTTAAAGAACTTGTGATTATTATTTATTTTTATTTATTTATTTATACATTTTTTTTTGGGGGGGGGGGGGGGTTCCGGACCACCTATCCCCCTCTGGATCCGCACATCGGTTAGAAATAAGTAATTGCCCACTTCCCCGTCACGGATTGAGTTTTGTAGGTGCAAACTGAAAGTCTCATAAGTGTTTCCCCTGTGAACATTTGAAATTCCAGAAAATAGTTGTACCGGGCCGCGTTGCGTCTGACTAGATGCGGGGTAACTGTATTTTTGTTTATTTTCGGGTGGCGGGGAATGCTTATTTCTATAGAAACCCATAGAACATGTGATTTTTTAGGGGGATGGGGGGGGGGTAGGGTGCGGACCACCTAACCCCCTCTGGATCCACGCATCCAGTGTTGGGTTGGGGATGCTTATTTCTATAGGAACCTATAGAACTTGTAATTTTTCAGTTGCCATATTCCTGATAATAGAACAAAATAAACTTTATAAAAAAATCCAATCCGCACGTACAATTGGGCCACTTTCGGCCCGCCAACGAACCGCCATCCGCAGGTGACGGTTCGTCGGCGGGTCGATAGTGGCTCGTGATGGGATGCTAGCTGGGAGCAGTTGTTTAAAAATCGCAAATGCACTTTTTATTCAATACCGCAGATGGACTCAAGACGTCCCAGGTATTTTCCAATACTACGTATTTTTCCATTACTACGTCAGTGTATATGCTATAAATAGACGCAATGGCGTTTAGTAGTTACCTGTCTTAATATGCTGACAAGCTATTAAAGGGAGAGAACCAGTCTAAGTCCCATTTTGGACATGATTATAGTCTGTTTCATATATTTCGACAATAGTCTATTTGCAGGGCTTATTTTTGGCCATTTTACGGTTATATTCCAAATGTCAAACCGCTTCTTTTCTCCAATGTTCGCATGAAAAAATCCCAATTTCAAGTCGGAAAAAATTTCGAAGAAAAAATCATGGATTTGTCGAGTAAATTATGTTTAAAAAGTGTTTGTTTATTTGTTCCTCGTTCACATTACGACTATTGGCATCACTGTCGTGCTACTACGATGTAAATCCTGTCGTTGCACTATCAGGACCCAATTGTGTTGTGCCCTTTAACGATAGTCTGGTTTCCTCCCCTAGATCTACCCATCTAGGGTCAGGTAACATGTATTTGATTACAAGTAGAGAATCCTACTCATGCGACTGCGATTGCTCCAGAAAAGATTTTGCAATACAAACTTCAGATTTTTTCAGTTGCTATAATTTGATAATCAAGTAAAAAAATATGAGCCGCGCCATGGGAAAATGTGTCTTCGGGGTAAATTTGGCCATTTTGAGATTCTGTGATTTTTAGACAGGTCATCATATCACGAGTAGACTCGTTTTGGTTTGATCAAAATATTAAAATTATTAGAAAAGATATTGGAATTTGAACTTTGGACGGCTTGGCGTTGATTTTAGAACTAACGTTGCGTGACGTCACGATGAGTCGTTCACAACGTTGCAAAGTTTTTACGTCTTTAGACATCCGATTATTCGCTGTTACTAACATGAAACTGGGTAGCGACGAAGCTTACCCCTACTTGTACTGATGCTGGTAAAACAAAATAATTGAATTTAATCGAAGTCAAACTTTCTTCATTTCTTGCGTGTTCTTCAATTTTGACATAAAAATGATTCCTTGAGGTGCCATGCAAATGTCATCCTTCGTTTGAAATTGTGCACTAAATGGACGTAGTCGTCGACTGGTGCGATATTTTCCTGCACCAATATTTTGCCAGCACAAAAATGGATCATCACGGACACATCTCCGTTTAAAATCGGGTACAAATTTGCACATTGACTTTTGAAATTCGGAAAAACCTGGCCGCGACATCATACGTTCAACTGCCCATGAAAACTAAAATGTTAATTTTAACGTAAATGTTTTCTTGTTTACATGGAGAAACTCTCCGATTTTGAATTAACTGTTTTAATGCCAACATTTCTTTACATTAATTTATGAACAGTATAAATTCCATGCTCAGTTGAGTTGAGCACTAAAATATGTTATAACTTCGGGACCTGGAGCAGGTTTTGATACTTTGTACGCCCTCTCGAGCATTTGGCAGGGCCTGTCCTTCACATTGTAACAGCAGAATCGGGGGAGTGCAGTGGCTCAGTGGTAGCGAGCTTGACTCGAGACGGAGGGGCCACGGGTTCGAGCTTCACCAGCGTCACTGTGTTGTGTCCTTGAGCAAAACACATTAATCCTAGTTTAGTACTGGTTCAACCCAGGATGACCCGTCCCCACATAACTGACAGATTGTTGATGGGCCGTAAAGAATCAAGCAAACAAACAGCAGAATCGGCATGGTAATTGTTCTGTAGGAGGTAGATCAAAACTAAATTAAATAGGCTTAAAACAGATGGCATTTTCTTCTCAAAGAAGTAGTTGCCGCGAATGACGATTTAGATGAGTACATAAACATGAAATAATAAAGAAAAAAAAAAGCATTAGCCAACGAAGTGTGACACTACATATCGAGGATTTTCGCAATGATTTCTCATTTGTTCAACCGATGCTAAAATGTTGCACTTAGTAGAAAATCAGTTCCTAAACCCCTGATACGTTGTTATTTGATGACTTGTATGATGTAGGCAAAGCCGTCTGTTTCTACAAAATGATATGTTCTGCAGTTACACATGCCCTATAGGGTCAGTAAGCCACATCTGTTTATATATACTGAGGAGGAGCACTGACGTTTTCAAAATAAGAAAAAGGGCACAGATCAGGAATCGATACAATCAAGTACCACACCTTACCTAAAATATTACAAGCGTTCGCGAGCGTATTTCCTTAGTATTAGGGTAATATTTTTTTCTACCATCGCGTTTAAGTTCGACCACAATGCAGCAGTGAATACTCTAGTCCAACATGATGCAAAAATGTTGACTTGGTAATTAAAAATTCAACACAAAACTGGATCTGAAAAATAAAATCACAAAAATGCATTCTTGCAAACTTGATGATTGTATTGCAACCTTGATAAATAGTTTAAATAAAGATTCGGCGATTGGTATATTCTTTTGTTCACTGTTGTTGTTGTTGTTGTTGTTGTTGTTGTTGTTTCTGATTCAAGGGTTGTAGGGTAGTAACTTACAATTTTGCTCAATGCGTCAAGCAAACACTGCAGCGTCTGATCTGGTTCTACACTGTTTTCCCATGTCACACAAAAATGACGCTAGGCTAATATTAGTTGGTTAACATAATTTCAAAACATTATCAGTCGGCATATCACGGCGACCAGTTCATAGTGTATGCATATTTCGCCAGTAACTGACAACTACCTTACTTGGACCGGGGCAATGATTGAGGATAATAATCTTGAAATGTTTGACCAGACAGTGGCTCGAGCTCACAATCTCAGCCTACAGAAGCAGGATTGCTAATTTGCCTCACTGTACCCGACTTTGCTATCCGGAGCGAAACGCCTCATCATTCCTTAATCGTATGTGCAGAATATACTTCTCACTGAAAAAAACAAGGATTTCAGTCTACCGAACAATTAATTCATAATCAAACTTTCTCACTAAAAAAAAATCAAGACATTAAGAAATCTGGTTGCTATGGCAGTGCGGGTACTCATTCCTATTCCTTTCGATTTTGTAGTTTTATGTCGGCACAGTGCGCCCTTGCCTCTTGCATACATGTAAATAGAGTGTGCAGATTACCCCCAGTTTTATGCAGCCACGTAGGCTTTAAGAAAGGGATTCTGGCTGTGGGGTATTTGAATACATGTATTTTGAATTATGTAATTCTAAACCAGGCCAAATCGCGCAGGTCTTGACTTGACAATTCCGTATGTACACTGCCTTAGCTGCATCTCCAGATACTAAGGTGTGTGCCTAGAAGAGAATGGAGGGTAGGTTAAGATTGTTAAAGTTTGCCGCTCTTAAATTGTTGAACTGAACGCTGATTTTGAAAACAGAATAACATTACCCTGCGTTTCATTCCGCATCTCCGTCTTTGTTGACAATACATATGCGCGTGGGTTATAGGTGTTACTGGGAACGAGGACTTCAACTTCTAGTGGGAAGTTTTGGGGAAAATGTTACTGCCTCTCCAATTATTTAGTTCCATTAAGCTGAAATTTCTTGGAGTGGGGGAGTACTACTGTATTCTCCCCCATTCAAAGAACTTACAACTAATTTTATCAGTGATGTCGCCGTTTCAAACAGTGCTCTTCAAGATTTTTTTTTGGTATAAACTACCATGACAAAGTTAATGATTG
This sequence comes from Loripinus fragilis, assembly GCA_964019695.1. Lineage (NCBI taxonomy): Eukaryota > Metazoa > Mollusca > Bivalvia > Lucinida > Lucinidae > Loripinus > Loripinus fragilis. The sequence goes on from OZ026525.1 coordinate 4,973,029, forward strand.
CAATTTTACAAAACTTACAGGTATGAAGAGCAAATAGAAAAAAAAAATATTCAATAAATACAAAAATAATAACGCTTCAAAAGTGGAAATTTTTTTTTATAGTAAATGATTTTTTATCACGATTCTCATTGACGTTAACGTCACCGAAAAATGGCATTTTTTTTAAATTTGTCTGTGTGTTTAAATGACTGCCATAAGAAATCAACAGACACAAAGAAACTAAAACAAAAATGCCTATTGCGTATATCAATTTGCTTTCATTTGGTGCTTTTTTCATCATTGTAGCTTCAATAGTTGTGCGACAACTATTTTTGCAAGAAATCTGGAAATACATTGATTTAAACGGCGGCGTAACAAGGTGGCAAGTAGTTACTATTACTTAATCGTGTTATATACATGAGAGCTACCTCGTTAGATTTTAGTTAATTTCACGCACGGTCACTCAGCGAAGGCTCAAACAAGTCTGCGCATCTAGCAGTCTCGTTGGAGCCTTTGCCCAGCGGTAAATGCGGCTTTGTGTACCGGTAACTGCTTTCGTTCAGAATTGCCGTCCACGCGGCTCGGTTGTGAATACGAAAGGTTCAGACACATTGGTTGGTCGACTAAGGAAAGCTGGGATTTATCTATTATTTTTTTTTATTTTTTTTTTGTTAGAGTGTCTTTGTAGTGCAAAGATGTTGTGTGAGGATCAATTAGCGTTTACCAAGCCGCAACTTTTTTGACAGTTTATTTTTCACCAGGAACCCGTGCTGGATCAGACCATGACTAATTTATGTACAACAGAATACAATCGGCCTAAAATTCCTTGATTTTAATCGCATTTTATTCTAAACATGACTTGTCTAAATTGTCGTTATCTTTGTAATGACGCCATATGCCCGAATACAAATGTACTGAGAACGCAGTGGTAGAATCTGTCTCTTAATACCTTTGGAAAAAGCAAAGGCGCAGTTTTAGCATGTGCATTCGCACAGTCTAGTCAGTGCCTCTGTTTTTGGTGTAGTGTTATACTTACTACTTCCAGCAGATCTAACTGTGGGAATATATTATTAAGCTGTTTGGTCACTGTATGTGCGGCAACTTGGTGTCGCCTTTACCTTGATCCAATAGTTTAGTTATACATATGAATTGACGGGAAGTCCCAAAAATAGGTTTTGTCGCTACACAACTAAATACTTTTGAACTTCATTGGACACTGCAGAGATCAGATGTCAATGGCTGAACAATAATAAGTATGCTGGTAATTAATGAAAATGGAATATTTGCATCGTCCGATTTTTTTCTCATGCTTACACTTGCTATGTACTGTCATGTCAACCAAGAGTGACTGTGACGTAATACTTTGGTTGCAATTGCTATGAAAAACACTAGCGTGTACACTTCGCTTGAGCTAACGCGAATCAATGGATCCCCTGTGCATTAATCCTATCCTGAGAATAGAAATAATACACAAGTGATCTATCGATTTTAAATCGCTGATAAATTTGTAAACAAGACATGAAGTCACTTTCACTCTTGGCTGGCACGACAGTAGTGGTATCAACTATGTATTTGTATATTGCTTGTCCTGAGACCTTTTCTTGTGTTTCGTTTCGACAAGATGGGAACTCGGGAAATATAATGCGGTAAGCATTATTATATTGCAGGCCTCTGTTTGCCTGTGTGTGCTACATGCACATCAATCGATTGACCACTGAACGCATATAATTTACCGCTATGAAATCTAATCTGTGACGCATTCTCAGGTAGACAGAGCCATGTAATAGTCATTGGTGCTCGTGTCACTCTTATTGACAAAGTAAGAGTCACCTGCGTCAGTGAATGCTAATACGTAAGATGCATCTTAAGTTGTATACGCATAAAAACTACTGCGTTTTTGCAGTATGTGCGTATTCCCTATAAAATTCATGTTTAAAAAATTATGTTTAAAAATGTTAACATAAGACATGTAAAAAGGACAGATGCAGATGAGATGGCCCACATGAGTCGTCTTATCTGAATCTACTTTCTTTATCCCCTATCCCATGGTGCGTGTGAATATCTAACGGTAATGCAGATTAAGTAGATAATTGAGAAAATGTATCTTATGCAGATTACATCTATATTACAATCTTATTGAAATAAATAGGACTTATGTGGTCTCGTGACGCGGAACAGCGCCATACCGATGTCGATGAAACGTTCAGACGGTGCATCGACGTTGGTGCAGCGTTGTGTCGTCACAGTCCATGTCGGATATTATTTAGATCTGGTAAAACGGATAAAAATGACAAGCGTCGAGTAGGTTCCATGATTACGTCTTCATGGCGATCGGGAGCCTTTTTGACCCTTTTCATAAATATTTACGGTAAAAACTGATTTCAGACTATTAAAACGCATCAATATGGAACCTCATTCGCAACGATAGCAAAGCCTTATCGATACAATGAGAGTGGCACATGTCGCCCTCTTTGTGTTGGTAATGCTCCTGCTTGGATTTGGCTCAGCCTCCATCAAACCTTCAAATATTAAGCCAAATTCTAACAGTAAGAAATTACTTCTCCATGATTGTCATTTACTAAGTATACGATAATTTGCACTTTAAACTATGATACTCCTTTATGCCTTTATATGAGCGAAAATATGAACGTACAATATTCATGAAACGTGACAGATATATTGCGTATTATTATACCTCACGTGAATTCCCCATACAAAACTTCCATAGACGAACGACTGATATTTTATAATATCACCCGCTGCTACAGCGATGGCGAATACTGCCACGTGTTTGCCATAGCAGCGGGTGATATTATACAATTATTGACTTCAATGAGGTAGACATAAGGATTTATCTACCCGAAAAAGTGATAATTCACCGAGGCCGCTAGGCCGAGGTGAATATCACTTTTAAGGGTAGATAAATCCTCATGTCTACCGAAATTGAAGTCAATAACTGTTTTGTTATATGACTTTTCAATTTAGAAGGAAAGTTTTCTACTTTCACTTTGTTGTTGAAGTCAACCTTCAACCTAAGGACTTTCTAACAAGTTTTATCAACTGTTATTAAAATATTTTAATGTAGTATTTTGCAATTTGAAATATTTATTAATTCTCTGAATGTGGAATGTAAAATTTAATCATAAAACTTTTTTTTACATTTTGTTTATTCATACAAAGATAAATGAACAAGCAAAACATAACAAAACAGTTGTTAAAATTCATGAAAGTCTTTAGTTTACCTGTTGGGATGTGAAACAGTAAATCATGTCAATTTCATGCAGCACATGCTAGTTTTATACTCATCATGCTATTTTTAGCTCTCTAGATGGTGATATTGCAGAAGTGTCAAAAATATTAACTTCTGAAAACTAGTTGGAGCTGGATTTCTTCCTATATCACCTTCTGAGCCAGTTTAGACCAGTTTTCAGGTAGACATAGAGATTTATGAAGACAAATTGGGCCAATCAGGAGACAGGATTCTCTCCAGTCATATAACAATATAAAATATCAAGGCGGTCACATGATGCGTAACGCCGATGCGCGTACGGTTCGTTCACGTCAGGAGACGTTCAACAGCAATGGCGGACATGATGCATGATTTGGCGACTTTAAACTCCAAATAACTTCGTTGTTTATGGTCAGAAACATAAAGTGTGGGTACTCGTTTTCTTAGTTAGGACGAGAGGAACACGTTGAGACCAAATTTGAGCAGATTAGGCGAAATTTTCTAGTTTGCATCAAAACAGCCTCATGTACAGTATCTTCTTTAAACATGACGCTGCTTGTTATTAAGTTTGACGTCATCAGCTTTTATGACGTAATTTGTTAAAAGGAACGTCAGTGATCAGGTCGAGCATTCAGATTGTTAAAGAAGACCCATTTTTGTGAAATATTTAATTTCATTCAAGCATATAGATAAGAGGCTGTTCATTATTTTCCCTTTGGATCTCTCCTCACCATGATATGTCTATTGAGTAAGAGAAGGCCTTCCGAAAATAAGGGATCTAATGTTCTGTTCGGTATAATAAAATAAATATTACATTCCCTGCGCGGGTGATAGTCGAAAATATCATCCCTCGAAATATGATTATCAACCTCGGCTGCGCCTCGGTTGATAATCACATTCCTCGGGATGATATTTTCGACTATCACCCGCGCAGGGAATGTAATATTTATATAATATGTATATATGATTGACTAGAAACTGTATGGTTTATGTCAAATAAACAATCTGTTCTGTTCTGTTCTTTGATGACGCTCACTTTAATTACGCGCGGCGCGAAAAAATACGTCAGACTTTACGACGTCATATCTCATGACGTAATTAATCTCCCGAAGACACATTATCGCATGGCGCGGCTCATATATATAAACTCCCAGGACAAAATTAACTTATTAAAACGGCTTGTTAAAAATGCACTTTAAGTCAAGGGTATTTTCCCAATACCACGTCACTCATGACGTCAGTGCGTATGTTATACGTATGCGCAATGGCGGCTAGTAGTTACCTGTCTTAATATGCTGACAAGCTATTAAAGGGAGAGAACCAGTCTACTTTAACGATCGGCATATCAGCCGTGGTTTACTCTTTGCATTAACAGGTAATTTCCCCTGTAGGGCCCAGACCTGTTAATGTTTTTCCATAGACCTCCATTATAGCTTTTAAGTAAGCTGTGGTCCTCACAACTCTTCAAGCACAATGAGGCTGCCATAGAATTACAGATTGGACCTAGTTCAACCAATAAACAAATATGAGATACCATGGTGACCACCATGTTTTACCACTTTTTGGCCCCTGAAGGTGGGCACCCTACATGAGAGGAAATTTTCATTGAAAAAAATACCAAAATGCAAGGTCCTTTTTTCTAAGCCACACCAGTAAACTTAATCAACAAAAGCAATGAGATGATGTTTCAAAAAGTACAGCAAAGATATACCCATCTAATAAATACAATATATTTCCTAGTTGTATTATTGACCAATCATGAAACACCTTACAACTTAAAAAATATTGTGCTGAGCTTCCACCCACCTTTTGAGCCAATCAGTGCCCTTTTTACATTTACAGGTCTGTGGCCTGTAAGTACAACAATCAATTTATGTTGGCTGGGGAAAGGACTGAGGTGAACTGAAAGTCATAATGTATAAGGAACCCCTGCCAAATGTTTTTTCAGTGTGTTGACTTTGTCATTTTAATGCAAATTGTGTAAAGAGGAGTCCCGCTCAAATTTGTTTAGGATGGGTTTGCAGAATCATTTTTTAGCAGTTCATAGAAAATCTAAGCCTACTCTGCGCTTTCAAAATGCTTAGCTGTCGGAATTTTCGTGGGTCCATGTACCATCTAAAAATTGTGCCCTCTACATTTTGCCCTAGAGGATACATGTCATGTACCCTCAAAAATATGAGTGGTATATAGCCCTGGTAATATTCAACATTGCACAGTCTCATATAATACATCATGCAAGTTAACAGTACAGCTAAATTCAGATAAATATGATGTATTTTATGATTTGACAATATAGCTAACAACACTAAAAATCGCAATTTTATCGTTTTCGCGCTAAAATTCCCAATTCCATGGGTATGCGTCATTGTCCCAAAATCGTGAATATAAACCATTTATTTCTAAAAAAACAAAAACTTAACAAGTGTATTTAATTTGCTCTATAACAATGGCGTATAAAAATCAACCACGAATTTGCACGTAACCTTTGGGTTCAGGTGGTTGAGCTTGCCCTAGCTGGCATATGCATTTTCTTACAAGAACAGTGTAACTATCGGTAAAGTCTCTTCTATCAATTACGAGTAGTTAAATGGTCAAATGCGCGGATCCAGAGGAGAGGGGGATAGAGGGTTCGCACCCCCCCTCCTGGAAAATCACAAGTTCTATGGGTTTCTAGAATTAGCATTTGGACCCCCCACCCCCCACCCCTGGAAAAAGTTTGATCCCCCCCTGGAAAATGTTGGACCCACCTGGAAAATGTTGGACACCCACCCCCACCCCCGAAACCTTGTAAAATTATAGCTTTCTTTGAAATAAACCATCAATAAGCCACTGTAAAACAGTAAAAGATGAGGACAAAAAAGAAAAAAAACGTTGTCAGAGCTGTGTTCTGGCACTGGACTCCCCTGGCAAAAATTCCTGGATCCGCGCATGGGTCAGCCAGCATCCAAACCCGGGCCACTATCGGCCTGCCAGCAAAACGTCATTCGGATGGCGTTTCAGTGGCGGGCCGATAATGGCCCGATTGTACGTGCTAACTGGGTGTCGTTCAGTGTTGAATCCTACATGTATTTAGTCCTCGATCCTGACTATGTTCTTTTCTGGTGTTCAGTTTGTTTCAGTGAACGTTTAATTTACATTAATTAATTGTCAACACCCCCCGTTTTCTTAAAAACTTAGGACTTAAAACATTGTTCCCAAACCCTTGCTGGTGAATACCAAAATTGAAAAAAAAAAGGATTCAGATGCATAGAGTTAGCTGCGCACAAAACCAAACAAGAGAGAGACAGAAACAGAACCACAACTTCGCTGGTTTTAGATTCCAGCATGCTAAGGGGTAGAAGGAACATTCGTCTAAAACCAACGAATTTGGTTGCGTTTAGATTGTAAGTATTTGAGAGCCGCCGAATATCTTTTTTAAAGATATTTTTTGTTTTATCACAAGCAGTAATTTTGCCATCTCAACAAAACCCACATTGCGACTTCGGAAAGATTCCACAAGAACAGCCTTGAGAATCATAAATCTCTACCATAAAGGACAACAACCTTTGCTATATATATACCTGCTTCTTGGAGCATGCCCTGTAGAGGCAGAGATTCAAAGGAAACATCTTTCACTTTTACATTCCGTATTTGACTCTGATACTAACAGAATTAAAGAAGTGTTAAACCACCAAATCACAGTGAATTTTGATAATAAAGACAATTTCTTTTACCATGTACTGAAAGTTTTGGAGCTATATAACGTACCAGACATCATTAGTTTAAATCAAGAATTACCTACGGAAACAGCTTGGAAGAGCCTAGTAAACGGGACTGTTATGACGTACTGGAGTGAATCATTGTTATTTGAAGCTCTATGTAAATCAACACTTAAATTATTTGCTTACGAAAATATTTGATCTAATGAGTATAAAACTGTTTGTAAAGGTTATCAGCAGATGACAAAGGGCGTCTCTAAAAGGGAAAGAGTTAAGATGTCCGACTATTTTGGGTAAATACATTGTAGTATACAATATGATCAAAGGACACCCGAGCTGACCCGAGGTTTCACCGCGCGCGAACTACTTTAACATTGTCTTCATTAAATTACCTTTTGTCGGATGAAATTCAAATCGTTCTCATTCAATGAGCTGCTCGCATGATGCGACATATAATTGCACGATCCGAAACTGAAAACATTCGGTGTGTACCAATAATATATACAGTTTGTTGGTCCGTTCGTCTGCTGTCAGTCAGCGACAAACTATGCTCAGAAACTTCTAAAAAATGATGATATTCCCAAAACAGATAAATACTGAAAGGATCTAGACATGAGTTGGGCTTGGCAAAACATTATCGTCTCTGTCTGAGGCTAAGCCGAGGCAGAAAATATAAAAACAGGAACCTCGCCCATTTTAAGAATATCTCTTGAGTTATATGGAATATTTTCAGGTGCGTATATTCGGTTACGGAAAAGTTTCTGTCTAGGCAGGTGTTGAAAGACTAGCCTGATCCCAATAAGGTATTACTCATAATTACGACAGAATAATACATAACTACTATCCTGCCAGCCAAAAGTGATGTTGACGTCATGTTTTGTTTACATGTATATAGTTATATCATAATCGACAGATCACTTGTGTATTAATCCTATCCACAGGATAGGATTAATACACACGTGATCTATCGATTCGTGTTAGCGCAAGTGGAGTGTACAAGTTAATGTTTACTTTACAATTGTAAACAAATATTACGTCACTGTCACTATTGGTTGGCACGACAGTAGAACATCTGTGTTATGTTATCAATGCTTCAGCAGGTGTTTTACTGTGGATTTTTTTTTGTCTTTTAATACTACTGAATTATCAAATACAGATTGCTACGATAAGGACGGGATAGTAAATATTGTATTGTTTGAAGTGTCGGAATTTCCAAACTATGATGTATCTACATCCCTGAAGACTGTGTTTACTTTAACAAACGGTGCAGACCAAGACGAAATGCCGCATTTTGCAGCAGTGCAACTGTGTCTTCACTGTTTGGCAAAGTACTCCTATAAGAGTCATTAGTAGTGTCGCAATAATAGAATATACATATTCATACACTATGAATTTTAAAGTTCATTGCAACATTTGTATTGCATCTTTCGTTTAACGTCAAATAATGTACAAATGCATGCTGTATTGTATGTTTTGGGTATGTACGGGCGACAATCCTCTCGATAAACTCGTAGATTATCTTCCCGCACAGACGCACAAACCATACAATAATTTACTTATTGTACCGGCATGCATTTGCACATTGTGTATTGCTTAATACACGATTTTGTTTTAAACTTACGAAAATACCAAAGCCTTCAATAACATTTAACTTTCATAATTCATCAGTATTTTAACCATGTTCACTTGGCATCGGTTAACGTCACTATATTACACCGCTCTAGAGCACCTTTTGAATCTGTTCGACACTTCGTCTGACAATTTCAGTAGCTACAATGCATGTACATGTATATAATAATGCATGCATTACTTGCTTAACCATAACTTAAACCGAACCATCACACGTAAAGGGTTAAAAAGATTGCTATACACATAGCTAGGATCTTAAAAAAACTAACGTGAGCCATTCTGTCTGGAGACTGTGTGGGTAGGATGGTAGGCTCCGGTAGAAAGTTCAAAATTATTTGAACAGTGGCTCATATGCAAGCATATATAAACTGCCTCACAGTATAAAAATGTGTAAATTTACGCCAAATTTGATGGCAGTTGAACTGCCACTGATTACGGTGTAACCTTTCAACAGAGTTAGAACCCATGTTCTGTTCTATTATACTGATTCGGCGAATGACTACATCAATAACAGCTAGAAATATTTGAAAAGTTATCACCATGATCACTGTTCATCGTTGTTTTAGTTAGAAAGTAAGTTTAAGTTTACACCGAAAGGGGTGACAGGTGAGCTGCCACCTCTTTTGGTATCATCTTACACTTATCATTACAGGTTTGTTGTAAATGTTTAAATATTTAGAGACAACATGGCTATATCAATTTCATACAGAGATTTCGCTGCGTCTGCACGTCTTATTGGACCAGAATTTTACGTTGTGTAGTAGATGGGACGATTAGATTTTACGGCTACTGAAGAACTATGATTATGTTTTAATGTTATGACCTGCGGGGTAGATAAGATTTCGAAAGAACCTACAGTTCAAACAAAGATTAACTTAGCAACGACAGAGCTATCAGCAAAACTGGAGGCGGCTCCATTTGCTAGCCGACATGTTGATCCAAATACATCAGATAACTGTTCCAACACTCTTGTTATCTGGGCCTGAGAGCAAAAAACATATAGCTGTAAACTGGGTCACCGAGGCGTGTATAATCAAAATGATTTACTATGATACTTGTAATATACTTGCGTTAGGGGGTCACTGACTTTTTTAAACATAGAAAAAGCCAATACACAATGACAATGACAGCAATGCGCTAGTAATTTGATGCTTTATTTAGAATGAAATAATCTATTTCGCACATTGAGTATGGCAAGCATAGACAGTTGTACATGTATTGATTTACAACATTACAGTATTATATGTATCAATACACCATATCGACATGCATTCAATTAAAAAACATAAGGCTGTGTATATTTATGTGTTTCAAGCTAAAAGAATCCGTATGGGCCCACGACAGACTGCACACAGAGGTGCTCAGTGTAACGCCGTTACACTGAGCACCTCTGTATGCAGTCTGTTACTAACGGTATAGTTTTTGACCCATCGAGCTGAAAAGATATCCCAACATAATATTGGCTTATCAGTCAATCTAATCACGACTAAAATGTGTTTATTTATCTGATGAAAAGGATAGACGTGTTTTATGCATGCATACACTTACCTACTTCCCGCATAAAGTCCTCAAAGTGTTCACTTCTGTCCACTTTCCATTTCCCCTCGAATTTTTGCTTTATTTCTAGTAAAACGTCTTCCTTCGACATCTTGTTTACTTATTACAGTTTCCGCGGGAGTGTTCTGAATTTCCGGTTCCGGTTTGTCGCATGGTTTTATTGCGCAGAACATGCCAACAGCAGTGTGGACTGACCGTTGACTATTGACCCAATTTTATAGTGATTCGCGTTATTAAGCGATTAAATCCCTGTTATTTTTTTTTCGACAATTCGCGATTTTGCAACCAAAATTAAACATTAAAGCCAACATTTCGAAATTAAGCAAATATTTTAAAAGATTATCAATTTTGCCCCCACACCCACATAGACCCCCATAGAATGACAAACAAATTTGTCAATAATAAGGGGGCAAACGAACCAAGAGTTGGTTGTCAATAAAGAAACCAGGTCCCGAGGTTATAAAACTTTTTTCGTGCTCAACTCAACTGAGCATGAAATTGATCATGCTCATAAATGTTAAAATGGCAACAATTGATGCCATTTTAACATTTATAAGCATGATAAATGCAACATCTAAGAGTTTGTAAGGAAGAAAAACCCTTATTTTTCACTATTTTAGTTTGTATGGGCAGTTAAAATGTAATGCTAAGTTAAGTTGAGCATGGCCTCGGGGCCTGTCCTTATCGGTAAAGGTGGAAATGCATTTTCTTTAAAATACAATGACCAAATTTGCCATAGTCGTCGGTTTTCGTTAAACATGTATGGGGAGAATTGACTTACACACACGTGTACAGTTGAAATCTAGAAGCACGTTACCAATACTTTCTAGAATATCCTGACAACATGTTTGTAAAGCAAATGCCTTAAACTATTTGTGCTAGTTCTACTTTCACCGTGAAATCACAGAAATGAAAAATGTGAGACCTGTGTAAAATTGCACCAAATTCCTATTTTATACATTTCACATACCATTAAAACTTACATGTGCTTGGCCACAATGGCTACGAAACCTGTGGGATGTCAATCTTAAGACTAAAAGTTACAAGCATTGCTCTAGTTATCTCCCTTGCACAAATCTAGAATCTGTTTTGGCTCTGCCGATATCACGTGGACAGTCAATCGTGGTATATATGGAACTTACATCATATTTTAACTTCTAGCAGACGACATTCTCACGTTTTGCGTCTTTTAAGAAAAATATACTTGTCAACTCAAGCCCTGACAAAAATCATGGAAGGAATGAGTTTTAACCCAAGTCCTCAAACTTTATAGAATACAGGTTAACCGAAGCCCTAAAACAGCATGGAATGAGCTTAACTCCTAGACCTAAACCTAATGGAATGAATGGAAACTCCAATCACTGAATGATTACAGACCCGCCCTGAACACATCATGGATTGAGTGTTAACGCACGCCCTAAAATAGCATAGAATCAGTTTACTTCCCATGGAATGATTGTAATCCCCGTCCAAAACACCAAGGAATGAGTGTCACAGTCCTACCAACATCGTCAAATTAATGTAAACCTTAACCATAAAAACATTATGGAATGAGTGCAAAAACTAACTATAAAAACATCATGAAATGGGTGTAAACCCTAGCCAATTAACCACTATGGAACAAGTGTCACAGCCCTAGAAACACCATGGAATGAGTGTAAGGACATCATGAAATGAGTTTAAACACAAGCCAAAAAACGTCATGGAATGAATGTAAACCATAACCATAAAATACGTCATTGAATGAGTGTAAACCCTAACCATAAAAGGCATAATGGAAAGAGTATAAACCCTAGCTAGAAGACATCATGGAATGAGTTAAAACCCTAGCCATAAAACACCATAAAACACCATGAAACGTGTATCACATCCCTAGAAACATTATAGATCGAGTTTAACCCCTAGCCATAAAAAACATCATGGAATGAGTTTAAACCCTTACCATTAAACACCATGGAACGAGTGCCACCGCCCTAAAACATCACAGACTGAGTGTATACCCTATCACAGACTGAGTGTATACCCTAACCACAAAGACAACATGATATCAGTTTAAACCCTGGCCATAAAAACACCATGGACCGTGTGTCACAGCCCTTATCCACTATAGCAAAGAGTGTAAACACTAGCAATAAAACACCATGTAATGAGTTTAAACCCTAGCCATAAGACCGCCATTGAACAAGTGTCACAGTCCTAAAACACAATGGATGGAGTGTAAACCCTAACCATACGGACATCATGGAATGAGTTTAAACCTGAGTCATAAACATCAAGGAATAAGTGCAAACGCTAGCCATAAAAACACCGTGGAACAAGTGCCACAGCTCTAGAAACACCATACATTATAGTGTTTCCAGGTTATAAGTGACTCCCGTTTTCCTTTATTTAAACAGCTTTAAATTGAACTTTAGAGAACGGCACTTAGCATGTGGATTCAAATGCACACCGCGTAACTAAGTCTTATTTTTGGGAGACGCCCTTATTTGTAACTGAAGCCCCAGTCCCCTGCGCAAAAGAATAACTTAGTTGTTTTTCCCTGTGAATATACCCATGTGTACCTCAATAGATACACGTGGTATATTTGCATTGCTATGATGATATATACTAGCCTACAGGACTATCTATATCCGATGATTCAACGAACATCTATTCCGAAAACCTCACTAGTCATCATTTTGACTCACACACGCACGCACTTGTAAAAGTCTATAGGGGTCCTAGACCGTGCCGTATTGAAAACAGGCAAATATAAAGGCTTAAGCATGAAACATGCATGAACATGTAGCACCTTCCATTTCAATTCATTGACTAGTTTTGCCTACGAGGTTATTTGTCATGATTTTGTCGTCTGCCGATATTTTTTTCAAAATCAGTTTGTTTCTTGCTGTTGCTTTTTCAGAAATGATATTTCTGGAATATCAGAAGTGTGCCAAGCAGTTTGGATCCAGATCATTCCCGACGTTTTGTCGAGCCTGATCTGGGTCCAAATTGTTTGCAAAGGTAATCAGCAGACGACACTAGTAAGTAAAGAGTTTATGACGACAGTTCAAGTTTAGAGAGCTGACGAGAAATAGCGAATAAGGGATATACATAAAACTTAAATTTGCCTGCTAAAGCTACTTCGCTAATAAACTTTGTCAACAGCTGAAGGCAAGCTCAGGTTTAAATGTTGGGCATTATCTGGATCCATACTGTTTGATAACCTACTTGTATTCCTGAAAGACATATTTTCAGGAAACAATGATCTCGAAAGAAAATTCAGCCATTATTTAAGGTTCATACAAAACTGTTACTTGAATCGTTTTTTTAAAGCTGCATAGTCTGTAACTTTTGATATTCTAATTTTAAAAATAATGTTTTTATTTTTCAAGAACGCAGTAAAAATATTCAAATTCAGGTAAACATTTTACCATTTTCGTAAATCTTAACAAGTTATCACTATCAAAACAACTGCATTTATGCTAAAATTCAACCGTCTATAACTATTGGAGGGACGCAAATAATTACCAACAAGAGAAAAATACACCTATTTGATAAGATAATTCACTTTTCCATGCAGTTTTCACCTGTACTGAACATTTTTATTGTGAAAACATAGCTTAATTCTACTTTTACAAATGATTTAAAAAGAAAATAATTTTTTTCGAAAAATGTTCATAGTTACAGAGTATGCAGCTTTTACACAGGCCATTTCAATGCATCGCCTTTAGATGTACAGTGAAGTTTATGAGTCAGTATAAGCAGTGAAGCATTGCTTTATGCACGAAGATTGGGCCAGTTAAGCAATTTTAGCGTGAAGTTGCGATTGTTTTTTATCAGTTAAAAACGTGTTTGGGTGCTCAAAAGAACCATATCACCGAGACGGTTGTTTTGAGTACATACAACATATTTTTGGTTGAGAAATATGAAAAATAATTCTCTGTTACGCACTCTTATCTGTGGGACTGACGAATTACCTCCACTGACCTGTATAAGCCATGTTTTATTTAAATCGCTAGGCTCACTTGGGGACTAATTCAAAGAAGAGCAGCAAAAACACACCAAAACTCCATCTAATCCCAGCCTATACAAAAACTCATATTTATGTAGAAAAAATAAATTCAATTACGCGGTATATATCTAAATTCATTTCTCTAATTAATTTTTCAATTAAAATTACCATTTAAGAATAATTAGCAAAAAACGGGGGTCACTAATGTCCTGGAAACACTTATAGTGTAAACCCTAACCAAAAAACCCCTCATGGAATGAGTGTAATCATTAACCATAAACATATCATGGAATGAATTTAAAAGAAACATTAAGACACCATTGAACGAGTGTGACAGCCCTAAAACACCCTGGAATGATTTTAACTCCAACCATAAAGACATCATGGTATGAGTTTAAACCCTAGCCATAAAACACCTTGTCTAAAAAGCCTAAAAAATACCATGCATGGTCGTGTCAAAATGTATGTGATGCGCTGACCTTTTTGTTGGACAACATTTTTGTTCGATTTGGCACCAAGCTCTATAGACAAGTAGTTGGGGATTCCTATAGGCACTAATTGTGCTCCCCTGGTTGCAGATTTATTCCTGTTTTGTTATGAGAGGGACTTTATGATGTCTCTTTCTGATGATAAGCAGGCTGATGTTATTGTTGCGTTTAACACTACTTCCAGATATTTGGACGATATTTTAAATATTAATAATGTTTATTTTGACAATATGGTTAGTCAAATATACCCTTCAGAGCTCCAACTGAATAAAGCCAATGCCTCTGATACCGAAGCCGCATTTTTAGACTTGCATTTGTCAATTTCTAATGATATTGTTTCTACCAAAATTTATGATAAACGTGACGACTTTGATTTTGAAATTGTCAATTTCCCATTTTAAGATGGTGATGTTCCTCGTTCTACATCCTATGGAGTCTATATCTCGCAACTCATTCGTTTTGCGAGAGCATCTAGCTATGTTGCTGACTTCAACACTCGCAATAACTTGTTAACTCAGAAACTTCTTAAACAAGGCTATCAGTATCATAAACTTCGCAAAACATTTTCAAAATTTTATAGACGATACTATGATTTGATTTCTAAATTCCAAGTTGGACTTAAATCTCTCTTGCGCCAAGGACTTTCGGAACCTGATTTCTATGGTGACTTGGTGTATAAATTGAAGAAGATTGTTGGCTCTAATAATTTTTCAGCGCAGTTCATTAAAATAATTTCCCATTATAAAAAGATTGGCTATAGCATTAATGTATTGCAACAGACTTCATGCTTGGTAGTCAACCCAATCACGGTTGGCAACTTTGCTTTCCTCTTTAATTGCACGCCGGTGGGTCGGACTTCAGACTCTATGATGGTTCCGACTTAAAGACTTATCTATTGATGAGATGGTAGGGGCCTGATGCTTTGGCTGTTTGTCCGGCCCACAGGGGTTTACCTGTTGGATTTCTTTTGCTCCGTTATTCAGTTACATTTACTGTTGAGTCCTTATCCTTGCTTTATCTCCTTGTTATATCTTGATTTATATGTTTTAGGAGATGATGCATTGATAAATTAGGGGTCTTACATGCAAACCAAATATCTATGTGTCTTGATCCACATCTGAATTAAGGGTGAGGTTGGCGCCGTTAAACCGGTTTAAGCCCTCCAGTAAAATATTTTCCAGTTAAATCTTAGTCATAAACATCGTGGAATAAGTGTAAACCTTAGCCATACAACACCATGGAGCAAGTGTCACAGCTCTGGAAAACCATGAGTGAGTGTTAACCCTAACCAAAAACCACACATGAAATGAGTGTAATCATTAGCCATAAACACATCATGGAATGAATTTTAACCCAGCATTAAACACCGTTGAACGAGTGTGACAGCCCTAAAACACCCTGGAATGATTGTAACTCCAAATATAAAGACATCATGGTATGAGTTTAAACCCTAGCCATTAAAAACATCTTTGAATAAGTGTCACAGCCCTTAAACGCCAGTAAATGAGTGTCAACCTAACCATAAAATACATCATGGAATGAGTGTAAACCCTGGTCATAAACATCATGGAACGTGTTTAAACCCTAGCCATAAAAGCACCATGCAATGAGTGTCACAGACCTAAAGACATCATGGAATGAGTGTAAACAGTAGCCATTAAACATCATGGAATGATCGACACAGTCCTAAAACATCATGGAATTAGTGTAAACCCTTACCATAAAACACCATGGAAATAGTGTCACAGCTCTAAAACACCATGGAATGAGTGTAAACCCAACCATATGGACATCACGAAATAAGTTTAAACCCAAGCCATAAAACATCAGGAATGACTTTAAACCCTAGCCATAAAACATCATGAAATAAGGTTAAACCCTAGCTATAAAACATCATGGAATGAGTGTAAACCCTAGCCATGAAAAACCATGGAACGAGTGTCACAGCCCTAAAAACATCATGGAATTAGTGTAAACCCTAAGCATAAAGACATCATGGAATGAATGTAAACCATAACCATAAACAAAATTTAAATGGAATGAGTGTAAATCCTAGCAATAAAAACATCAGGGAATAAGTGTAAAACACCATGCAGTCTTAAAGTAAGTAAGGGCGCAAAGATCAGGAATCGATACAATCAAGTACCACACCTGACCCAGGATACCAATGGGAAAGTGACAAACGCACAGTAGACACCACAAACGAGAGCCAAGAGGTCAGCCCTTTCCCAGTAGGTGACCACAAAGCACATATAAACAGACGCGCACAAAGACATAGCAAACACAAGACAGAACAAAAACATAAAAGATCCACAAAAGAAGTACCGCCTTGGAACGGTCAGTAAAATATTTTACTGGAGGGCTTAAACCGGTTTAACGGCGCCAACCTCACCCTTTATACAGATGTGGATCAAGACACATAGATATTTGGTTTGCATGAAAGACCCCTAACTTATCAATGCATCATCTCCTAAAACATATTAAAACCTCATTGAATAAGTGGCACAGCCTTTAAACATCGTGGAATAAGTGTAAACACCAACCCTAATCACACGATTGAATGAGTGTAAACCCAAACCATTAACATGTCATGGGATGAGTGTAAACCCAACCCTCAACTAATCATAGAATGAGTGTGAACCCCAAGCACTATAAATCATGGAATTTGTTGTAGTCCTAACCCTAGCCCCAGCCATAAAGAGTCAATGCATTTTTTAACCCAAACCACAAAACATCTAGATTGAGTGTAAATACCACCTCTGTCCTGTTGAATACAGCTACATTCGAAATGAGCTACTCAGCGAGCCATATTCGTGCAAACACAGCTTCTGTTGTTGAATAGTTATATATGAAGAAGAATACAGTGCTATCATTAAAGCTACTGCTTAATATAAAACTTATATAACTATAGTTTATTGCTATGGGGAATGCTGTAACCAATACAGCATCGTCTCATAGAATAGTATACAGTTATTTCATGCCTGTTTTAGTTTGACTATACTACAAACAGGCATGAAATAACTGTTTTATTACCCAACCCTTTTGATGAAACACTCAACAACGTTTCTTGAATGGAATTGCTGTAGACGATGCGGTTTTGTTGCAAAACAGAAAAATTCACCAAATCAGCTCAATTTTGGTCTCAAAATATTCTGCTCGTTCTAACTAAGAAAACGAGTACCCACACTTTATGTTTCTGACCATAAACAACGAAGTTATTGAAGTTTCAAGTTGCCAAAGCATGGCTCATTTTCACCTCTGTTATTCGTCTGGCACTGACAGTAACCGGCCTGAACGGATATCGTCGATACATAATTGACGTAAGTTGGCTCTTAACGACGGTCGCCATTTGTGGCTGACAAGACCTGCGTCGATCTTTAACTGCCCCAGTAGCCTGGTAACGATCTCTGAGGCGCTGTATAGTTGACGGATGCCATTTATGATATCTGGCGAGGTCAGAAACACGCACGCCAGCTTTTAACATTCCAATTGCGCCAGATCGTTCATGTTCAGACAATCGTGGCATGAACAATAAAGCTTTAAAGCTAAAGCTGTCGTGTTTTTTTATACATGTGTACTTACAAGCTATACGTGAAATGATAAATATTTTGCTTAATTGATTCGTAGGGACGCCACGTGCAAAACATGGTAAACTAGCAATGCATAGCTAATTTTAAAACACCGATATAGGGTATAGATAGAAGCAAAGTGTCGTTATCATCCGTTTTTATCTATTAAAGAAGGCAAAAATGTTCTGGGTGCAAAATATATATATTTTTCATTTTTTGCGTTTTTAAAGTTCTTCGGTGTATCTGCAGGGAATCTCATTACACATTCCATAAACACGTGGGTCGTTTAGATTTTAATGTAAGTTATTGTATGGTTTGTGCGTTTGTATGGGAAGATAATCCACGAGTTTCAGCGAGTGGATTATCTCCCGTATATACGCACAACCATACAATAGCTTTCTTATTGCACCAGCATGCATGTGTACTGTGTACACTGTGAGATATTTAATGTAAAACATTTGAATATCACTCAATGGTTAAATAATCTCTCATAATGCGAACCTTTAAAGAAAATGGTTTGGCTGTCACGTTAAGATAACAAAATCAGTTATTAAGGTTAGAGACCCAGAAATTATATCAGCGGATACATCAATCTTCTGAGATGACGTTTCCGATTTTAGTTTGCGGATTATACTTAATACGTCATTTTTGTGACGTCACGAACAAGGCATGTTTTATCGCTATTTTCTGGCCCATTAAAACTCCGTATTTTCGAAATAATTTTTGAAGGAATGGACCGATTTCTAAAATGAATGCACCAAAACGTTGATATTTATAAATGCCAACCGTATCTGCAAAGTTAATATAGTTTTTACACACGTGCAACTTTAAATAGCAAGAAATTGTGATTCTGAACATAATCAAAATACGTTCATTTTTTGCCTTTGAAGAAAAAATACTCGAAAACAAAGCGGAAAAGCCTATCCAAAGTTTAGATTACAGCCAAGTGTTATCTTATCAGAATAGATTGTGAAAGTATCAACAAACTTCACCGTACAGTTTATTTTCAGAATTTGTACATTTGCAACTACATGTATCCCCCTTATCGCGTCAACGTTATGATAAAAGCGTCAGCAAAACCGGAGAATCGTAACGTCGCAGAGGGAGCGCAGTAGCTCAGTGGTAGAGTGCTTGACTCGAGACCGAAGGGCCGCGGGTTCGAGCCTCACCGGCGTCACTGCGTTGTGGTCCTTGAGCAAGACACATTTATCCTAGCTTAGTACTGGTTCAACCCAGGAAGAACCGTCCCGCATAACTGAAAGATTGTTGAGTGGACGTAAAGAATCAAATCAAACAAAAACAAAGTAACGTCGCAGTGACATGGAAACGATGGAAAGCAAATAAAAAGGAAATACAGCTACACTTTCTGAAGCGATTTTAGGTCCTATCGCTTCATAAACGTTCGTGAACAGAAAGTAATGGACATTGGGAAGAAGTCAGAGAATTATGCTAGCATTAGTTTAACTGGATATCGACTTCCTATCTAGAATACATACACTTAGGTCTATTTCTTTTCAATGGCATGTTATAACTGATGGTACATATGATTCATCAGCAAAATTGGAAGAAGCTATACATTTTCCCGAATGTTCGTATCGAAAGAAAATCTTTCGACACTAAATATCCCATTTCCCCATTTTAACGCAAATATATACTGACGGGCAAAAGCAGTGCTACGTCTAAAATTTGCGATAAATTACTAATAAGGATAAATAAAGCCATAGCAATTAAAATGTATACATGTATATAGCCCACATACCAGGTAAACACAATTGACAAATTAAAATAAACCAGATGCTAGGCTCAAAATTCTAGTCATGATAAGCTTGTGCAGCTCGTGCTTGTGAGTCACATACAATACATGTCAAACTTTTACTGCAGCGTTTCTTTTGCCCGTCAGTACATATGGATTTGGTTCTTAGGCTACCCCGGATAAACCCGATATTCTTTTTTCTATATTTTCCACCCGTATGCAGATAATTTTCAATTGAAAGCACAAGCTTTGCCCTAGTTATTTCATAAAGTATTGCATACAAGCTTCGATGATGACTTCTATTTGCCGTTGCGGCTATTAATTTGGACTATGGGTTGTGCGTACATGGATTCCCAGCCTAATGGCGAACATTCATGACAGCGCAGTCCACAACCTGTGGTCTGATATTTTTTTTAAATAATTCAACTGTATGATTTGAAAAGTAAGCGACGTGGGCTTGAATGCGCTTGGGGCGCATGAGGACGTTCATGGAATACTGGTGTAAAGCGGGCATGTGCGTATGCATGTGCGAATAGATAACAGATAAAAAAAGAAAATGCGAGAAAACTTGAAAAGAATTTTTACATATGATCGGGCATTGGATCTTGTCTAGCAGAACACTGCGCCCCTGGTGAGATTCGAATCCGCGACCTTGCGATCAAGGGTCTGGTACTCTACCAACTGAGCTAACAGTTCTCCTCAAGATTTGTCGGTGATAAACATAAGTATATTTTTAACACATGGTGTCCTTGGTTTGCCATATAATCTGTAAAAACCCCATTCCACTGGACGGCGATTCCACTACGATTCAAATGACACGAATCGTAACAGAAACGGCAAGAGCGCAGTAGAAGCGTACATGTACGAGAATTTTGATGATCGCCACCTCACGATGAATGTTTTGACCTGCTCAAAATTTACGTAGTGACATCGGCGTGAGCTCGAAGCGCTACGGAAGCGTAGTCACATCGCAGTAAGATCTTCAAAGGCGTAGCCGTATCGTGGCGGCATCGTGAGCATCGTAGCACAATCGCCGTTGCGTCGTGGCGAAATCGCCGAGTTATTCGTCCGCGATGCAGCTACGCTTCTGCTACGCTCTGTGCGATCTTGTTAAACCCCCATTCCACTGGACGGCGATTCCGCTACGATTCGAAATTTTGGTCAAAATGACTCGAATCGTAGCAGAAACGGCAAGAGCGCAGTGGAAGCGCAGTAGAAGCGCCCAGGTCGCAGTAGAAGCGTATCGGAATTTCAGATTCATATAGAAAGGATATAATACAAAAGCGCAACGAAAGCGCAGCTCCATCGCCAATGTTGTAGCAAGGTCGCAGCTACATCGCCATTAGCGTATACTAAGCGTAGCCAGATCTTCATTGTCGTAGTGGGATCGTAGCAGCGGCGTAACGGAAGCGTAGTAGAAGCGTACTGGAATCGTCAAGTCCCCAAATCATGTGGCTGTCTACGCTTCCGCGGCGATTTGGCATAATTTTAAAGAAAATCCTAGATCGCCATGAGCGTAGCGGAATCGCCGTCCAGTGGAATGGGGGGGGGGGGGGGGGGTTACGCTCGGTACGTTTCCGCTACTACCTCACTACGACATAAGGGGTCACAGTCCTTGAGCAAGACACATTTTTCCTAGCTTAGTACTGGTTCAACCCAGGAAGACCCGTCCCTGTTTAACTGAACGATTGTTGATGGCACGTAAAGAATCAAATCAAACAAACAAACAAAACAGCTTATAATTTTCAAATAAAATTGTATTTCTTTCTCTAAGGATCTTTTGTCATATCAAACAGTGTAGATCCTGAAGAAATGCGTTTTTTCATCTAGGTCTTCACTGTTTGCCAGGCACGCATTTGTGAGTCACCAGTATATTGATTCATTATTATTTTTCGGAAAAATTTATGTGTCTGCTCATATGATAACGGTACTTCAGCAAAATCGTCCTCTTATCTATTTGCATAATGTTTGTATGAGTGGAGCGAAGGCTCTATTGAGACTGCACACACAGGTATGTACATGTACGGAGGCTCAAACCTTCGCTGCTCGCCTTTGCGATAAAGATTATAAATTCATCAGCTGGGTCACATGACCGTTCTGGTTTTTTTTTATCATATTCAATCATAGAATGCATTTTTACAAATAACCGTAACGACTGGTCGTTGATAATCCCGAAGACTAGTCCTAAGTAGTCTTCTCCGAGATTCATGACAAATCGCGATTCTGTAATCGGGCTCTTCCTCGCGGTGACATAGGGTTGTCTGCGGTTTGTGATTGTGGTATGTCCTGATCATACTCACTTACTAATTATAGTAGACCTTTTATAGTTGGCATGCTACCTCGATTCTGTTCAAAGGTAAATGTATTCATGCCTAAAACATACACTGACGATGTATATATGGAGACGCTTTTATCATAACGTTGACGCTATGAGGGGTATATGTTAGTATATAATTACACTTGAAGGGTTTTCACTTTGTGCTTTACAGCCACAATAGCCTCATCGACTGCTCAACGAAGACTGATAATCAGACAGCTTAAAGGCACAGCCTGATTTTAGACTTCTCTTGGCACACAACTATTATACAGAATCATGCAATCAGTTTGAACATTCGTTTTGAGTGCGCAAAACAACCGTCTCATGGAGACGGTTCTTTTGCGTGTCCACAGCTTAACTTTCGGTTGAAAATTTAGCGTTTGTTTTGGGTTCTCACAAAAAACGCCTAAATAAGACTGTATTTTTGAGTACCCATGACATATGTTTTGGTTGAGAAATAGGGAAAATATTTTTTATTACACATTCTTATCTAGAGACCTGAGAATGATGTGCCCTGGTTTATATGTATATACTGTTACATGTACGTAAATTAATGAAAAGAAACAAAAAAAGAAGAAAAAAGAAAAGAAAAAAGAAAATAATAGATAAAAAAGAATAAGATAAAAAGAAAATGAACAAAACAAAGCAAACAAAACAAAAAAATCTATAGCGGGGATATCTGTATCAGATTTAACTGTTACTATGAATTTTGAATTTTGATACCATCGCCTGATGAGACCCACCGATGGGGCGAAATAGCTGTTGATATTTTGGTGGTTGTTGGAGGGGGTGGCAGTTGAAAGAGGCTTTGGTAGGCATAGCTATAATGCCTGTAAAATAAGCTGAGGTTCACAAGCAAAAATGGTCTCAAAGTTTAACAGAATCGCTTCTTTAGTCATCTTGAATTACAAAATTTTCTTGGGGGAGTTCCCCCAAAACCCCCTCAGGAGAGGGGGGTCAACCCCCCCCCTCATGCCGTCGGCAGTCGGTAAACACCAACGGTGTTCAATGGCCGTACCACTTTCTAAAAGCCGACAACGGCCCTGTGATTGAACATAGAGCGGCAGTATTAGAAAAAAGAAACAGTCTACATTGATTCTTGAGTGCAAGGAGTTGCTGCTGAAGCATTATGGTACGTGGTGCATTATCTGACGACCACATGATACAGTTAAAGGTGGCTACTGGAACTTTGAACTCCCAAAAGTACCAGGACCAAATCCTGGAATCTGGAGTTAGGCCACCCTTGGACTCGCTAGATGGCCAGAACATGGTGCTCTGAGATGACATTGCAAGACCTCACTTTACTCGCATCCTCGAGGAATACAAAAATCAATATAACATCGCTAGTCTTCCAGGGCCGAGCTTGTTGCCGGACTTGAACCCTATCGAACATGTGTGGGACAAGCTCAATTGACGTGTTTGAAACCGGGAACCAGCCGCATGAAGTTTTGAAGAAATTATAACTATCACAGCATTATTGTAAAAGTTTTGTTGAATCTTAAGCTTGGCCTCCATACTGTTTTCATTTAATTTTGTAAAATTTATGGGTAATGTTTGTAAGGTGTTTGCAGCCTATAAACAAGTCAGAGATTCCACTGCTTTTCTTTATCAAGTCGCTGGTATTCTGCTTTTGTTGTCTTCCACAATAAATATTTGATATCTCTCTAAATACTCCGTTCTTACTGTTCCTAAAACCTAAGGATGTTATCAAATGGAATATGCTTAACTTTATGTCAATAGTATGTTAATAGTTTGCCTTCCAAGGCTTACAGTTTTAACGTTTTGTGAAAAATAACAGTTTCGCATATATACTGACGGACTTTAAAAACGCAACACTTGGATAACAGCTTTAATTTATGTCTCGAAAAAGAAGGCAGAACAACAATTTTGATTGTATGTTAAATGACATTCATTTGTAAGTAACACATGGAAAACTTGTCCAACTAAAATGAACTTAATGCATTAAAATGTAAACTTTTTGAGATAAAGGTCAACTGTTTCATGTGATCAAATGTTATGAATTAAATATTCCCTACTTCTTTAAATCAAGAAACACTAAAAGCATCAAATTTGTGCCATGGACTTTGTAAGTTATCGAGGAATCACTCTCATATTAATTGGCAGGTCTGTGATACAGCTTATTTGCGTATATGACGTTTATCTGGGTGTACCCTATCATTCAATAGCTTAAAATCTCCTCTACTTAAGAAATGTTTAAATGGGTAAATTCTTACGGAGCAAATAACGTCGTCCAAGTTAGTTGTACACTTAAAACTAAAATGTTTGCTGAAGAAGCCAGCTCAGGATGACATCATCGTATCCAAGGAAGCTTACATTCAACAGTCTTTTGGAAGATATCAGGGGAAGTTAGTGTTGCGTAATTAAAGTCCGTCAGTATATCATTTTATAAGAACTATTATGTGTATGATAACACTGCTCATAATATTTAAAGGAACACCTGATGATTTTCAATAGGCGAAAATTTAAACCCATGTCCAATCCATGCATTTCACTACACCATAAGGTAGAAACCCAGTTTCATTTGCTACCTTTGTAAAGAGAATCAAAGATTTGGATCAAAAAAAAGGTTTTGATAAAACAAACGTTGCTCAAGTTTGATTTTTTTCTGATACCCTGTAGAATCTTTGGATGTTTTAAATAGTGTAACCTAATGATTTCTGCAACATTAAAATGTTATTGAATGTACAGAAATGATGGTGTTGTGGTGTTTGATTGAAAATCGTCTTTTAATTTGGTTTTGAAAAAAGGGGTATTTTTTTTAACTAAATTCAACTTTTACATAAAGCGTTCCATGGAGATTTCTGGAAATGGATGACATCATTCTCATCAAGAAACATCATTCTTGATCGGTCACCAAACTAATCACAGGAACAACATGTTTTGCCTTATTAAACCAACTTTTGCTACGAGTCGGACAATTGTGATCAATGGCAAAACACGCAGTGTTCCTATAAACATTTTGAGCAGTGTAGTTTGACTATCTTGTCAAATGTTTTTTTTATAAAATTCCCTGACTTTTTCCAAAATTTTAAAATTTTCCTGACTCCACTCACCTTTATATTTTTCATTTTTCACTGACTTTTCCCTGACTGTGCCAGCCAGCATACATGTTTGCATATATTTCTAAAAGAAATTGACTTCCAAGAAAGTGTAACATGTAGCACTTAGGACATGATTGCAAGCATCACACCGTGTTATACACTGAAGGACTTTAAAAACGCAGAAAATGATAATTATTAGTTTTTGCATCCATTACATTTGAGCCTTTTTAACAGATAAAAACGGATGGTAACGTCACTCTGCTTCTATCTGTACCCAATGCAGGTGTTTTTAAAGACACTGGCCACCACCAGCTACGCATCACTGGTTTACTATGTTTTGCACGTGGTGTCCCCAAGAATTAATGAAGCAAAATAGTTTATCATTTCACATGTTGCTTGTAAGTATACATATATATAAAAAAAACACAGCAGCTTTAGTTTTATAGCTTTATTATTCATGCCACGTTTGTCTGAACATGAATGACCTGGCGCAATTGGAAATGTTAAAAACCAGGATGCGTGTTTCTGGCATTGACGGATATAACAATTGCCATCCCTCAACTATATAGCGCCTCAAAGATCGTAACCAGGCTACTGGGACAGTTAAAGATCGACGCAGGTCTGGTCAACCAAGAATGGCGACCCGCCTTAAGATGGCAACTTACATTGATTGTGTATCGACAATATTTACATTGACGATATCCATCCTGGCTGGCTACTGTCAGTACAAGACTTATACTAGGGCTCCAAGGGTAATTTGTTTCTGATTTTTAATAAAAAATATTTTATCGCAATTACTTAAAATCGTGTCGAATTTCTATACAAATACAAACTTCAGAATCTGAGAGTATTGCTATTTGATAGACTGTTTCTCTAACAGCATTTATTATTCTGGCATAGCATTTAAAACATGTTTTGCTGACATATTGATGCTCATTTTTGCCAAATCGCAATAAAATTGATATATTAAGTCAATAAATATTAGGAATTCTGATTTTTGCGTTTTTATAGTGGTTCAGTGTACATAAAGCTATACAAATTTGACAGACAACCATCAAGAAGATCATAGCTGTCAATCAAATTAATGGGTTAGAACTTAACAACAATTTTAAGCTCAATAAGTTTCCTTATCTAGACATGGTTGTGAACCAAGATCTTTTTTACAAGTGTCGGCCACCAGAATTCTGCATGGAATTGAAATCTTTGAACCTGTTTTACTGAGAGGGGGGGGGGGGGGGCAACTATCATCCTTGTAAAGTTTGGTAAAATTCCATTTCAGAGGAGGTACCATTCGGGATGAAAGATAATATACATCCAATAATCACAAAATGTCACCTTAACCATTCACTCCATGATGACGCCTTTGGAATATACCATATATTTGCAAATGCTCCATTTTCCATAATATTTTCACAAGTATTCATAACTTAACTTAAAATGTCCTTGATTTTTTTCAACGTTGTCTAAAAATGTGTATGTGTGTTTTAACATCCCACCAACAGCCATGCTCATATAGAGACAAGGCCACAGCTTAAAGTCTCATCCAACACCGGAACAGGGACCACTGCTTTAAAAGGCAAAAGGTTTATCCACTAAATCTCAGCTGCTCCTACAGGTGGGCTAAGAAAAAATGAGCCAGAACGGGGAGAACGCAACAAAACGTGACGGAACGTAACAGACCTTAACAAAGCTTGTAGTATGTCCGTAGCTGGACGGCGTGGGACGAGACGGCAACGCAAGGTCTACCAAGGTCTGTCAAGGTCTATCAAGTTCTGTTGCTGTCTGCCACGTTGTCCTAACCCGACCCCACAGCTCGAACCTGAAAATGGAGTCTAAGAATCTCAGATAGATGCATCTGAGGAGGAAAGTAGTGGCAAGGGTAGAAATAATCATAACTGAATTGACTTTGATAGTTTCATTGTATTAAAGAGGTGTCATAGGTTACAATTTCTCGTGGCAGAATATTGCTTTTATTTCTCTGAAGATCAGTTAGTGTAGACATTGATAAAATGCTGCATTGTGCGTCATTTCATTAGAATCTTCTGTGTTTTTTTTTAATAAAAATACTCATAAATGAATCACTAGAATACAAAGGGTAAATGCTGATACAAATGGCTGGTGTTATTGTTTCAAGACTCTCATCGAACAGTTTCGAAGAGCTTTGGAGACCTGAAATGCGGTAACATCTTCGATGCGAAGCTCTCTTGCTATAGATGTTGAGAAATATCCAAATTATTGCATTCGTTCTTCCGTAAACTTTGCCCGCACTTTGCATCCGTCTTTAACCTTCCTGCTAGACGATCATTCTTCCATACAGCTGCTGGTGGCCTCCTTGCTACCACAAAGGCTAGATGTACACTCCTAGCAATTATATAAATACGAAATCGGCTTCTTTATTGCCATAACATTTAATGATGTTTTAGATCAAGGATGCATAATGTAACAATTGCAGCAGCTTTGTGGACCTCCTCTTTTATACCGTGGGCATATTGGGGCTCAAACACCATTCATCGCCCACGTTTTATTGTAGAAAACCTTGACAGAACTTGATAGACGTAGCAGAACTTGATCGCAACGTAACAAAACGTGAGAGGTCCCAACAGAACGTGGCAGGCCGGGATGAAACGTAGAACCATCAGTGACAGACCGTAGCGAGCCGGCAACCCTCTGTCACGGCAGACCTTGACAGACCGTGAGAAAACGTAGCGAGACTTAACAGAACTTGAATACAAAGACAAAAATTACTAAAAATACCACGGCAAGCTACGTTTCTGGGTACCGTGACTGCCGTGGCTGCCGGGAACAAAGTGTAAACCTAGCATTATCATCTGACTTCTCAACATACATGTAGTGTACTGGTAGAATATTGGATTTGAAATCAATGGGTCGCTGATTCGAGCGCCACCGGAATATTGTGTTGTGTCCTTGAGCAAGACATTTTATCCTCTGCAGAGTACTAGTTCAAACCAGGGAAAGTTAAGACATGACTGAAAAAATGTTGACAATGACTGAATATATCAACAAAAACACAATTAGATTAAAGATAAAGCAATAATGTATAATGACTACCTATTGCTACTCATTGGGCACTTACTTTGAACTGCACCGATGGCGTACATCAAACAAAATCTCTAATTTCAATTTGTTGAACGCTGTTAGCTGCAAAAAAGTCAGTTTTGCTTGGGCTTGACTTATAATTTGAACTTTTGAGAAAAATAATGGATAATTTATAAACTATGTTTTTCAAAGATTAAAGGAAGATAAAATCGTAGGTATTCACATTTTGACAATTTCTAATATCTATCTGTATATGAAATTACTCAAACTAACAATAAACACACTGTTCACTTTCAGTAATTTGATGTCTTCTGTTGTGTCTCTGGATTAACCCTTAATGCGCCAATCACAACAAAAGTCGTCTGCTTTTCTCGTCTGCTGAAATGTTTAAGAAGCCTCTATGTCAAACAGTGTGAACCCAGAACAGACTGCTCCTATAGGAGCAGTCTGTTCTGGGTCCACACTGTTTGCTTCTATACTTAATATATCAGTACAGTTAGGCAATTATTTGCAGCAGACGACTTCAGCAGCCGACAATTTCAGATGCATTTTGTCTTGGCGCTTTAAGGGTTAAAAACGGAAATCACTTGCACGATGAAGGCACATAACTCAGTTTTATGTGGTTTCGGTACACTGTAAAAGATAAATGTAACTTTGCACCAAATTTGATGGCAGCTGCCACTGGTTGCGGTGTAATCTTTCACAGGCCTTTAAAAGCCATGTTCTGTTCGATTCTTTTTATCGGGTGAATAACTACAACAGTGCGGTGGATCAGTGGTATAGTGCTTGACTCGAGATGGAGGGGTTCGTTGTGTCCTTGATGGGACAAAGACAAACGATACAGACCCCAGATAGGAACGCGGCCTCTGGTCAAGTCTTCTTTGTATTCCCAAAGAATGTTCTATTAAAAAATATTAACATGAAGCATACCACACAATGACCATTTCATTGGAACTAAAATACCATTTTGGGTAAGCGGTTAATTAGGCCTTAACCCTTTGCATCTTTGGTAGTTTTTCATGCTTTTGGTCGTCTGCTGGTTAGTTTCTAAATAAACTTTTTCAAAGAATTCTTTCAGCAACACAATCTAATGGCGTAGCCAGAACGCTGAGAAAGTTACGCAGATCAAAGACAGACTACTGTATCAATCAATGATTCTATCCAATTGCGTCCCTTTTCAAAATGGGAACTTCTCTTAAAGGAAAGAAGTTGCTCCTCAAGGAGCGAGTTTTTTCCTTTAAGAGCAGTCCTTAAGGTATGCGAAAATCACTTTTACAACATTAGGTGAGCTCACTTGAGTGTTGCTATTTTTATTACGCACGAGCGTATACTGCGTAATGGGAGCTACGCCAATGTCATCTGACTGTCAAACAAATTGGATCTAGATCTGGGTTCAATCTGTTTGCAAAGGTTACGAGCAGACAACACTAGTAGGAAATGAGTTAAAGCTATCTGGCGCAATTTTGGTACTATAAAAGATAAAATCGTGCTGATCATTTAGGGGATATCTGTATTCAATTTTTTCTCTGGGGGAGGTATATCGTCAGAAAAACGGTCGGAAATTTAGTTTTACGGCGACGCGTGAGCAGAACCGTAAAACGTGATTTCCAAACGTATATCCGACCAAATGAAATTTTGAATATGGTTATCCCCATTTTAATGCACTTTTGCAGTTTTATCTCATTTTTGAGCGTTGCATGCCACAAAAAGACGCATGTCATCTAACGAAATGTGACGAAGTTAATGACGTCAAACTGTTTCGTCGCAATTTTTTGACGTTATCCAATCAGACGTCGCGTTACAAAAGCAAGTGCACTAGACTGCAAGTTTTCACTCTAATCCATACATTTAAGGTTATAATATGACACTCAGTTTTTTTTCTGTGTTTTCGCATCGCCACATGAGGCACCCACTTTACCATGATATAATGGGCCTGTCAAGGAAGGGGCCACCCAGACCTAATGAATAGACAGTTGCTTTTAAGGCGCAGACAGTTTGCCAAACATGTCAGCCCTAAATACTTGAAAACATATTCGTTGACATGTAAATGTATTTGAATATCAATGGTAATTAGCTCTCAAACATTCTTGTATTCAAACATGTAGACTGATAAAAATAATCACTCTAAATCGTTGGATACCAGAACTCCTTATTATCTACTGACAGTAATATGCATGGCCTCTGCTGAACTTATGCCTCACGGCGCCGGATACTTTTTTTTTTAATCTTATCTGTGTTAACTACATTTTTGGGGAAAATTATCAAAGTCTAAGTCGTTTTGGAGATGATTTATCCCATAATAGACGGACATCCGGACGGTCGGACGGACGAACGGACGGACGGACGGAAATATTGATTATAATTTTAATGGACACTCCTATGCTGTTTGGTTGTGAAATTTCAAAAGAGTTCATTAAACTGATTAAGTGTGTTAACCCATTTTAGCCTAGCATTCTTTTTATGGGGCATTGAAAAACAGTAGAGGACCAGATCAGACGCTGCAGAACGCGGCTTCTGGTCAGGTTCTTCCCTGTTTGTTTCCAGAGCATCCTTTTAGAATTGGAATTAAATTGAAAATTTCTTCCCCAACAACCCTTAAAGTCGAAATGGATTTGCCCAATTGATCATGGCGAGACATTCCATTAGTCATAAATGGATTAACGGTAGAGATTTTATTGCGATTAGTGTAAACCCAGGAGCGGTCTGATCAGCATTGTCATTGTTGCTCTTGCTTGTATGTCCAATTTTTATGGTAAATACGGTACGTAAACACCCCCTAAGATTTTTCATAAGTTAATTACTATTAAGTCTCAAAATAGTTTTAGATGGGACTGGTTGGGGATATAGAAATGCAATAAGCTTTTCCGAAGCCCAAATGTATAACAAGTAGCAAGGCTGAATATGCAAACCCACACATGCTCAAGACCGAACCATTGTGCCTTCGTGTGGTATTTCCAGTTTAGGAGCTAAATTACTTACTAAGAGGCTCCCGTTTGGTTTTATGACTACTTCAAAATGTGCTCAAAAGTTAGTAAAATTTAATGACCACTTGGAGAAATTTGCACATCCATAAAAGTATACCCAAATCTTTAAGTCGAGGAAATGTGTAATTAAAACTTGGCTATTGAATGAATGCTCGATCAATGGTAAGTTTAGTATTTTAGTAGCTTTAGAAGGCCAGTTACGAAAAGAAGCATCTAGAACAACACTATTTATGACCTAGAATGTCCACAGCTTATTACGCCAGCTCTACCGTACCGTTCTTTAAACCAAATTCAATCGGAAAACTTCGGCTCAATTCGAGAATCAAGCCTCGGACGTGTGTAAGGCGTAGTACTATATATGAAAAAGCTCTATTTTATTAGCCGGAATTGGCGTAAGGAAAAATAGTAATGTAGCTTGTGGGTCCAGTCCTTTTGAAATCCATCAATTTGATAACCCGAACGTTTAATTAACAGAATAATGAAGTTTATGAAAAATATAACCGTTTGTTTTGCTGTCACCGCACTTCATGGCATGGTTTCTATGACGTCAGCGTCACGTTGTGTAACGTCAGCGTCACGTTATCAAACTAGATCCTCGATGTACATCAGAGGTCTGATTCCACGGAATTGGCCGAGGCAGTTCCGATTGAACTTATTGGGTAGCAGATACTGCCACTTGTCTTGGTGTATTAACCTTTCAGCCTCTTTACGAACTATTTTCTATTCGATTTGATTTGATTGATCTTGAGAATAAAGGCAACTGTTGCGGCCTCTGAAAACCTTGAAACATGGACAAACCTACACAGTTTTAAAGCAGCAGACTCGGTTTCCATGAGCCTGCTTGTGAGATTTAATCTACTGCACAATAACTCACACACCCTTAGCACCGGTTCTGCTTTCTTTGTTGGTACTTGAGTTTAGTTAATCCTTTGCGTGGTAACTCCTAAACAAACAGACAGTGAAGGTCCAGATGAAATGTCACACAACGTGCTATTGCAGCAGGACATGCACTGTTTCAGGCCTCCAGATAAGAGTGCGTATTGGAAAACTATTTTCGTTTCAATGAGACGGTTCTTTTGATCACCCAAAACACAGGTAAGAAAATAATTACAATTTTATGTTCATATAATGTCCTTATCTAGATCTATGTCAGTTTGTTAAGTTAAGACAACGTTGAGGGCTTGGAGAACATCTTAATTTGGAAACCCCAACCTTTGAATCCTTGAAAGGTACCATGGACCATTTCAGGCTCATTGGTAGTAATCTTTAGTGTGCAATGGGTAACCACGTCGAATATTCGCAGCATCAAAAACTGTCTACTTTCTGTAATTAATGAACATTGTGGGTCCAAATGGGAGTGCAAACTGTTTGCATGTTGGTTTAAACAAATCTGACCCAGAATTACATCTTTTTCCTTACGATTTCAAACTTCTTACAATCAAATTTTTTTCATACCTTCTGTAATTCTGATCATAATTACATATTTGACAATATGTTCTGCACCGAGCCTACATGTAGCACTATATTAATCATTTAAAACATCGCGTTCAATAGGATAGGACTTAACGTTATGGAGGCACTGTAATTTTTGCGCTTTGGCGACTTAGACTGCCAGTAGGATTGTTTTTACTTTTTAATCTGAAGTCTATCCTAGTTAAAATAAACAAATAGTCGAAAAAACAAACCAAATAATCCCTGACCATGTTGTTCCATTCAGTAAGTAAGGGTGCAAAGATCAGGAATCGATACAAGGCTACATCTTGAGCAGGCTGTTCCTCCAAGACTACATCTATGAGCAGGCTGATCTCGGAACAATTTTATTTGCACATGCTTTTCCTATCGGAGAAAATTGATTCGTGCAAACACCGATTTAATGTAAGGGATTTGAAACTCGTTCAATTATTTCTGAACGCGAAATGATAAAAATTCTATTAGCGAAGGTTGATAAACAGAAAAGTGATCCACATTGATTTTCGATCTATTGAGTGACAGATTTTCTGACAAAGCGGAGACAGTAGTGAATTGTAGTGAAGTGACAGTATTATTGAAACAAGATAACTTGGAGGGGTTCAATGTATCGGAAGCATAGTGAAGGAATTTTATAATCATCATAATTGTAGGTAACATGTTTCTAATAGTAAATTAGTAGTGCCGTCTGCTGATAACTTTGCAAACAGTTTGGACCCAGATCAGGCCCGACAAAACGTCGGGCCTGATCTGGATTCAAACTGTTTAGCACTCTGATGTTATACCTTAAAGAATTTTTCGAAGAACTTTAGTTTGAAACAAAAAGTCAGACGACAAAAAAGTATGAAAAATTACCCAGCTGGCCAAGAGTTGTTTGCACATCCTATTTTCATTTTTCATTATATCATTAAAGTGTATGCATTGTTATTGCTTAAATCTAAGTCCTGCTCACAGCATGGGACAGTTCAATAGTCTTGTTAATGACTTGACTCATTTACTCATTAATTCTACCCATGGACTTGTCATTGTTGATTCTGAATGAGGCATACTCACTATAAGCACCTATATTTGTTAGCGATGGCCAATTTCAATATTATTATGTATAATTCTTTAAATAATGTCTTTATTGTCTGTCTTCCACTGACATACTATTTCGCATTGGAGAAAAATTATATAAGTTACATGATTCCGTTCTTTCTTTAAACTTTTAAGGTTGACTGAACGATGGACATTTTGCAATGAAATCTGCAGTCGGCTGAACGATAGGCATTTGGTAATGAAATATTCAGTTGTCTGAACGATATATGTTTGTCAATGAAATCTACAGATGGCTGAACGATGGACATTTGACAAGGACATCTGCAGTTGGCTGAACAATATACATTGTACAATTCAATCGTCAGTTGGCTGAACGATGGACATGTGACAATGCAATCTTCAGTTGGTTGAACGATTGAGATTTGACAATGCAATCTTCAGTTGGTTAAACGATGGGCATTTGACGATAAAATATTCATTTGGCTGAACGATATACATTTGACAATGAACTCTACAGTTGGTTGAACGATGGACATTTGACTATGACATCTTCAGTTGGCTGAACTATGGACATTTGACAATGCAATCTCCAGTTGGCTGAATGATAATCATTTGACAATGAGATCTTCAGTTGGCTGAGCGATGGACATTTGCCGATGGAATCTTCAGTTGGTTGGTCGTTTGGCATTTGGCAATTTAAATTATAGCTTCCCTGGACTTTGGGCATTCTGCAGTTGGCTGAACTATGGACATTTGACAATGCAGTTTCCAGTTGGCTGAACGATAGTCATTTGACAATGATATCTTCAGTTGGCTGAGCGATGGATATTTAGCAATGAAGTCTTCAGTTGGCTGGACGATGAACATTTGCCGATGGAATCTGCAGTTGGATGGTCGTTTAGAATTTGGTAGTTAACATTATAGTTTCCCTGGACTTTGGATATTTTGTAGTTGGCTGAACTATGAACATTTGACAATGAAATCTACAGTTGGCTGAAATATGGACATTTGACAATGTAATCTTTTATTGACAGGACGTCGGATATTTGATAGTGGGGTCTTTAGTTGGCTGCTCGTTGGGCATTTAGCAATTGAAATTATATTTTTCTGGAGTTTGGGCATTTTTCAATGAAATCTTCAGTTTGCTGAACTATGGACATTTAACGATGAAATATTCAGTTGGCTGAATGATTAACATTTGACAATGAAATCTACAGTTGGCTGGACGTCGGATATTTGCAAATGAGATCTTCTGTTGGCTGAAAGGTGGGCATCGGTACTTTTCGACTTTCCACGGAAAGCTTGATTAGTGTGTTTAACAATAGTTTCAAAGTTTACAAACTTTGCTGTTATCGATTCAGTGTAACCAAACGCCACCAATTACGGCCACAAGAAGTTATTAGCATTTATATAGGTTTCAATTTTAAAGGAAAATCCATTAGCAATTTGTGTTTCTTCTATTTGTTCGACCGATCAACGATAACAACCTGAGCCCAGTATGTCAATGTCTCGTATCTATTACAACTTCAAATAGGAGCAAGTAACGGGCAATGTGTGACGAGGGGCTTTTCAGCCGTATGATGCCAGGCATCCAATCTAATACAGGGGTGCAGTGGCAGACCACTCGATTTGAGATCTGGAGGTCCCTGGTTTGAGCCTCACCGGGAGTATTTTGTTGTGTCTTTCGGCAAAACATGTTATATCAAGCTATTGCTAAGTACTGGTTGTACTGCTTACCACCCAGAAAACATTCTAGCAACAACCATAGCTGGTTGACTTTGGCGTTTACTTTCTCCTTGCTTTTGTAATCTGTTCATAACGTTTGCAAACAGTTTGGATCCGGATCAGGACCATCAGAAGGTCGGTCCTGATCTGGATCCAAACCGTTTGACATTTAGATAGTTTCCTGAAAGAAATATTTTAAAAAAATATATTTTTGACCACAAAAGCATAAAAAATACCCATCATTCAAAGAGATAAGTAATAACTCTAACACATCAACTTGCTGAAGCCTCATTTTGCGTTTGAAGGTTCATTAAATTGATGGCAAACCTAAACCCTTATCAGACGT
Source organism: Loripinus fragilis (assembly GCA_964019695.1). Classification (NCBI taxonomy): domain Eukaryota; kingdom Metazoa; phylum Mollusca; class Bivalvia; order Lucinida; family Lucinidae; genus Loripinus; species Loripinus fragilis. Next base: position 5,008,921 of record OZ026525.1, read on the forward strand.
GCTTGGATACGCTGGTTGACAAAGTCCATAATTGATGCTTGGAGACGGTTAAAATAACAGCATATACCTGTCAATATATTGCCAAAACCTCTTCTTTCCATCATGCTAATTTCATATTCAATAAAAGTGGTGTTTCAGTGGTAATTGGGGCTCGCATTGGGGAAAAAAGTGTTTTCTATACACCCAATTTGGTGGCAGCTGAACCGCCAACACACCATCTTGGTGTCACCTTAGTGCTTTAAACCATATTCTGTTCGATTGTATTGATCTGGGCAATAACTATAACAAAAACAGGTAGTAATGTTTAACATTTATCAATGGATAAATACTGGCCTCAATTTGTTTTATTAGGAAGGTGTGGCAGCATTACTGCGACCTCTTTTGATGTAAACTTACATGTACATGTAAGTTTTTACAGTGCCTCGCGAGATATCTGATTCTGTTGCGTGCGAATAATACACGTACGGACCAGTCGGTGCATCCGCGCAGTCTGACCAACGTCTTAATTATTACGATGACTTAGCTTGCTATATTCAAAATGTCAATAGTGCAGCTTCATTCTGTCTTAAGCAGGCTAATAAAATAGAGCTTTAATAGTGACGTTGTGTATGCCAGCAGACTCTGGAGAGAGACTGTCCATTTACGCAGGCTCGCCTGTGCCTTTGCTGCTCGCCTGTATAATACATGTAAATGCCATAATCTTATGTGTTGAAAAATTTATTACTTGGCTTTTTTTTTTTTAAATTTGAGCAACACACCAGGTGGGCGGCAATCGAAAACGATAATACTGGCGACGAACGTAGATCAAAAATCGTTCGAAACAGAGTGTTCTATTGCCATTTGTCGCCGTAAAAGGCAATCGAAAATGATGTTTCTAGCGGTTTTTGGTCCGCGTTCGAAGCCGGATTGTTAAGAGTGTTTCGATTGCCACCTACCCGGTTTGAGCAAACTAATGATAGTTTGGTACGTATCGCAAGAAACGACACATGCAAAGTTTGGACGTTGATAGGGACTCAGATTTTAGGCCTCCTGCATGTGCGTTTAAAAGAGGTTTTGCGCATAGGTGATACCGTACCTAAACCTCATGAGCTGGCATATTTAATTTTCTATACTTTATTACATTTGTATGATATGCAGACCGGAAACCCCATAACGGGTACTTTGGCAAACAGTGAAGATCCATAATGCGGCATTTTATCAGGGTCTGCATTGTTTGCTTAGAACAAAATTGGATCTTCCAAAAAAATAAATACATTATAACATGTGGCCCCTTTATATATATAATTTAACTGTATCAAACTTTGTGAAAACCTCATGCAAACTTCCATTAGTCTGCAAAGGGTTGAACGAACTAGCCCTTGCAGCCCCTCGAACACGACATGTGATTTCCAACAATGTGGGATTTTGACAAGTGTAGACTCAGGCGAGCCTGTGCAGCTTCATGTTAAGCTTAGTAACTCCAAAAAATGTTCGGTCAGTAGCTTAATAGTCATATAATATTCAAGCGACGAGCAAAGCCTCAGATCAGACTGCGCATATGCGCAGGCTGATCTGAGGCTTTGCTGGTCGCACATACCACATTATTGGAAAACTCATGTCGCGGCTCATATGTGTTTTAAACAGAGCAACAGTGTATTAAACTGAAGAATCATTGATTTACTGGGCCCAAAGAGATATGAAAATTGGAAAGTGAGAAAAGAAAAGTATCGAATTGCTGCTACCTACCATGCATGGGTCTAATCGATGCCCTTATCATTTAGTTAAATCTTTATAGAAATCGTCGTAGTCGTCGTCGTCGTCGTCGTCGTCGTCGTCATCATCATCATCATCATCATCATCATCATCATCATCATCATCATCATCATCATCATCATCATCATCATCATCATCAGCAGCAGCAGCAGCAGCAGCAGTAGAAGTAGCAACAGTTTAAATAAGAATTATCCTCAGAAGCATTTACAGTGCTATTTTTCATGCTTGTTGGGAAACAGGGGGTAAGGGTGGCATGTTCATTTAATCCGGTGTCAAATTAGGTTATTGATAAAATTATGGTAATAAAAACCAACGGGCATATTACATGTAATTCATTTTTTAGCAAGATGTTGAGCATGGTCACATGAGCTTCTGTGAGCATGACTTACATGTAGTAGCCAACGACATATGTTAAGGGCAAAGTTTATCCTGTTGTGATCTAACGGGTTTTCCTATACAGATAAATGCAATAAGTTATATATTTATATCATAAGGGGTCACAGGTCGAAATTCTTTTCACAATGATTGTTTTTACCTTAAAAAACAGTGAATGCGGCATTTCATCTGGGTCTTCACTGTCTGTAAAGGTACCCGTTTAGGGGTTTACTAATAGACAAATACCGATTATTCGGCAAAAGGGTGATCTGTATTCTCTTTAATTCACATTGTACTGTCTGCAATTAATGCGATATTATAATATACATGTACGATATTTTAAAAGTTTTAAATGAGTTAAAATATAAGTAGACTTAATTCATTTGGTGGAAATGATAATATAATTAGCGTATTATCAATTTTAGGTTTCCGAATAAATGTTTTCTTAAAGTTTGCCCTTTATCCATTTTATCTGTGAGATATTTATATTGGTCACAAAGAATTTAATCACCGTTGTACCAATATTTACATCAAAAGTGATTTATTGAAATTTTGTGAGACCAATATTTATAGGTCTGGTAGCCCAAATGTGTTTTTGAAAACAAACACTTAGCACGACGATTATAAAATGCTAAGATAGTAGCCAAGCCTTGTGAAAATGAACTCATTCTCGCAATACGATGGGCCATTTAATCTAAACTGATCAAAATAAGTTAAGCCCCATAGGTATATTCAGTATTTGCTATCAGTGTGTTTGATCGATACATGTAGCTACCATCGATATAAACAAGGTTTTTTTTTAAAAGTCAAACGAACTATAGGCTTTTTCCTTTAAGGTGAGATTTTTTAAATTCATTTTTACTTTCTGCAGGGATTCCTAAATCCCCGAACTATGAGGTTGCTCCCCAGATCCCTGAAAATAATTACCAGTGCTTCCCAGCTACATGAAAACAAATAGTCCTTATCTGCAGATCCCCAAACCACTCGGGCCCACATCCAGACCCTCAGTTATATCTAATGGTTCATTCAATGAAGGGCAGATTATGTCGCGCCCGCATGGTTCCAATGTACTGCGATTGCGTTTATTGCACTAACTTTGTTACGCTGAGTTCTCACTGGGCAATATAGCTTCTAATCCATATACTGCAGTAATTATGTTGCTATGTAGGTCGAACCTGACTAATGTTGCTATGTAGGTCGAATAGAATATTAACGTTCAGATAATATCGAGCTTCTGAAAAAGAATCCGTCTATTTTATCTCCGCCACCTATCTTTTTTAAAGATATTTCTTGTTTATGTTTCAATCGATTGCATGAAATGAAGCTATCTTCAGCATGTTCAGTACATATCATTCACTTGAAAGCGAGACGCAAAAATGCTCAGATCAGTGATGTACTATATTAACCAATTATGTAATGAGTTATCAATGGCATAGGCAACAGCCCCCTGTGCGTGTGGGTAGGGTCGTGTCATTCAAAGGGGTCTTATTTACTGAGTTTGTCTAAAATTGTGTGTGTGCAGGGGGCATAACTGGAAATATGTGTAGGGATTCAAACATGCCTGCCTGAAAAAGGGGTGGTAAAACTTTAAAACAAAGAGAACAGAAATAAACTAGAAAAGTGTATCGTTATTACGAGAAAGTTTCTATAGCACTCAAACAAGACTACTACTTTTCTTTCGCTTCATGGCAGTTGATGTTTTATCTTAGTTTTGTTGTGTATTGTGTTCTCTTTGGTCTAGTGATCATCTTATGCTTAGATGCAGTTGGTTGCTTGACTGGATGTGGCGATTGTATTCGTTGTACTCCTGTGCCCCGTGATTTAACAAAAACAACAACAGAATAAGGGGTTTGGCACCTGTAAAATGTATTTAAGCCCCCCCCCCCCCCCCCACGGTAGCTTAGGCTGTTGTCCGTTCTAAAGTGGTTGTGTTGCTGTTAATATTTTGTTTAATGTGCTTCCCATTGTTTGTGGGAGTTCTGGGTTTGTCTTTGTTTTGTTATGCATTACTTTGTGTCCATTTCTAGTCCATTATTGTCTTACAGATGTATTGTTACTATAAATGTTCTGTGGCTCTTCCTCACGGTGCCGTGGTTCGTTCTGCAGTGTGTGATTGTGGTATATCCTGGTCATACTCACTTATGTTTTGCACTCATGTAGACACCGATTTACGCATATGCTGTAAGTGCCAGTACCATTGCCATACCATATGTAGCTGTAGACCCGCGAAGATTGCTTTCTCGCGATCCGGTCCAGATAAGTAGTTTGTATCGGTTACTTATAACAATTTCAATTCATGTAAGGTCATGTTTACTTTTGAAAAATGTAAATATTTGACTAGGATATATATTTGTGCCACTATATTAAATTTTTGTTCTTATCGCGTAGGCGAGCAGTGAAGGCTCAAACGAGTCTGTGCAAACGCGCAGAATCGTTTGAGTCTTCACTGCTCGCATATATACAGAGTATGGAAGCATATAAATGTGCAGACCGAAACTAGACATCACGCATGTGGGACGCAAACCGTTAACTAATTGGTTGACCTATTTCTTTTTGGTTTATCAACAAATATGACACAAATTAGGACAGGCTTATAAACGCTACCTTTTATCAGATTTGCAGACTTTATTTATTAGGACGGTTTATGGTTTGCAGTTGTGTTTCCATTGGTTGAGAAAACTTTCAAAGAACTTTATTATAAACTATATGTATAAGCATTGACATGTACAAGTTCGTGATGCCTCAGTGCGTCAATACATTTGCCCGTACAGTACAGCTATGATCTTGGAAGTGGGGTGAAGGTCACCTACGTGACATATCAAGTTTGCTTTTCGCCTTTTTTTCAAATGAGGTACGCATGCTACTTTAGTAAGCACCAAATAACTGATACAGGCACAAATCGATCAACACCAAAAAACATTCCTCATTTTTCAAAATAGCATGCGAGTAATGGAATGGGTATAATTTTCAGGTTGATTTCCTATGAATCTAGCCCATACAGAATGGCTGCCAACGAGAGGTTGACGATTCAAGCACTAAAAGACCATGACAAAGTCGTACCGAAGTTGAAAGCTCCCTCCTCACAGCCTCCCAACAGAGAAGTACTGACTTAATTCTTAAAGCGCCAATCACAACTGCAGCAGACGACAAATTTTGCGACATCTTTCCTATTTTTTGAAAAAATAAGGTATGCTATTTCACGAGAATCGTCTGAAATAGCATGCCTTATTTGTTATTTTTGAAGAAGAAGCAACATTTGAAATTGTAGTCGGCTGCAAGCTGTAAGTGGCGCCTTATGTGTTAATTCGCTTATTTGGACGAGCTCATGGCATTATAGTATTTATCTGATAGTTATGCTGAAAGTCACTTGTTAAACATGGGAGCGCAGTGCTTGACTCGAGACCGAGGGGTTGCGGGTTCGACGCCTCACCGGCGTCACTGCGCTGTGTCCTTGTGCCAGACACATAAATCCTTGCTTAGTACTGGTTAAACCCAGAGAGACCCGTCCCAATATAACTGAAAAAATGTTGACTGGGACGTAAAGAATAATTCCTAACAAAACCGGTTAAACATGCATGTGCAGCCATCTAGTGGGGTAAGAGGATACGTCCTACTGAGTGTGTGCGAGCAGCAAAAGCTCTGGCAAATCTGAGCTTTCGCAGATCGCCTTGTGATAAGTATCAAAATCTCATACATGTACATATGTATACTGGCCCTTGATAAAACCTGGATTCAGTGCAGATGTTCAGGCTTGGCGAGTCACTTCTAATTCAACCCATATATGCCTAGCGTCATTTTGTGGAACATATGCAAAAAGTGCAGACCAAGACTAGACGCCACAGAACGTGGCGTATGATCAGCGTCTCCGCTGTTTGCTAATGTTAGGTTTTATTAAATTTTGAATATAAATGATTAAAATGCTAACAAACATCCACCCAACGGAAATGAACTGGCCAAATTGATAAGAGTTGGGAATTCCATTCGGCTTGAAGAGTTAGTCTAATCTGTCCACAATGAAAGGCTAGGCATGAAAAATATTGTAAATTTGACCTTGGCCTAAATTTTTTAGGCATAACCTAAGTAAGTTACTTTCTAAAGCCTTGTTTTGAAATTATTGTTTTTAAGGGTATAATTTTAACTTCTTCAACATGTTCAATCGATATATATAATTTAACTTATAGAGGCTATGTCCCTTTCTGCTTCATGTCCGTTTACAAAAAGGCGTTTCCAAGTTAAACCAGGTTGTATGTCAAATTAGTTTGCAAACATATTCCTATTGTATAGTCTGCCAAAATTGACCTTAGACTGATTAATTTTCTCCAAAATCTTCGTGATATTCGTGCGTTTTCGTGGAGTACTCCGAAATTGGTCACGTTTTTACAGAGAATATGAAGATAATATCAATTCGTTAATGCAAATGGTCTGATAGCCTAGTGGTTAGTTGACTACTTACAAATCAAGCATTCCTGGATCGAAACTTGGAAGGAACATTTTTTATTTTAATGTCAACTTGCTTTCTTTCATCGTATATTTTACGCCATCTTGTGATGAGCTTTACACCTTGCATTTGTATTTAGCCGCTTTCGTATTCATTATTCCCTACGTTCCCCACTCTTTCCTTACATTAACGCATGCCAAATTCAAATAAATGTATTCAGTTGTGCACAAAATCAAGAATAAAGACAAAAGAAACCAGCAAATCGAATTTTTTTTATCTAAATGCTACTGGACTCGAACCCACATCTTTTGAGTGCTAAAACACTAGACTATCCACTAGGCTATCGGGGATTTCATTTCTGATTAGTAATTCTACAACAATCTAAAGCGCACGTTTTACGAAGATTCACGAAGACTGAGTAAAATTCATATGTCTCGGGTCAATTTTATAATTGTGATATTAAAAAATACCTGTGCGATAAAAGTTTGAAAAACCAAAAACAATTAGTGACTGTGTCAGATCAGTTTGGAAGAAAATACGCATCTGTGTCAAATCAGATTGCAAGTATGTTAATCCATATCAAACCAGTGTTTGCAAAAAGGGGTGCAAGTGTCAAATAAGTTGCCTAAAAAGTTACCTTTTTGCGTGCAGCTCCCTAGCTAATATTTTACAGGAAGGAGACAAATGCAAATATTTTCACTTTTAAATGAGAGTTATCTCTTTTCAAATGTGTTTACAGTCCCGTCTGTTTGGCAAGAAAGTAAACACTTTCCCTTATGTTTTGTTTGATTGAGAGATTATAACAAGTTTCAAAATAAAAGTGTTAAATGATAAATTTTAGCCATAACATGATGAGACCAATATGACGAGTGCGTCGAGCATCTGCCCAGTCTGATCAGAGCTTTCGATCTCCCTAACCATAAGGTCTTACCTTTCAATTCAAGAGTATATGGTAAAGACTCTGGTGTGATTGGGTGGATGATGTTTTGTTGGTTTTGTCATGCATCGACTGTTAAAAGTGCTGCGTGAATTAAAGGGCTAATTTGGCCCCATCTGAAACCAGAAACTGAAAGTTTCTTCTGATTAGCCGTTTAGAAGAATAACCCAAGTTTAAAAGTCTGGCCCTTCTCATTTAGATGCTGTCTGATCTGGGCTTACAATGTTTGCTAAAATCTTTGGATCATTAAATAATGTTTGAAGGACACAATAAAAAAGTGAAGAACAGAAGATGTGATATTGTTTTATTTTACTAGTTGTTAACAAACAGACAAACGTAAACATGTTTAAAAATAAACATCATAAAACCTGTCTTAAAAATATACGAGTATATGTACCTACCCGACCTAACTTTTTCCGAGGCGTTACCCTAAACAAACCGTTTTTCAGGCTTTGAATAAGAAGAATTAGGTGAAAAGCAATTGTTTTGGCCTCGTAGAGGGGGAAGGGGGGCAAATATCCGTTTAATGCATGTACACCCTGGTTTTAACACAGTCAAAATCTCTAAAATAATTTCTAAGATCTGGAGACAATATATGGAGACGGTACCACCTTCTTTTTCTGTTTTTTCTATTCCGGTGGATATGTTGTTTTAGTTCAGTGTTTATTGTATCCTTTACTGTGGGTGTCTTCTGTTGGTCTTTGGTAATGACATCTCCTGACCCTGTTCAATTGTTTCATATACATAAATGATGTAACACGGGTGAACATGTTTTATTCAACTTCGAGTTTGATAAATTCAATCATACGATAGCACGAATGTTAGGTTCTATTTATCATTACGACATTTATATTAGTTTAAAATCGCAATTCTGGTGTAAAAATGTTACGATTTTGTCATGATGCACTCAACGTTGTTATGGACGTCAATTCATAACGTTACCAACATCTGTAAACTACTATGCATGGCATTATATCACTCAAAGACGCGACATCATTATGATGAATGTATTTATTCTTTAGCATAGCTCTGTATATGCTACTGGTCCAAATAAAAACAAGAACAACAACAAACCTGCAACAAAAAGTGAATATGAGCAGTGCATTGCACAATCACGGATCACAGAACAACCCATATGTATGGCACCATGAGGAAGAGACACCAGAGACACTCTGACACAAAGACGCACACATATAAATACGCCATAATAGGATAAGCAAGGCAGTCAGTTCTTTCTTTCTCAGCATGATAATTACCAAACTAGAAAGAAAGGACGACAAGAGATCACAGTCACTGGAGTATGGGGCTAAAATAAATTTTACTTGCCCAATCGTCGACTTAGATTCTGCCGTTGTAAAACACATAAACTGTTTAACGCTTGCATGTATAGCAGCTTCCAAACCTCACAGACGGGAAACTATCGGTCCACAAACGAAACGCCTCTAGTGTGCCAATAGACTAGTACAAATAAGGATGAAACTAACGACTATAGACTAATGACTAAAAACCAAACTCACTGTGTATAATAGTGTACACTTTGTACCTAATTGTATCGAAGGGGAAATGAATTTAAACATAAAAAGCGACAGCTACGTGCTACAACCTTTATAGTATAGTGGCTAGTAAACATGAATCGTATGCTGATTGCATGTGGTAACGGTTTTAAGCCTCATGACGGACACTATTGAGACCGCTGTATATCCATACTGAAAGGGGTTTAAACAAACAGCCATTATTAAACGGTAGTGTTCTCCATCCACGTTTTAGGGAGCGCAGTGGCTCAGTGGTAGAGACCAAGGGGCCGCAGGTTCGAGCCTCACCGGCTTCACTGCTTTGTGTCCTTGAGCAAGAACATTAATCCTAGCTTAGTACTGGTTCAACCCAGGAAAACCCGTCCCTTTATAACTGAAATATTGTTAATGGGACGCAAAGAATCAAATCAAACAAAACCATCCACTTTTTGTTCGAGCGACTGCATGATTGACCAACTGTTAATAACAGGTCAATCCTATCGATGTTAGTTTGATCGCCATTCGACTAAACGTGGATGGATAGGCACCATAAGTTTACCTCCCGAGACAAACTTTCGTACATGTAGATTAAAACGTGTTGCAGTACAGATTATGCTCTATCTACCTTCTTCTGGAGGAAAATATGCCGTTCCAAAAACCCGGGGCTTCGGTCGTAAAATCATGATCGTAGAACGCATTTTTACGATCGAAAAAGTTGGTTTGGGCAATGGTAAAATGCAGTTTTATTTAAGCATAACAAAAACCGTTAACGGATCATCATTTGTGTTTACCAAAGTAGAAGAACGTTGACAGAAGTACGGCTCTACTGTGTGTGGTAACCCAGCACATAGCTCGACTATCACGGTTACTTTTCTTCTGTGGTGACGGTAGAGAGTTTCATATATGAAATACCATAGTTAATGATTACATAGCAAATTATTCAGAAGTTAGATATTATTAGCGTAATTTAATAAATAAACGATGGCCAATAATTGTATATATTGAGGGGCTGCAAGTTCTATTTCGAATAAAAAAATGTTTTCTTTCACTGACGATCGTTTTTTTCTTAGCAAACAGTGTAGATTCTGATCAAATGCCGCATCTGGATCTGCACTGTTTGCCAAAATGCGGATTTAGGAGCCAATAAAAGATAAACGGCTAATAAGGTATGTGACTAATTTGGTCGTTTTATTAACACTGCCTACACTCAAACCAATTAAGTGAGTGAAGAGCTATTCCTACAAAAGTAAACGTGAGAGCAAGTAGAGTTCGAAATGTCATATGTGTTTGGTAAAAAAATGAGTATGACCAGGAAATCATACAATCGTAGACAACAGGCAAACCCATGCCACCGCGCGCGTGTGTGTGTATGTGTGTGTGTGTGTGTGTGTGTGTGTGTGTGTGTGTGAGTGTGATTTTTGTGTGTGTGTCTGTCTGTCTGTCTGTGTCCCGTCAACAGCTTAGGCCAAATGCAGTCAGTGCCATGGCTTAAAGTCGCATCTGACATACTGAAGGAGCCGAATAACCGTAGTTGAAAGTAAGACAAAGATTCAACTTGTATTAACCGATATTTCGATAACTCCAGGCGATTGCTATGGTCAGTCTAACTTTGCACGCACGTACGTGTTTGTATGCATCTCCATACTCAATATATCAACGAAAATCATTTACAACAACATCACTCCGTCTGGCATATAAAAAAGTATGGGCGTGTGTGTTGGTGTTTGTGCGTGCACTGGTTTTCCTTCTTTTAAGTGGAGACCAGGGCTGATGTATACAAGGCACTATTTGGGCCCAGGTTGCGGTGTGCAGAGACTGTTTTTACTCCCTGTCTGACAGACGCAGTTATGAAAGGTGTGAAGGTGCAAGGAAGACTGTTGTGAGTTGGGCATATGAGCTCTTGTACAGCAAGAGTTGGTGTTTGGTATCTCAATTGTTCAGAGCTGCAGGAAATACAGAAACAGGCTTTTCTGACCTCATTTCTATTGCCTTTATAACAGCCTGGCAATCATTTATCAAAGAGGGTGCATGTCAGGGCTAGTGTGGGTCCCGCCCATATCTGTGTTGCCGTCCGAGTCCTTATTTGGACGGTTTCAGCTTGATTTGGGGTTTTGGCTGAAGATGTATTTGCGGAGACTTTTGTAGTTTGAAGCCCAATTACACTACCCTCTGTGTTTTGGCCGAGTCAGGTGGTGGTATATATTTCCCTAGGGAATTCTCGCAACTTGAATAGTTTTTACTGCAGATCGTCGATAAAACCAAGAGAACCTAGTATCTGAAGGGCCACTTGTTCGAGACTCACAAGGGGCCAATGTTTGGTGTCCTTTAGGAAGACACTTTATATGTTCTGCTTAGAACATGTTCAACCCAGAAATTCATGGAACGTCCTGATATGACTGAACGATTGTTAACTGATGCGTAAATCATCAGCGCCGACAAAAACGCATTTCGACATTATTTGAACACAGTCAGTTGGCCAAAATAACACCTAGCACCCATATAAAGTATTTTGACAAACAGTTCAGATCCAACGTAGACACAAGACAGATGGTGAATGAAATAATTTCTGAAAAGGGTCTACATTGTTTGCTTAAATGATACAGGTACATGTACAGTTACTCTAAAAGCTAAATATCACTGCCGTTACACCCTATAATTACAGATCGATCCGTCAGTTTAAATGGATAGAAGACTCCAGCAGGCATAAATGGGTTAACATATCTACACTGTTCCAGATACAATCATTATAGAGTTCCCACTCTTTCTCAAGAAACTTATAGCTGTTCTAATTGAGATAGTGGAGGGGAAAGGATGACCGTAAAACCAATTTTAAAACGATTTTCTACCAAACAGGGTGTCTGGATTCGCAGTCAAGCACATTGAAGGTTGTGCCAGCGGTCCCATCAGTGTGTTGTAAAAAAACAGGTCTTTTCGACATCCCAAAGTGTTTCTAAAACTATAAAATATTACATGTATTATGTGATATTATAAAACACAATTTTGGAACTACATCGGCACAATCTACAGTCCCAGTGAAAAAAGAAAGAAAAATATAAAAAGCCACTTGAGCGTTAGACTGGGAATCGAAGGGATGCTAGTTCGAGACTCACCGCCGGCGCAGTCAATAGTGTGTCCTTCAGCAAGACACGTTATCTACTGCTCACTACTGGTTCAACCTATAAAAACAGGAAATCGTCCCAACATTACTGAACATTTGTTGGCGTGGAGGTAAAGTGCCAAAAACAAACCGAAAAAATAAACTTGAGAAAAAATATGTTTTCGGTAGGAATCGAACCATGGACCACACGTATATGAGTCACTTGCTCTAACCACTAGACCACAGAGTCTGTTGTAATGATTGTTTCTTACTTCGTTGTTTTACTTTGGACGTGTTTGTAACTTTAAATGAGTACAACTATCCATAACAGTGAATATACGTCATTGTATGCGCATGAATAATTTTCTAAGCGAGGCGGATCTAGTTTCCATTAGTATGTGTTTCTATCAAAATTACAAATAAACACGAAAATTATTTAAGAAATACACTGGAAGTAATGATACGGATGTATGGGAACCTATTTACACGAGCAGAAGCTGGAGATGTAGCACATTTGTTGTGTTTTTAAATGTTGTTAAGTATAAGTTGAATCCGTCAACATTCCTTACTCATAAACTTTAGTCTTAGTCGTTAGTCAATCCTTATTTGTACTTGTACTAGTCCAATAGTAGCCAGGCCCGAGGTAATAAAACTTGAGTTCATTCTTACGCACTGATTGGCTGCTTGCGGACACGTGTCCGCAAGCAGCCAATCATTGCACTTTTCTTTTAGTTTGAGGCTGTTCTCAAGTTTTATAATCTCGGGGCCTGCACTGTGTAAGCTGCTTGGGATTGTAATGAATCACCACAAAGAAAATGATTGAGCAGGTGTTAGACAAGATATGGGGCTAAATATCGAAGTTCTTCGCGCACAAAACATTAAAATGAATGTATGTCCATGTCAATAAACGAAAAGACAAGACAAATGAGGTTTCTCATTGCAATAACAGCGACAGCTGATAAAATATGAACGTATTTATTTTATTATTTAAGAAAGGCTGTTCAAATAAATTTTAGTCCGTCGTGCAGGCGTACACTATTTTTATTTGTTTGTTTGTTTGATTTGATTCTTTACGTCCCATCAACAATCTTTCAGTTAAACAGGGACGGGTCTTCCTGGGTTAAACCACTACAAAGCTAGGATAAATGTGTCTTGCTCAGTGACGCCGGTGAGGCTCGAACCCGCGCCCCTCGGTCTCGAGTCAAGCAATCTACCACTGAGCCACTGCGCTTCCACATAAAATGGAAATAATATGAACATATGCAGTACGACCTATCGTGTCTGCATAGAAAGCAGGCCATTATCGGCACCCCAGCGAAACGTCATAAAAATGGCGTTTCGCTGGTGGGCCGGTGGTAACCCGCTTTTAAACGCATACTAGGATATAAACATGTTTTGGCGAGCTCGCAATTTATGTACACCATAAAACCACACTTCATGGAATAAAGGACAGATTTCTTTAAAAAAGAAAAAAAAAAGATACAATCTGAATTGCATCTCGATGCGAAGTGTTCAAAGATAATGCATGCCGAAAATCGTACAAATAAAAAAGCCAAGTCTCAGGGAATTAATAATAACAAAACGGCACCCTACCCCATTGTAGCTTTCTGTAAGACAAATGTTCTGTTATAGATGTGACTAGACTGGCCCCAGTCTCTAATGTCATTTTTTCTAGTAAAACTAATATTCTTTCTAAGATAGCAATTTTAAACTTTACTTGGAGTAGTTCTTGACTATCAGAGGATAGAATTTTTATAAGATGATTTTCCTAGCTAATGTAATTAAATGCATTTTAGTGGACTGATGCCAGTCTAAGATGTGACAAGTTCTGCTATTTACCAAAACCCTTCAGAATGTAAATGATCAGGTGCTGACATAGTTTCACCTGAAGACGTAATAAATACAGTTTCAATACAGCCAATATAGTATGATCCGCGTTAGAAGAAAACAATAAAACTGTCTGCGGGGCTAAGACTTAAACTAGTCTGCTTAGCTACGTAGACAAGCTATGATCTTAAAAAGGTTGCAATAAAATACCATAACTGTCGTTCTATCTTGGTTGTGAACAAATGCGCAGTTCAGTCTGCGCAGATGCGCAGGCTGAACTGCGCTTTTGTTGTTCGCTGATGGCATGAAAAACGTTTCCCGTGACATGGAACTGTAATATCGCTGCTTATATTCATAAGGTAGATAAGCGAAACAATGACATTTTTGGGAGAGAAGACGTGAAAATCAACTCAATGGTCAAAATTAAAACACACACCATAACCAGACTGAGTAGATGCAATGACTTTTACTGTTCGCCATTAAAACGCAGGGAATGCAACGGATAAAGGACTTTTGTGCGAATCAGTTTGTGGGATTCGTTTCTACTTTGCGAAGCATTATCTTGCTCATGATTTAATCCACCCGGGATGGATCGGCTTATTTTATTGCTTCTTATAATTGTTAATTCCCCCAAATATTGACAGTTTGTGATGGAAACAATATGGCGTATCATATGAGAGGACCAACCTCAGCTCCTTGTAGGATATTAAACAGATCGGTATGTTTTTGAATTACAGTAGTTTCAGTCTTGAGTTTCAAATGAACGTATTCGTGAACAACTATGTAATAAACCATGAGATTATGGCCATCTGAGCAGCGAAGGCTATGGCGAGGATGTTTTGATGCGCAGCTTCCATTGTGTTTGTGTATTCGCGGCGCTTAGTATAAAAGCAACTAACTGTAATGTGCACGGCCCGTGTTGAACGTAGACAAATCAGTATCCGGTGTCATAGTCAGGACCCTTAGGGACAAAAAATAGGTCCCGTGCGAATTGTGTGCCGATTTATGGTGACCTATATCAAAACCTCTAATTGAGTCTTACCTTTGATTTAAAGGTGGTCACCCATCTCAAATCCGCGTCTGAGGCTAGTTATGACGTCATAAATATGACGACCATAATGAGAAACTGCTCGTTAATAAAAGCTATGGTTTGTGTTGGTATGGTCATATTTATCTAACGCGAACGCTTTTTAACATAATATCAATTGTTTTAGTCATATGATGGTTACATCAATGCTTTACCTGACTTTGACATGAATTATTTCTCGATAACCATATTTTGCATGCAAAATACCGTAGATTAGCTTATCGGGCCACCTTTAGACTGATGGCTGAGAATGTTATTGCCCCCCCCCCCCCCTCGGGAATATCAGTAGGAATGTGTGGAAAGCAACTTGAATGGACATACGAACTCACACAGTTATTATAGTTCGCACGAGTGGGTAGTGCAAAAGGGGTACGTACATTAAAAGGCTATTTTGGCTATTTTGGCCCCCCTATGAGGCAAAAAAAAATGAAAATTGCTTTTCACAAGTTTCTTCTTATTAGTTTATTAGAACAATAGCCCAAGTGTAAAAGTCTGGATTGATTCTATTTTTACCGTTGCTATGGTAACAAATATGGGTGCAAAAATAGGCTGAAAATAGGAAAGTGACCATTTGGGAGCAAACTTAAGACATTTGACAGAGAAATTAACATGGAGCACAAGCAAATACCAAAAAGATATTTGAACAGAGGGTGAAAATTATCACCGCACACAATATATTAAAAGGTTTTTTTTGGTATTCGCTTGTGCTGATATCTAATTCTTAAAAAATGGTCTGAAAAGCCTTATATTTGGCTCAAAATGACAATTTCTCTATTTTAAGCCTATTTTGTGGGCCTTTTTTGTTACGATAGGAATGGAAAAAGTAAAATAAATGCCAGAATGTTACACTTAGACCAAGCATCTAATAAACTTATTGGGTGAAATTAGTGAAAAGCAACTTTCAGTTTTTGGCTCCAGAGGGGGCCAAATTTGCCCCTTAATGCACGCCCCCCTTTCGATACTAAGTCTTTAAAATATTGTTGTTATTGATGATTTCAATTTGCATATTTTTCAATCTAAAATAGATATTTCGAATTTTTCGGAAATTTTCTTAATTTTAAATTCTCCTAGCAGCCTCGTCACGGTTTTGCATAGAAATGGTTGGACACTGTTTAAATAAAGAAGCATGCAGTTTGATCCAAATATACCATGTGGTTCAAGATTTATGAGCATTTTCACTTACTGACCATGGCCGACTGGACCGATGCTCAGCAAAGCCACGTCCATCAAAAATGCTGTTATGCATGCCAGTGGTTAGACGAATGTTGACATGTTGCAGCCTTGTGGTTACCTGCTGGGAAATGGCTGACCTCTTCGCTCTCTTGTAATGTCTTGTCTCTCTTGTGTTTGTCACTTTCCCATATGGTGTCCTGTGGTATTTATTTGTATGGATTCCTGATCGTTGCCCTCTCTTTTCTGTTTCCTTATGCATACGTATGCAAAGTTTGATCAAAATATACCATGCGGTTCAAGAGTAATGAGCATTTTCACTAACTGATAAAGGGCGGACAGACCGACTCATACATTGTTTACACACCTGCGGGTTGTGCATTTTTTTCCTGATCATAAATCTAGGCATGGGACCCAACAGAACAGAAATGAGCAAGGAAAATGACTGGAGGTGTCTCAGCTTTACAGTAGCGCTGAGCAATTTAAAATGTAACCCAAACTTTATGATAGTTTCTGGGTTATTTGGTTGTAGCACTCATAGAGTACAATTAAATACAAAAGAACATTCCAAGGTAAATGCGCTATTTAAAGGGGACAGCAACACTGAAAACAAATGAATCTGAAATGTATAAGCCCTTATTAACTCTTAAAGCGTCAAGAAAAATGCATTTGAAAATGTCGTCTGCTGAAGTCGTCTTCTGCAAATAATTGCCTAACATTACAGACGAATTAAGTATAGAAGCAAACAGCGTGGACCCAGAACAGACTGCTCCTACCTAGGAGCAGTCTGATCTGGGTCCACACTGTTTGTCATAGAGGTTTCTTAAACATTTCAGCAGAGGTGAAAAGCAGACGACTTTTGTTGCGATTGGCGCATTAAGGGATAAATCGCGTAATCTGCCACAAACCCAATCAAAATCGAGTGAAAAATAAGACAGTTATAGATGCTTGTATAATAGATAATAAAAAGCTATGGAGGACAGCCATTTTAGGCTGAGTGACGTCATACATCCCTAATTAAATGTGACTAAACAGATTAACTAGTTTCCTGCTAATCAATTCAACTTTGCATTTTTATTGATTCCTCTATTGAAAATAGTTGATTTAAAATTTATAGGAAGTTAATTAAATATTAAAAATGGCGGCCTCCGTTGGCTGATTAGAATTCTAGATTTTTTTGATTGTTTTACATCCGATTTTGATCAGGTTTGTGGCAGATTGCATGGTTTAGTAATAGCTTGCATAGCATAGTCACTTGCTTTCTATTCTGCTGTCTCCTTTAAGATCATATACAGATGAGATGTTGAGAGATACTCGAAAGCATTTCGTTTAGCTTAACTTAATCGATGCTATTGATATACCAGTGATCGAATTTAGAACTTTCTAAATTGCTAAATGTCAAAAGCAAGCAGAAATTGTTATTATTTTCTATTTTAGTATGTGAAACAAAGTCATTTTCATATTAACCAAAAGCAAGCAACACAATATAAGTTGCATGCCAATAGTGAAGATACTGATCCGCCAAGTTCTTAAGAAGCAGGATGGTCTGAATCCACAGTGCTTGCAAGAAACCCTTAGAAACGGTCCAGAAAAAGGAGTTTATAATTATTGTCATCTCTCGATTTTATTTTCAATTAATGTACTTTTAGCAAGAAAGAAAATAAGTCACTAAGGTCTTGTTATTTTCACGGATAAAAGTTTCATGGATAAAAACTTGGATTTGATCCATTAATACAAACATAAAAAATATCCTCTATATTTTTCAGGGGTCAAAAGTATCGGTTACCTCGAGACGAAGCCATCCTAGTGGAGATCAAACTTCTAACAAGTCAGAAGGTCAAAGACAAGCGAGGCCACCGCGCATCAACTTCTTCCGTCTCGTGGTTGCAACACGTGCTTGGCAACGATTGGCTCAGAGCAGCCGCTCACGTCAACAACAAAATGAAAAGCCAGTGCCTCGTTTGGAAAACACTTATAAACTAGAACCCGACGACGGTAAACACTTTGCAATAGACAAGGTGGAATCATTGTTAAAGGAAACGCTTGAAAGGAGACTAAGTAACGTTACATATTCGTCTGAAAACAATCGTTTGCTTGCTACAGATTTGACAGCTGATATCAAAAGCAGAGTGAAGGCATTACAATTTCCGCGTTACAAACTGGTGTGTAATGTGATGATAACAGAAAATAAAGCACAGGGACTTGAAATTGCCAGTCGATGCATTTGGAATTCCAGTACAGACAATTTTGCCTCGTATACATATAAGAATGCAACCTTAATAGCAATAGCCAATGTGTATGGCGTGTATTTCGAATAGCTGAAACAAGAAAGTAAGACTTATTCCAACAAACCCTGGATGAATGTACGGCCACATAGCCACACATTGACAAGTATATTGTTGAGATGATTAAATCAAATTTTGTTGGCGTGATATGGACAGAACGAGTTATGATGAATGTACGAGGGTCCTCTTATAAGTTGTGTAGACATTTAAATACATCTAGAGAAGATAATATAAAACTATTTGAGCCGTAACATGTGATTTCCAACAATGTGGTATTTTGACAAGTGTAGACTCAGACGAGCCTGTGCAGCCTCCTTTTAAGCTTAGAAACTCAAATAAATGTTCAGTCAGTAGCCTAACAGTCATAAAATATTAAAGCGACGAGCAAAGGCTCTGATCAGACTGCGCGTATGCGCAGGCTAATCTGAGGCTTTGCTGATCGCACATACCACATTGTTGGAAATCTCATTTGCTGTTACTTTTGGAAAAAGGGGGTAATTTTAAAGTTCAGGTTGAGGTCCTTACATAGCTTTTTGGGAACAGGAGAACAAGGGCATCTATTTTTATGGTAGTAAGGAATAAATGCCAAATTTTGAGGGTAACAGGGGAAATGAAAAATTTGCGGTACAGGGAACATAAGAAAACATTTTGGGGTGCAAGGAAACACGCTGATTAATTTCTAGGGAACAGTAACACTATGGGATGACGTAATTTTTAAAGCTTAGTGCCTTTCTTAGGTTTGCAAAATCAAGCAACATGAGACGTATGATGAGCCTTCGCATCTGCACTTTCTGACCAGGGCCATAACTGTTTGCATTAATTTAATATGAAAGTAGGTAAAGTCTCGGCTCACATGTTGTGCCTGTGGCCCTAGTTGGCAGATATCTCACTGCGATATAAATGTTGTGAAATACAGGATGGTTTTAGAGGAATGGTAAAAATCCATTTTAGTCCATCAAAATATTATAAAGGATTCTAAATAAATTGAATCAAAAAGTGTTTTAGCATCTAGTGTGTGTGCATATTATTCCTATACATTCTATACATGTACTACAATTTCTTATAATCTTATCAAAGAAAACTCATTGAATTCATTGACAATTTTTATAGAGAGGGTCACTTTATTTGGCACGCTTGTTTTCACTTCTGAACACCAACAACAAAATATATAAGAATGTTTGTGACGCTAATCATTATGTTTTCGAAAATGAATTTATTGCACATCAGGCCAGAGTTTCCGTTGATTCTACCAAATTGAGTGAGTTATATCTCAAGTAACGTACCATGCCATGGGAAAAAACAAAACAAAACAAAAACGAACAGCCACACATCCTCCATTGGCGAATACGAACGTGAATGGCACGTGTCCTTTTCAAAAGTCAAGTGACGTCATTCTTATTTTAAAGTAACACCATCATGTTTTGTAAAATCTCAGCGTAATCAGGAACTCCTGGCAGCTTGTTTTTGAAATAAAAATGCGGAAAAGAATGGTGAGCAATAAATAGAGGATCTTACATGAGTGCTCATGTTTTATTGAATTTATCAAACCAGTTGGGAAAAAGAGATAAATGCGAGGCTTGCCGAGCATTTTATCATTTATTCGCAACGAGTTTAATAAATTCAATAATACAGGAGCACGAATGTTAGATTCTATTTATCATATGACATTAAAATTACTTTGAAATCTCATTTCTGCCGTAAAAAACGTTTTAATTTTGTTATTATGTACCCCGGCATCCAATTGAGGTTACTTTGCAACCCCCAGGACAATTTTTCATGGGTGCCAAATTGTTCATTGGGGCCCCTGAATGCGAAACGAAGGTGTCCTTAAAATATTTTTGGTTTGGGCTATGTGAAATTGCATGATTTCTATGGCAACCCATAGCGAATTTGAGAAGGGGGGGGGGTCTGCCTACAAAATTACTCATATCTCAGCTGTTACTTATCCTAGACTACTAAACTTAATGCCAAATTAAAGCTTAGACATAGGCCTATTATCTCCTTGTTGCATATGCAAATTATCTAATTTGCATATTTATAAATATCTATGAAAACATTAAAAATGTGGTTCATGAATGGGGGTATAGTTACAAAATTAATAATATCTCAGCTGCTTTTAGTCATAGATTACTAACATTTGTACTAAAAAAAAGCTAAGACATATGCCTTTCATTCCATGGTCAAATGTTTAACGTATCATATTTGCATAATTTGCATATTCATGCATATTAATAAAACGCTAAAAAATAAGGGAAAATCATTACAAATATAAATTGGCTTATTTCGTCCCAATAATGTCATCGTTGCATGTTTTAATATAATCAATGTTACAATTTGACAGGTCCATTCATCCAGTTGTCCTATATGAATATTATCTTATTTGAATATTATTGAAAATGCATGAAAACTTTAAAAAATGAGGGAAAATCACGTAAAAACTATAAGCCTAGGGGAGGGGTTAAGGTATGATCTATCCTGCACTCCTAGGGCCTTTAACATTCATGCCAAATTGTTTAGTGGGACCCTCAGAATGTGAAACGAAGTTTTCTTCAAAAGAAATTGGTATGGGCTACATGAAAATGCATGGTTTCCATGGCAACCTCTTATATGATTCTCAAGATTGGGAGGTAGGCCTACAAATTCAATCATATCTAGTGTTCTACTTATCCTAGAGCACTAAAGTTGGTGTCAAAATAAAGCTTAGACACATGTTTTTTTTCCTGTGGTCAGATTTGTTAATCATTCCATTTGCATATATATGATTATTAATGAAAACCTACAAAAATGAAGTAAAATCATTTATAAAACCACATAAATAAACATATTTCAGCACAAAAATATCATCAAACCACCATTGTTGCCAGTTTTTATATCCTCAGTGATTCAATTTAATACGTTATTTCATCCTGTGGTCCTATATGAAAATTATCTCATTTGCATATTCATTAATATTAATGAAAACTTTTGTAATGAAAGAAAATTTTTAAAAAAGTTAAGGGATGTACATATAAATGACAAATGTTTCACCTACTATGTCTTCCAGTGTATCAGACCTAGTGCCAATTTAATGCTTAGACATAGTACTGTCACCATAAAATGTAATATGAAAAATATTTATCATGAATATTCATGAATTGTAATGAAAACAGAAGAAAAGAATGAAAAATTGCGGAAAAATCAAAGGGATGCACTCAAAAAATTACTCATATCTCAGTATTTAAGTGCCCAACAGTGCCAAACCTGATTTTAATTTAATGCTTAGACACAGCATGTTTACCAAAATGATCCAATTCATAACTCTTCAAATTTAAATTCTCATGAATATTGATGAAACCATGAGAAATGATAGAAAAATACAGGAAATTAAGGGGGTATATCTACAAAGTGATTCATATCTTAGCTTCCAATTGCCCAATAGAAGCAAGCTTGGTACCATATCAAACAACATAATCCCTAGGCGTTTGTGAGTAAAAGAAAAAAAAAGATTTATAGCAGCTAAGATATGAGTAATTTCGTAGGTACACTGCTATCAATTTGTATACATTTTTTCCTTGTATTTTGTAAGGTTTTTTGAATATTGATCTTAAACAAATTAGTGAATTCTTATATCTTCCCACTAGGTAAAACTGTTATGCATAGAATTAAATTGAGTATATTGTTTGCTACTCTAGGGCAATTAGCAGCTAAGATATTGGTAATTTTGTAGGTATGCCCCATTCATTTTTCGGCGATTTTTTTCTTTATTCTGATGTTTATATAAATTTTCATGAATATGTAAAAGAGACAACTGGCAAATATTACCATTGAGATAAAGGACTGTGTCATAGCAATAAGTTGACACCTTGTTTGCTACGTAAGGACTATAAGCTGCTGAGATATGAGTAATTTTGTAGGTATATCCCCTTAATTTTCAAATATTTTTCTCAAAATGCTTATTGTTTCATAAATATATTCATGAATATTATAATATGGCTATTTTAAAATTGATAATTCATTACACATACTATTGTCTTAGCATTAGTTTAAAACCAATTTTGGTACTCTAGGGCACTTCACAATTGAGATATTATTAGATTTGTAAGTACACCCCCTTGATTTTTCCGCCATTTTTTCATTTATTTCTTCTGTTTGAATAAAAATTCATAATTATTTATGTTAACTATTTTTCAAAACTGACCTTAAGGTAAAAGTTATATGTCTAAGCATTGATTTGGCACCCAGTTTGATACACTAGGACGCATAGCAGCTGAGATATTGGTAATTTTATAAGTACACCCCTTAATTTTTCTGAGATTTTATCTCTCATTTCTAAAGCTTTCATTAATATTCATGAATATGGATATTAGATAATTTGCATATCTAACTACCAAATTAAACTGCCATGTCCAGGGATTAGTTTGGTACCATGTTTAGTAATCTAGGATGAAATGTTGTTAAGATATGAGTTTTTTTAAACGTACACCCCTATTCTTTATAGTCGCATAACGGGTTGCCATGGGAACCATTAACTTTCGAAAACCAAAGAGCATTTATTTTTGCATTTAAGTGGTCCTATTGGACAAATTTACGCCCATAATGAAATGTCCTATGCGTTCAATTTAGGTCTGATTATCCCCTTGCATACTATAGTTTACTCATGTTTTTTCCCTCATTTTTAAGATTTCATTAATATTCAAGAATATGCAAATGAGATAATTTTCATATAGGACCACTGGATGAAAGAACTTATCAAATCGAATCATTGTGGATATACAAACTGTTTACAAATTAACAATGGTAGTTTGATGATGTCTTTTGTGCTGAAATATGTTCATTTCCGTTTTTTTTTTATGATTTTACTTCATTTTTGTAGGTTTTCATTAATATTCATAAATATGCAAATCGGATAATTTAAAGTGACCACAGGAAAATAGACATATGTCTAAGCTTTAATTTGACACCATTTTTAGTGCTCTAGGATAAGTAGAACACTAGATATGATTGAATTTGTAGGCCTACCTCCCAATCTTGAGAATCATGTAAGAGGTTGCCATGGAAACCATGCATTTTCACGTAGCTCATACCAAATTGTTTTGAGGAGAACTTCGTTTCACATTCTGAGGGTCCCACTAAACAATTTGGCATAAATTTTAAAGGCCATAGGAGTGCAGAATAGATCATACCTTAACCCCTCCCCTGGGCTTATAGTTTTACGTGATTTTCCCTCATTTTTTAAAGTTTTCATTTATAGACTTCGAGCTAAAAAAGGTCCTGCTGCCCCCCCCCTAGGGAATTTCGCAGACATATCCTATCTTAAAGAAAATTTCAAGCCGCATCTTTTAAGAGATGTTTGCACTCTGTGCTCCGGGGCGTTAGTCTCTGACAGCCTGTTACATATGTTACTGTAACAAACTAAGGAAAAAATCAAAATGAAAGTTTGAGCTACAGAAAGGAGACATTAAACCATCTAATTATTCAAATTTCTTATGTAGTTTGCAAGCTGGATGCCTAAGCTACATAAAAGCAGCATTTTAAACAAAATTACATCCTTCAATGGTGTAATATGCGTTACATAGATTAAATTTCCCTTTGAAAAGTGAAATCGTGACTAACATCATTCATTTTACAGACGATTTGTGCATTTTTACAAGTGTTTTCAATCTTAGTTTACTAAAATACTCATTTGACTAATAGAAAAAACAAAGTTTGCTTTTCTATCTCAAATACATTGTTTTATATGAGCTATTAAACAACCCTACCCCCAATTTTGGTATCTATTATTGAAGAAAAAATATATGAAAATATTTGACGCTCATGGATATCTTACATTTTTGGCACTGTTTTGCTAATGCAATAAGGAATCATACATTTGCAAGTTTGACATCAGGATCAGAGCACTTATTAAAGTATGTAACATATGTTACATGGCATAATGAATGAGCTAGGAAATTTTCTTGGAAGTAAGAGATGATATTTCAGAAAAATACCGTTTTTCACATGTTTTCCTATTAATCTCTAGCCTCTGGTGCCTTAGTCTTAGTAATTACAGTCATTGCTGATAACTAGCCCATGGAATTGTGTTACCTATGTTATATATAACCTTTTTAATCACATATTTCCTAATGCCTATAATATTAAAATATATAGACATATAGATAGAAAATAATAGTTCTCATTTAAATGACACAATTTAATAAATATTCCTATTAAATAAAATTATTCAAAAACAATCTTTATTCAAGTCACCCTCACAATGTCTATAATTGTGTCTGCTTCTATTGCAAAATAATCACCCATTTCATCACAACCAGTAGAATCATGGCATTGTATTAGGACTGCAAACTGAGTACAATCCTGTTCCTCTCCACCCCTTTGGGAATTGTGCAGACATGTCCTACCTTAAAGAACAATTCAAGCTGCATCAAATAAGAGATGTTTGCACTCCATTAACTAGGGGGTTAGCCTGTAAAAGTATGATATGTATGTTACCATATCAATTTAAGAATAAATGAATTGAAAGTCTGAGAAACAGAAAGAAGACATACAACTATCTATTTATTTGAATTATTCATGTAGTTTGCATGCTGAATACCTTTGATACATAAGAAAAGATTTTTATCAAATATACAGCTTCCTATGGTGTTATATATGTGTTACATTAATTAAGATTACTTTTTAAAATTGGTAATTGTGACAAACATCACTTATAAGCATTTCATGTGATCCTCCTCTTTAGCCATCAAAAGACTTAATTTTCTTTGTATGTGTTGCCAGTGCCAGCGTCAAACAACTTGACTCAGCCAAACTTGAATCCTTAGCATTCTTCAAAAGCAGAACCAGCATGTCAGTGTCATGGGATCAAACACCTGATTAAATATGGGTTTAATGCCATTTCAAATATATGCATACAATGGAGTATGACTTGTATATATCTCTTCCTGTGAAGTGGCAAGAGCAATCTAACTGCAGCTGCCTTTGCATCCGTGCTAGTCAAATTATAACTTTGCTCTGATTTTGCAAAATCTATGTCTCTACCGTGTACCTCTAAGAATACTTTACGATTTCTGACATTGGTCAAACAGAAATTTGATAGGCTGGTTTTTTGCATCATTTGCCATGAAATCTATCCAGTCTTTTGGTGCTTAAGTCCTCAGGCCTTAGATCAATAGTATTTTGCTGCGCCCAAAGAACTTTATAAGTTTTCTTTAGTTACAATGTTGACTCTTGATAGTTTTGGCAGACCGTCTGAAGCAATTTCTGTTACACCTTGAAAGTTATCTGGTATAAGAGAAAGAACATGAAGTTGGACATTGCCATCAATTATGTTTGCAGTTGGTTGTTTGTTGATGTCAGTACACTGAAGCAAGTCTTAAAAGAATGTAAAACCTTTGATTTCACAGTTTTCGCAGCCATATCATTAGCTGTTGCATTCAAAAGAAGGAAAGTGGAATATAGGTAGAATGGGATAACCAGTAGTTCAATATTATGCTCTATGTAAGATTTATACAGAGTAAACAAGTTGATAAGGTGCCTCATTTCATGATCCATTGAAAACACTGAAATTGAAAACACTTGCCTCTGACTGTGTAATCAAAAAGGATGTCACGACAATGCCCTTGCTCATTTATTATGACGAGTTATATATGTTACATCCTATAGCGCTCTTATCCTAGATACTTAGTGAATCATTGAATTGAAAGGGTCTAATTTGCGCTCTGTTCATCTTGCATTTCATTGCTTTACCTATTGTGATACATCTAGTTCGTTTATCTGAAGGGAAAGAGTTACGTCGGTTTCAGCACTTCAGAAGTACTAAGACTTCAAATAAGTTTTTGAATCCCTGGGGAAAGATAATAAGTGCAGAGACATTATTAGATGAAAATATGTGGGTTGCATGTATGGAAAGGCTACATTATTAAAGTTAACCAGCTAAGATATGATTCTTTATCACAGAAATATCAAGGTACATCAGTCCAGGTACTCATTGCTCTTAATGGCATAGTTTTCCTCCTTGTAAAGCTTTAGTCTTTCTCCTACTTGCAGAGTATCACTTGAAACACATACTCAAAGAGCCAACTATTAGGAATTCATATCAGTTTCCGAATGTTCCATTAGCCATAAATGGCAAAATTGAAAAGTTGATAATGGCTCATCAATTTTGAGTGGACTGGTGGTAAAATTGAATAACAGTAAATGATTGAAATATTGTGTTATGATTCTACTAGCTGCAAGGAGGCGTGTGATAATAATGATTACCACAGAAGCAGACAACGACAAACGTTTAACATGAGTGTTAAATCGATGAGAAATAGTTTGGACCATTTAATTTATTGTATTTTCTTGTAAAAAATGTAAAACTATCTTTTCTATTTGTGGCTCTATATTTAGCATTATATGCACAGTATTAGGAAATGTGTCCAAAAGGTAATTGATAACATCTGTAACACCAGTCCATGGGCTTGATAATCAGAAATGAATATAATTTCTAGTGTTTGGCACCAAAGACTTATAAGTACACATTAAGTGTCCTGATCTTTAACTTAATGACATCTTGTAGACATATGAGCAAGACAGACTAAGAAAATGAAAAATATCCACACGCTGTAATCGCTTTCATGTGTTTTACTTAAACAGTAATAACAAAATTCGCTTCTCTGTAAAACCGGGAGTAGGGCTGTGTATTAGCTCCTATAAGACAATATATTTAAGATAGAAAAGCAAACTTGGTTTTTCCTATTCATCAATTAAGTATATGTTTGTAAAATCTAATAAAACAGTTTGAAACCAAGTCATAATAGTTGTTTAACAACATGACGATAGCCACAATTATAGCTTTTACATTATAATTAGGTTCATGTAACGCACATAGCACCACAGTTAGCCGTATTAAAGTTAAACAGCTTCCATACGTTGTAAAGACATCCAGTATAAAGACTATAAGAATGTCAATTTATTAGATAATTTTAATGTCTTCTTTGGGTAGCTCAAATATTCAAATTTCTTATTCTCAAATTGATATAGTAACATATGTAACAAGCTGTTACAGGCTAATGCCCCGACTTACAGAGTGCAAACATTTCTTATTGAATGCACCTTGAATGGTTACATAAGTTGTAATATGTCTGCAGAATTCCAAAGGGGATTAGGATGGAGCAGGCCCTTACTCAGCTTGATGTCAAAATACTGTTTGATGATTTTACTTATCATGCTAACATATGTAACGCTCTCTGATCTTTAAAACTTGATGACAACTAGCAAATCTATATTTTTTATCATAGGAGCCAGTTTGAAATCCCTAAACAATGTAAGATATCCAACAGCTGCGAGTTTTTTCACAATTTTAGCTCAAACTTTTAAACTACATTTCCTTTATTTGATATAGTAACGCATGTAACACGCTGTTTCAGACTAACGCCCCAACATAGAGAGTGCAAACATCCCTTATTCGATGCAGCTTGAGTTGTACTATAAGAAGGAATATGTCTGCAAAATTCCCTCGAGGCAATTTAAAACATTTTAGGCATATCTTACGTAAAGACAATGAGCTTGTCCATTTATTACATCAGGTAACATATGTTACAGCCTCTGATATTAAAAATTTTGCAACAAACTTGCAGATTTATGAGTCTTTTTATATAAGCAAATAAATCACAAACAATGAAACACATTCATCAACTGCAAATATTTTTTAACTATTTTTACTTTGGTTTTAATACCAAACATTTCACCTTAAAAGTGGGTAGGGGTAGGGTTGTTTAATGGCTTATTTCAGAAAAAATATTTAAGCTAGGGAAACAAACTTTAATTTTTCTGTTAGCCAATTGCATAAGCTAGTCAGACATGGTTAAAAACATTTTGCAAAACACACAGAGAGATTTTGAATGTAAATGACGTTAGCCACACTTGCAAATTTTAATGGGTTATCTGATTTACGTAACGCCTATGACACCTTAGGAAGCCGCAATTTTGTTCAAATGGCTGTCATACGTAGTTTAGATATCCAGTATGCAGACTATATGAATGATTTTTAAAAATAAATATTTTAATGTCTTTAATTTGTAGCCCAAACTTTCAATTTACTTTTTCTTAGTTTGATTAAGTAACATATGTTACAGGCTCTTGCAGACTAACGCCCCGGAGCACAGAGTGCAAACATCTCTTAAAAGACTCGGCTTTCTATTCTCTACAAGATAGGATATGTCTGCAAAATTCCCTAGGGGGGGGAGCAAACCCATTCTCAGCCATCCGTCTATTATAAAAGGGATTCAAAATTTGTGTAAGGATGAGATAGAAAAATCAGTCCCAAGATATGACTGTTCGTCATCACTCAACAAGCCTAGTGATGCCAAACGGAGAGTCTTAGGACGGATTTTCTTTTATTCCACACTTACACTTATGAAAGATTCTAGTATTAAATTGAATTGGCGAATTGAAGGCATTTCAATGGATTTTTATTGTGCTCCTCTCACAATAATCAAGTTGATGTTATTGAAGCGTGTAGCTCTACTTAAGGATATATACATGTAGATGAATTACTTAATATTATTAATAGTAAGTGAGTATGATCAGGAAATGCCACAATCACAAACTGCAGAGAAACCTGTGGCACCGTAAGGAAGAGCCACACAACAAAAACGAGACACCAGGAAGACAAAAAAGCAAAGCAACCAGGTCTCTCTTCTCCATCAAAGTGATTGAAAACTAGAATTGGCACAAAGTAACGCACAACGAAACAGAATAATTACAGAATTCCACAATGGGACTAACAATCAACAACGAATAAACAACAACAGAACGGACAGCAGCCTAAGTCAAAATGGGGGGGGGGGGGGGGTAAATGATTCATTTAACTGGTACCATTTCAAAAATAGAAACCATTTTTTTGTATACAATGCTACTAAAACAAGATCATTGAATATCATAAATTTTGTAAAGCGTTTTCAAAATCTACCGAAGACACGCAGAGTTAATTACATTTGAATACAAGTGCACAAGGTTGGTTTGAATATTCGTCTGCAACAGGTCATATCAGAGTCAGCACCCCATGTTAATTGGGTTTTTATATTCACTTTAAAACAATCATTGGAAAGCCTCCTTTCCTGTACAAATTAAAAATCTAATCACACATATACAAATGAGAAATTTAAGACATTATAAATACATTGTTAAATCTCAATAATGGATGCAGTTATTGCAGACGTCAGACTGACGTAACAGCCACACATCCTTTGCTAACTTTTATACCCATGAGCCAACGCTTTCATTTCTGGGAGTTAGCGTCTGAAATAGAAGGAATACCGTAAAACCTGTCTTAAGCTGTCACTCAAAAAGAAGACCAAAATTGGTTTTCAATACCGATTATCGCTTAATGCAGGTCAAGAGTGTTGCAGAATGCTCCAAGAGAGCATTCTGCAATACGTTCGACCTTCATTAAGCTACCATCTGTCTTTAAGACCTTTGTTTGTCTATTTTTGAGTGGCCGCTTAAGACAGGTTTTACTGTATTTAGTTCTGAATAATCCTGGGTCAACACTGGCTGTTCTGTTTCATCACATTATGTTAATTTGATTTGCTTGTTTCCTGTGATGATACATATGGGCCGCGACGCGAGAAAATCTGTCTTCGGGGATTCCGACAAAGCCAGACTCAAACCAGTATCCTCAACTACAGAGCCTAGCTAGAAAACTGAAGTTTCACTTGTACTAAGCTTAGGTATGGTTCTTTCCAAAACGCGAATAATAAAGGCGCTGATCAGACTGCGCGGATGCGCAGGCTGATCTGCGCCTTTGTTGTTCGCAAACCCCCGAAGACAGGTTTTCTAGCATCGAGATTATGATATATCTTATTATAGAAAGCCAGCATGCGGGCTAACAATTTTGTGCTTCGGCAAAAGCAGAAGTAAAGGTGAAGATTTGGACAGTAGAATATTTTGAGACGGTCAGTTGCCTCTGCGTTGGGTCCAGATATTGTGGTGTGATTCTTATTGTCCTTTCTAGATTTTGCATCTATTGTCCTTTTTTACTCCAGACCCCGAGGTTATAAAACTTTTTCCATGCTCAACCCAGCTGAGCAAGAAATTTATCCTGCTCATAAATGTTAAAATGCCAACAATTGTTGGAGGGAGCGCAGTGGCTCAGTGGTAGAGTGCTTGACTCGAGATCGAGGGACCGCGGCTTCGAGCCTCACCGGCGTCACTGTGTTGTGTCATTGGGCAAGACACATTAATCCTAGCTTAGTACTGGTTCAATTCAGTCCCTTTATAACTGAAAGATTGTTGATGGGACGTAAAGAATCAAATCAAACAAACAAACCAACAATTGTTGGCATTTTAGCATTTATAAGCATGATAAATACAACATCGGAGAGACTTAAAACAAGAAATTTCTTCATTTGTCGGTATTTTAATTTTTATGAGCAGTTGAAATTTCATGCTCAGTTGAGTTGAGTTTGAAAAAAGTTTTATAACCTCAGCCCAAAATTACAATGCTTCCTTAAAGTTAAGAACGATTGAAGTAAAGTATTGATATTTCAACATGTAACAATAAATATTTAATAAATTGTCAGGATCGATGCAGTACTAGTACAGTGCAGATTGCTAACAAGTTTCCCTTTTTTGCGGGTCTCGTGCGCGACTCATGCGAGTCCAAAGCGTGTGAAATTAACGCATTTTCCTTCGCGAATACACGCACTTTTCGCGAAGTTCTTCATATGAACCAATCAGAAACGCGTGGTCCCCGCACAGAATAGCCGTCCAATCATATTGCTGATATGACCTGCGATAATCTACGCATGCCAACGCAAGAACATTTTAGCCAATAAATTTACAACTAACGCCGTGAGTGGGTATTGAGGACACCTGGGCCCGGAATTACAATGCCTCCTTAGAGTTAAGGAAAACTTAAGTATTGATTTTTCAGGGTGCGAAAGTTAACGTTGATTAAAATCAAAATAGTTTTAATTTTTCTGAAGATCACAATGATATCTTTGACCACAAGTACACCATCGATCTAGGCAATTTATTTATCATTTGATATAGCATGTTGAAATATCAATACTGTACTTAACTTAAGTCTTTCTTAACTTTAAGGAGGTATAGTAATTCTGGGCCCTGGTGTTCAGGATACTTCCTGTCTTCTTAATGGCAGAGTAACCATACTAACGACGTTCAATCCACTAACTGGACTGTTACAATGTTTTATAGTGAAATAGATTTTCGAAAAATAGTAGCATTACTGATCAGAATAGTATGCCAAACAATTCTGCGTGTGTGCATCGAACACTGATCAGAGTGTACATCAGATTTGCATAAATAAAACAAACATAAAATAGGTATCATTTTTAATTAGTTTGTAACCGGAGGGGCCCGGAGTGTGCAGGCTTAGACCAGTCTGTCCAGCATATGTAGATTGTACACCGTGTGTGCATTAAACTTCAGTCGACAGACAAGCCAAAACCAGGCACAGACGGACCATAAGTATAAACAGTGAATGCTATACTATGAATATAAGGCTCCAAGACACAGACTGATTGAACCAGTGGCCAAGCAGCGTGTGAAAAGTGCCCGCAACGGGGTCGGTTACGCCCCCCTTAAGTTCGTACACTGGGTGTGAGTAGGAGTGTTTTGGGTAAATGAGAAACAAGATTGCTCAAATGAATCAATTTAATAGATCTTAATATACAATCAGTATTTCACTAAATAGAATCTGTGAGCGACTCTCTCAATCCTATAGATGCATGCAAACTGAAATAAACCAGAAAGCAGTTATTTACTAATGCAACCTGTTCATTAATTTTCCTTACGACTTTGTGCTTTGATTTGCTATATACTAATGCCAGTGTACACTCCCACGGAATGTCTTCTGGGTGTCTGTTTTACCCTCAGGGGACGAATATACTACCTGGCAGGCAGTTGGTCACCCTGTTCCATAAGCTCCTCTCAAAGCGTAAATACTGATGTCAGTCTATACTCCTGCGGAATATCTGTGTTGGCTAGGTACTTATATGTTATAACTTAAACCCTATTACATTCCAGCGGAATGTCTGGCTTTAGCTATACACACAGGAGACGAATTTACTATCTAACAGACAGTCGATCGCCCCTGGCCCTCCTCTCTTCTTCTGACCATGTAGTTGTAAATCATATTGATTTTATTACAAGATCTTATTAATTATATGTGGTGTCCTACAATTACAAGTCTTAAACCTTTATATAAGCAAACGAATGGTGTATTCAGCATCTTGATACTTTATTCATCTGAAATGTTTCCTAATATGCCGTGCGTGCATTTACAAATGAAAACAGAGTGAAATACTTCAATAAAAGTCAAAGTTAACAAATCCATTAAAGGGAGGTAATAAGATAAATCTTAACTATAAGTCACACTGTGTATCCTGATAACTTTATTGTGGTGAAGTAGTGACACGGTTGAGTGCATTTGTAATGGGCAAATACTAATCTATTACATGTTTAATACATTTTCATAACAAATTGGATCAACGATGAAAGAAAAAAATTGTCTTGCACGCGTAGATTAGTAACACAACACGTACACAGATTCAGTCTGACCATCGCTTGACCTATGTATGGTGCTGATAAAGTATGATATATCTGCCCTACCTATCAGAATGAACTTTCCTCATTTATTAATCGGACAGGTTTATTTTATGCCGTTTTTTTTTTTTAATTTATTGAACTTTTAGAGGAACCGTCTGTGAGCGAATAGTGAATACCCTGATTAAACACCGCATACTAGATAAAATGCGAACCAAACCATGATGTGGCTCTAGAAGGTATTGCAAACAGCCTGGTCCCAGATCAGTCCCAACAAAATGTTCATCCTGATCTGGATCTAAATATTTTGAAAATCTGGTGGTATTACTGAGAGTTTTTTTTGGAAGACATTTATTTTGAAGAAGTTATCAGCAGACAACTAATCTCATGTAGAACCCATCGTTTAAAAAACAACAGATAGTAGGCTTCGACGGCGACAATCTGTCTTCGGGATTTGCGACCAGGTAAGGTTCAACCAGCCTGGTTAGCTACAGAAACTAGCTAGAATCCAGAATTTTGGGTATGGCAAGTTTAAAGCTTTAGATCTCAATATAGCGAAAAAGAAAGGTGATTGTCAGACTGCGCGGATGCGTAGGCTCTTCTGCGCCTTTGTCATTTCTTCTCCAAATAACGAAATTTCATTCTGATTAGGAATTAAATTTGTTTATTATAGTAGAAACCGTAATGCATTTGCGAGAATGAACTCTTGTTGCATTTTTTATGTTCACAAGTATGAGTTACCTCCCATACAACATTAATGAATCATTCCAGCCTCAACTGCGCATGTGTAGATTGTAGCCTTTTATTGAGCATGCGTAAAATCGGCCTTTTCTAAACCTCATGGTTGATGTCAGCTGCAAGAATTTGCGGTCAAAAAGAAATCAAGATGAATCCATTCTTATTTGCGGCAGATAAGTATTTAATTTGGTTTATAACAATGTATAATGAACAAGTCAGCGTCTTATGCTGCTCATTTTATTTATTTTTCATATTATATGAGTTTTACAAAGCATTATCGACAGGATCGGATGACGAGTGCATTTGTCTCAATTCCCCTTTTTTCACCAGAGCTCATGGATGAATATCAACAGATCTCGCAATTTAACACACACACAGGCTAGCCTCATTGTCTCAATGCATCCAGATCTGTTGATTGTGGGGCGGATGCACGCTACATAGTGTTTAGACGGTCATGGCGAAACCAGTAAAAACCTTTAAATGCTATCAGAGGCTATAATTGTCGCTGCCAGCAGAAGCCCCGTCTCACACCCATTACGCAAACCATTAGCCCTGCTGCACGTTCAAGTAATAACTGAGGCCAGTGGTTTTATTACAGAAAAATACATGTATGGGGTCACGCCAGCATTTATCACGTTTTGTTTCTCGCTCGTCTGAATAGGTACAATTGTATAACCCTCATTATGAAAACTGGGGATTCGGGATCATTGAAGGCTGGTCCGGAATTTTGGATTTTCATGGGGGGGGGGGGAGTATGTATGATGTTCACTCCATTGCTTAGCGGCAAGTAGATCAACTACAACAGCATGTTTCCCAGTTAAAATGTCAGGACATACGTGAAATGTTATTGAGTATACATGCAATTTATGAGTTTTCAAGAGGATGCGAGATAATAATGTCAAACTTACAGTGGCGTCACAAGGATAGAAAAGTGCATTTCAATTGGTATTGTAAACTTTGCACGCATTTGGGTGAAATTGCGCCATTGGCCCATTTATATGGTACATTTAAACATAGTGGGTACAATTGCGTTGACACGCATTTGTACAATTTACGTGCATTTGAAGGAGACTCGGGCCACTGACCCATTTATATGACTCATCATTATTTAGAGCTAGCATAGTGTACATATCCCTGCAGCCAAATATTATCGGTCCCTGGAAGAATTATTCACTATTCTCTATTTTATTTTAGGCAACATTGTAAAAATATTATTGGGATCAATGTATTATATTCAACCAAGTGGTCGCACAGTTGGTTTTAAAGTTATATACCTCTACATATAAATGAGTCATATAACAGGAAATAGTGCATTTGTGCACTTCATAAAAAATAAAAAGTGCAAGTACAGGTGCACACGATATACAGTCAACCCTCTTTACAACGACACTGTTTGTCCCCAAATAATTTGACGTTAAACTGAATTCTGTTGTATTGAATTCGCATTTAAGCTAAAGTGGTACATTTGTGCAAATACAATTGACGTTGTAAAGAGTTTTGCTGTTATAAAGAATGTCGCTGTAAAGAGTTTTCACTGCATATAGGATTTTAACACAGTTTTACGTTGCAGGAAAGATGCCTCCTCGTAAAAGGAAATCCGAAAGGTTACAAGAGTTACAGAAGGCGGTAGTGACAAAGCGTGGCAGGTCAGCCACTACCACATACGATGTTGACACACAGCCCAACCCCTCAACCAGTTCGGAAGCAGTCAGCATGGCACCTATAGCTACTCCTTTACAGGATACGGGCCATGAACCCAACGCTGCCACAAGTACGCCAGCCAATCACACCACTAGCCAGACGGTTCCACCAGCAATTATACAGGCACCAGTCAGGGACTGTCCTCAGGTGTGCAATCTGCCATTTCACACATGAATAACACAAACGGTGAGTTAGACCCATTACCTATGTGTACCTACAATGACTTTGATATATTTATATCTGAGAATACAAGGCAAAAAATATGGAATTTAGAATATGTGGATCTGGCATTATTGCTAAAACAAAATTTCTGCCCTAGTAATGATACTCCAGGCACATTAACTGTTATTAATAACCAGTTATCTATAAAGGCAGGCACACCAAGAATCAAAGTGCCTGTCAATAGTATAGAGCTATGGACTGACGCATTTACTAATTTTATGATGGTTTTTGGATTAAAGCACAAAGAAAAAATAACTGAATTGTTAAAGTACATGACAATCATCAGAGGTGCAGCATCAAGTAATCCATTACACCGTTGGGCTAACTATGACATGCAGTTCAGGTTGCGCATGTCCAAAGACCCTAGCTGGTCATGGGATACAATTGACGGTCATTTATGGCTATCTTGTGGTTTATCTGGTGACCTTGCTGCTAGCACAATATCAACAGGTCCCTATTACGAATACAATTTTAAAGGGTTTTGTACAAGAGTGAACTGTAATTACTCGCACACATGCATTAAATGCAAAGTTCAACACCCAGCAAGTACTTGTAACCTATTTAAAGAATCTAAATTTCAATCAACATATAAGAATGCTAGGTTTTCAAACAACCCGTATAATGCTACATTTAGGTCGGCTGCACCAGCCGTTAACCCTGTGCAACCAAATCATCAGCAAAATACACAAGTAGCTGCACCTGTGTTTTCTCCGGTTCAGCAAAACTTTCAGCCAAGGCATGTCAATCATTTTTTCAGGCCAGCCAATCCTAGGCAGCAGGGTGCACGTCCCTTTCGCCACTCAAATTTTCACTCCCAAGGAAGATATATGGGCCCTAGGTCGAACACCTATTAATGTTGAACGGCTCAAACAACTTTTGGTTGAATACCCAAATCGGTCAGACGCAGCCTTTTTATCTGACGGTTTTGAGTTTGGATTTAAGCTACAATTTGAAGGTCCACGCATCTCTTTTGTATGCAAGAATCTAAAATCGGTCACACAAAATGAACAGTTGGCAAAGCAAAAGCTTCAGAAAGAAGTTTCATTGGGTAGAATGGTTGGTCCTTTTTTGAAAAAGCCAATATCTAACCTGCGTTGTTCACCCATTGGTTTGGTCCCCAAGAAGACAGGAGGTTTTCGGATGATTACACATTTGTCATATCCCTCTGGTACCAGTGTAAATGACTGTATAGATCAAACATTTGCATCTGTTAAATATTCCAACTTTGACAATGCAATAGCAATGATAAAAAAAAATAGGCAAAGGAGCCCTTATGGGAAAATTTGATATAAAGGGTGCTTTTAGACTACTAAGAATTTTTCCTGGAGACTTCCCATTACTAGGAATCAAATTAAGCAACCATTATTACATTGATAAAATGGCTCCAATGGGGTTATAAATTTCATGTGCTGCTTGGGAAGCTTTTGCAACTTTCCTGAATTGGCTTATTAAGCAAAGATCTGGTCCGAATAACGATTGTGTTGATCACTACTTAGATGACTATATTTTTGCTGGCCCTGGGCTTTCAAATAACTGTTTGTGTTTGATGCAGCAATTTTTGCTTCTTTGCAAGGAATTAAACATACCCATTGCTACGGAAAAAACGGTCTGGCCATGTACTTGCTTGACATATTTGGGTTATCAATTGAACTCCGTTACATTTGAAATAAAGATGCCAGAGGATAAAGTGCAGCATACTTTACGTCTCATTGAAAAGGTTTTGGCTGTAAAGAAAGTTACACTTAAGGAAATGCAATCCTTGACAGGATCCCTAGCTTTTTGTGCGAAGGCCATGCCTTCTGCTAGGGCCTTTATTCGACGAATGTACGCAGCAATGTCTGGTGTTAGGCAACCCTACCATCGGATTAGACTCTCTAAAGGCATAAAAGAAGACCTTAAAATGTGGCAACAGTTTTTGTCCAAATTTAATGGCATCTCATATATGTTAGATGATGAGTGGGTATCGTCTACCAGTTTGAAACTACAGACTGATAGTGCAGGTGGGGCAGAACTTGGCTGTGGAGTTTATTTTGATGGTCACTGGTGTCATTTGTCTTGGCCTGAACGTTGGTCTGAAACTGGTTTGCTTAAAGATATAACATTCTTAGAATTGGTCCCAATTGCGTTAGCAGTTTGCTTATGGAAAAATCAGTTTCAAGGTAAGCGGATACAATTTTATTGTGACAATATGGCGGTAGTACATATATTAAATTCTAAAACAGCTAAGGTAGAAAGGGTTATGGAGCTTGTTAGGGCAATCGTTAAATGGTCATTGCTGTATAATTTTCACGTCAATGCCCTGCATGTTAGTTCTTCGGATAATGGAATAGCTGATTCTGTTTCTCGAAAACAGTGGCAAAGATTCAAGAGCCTGGCCCCAGCAGCAGATGCACAGCCCTCACCAATTCCTACAGAGTTTTGGAACCTCTTGGAAGCGAAGTTGACCGTTTGATTAGTGCATCCTTGGCTGACAATACGGTAAAGTCATATGCAACAGCAGTTTCCAAATTTGATAAGTTTCGTTTCTCAGTACAACCTTTCAAACTCATGGCCACCTATGATTGATGACTTGATAAATTTTATAGCATATCTATCAACACAGGGTTACAAGTCTTCTACTGCAAGATCATATGTGGCTGGTATTTCGTTTTATATAAGGATAAATAATTGGCCTGATCCCTCAGAATCATTTGTAGTAAGGAAAATGTTAAAAGGATTTCAGAGGATAAGCCCAGTTAAAGATACGAGGGCTCCTGTTACACTTGAGATGCTACTTTCTTTTCCATTATCTTTGAAAAATGTCACATCTTCATCATATGAGGCTCTTTTATTTTCTACAGCCTTTTCAGTGGCTTTCTTTGGTTTTTAAGAGTTGGAGAAATGGTAGCAGATAGTAAAACCAGCGACACTTCACGTATCATACTTATCTCTGATGTAGCCATACTTAGCGGAAATATAAGTATTACATTACGCTTTTCAAATACAGATCAGTTGGGTAAATCAGTGACACTTGTTTTCTACCCTTGCGAGCAAAAACAAATTTGTCCTGTTTCTTTAATTAAACGCTACATGCAAGTTAGACCTAAGCTCCAAGGCCCACTTTTTTGCCATTATAGTGGTGAACCATTGACTCGGTACCAATTCGCTACAATACTGCAAAAAGTAATTCGATTTTCAGGTTTTGATACGCTGTCAACTGTTAAATGTCATTCATTTCGAATTGGCGCAGCAACTCTAGCAAGTTCTCAAAACGTCTCTGATGCACTGATTAAGGAAATGGGCCGATGGTCTGAACAAAGCTCGTCTTACAAAAGATACATTAGGTTAGATAAGATCAAAGCTTGAAGATCCATATATGTTGCTCTTTAATTGTATACTAATCTTACCAAGCTTTTCAGATTCCACCATGATTTGGTTTATTGGTTCATCACTCATTAGCAAGGCATACCAGCATGTGAAATCCAGACCCTTGGGAGGTAATCTTGGTTTACAGCACTACGGGTATAACGTCATTAGGGTTGGCCATCCTGGCTTGAAGTTTACACAAGTGTCCAATATATGTCATAGTTTAATAAATGCTAATCCAATGAGTCCTCCTGCATACCTTATAATTCATGCAGGAGGTAATGACATTGGTTGGATTGAAGGAGGTGTGTTAAGGCAATTTATAAAGGATACCATTTATTACTTGAAGGCACTGCTTCCATATACTTGTATAATTTGGTCTTGTATCTTGCCTAGAATAAAGTGGCGCTACTCAAGTAATACCAAAGCAATGGAAAAAATCCGCACTAGAATCAATAGGGAAATTATCAGAGCTATTGTAATGAATGGCGGTAAAGCCATTAAGCATCCAGATTTCGATGATAAATCCCCAGGGCTGTTTGAGGATTCTTGTCATCTGTCATTTATTGGAAGGGACTTGTTTCTGAACACATTCCAAGTTGCCTTGGATACTTTTATAAATTACCCAGATGTTAAAGTTTACCCATCAGATACCTAGGTTTCCTTATAAAGGCCATGGCGGTTGGTTTCAACTTAATAGTGGCGGTGGCCGAGTGGCTGCACTGGCAGTGCATCCACCCGTCCATTGGCGCAAGTTGAAAACTACTGTGTCAACCTCTGTTGAGAACTGGTATTCTTTGCTAGCTGTCTAGACCAAAGTATAATAAAGACAGTATTTCTTTGCTTGTCAACTGCTGTTCAGCAGTTTGATCGTCTGACTTCTTAAATTCATGATTTGGTTGCGTACCCCACCTAATCATGTAACATTAAGTGGTGAAATATTAAAATTTGGTTGATACATTTATCAGGTTGGTAATAGTTGATAAAATGACTTGTTGACAGTTGATATTTGATGGTGTTAAAACAAATGTCCTCGTTGTAAAATAACGAACTATCATAGTTGTTTGTGGAAAATTGTGAATTATGGAAGTTGATATATCCATAAACAAATGTTATTAAATAACCATCATGGCCAATTTAAATGCCAACATTGAATAAATAATTATTTGTGAAGTT
The DNA here is from genome assembly GCA_964019695.1 of Loripinus fragilis. Classification (NCBI taxonomy): domain Eukaryota; kingdom Metazoa; phylum Mollusca; class Bivalvia; order Lucinida; family Lucinidae; genus Loripinus; species Loripinus fragilis. The sequence continues at coordinate 5,049,111 of OZ026525.1, forward strand.
TTGCTTTTTTGTCATCTATAATAACGAAATTTCATTCTGATTAGGAATCAAATTTGTTTATTATAGTAGAAACCGTTATGCATTTGCGAGAATGAACTCTTGTTGCATTTTTTATGTTCACAAGTATGAGTTACCTCCCATACAACATTAATGAATCATTCCAGCCTCAACTGCGCATGTGTAGATTGTAGCCTTTTATTGCGCATGCGTAAAATCGGCCTTTTCTAAACCTCATGGTTGATGTCAGCTGCAAGAATTTGCGGTCAAAAAGTAACCATAATTGCTAAAGGCGTTTTATCCACTTGACTGTATTTCGCAGATTACGGTCAAAATTAACCATAATTGCTAAAGGCGTTTTATCCACTTAATTGTATTTCTCAGATTATTGAAATTATTAGTATACTGTAAATTTTATTAACCCATTTAAGCCGAATGGAATTTCCCACTCTTCTCCATTGAACGAGTCCATTTCCGATTCGAGGGTTGTAGGATGGTAATTTTCATTTGTATTCAAATTTTAATAGAACATTCTGTGTGCAGACAGTGGGGACCCTGATCAGATGCCGCGTTCTGCGTTATGTTTTCCTATGTCCGACACAAAGGACGCTAGGCTTATATGGGTTAACGTCTAAAGTAAAAAATAGTTTTCTTGCATGCTAGTAACAGACGCGTATATTACGTCTACACAACGCGTGCAGTCTGGTAATCGCTCAGGATATTCAATGTATTCAAGTTTTAGACGAACCTTGTGTACGCAAACAGTGAAGACCCTAAGTAAACCCCACGTTCTGTGGCTCTGATCTTGGTCTGTGCTGTTCACCTATGTCCCACAAAAGGGACTCAGGGCTTATATGAACTGATCCTGTTTTATTCAAAAGATAGATTTCTCGTGACGTAGGCAACTTATAAATAAAATATTAAAAATGGGCAATGCAATCGTCGATCCCTGGGTTAGATGTTACTGCATTTATTTTGTAGAAAAACAGCAGACAGCCAAACTCATGCAGAACACATCATTTCTAAAGCTTATGATCATTAGTTAGCATTTTGAAAGTACAAAAAATAAGTATGACCGCAGCAACGAAAAGGAAATACGTATTGTGATTTTGTTATTCTAAAACTAAAATGTATATTAACGTATACTAACGTATATCTCTGTATTTTTATCATTTTGATTGTTATCAAATGGGCCTTTAAAACAATATTTTAAAATCCGTTTTTTACACTTTATTTCAGAAATACCATCACAGTGTCAAAGGGGTACTTGCATTAAGGGGGCTAATTTGGCAGCCTTTGGAGCCAAAAACTGAAAATTGCTTTTCACAAATTTCTTTTGGTTGGTTTATTAGAAGATATGACTGAAGTGTAAAATTTTGGCATTTATTTAAATTTACCGTTGCTATGGTAACAAAAATGGCCGACAAAATAGGCATAAAATAGAGAAATTGCCAGTTTTGACCAAATTTAAGGCTTTTAGAGACCGAATTTTTAAGAATTAGATATCAGCACAGCTAAATACCAAAACATCTCTTTCATATATTGTGCGTCATGATAATTCTCATCATCTGTTAAAATATCTTCTTGGTATTTGCTTGTGCTCTATGTTAATTGCTCTGTCAAACGTCTCAAATTTGCTCCAAAATGGTCCATTTCCTATTTTCAGCCTATTTCGGTGGCCATTTTTGTTACCATAGCAACGGTAAAAGTCAAACCAATACGTGACTTATACACTTGGGCCATTGTTCTAATAAACTAATAAGAAGCTTTTGATGAAAAGCGAATTTCATTTTTTGGCCTCATAGGGGATGGGGGGGGGGGGGGGGGGCAAAATAGCCTCTTAATGCACGTAGCTCTTTCTTACTCGAACAGATGGAATCCAGATCAGTTTGACACTTTGTCGGGCATGATCTGGATCCACACTATTTGTACCAAAATTATCGCCACTAGCAAGTGAGAATCTTAACCAATATAGGTCAATACCTACATCAATTTTACAGCGTCTGATCTGGGTATCCACTGTTTGCCGTTGCCTATGTCCAATAAAAGGACACTAGGTTTGGTTGGGTTAAACACATTCCTTAAATATAATCCAATATGCTTTTTAACCCTTTTCAGAACGATGGAATTCCAGAAATTCCCCACAAAATGCATGAAAGTCAGGATGGCCCAATGCATATATTGAGGGGTTATTGATTATATTTGGAAAGTTTGAATATTCTCACTCCTATTGATAGGACAGGTGCATTTCTGAATAAGTAAGTTTGAAGGCTTCGGCCGAATATATTTATAACACAATCAGCGAAGAATGTTTATTCCACTCTGTTAATCCTTAAAGCCGAATGGATATTCCCACTCTTATTAATTTGACCAGTTTAATTCCGTTTTGAGGGGTTAGAGTGGTTCTATTTTTTTATTCAAATATAAGAAAAAAATAGAGACCCTTGTCGTAGACCACGTTTTGCGGCTTCTGATATGGGTCTCCACCTGCCCACTGTTTGCCTATGTCCCTATATACTTATATGGGTTTAATGTTCCTATATACTTATATGAGACCAATGGAATTGTCCATACAACTACATACAATAAAGTCAGGATGGTACATATTATATATATATTGAGGGGTCGCAGGTTATAATTTAATGATATTATTCTATTCAAACTGGCAAACTCAGCTACAGAGACCAGTTTTTATTCAGTCTTCAAATATTGGATTTGGCCAGTTAGAGTACTGAAAATACACTAACTAGGCAACAACAAAAGAGCTGGTGAAGATGCACAGGCTGATCTTCCTCTTAGCTAAAGTCCGGCTTACTTAAGCAGAAATTAAAACCCTGCACATCCACGGCACTGCAGGGATACATCGTAGGTCAAATCCCTGCTGGTAACAAAACGTTTCACCCCAAGACGTCCCCCCTAGTCGGTCCCCCTAGTCGTTTCCGCCCTAGTCGTTTTGCCTCTATTTTCAACCCTAGTCGTTTCGCCATATACCCTAGTCGTTTCGCCCCCAATACAATTTCCTCCCTAGTCGTTTCGCCCCCATTTTTTAAAATAATATTTATTTGTCATATGTAGTTAGGTGGGTGGATATGGCAAATAGCTAGGTGGGTGGATGAAAGGCTGGGTGGATGAATGGACGGACGGAGGGATAGGCAGACTGGATGAATGGACGGGGTGTCGGCCTGATTACAGCAGGATGCCACAGGATACCGCATGCTACTCCCGGATGCTGCAGGATACCTTTAAAGATGCACGTATGTTTAATAGAAATTTAACGTGAAGTTGCAGGGTAAATTAATTTTGAAATAATAAAAATACAAAACTTCAACTGTTTTGGTTTGTTGATAGGATCACTGGACAATTCGGCCCATAATGGTCAATGGTGACAAACGATACTTTATAGATGTAGATAATATATAGTCGCTGTGTTTTAGTGGATATATTAACCAGGGGTCCTGAGTTCGATCCCTGGCTCCTCCAGTCTACCGTATGAGGCTATATGTCGTGGCCTTGTCTCCATACTCGGACCCAATACTGGGTCCGAGCTCCATATGACCTACTGAGCTGTTGGTGGGACGTTTAACACAAACTCAAACACTCACCCTTTCAGCCAGATTTCCACCGACCTAAGAATTTTAATGTGATTTTTTTTTCTTGACACATGTATCATGTATATATATTTATATATATATCCATGCTCATACACCTTGACTTATCCCGTTCTCGCTGGTGAGAACTTATCACGTGCAAACAGTTTGATTCATGTCAGACACGAGAAACCGGGGCTAATCTGGATCCAAACCATTTGGCTTCGGTTACAGGAATTAAGGCGTGGGTTCCGGCATTTTCTTTGTCTTTCCCGAGGTTTGCAGTTTGTCGGACCAAATGTTGCGTCATACAGCGTCTGGTCGGACTCTTTAATAGTCAGAGATGTGCCTATTTTGTAAAATTGATAAAATAATGTTTGCAGACAGTGAGAACTAAGGTCGCAAAAGGTTTGTAATATTTGGGGAAATGCAAAGAGCACGGACCCCAGTCCGACATCAAAGACTAAGATCTGGGTAGCATGTAAAGAAAAATGACCCTACATGCAAGAAAACGCGATGTTGTTGGATGCAAAAAACAAAGCGCAAAACAGCCTCGCATCTGCGCAGTCTGATCAGCGCCTTCGTTATTCGCTCTAGCTAAACGAGCAAGACGCGAAATTTCACTATTTAAACTAGCCCCTGTAGCTGGGCATGCTGGGTTTAGCCAGGATTTGAGCTTGACCCGATAAAACACCACTGAGTCTGCGCTGTGTGAACGATTCATATTATTATATTCATTTAAGTTAATAGCTTAGCTAAGACCGAGTCGATTTCTATACAAAAAAATAAATAAACTACTAAAGCCCGGTAGTGCCATTTCTTATTTCTAACTTCTAACTTCTATGTAAAAATAATAAATGGCCCTGCCAGGCTTATGCAAGAAGCCTGGTAGGGCCATTCCTTACTTATAACTTCTAAGTTCTTACTTCTAACTTCTAACTTCGATGTTCGCATGTTGGCACGTATGTGTCCATTCATGCATGCGTACATGCGTGCAGACACCAATGTCTGTCTGTCTGTCTGTCTGTCTGTCTGTCTGTCGGTCTGTCTGTCTGTCTGTATGCATGTTTGTATGTATATATGTGTGTATGTCAAAATGAGGGTTTAATAGGAACACTCTGCGCATGTTGTGAAACATATCAAACTATATTGGCACCGGAATCCTGGAAGTCTGTGAATGTCTAGAAAGTGTCGCAGACTGATCGAATGGTTTTGGGAGGGTCCTAGGAGGTAAAAACAGGGGCTTAAATCGATTGGCACCTAAATCCTGCGAGTCTGTGAGTCTCTTGAATTTGTCGCAGGCCGATGCATTGGCTTGGAGAGTGTCACAGGAGTTCAAAACAGAGTTTAGCTCGATTGGCACCGGAATCCTGAAAGTCTGCGAGTGTCCAAAAATTGTCAAAGAACAGTGGAACAGATTGGGGAGGGTCCGTTTCTGTGTGTAAGCGTGTGTGTGTGTGTGTGTGTGTGTGTGTGTGTGTGTGTGTGTGTGTGTGTGTGTGTGTGTGTGTGTGTGTGTGTGTGAGTGTTTACATGTATGAACATATGACAGGCTGTGAATTTCCTTATTTCTAACTTCTAACTTCTTACTTCTAACTTCTAACTTCTTACTTCTTACTTCTAACTTCGAGGTTTGTATGTTGGCACGTATGCGTCGATGCACGCGTGCGTACATGCGTGCAGACAACCATGTCTGTCTGTATGTCTGTCCATCTGTCTGACTGACAGTATGTCTGTCTGTCTGTCTGTCTGTCTGTCTGTCTGTCTGCCTGCCTGTCTGTCTGTCTGTATGTGTGTCTGTCTGTATGTCTGTCTGTCTGTATGCATGTTAGTATGTATATATGTGTGTATGTCAAAATGAGGGTTTAATTGGAACACTCTGTGCATGTTGTGAAACATGTCAGACTTTATTGGCACCGGAATCCTTGAAGTCTGTGAACGTCCAGAAAATGTCACAGACTGATCGAGTGGTTTTGCACGGGTGCTAGGAGGTTAAAACAGGGCTAAACTCAATTGGCACCTAAATCCTGGAAGTATGCGAGTCTCCAGACAGTGTCACAGACCGATGCATTGACTTGGATAGTGTCGCAGGAGTTCAAAACAGAGTTTAGCTCAATTGGCACCGTAATCCTGAAAGTCTGCGAGTGTCCAGAAATTGTCAAAGAACAGTGGAATAGATTTGGGAGTGTTCGTGTCTGTGCGTGCGTGTTTGTGTGTGAGAGTGTACATGTATGTATATATGGAAGTTTGTAAATTTCCTTATTTCTAACCTTCTAACTTCTAACTTCTTATTTCTTACTTCTAACTTCTAACTTCTTACTTTTAACTTCTAACTTCTTACTTCTAACTTCTTACTTCTAACTTCGATGTTTGTATGTTGGTACGTATGCGTCCGTGCATGCGTGCGTACATGCGTGCAGACACCCATGTCTGTCTGTCTGTCCATCTGTCTGACTGACAGTATGTATGTATATATGTATGTATGTATGTATGTATGTATGTATGTATGTATGTATGTATGTATGTATGTATGTATGTATGTATATTTGTGTGTCTGTCAAAATGAGGGTTTAATTGGAAAACTCTGTGCATGTTGTGAAACATGTCAGAATATATTGGCACCGGAATCCTGGAAGTCTGTGAATGTCCAGAAGGTGTCGCAGACTGATCAAATGGTTTTGGGTGGGTCCTAGGAGGTAAAAACAGGGCTTAACTCGATTGGCACCTAAATCCTGGGAGTCTGTGAGTCTCCAGAAAGTGTCGCAGACCGATGCATTGGCTTGGAGAGTGTCGCAGGAGTTCAAAACAAGGTTTAGCTCGATTGGCACCGGAATCCAGAAAGTCTGCGAGTGTCCAGAAATTGTCAAAGAATAGTGGAATGGTTTGGGGAGGGTCCGTGTCGGTCTGTGCGAGTGTGTGTGTGTGTGTGTGTGTGTGTGTGTGTGAGTGTGTACATATATGAGTATATGACAGGCTGTGAATTTCCTTATTTCTAACTTCTAACTTCTTACTTCTAACTTTTAAATTCTAACTTCTTACTTCTAACTTCGATGTTTGTATGCTGGTACGTATGCGTCCGTGCATGCGTGCGTACATGCGTCCAGACACCCATGTCTGTCTGTCTGTCCATCTTTCTGACTGACAGTATGTATGTATGTATGTCTGTATGCATGTTAGTATGTATATATGTGTGTATGTCAAAATGAGGGTTTAATTGGAACACTCTGTGCATGTTGTGAAACATGTCAGACTATATTGGCACCGGAATCCTGGAAGTCTGTGAATGTCCAGAAAGTGTCGCAGACTGATCGAATGGTTTTGGGTGGGTCCTAGGAGGTAAAAACAGGGCTTAACTCGATTGGCACCTAAATCCTGGGAGTCTGTGAGTCTCCAGAAAGTGTCGCAGACCGATGCATTGGTTTGGAGAGTGTCGCAGGAGTTCAAAACAGAGTTTAGCTCGATTGGCACCGGAATCCAGAAAGTCTGCGAGTGTCCAGAAATTGTCAAAGAATAGTGGAATGGTTTGGGGACGGTCCATGTCGGTGTGTGCGTGTGTGTGTGTGTAAGTATGTACATGTATGAACATATGACAGGCTGTGAATTTCCTTATTTCTAACTTCTAACTTCTTACTTCTAACTTTTAAATTCTTACTTCTTACTTCTAACTTCTTACTTCTAACTTCTTACTTCTAACTTCTTACTTCTAACTTCGATGTTTGTAGGTTGGCACGTATGCGTCGACGCATGCGTGCGTACATGCGTGCAGACAACCATGTCTGTCTGTATGTCTGTCCATCTGACTGACTGACAGTATGTATGTATGTATGTATGTATGTATGTATGTATGTATGTATGTATGTATGTATGTATGTGTGTGTGTGTGTGTGTGTGTGTGTGTGTGTGTGTGTGTGTGTGTGTGTGTGTGTGTGTGTGTGTGTGTGTGTGTGTGTGTGTGTGTGTGTGTGTGTGTGTGTGTGTGTGTTTAATTTGAACACTCTGCGCATGTTGTGAAACATGTCAGACTATATTGGCACTGGAAGTCTGTAAAGGTCCAGAAAGTGTTGCAGACTGCTCGAATGGTTTTGGGTGGGTCCTAGAAGGTAAAAACAGGGCTTAACTCGATTGGCACCTCAATCCTGGAAGTCTGCGAGTCTCCAGAAAGTGTCGCAGACCGATGCATTGGCTTGGAGAGTGTCGCAGGAGTACAAAACAGAGTATGTATGTATGTATACGTCTCTCTATCAGACAGCAGGTACAGTAGTCTCTCTATCAGACAGCTGATGCAGGACATTTTATCAGGAGTCTTGTGCAAGAGTTCCTCTATGAGACTTTGGATGCAGTAGACACTCTATCACACTGGAGATGCAAGACTCTCTCTTTTAGACATCAAAAGCAGGACTCTCTCTCTCATGGACAGCGGATGCAGGAGTCACTCTACCAGACAACGACTGCATGAGACACTCTATCAGACAACAGATGCAGTACTCTCTATACAAGACAGCGGATACTAGACTCTCTCTAGCAAAAAGTGGATGAGGGAGTCTCTGCTTGAATATCAGACAGCTGGTGAAATAAAAACTTATGGGTGCAAGTTTCTCGTTTTTTGAATAACTTATTTACCCTGAAGTATACAAAGCTGACTTGCATACTCTATCTAGAAGTTGAAAGCGTACATTGAGGGTCAGGGACTTGGCTCTAAATGGGGTGGCTTAAAGATATTTTGTGAAGAAATTAGACCGGATGTGCAGGTATCTCCCTATCAGACATGGGATGCAGTAAACACTCTATCAAATAGCGAGTTTATGATTTTATCAGACAGCGGATGCAGGAGAAACTCTATCACACAGGAGATGCAAGAGTCTCTATCGGACAGCGGATGCAGGAGAAACTCTATCAAACAGGAGATGCAGGATTCTCTCCCCCAAACAGCGGGTGTAGGATTATCTTTATTAGACAGCGGATGCAGGAGACACTCCATCAGAAAGGAGATGTAGGAGTCTCTCTATCAAACAGCCGATGCAGGAGACACTCTCAGACAGTGGATGCAGGAGTCTCTCTATCAGACAGCGGATGCAGGAGATACTCTTTCAGACAGCGGATGCAAGAGTATCTCTATTCGACAGCGGTAGCAGGAGACACTCTATCAGACAGGAGATGCAGGAGTCTCTCTATCAAACAGCAGATACAGGAGTGTCTCTATCAGACAGCGGATGCTGGAGACACTCTATCAGACAGGAGATGCAGGAGTCTCTCTATAGGACAGCGGATGCAAGAGTCTCTCTCTATCAGACAGTGGATGAAGGAGACACTCTATTACGCAGGAGATGCAGGAGTCTCTCTATCAGACATCAGATGCATGTCTCTCTTAATCAAACAGCGTATGCAATAGTCTCTCTATCAGAAAGCCGATTCAGGAGTCTATCAGACAGCGGTTGCAGGAGAAACTCTATAAGACAGCTGATACAGGAGTCTCTCTATCAGACAGCGGATGCAGGAAACACTCTATTAGAAAGCGGTTGCACGAGTCTCTCTATCAGACAGCAAATGCAGGAAACACTCTATCAGACAGGAGGTGCAAGAGTCTCTCTATCAGACAGCCGATGCAAGAAACACTCTATCAGACAGGAGATGCAGGAGTCTCTCTATCAGACAGCGGATGCAGGAGACACTCTATTAGACAATATATGCAGGAGTCTGTCTATGAGGTAACGGATGCAGGTCTCTTTTCATTAGACAGCAGATGCAGGAGTCTCTCTATCAGACACTGGATGCAGGAGACCCTCTATCAGACAGCGGTTGCAGATGTCTTACTATCAGAAAGCGGATGCAGGAAACGCTCAATTAGACAGCGGATGCAGAATTCTCTCTTTCATACAGCGGATTCAGGAGACAAGCTATCAGACAGCGGTTGCAAGAGTCTCTCTATCAGACAGCGGCTGCAGCAGTCTCTCTATCAGACAGCGAATGCAGGAGACTCTCTATCAGACAGCGGTTGCAGGTGTGTCTCTATCAAACAACGGATGCAGAAGACTCTATCAGACAGCGGATGCAGGAGACTTTCTATCACACAGCGGATGCAGGATACTCTCTATCACACAGCAGCTGCAGGAGACACTCTATCAGACAGCGGATGCAGGAGAAACTCTAGCAGACAGCAAATGAAGGAGACACTCTATCAGACATTGGTTGCAGGTTTCTCTCTATCAGAAAGCGGATGCACGAGACTCTTAATCGGACAGGGGATGCAGGAGACACTCTATCAGACAGCGGATGCAGGAGACACTCTATCAGACAGGGGATACAGGAGACTTCCTATCATACAGCAGATGCAGGAGACAATCAATCAGACAGCGGATGCAGGAGACTCTCTGTCAGTAAGCGGATGCAGGAGACACTATATCATACAGCAGATGCAGGAGACACTCTATGAGACAGCGGATGTAGGTGTCTCTCAATCAGACAGCAGATGCTGAAGTATCTCCATCAGACAGCGGATGCAGGAGAATCTCCATCGGACAACGGATGCAGGAGACTCTCTATCAGACAGCGGATGCAGGATTCTATCTATCAATCAGACAGCGGAAGCAGGTGTCTCTCCATCAGACAGCGGATTAAGGAGACCCTCTATCAGACAGCAGATGCAGGAGACTCTCTATCAGACAGCGGATGCAGGAGACACTCAATCAGACAGAGATGCAGGAGACTCTCTATCAGACAGCAGATGCAGGAGACTCTCTATCAGACAGCGGATGCAGGAGACACTATATCAGACAGCGGATGCAGGAGACTCTCTACCAGACAGCGGGTGCAGGAGACTCTCTATCAGACAGGGGATGTAGGACACATTTTCAGACAGGAGATACATGAGACATTATATCAGACAGCAGATGCAGGAGACTCTCTATCAGACAGCGGATGCAGGAGACACTCTATCAGACATCGGATGTAGGAGTATCTTCATCAGACAGCGAACGCAGGAGTCTCTCAATTATCAGATATGAGATGCAGGAGACATCATATCAGACAGCGGATGCAGGAGTCATTCTATAAGACAGCGGTTGCAGGACACACTCTATCAGACAGCGGATGCAGGAGACACTATATCAGACAGCGGATGCAGGAGATTCTCTATCAGACAGCGGATGCAGGAGACACTCTATCAGACATCGGATGTGGGAGTATCTCCATCAGACAGCGAACACAGAAGTCTCTCAATTATCAGATATGAGATGCAGGAGACATCATATCAGACAGCGGATGCAGGAGTCATTCTATAAGACAGCGGTTGCAGGAGACACTCTATCAGACAGCGGATGCAGGAGACACTATATCAGACAGCGGATGCAGGATACTCTCTATCACACAGCAGCTGCAGGAGACACTCTATCAGACAGCGGATGCAGGAGACACTCTAGCAGACAGCGTATGAAGGAGACACTATCAGACATTGGTTGCAGGTTCCTCTCTATCAGAAAGCGGATGCACGAGACTCTTAATTGGACAGGGGATGCAGGAGACACTCTATCAGACAGCGGATGCAGGAGACACTCTATCAGACAGCGGATGCAGGAGACTTTCTATCATACAGCAGATGCAGGAGACAATCAATCAGACAGCGGATGCAGGAGACTCTCTGTCAGTAAGCGGATGCAGGAGACACTATATCATACAGCAGATGCAGGAGACACTCTATGAGACAGCGGATGCAGGAGTCTCTCTATCAGACAGCGGATGCAGGAGAATCTCCATCAGACAGCGGATGCAGGAGACTCTCTATCAGACAGCTGATACAGGAGAATCTCTATCAGACAGCCGATACAGGAGACACTCTATCAGACAGCGGATGCAGGAGACTCTCTATCAGACAGCGGATGCAGGAGACACTCTATCAGACAGCGGATGCAGGAATCTTTCTATCAGACAGCGGATGCAGGAGACTCTCTATCAGACAGCGGATGCAGGAGTATCTCCATCAGACAGCGAATGCAGGAGTCCCTCTATCAGACAGTGGATGCAGGAGACACTCCATTAGACAGCGGTTGCAGGAGACACTCCATCAGACAGCGGATGCAGGAGACACTATATCAGAGAGCGGATGCAGGAGACTCTCTATGAAACAGCAGATGCAGGTGTCTCTCTATCAGATAGCGGATGCAGGAGTATCTCCATTAGGCAGCGATTGCAGGAGACTCTCTATCAGACAGTGGATACAGGAGACTCTCTATCAGACAATGTGAAGGAGTATCCCCATCAGACAGTGGATGCAGGAGTCTTTCCATCAGACAACGGATGCTGGAGACTCTCTATCAGACAGTGGATGCAGGAGTCTCTCTAACAGACAGCGAATGCAGGAGTATCTCCATCAGACAGCCGATGCAGGTGTATCTCTATCAGACAGGGGATGCAGGAGACTCTCTATCAGACAGCGGATGCAGGAGACTCACTATGAGACAGCGGATGCAGGAGAATCTACATCAGACAGCGGATGCAGGAAACTCTCTATCAGACAGCTGATGCAGGAGACACTCTATTAGACAACGGATGGAGGAGACTCTCTATAAGACAGTGTATGCAGGAGTCTCTCTATCAGACAGCTGATATAGGAGTCTCTCTATCAGACAGCGGAGACAGGAGTATCTCCATCAGACAGCAGATGCAGGTGTCTCTCTATCAGACATCGCATGCATGAGACTCTCTATCAGACAGCGGATGCAGGAGTCTCTCTATCAGACAGCGGATGCAGAAGAATCTCTATAAGACAGCAGATGCAGGAGAATTTCTATCAGACAGCGGATGCAGGAGACACTCTATCAGACAGTGGATGCAGGAGTCTCTCTATCAGACAGCGGATGCAGAAGAATCTCTATCAGACAGCGGATGCAGGAGAATCTCTATCAGACAGCGGATTCAGGAGACACTCTATCAGACAGCGGATGCAGGAGACACTCTATCAGACAGTGGATGCAGGAATCTTTCTATCAGACAGCGGATGCAGGAGACTCTTTATCAGACAGCGGATGCAGGAGTATCTCCATCAGACAGCGAATATGGAGTCTCTCTATCATACAGCGGATGCAGGAGTATCTCCATCAGACAGCGGATGCAGGAATATCTCTATCAGACAGCGGATGCAGGAATATCTCCATCAGACAGCAGATGCAGATGTCTCTCTATCAGACAGTATATGCAGGAGTATCTCCATCAGACAGCGGATGCAAGATAATCTCCATCAGACAGCAGATGCAGGAGACTATCTATCAGACAGCGGATGCAGGAGTCTCTCTATCAGACAGCTGATGCAGGAACATCTGCATCAGACAGCTGATGCAGGAGACTCTCTATCAGACAGCGAATGCAGGAGTCTCTCTATCAGACAGCCGATGCAGGAGACTATCTATCAGACAGCTGATGAAGGAGTCTCTCCATCAGACAGCGGATGCTAGATTATCTCAATCAGACAGCAGATGCAGGAGACTCTCTATCAGACAGCAGATACAGGAGTCTCTCTATCAGACAGCTGATGCAGGAGCAATTCCATCAGACAGCTGATGCAGGAGACTCTCTATCAGACAGCGGATGCAGGAGTCTATCAGACAGCGGATGCAGGAGACTCTCTATCAGACAGCGGATGCAGGAGTCTCTCTATCAGACAGCGGATGAAGGAGTATCTCCATCAGACAGCGGATGCAGGTGTGTCTCTATCAGACAGCTGATGCAGGAGACTCTCTATCAGACAGCAGATGCAGGTGTCTCTCTATCAGACAGCGGATGTAGGAAAATCTCCATCAGACATCGAATGCAAGAGACTCTCTATCAGACAGTGGATGCAGGAGAATCTCTATCAGACAGCGGATATAGGAGACACTCTATCAGACAGCGGATGCAGGAGACTCTCTATCAGACAGCAGATGCAGGAGTCTATCAGACAGCGGATGCTGAGACACTCTATCAGACAGCGGATGCAGGAGACTCTCTATCAGACAGCGAATGCTAAGAGTAAGACTAGACAAGAAGAGTATAGTAAGGAATGAAGCATACCTGTTGCTAAGAGTAAGACAAGACAAGAAGAGTAGAGTGGAGAATGACGCAGTCCTGTTTCTAAGAGTTAAACAAGACAAGATGAGTAGAGTGGAGAATGACGCAGACATGTTGCTAAGAGTTAAACAAGACAAGATGAGTAGAGTGGAGAATGACACAGAACTGTTGCTCAGAGTAAGACTAGACAAGAAGGGTATAGTAAAAAATGAAACAGACCTGTTGCTAAGAGTAAGATGAGACAAGATGGGGAGAGTGAAGAATGACGCAGACCTGTTGCTAAGAGTAAGAGGAGACAAGAATAGTAGAAAGAAGAATGACACAGACCAGTTGCTGAGAGTAAGACAAGAAAAGAAGAGTAGAGTGAAGAATGACGCAGACCTGTTGCTAAGAGTAAGACAAGACAAAGATCAGTAGAGAGAAGAATAACACAGATCTGTTGCTTAAGAGTAAGAAGAGATTAGAAGCGTACAGATAAAATGGTGCAGACATGTTGCTAAGAGTAAGATGAGACAAGAAGAGTAGAGTGAGGAATGACGCAGACCTTTTGCTTAGATAAGATGAGACAAGACGAATAGAGTGAAGAATGACACAGACCTGTTGCTAAGAGTAAGACAAGACAAGAAGAGTAGAGAGAAGAACGACGCAGACCTGTTGCTAAAAGTAGGATGAGACAAGTAGAGTAGAGAAAAGAATGGCGCAGACTTCATGTGAAAAGTAAGAAGAGTAGAGAAAAGAATAAAACAGATCTGTATCTTAAGAGTAAGAAGAGATTCGAAACGTACAGAGAAAATGGTGCAGACATGTTGCTAAGAGTAAGATGAGACAAGAAGAGTAGAGTGAGGAATGACGCAGACCTGTTGCTTTGATAGATGACACAAGACAAATAGAGTGAAGAATGGCACAGACATGTTGCTAAGAGTAAGACAAGAAAAGAAGAGTAGAGAGAAGAACGACGCAGACCTGTTGCTAAAAGTAGGATGAGACAAGTAGAGTAGAGAAAAGAATGGCGCAGACTTCCTGTGTAAAGTAAGAAGAGTAGAGAGAAGAATAACACAGATCTGTTGCTTAAGAGTAAGAAGAGATTAGAAGCGTACAGAGAAAATGGTGCAGCCATGTTGCTAAGAGTAAATTGAAACAAGAAGAATAGAGAAAAATGAGCGCAGAAGTTGCGCTAAAAATAAGATGCAGACCTGATGCTAAGAATGACGCAGGCATGCTGCTTGGAGTAAGATGAGACAAGACCAATAGAGAGAAGAATTACATAGACTTGTTGCATGGAGTAAGATAAGAGAAGAAGAGTAGAGCGTAGAATTACATAGACTTGTTATTTACAGTAAGATGAGAAGAGTGCAGACATGTTTTTAAAAGAACGACGAGGCAAGTAGAGTTGAGAGAAGAATGTCACAGACATGTGCTTAGAGTAAAACGAGATAAGAATAGTAGAGAGAAGAATGCCACAGATCTGTTGCTTAGAGTACGATGAGACAGGACGAGTAGAGAGAAGAATGACACAGACCTGTTCCTAAGTGTAGGATAAAATAGGTTGAGAAGAGAGAAGAATGGCGCAGACATGTAGCTGTAACTAAGAATTATTGAGACAAGAAAGGAAAATGGAAGCACGAAGAAGACATGTTGTTAAAAGTAACATGGGACAAGATATTTAGAGAGAAGAATGGCATAGACCTGTCCCTTAGAAAGATACAAGACAATGGGAGTAGAGAAAATGATGATGCAGACCTGTTGCTAATGGTCAAATAAGACAAGATGAGTAGATAGAAGAATTGTGCAGACCTGTTTCTACAAGTTAGATGAGACCTGAATAGTATAGACGAAAGGCACAGACATGTTGCTAAGGGTAAGATGAGACTAGATGAGTAGAAAAAAGAATTGTGCAGACCTGTTTCTACAAGTAAGATGAGACCTGAATAGTAGAGAGAATAATGACACAGACCTGTTGCTAAGGGTAAGATGAGATGAGAAGAGTTGAGTAAAGAATGAACTAGACCTATTGTTGAGAGTAAGAGACGACAAGAAGAGTAGAGAGAAGAATGACACAGGACTGTTGCTAAAAGTAGGATGAGAAGAGAAGAACAGAGTAAAGAATGATGCAGACCTGATGCTAAGGGTAAGATGAGACAAGAAGAGTAGAGTGAAGAATGGCCCAGACCTGTTGTTAAGAGTAATACAAGACAAGAAGAGAAGAGAGAAGTGACGCAGGACTGTTGCTTAAAGAAGGATGAGATGAGAAGAGTAGAGTGAAGAATGATGCAAACCTGTTGCTAAGGGTAAGATGAGATGAGAAGAGTAGAGTGAAGAATGATGCAGACCTGTTGCTAATGTAAGATGAGATTAAAAGAGTAGAGTGAAGAATGATGCAGACCTGTTGCTAAGGGCATAAGATGAGATTAGAAGAGTAGAGTGAAGAATGATGCAGACTTGTTGCTAAGAGTAAGATGAGATGAGTGAATAGAGTTAGAATGACTCAGACCTGTTGCTAAGAGCAAGATGATATAAGAAGAGTAGAGTGAAGGATGACATAAACCTGTTGCTAAGAGTAAGACAAGACAAGAAGAGTAGAGTAAAGAATGACGCAGACCTGTTCCTAAGAGTAAGATAAGATGAGTGAGTAGAGTTAGAATGACTCAGAACTGTTGCTAAGAGTAAGATGAGATAAGAAGTGTAGAGTGAAGAATGACATAGACCCGTTGCTAAGAGTAAGACAAGACAAGAAGAGTAGAGTAAAGAATGACGCAGACCTGTTGCTAAGAGTAAGATGAGATGAGAAGAGTAGAATGAAGAATAACGCTGACCTGTTGCTAAGAATAAGACAAGACAAGATGAGCAGAGTAAGAATGACTTAGGCCTGTTGCTAAGAGTAAGATGAGACAAGAGAGTAGGGTGAAGAATGTCACAGACCTGTTGCTAACAGTAAGACAAGGCAGAATGAGTAAAGTAAATAATGACACAGACCTGTTGCTAAGAGTAAGACGAGACAAGATCAGTAGAGTAAATAATGACGCAGACCTGTTGCAAAGAGTAAGACAAGACAAGAAGAGAAGAGTGAAGAATGACGCAGACTTGTTGCTAAGCGTAAGATGAGATAAGAAGAGTAGAATGAAGAATGACGCAGGCCTGTTGCTGAGGGTCAGAGGAGACAAGAAGAGTAGAAAGAAGAATGACACAGACCGGTTGCTAAGAGTAAGACAAGACAAGAAGGGTAGAGTTGAGAATGACGCAGAACTGTTGCTAAGAGTTAGATGAGATGAGAAGAGTAGAATGATGAATGACGCAGGCCTGTTGCTGAGGGTAAGAGACAAGAAGAGTAGAAAGAAGAACGATACAGACCTGTTGCTAAAAGTAAAAAGAGATAAGAAGAGTAAAGAGAAAAATGATGCAGACCTGTTGTTTAGAGTAAGATGAGTAGAGTGAGGAATGACACAGGCCTGTTGTTAATAGTAAGAAAAGACAAGATGAGTAGAGTGAAGAATGGTATAGACGTGTTGCTAAGAAGAGATTAGAAGCGTACAGAGAAAAAAGATGCAGACATGTTATTAAGAGTAAGATGAATTAAGATGAGTAGAGTATAAATGAGTGTGTTCTAATGCTGATGACTTCAACAACAGAAACTTGGTAGGGGCCTGATGGTAGGGGCCTGATGCTTTGGCTGTTTGTCGGGCCCACTGGGGTTTACCTGTTGGATTTCTTTTGCTCCGGTATTCAGTTTAATTTACTGTAGAGTCCTTATCCTTGCTTTATCTCCTTGTTATATCTTGATTTATATGTTTTAGGAGATGATGCATTGATAAGTTAGGGGTCTTTCATGCAAACCAAATATCTATGTGTCTTGATCCACATCTGAATTTAGGGTGAGGTTGGCGCCGTTAAACCGGTTTAAGCCCTCCAGAAAAAATATTTTACTGACCGTTCCAAGGCGGTACTTCTTTTGTGGATCTTTTATGTTTTTGTTCTGTCTTGTGTTTGCTATGTTTTGTGCGCGTCTGTTTATATGTGCTTTGTGGTCACCTGCTGGGAAAGGGCTGACCTCTTGGCTCTCGTTGTGGTGTCTTCTGTGAGTTTGTCACTTTCCAATTGGTATCCTGGGTCAGGTGTGGTACTTGATTGTATCGATTCCTGATCTTTGCACCATTACTTACTTTTAACTGCTAAATTATTAAAACAAGGTTATAGATATCATAAAATTCGAAAAGCATTTTTTAAATTCTATCACAGACACTCAGAGTTAATTGTTAAATACAACATTGGGTTAAAAACTCTTCTGCAGCAGGGCATACCAGAACCTATATTTTATGGTGATTTAGTCTATAAATTCAAACGAATTGTTGGAAAACCTAATTTTAGGGATCAACTCAAAAAGATAGTAAAACGATATATAAGGGTTGGATATAACTTGGATATCATGCGACAGTCTGCATGCCTAGTTTTAAACCCAATCATGGTTTAAAGCTATGGTTTCCTCTTTAATTGCACGATGGTAGGTCAGGCCTCAGACTCTATGACAGCTCTGACGTAAAGCTTTTATCGGTGGGTTGGTGCCTGATGCTTATCTGTAACTGGACCCACTGTGGCTCAACTTGAGGTTTTCTTTAGCTCTGACTATCTGTAAGTCATTGAGCCCTTTATTTTGTTTCATCATGGTGTAGTAATTTGATTAGAGTGTTTCTCTAGATGATACATTGCATTAGTTAGATGGCCTCCATGCGAGCTGAACATTTCTTGTAATTCAACAACAGCAGAATCTAGGGTGAAGATTTGGTACCAGTAAAATGCATTTAAGCCCCCCCCCCCCCCCCCGGTAGCTTAGGCTACTGTCCGTTCTAAGGCAGTGGTTCTGTTGTTGTTGACTTTTTGTTTATTGTTACCCCCATTGTGGGAGTCTGTTATTGTTCTATGTTTTGTTGTACGTTGCTTTGTGTCCATGCTAGTATTGCAATCATCTTGATGGGGAAGAGAGAGCTGATTGCTTTGCTTAATTTGTCTTCCTGGTGTCTAGTGATGGTTGAGCGGCTCTTCCTCGCGGTGCCTTGGGGTTGTCTGCAGTTTGTGATTGTGGCATTTCCTGATCATACTCACTTACCATTTTGGACATGTTGCTAAGAGTAAGAAGATATAAGAAGCGTACAGAGAAAAATGATGCAAACATGTTGCTAAGAGTTAGATGAGACTAGATGAGTAGAGTAAGAATGACTCAGACCTGATGCTAAGAGTGAGATGAGATAAGAAGAGTAGAGTGAAGATTGAAATAGACACGTTGCTAAGAGAAAGACAAGACAAAAAGAGTCAAGTAAAGATTGACGCAGACCTGTTGCTAAGAATAAACCAAGACAAGAAGAGTAGGGTGAGGAATGACGATGACCTGTTGCTTAGAGTAAGATGAGATGAGAAAGGTAGAGTGAAGAATAATGCAGACCTGTTGCTTAGAATAAGACAAAACAAGAAGAGTAGAGTGAAGAATGACGCAGACCTGCTGCTTAGAGTAAGACAAGACAGACTGAGTAGAGTAAATGATGCAGACCCGTTGTTAAGAGTAAGACAAGACAACATCAGAAGAGTAAATAATGACGCAGACCTGTTGCTAAGGGTAAGACGAGACAAGAAGAGTAGAGTAAAGAATGACGCAGACCTGTTGCTAAGAATAACACAAGACAAGATGAGCAGAGTGATTAATGACAAAGACCTGTTCCTAAAAGTATGAAGAGATAAGAAGAGTACAGAGAAAAATGATACAGACCTGTTGCTAAGAGTACGATGAATAGAGTGAGTAACGACACAGACCTGTTACTAATAGTAAGAAAAGACAAGATGAGTAGAGTGAAGAATGGCATAGACCTGTTGCTAAGAGAAAGACAAGACAAGAAGAGTAGAGTAAAGAATGACGCAGACCTGTTGCTAAGAATAACACAAGACAAGATGAGCAGAGTGATGAATGACAAAGACCTGTTCCTAAAAGTATGAAGAGATAAGAAGAGTACAGAGAAAAATGATACAGACCTGTTGCTAAGAGTACGATGAATAGAGTGAGTAATGACACAAACCTGTTACCAATAGTAAGAAAAGACAAGATGAGTAGAGTGAAGAATGGCATAGACCTGTTGCTAAGAGAAAGACAAGACAAGAAAAGTAGAGTAAAGAATGACGCAGATCTGTTGCTAAGAGTAAGACAAGACAAGTCGAGCAGAGAAGAGTAAGGAATGACGCAGACCTGTAGCTAAGAGTAAGATAAGACAAGAAGAGTAGTGTGGAGAAAGACGCAGACCTGTTGCTAAGAGTAAGATGAGATAAGAAGAGTAGAGTGAAGAATGATGAAGACATGTTGCTAAGAATAAGACAAGACGAGTAGAGTGCAGAATGACGCAGACCTGTTGCTAAAAGTAGCATGAGAAGAGAAGCGTAGAGTAAAGAATAATGCAGACCTGTTGCTAAGGGTAAGATGAGAAGAGAACAGTAGAGTAAAGAATGATGCAGACCTGTTTCTAAGAATAAGACAAGACAAGATGAGAAGAGTGAAGAATGACGCAGACCTGTTGCTAAAAGAAGGATGAGAAGGGAAGAGTAGTGTAAAGAATGATGCAGATCTGTTGCTAAGGGTAAGACGAGAAGAGATGAGTAGAGTAAAGAATGATGCAGACCTGTTGCTAAGAGTGAACCAAGACAAGAAGCGTAGAGTAAAGAATGAAACAGACCTGTTGCTAAGAGTAAGAAGAGATGAGAGGCGTACAGAGAAAAATAATGCAGACATGTTGATAAGAGTAAGATCAACTAAAATGAGTAGAGTAAGAATGACTTGGACATATTGCTAAGAGTAAGAAGAGATTAGAAGCGTACAGAGAAAAATGAAGCAGACTTGTTGCTTAGAGTAAGATGAGACTAGATGAGTAGAGTAAGAATGACTCAGACCTGATGCTAAGAGTAAGATGAGATAAGAAGAGTAGAGTGAAGAATGACATAGAACCGTTGCTAAGAGAAAGACAAGAAGAGTCAAGTAAAGATTGTCGCTGACCTGTTGCTAAGAATAAGACAGGACAAGATGAGTAGGGTGAAGAATGAAGCAGACCTGTTGCTAAGTGTAAGATGAGATGAGAAAGGTAGAGTGTAGAATAACGCATACCTGTTGCTAAGAATAAGACAAGACAAGATGAGTAGAGTAAGAATTACTTAGACCTGTTGCTAAGAGTAAGATGAGACAAGAATAGTAGAGTAAACGAATGACACAGACATGTTGCTAAGAGTAAGTCAAGACAACAGGAGTAGAGTAAATAATGACGCAGACCTGTTGCTAAGAGTAAGACGAGACAACATCAGAAGAGTAAATAATGACGCAGACCTGTTGCTAAGGGTAAGTCGAGACAAGAAGAGTAGAGTGAAGAATGGCGCAGACCTGTTGCTAAGAGTAAGATGAGATGAAAATAGTTGAGTGAAGAATGACGCAGTCCTGTTGCTAAGAATAAGACAAGACAAGATGAGTAGAGTGATGATTGACGCAGACTTGTTGCTAAAAGTAAGAAGAGATAAGAAGAGTACAGAGAAAAATGATGCAGACCTGTTGCTAAGAGTAAGATGAGTAGAGTGAGGAATGACGCAGACCTGTTGCTAAAAGTAAGACAAGACAATAAGAATAGAGTAAAGAATGACAAAGATCTGTTGCTAAGAGTAAGACAAGACAAGTCGAGCAGAGTAGAGTAAGGAATGACGCAGACATGTAGCTAAGAGTAAGACAAGACTAGATGAGTGGAGTAAGGAATGACGCAGAGCTGTTGCTTATAGTTAGACAAGACAAGAAGAGTAGAGTAAGGAATGACGCAAACCTGTTGCAGATGGTAAGACAAAACAAGAAGAGAAGAGTAAAGAATGGCACAGACCTGTTGCTAAGAGTAAGACAATTCTAGATGAGAAGATTAAAAAATGACACGGACCTGTTGCTAAGAGTAAGACAAGAAAAGATGAGTAGAGTAAAGGATGACACAGATCTGTTGCTAAGAGTAAGACAAGACAAGAAGAGTAGAGTAAGGAACGATAAAGACCAGTTGCTAAGAGTAAGACAAGACAAGAGGAGTAGAGTAAAGAATGACACAGACCTGTTGCTAAGAGTAAGACAAAACAAGATAAGTAGATTAAATAATGACGCAGACCCGTTGCTAAGATTAAGACAAGACAAGATGAGTAGAGTGAAGAAAGAGTAAGACGAGACAAGATGAGTAGTGTAAAGAATAACGCAGACCTTCTGCTAAGAGTAAGACGAGACAAGATAAGAAGATTAAATAATGACGCAGACCCGTTGCTAAGAGTAAGACAAGACAAGATGAGTAAATTAAAGAATGACGCAGACCTGTTGCAAAGAGTAAGACAAGACAGGAAGAGTAAAGTGAAGAATGACACAGACCTGTTGCTAAGAATAAGGTAAGACAAGGTGAGTAGAGTGAATAATGACATGTTGCTAAGAGTAAGAAAAGATAACAAGAGTTCAGATAAAAATGATGCAGACATGTTGCTTATAGTAAAATGATACAAGAAGAGTAGAGTGAAGAATGACGCAGTCCAGTTGCTAACATTAATAAAAAGAGATAAGAAGCGTACAGAGAAAATGATGTAGACTTGTTGCTAAGAGTAAGATGAGACAAAATGAGTAGAGTAAGAATGACTCATACCTGTTGCTAAGAGTAAGATGAAACAAGAAAAGTAGAGTGAAGAATGACACAGACCGTTTGCTAAGAGTAAGACAATACAATAAGAGTTAGGTGAAGAATAACATAAGACAAGATGAGATGAGTAGAGTAAAGAATAACACAGACCTGTTGCTAAGAGTTAGACGAGACAAAATGAGTAGAGTAAATGATGACGCAGACCTGTTGCTTAGAGTAAGACGTGACAAGATCAGCAGAGTCAATAATGACGCAGACCTGTTGCTAAGAGTAAGACAATACAAGAAGAGTAGAGTAAAGAATGACACAGACCTGTTGCTAAGAGTAAGAAGAGGTGAGAAGTGTACAGAGAAAAATAATGCAGACATGTTGATAAGAGTAAGAAGAACTAAAATGAGTAGAGTAAGAATGACTGGGACATATTGCTAAGAGTAAGAAAAGATTAGAAGCGTACAGAGAAAAATGATGCAGACATGTTGTTAAGAGTAAGATGAGACTAGATGAGTAGAGTAAGAATGACTAAGACCTGCTCCTACGAGTAAGATGAGATCAGAAGAGTAGAGTGAAGAATGACATAGACACGTTGCTAAGAGAAAAACAAGAAGACTCAAGTAAATGTTGACGCAGACCTGTTGCTAAGAATAAGACAGGACAAGAAAGGTAGGAAGAAAAATGACGCAGACCTGTTGCTAAGAGTAAGATGAGATGAGAAAGGTAGAGTGAAGAATAACGCGGACCTGTTGCCAAGAATAAGACAAGACAAGTTGAGTAGAGTTAGAATGACTTAGACCTGTTGCTAAGAGTAAGATGGGACAAGAAGAGTAGAGTGAAGAATGAAACATACATGTTGCTAAGGGTAAGACAAGACAAGATCAGTAGAGTGAAGAATGACGCAGACCTGTTGCTTAAAGTAAGACAAGACAAGATAAGTAGAGTAAAGAACGACGCAGACCTGTTTCTAGGAGTTAGACGAGACAAAATCAGAAGAGTAAATAATGACGCAGACCTGTTGCTAAGGGTAAGACAAGACAAGAAGAGTAGAGTGAAAAATTGCGCAGAGCTGTTGCTTAGAGTAAGATGAGATGAAAAGAGTAGAGTGAAGAATGACGCAGTCCTTTTGCTAAGGATAAAACAAAACAAGATGAGTAGAGTGATGAATGACGCAGACCTGTTGCTAAAAGTAAGAAGAGATAAGAAGAGTACAGAGAAAAATGATGCAGACCTGTTGCTAAGAGTAAGATGAGTAGAGTGAGGAATGACACACACCTGTTGCTAAGAGTAAGAAAAGACAAGATGAGTAGAGTGACGAATGACATAGACCTGTTGCTAAGAGCAAGACAAGACAAGAAGAGTAGAGTAGAGAATGACGCAGATCTGTTGCTAATAGAAAGACAAGACAAGTCGAGCTGAGTAGAGTAAGTAATGACGCACATCTGTAGCTAAGAGTAAGACAAGACAATATAAGTGGATTAAGGAATTACGCAGAGCTGTTGCTTATAGTTAGACATGACAAGAAGAGTAGAGTAAGAAATGACGCAAACCTGTTGCTAATGGTAAGACAAAACAAGAAGAGTAGATTAAAAAATAGCACAGACCTGTTGTAAGAGTAAGACAATTCTAGATGATAAGATTAAAAAATAATGTAGACCTGTTGCTAAGAGTAGAACAAGAAAAGATATGTAGAATAAAGAATGGCACAGAACAGTTGCTAAGAGTAAGACAAGACAAGAAGAGTAGAGTAAAGAATGACGCAGACCTGTTGCCAATAGTAAGACGAGACAAGATGAGTAGAGTAAAGAATGACGCAGACCTGTTGCAAAGAGTAAGACAAGACAAGAAGAGTAGAGTAATGAATGACATCGACCTGTTGCTAAGAGTAAGACAAGACAAGAAGAGTAGAGTAAAGAATGACACAGATCTGTTGCTAAGAGTAAGACAAGACAAGTCGTGCAGAGTAGAGTAAATAATGGCACAGATCTGTTGCTAAGAGAAAAACAAGACAAGAAGAGTAGAGAAAGGAACGATGCAGACCAGTTGCTAAGAGTAAGACAAGACAAGAGGAGAAGAGTAAAGAATGACACAGACCTGTTGCTAAGAGTGGGACAAAATAAGGTGAGTAGATTAAATAATGACGCAGACCCGTTGCTAAGAGTAAGACAAGACAAAAAGAGTAGAGTGAAGAATGACACAGACCTGTTGCCAAGAGTAAGAAGAAACAAGATGAGTAGAGTAAAGAATGACGCAGACCTGTTGCAAAGAGTAAGACAAGACAAGAAGAGTAAAGTGAAGAATGAAGCAGACCTGTTGCTAAGAGTAGGATGAGATGAGAAGAGTAGAGTGAAGAATAACGCACACCTGTTGCTAAGAATAAGACAAGGCAAGGTGAGTAGAGTGAAGAAAGACGCAGACATGTTGCTCAGAGTAAGAAAAGATAAGAAGAGTACAGATAAAAATGATGCAGACATGTTGCTTAGAGTAAAATGAGACAATAAGAGTAGAATGAAGAATGACGCAGTCCTGTTGCTAAGAGTAAAAAGAGATAAGAAGCGTACAGAGAAAATGATGTAGACTTGTTGCTAAGAGTAAGATGAGACAAGATGAGTAGATTAAGAATGACTCATACCTGTTGCTAAGTATAACAGACGAACAATAAGAGTAGAGTGAAGAATGACACAGACCTGTTGCTAAGAGTAAGACAAGACGATAAGAGTAGAGTGAAGAAAGAGTAAGACGAGACAAGATGAGTAGAGTAAAGAATAACGCAGACCTGTTGCTAAGAGTAAGACTAGACAAAATGAGTAGAGTAAATAATGACGCAGACCTGTTGCAAAGAGTAAGACAAGACAAGAAGAGTAGAGTGAAGACTGACGCAGACTTGTTGCTAAGAGTTAGACGAGATAAGAAAAGTAGAGTGAAGAGAGATGCAGACCTGTTGCTAAGAATAAGACAAGACAAGATGAGTAGAGTGAAGAATGGCGCAGACATGTTGCTAAGAGTAAAGAGACAAAGTGAGTAGAGTAAATAATGACGCAGACCTGTTGCTAAGAGTAAGATGAGACAAGATCAGTAGAGTAAATAATGATGCAGACCTGTTGCTAAGAGTAAGACAAGACAAGAAGAGTAGAGTGAAGAGTGACGCAGACCTGTTGCTAAGAGTAAGATGAGATGAGAAAAGTAGAGTGAAGACAGATGCTGACGTGTTGCTAAAAAAAGACAAGACAAGATGAGTAGAGTGAAGAATGGCGCAGACATGTTGCTAAGAGTAAGGAGAGACAAGAAGAGTAAAAGAAAAATGATGCAGACCTGTTGCTAAGAGTAAGATGAGACAAGAAGAGTAGAGTGAGGAATGACACAGACCTGTTGCTAAGAATAAGACAAGCTAAAAAGAGCAGAGTAAAGAAAGACGCAGACCTGTTGCTAAGAGTAAGATGAGACAAGAAGAGTATAGTGAGGAATGACACAGACCTGTTGCTAAGGATAAGACAAGGCAAAAAGAGCAGAGTAAAGATAGACGCAGACCTGTTGCTAATAGTAAACCAAGACAAGATGAGAAGAGTAGAAGTGTAGAGTAAGGAATGACGCAGACCTGTTGCTTAGAGTTAGACAAGACAAGAAGAGTAGAGTAAGGAATGACGCGGACCTGTTGCTTAGAGTAAAAAGAGATAAGAAGCGTACAGAGAAAATGATGTAGACTTGTTGCTAAGAGTAAGATGAGACAAGATGAGTAGATTAAGAATGACTCATACCTGTTGCTAAGAGTAAGACGAAACAATAAGAGTAGAGTGAAGAATGACACAGACCTGTTGCTAAGAGTAAGACAAGACAATAAGAGTAGAGTGAAGAAAGAGTAAGACGAGACAAGATGAGTAGAGTAAAGAATAACGCAGACCTGTTGCTAAGAGTAAGACGAGACAAAATGAGTAGAGTAAATAATGACGCAGACCTGTTGCAAAGAGTAAGACAAGACAAGAAGAGTAGAGTGAAGAGTGACGCAGACCTGTTGCTAAGAGTAAGATGAGATGAGAAGAGTAGAGTGAAGACAGATGCAGACCTGCTGCTAAGAATAAGACAAGACAAGATGAGTAGAGTGAAGAATGACGCAGACATGTTGCTAAAGGTAAAATGAGACAAGAAGAGTAAAAGAAAAATGATGCAGACCTGTTGCTAAGAGTAAGATGAGACCAGAAGAGTAGAGTGAGGAATGACTAAGACCTGTTGCTAAGAATAAGACAAGGCAAAAAGAGCAGAGAAAAGAAAGACGCAGACCTGTTGCTAATAGTAAGACAAGACAGGATGAGAAGAGTAGAAGAGTAGAGTAAGGAATGACGCAGACCTGTTGCTAAGAGTTAGACAAGACAAGAAGAGTAGAGTAAGGAATGACGCAGACCTGTTGCTAAGAGTTAGACAAAACAAGAAGAGTAAAGTAAGGAATGACGCAGACATGTTGCTAAGAGTTAGACAAGACAAGATGAGAAGAGTAAAGAATGATGCAGACCTGTTGCTTAGAGTTAGACAAGACAAGAAGAGTAGAATAGGGAATGACGCAGACCTGTTGTTTAGAGTATGACAAGACAAGATGAGTGGTGTAAGGAATGACGCAGAGTTGTTGCTTATAGTTAGACAAGACAAGAAGATTAGAGTAAGGAATGACGCAAACCTGTTGCTAATGGTAAAACAAAACAAGAAGAGTCGAGTAAAAAATGATGCAGTCCTGTTGCTAAGAGTAAGACAAGAAAAGATGAGTAGAGTAAAGAATGGCACAGATCTGTTGCTAAGAGTAAAACAAGACAAGTCGAGCAGAGTAGAGTAAAGAATGGCACAGATCTGTTGCTAAGAGTAAAACAAGACAAGAAGAGTAGAGAAAGGAACGATGCAGACCAGTTGCTAAGAGTAAGACAAGACAAGAGGAGAAGAGTAAAGAATGACACAGACCTGTTGCTTAGAGTGGGACAAAACAAGATGAGTAGATTAAATAATGACGCAGACCCGTTGCTAAGAGTAAGACAAGACAAAAAGAGTAGAGTGAAGAATGACACAGACCTGTTGCCAAGAGAAAGATGAGACAAGATGAGTAGAGTAAAGAATGACGCAGACCTATTGCAAAGATTAAGACAAGACAAGAAGAGTAAAGTGAAGAATGACGCAGACCTGTTGCTAAGAGTAGGATGAGATGAGAAGAGTAGAGTGAAGAATAACGCACACCTGTTGCTAAGAATAAGATAAGACAAGGTGAGTAGAGTGAAGAATGACGCCGACATGTTGCTCAGAGTAAGAAAAGATAAGAAGAGTACAGATAAAAATGATGCAGACATGTTGCTTAGAGTAAAATGAGACAATAAGAGTAGAGTGAAGAATGACGCAGTCCTCTTGCAAAGAGTAAAAAGAGATAAGAAGCGTACAGAGTAAATGATGTAGACTTGTTGCTAAGAGTAAGATGAGACAAGATGAGTAGATTAAGAATGACTCATACCTGTTGCTAAGAGTAAGACGAACAATAAGAGCAGAGTGAAGAATGACACAGACCTGTTGCTAAGAGTAAGACAAGACGATAAGAGTAGAGTGAAGAAAGAGTAAGACGAGACAAGATGAGTAGAGTACAGAATAACGCAGACCTGTTGCTAAGAGTAAGACGAGACAAAATGAGTAGAGTAAATAATGACGCAGACCTGTTGCAAAGAGTAAGACAAGACCAGAAGAGTAGAGTGAAGAGTGACGCAGACCTGTTGCTAAGAGTAAGATGAGATAAGAAAAGTAGAGTGAAGACAGATGCAGACCTGTTGCTAAGAATAAGACAAGACAAGATGAGTAGAGTGAAGAATGGCGCAGACATGTTGCTAAGAGTAAAGAGACAGAGTGAGTAGAGTAAATAATGACGCAGACCTGTTGCTAAGAGTAAGATGAGACAAGATTAGTAGAGTAAATAATGACGCAGACCTGTTGCTAAGAGTAAGACAAGACAAGAAGAGTAGAGTGAAGAGTGACGCAGACCTGTTGCTAAGAGTAAGATGAGATGAGAAAAGTAGAGTGAAGACAGATGCAGACGTGTTGCTAAAAATAAGACAAGACAAGATGAGTAGAGTGAAGAATGGCGCAGACATGTTGCTAAGAGTAAGGGGAGACAAGAAGAGTAAAAGAAAAATGGTGCAGACCTATTGCTAAGAGTAAGATGAGACAAGAAGAGTAGAGTGAGGAATGACACAGACCTGTTGCTAAGAATAAGACAAGCTAAAAAGAGCAGAGTAAAGAAAGACGCAGACCTGTTGCTAATAGTAAACCAAGACAAGATGAGAAGAGTAGAAGTGTAGAGTAAGGAATGACGCAGACCTGTTGCTTAGAGTTAGACAGGACAAGAAGAGTAGAGTAAGGTATGACGCAGACCTGTTGCTTAGAGTAAAAAGAGATAAGAAGCGTACAGAGAAAATGATGTAGACTTGTTGCTAAGAGTAAGATGAGACAAGATGAGTAGAGTGAAGAATGACACAGACCTGTTGCTAAGAGTAAGACAAGACAATAAGAGTAGAGTGAAGAAAGAGTAAGACGAGACAAGATGAGTAGAGTAAAGAATAACGCAGACCTGTTGCTAAGAGTAAGACGAGACAAAATGAGTAGAGTAAATAATGACGCAGACCTGTTGCAAAGAGTAAGACAAGACAAGAAGAGTAGAGTGAAGAGTGACGTAGACCTGTTGCTAAGAGTAAGATGAGATGAGAAGAGTAGAGTGAAGACAGATGCAGACCTGCTGCTAAGAATAAGACAAGACAAGATGAGTAGAGTGAAGAATGACGCAGACATGTTGCTAAAGGTAAAATGAGACAAGAAGAGTAAAAGAAAAATGATGCAGACCTGTTGCTAAGAGTTAGACAAGTCAAGAAGAGTAGAGTAAGGAATGACGCAGACCTGTTGCTTAGAGATAGACAAAACAAGAAGAGGAAAGTAAGGAATGACGCAGACATGTTGCTAAGAGTTAGATAAGACAAGATGAGTAGAGTAAAGAATGACGCAGACCTGTTGCTTAGAGTTAGACAAGACAAGAAGAGTAGAATAGGGAATGACGCAGACCTGTTGCTTAGAGTATGCCAAAACAAGAAGAGTAAAGTAAGGAATGACGCTGACCTGTTGCTTAGTGTTAGACAAAACAAGAAGAGTAGAGTAAGGAATGACGCAGACCTATTGCTAAGAGTTAGACGAGACAAGATGAGTAGACTAAAGAATGACGCAGACCTGTTGCTTAGAGTTAGACAAGACAAGAAGAGTAGAATAAGGAATGACGCAGACCTGTTGCTTAGAGTATGACAAAACAAGAAGAGTAAAGTAAGGAATGACGCAGACCTGTTGCTTATGGTAAGACAAACCAAGTAGAGTAGGGTAAAGATTGACACAGACCTGTTGCTAAGAGTAAGACTATACTACATGAGTAGAGTGAAGAATGATGCAGACATGTTGCTAAGAGTAAGAACAGATAAGAAATGTACAGATAAAAATGATGCAGACATGTTGCTAAGAGTAAAATTAGACAAGAAGAGTAGAGTGAAGAATGACGCAGTCCTGTTGCTAAGAGTAAAAAGAGATAAGAAGCGCACAGAGAAAATGATGTAGACTTGTTGCTAAAAATAAGATGAGACAAGATGAGTAGAGTAAGAATGACTCATACCTGTTGCTAAAGGTAAAATGAAACAAGAAGATTAGAGTTAAGAATGACACAGACCTGTTGCTAAGAGTAAGACAAGACAGCAAGAGTAGAGTGAAAAATGAAGTAAGACGAGACAAGATGAGTAGAGTAAAGAATAACGCAGACCTGTTGCTAAGAGTAAGACAAGACAAAATGAGTAGTGTAAATAGTGACGCAGACCTGTTGCTAAGAGTAAGACGAGACAAGATCAGTAGAGTAAATAATGACGCAGACCTGTTGCTTAGAGTAAGACAAGACAAGAAGAGTAGAGTGAAGAGTGACGCAGACCTGTTGCTAAGAGTAAGATGAGATGAGAAGAGTAGAGTGAGGAATGACACAGACCTGTTGCTAAGAGTAAGACAAGACAAGAAGAGTAGAGTGAAGAGTGACGCAGACCTGTTGCTAAGAGTAATACAAGACAAGATGAGAAGAGTAGAAGAGTAGAGTAAGGAATGACGCAGACCTGTTGCTAAGAGTTATACAAGACAAGATGAGAAGAGTAGAAGAGTAGAGTAAGGAATGACGCAGACCTGTTGCTAAGAGTTATACAAGACAAGATGAGAAGAGTAGAAGAGTAGAGTAAGGAATGACGCAGACCTGTTGCTAAGAGTTATACAAGACAAGATGAGAAGAGTAGAAGAGTAGAGTAAGGAATGACGCAGACCTGTTGCTAAGAATTATACAAGACAAGATGAGAAGAGTAGAAGAGTAGAGTAAGGAATGACGCAGACCTGTTGCTAAGAGTTAGACAAGACAAGAAGAGTAAAGTAAGGAATGACGCAGACCTGTTGCTTAGAGTTAGACAAAACAAGAAGAGTAAAGTAAGGAATGACGCAGACATGTTGCTTATGGTAAGACAAAACAAGAAGAGTAGGGTAAAGAATGACACAGACCTGTTGCTAAAAGTAAGACAATACTAGATGAGTAGTTAAAAAAGAATAAAGCAGACCTGTTGCTAAGAGTAAGACAGGACAAGATGAGTGAAGTAAGGAACGGTGCAGACCTGTTGTTAAGAGTAAGACAAGACAAGATGAGTAGATTAAAGAATTTGTTTGTTCTGTTGCTTTACGTCCCAAGTCAACAGCTATGGTCATTATGGGATGGTCAGTTCACCTAACCACACTTTTCCTGGGCAGGCTTGAACAAGCGGTTAACCAGTAATTCTTGCACATACTTTCGCTTGTAACTGACAACAACCCTTCTTGAATGAATCAGCGGAAGGGAGGAGAATGACCGTAGAAATGATTTCATGATCAATCTCTACAAAAGTATGGGACCGGACCAGGATCGAACTCTAGACCTCTGGATCTGCAATCAGACACGCCTCTGTAGCCGGACACATTAACGACTGCGCTTCGCGGCCCGGCCCAGACCTGTTTCTAAGAGTTAGACGAGATGATAAGAGTAGAGTGAAGAATTACGCAGACCTGTTGAAATAGAAGGACAAGACAAGATGAGTAGAGTAAAGAATAGCACAGACCCGTACCTAAGAGTAAGAAAAGACTAGAAGAGTAGAGTAAGGAACGACGCAGACCTGTTGCTAAGAGTAAGACAAGACAAAAACAGTAGAGTAAAGAATGATGCAGACATGTTGCTAAGAGTAAGATGAGACAGGGAGAGAGAGTAAAGAGTGTCATATCTGTTGCTAAGAGTAAGACAAGACGAGTATAGTAAAGAATGACGAAGACCAGTTGCTAAGAGTAAGACAATACAAGAAGAGTAGAGTAAAGAATTACGCAGACCTGTTGCTTATAGTAAGACAAATCAAGACAAGAAGAGTAGAGTAAGGAATGACGCCGACATGTAGATAAGAGTTTGACGAGATACGATGAGTAGAGTAAGGAATGATGCAGACCTGTTGCTTAGAGTTAGACAAGACATGAGGAGTAGAGTAAGGAATGACGCAGACCTGTTGCTAATGGTAAGACAAAACAAGAAGAGTAGAGTAAAGAATGACGAACACCTGTTGCTAAGAGTTAGACAAGACGAGATGAGTAGACTTAAGGATGGCGCAGACCTGATACTAAGAATAAGACAAGACAAGAAGAGTAGAGTAAGAAATGACGCAGACCTGTTGCTAAGAGTAAGACAAGACAAGAAGAGTAGAGTAGAATAAGCAAAGACAATATGAGTAGAGTAAAGAATGACACTGACCCGTTGCTAAGAGAAAGACAAGCCAAGATGAGTAGAGTAAAGAATAACATCCACCTGTTGCTTAGAGTAGGACAAGATCCGAAGAGTAGAGTTAAGAATGGAAAATACCTTTTGCTAAGAGTAAGACAAGATTAGAAAAAAAAGAATAAAGAATGACACAGATCTGTTACTCAAAGTAAGACAAGACAAGATGAGTAGATTAATGAATGACGCAGACCCGTTGCTAATAGTAAGGCAAGACAAGAAGAGTAGAGTTAAGAATGACGCAGTCCTGTTGCTAAGAATAAGACAAGAAGAGTAGAGAAAAGGATGACGCAGACATGTTGCTAAGAGTAAGACAAGACAAGATGCGTGGAGTAAAGAATGACGCAGACTTGTTGCTAAGAGTAAGACAAGACAAGAAGAGTAGAGTATAGAATGGCGCAGACCTGTTGCTAAGAGTAAGACAAGACAGGAAGAGTAGAGTAAAGAATGACACAGAACTATTTTGCTAAGAGTAAGATGGGACGAGAAGAGTAGAGTAAAAAATGACGCAGAATGTAGCTAAGATTACGACTAGACAGGATGTGTAGAGTGAAGAATGACGCAGACCAGTTGCTAAGAGTAAGATAAGACAAGAAGAGTAGAACAAAGAATGACCTAGACATGTTGCTAAGAGTAAGACAAGACAAAAAGAGTAGAGTAAAGAATGACGCAAACCTGTTGCTAAGAGTAAGATGAGGCAAACAGAGTATAGTAAAAAATAACGCAGACCTGTTGCTAAGAGTAAGACAAGACAAGAGGAGAAGAGTAAGAATGACGCCGATCTGTTGCTAGGAATAAGACAAGAAGAGTTGCGGATACAGGCTCTCTATCAGACAGGGAATGCAGGAGTATCTCCATCAGAGAGCAGATGCAGGAGTATCTCCATGAGACAGCGGATGCAGGAGAATAGAGTCTCCTGCATCCGCTGTCTGATAGACAGTCTCCTGCATCAGCTGTCTGATACAGAGACTCCTGAATGGGCTGTCTGATGGAGATGCTCCTGCATCCGCTGTCTGATAGAGAGACTCTTGCATCCGCTTTCTGATAGAGAGTCTCCTGCATCTGCTGTCTGATAGAGATACTCCTGCCTCCGCTCTCTGATGGAGATACTCCTGCATCCGCTGTCTGATAGAGAGTCTTTTGCATCCGCAGTCTGATGGAGTGTCTTCTGCATCCACTGTCTGATGGAGATACTCCTGCATCCGCTGACTGATGGATAGTCTCCTGTATCCGCTGTCTGATAGAGAGTCTCCTGCATCCTCTGTCTGATAGAGAGACTCCTGCGTCCGCTGTCTGATAGAGAGTCTACTGCATCCGCTGTCTGATAGAGAGACTACTGCATTCGCTTTCTGATGGAGATACTCCTGCATCCACTGTCTGATGGAGATACTCCGGCATCCGCTGTCTGATGGAGAGACTCCTGCATCCGCTGTCTGATAAAGACACTCTATCAGACAGCGGATGCAGAAGAAACTCTATTAGACAGCGGATGCAGGAGACTCTCTATCAGACAGCGGATGCAGGAGTCCCTCCATCAGACAGCGGATGCAGGAGACTCTCTATCAGACAGCGGATGCAGGAATCTCTCCATCAGACAGCGGATGCAGAAGACACTTTATCAGACAGCGAATGCAGAAGACACTCTAATCGACAGCGAATGCAGGAGTCTCTCTATCAGACAGCGGATGCAGGAGTATCTCCATCAGACAGCAGATGCAGGTGTCTCTCTATCAGACAGCGGATGCAGGAAACCCTCTATCAGACAGCGGATGCAGGAGTCTGATAGAGAGACTCCTTCATTTGCTGTCTGATAGAATTATCAGACAGCAAATGAAGGAGTCTCTCTATCAGACAGCGGATGCAGGAGACTCTCGATCAGACAGCGGACGCAGGAGACTCTCGATCAGACAGCGGACGCAGGAGACTCTCTATCAGACAGCAGATACAGGAGACTCTCTATCAGACAGCGGGTGCAGGAGACTCTATCAGACAGCCGATGCAGGAAACTCTCTATCAGACTGATGATGCAAGAGACTCTCTTTCATACAGCGGATGCAAGAGTTTATCCATCAGACAGCAGATGCAGGAGTATCTCCATCAGACAGCCGACGCAGGAGACTCTCTATCAGACAGCGGATTTAGGAGTATCTCCATCAAACAGCGGATGCAGGAGTATGTCATTCAGACAACGGATGCAGGGGTATCTCCATCAGACAGCGGATGCAGGAGACTCTCTATCAGACAGTGGACGCAGGAGTCTCTCTATCAGACAGCGGATGCAGGAGACTCTCTATCAGACAGCGGACGCAGGAGACTATGGTTTCCTCTTTAATTGCACGACGGTCGATCAGGCCTCAGACTCTATGACGGCTCTGACGTAAAGCTTTAATCGGTGGGTAGGTGCCTGATGCTTATCTGTAGCTGGACTCACCGTGGCTCAACTTGAGGTTTTCTTTAGCTCTGACTATTTGTGAGTCATGAGCACTTTTCTTTGTTTCATCATGGAGTGTTAATTTGATAAGTGTGTTTTCCATGATGATACATTGCATTAGTTAGATGGCCTCCATGCGAGCTGAACATTTCTTGTACTTCAACAACAGCAGAATCTAGGGCGAAGATTTGGTACCAGTAAAATTCATTTAAACCCCCCCCCCCCCCCCCGGTGGTTTAGGCTGCTGTCCGTTTTAAGGTGGTGGTTCTGTTGTTGTTGTTGACTTTTTGTTTATTGTTACTCCCATTGTTGGAGTCTGTAATTGTTCTATGTTTACTTTATGTCCATTCTAGTATTGCAATCATTTTGATGGGGAAGAGAGAGCTTATTGCTTTGCTTAATGTGTCTTCCTGGTGTCTCGTGATGGTTGAGAGGCTCTTCCTCGCGGTGCCACGGGGTTGTCTGCAGTTTGTGATTGTGGTATTTCCTGATCATACTCACTTACTATTTCTCTATCAGACAGCGGACACAGGAGTCTCTCGATCAGTCAGCAGATGCAGGAGACTCTCTATCAGACAGCGGATACAGGAGACTATCCATCAGTCAGCGTATGCAGGAGTAACTCCATCAGACAGCAGATGCATGAGTATCTCCATCATACAGTGGTTGCAAGACACACTCCATCAGACTGCAGATATAAGAGACTCTCAATCAGACAGCGGATGCAGGAGTATCTCAATCAGAAAGCGGATGCAGGAGTATCTCCTTCAGACAGCGGATCGGAAGACTCTCTATCAGACAGCGGATGCAGGAGTCTCTCTAACAGACAGCGGATGCAGGAGTCTCTCTATAAGACAGCGGATGCAGGAGCATCTCCATCAGACAGCGAATGCAGGAGTCTCTACATCAAACAGCTGATGCAGGATACTCTCAATCAGACAGGGGATGCAGGAGTATCTCCATCAGACAGCGGATGCAGGAGTATGTCATTCAGACAGCGGATGCAGGGGTATCTCCATCAGACAGCGGATACAGGAGACACTCCTTCAGACAGCGGATGCAAGAGACTCTCTATTAGACAGCGATGCAGGTGTCTCTCTATCAGACAGCGGATGCTGGAGTATTTCCATCAGACAGCGGATGCAGGAGACTCTCTATCAGACAGCGGATGTGGGAGTCTCTTTTGCAGACAGCAGATGCAGGAGACTTTCTATCAGACAGCGGATGCAGAAGACTATCTATCAGTCAGGGGATGCAGGAGTAACTGCATCAGACAGCAGATGCAGAAGTATCTACATTAGACAGCGGATGCAGGAGACACTCCATCAGACAGCGGATGCAGGAGACTCTCTATCAGACAGCGGATGCAGGAGTATCTCTATCAGAGAGCAGATGCAGGAGTATCTGCATCAGACAGCGGATGCAGGAGACTCTCTATCAGACAACGTATGCAGGAGTCTCTCCATCAGACAGCTGATGCAGGAGACTCATTATCAGACAGCCGATGCAGGAGTCTCTCCATCAGACATCGGATGCAGGAGTCTCTCTATCAGACAGCGGATGCAGGTGTCTCTCTATCAGACAGCGGATGCAGGTGTCTTTTTACCAGACAACTGATGCAGGAGACTCTCTATCAGACAACAGATGCAGTACTCTCTATATTAGACAGCAGATGCTAGACTCTCTCTAGCAGAAAGCCAATGCAGGACTGTCTGCGTGTATATCAGACAGCAGGTGCAATAAAAAACTATTGGGTGCACGTTCTTCCGCTTTTGAATAACTTATTTACACTAGTAAACAGAGCTGACTTGTATACTCTATTTAGAGCTTGAAAGCATCCATTTAGGGTCAGGGACTTGGCTCTAAATGGGGTGGCTTAAAGACATTTTGTGCAGAAATCAGACCTGATATGCATGTATATCCCTATCAGACATGGGATGCAGGAGACACTCTATCAAACAGCGAGTTCAGGACTTTTAAAGACAGCAGATGCATGAGAAACTCTATTAGACAGGAGATGCAAGATTCTCTCTATCAGACAGCGGATGCAGTAGAAACTCTATCAGACAGGAGATGCAGGATTTTCTCAATCAAAACGCGGATGTAGGAGTCCCTCCATCAGACGGCGGATGCAGGAGACACTCCATCAGACAGGTGATGCAGGTGTCTCTCTATCAGACAGCGGATGTAGAAGACATTCTATCAGACAGAAGACGTAGATGTCCCTCCAGCAAACAGAAGATGCAGGAGTGTCTCATTCAGACAGCGGATGCAGGAGACACTCTATAAGGCAGGAGAGACAGAAGTCTCTCTATAAGAAAGTGGATGCAAGAGACACTCTATTAGGCAGGAGATGCAGGAGTCTCTCTATCAGACATCAGATGCAGGTCTCGTTTCATCAGACAGCGGTTGCAGGAGTTTCTCTATCAGACAGCGGGTGTAGGAGACAATCTATCAGACAGCGAATGCAGGAGTCTCTCTATAAAACAGCGGATGCAGGAGACTATCAGAGAGCGAATGTAGGAGACACTTTATCAGACAGCGGATGCAGAGTATCTCTATCAGACAGCGGATGCAGGAGACTCTCTATCAGACAACGGATGCAAGAGTATCTCTATCAGACAGCGGATGCAGATGAATCTCGATCAGACAGCGGATGCAGGAGATATTTTATCAGACAGCGGATGCAGGAGACACTCTATCAGACAGCGGATGCAGGAGTATCTTTATCAGACAGCGGATGTAGGAGACTCTCTATCAGACAGCGGATGCAGGAGTATCTCTATCAGACAGCGGATGCAGGAGTCTCTCCATCAGACAGAGGATGCAGAAGTATCTCTATCAGACAGCGGGTGCAGGTGTCTCTCTATCAAACAGCGGATGCAGGAGTATCTCCATCAGACAGCGGATACAAGAGACACTCTATCAGACAGCGGATGCAGGAGACTATCAGACAGCGGATGCAGGAGACTCTCTATCAGACAGCAGATGCAGGAGATTCTATATTAGATAGAGGATGCAGGAGACCCTCTATCAGACAACCGATGCAAGAGTATCTCCACCAGAGAGCGGATGTAGGAGACTCTATCAGACAGCAGACGCAGGAGACTCTCTATCAGAGAGCAGATGCAGGAGACACTTTATCAGACAGCAGATGCCAGAGAGTTTCTATCAGACAGCGGATGCAGGTGTCTCTTTATCAGACAGTGGATGCAGGTGTCTCTCTATCGGACAGCTGGTGCAGGAGTATCACCATCGGACAGCGGAAGCAGGAGGCACTCTATTAGGCAGGAGATGCAGGAGTTCTTTATCAGAC
This sequence comes from Loripinus fragilis, assembly GCA_964019695.1. Taxonomy (NCBI): domain Eukaryota; kingdom Metazoa; phylum Mollusca; class Bivalvia; order Lucinida; family Lucinidae; genus Loripinus; species Loripinus fragilis. The sequence continues at coordinate 5,086,984 of OZ026525.1, forward strand.
ATCAGATGCAGTTCTCTCTTCATCAGACAGCGGTTGCAGGAGTTTCTCTATCAGAAAGCGGGTGTAGGAGACACTCGATCAGACAGCGGATGCAGGAGTCTTTCTATCAGACAGAGGATGCAGAAGACTATCAAACAGCGGATGCAGGAGACACTTTATAAGACAGTGGATGCAAGAGTATCTCTATCAGACAGCGGATGCTGGAGACTCTCTATCAGACAGCGGATGCAGGAGTATCTCTATCAGAAGCGGATGCAGAAGAATCTCCATCAGACCGCGGATGCAGGAGACATTCTTTAAGACAGCGGATGTAGGTGACTCTCTATCAGACAGCAGATGCAGGAGTATCTCTATCAGACAGCAAATGCAGGAGTCTCTACATCAGACAGCGGATGAAAGAGTATCTCTATCAGACAGCGGATGGTGGAGTCTCTCTATCAGACAGCAGATGCAGGAGACTATCAGACAGCGGATGCAGGAGACACTTTATCAGACAGCGGATTCAGGAGTATCTCTATCAGATATCGGATGCTGGAGAATCTCTATCAGACAGCGGATGCAGGAGTATCTCCATCAGACAGCGGATGCAGGAGTATCTCCATCAGACAGCAGATGCAGGAGACACTCTATCAGACAGCGGATGCAGCAGACTATCAGACAGCGGATGCAGGAGACTCTCTATCAGACAGCGGATGCAAGAGACTCTCTATCAGACAGCGGATGCAGTAGTATCTCGATCAGAGAGCGGATGCAAGAGACACTCTATCAGACCGCGGATGCAGGAGACTCTATCAGAAGGCTGAGGCAGGAGACACTATATCAGACAGCGGATGCAAGAGACACTCTATCAGACAGCGGATGCAGGTGTCTCTCTATCAGACAGCGGATGCAGGTGTCTCTCTATCAGACAGCGGATGCAGGAGTATCTCCATCAGACAGCGGATGCAGGGGACTCTCTATCACACAGAAGATGCAGGAGACTCTCTATCAGACAGCGGATGAAGGAGACTGTCTGTCAGAAAGCGGATGCAGGTGACACTATATCAGACAGCGGATGCAGGAGACACTCTATCAGACAGCGGATGCAGGCGTCTCTCTATCAGACAGCGGATGCAGGTGTCTCTCTATCAGACAGCGGATGCAGGTATATCTCCATCAGAGAGCGGATGCAGGAGACACTCTATTTGGCAGGAGATGCAGGAGTCTCTCTATCAGACATCAGATGCAGTTATCTCTCCATCAGACAGCGGAGGGAGTTCCTCTATCAGACAGCGGGTCAAGGAGACACTTTATCAGACAGCGGATGCAGGAGACACTTTATCAGACAGCGGATGCAGGAGTATCTCTAACAGACAGCGGATGCAGGAGACTCTCTATCAGACAGCGGATGCAGGAGTCTCTCTATCAGACAGCGGATGCAGAAGTATCATCATCAGACAGCGGATGCAGGAGACATTTTATCAGAGAGAGAATGTAGGCGACTGCCTATCAGACAGCGGATGCAGGAGACACTCAATCAGACAGCGGATGCAGGACAGCAAATGCAGGAGTATCTCAATCAAACAGCGGATGCAGGAGTATCTCCATCAGACAGCGGATGCAGGAGACTCTCTTTCAGACGGTGGATGCAGGAGACACTCTATGGGACAGCGGATGCAGGTGACTCTGTGTAAGACAGCAGATGCAGGAGTATCTCTATCAGACAGCGGATGCAGGAGTCTCTCTATCAGACAGCCAATGGAGGAGGCTCTCTATCACACAGCGGATGCAGGAGAAACTATATCAGACTGCGGATGCAGGAGTCTCTCTATCAGACAGCGATACAGGTGTGTCTCTATCAGATTGTGGAGGCAGGAGAGTCTCTATCAGACAGCGGATGCAGGAGATTCTCTATCAGACAGCGAATGCAGGAGACTCTCTATCAGACAGCGGATGCAGGAGACTCTCTATCAGACAGCAGATGCAAGACACATGCTATCAGACAGCAAATGAAGAGACTCTATCAGACAGCCGATGCAGGAGACACTCTATTAGACAGCGGATGCAGGAGAAACTCTATAAGACATCGGTTGCAGGAGACTCTCTATCAGACAGCGGATGCAGGAGTATCTCCATCAGACAGCGAATGCAGGAGACACTCTATCAGACAGCGCATGCAGGAGACTATCAGACAGCGGATGTAGGAGACTCTCTATCAGACAGCGGATGCAGGAGACACTTTATCAGACAGCAGATGCAGAGTATCTCTATCAGACAGCGGATGCAGGAGACTCTCTATCAGACAGCGGATGCAGGAGTATCTCTATCAGACAGCAGATGCAGAAGTATCATCATCAGACCGCGGATGCAGGAGACATTCTATCAGAGAGAGATGTAGGAGACTGTCTATCAGACAGCGGATGCAGGAGACACTCTATCAGACAGCGAATGCAGGAGTATATCAATTAAACAGCGGATGCAGGAGTATCTCCATCAGACAGCGGATGCAGGAGACTCTCTTTCAGACAGCGGATGCAGGAGACACTCTATCGGACAGCGGATGCAGGAGACTCTCTGTAAGACAGCAGATGCAGGAGTATCTCTATCAGACAGTGGATACAGGTGTGTCTCTATCAGATTGCGGAGGCAGGAGACTCTCTATCAGACAGCGGATGCAGGAGATTCTCTATCAGACAGCGTATGCAGGAGACTCTTTATCAGACAGTGAATGCAGGAGACTCTCTATCAGACAGCAGATGCAGGACACACTCTATCAGACAGCCGATGAAGAGACTCTATCAGACAGCGGATGCAGGAGACACTCTATCAGAAAGCGGATGCAGTAGACACTCTATTAGACAGCAGATGCAGGAGAAACTCTATCAGACATCGGATGCAGGAGTATCTTTATCAGACATCGGATATAGGAGACTCTCTATATGAGAGCGGATGAAGGAGTTTCTCTATCATACAGCAGATGCAGGAGCCTCTTCATCAGACAGCGGATGCATGAGTATCTCTATCGGACAGTGGTTGCAGGTGTCTCTCCATCAGACAGTGGATGCAGGAGACTCTCTATCAGACAGCGGGTGCAGGTGTCTCTCCATCAGACAGCGGATGCAGGATACTCTCTATCAGACAGCGGATGCTGGAGTATTTCCATCAGACAGCGGATGCAGGAGTCTCTCCATCAGACAGCGGATGCAGGAGACACTCTATCAGACAGCGGATTAAGGAGACTATCAGACAGCGGATGCAGGAGACTCTCTATCAGACAGCGGATGCAGGCGACTCTCTATTAAACAGCAATGGAGGTGTCTCTCTATCAGACAGCGGATGCTGGAGTATTTCCATCAGACAGCGGATGCAGGAGTCTCTCCATCAGACAGCGGATGCAGGAGACACTCTATCAGACAGCGGATTAAGGAGACTATCAGACAGCGGATGCAGGAGACTCTCTATCAGACAGCGAATGCAGAAGACACTCTATTAGACAGCGAATGCAGGAGACTCTCTTTCAGACAGAGGATGCAGGAGACTATCAGACAGCGGATGCAGGAGACACTTTATCAGACAGCGGATGCAGGAGTATCTCTATCAGACAGCGGATGCAGGAGACTCTCTATCAGACAGCGGATGCAAAAGTCTCTCTATCAGACAGCGGATGCAGAAGTATCATCATCAGACCGCGGATGCAGGAGACATTCTATCAGACAGTGGATGCAGGAGCTACTCTATCAGACAGCGGATGCAGGAGTATCTTTATCAGACAGCTGATGTAGGAGACTCTCTATATGACAGCGGATGAAGGAGTATCTCCATCATACAGCGGATGCAGGAGCCGCTCCATCAGACAGCGGGTGCATGAGTATCTCTATCAGACAGCGGGTGCAGGTGTCTCTCCATCAGACAGCGGATGCAGGAGACTCTCTATCAGACAGCGGATGCAAGAGAAACTCTATCAGACATCGGTTGCAGGAGACTCTCTATCAGACAGCGGATGCAGGAGTATCTCCATCAGACAGCGGATGCAGGAGCCACTCTATCAGACATCGGATGCAGAAGACTATCAGACAGCGGATGCAGGAGACTCTCTATCAGACAGCGGATGCAGACGACTCTCTATCAGACAGCGGATGCAGGAGACTCTCTATCAGACAGAGGATGCAGGAGACTCTCTATCAGAAAGCGGATGCAGGAGTATCTCCATCAGAGAGTGGATACAAGAGACTCTCTATCAGACTGCGGATGTAGGAGACTCTCTATCAGAAAGCGGATGCAGGAGACACTATTATCAGACAACGGATGCCAGAGAGTTTCTATCAGACAGCGGATACAGGTGTCTCTCTCTCAGACAGCGGATGCATGTGTCTCTCTATCAGACAGTGGATGCAGGAGTATCTCCATCAGACAGCAGATGCAGGAGTCTCTCTATCAAACAGCGGATGAAGGACACCTATCATACAGTGGTTGCAGGAGACTTATAATCAGACAGCTTATGCATAAGATTCTCTATCAGACAGCGAATTCAGGAAACTCTCTATCATAGAGAGAATGTAGGAGACTGTCTATTAGACAGCGGATGCAGGAGACACTCTATCAGACAGCAGATGCAGGAGTCTCTCCATCGGACAGCGAATGCAGGAGTATCTCAATCAAACAGCGTATGCAGGAGTATCTCCATCAGACAGCAGATGCAGGAGTATCTCCATCAGACAGTGGATGCAAGACACATTCCATCAGACTGCAGATGTAAGAGACTCTTTCAAACAGCGGATACAAGAGTATATCCATCAGACAGCGGATGCAGGAGTATCTCCATCAGACAGCGGATGCAAGAGACTCTCTATCACACAGCGGATTTGGGAGTATCTCCATCAGACAGCGGATGCAGGAGTATGTCATTCAGACAGCGGATGCAGGGGTATCTCCATCAGACAGCGGATGCAGGAGACTCTCTATCAGACAGGGGACGCATGAGACTCTCTATCAGACAGTGGACGCAGGAGTCTCTCTTTCAGACAGCGTATGCAGGAGACTCTCCATCAGACAGCGGACGCAGGAGTCCCTCGATAAGACGGCGGATGCAGAAAACTCTCTATCAGACAGCAGATGCAGGAGTCTCTCCATCCGACAGCGAATGCAGGAGTATCTCAATCAAACAGCGTATGCAAGAGTATCTCCATCAGACAGCAGATGCAGGTGTATCTCCATCAGACAGTGGATGCAAGAGACTCTCAATCAGACAGAGGGTGCAGGAGTATCTCCATCAGAGAGTGGATGCAGGAGTATCTCCATCGGACAGCGGATCAGAAGACTCTCTATCAGACAGTGGATGTAGGAGTCTCTCTAACAGACAGCGGATGCAGGAGTCTCTCTATCAGACAGCGGATGCAGGAGCATCTCCATCAGACAGCAGATACAGGAGACACTCCATCAGACAGCGGATGCAGGCGACTCTCTATTAAACAGCAATGGAGGTGTCTATCTATCAGACAGCGGATGCTGGAGTATTTCCATCAGACAGCGGATGCAGGAGTCTCTCCATCAGACAGCAGATGCAGGAGACTCTCTATCAGACAGCGGATGCAGGAGTATCTCTTTCAGACAGCAGATGCAGGAGACTCTCTATCAGACAGCGGATGCAGAAGACTATCTATCAGTCAGGAGATGCAGTAGTATCTCCATCAGACAGCAGATGCAGAAGTATCTCCATCAGACAGCGGATGCAGGAAACACTCCATCAGACAGCGGATGCAGAAGACTCTCTATCAGACAGGGGATGCAGGAGTATTCCTATCAGACAGCGGATGCAGGAGTATGTCATTCAGACAGCGGATGCAGGGGTATCTCCATCAGACAGCAGGTACAGGAGACACTCAATCATACAGCGGATGCAGGAGACTCTATTAGACAGCGATGGAGGTGTCTCTCTATCAGACAGCGGATGCTGGAGTATTTCCATCAGACAGCGGATGCAGGAGTCTCTCCATTAGACAGCAGAAGCAGGAGACTCTCTTTCAGACAGCGGATGCAGGAGTATCTCTTACAGACAGCAGATGCAGAAGACTATCTATCAGTCAGGAGATGCAGGAGTATCTCCATCAGACAGCGGATGCAGGAGTATCTCCATCAGACAGCGGATGCAAGAGACACTCCATCAGACAGCGGATGCAGAAGACTCTCTATCAGACAGCGGATGCAGGAGTATCTCCATCAGAGAGGGAATGCAGGAGTATCTGCATCTGACAGCGGATGCAGGAGACTCTCTATCAGACAATGCATGCAGGAGTCTCTCCATCAGACAGCTGATTCAGGAGACACATTATCAGACAGCCGATGCAGGAGTCTCTCCATCAGACATCGGATGCAGGAGTATCTCTATCAGACAGCGGATGTAGGTGTCTCTCTATCAGACAGCGAATGCAGGTGTCTTTTTATCAGACAGCGGATGCAGGAGACTCTCTATCAGACAACAGATGCAGTACTCTATATACCAGACAGCGGATGCTAGACTCTCTCTAGCAGAAAGCCGATGCAGGAGTGTCTGCTTGCATATCAGACAGCAGGTGCAATAAAAAAACTAATGGGTGCAAGTTTCTCGCTTTTGAAACACTTATTTACCCTGAAGTATACAGAGCTGACTTGTATACTCTATTTAGAGATTGAAAGCATCCATTTAGGGTCAGGGACTTGGCTCTAACTGGGGTGGCTTAAAGACATTTTGTGCAGAAATCAGACCTGATATGCATGCAGGAGACACTCTATCAAACAGCGAGTTCAGGACTTTAACAGACAGCAGATGCATGAGAAACTCTATTAGACAGGAGATGCAAGGGTCTCTCTATCAGACAGCAGATGCAGGATTTTCTCTATCAAAAAGTGGATGTAGGAGTCCCTCCATCAGACGGCGGAAGCAGGACACTCCATCAGACAGGTGATGCAGGTGTCTCTCTATCAGCAGCGGATGTAGGAGACACTCTATCAGACAGGAGATGTAGGAGTTTCTCCAGCAAACAGCAGATGCAGGAGTGTCTCTTTTAGACAGCGGATGCAGGAGACACTCAATCAGGCAGGAGAGACAGGAGTCTCTCTATCAGAAAGTGGATGCAGGAGACACTCTATTAGACAGGACATGCAAGGGCCTCTCTATCAGAAAGTGGATGCAAGATCACTCTATTAGGCAGGAGATGCAGGTGTCTCTCCATAAGACAACGGATGCAGAAGACTATCAGACAGCGGATGCAGGAGTATCTCCATCAGACAGCGGATGCAGGAGATACTCTATCAGACAGCGGATGCAGGAGACTATCATACAGCGGATGCAGGAGACTATCTATCAGACAGCGGATGCAGGAGACTCTCTATCAGACAGCGGATGCTAGAGACTCTCTATCAGACATAGGATGCAGGAGACTCTCTATCAGACAGCGGATGCAGGAGTATCTCCATCAGAGAGCGGATGCAAGAGACTCTCTATCAGACAGCGGATGCAGGACACTCTCTATCAGAAAGCGGATGCAGGAGACACTATATCAGACAGCGGATGCAGGAGACAATCTATCAGACAGCAATTGCAGGAGACTCTCTATCAGACAGCGGATGCTAGAGACTCTCTATCAGACATAGGATGCAAGAGACTCTATATCAGACAGCGGATGCAGGAGTATCTCCATCCGAAAGCGGATGCAAGAGACTCTCTATCAGACAGCGGGTGCAGGAGACTCTCTATCAGAAAGCGGATGCAGGAGACACTATATCAGACAGCGGATGCAGCAGACACTATATCAGACAGCTGATGCCAGAGAGTTTCTATCAGACAGCGGGTGCAGGATTATCACAATCCGACAGCGGATGCAGGAGACACTCTATTAGGCAGGATATGCAGGAGTCTCTCTATCAGACATCAGATGCAGTTCTCTCTTCATCAGACAGCGGTTGCAGGAGTTTCTCTATCAGACAGCGGGTGTAGGTGACACTCTATCAGACAGTCGATGCAGGAGTCTCTCTATCAGACAGCGGATGCAGGAGACTATCAGACAGCGGATGCAGGAGACACTTTATCAGACAGCGGATGCAGGAGTATCTCTATCAGATAGCGGATGCTGGAGACTCTCTATCAGACAGCGGATGCAGGAGTATCTCCATCAGACAGCGGATGCAGAAGTATCTCCATCAGACCGCGGATGCAGGAGACATTCTATCAGACAGCGGATGCAAGAGACTCTCTATCAGACAGCGGATGCAGGAGTATCTCTATCAGACAGCGGAAGCAGGAGTCTCTCCATTAGACAGCAGATGCAGGAGTATCTCTATCAGACAGCGGGTGCAGGTGTCTCTCCATCAGACAGCTGATGCAGGAGACACTCTATCAGACAGCGGATGCAGGAGACTATCAGACAGCGGATGTAGGAGACTCTCTATCAGACAGCGGATGCAGGAGTCTCTCTATCAGACAGGGGATGCGGGAGATTTTCAGACAGCGGATGCAGGAGACACTTTATCAGGCAGCGGATGCAGGAGTATCTCTATCAGACAGCGGATGCTGGAGACTCTCTATCAGACTGCCGATGCAGGAGTATCTCTATCAGACAGCGGATGCAGAAGTATCTCTATCAGACAACGGATGCAGGAGTCTCTCCATCAGACAGCGGATGCAGGAGTATCTCTATCAGACAGTGGGTGCAGGTGTCTCTCTATCAGACAGCGGATGCAGGAGACACTCTATCAGACAGCAGATGCAGGAGACTATCAGACAGCGGATGCAGGAGACTCTCTATCAGACAGCGGATGCAGGAGTCTCTATATCAGACAGCGGATGCAGGAGACTCTCTATCAGACAGCGGATGCAGGAGACACTTTATCAGACAGCGGATGCAGGAGAAACTATATCAGACAACGGATGCAGGAGACTATCAGACAGCGGATGCAGGAGACTCTCTATCATACAGCGGATGCAGGAGTCTCTATATCAGACAGCTGATGCAGGAGACTCTCTATCAGACAGCGGATGCAGGAGACACTATATCAGACAGCGGATGCAGGAGACACTATATCAGACAGCGGATGCCAGGGAGTTTCTATCAGACAGCGGATGCAGGTGTCTCTCTATCAGACAGCGGATGCAGGTGTCTCTCTATCAGAGAGCGGGTGCAGGAGTATCACAATCCGACAGCGGATGCAGGAGACACTCTATTAGGCAGGATATGCAGGAGTCTCTCTATCAGACATCAGATGCAGTTCTCTTTTCATCAGACAGCGGTTGCAGGAGTTTCTCTATCAGACAGCGGGTGTAGGTGACACTCTATCAGACAGCCGATGCAGGAGTCTCTCTACCAGACAGCAGATGCAGGAGACTATCAGACAGCGGATGCAGGAGACACTTTATCAGACAGCGGATGCAGGAGTATCTATATCAGATAGCGGATGCTGGAGACTCTCTATCAGACAGCGGATGCAGGAGTATCTCCATCAGACAGCGGATGCAGAAGTATCTTAATCAGACCGCGGATGCAGGAGACATTCTATCAGACAGCAGATGCAAGAGACTCTCTATCAGACAGTGGATGCAGGAGTATCTCTATCAGACAGCTGATGCAGGAGAGTCTCCATTAGACAGCGGATGAAGGAGTATCACTATCAGACAGCGGGTGCAGGTGTCTCTCCATCAGACAGCTGATGCAGGAGACACTCTATCAGACAGAGGATGCAGGAGACTATCAGACAGCGGATGTAGGAGACTCTCTATCAGACAGCGGATGCAGAAGTCTCTCTATCAGACAGGGGATGCAGGAGATTTTCAGACAGCGGATGCAGGAGACACTTTATCAGACAGCGGATGCAGGAGTATCTCTATCAGACAGCGGATGCTGGAGACTCTCTATCAGACTGCGGATGCAGGAGTATCTCTATCAGACAGCGGATGCAGAAGTATCTCTATCAGACAGCGGATGCAGGAGTCTCTCCATCAGACAGCGGATGCAGGAGTATCTCTATCAGACAGTGGGTGCAGGTGTCTCTCCATCAGACAGCGGATGCAGGAGACACTCTATCAGACAGCGGATGCAGGAGACTATCAGACAGCGGATGCAGGAGACTCTCTATCAGACAGCGGATGCAGGAGTCTCTCTATCAGACAGCGGATGCAGGAGACTCTCTATCAGACAGCGGATGCAGGAGACACTTTATCAGACAGCGGATGCAGGAGTATCTCTATCAGACAGCGGATGCAGGAGTCTCTCCATCAGACAGCAGATGCAGGAGACTCTCTATCAGACAGCGGATGCAGGAGTATCTCTTTCAGAGAGCAGATGCAGGAGACTCTCTATCAAACAGCGGATGCAGAAGACTATCTATCAGTCAGGAGATGCAGGAGTATCTCGATCAGACACAGGATGCAGGAGTATCTCCATCAGACAGCGGATGCAGAAGACTCTCTATCAGACAGCGGATGCAGGAGTATCTCTATCAGAGAGCGGATGCAGGAGTATCTGCATCAGACAGCGAATGCAGGAGACTCTCTATCAGACAACGTATGCAGGAGTCTCTCAATCAGACAGCTGATGCAGGAGACTCATTATCAGACAGCCGATGCAGGAGTCTCTCCATCAGACATCGGATGCAGGAGTATCTCTATCAGACAGCGGATGTAGGTGTCTCTCTATCAGACAGCGAATGCAGGTGTCTTTTTATCAGACAGCGGATGCAGGAGACTCTCTATCAGACAACAGATGCAGTACTCTCTATACCAGACAGCGGATGCTAGACTCTCTCTAGCAGAAAGCCGATGCAGGAGTGTCTGCTTGCATATCAGACAGCAGGTGCAATAAAAAAACTAATGGGTGCAAGTGTCTCGCTTTTGAAACACTTATTTACCCTGAAGTATACAGAGCTGACTTGTATACTCTATTTAGAGCTTGAAAGCATCCATTTAGGGTCAGGGACTTGGCTCTAAATGGGGTGGCTTAAAGACATTTTGTGCAGAAATCAGACCTGATATGCATGCAGGAGACACTCTATCAAACAGCGAGTTCAGGACTTTAACAGACAGCAGATGCATGAGAAACTCTATTAGACAGGAGATGCAAGGGTCTCTCTATCAGACAGCGGATGCAGGATTTTCTCTATCAAAAAGTGGATGTAGGAGTCCCTCCATCAGACGGCGGATGCAGGACACTCCATCAGACAGGTGATGCAGGTGTCTCTCTATCAGCAGCGGATGTAGGAGACACTCTATCAGACAGGAGATGTAGGAGTTTCTCCAGCAAACAGCAGATGCAGGAGTGTCTCTTTTAGACAGCGGATGCAGGAGACACTCAATCAGGCAGGAGAGACAGGAGACTATCTATCAGACAGCGGATGCAGGAGACTATCTATCAGACAGCGGATGCAGGAGACTCTCTATCAGACAGCGGATGCTAGAGACTCTCTATCAGACATAGGATGCAGGAGACTCTCTATCAGACAGCGGATGCAGGAGTATCTCCATCAGAGAGCGGATGCAAGAGACTCTCTATCAGACAGCGGATGCAGGACACTCTCTATCAGAAAGCGGATGCAGGAGACACTATATCAGACAGCGGATGCAGGAGACTATCTATCAGACAGCAATTGCAGGAGACTCTCTATCAGACAGCGGACGCTAGAGACTCTCTATCAGACATAGGATGCAAGAGACTCTCTATCAGACAGCGGATGCAGGAGGCACTTTATCAGACAGCGGATGCAGGAGTATCTCTATCAGACAGCGGATGCTGGAGACACTATATCAGACAGCGGATGCTGGAGACACTATATCAGACAGCGGATGCAGGAGACTATCAGACAGCGGATGCAGGAGACTCTCTATCAGACAGCGGATGCAGGAGTCTCTATATCAGACAGCGGATGCAGGAGACTCTCTATCAGACAGCGGATGCAGGAGACACTATATCAGACAGCGGATGCAGGAGACACTATATCAGACAGCGGATGCCAGGGAGTTTCTATCAGACAGCGGATGCAGGTGTCTCTCTATCAGACGGCAGATGCAGGTGTCTCTCTATCAGAGAGCGGGTGCAGGAGTATCACAATCCGACAGCGGATGCAGGAGACACTCTATTAGGCAGGATATGCAGGAGTCTCTCTATCAGACATCAGATGCAGTTCTCTTTTCATCAGACAGCGGTTGCAGGAGTTTCTCTATCAGACAGCGGGTGTAGGTGACACTCTATCAGACAGCCGATGCAGGAGTCTCTCTATCAGACAGCAGATGCAGGAGACTATCAGACAGCGGATGCAGGAGACACTTTATCAGACAGCGGATGCAGGAGTATCTATATCAGATAGCGGATGCTGGAGACTCTCTATCAGACAGCGGATGCAGGAGTATCTCCATCAGACAGCGGATGCAGAAGTATCTCCATCAGACCGCGGATGCAGGAGACATTCTATCAGACAGCAGATGCAAGAGACTCTCTATCAGACAGTGGATGCAGGAGTATCTCTATCAGACAGCTGATGCAGGAGAGTCTCCATTAGACAGCGGATGAAGGAGTATCACTATCAGACAGCGGGTGCAGGTGTCTCTCCATCAGACAGCTGATGCAGGAGACACTCTATCAGACAGAGGATGCAGGAGACTATCAGACAGCGGATGTAGGAGACTCTCTATCAGACAGCGGATGCAGAAGTCTCTCTATCAGACAGGGGATGCAGGAGATTTTCAGACAGCGGATGCAGGAGACACTTTATCAGACAGCGGATGCAGGAGTATCTCTATCAGACAGCGGATGCTGGAGACTCTCTATCAGACTGCGGATGCAGGTGTATCTCTATCAGACAGCGGATGCAGAAGTATCTCTATCAGACAGCGGATGCAGGAGTCTCTCCATCAGACAGCGGATGCAGGAGTATCTCTATCAGACAGTGGGTGCAGGTGTCTCTCCATCAGACAGCGGATGCAGGAGACACTCTATCAGACAGCGGATGCAGGAGACTATCAGACAGCGGATGCAGGAGACTCTCTATCAGACAGCGGATGCAGGAGTCTCTCTATCAGACAGCGGATGCAGGAGACTCTCTATCAGACAGCGGATGCAGGAGACACTTTATCAGACAGCGGATGCAGGAGTATCTCTATCAGACAGCGGATGCAGGAGTCTCTCCATCAGACAGCAGATGCAGGAGACTCTCTATCAGACAGCGGATGCAGGAGTATCTCTTTCAGAGAGCAGATGCAGGAGACTCTCTATCAAACAGCGGATGCAGAAGACTATCTATCAGTCAGGAGATGCAGGAGTATCTCGATCAGACACAGGATGCAGGAGTATCTCCATCAGACAGCGGATGCAGAAGACTCTCTATCAGACAGCGGATGCAGGAGTATCTCTATCAGAGAGCGGATGCAGGAGTATCTGCATCAGACAGCGAATGCAGGAGACTCTCTATCAGACAACGTATGCAGGAGTCTCTCAATCAGACAGCTGATGCAGGAGACTCATTATCAGACAGCCGATGCAGGAGTCTCTCCATCAGACATCGGATGCAGGAGTATCTCTATCAGACAGCGGATGTAGGTGTCTCTCTATCAGACAGCGAATGCAGGTGTCTTTTTATCAGACAGCGGATGCAGGAGACTCTCTATCAGACAACAGATGCAGTACTCTCTATACCAGACAGCGGATGCTAGACTCTCTCTAGCAGAAAGCCGATGCAGGAGTGTCTGCTTGCATATCAGACAGCAGGTGCAATAAAAAAACTAATGGGTGCAAGTGTCTCGCTTTTGAAACACTTATTTACCCTGAAGTATACAGAGCTGACTTGTATACTCTATTTAGAGCTTGAAAGCATCCATTCAGGGTCAGGGACTTGGCTCTAAATGGGGTGGCTTAAAGACATTTTGTGCAGAAATCAGACCTGATATGCATGCAGGAGACACTCTATCAAACAGCGAGTTCAGGACTTTAACAGACAGCAAATGCATGAGAAACTCTATTAGACAGGAGATGCAAGGGTCACTCTATCAGACAGCGGATGCAGGAGAAACTCTATCAGACAGGAGATGCAGGATTTTCCCTATCAAAAAGTGGATGTAGGAGTCCCTCCATCAGACGGCGGATGCAGGACACTCCATCAGACAGGTGATGCAGGTGTCTCTCTATCAGCAGCGGATGTAGGAGACACTCTATCAGACAGGAGATGTAGGAGTTTCTCCAGCAAACAGCAGATGCAGGAGTGTCTCTTTTAGACAGCGGATGCAGGAGACACTCAATCAGGCAGGAGAGACAGGAGACTATCTATCAGACAGCGGATGCAGGAGACTATCTATCAGACAGCGGATGCAGGAGACTCTCTATCAGACAGCGGATGCTAGAGACTCTCTATCACACATAGGATGCAGGAGACTCTCTATCAGACAGCGGATGCAGGAGTATCTCCATCAGAGATCGGATGCAAGAGACTCTCTATCAGACAGCGGATGCAGGACACTATCAGAAAGCGGATGCAGGAGACACTATATCAGACAGCGGATGCAGGAGACTATCTATCAGACAGCAATTGCAGGAGACTCTCTATCAGACAGCGGACGCTAGAGACTCTCTATCAGACATAGGATGCAAGAGACTCTCTATCAGACAGCGGATGCAGGAGTATCTCCATCCGAAAGCGGATGCAAGAGACTCTCTATCAGACAGCGGGTGCAGGAGACTCTCTATCAGAAAGCGGATGCAGGAGACACTATATCAGACAGCGGATGCAGCAGCCACTATATCAGACAGCTGATGCCAGAGAGTTTCTATCAGACAGCGGATGCAGGTGTCTCTCTATCAGACAGCGGATGCAGGTGTCTCTCTATCAGAGAGCGGGTGCAGGAGTATCACAATCCGACAGCGGATGCAGGAGACACTCTATTAGGCAGGATATGCAGGAGTCTCTCTATCAGACATCAGATGCAGTTCTCTCTTCATCAGACAGCGGTTGCAGGAGTTTCTCTATCAGACAGCGGGTGTAGGTGACACTCTATCAGACAGCCGATGCAGGAGTCTCTCTATCAGACAGCGGATGCAGGAGACTATCAGACAGCGGATGCAGGAGACACTTTATCAGACAGCGGATGCAGGAGTATCTCTATCAGATAGCGGATGCTGGAGACTCTCTATCATATAGCGGATGCAGGAGACTGTCTATCAGACAGCGGATGCAGGAGACTCTCTATCAGACAGCGGATGCTAGAGACTCTCTATCAGACATAGGATGCAGGAGACTCTCTATCAGACAGCGGGTGCAGGAGTATCTCCATCAGAGAGCGGATGCAAGAGACTCTCAATCAGACAGCGGATGCAGGACACTCTCTATCAGCAAGCGGATGCAGGAGACACTATATCAGACAGCGGATGCAGGAGACTATCTATCAGACAGCAATTGCAGGAGACTCTCTATCAGACACTGGATGCTAGAGACTCTCTATCAGACATAGGATGCAAGAGACTCTCTATCAGACAGCGGATGCAGGAGTATCTCCATCCGAAAGCGGATGCAAGAGACTCTCTATCAGACAGCGGGTGCAGGAGACTCTCTATCAGAAAGCGGATGCAGGAGACACTATATCAGACAGCCGATGCAGCAGACACTATATCAGACAGCTGATGCCAGAGAGTTTCTATCAGACAGCGGATGCAGGTGTCTCTCTATCAGACAGCGGATGCAGGTGTCTCTCTATCAGAGAGCGGGTGCAGGAGTATCACAATCCGACAGCGGATGCAGGAGACACTCTATTAGGCAGGATATGCAGGAGTCTCTCTATCAGACATCAGATGCAGTTCTCTTTTCATCAGACAGCGGTTGCAGGAGTTTCTCTATCAGACAGCGGGTGTAGGTGACACTCTATCAGACAGCCGATGCAGGAGTCTCTCTATCAGACAGCGGATGCAGGTGACTATCAGACAGCGGATGCAGGAGACACTTTATCAGACAGCGGATGCAGGAGTATCTCTATCAGATAGCGGATGCTGGAGACTCTCTATCAGACAGCGGATGCAGGAGTATCTCCATCAGACAGCGGATGCAGAAGTATCTCCATCAGACCGCGGATGCAGGAGACATTCTATCAGACAGCGGATGCAAGAGACTCTCTATCAGACAGCGGATGCAGGAGTATCTCTATCAGACAGCGGATGCAGGAGTCTCTCCATTAGACAGCAGATGCAGGAGTTTCTCTATCAGACAACTGATGCAGGAGACACTCTATCAGACAGCGGATGCAGGAGACTATCAGACAGCGGATGTAGGAGACTCTCTATCAGACAGCAGATGCAGGAGTCTCTCTATCAGACAGGGGATGCAGGAGATTTTCAGACAGCGGATGCAGGAGACACTTTATCAGACAGCGGATGCAGGAGTATCTTTATCAGACAGCGGATGCTGGAGACTCTCTATCAGACTGCCGATGCAGGAGTATCTCTATCAGACAGCGGATGCAGAAGTATCTCTATCAGACAACGGATGCAGGAGTCTCTCCATCAGACAGCGGATGCAGGAGTATCTCTATCAGACAGTTGGTGCAGGTGTCTCTCTATCAGACAGCGGATGCAGGAGTATCTCCATCCGAAAGCGGATGCAAGAGACTCTCTATCAGACAGCGGGTGCAGGAGACTCTCTATCAGAAAGCGGATGCAGGAGACACTATATCAGACAGCGGATGCAGCAGCCACTATATCAGACAGCTGATGCCAGAGAGTTTCTATCAGACAGCGGGTGCAGGAGTATCACAATCCGACAGCGGATGCAGGAGACACTCTATTAGGCAGGATATGCAGGAGTCTCTCTATCAGACATCAGATGCAGTTCTCTCTTCATCAGACAGCGGTTGCAGGAGTTTCTCTATCAGACAGCGGGTGTAGGTGACACTCTATCAGACAGCCGATGCAGGAGTCTCTCTATCAGACAGCGGATGCAGGAGACTATCAGACAGCGGATGCAGGAGACACTTTATCAGACAGCGGATGCAGGAGTATCTCTATCAGATAGCGGATGCTGGATACTCTCTATCATACAGCGGATGCAGGAGACTGTCTATCAGACAGCGGATGCAGGAGACTCTCTATCAGACAGCAGATGCTAGAGACTCTCTATCAGACATAGGATGCAGGAGACTCTCTATCAGACAGCGGGTGCAGGAGTATCTCCATCAGAGAGCGGATGCAAGAGACTCTCAATCAGACAGCGGATGCAGGACACTCTCTATCAGCAAGCGGATGCAGGAGACACTATATCAGACAGCGGATGCAGGAGACTATCTATCAGACAGCAATTGCAGGAGACTCTCTATCAGACACTGGATGCTAGAGACTCTCTATCAGACATAGGATGCAAGAGACTCTCTATCAGACAGCGGATGCAGGAGTATCTCCATCCGAAAGCGGATGCAAGAGACTCTCTATCAGACAGCGGGTGCAGGAGACTCTCTATCAGAAAGCGGATGCAGGAGACACTATATCAGACAGCCGATGCAGCAGACACTATATCAGACAGCTGATGCCAGAGAGTTTCTATCAGACAGCGGATGCAGGTGTCTCTCTATCAGACAGCGGGTGCAGGAGTATCACAATCCGACAGCGGATGCAGGAGACACTCTATTAGGCAGGATATGCAGGAGTCTCTCTATCAGACATCAGATGCAGTTCTCTTTTCATCAGACAGCGGTTGCAGGAGTTTCTCTATCAGAGAGCGGGTGTAGGTGACACTCTATCAGACAGCGGATGCAGGTGACTATCAGACAGCGGATGCAGGAGACACTTTATCAGACAGCGGATGCAGGAGTATCTCTATCAGATAGCGGATGCTGGAGACTCTCTATCAGACAGCGGATGCAGGAGTATCTCCATCAGACAGCGGATGCAGAAGTATCTCCATCAGACCGCGGATGCAGGAGACATTCTATCAGACAGCGGATGCAAGAGACTCTCTATCAGACAGCGGATGCAGGAGTATCTCTATCAGACAGCGGATGCAGGAGTCTCTCCATTAGACAGCAGATGCAGGAGTATCTCTATCAGACAACTGATGCAGGAGACACTCTATCAGACAGCGGATGCAGGAGACTATCAGACAGCGGATGTAGGAGACTCTCTATCAGACAGCAGATGCAGGAGTCTCTCTATCAGACAGGGGATGCAGGAGATTTTCAGACAGCGGATGCAGGAGACACTTTATCAGACAGCGGATGCAGGAGTATCTCTATCAGACAGCGGATGCTGGAGACTCTCTATCAGACTGCCGATGTAGGAGTATCTCTATCAGACAGCGGATGCAGAAGTATCTCTATCAGACAACGGATGCAGGAGTCTCTCCATCAGACAGCGGATGCAGGAGTATCTCTATCAGACAGTTGGTGCAGGTGTCTCTCTATCAGATAGCGGATGCAGGAGACACTCTATCAGACAGCGGATGCAGGAGACTATCAGACAGCGGATGCAGGAAAATCTCTATCAGACAGCGGATGCAGGAGTCTCTATATCAAACAGCGGATGCAGGAGACTCTCTATCAGACAGCGGATGCAGGAGACACTTTATCAGACAGCGGATGCAGGAGTATCTCTATCAGACAGCGGATGCTGGAGACTCTCTATCAGACTGCGGAAGCAGGAGTATCTCTATCAGACAGCAGATGCAGAAGTTTCTCCATCAGACCGCGGATGCAGGAGACATTCTATCAGACAGCGGATGCAAGAGACTCTCTATCAGACAGCGGATGCAGGATTATCTCTATCAGACAGCGGATGCAGGAGTCTCTCCATTAGACAGCGGATGCAGGAGTTTCTCTATCAGACAGCGGGTGTAGGTGACACTCTATCAGACAGCGGATGCAGGAGTCTCTCTATCAGACAGCGGATGCAGCAGACTATCATACAGCGGATGCAAGAGACTATCTATCAGACAGCGGATGCAGGAGACTCTTTATCAGACAGCGGACGCAGGAGACTCTCTATCAGACAGAGGATGCAGGAGACACTATATCAGACAGCGGATGCCAGAGAGTTTCTATCAGACAGCGGATGCAGGTGTCTCTCTATCAGACAGCGGATGCAGGTGTCTCTCTATCAGACAGCGGATGCAGGAGTATCACCATCGGACAGCGGATGCAGGAGACACTCTATTAGGCAGGATATGCAGGAGCTCTCTATCAGACATCAGATGCAGTTCTCTCTTCATCAGACAGCGGTTGCAGGAGTTTCTCTATCAGAGATTGGGTGTAGGCGACACTCTATCAGACAGCGGATGCAGGAGTATCTCTATCAGACAGCGGATGCAGGAGTCTCTCCATCAGACTGCGGATGCAGAAGTATCTCTATCAGACAGCGGGAGCAGGTGTCTCTCCATCAGACAGCGGGTGCAGGAGACTCTCTATCAGACAGCGGATGCAGGAGTATCTCAATCGGACAGCGGATGCAGGAGACACTATCTGACAGCGGATGCAGGAGACTATCAGACAGCGGATGCAGGAGACTTTCTATCAGACAGAGGATGCAGGAGACTCTCTATCAGACAGCGGATGCAGGAGACTCTCTATCAGACAGAGGATGCAGGAGACTCTCTATCAGACAGCGGATGCAGGAGTATCTCCATCAGAGAGCGGATGCAAGAGATTCTTTATCAGACAGCGGACGCAGGAGTCTCTCTATCAGAAAGCGGATGCAGGAGACACTATATCAGACAGCCGATGCCAGAGACGTTCTATCAGACAGCAGATGCAGGTGTCTCTCTATCAGACAGTGGATGCAGGTGTCTCTCGATCAGAGAGCGGGTGCAGGAGTATCACCATCGGACAGCGGATGCAGGAGACACTCTATTAGGCAGGATATGCAGGAGTTTCTCTATCAGACATCAGATGCAGTTCTCTCTTCATCAGACAGCGGTTGCAGGCGTTTCTCTATCAGACAGCGGGTGTAGGTGACACTCTATCAGACAGCGGATGCAGGAGATACTCTATCAGACAGCGGATGCAGGAGACTATCAGACAGCGGATGCAGTAGACTCTCTATCAGACAGCGGATGCCGGAGTCTCTCTATCAGACAGCGGATGCAGGAGACTATCAGACAGGGGATGCAGGAGAAACTTTATCAGACAGCGGATGCAGGAGACACTTTATCAGACAGCGGATGCAGGAGTATCTCTATCAGACAGCGGTTGCTGGAGACTCTCTATCAGGCAGCGGATGCAGGAGTATCTCCATCAGACAGCCGATGCAGAAGTATCTCCATCAGACCGCGGATGCAGGAGACATTCTATCAGACAGCGGATGCAGGAGTCTCTCCATCAGACAGCGGATGCAGGAGTATCTCTATCAGACAGTGGGTGCAGGTGTCTCTCCATCAGACAGCGGATGCAGGAGACACTCTATCAGACAGCGGATGCAGGAGACTATCAGACAGCGGATGCAGGAGACTCTCTATTAGACAGCGGATGCAGGAGTCTCTCTATCAGACAGCGGATGCAGGAGACTCTCTATTAGACAGCGGATGCAGGAGTCTCTCTATCAGACAGAGGATGCAGGAGACTATCAGACAGCGGATGCAGGAGTATCTCTATCAGACAGCGGATGCTTGAGACTCTCTATCAGACTGCGGATGCAGGAGCATCTCTATCAGACAGCGGATGCAGAAGTATCTCTATCAGACCGCGGAAGCAGGAGACATTCTATCAGACAGCGGATGCAGGAGTCTCTCCATCAGACAAAGGATGCAGGAGTATCTCTTTCAGAGAGCGGGTGCAGTTGTCTCTCCATCAGACAGCGGTTGCAGGAGACACTCTATCAGACAGCGGATGCAGAAGACTATCAGACAGCGGATGCAGGAGTCTCTCCATTAGACAGCGGATGCAGGAGTTTCTCTATCAGACAGCGGGTGTAGGTGACACTCTATCAGACAGCGGATGCAGGAGTCTCTCTATCAGACAGCGGATGCAGGAGACTATCATACAGCGGATGCAAGAGACTATCTATCAGACAGCGGATGCAGGCGACTCTTTATCAGACAGCGAGATTCAGGAGACTCTCTATCAGACAGAGGATGCAGGAGACTCTCTATCAGACAGAGGATGCAGGAGACTCTCCATCAGACTGCGGATGCAGGAGTATCTCCATCAGAGAGCGGATGCAAAAGACTCTCTATCAGACAGCGGACGCAGGAGACTCTCTATCAGAAAGCGGATGCAGTAGACACTATATCAGACAGCGGATGCCAGAGAGTTTCTATCAGACAGCGGATGCAGGTGTCTCTCTATCAGACAGCGGATGCAGGAGACTATCAGACAGGGGATGCAGGAGAAACTTTATCAGACAAAGGATGCAGGAGACACTTTATCAGACAGCGGATGCAGGAGTATCTCTATCAGACAGCGGATGCTGGAGACTCTCTATCAGGCAGCGGATGCAGGAGTATCTCCATCAGACAGCCGATGAAGAAGTATCTCCATCAGACCGCGGATGCAGGAGACATTCTATCAGACAGCGGATGCAGGAGTCTCTCCATCAGACAGCGGATGCAGGAGTATCTCTATCAGACAGTGGGTGCAGGTGTCTCTCCATCAGACAGCGGATGCAGGAGACACTCTATCAGACAGCGGATGCAGGAGACTATCAGACAGCGGATGCAGGAGACTCTCTATTGGACAGCGGATGCAGGAGTCTCTCTATCAGACAGAGGATGCAGGAGACTATCAGACAGCGGATGCAGGAGACACTTTATCAGACATCGGATGCAGGAGTATCTCTATCAGACAGCGGATGCTTGAGACTCTCTATCAGACTGCGGATGAAGGAGCATCTCTATCAGACAGCGGATGCAGAAGTATCTCTATCAGACCGCGGAAGCAGGAGACATTCTATCAGACAGCGGATGCAGGAGTCTCTCCATCAGACAGCGGATGCAGGAGTATCTCTTTCAGAGAGCGGGTGCAGTTGTCTCTCCATCAGACAGCGGATGCAGGAGACACTCTATCAGACAGCGGATGCAGAAGACTATCAGACAGCGGATGCAGGAGTCTCTCCATTAGACAGCGGATGCAGGAGTTTCTCTATCAGACAGCGGGTGTTGGTGACACTCTATCAGACAGCGGATGCAGGAGTCTCTCTATCAGACAGCGGATGCAGGAGACTATCATACAGCGGATGCAAGAGACTATCTATCAGACAGCGGATGCAGGAGACTCTTTATCAGACAGCGAGATTCAGGAGACTCTCTATCAGACAGAGGATGCAGGAGACTTTCTATCAGACAGAGGATGCAGGAGACTCTCCATCAGACTGCGGATGCAGGAGTATCTCCATCAGAGAGTGGATGCAAAAGACTCTCTATCAGACAGCGGACGCTGGAGACTCTCTATCAGAAAGCGGATGCAGGAGACACTATATCAGACAGGGGATGCCAGAGAGTTTCTATCAGACAGCGGATGCAGGTGTCTCTCTATCAGACAGCGGATGCAGGTGTCTCTCTATCAGACAGCGGGTGCAGGAGTATCGCCATCGGACAGCGGATGCAGGAGACACTCTATTAGGCAGGATATGCAGGAACTCTCTATCAGACATCAGATGCAGTGTTCTCTTCATCAGACAGCGGTTGCAGGAGTTTCTCTATCAGAGAGCGGGTGTAGGCGACTCTCTATCAGACAGCGGATGCAGGAGTATCTCTATCAGACAGCAGATGCAGGAGTCTCTCCATCAGACTGCGGATGCAGAAGTATCTCTATCAGACAGCGGGAGCAGGTGTCTCTCCATCAGACAGCGGGTGCAGGAGACTCTCTATCAGACAGGGGATGCAGGAATATCTCAATCGGACAGCGGATGCAGGAGACACTATCTGACAGCAGATGCAGGAGACTATCAGACAGCGGATGCAGGAGACTCTCTATCAGACAGAGGATGCAGGAGACTCTCTATCAGACAGCGGATGCAGGAGACTCTCTATCAGACAGAGGATGCAGGAGACTCTCTATCAGACAGCGGATGCAGGAGTATCTCCATCAGACAGCGGATGCTGGAGACTCTCTATCAGAGAGCGGATGCAGGAGAATCTCCATCAGACAGCCGATGCAGAAGTATCTCCATCAGACCGCGGAAGCAGGAGACATTCTATCAGACAGCGGATGCAGGAGTCTCTCCATCAGACAGCGGATGCTGGTGTCTCTCCATCAGACAGCGGATGCAAGAGACACTCTATCAGACAGCGGATGCAGGAGACAATCAGACAGCGGATGCAGGAGACTCTCTATCAGACAGCGGATGCAGGAGTCTCTCTATCAGACAGCGGATGCAGGAGACAATCAGACAGCGGATGCAGGAGACACTTTATCAGACAGCGGATGCAGGAGTATCTCTATCAGACAGCGGATGCTGGAGACTCTCTATTAGACTGCGGATAGAGGAGTATCTCTATCAGACAGCGGATGCAGAAGTATCTCTATCAGACAGCGGATGCAGGAGTCTCTCCATCAGACAGCGGATGCAGTAATATCTCTATCAGAGAGCGGGTGCAGTTGTCTCTCCATCAGACAGCGGATGCAGGAGACACTCTATCAGACAGCGGATGCAGGAGACTATCAGACAGCGGATGCAGGAGACTGTCAGACAGCGGATGCAGGAGACACTTTATCAGACAGCGGATGCAGGGGTATCTCTATCAGACAGCGGATGCTGGAGACTCTCTATCAGACTGCGGATGCAGGAGTATCTCTATCAGACAGCGGATACAGAAGTATCTCCATCAGACCGCGGATGCAGGAGACATTTTATTAGACAGCGGATGCAAGAGACTCTCTATCAGACAGCGGATGCAGGAGTATCTCTATCAGACAGCGGATGCAGGAGTCTCTCCATCAGACAGCGGGTGCAGGAGTATCTCTATCAGACAGCAGGTGCAGTTGTCTCTCAATCAGACAGCGGATGCAGGAGACTCTCCATCAGACAGCGGATGCAGGAGTCACTCTATCAGACAGTGGATGCAGGAGACTATCATACAGCGGATGCAGGAGACTATCTATCAGACAGCAGATGCAGGAGACTCTCTTTCAGACAGCGGATGGTAGAGACTCTCTATCAGACATAGGATGCAGGAGACTCTCTATCAGACAGCGGATGCAGGAGTATCTCCATCAGAGAGCGGATGCAAGAGACTCTCTATCAGACAGCAGATGCAGGTGACTCTCTATCAGAAAGCGGATGCAGGAGACTCTCTATCAGACAGCGGATGCAGGAGACTATCAGACAGCGGATGCAGGAGACTATCAGACAGCGGATGCATGAGACACTTTATCAGACAGCGGATGCAGGAGTATCTCTATCAGACAGCGGATGCTGGAGACTCTCTATAAGACAGCGGATGCAGGAGTATCTCTATCAGACAGCGGATGCAAAAATATCTCCATCAGACCGCGGATGCAGGAGACATTCTATCAGACAGCGGATGCAGGAGACTGTCTATCAGACAGCGGATGCGGGAGTATCTCTATCAGACAGCGGATGCAGAAATATCTCCATCAGACCTCGGATGCAGGAGACATTCTATCAGACAGCGGATGCAGGAGACTATCAATCAGACAGCGGATGCAGGAGTATCTCTATCAGACAGCGGATGTAGGAGTCTCTCTATCAGACAGCGGATGCAGGTGGGTCTCTATCAGACAGCGGATGCAGGAGATTCTCTATCAGACAGCGGATGCAGGAGACTCTGTATCAGACAGCGGATGCAGGAGGCTCTCTATCAGACAGCAGATGCAGGACACACTCTATCAGACAGCCAATGAAGAGACTCTATCAGACAGCGGATGCAGGAGACACTCTACCAGACATCGGTTGCAGGAGACTCTTTATCAGACATCGGATGCAGGAGACTCTCTATCAGACAGCGTATGCAGGAAACACTATATCAGACAGCGGATGCAGGAGACAGTCTATCAGAGAGCGGATGCAGGAGACTCTCTATCAGATATAGGTTGCAGGAGTATCTCAAACAGTCAGCGGATGCGGGAGTATCTCCATCAGGCAGCGGATGCAGGAGACACGCTATCAGACAGCTGATGCAGGAGACTCTCCATCAGACGGTGGATGCAGGAGACTTTCTATCAGACAGTTGATGAAAAAGACTCTATCAGACAGCGGACGCAGGAAATACTCTATCAGACAGCGGATGCAGGAGTTTCTGCATCAGACAGCAGATGCAGGAGTATCTCTATCAGACAGCGGATGCAGGAGTCTCTCTTTCAGACAGCGGATGCAGGAATATCTCCATCAGAGAGGGGATGCAAGAGACTCTCTATCAGACAGCGGATGCAGAAGACTCTCTAACAGACAGCGGATGCAGGAGTATCTCCATCAGACAGCAGATGCAGGAGTCTCTCTGTCAGACAGCGGATGCAGGAGACTCTCTATAAGACAGAGGATAAAGGAGACTCTCTATCAGAAAACGGATGCAGGAGACACTATATCAGACAGCGGATTCCAGAGAGTTTCTATCAGACAGCGGATGCAGGTGTCTCTCTATCAGACAGCGGACGCAGGAGACTCCCTATCAGACAGCGGATGCAGGAGTATCCCCATCAGACAACGGATGCAGGAGACTCTCTATCAGACAGCGGATGAAGGACACACTTTATCATACAGTGGATGCAGTAGACTCATGATCAGACAGCGGATGCAGAAGATTCTCTATCAGACAGCGGATTCAGGAAACTCTCTATCAGAGAGAGAATGCAGGAGACTCTCTATCAGACAGCGGATGCAGGAGACACTCTATCAGACAGCGGATGCAGGAGTCTCTCCATCAGATAGCGAATGCAGGAGTATCTCAATCAAACAGCGGATGCGGGAGACAGGAGACTCTCTTTCAGACAGCGGTTGCAGGAGACACTCTATCAGACAACGGATGTAGGAGACTCTCTATCAGACAGCGGATGCAGGTGACTCTCTATCAGACAGTGGATGCAGGAGATTCTCTATCAAACAGCGGATGCAGGAGACTCTTTATCAGACAACAGATGCAGGAGACTCTCTATCAGACAGCAGATGCAGGACGCACTCTATCAGACAGCCGATGAAGAGACTCTATCAGACAGCGGATGCAGGAGACTCTTTATCAGACAGCGGATGCAGGAGACTTTCTATCAGACAGTTGATGAAAAAGACTCTATCAGACAGCGGACGCAGGAAATACTCTATCAGACAGCGGATGCAGGAGTCTCTCCAGCAGACAGCGGATGCAGGAGTTTCTGCATCAGACAGCGGATGCAGGAGTATCTCTATCAGACAGCGGATGCAGGAGTCTCTCTTTCAGACAGCGGATGCAGGATTATCTCAATTAGTCAGCGGATGCAGGAGTATCTCCATCAGAGAGGGGATGCAAGAGACTCTCTATCAGACAGCGGATGCAGGAGACTCTCTAACAGACAGCGGATGCAGGAGTATCTCCATCAGACAGCAGATGCAGGAGTCTCTCTATCAGACAGCGGATGCAGGAGACTCTCTATAAGACAGAGGATAAAGGAGACTCTCTATCAGAAAACGGATGCAGGAGACACTATATCAGACAACGGATTCCAGAGAGTTTCGGATGCAGGATTCTCTCTTTCAGACAGCGGATGAAGGACACACTTAATCATACAGTGGATGCAGGAGACTCATGATCAGACAGCGGATGCAGAAGATTCTCTTTAGACAGCGGATTCAGGAAACTCTCTATCAGAGAGAGAAAGCAGGAGACTCTCTATCAGACAGCGGATGCAGGAGACACTCTATCAGACAGCGGATGCAGGAGTCTCTCCATCAGATAGCGAATGCAGGAGTATCTCAATCAAACAGCGGATGCTAGAGACAGGAGACTCTCTTTCAGACAGCGGATGCAGGAGACACTCTATCAGACAGCGGATGTAGGAGACTCTCTATCAGACAGCGGATGTAGGTGACTCTCTATCAGACAGCGGATGCAGGAAATTCTCTATCAAACAGCGGATGCAGGAGACTCTCTATCAGACAGCGGATGCAGGAGACTCTCTATCAGACAGCAGATGCAGGACGCACTCTATCAGACAGCCGATGAAGAGACTCTATCAAACAGCGGATGCAGGACACTCTCTATCAGACAGCGGATGCAGGAGACTCTCTATCAGACAGCAGATGCATGAGGCACTCTATCAGACAGCCGATGAAGAGACTCTTTATCAGACAGCGGATGCATTAGACACTGTATCAGACAGCGAATGCAGATGACACTCTATCAGACATCGGTTGCAGGAGACTCTCTATCAGATAGCGGATGCAGGAAATCTCTATCAGACAGCGTATGCAGGAGACACTCAATCAGACAGCGGATGCGGGAGACAGTCTTTAAGAGAGCGGATGCAGGGGACTTTATAAGATATCAGTTGCAGGAGTATCTCCATCACACAGCGGATGCAGGAGTATCTCAATCAGACAACTGATGCAGGAGTATCTTCATCAGACAGCGGATGCAGGAGTTTCTCTATCAGACAGCGGGTGTAGGTGACACTCTATCGGACAGCGGATGCAGGAGATACTCTATCAGACAGCGGATGCAGGAGACTATCAGACAGCGGATGCAGGAGACTCTCTATCAGACAGCGGATGCCGGAGTCTCTCTATCAGACAGCGGATGCAGGAGACTATCAGACAGGGGATGCAGGAGACACTTTATCAGACAGCGGATGCAGGAGACACTTTATCAGACAGCAGATGCAGGAGTATCTCTATCAGACAGCGGATGCTGGAGACTCTCTATCAGACAGTGGATGCAGGAGTATCTCCATCAGACAGCCGATGCAGAAGTATCTCCATCAGACCGCGGATGCAGGAGACATTCTATCAGACAGCGGATGCAAGAGACTCTCTATCAGACAGCGGATGCAGGATTATCTCTATCAGACAGCGGGTGTAGGTGACACTCTATCAGACAGCGGATGCAGGAGTCTCTCTATCAGACAGCGGATGCAGGAGACTATCATACAGCAGATGCAGGAGACTCTCTATCAGACAGCGGATGCAGGAGTCTCTCTATCAGACAGCGGATGCAGGAGACTATCAGACAGCGGATACAGGAGACACTTTATCAGACAGCAGATGCAGTAGTATCTCTATCAGACAGCGGATGCTGGAGACTCTCTATCAGACTGCGGATGCAGGAGTATCTCTATCAGACAGCGCATGCAGAAGTATCTCTATCAGACAGCGGATGTATGAGTCTCTCCAACAGACAGCTGGAGCAGTAGTATCTCTATCAGACAGCGGGTGCAGGTGTCTCTCCATCACACAGCAGATGCAGGAGACACTCTATCAGACAGCGGATGCAGGAGACTATCAGACAGCGGATGCAGGAGATTCTCTATCAGAAAGCGGATGCAAAAGTCTCTCTATCAGACAGCGGATGCAGGAGACTATCAGACAGCGGATGCAGGTGACAGTTTATCAGACAGCGGATGCAGGAGTATCTCTATCAGACAGTGGATGCAGGAGACTATCAGACAGCGGATGCAGGAGACACTTTATCAGACAGCGGATGCAGGAGTATCTCTATCAGACAGCGGATGCTGGAGACTCTCTATCAGACTGTGGATGCAGGAGTATCTCCATCAGACAGCGGATGCAGAAGTATCTCCATCAGACAGGGGATGCAGGAGACATTCTATCAGACAGCGGATGCAAGAGACTCTCTATCAGACAGCGGATGCAGGAGTATCTTTATCAGACAGCAGATGCAGGAGTCTCTCCATCAGACAGCGGATGCAGGAGTATCTCTATCAGACAGCAGATGCAGGAGTTTCTCCATCAGACAGCGGATGCAGGAGACTCTCTATCAGACAGCGGATGCAAGAGTATCTCCATCAGACAGAGGATGAAGGAGTCTCTCTATCAGACAGCAGATGCAGGAGACTATCCTACAGCTGATGCAGGAGTCTATCTATCAGACAGCGGATGCAGGAGACTCTCTATCAGACAGCGGATGCTAGAGACTCTCTATCAGAGAAATGATGCAGGAGACTCTCTATCAGACAGCGTATGCAGGAGTATCTCCATCAGGAAGCGGATGCAGGAAACACTATATCAGACAGCGGATGCAGGAGACACTCTATCAGACAGCGGATGCAGGTGTCTCTCTATCAGACAGCGGATGCAGGTGTCTCTCTATCAGACAGCGAATGCAAGAGTATCTTCATCAGACAGCGGACACAGGAGACTCTTTTTCAGACAGCCGATGCAGGAGACTCTCTATCAGAAAGCGGATGCAGGAGACACTATATCAGACAGCGGATGCAGGAGACTATCAGACAGCGGATGCAGGATACTATCAGACAGCGGAGGCATGAGACACTTTATCAGACAGCGGATGCAGGAGTATCTCTATCAGACAGCGGATGCTGGAGACTCTCTATCAGACAGCGGTTGCAGGAGTATCTCTATCAGACAGCGAATGCAGAAATATCTCCATCAAACCGCGGATGCAGGAGACATTCTATCAGACAGCGGATGCAGGAGACTCTCTATCAGACAGCTGATGCAGGAGTATCTCTATCAGACAGCGGATGCAGAAATATCTCCATCAGACCGCGGATACAGGAGACATTCTATCAGACAGCGGATGCAGGAGACTCTCTATCAGACAGCGGATGCAGGTGGGTCTCTATCAGACAGCGGATGCAGAATGTTCTCTATCAGACAGCGGATGCAGGAGACTCTGTATCAGACAGCGGATGCAGGAGGCTCTCTATCAGACAGCAGATGCAGGACACACTCTATCAGACAGCCAATGAAGAGACTCTATCAAACAGCGGATGAAGGAGACACTCTATCAGACATCGGTTGCAGGAGACTCTCTATCAGACATGGGATGCAGAAGACAGTCTATCAGAGAGCGGATGCAGGAGACTCTCTATCAGATATCGGTTGCAGGTGTATCTACATCAGACAGCGGATGCAGGAGTATCTCAAACTGTCAGCGGATGCAGGAGTATCTCCATCAGGCAGCGGATGCAGGAGACACGCTATCAGACAACGGATGCAGGAGACTCTCCATCAGACGGTGGATGCAGGAGACTCTCTATCAGACAGTTGATGAAAAAAACTCTATCAGACAGCGGACGCAGGAGATACTCTATCAGACAGCGGATGCAGGAGTCTCTCCAGCAGACAGCGGATGCAGGAGTTTCTGCATCAGACAGCCGATGCAGGAGTATCTCTATCAGACAGCGGATGCAGGATTATCTCAATCAGACAGCGGATGCAGGAGTATATCCATCAGAGAGGGGATGCTAGAGACTCTCTATCAGACAGCGGACGCAGGAGACTCTCTAACAGACAGGGGATGCAGGTGTCTCTCTATCAGACAGCGGATGCAGGAGTATCTCCATCAGACAGCGGATGCAGGAGACTATCAGACAACGGATGCATGAGACACTTTATCAGACAGCGGATGCAGGAGTATCTCTATCAGACAGCGGATGCTGGAGACTCTCTATCAGACAGCGGATGCAGGAGTATCTCTATCAGACAGCGGATGCAGAAATATCTCCATCAGACAGCGGATGCAGGAGACATTCTATCAGACAGCGGATGCAGGAGACTCTCTATCAGACAGCGGATGCAGGAGTATCTCTATCAGACAGCGGATGCAGAAATATCTCCATCAGACCGCGGATGCAGGAGACATTCTATCAGACAGCGGATGCAGGGGACTCTCTATCAGACAGCGGATGCAGGAGTATCTCTCTCAGACAGCGGATGCAGGAGTCTCTCTATCAGACAGCGGATGCAGGTGGGTCTCTATCAGACAGCGGATGCAGATTATTCTCTATCAGACAGCGGATGCAGGAGACTCTGTATCAGACAGCGGATGCAGGAGGCTCTCTATCAGACAGCAGATGCAGGACACACTCTATGAGACAGCCAATTAAGAGACTCTATCAGACAGCGGATGCAGGAGATACTCTTTTAGACATCGGTTGCAGGAGACTTTCTATCAGACAACGGATGCAGGAGACTCTCTATCAGACAGCGTATGCAGGAGACAGTCTATCAGAGAGCGGATGCAGGAGACTCTCTATCAGATATCGGTTGCAGGAATATCTACATAAGACAGCGGATGCAGGAGTATCTCAAACAGTCAGCGGATGCAGGAGTATCTCCATCAGGCAGCGGATGCAGGAGACACGCTATCAGACAGCGGATGCAGGAGACTCTCTATCAGATGGTGGATGCAGGAGACTCTCTATCAGACAGTTGCTGAAAAAGACTCTATCAGACAGCGGACGCAGGAGATATTCTATCAGACAGCGGATGCAGGAGTCTCTCCAGCAGACAGCGGATGCAGGAGTTTCTGCATCAGACAGCGGATGCAGGAGTATCTCTATCAGACAGCGGATGCAGGAGTCTCTCTTTCAGACAGCGGATGCAGGAGTATCTCAATCAGACAGCCGCTGCAGGAGTAGCTCCATCAGAGAGGGGATGCAAGGGACTCTCTATCAGACAGCGGATGCAGGAGACTCTCTAACAGACAGCGGATGCAGGTGTCTCTCTATCAGACAGCGGATGCAAGAGTATCTCCATCAGACAGCGGATGCAGGAGTCTCTCTATCAGACAGCGGATGCAGGAGACTCTCTATCACACAGAGGATAAAGGACACTCTCTGTCAGAAAACGGATGCAGTAGACACTATATCAGACAGCGGATGCCAGAGAGTTTGTATCAGACAGCGGATGCGGGTGTCTCTCTATCAGACAGCGGATGCAGGTGTCTCCCTATCAGACAGCGGATGTAGGAGTATCTCCATCAGACAACGGATGCCGGAGTCTCTCTATCAGACAGGGGATGAAGGACACACTTTATCATACAGTGGATGCAGGAGACTCATGATCAGACAGCGGATGCAGCCGATTCTCTATCAGACAGCGGATTCAGGAGACTCTCTATCAGAGACAGAATGCAGGAGACTCTCTATCAGAAAGCGGATGCAGGAGACACTCTATCAGACAGCGGATGCAGGAGTCTCTCTATCAGACAGCAGATACAGGAGATTCTCTATCAAACAGCGGATGCAGGAGACTCTCAATCAGACAGCGGATGCAGGTGTCTCTCTATCAGACAGCGGATGCAGGTGTCTCTCTATCAGAGAGCGGGTGCAGGAGTATCACCATCGGACAGCAGATGCAGGAAACACTCTATTAGGCAGGATATGCAGGAGTCTCTCTATCAGACATCAGATGCAATTCTCAGACAGCGGATGCAGGTGTCTCCCTATCAGACAGCAGATACAGGAGATTCTCTATCAAACAGCGGATGCAGGAGACTCACAATCAGACAGCGGATGCAGGTGTCTCTCTATCAGACAGCGGTTGCAGGAGTTTCTCTATCAGACAGCGGGTGTAGGTGACACTCTATCAGACAGAGGATGCAGGAGTCTCTCTAGCAGACAGCGGATGCCTGAGTATCTGCATCAGACAGCGAATGCAGGAGAATCTCTATCAGACAGCGGATGCAGGAGTCTCTCTATCAGACAGCGGATGCAGGAGTATCTCCATCAGACAGCAGATACAGGAGATTTTCTATCAAACAGCGGATGTAGGAGACTCTCAATCAGACAGCGGATGCAGGTGTCTCTCTGTCAGACAGCGGGTGCAGGAGTATCACCATCGGACAGCAGATGCAGGAGAAACTCTATTAGGCAGGATATGCAGGAGTCTCTCTATCAGACATCAGATGCAATTCTCAGACAGCGGATGCAGGTGTCTCCCTATCAGACAGCGGATGTAGGAGTATCTCCATCAGACAACGGATGCCGGAGTCTCTCTATCAGACAGAGGATGAAGGACACACTTTATCATACAGTGGATGCAGGAGACTCATGATCAGACAGCGGATGCAGCCGATTCTCTATCAGACAGCGGATTCAGGAGATTCTCTATCAGAAACAGAATGCAGGAGACTCTCTATCAGACAGCGGATGCAGGAGACACTCTATCAGACAGCGGATGCAGGAGTCTCTCTATCAGACAGCAGATACAGGAGATTCTCTATCAAACAGCGGATGCAGGAGACTCTCAATCAGACAGCGGATGCAGGTGTCTCTCTATCAGACAGCGGGTGCAGGAGTATCACCATCGGACAGCAGATGAAAGAGACACTCTATTAGGCAGGATATGCAGGAGTCTCTATATCAGACATCAGATGCAATTCTCTTTTTATCAGACAGCGGTTGCAGGAGTTTCTCTATCAGACAGCGGGTGTAGGTGACACTCTATCAGACAGCGGATGAAGGAGTCTCTCTATCAGACAGCGGATGCAGGAGACTATCACACAGCGGATGCAGGAGTATATATGACAGTGGGATGGAGGAGACATTCTATCAGACAGCGGATGCAAGAGACTCTCTATCAGACAGCGGATGCAGGAGTATTTCTATCAGACAGCGGATGCAGGAGTCTCTCCATCAGACAGCGGATGCAGGAGTATCTCTATCAGACAGAGGGTGCAGGTGTCTCTCCATCAGACAGCGGATGCAGGAGACACTCTATCAGACAGCGGATGCAGGAGACTATCAGACAGCGGATGCAGGAGACTCTCTATCAGACAGTGGATGCAGGAGTCTATCAGATAGCGGATGCAGGAGACTATCAGACAGCGGATGCAGGAGACACTTTATCAGACAGCGGATGCAGTAGTATCTCTATCAGACAGCGGATGCTGGAGACTCTCTATCAGACTGCGGATGCAGGAGTATCTCTATTAGACAGCGGATGCAGAAGTATCTCTATCAGACAGCGGATGCATGAGTCTCTCCATCAGACAGCTGGTGCAGTAGAATCTCTATCAGACAGCGGGTGCAGGTGTCTCTCCATCAGACAGCAGATGCAGGAGAAACTCTATCAGACAGCGGATGCAGGAGACTATCAGACAGCGGATGCAGGAGATTCTCTATCAGACAGCGGATGCAGGAGTCTCTCTATCAGACAGCGGATGCAGAAGTATCATCATCAGACCGCGGATGCAGGAGACATTCTATCAGACAGCGGATGCAGGAGACAGTTTATCAGACAGCGGATGCAGGAGTATCTCTATCAGACAGCGGATGCAGGAGACTATCAGACAGCGGATGCAGGAGACACTTTATCAGACAGCGGATGCAGGAGTCTCTCCATCAGACAGCGGATGCTGGAGTATCTCTATCAGACAGCGGATGCAAGAGTTTCTCCATCAGACAGCGGATGCAGGAGACTCTCTATCAGACAGCGGATGCAGGAGTATCTCCATCAGACAGAGGATGCAGGAGTCACTCTATCAGACAGCAGATGCAGGAGACTATCATACAGCGGATGCAGGAGACTATCTATCAGACAGCAGATACAGGAGACTCTCTATAAGACAGCGGATGCTAGAGACTCTCTATCAGACATAGGATGCAGGAGACTCTCTATCAGACAGCGGATGCAGGAGTATCTCCATCAGTGAGCGGATGCAAGAGACTCTCTATCAGACAGCGGATGCAGTAGACTCTCTATCAGAAAGCAGATGCAGGAGACACTATATCAGACAGCTGGTGTCTCTCTATCAGACAGCGGATGCAGGTGTCTCTCTATCAGACAGCGAATGCAAGAGTATCTTCATCAGACAGCGGATGCAGGAGACTCTCTATAAGACAGAGGATTCAGGAGACTCTCTTTCAGACAGCGGATGCAGGAGACTCTCTATCAGAAAGCGGATGCAGGAGACACTATATCAGACAGCGGATGCAGGAGACTATCAGACAGCGGATGCAGGCGACTATCAGACAGCGGAGGCATGAGACACTTTATCAGACAGGGGATGCAGGAGTATCTCTATCAGACAGCGGATGCTGGAGACTCTCTATCAGACAGCGGTTGCAGGAGTATCTCTATCAGACAGCGGATGCAGAAATATCTCCATCAGACCGCGGATGCAGGAGACATTCTATCAGACAGCGGATGCAGGAGACTCTCTAGCAGACAGCTGATGCAGGAGTATCTCTATCAGACAGAGGATGCAGAAATATCTCCATCAGACCGCGGATGCAGGAGACATTCTATCAGACAGCGGATGCAGGAGACTCTCTATCAGACAGCGGATGCAGGTGGGTCTCTATCAGACAGCGGATGCAGATGATTCTCTATCAGACAGCGGATGCAGGAGACTCTGTATCAGACAGCGGATGCAGGAGGCTCTCTATCAGACAGCAGATGCAGGACACACTCTATCAGACAGCCAATGATGAGACTCTATCAGACAGCGGATGAAGGAGACATTCTATCAGACATCGGTTGCAGGAGACTCTCTATCAGCTATCGGATGCAGGAGACTCTCTATAAGACAGCGTATGCAGGAGACAGACTATCAGAGAGCGGAAACAGGAGACTCTCTATCAGATATCGGTTGCAGGTTTATCTACATCAGACAGCGGATACAGGAATATTTCAAACAGTCAGCGGATGCAGGAGTATCTCCATCAGGCAGCGGATGCAGGAGACACGCTATCAGACAGCGGAAGCAGGAGACTCTCTATCAGACAGTTGATGAAAAAGACTCTATCAGACAGCGGACGCAGGAGATACTCTATCAGACAACGGATGCAGGAGTCTCTCCAGCAGACAGCGGATGCAGGAGTTTCTGCATCAGACAGCCGATGCAGGAGTATCTCTATCAGACAGCGGATGCAGGAGTATCTCAATCAGACAGCGGATGCAGGAGTATCTCCATCAGAGAGGGGATGCAAGAGACTCTTTATCAGACAGCGGACGCAGGAGACTCTCTCACAGACAGCGGATGCAGGTGTCTCTCTATCAGACAGCGGATGCAGAAGTATCTCCATCAGACAGCGGATGCAGGAGTCTCTCTATCAGACAGTGGATGCAGGAGACTCTCTATTAGACAGAGGATAAAGGAGACTCTCTATCAGAAAACGAATGCAGGAGACACTATATCAGACAGCGAACCAGAGAGTTTCTTTCAGACAGCGGATGCAGGTGTCTATCAGACAGCGGATGCAGGTGTGTCCCTATCAGACAGCGGATGCAGGAGTATCTCCATCAGACAACGGATGCTGGAGTCTCTCTATCAGACAGCGGATGAAGGACACACTTTATCATACAGTGGATGCAGGAGACTCATGATCAGACAGCGGATGCAGCAGATTCTCTATCAGACAGCGGATTCAGGAGACTCTCTATCAGAGAGAGAATGCAGGAGACACTCTATCAGACAGCGGATGCAGGAGTCTCTCATTCAGACAGCGAATACAGGAGTATTTCAATCAAACAGCGGATGCAGGAGTATCTCCTCCAGACAGCAGATGTAGGAGACTCTCTATCAGACAGCGGATGCAGGTGACTCTCTATCAGACAGCGGATGCAGGAGATTCTCTATCAAACAGCGGATGCAGGAGACTCTCTATCAGACAGCGGATGCAGGAGACTCTCTATCAGACAGCAGATGCAGGACGCACTCTACCAGACAGCCGATGAAGATACTCTATCAGACAGCGGATGCAAGAGACTCTCTAACAGACAACGGATGCAGGTTTCTCTCGATCAGACACCTGATGCAGGAGTTTCTCCATCAGACAGTGGATGCAGGTGTCTCTCTATCAGGCAGCTGATGCAGGAGTCTCTCTATCAGACAGCGGATGCAGGAGACTCTCTATCAGACAGCGGATGTACGATTATCTCCATCAGACAGCGGACGCAGGAGACTCTATATCTGACAGTGGTTGCAGGAGACACTCTATCAGATAGCGGATGCGGGAGACTCTCTATCAGACAGCGGATGCAGGAGACTCTCTATCAGACAGCGGATGCAGGAGACTCTATCAGACAGCGGATGCAGGAGACTCTCTATCAGACAGCGGATGCAGAAGACTCCCTTTAATACAGCGGATGCAGGAGAACTCTATCAGACAGCGGATGCAGGAGAATCTCTATCAGACAGCTGTTGCAGGAGTATCTATTAGACAGCGAATGCAGGAGTATCTCCATCAGAGAGGAATGCAAGAGATTCTCTATCAGACAGCGGATGCAGTAGACTCTCTAACAGACAGCGGATGCAGGAGTATCTCCATCTGACAGTGGATGCAGGAGTCTCTCTATCAGACAACGGATGCAGGAGACTCTCTATCAGACAGTGGGTGCAGGACATTCTCTTTCAGACAGCGGATGCAGGTTTTTCTCCATCATACAGCGGATGCAGGAGACTCTATATCTGGCAGCAGATGCAGGAGACATTCTATCAGATAGCGGATGCAGGAGTCTCTCTGTCAGACAGCAGGTGCAGGAGACTCTCTATCAGACAGCGGATGCAGGAGACTCTATCAGACGGCAAATGCAGGAGACTCTCTATCAGACAGCAGATGCAGAAGACTCTCTTTAATACAGCGGATGCAGGAGTATTTCCATCAGACAGCGAATGCAGTAGTATCTCCATCAGACAGCGGATGCAGGAGACTCTCTATCAGACAGCGGATGCAGGGGTATCTCCATCAGACAGCGGATGCAGGAGTCTTTCTATCAGACAGCGGATGCAGGAGACCCTCTATCAGACAGCAGATGCAGGAGACTCTCTATCAGACAGCGGATGCAGGATTATCTCCATCAGACAGCGGATGCAGGAGACTCTATATCTGACAGCGGATGCAGGAGACACTCTATCAGACAGCGGATGCAGGAGTTTCTATCAGACAGCGGATGCAGGAGACTCTCTATCAGACAGCTGATGCAGAAGACTCTCTTTAATACAGCGGATGCAGGAGTATCTCCATAAGACAGCGGATTCAGGAGTATGTCCATTAGACAGCGGAAGCATTGGTATCTCCATCAGACAGCGGATGCAGGAGACTCTCTATCAGATAGCGGATGCAGGAGTCTCTCTATCAGACAGCGGATGCAGGAGTATCTTCATCAGACAGCGGATGCAGGAGTCTCTCCATAGACAGCGGATGCAGGAGACACTCTATCAGACAGCGGATTCAGGAGACTCTCTATCAGACAGTGGATGCAGGAGACTCTCTATCAGACATCGGATGCAGGAGACACTCTATCAGACAACGGATGCAGGAGTCTCTCTATCAGACAGCGGATGCAGGAGACTCTCTATCAGACAGCGGATGCAGGGGACACTTTATCAGACAGCGGATGCAGGAGTCTCTCAATCAGACAGCGGATGCAGGAGAATCTCTATCAGACAGCGGATGCAGGAGATTCTCTATCAAACAGCGGATGCAGGAGACTCTCTATCAGACAGCGGATGCAGGAGACTCTCTATCAGACAGCAGATGCAGGACGCACTCTACCAGACAGCCGATGAAGAGACTCTATCAGACAGCGGATGCAGGAGACACTCTATTAGACAGCGGATGCATTAGACACTCTATCAGACAGCCAATACAGGAGACACTCTATCAGACAGCAGATGCAGGAACTCTCTATCAGACAGCGTATGCAGGAGACACTCTATCAGACAGTGGATGCGGGAGACAGTCTATAAGAGAGCGGATGCAGGAGACTTTATAAGATATCGGTTGCAGGAGTATCTCCATCAGACAGCGGATGCAGGAGTATCTCAATCAGACAGCGGATGCAGGAGTATCTCCATCAGACAGCGGATGCAGGAGACACGCTATCAGACAGCAGATGCAGGAGACTCTCTACAGACGGCGGATGCAGGAGACTCTCTTTCAGACAGCAGATGCAAAAGACTCTCTACCGACAGCGGACGCAGGAGATACCCTATCAGACAGAGGATGCAGGAGTCTCTCCAGCAGACAGCGGATGCCTGAGTATCTGCATCAGACAGCGAATGCAGGAGTATCTCTATCAGTCAGCGGATGCAGGAGTCTCTCTATCAGACAGCGGATGCAGGAGTATCTCCATCAGACAGCGGATGCATAAGTTTCTCTATCAGACAGCGGATACAGGAGTCTCTCCATCAGACAGTGGATGCAGGGGACTCTCTATTAGACAGCGGATGCAGGAGAGTCTATTTCAGACAGGAGATGC
Source organism: Loripinus fragilis (assembly GCA_964019695.1). Classification (NCBI taxonomy): domain Eukaryota; kingdom Metazoa; phylum Mollusca; class Bivalvia; order Lucinida; family Lucinidae; genus Loripinus; species Loripinus fragilis. Next base: position 5,125,998 of record OZ026525.1, read on the forward strand.
AGGAAACTCTCTATCAGACAGCGGATGCAGGAGAACTCTATCAGACAGCGGATGCAGGAGACTCTCTCAGACAGCGGTTGCAGGAGACCCTCTATCAGACAGTGGATGCAGGAGTATCTTCTTCAGAGAGGGATGCAAGAGACTCTCTATCAGACAGCGGATGCAAGAGACTCTCTAACAGACAGCGGATGCAGGTGTCTCTTGATCAGACACCTGATGAAGGAGTTTCTCCATCAGACAGTGGATGCAGGAGTCTCTCTATCAGGCAGCTGATGCAGGAGTCTCTCTATCAGACAGCGGATGCAGGAGACTCTCTATCAGACAGCGGATGTACGATTATCTCCATCAGACAGCGGACGCAGGAGACTCTATATCTGACAGCGGATGCAGGAGACACTCTATCAGATTGCGGATGCGGGATTCTCTCTATCAGACAGCGGATGCAGGAGACTCTCTATCAGACAGCGGATGCAGGAGACTCTATCAGACAGCGGATGCAGGAGACTCTCTATCAGACAGCGGATGCAGTAGACACACTTTCAGACAGCGGATGCAGGAGTATTTTCATCAAACAGTGGATGCAGGAGTCTCTCCACAGACAGCGGATGCAGGAGACACTCTATCAAACAGCGGATTCAGGAGACTCTCTATCAGACAGCGGATGCAGGAGTCTCTCTATCAGACATCGTATGAAGGAGACACTCTATCAGACAGCGGATGCAGGAGTCTCTCTATCAGACAGCGGATGCAGGAGACTCTCTATCAGACAGCGGATGCAGGGGACACTTTATCAGACAGCGGATGCAGGAGACTCTCTATCAGACAGCAGTTGCAGGTGTCTCTTTATCAGACATCGAATTCAGGTCTCATCCCTCTGATAGAGAGTCTCCTGCATCATCTGCTGTCTGATAGTCTCCTGCATCCGCTGTCTGATAGAGTGTTTCCTGCATCCGCTGTCTGATAGAGAGTCTCTTAAATGCGCTGTCTGATGGAGATACCCCTGCATTCGCCGTCTGATGGACATACGCCTGCATCCACTGTCTGATGGAGATACTCCTGCATCCAATGTCTGATAGAGATTCTCCTGCATATCGCTGTCTGATGGAGATACTCCTGCATCCGCTGTCTGATGGAGATACTCCTGCATCTGCTGTATGAAAGAGAGACTCCTGCATCCGCGGTCTAATAGAGAGTCTCCTGCATCCGCTGTCTAAAAGATTGTCTCCTGCATCCCCTGTCCAATAGAGAGTCTAATGCATCCGCTGTCTGATAGAGTTTCTCCTGCAACCGCTGTCTGATGGAGATACTCCTGCATCCGCTGTCTGATAGAGAGTCTCCTGCATCAGCTGTCTGATGTAGAGACTCCTGCATCCGCTGTCTGATGGAGATGCTCCAGCATCCGCTGTCTGATAGAGAGACTCCTGCATCCGCTGTCTGATTGAGAGTCTCCTTCATAGGCTGTCTGATGGAGATTCATGCAGCTGATCTCTGATGAAGATACTCCTGCATCTGCTGCCTGATAGAGAGTCTCCTGCAAATGCAGTCTGATGCAGTGTCTCCTGCATACACTGTCTGATGGAGATACTCCAGCATCCGCTGTCTAATGGAGATACTCCTGCATCCGCTGACTGATGGATAGTATCCTGTATCCGCTGTCTGATAGAGAGTCTCCTGCATCCGCTGTCTGATAGAGAGACTCCTGCATTCGCGTTCTGATAGAGAGACTCCCGCATTTGCTGTCTGATAGAAAGACTCCTGCATCCGCTGTCTGATAGAGAGTCTCCTGGATCCGCTGTCTGATATAGAGACACCTGCATCTACTGTCGGATGGAGATACTCCTGGTTCCGCTGTCTGATAGAAAGACTCCTGCATCCGCTGTCTATTAGAGTGTCTTCTGCATTCGCTGTCTGATAGAGTGTCTCCTGCATCCGCTGTATGATAGAGAGCCTCTGCATCCGCTGTCTAATAGAGAGTCTCCTGCATCCGCTGTCTGAAAGAGTGTCTCCTGCATCCGCTGTCTGATGGAGAGACTCCTGCATCCGCTGTCTGATAAAGACAATCTATCAGACAGCGGATGCAGGAGACTCTCTATAAGACAGCGGATGCAGTAGACACTCTTCCAGACAGCGGAGGCAGGAGTCTCTCCATTAGACAGCGGATGTAGGAGACTCTCTATCAGACAGCGGATGCAGGAGTCTCTCCATCAGACAGCGGATGCAGGAGACACTCTATCAGACAGCGAATGCAGAAGACACTCTAATAGACAGCGGATGCAGGAGTCTCTCTATCAGACAGCGGATCCAGGAGTATCTCCATCCGACAGTAGATGCAGGTGTCTCAATATCAGACAGCGGATCCAGGAGACTCTCTATCAGACAGCGGATGCAGGAGTCTTTCTATCAGACAGCAAATGCAGGAGTCTCTCTATCAGACAGCGGATGCAGGAGACTCTCTGTCAGATAGCGGATGCAGGAGATTCTCTATCAGACAGCGGATGCAGGAGTCTCTCTATCAGGCAGCGGATCCAGGAGTATCTCCATCCGACAGTAGATGCAGGTGTCCCTCTATCAGACAGCGGATGCAGGAGACTTTCTATCAGACAGCGGATGCAGGAGTCTTTCTATCAGACAGCAAATGCAGGGGTCTCTCTATCAGATAGCGGATGCAGGAGACTCTCTATCAGATAGAGGATGCAGATGTCTCTCTATTAGACAGCGGATGCAGGAGACTCTATCATACAGCGGATGCAGGAGACACTCTATCAGACAGCTGATGCAGGAGTCTCTCTATCAGACAGCGGATGCAGGAGACTCTCTTACGACAGCGGATGCAGGAGACACTTTATCAGACAGCCTATGCAGGAGTCCCTCGATTAGACAGCAGATGCAGGATACTCTCTATCAGACAGCGGATGCAGGAGAATCTCTATCAGTCTCCTGCATCCGCTGTCTGGGAGAGAGTCTCCTGCATCAGCTGTCTGATGGAGAGACTCCTGCATCCGCTGTCTGATGGAGATACTCGTGCATCCGCTGTCTGATAGAGAGTCTCATGCATCCTTTGTCTGATAGAGTTTGTCCTAAATCCGACAGACAGCAGATGCAGGAGACTCTCTATCAGACAACGGATGCAGAAGTATCTCCATCAGACAGCGGTTGCAGGAGACACTCTATCAGACAGCTGATGCAAGAGACTCTCTATCCGACAGCGGATGCAGGAGACTCTCTATCAGACAGCGGATGCAGGAGACTCTCTATCAGACAGCGGATGTAGGAGACACTCTATAAGACAGTGAATGCAGAAGACTCTCTAATAGACAGCGGATGCAGGAGTCGCTCTATCAGACTGCGGATGCAGAAGTATCTCAATCAGACAGCAGATGCAGGTGCCTCTCTATCAGATAGCCGAAGCAGGAGATTCTCTATCAGACAGCGGATGCAGGAGACCCTCTGTCAGACAGCTGATGCAGGAGACTCTCTTTCAGACAGCGGATGCAGGAGACTCTCTTTCATACAGCGGATGCAGAAGTATATCCATCAGACAGAAGATGCAGGAGTAGCTCTATCAGACAGCGGATGCAGGAGACTCTCTATCCGATTGCGGATTCAGGAGTATCTCCATCAGACAGCGGATGCAGGAGTATGTCCATCAGACAGCGGATGCAGGAGTAGCTCCATCAGACAGCGGATGCAGGAGACTCTCTATCCGACAGCGGCTTCAGGAGTATCTCCATCAGACGGCGGCTGCAGGAGTATGTCCATCAAACAGCGGATGCAGGGGTATCTCCGTCAGACAGCGGATGCAGGAGACTCTCTATTAGACAGCGATGCAAGTGTCTCTCTATCAGACAGCGGATGCAGGAGTATTTACATCAGACAGCGGATGCAGTAGTCTCTCCATCAGACAGCGGATGCAGGAGACACTCTATCAGACAGCGGATGCAGGAGACTTTATATCAGACAGCGAATGCAGGAGACTCTCTATCAGACAGCGGATGCTGGAGACACTCTATCAGACAGCGGATGCCGGAGTGTCTCTATCAGACAGCGGATGCAGGTTGCTCTCTATCAGACAGTGGATGCAGTAGTATCTCCATCAGACAGCGGATGCAGGAGTATCTCCATCAGACAGCGGATGCAGGATTATCTCCATCAGATAGCGGATGCAGGAGTATCTCCATCAGACAGCGGATGCAGGAGTCTTTCTATCAGACAAGGGATGCAGGAGTATCTACATCAGACAGCGGATGCAGGAGTATCTCCATCACCCAGCGGATGCAGGAGTATCTACATTAGACAGCGGATGCAGGAGACATTCTATTAGACAGCGGATGCAAGAGACACTCTATCAGACAGCGGATGCAGGATTATCTCCATCAGACAGCGGATGCAGGATTCTTTCTATCAGACAGTGGATGCAGTAGTATCTCCATCAGACAGCGAATGCAGGAGTATCTCCATCAGACAGCGGATACAGGAGTATCTCCATCAGATAGCGGATGCAGGAGTATCTCCATCAGACAGCGGATGCAGGAGACACTCTATCAGACAGCGGATGCAGGAGACTTTATATCAGACAGCGAATGCAGGAGACTCTCTATCAGACAGCGGATGCTGGAGACACTCTATCAGACAGCGGATGCCGGAGTGTCTCTATCAGAGAGCAGATGCAGGTGTCTCTCTATCAGACAGTGGATGCAGTAGTATCTCCATCAGACAGCGGATGCAGGAGTATCTACATAAGACAGCGGATGCAGGAGTATCTCCATCAGATAGCGGATGCAGGAGTATCTCCATCAGACAGCGGATGCAGGAGTCTTTCTATCAGACAAGGGATGTAGGAGTATCTCCATCAGACAGCGGATGCAGGAGTATCTCCATCACCCAGGGGATGCAGGAGTATCTACATCAGACAGCGGATGCAGGAGACACTCTATTAGACAGCGGATGCAGGAGACACTCTATCAGACAGCGGATGCAGGATTATCTCCATCAGACAGCGGATGCAGGAATCTTTCTATCAGACAATGGATGCAGTAGTATCTCCATCAGACAGCGGATGCAGGAGTATCTCCATCAGACAGCGGATACAGGAGTATCTTCATCAGATAGCGGATGCAGGAGTATCTCCATCAGACAGCGGATGCAGGAGACACTCTATCAGACAGCGGATGCAGGAGACTTTATATCAGACAGCGAATGCAGGAGACTCTCTATCAGACAGCGGATGCTGGAGACACTCTATCAGACAGCGGATGCCGGAGTGTCTCTATCAGACAGCGGATGCAGGTGTCTCTCTATCAGACAGTGGATGCAGTAGTATCTCCATCAGACAGCGGATGCAGGAGTATCTACATAAGACAGCGGATGCAGGAGTATCTCCATCAGATAGCGGATGCAGGAGTTTCTCCATCAGACAGCGGATGCAGGAGTCTTTCTATCAGACAAGGGATGCAGGAGTATCTCCATCAGACAGCGGATGCAGGAGTATCTCCATCACCCAGCGGATGCAGGAGTATCTACATCAGACAGCGGATGCAGGAGACACTCTATCAGACAGCGGATGCAAGAGACACTCTTTCAGACAGCGGATGCAGGATTATCTCCATCAGACAGCGGATGCAGGATTCTTTCTATCAGACAGCGGATGAAGGAGACTCTCTATCAGACAGCGGATGCAGGAGTCTCTCTATCAGTCAGCGGGTTGTGTATCTCCATCAGACAGCAGATGCAGGTGTCTCTCTATCAGACAGCAGATGCCGGAGTATCTCCATCAGACAGCGGATACAGGAGACTCTCTATCAGAAAGCGGATGCAGGAGTCTCTCCATCAGACAGCGGATGCAGGAGACACTCTATCAGACAGCAGATGCAGGAACTCTCTATCAGACAGCGTATGCAGGAGACACTCTATCAGACAGTGGATGCGGGAGACAGTCTAAAAGAGAGCGAATGCAGGAGACTTTATCAGATATCGGTTGCAGGAGTATCTCCATCAGACAGCGGATGCAGGAGTATCTCAATCAGACAGCGGATGCAGGAGTATCTCCATCAGACAGCGGATGCAGGAGACACGCTATCAGACAGCGGATGCAGGAGACTCTCCATCAGACGGCGGATACAGGAGACTCTCTTTCAGACAGCAGATGCAAAAGACTCTCTACCGACAGCGGACGCAGGAGATACCCTATCAGACAGAGGATGCAGGAGTCTCTCCAGCAGACAGCGGATGCCTGAGTATCTGCATCAGACAGCGAATGCAGGAGTATCTCTATCAGTCAGCGGATGCAGGAGTCTCTCTATCAGACAGCGGATGCAGGAGTATCTCCATCAGACAGCGGATGCAGGAGTTTCTCTATCAGACAGCGGATACAGGAGTCTCTCCATCAGACAGCGGATGCAGGAGACTCTCTATCAGACAGCGGATGCAGGAGAGTCTATTTCAGACAGGAGATGCAGGAAACTCTCTATCAGACAGCGGATGCAGGAGAACTCTATCAGACAGCGGATGCAGGAGACTCTATATCTGACAGCGGATGCAGGAGACACTCTATCAGATAGCGGATGCGGGATTCTCTCTATCAGACAGCGGATGCAGGAGACTCTCTATCAGACAGCGGATGCAGGAGACTCTATCAGACAGCGGATGCAGGAGACTCTCTATCAGACAGCGGATGCAGTAGACACACTTTCAGACAGCGGATGCAGGAGTATTTTCATCAAACAGTGGATGCAGGAGTCTCTCCACAGACAGCGGATGCAGGAGACACTCTATCAAACAGCGGATTCAGGAGACTCTCTATCAGACAGCGGATGCAGGAGACTCTCTATCAGACATCGTATGAAGGAGACACTCTATCAGACAGCGGATGCAGGAGTCTCTCTATCAGACAGCGGATGCAGGAGACTCTCTTTCAGACAGCGGATGCAGGGGACACTTTATCAGACAGCGAATGCAGGAGACTCTCTATCAGACAGCAGTTGCAGGTGTCTCTTTATCAGACATCGAATTCAGGTTTCATCCCTCTGATAGAGAGTCTCCTGCATCATCTGCTGTCTGATAGTCTTCTGCATCCGCTGTCTGATAGAGTGTTTCCTGCATCCGCTGTCTGATAGAGAGTCTCTTAAATGCGCTGTCTGATGGAGATACCCCTGCATTCGCCGTCTGATGGACATACGCCTGCATCCACTGTCTGATGGAGATACTCCTGCATCCAATGTCTGATAGAGATTCTCCTGCATATCGCTGTCTGATGGAGATACTCCTGCATCCGCTGTCTGATGGAGATACTCCTGCATCTGCTGTATGAAAGAGAGACTCCTGCATCCGCGGTCTAATAGAGAGTCTCCTGCATCCGCTGTCTAAAAGATTGTCTCCTGCATCCCCTGTCCAATAGAGAGTCTAATGCATCCGCTGTCTGATAGAGTTTCTCCTGCAACCGCTGTCTGATGGAGATACTCCTGCATCCGCTGTCTGATAGAGAGTCTCCTGCATCAGCTGTCTGATGTAGAGACTCCTGCATCCGCTGTCTGATGGAGATGCTCCAGCATCCGCTGTCTGATAGAGAGACTCCTGCATTCGCTGTCTGATTGAGAGTCTCCTTCATAGGCTGTATGATGGAGATTCATGCAGCTGATCTCTGATGAAGATACTCCTGCATCTGCTGCCTGATAGAGAGTCTCCTGCAAATGCAGTCTGATGGAGTGTCTCCTGCATACACTGTCTGATGGAGATACTCCAGCATCCGCTGTCTAATGGAGATACTCCTGCATCCGCTGACTGATGGATAGTATCCTGTATCCGCTGTCTGATAGAGAGTCTCCTGCATCCGCTGTCTGATAGAGAGACTCCTGCATTCGCGTTCTGATAGAGAGACTCCTGCATTTGCTGTCTGATAGAAAGACTCCTGCATCCGCTGTCTGATAGAGAGTCTCCTGGATCCGCTGTCTGATAAAGAGACACCTGCATCTACTGTCGGATGGAGATACTCCTGGTTCCGCTGTCTGATAGAGAGACTCCTGCATCCGCTGTCTATTAGAGTGTCTTCTGCATTCGCTGTCTAATAGAGTGTCTCCTGCATCCGCTGTATGATAGAGAGTCTCCTGCATCCGCTGTCTAATAGAGAGTCTCCTGCATCCGCTGTCTGATAGAGTGTCTCCTGCAACCGCTGTCTGGTGGAGAGACTCCGGCATCCGCTGTCTGATAAAGACAATCTATCAGACAGCGGATGCAGGAGACTCTCTATAAGACAGCGGATGCAGTAGACACTCTTCCAGATAGCGGAGGCAGGAGTCTCTCCATTAGACAGCGGATGTAGGAGACTCTCTATCAGACAGCGGATGCAGGAGTCTCTCCATCAGACAGCGGATGCAGGAGACACTCTATCAGACAGCGAATGCAGAAGACACTCTAATAGACAGCGGATGCAGGAGTCTCTCTATCAGACAGCGGATCCAGGAGACTCTCTATCAGACAGCGGATGCAGGAGTCTTTCTATCAGACAGCAAATGCAGGAGTCTCTCTATCAGACAGTGGATGCAGGAGACTCTCTGTCAGACAGCGGATGCAGGAGATTCTCTATCAGACAGCGGATGCAGGAGTCTCTCTATCAGACAGCGGATCCAGGAGTATCTCCATCCGACAGTAGATGCAGGTGTCTCTCTATCAGACAGCGGATGCAGGAGACTTTCTATCAGACAGCGGATGCAGGAGTCTTTCTATCAGACAGCAAATGCAGGGGTCTCTCTATCAGATAGCGGATGCAGGAGACTCTATCATACAGCGGATGCAGGAGACACTCTATCAGACAGCTGATGCAGGAGTCTCTCTATCAGACAGCGGATGCAGGAGTCTCTCTATCAGACAGCGGATCCAGGAGTATCTCCATCCGACAGTAGATGCAGGTGTCTCTCTATCAGACAGCGGATGCAGGAGACTTTCTATCAGACAGCGGATGCAGGAGTCTTTCTATCAGACAGCAAATGCAGGGGTCTCTCTATCAGATAGCGGATGCAGGAGACTCTCTATCAGATAGAGGATGCAGATGTCTCTCTATTAGACAGCGGATGCAGGAGACTCTATCATACAGCGGATGCAGGAGACACTCTATCAGAGAGCTGATGCAGGAGTCTCTCTATCAGACAGCGGATGCAGGAGACTCTCTTACGACAGCGGATGCAGGAGACACTTTATCAGACAGCCTATGCAGGAGTCCCTCGATTAGACAGCAGATGCAGGATACTCTCTATCAGACAGCGGATGCAGGAGAATCTCTATCAGTCTCCTGCATCCGCTGTCTGGGAGAGAGTCTCCTGCATCAGCTGTCTGATGGAGAGACTCCTGCATCCGCTGTCTGATGGAGATACTCGAGCATCCGCTGTCTGATAGAGAGTCTCATGCATCCTTTGTCTGATAGAGTTTGTCCTAAATCCGACAGACAGCAGATGCAGGAGACTCTCTATCAGACAACGGATGCAGAAGTATCTCCATCAGACAGCGGTTGCAGGAGACACTCTATCAGACAGCTGATGCAAGAGACTCTCTATCCGACAGCGGATGCAGGAGACTCTCTATCAGACAGCGGATATCAGACTCTCTATCAGACAGCGGATGTAGGAGACACTCTATAAGACAGTGAATGCAGAAGACTCTCTAATAGACAGCGGATGCAGGAGTCGCTCTATCAGACTGCGGATGCAGAAGTATCTCAATCAGACAGCAGATGCAGGTGCCTCTCTATCAGATAGCCGAAGCAGGAGATTCTCTATCAGACAGCGGATGCAGGAGACTCTCTGTCAGACAGCTGATGCAGGAGACTCTCTTTCAGACAGCGGATGCAGGAGACTCTCTTTCATACAGCGGATGCAGAAGTATATCCATCAGACAGAGGATGCAGGAGTAGCTCTATCAGACAGCGGATGCAGGAGACTCTCTATCCGATTGCGGATTCAGGAGTATCTCCATCAGACAGCGAATGCAGGAGTATGTCCATCAGACAGCGGATGCAGGAGTAGCTCCATCAGACAGCGGATGCAGGAGACTCTCTATCCGACAGCGGCTTCAGGAGTATCTCCATCAGACGGCGGCTGCAGGAGTATGTCCATCAAACAGCGGATGCAGGGGTATCTCCGTCAGACAGCGGATGCAGGAGACTCTCTATTAGACAGCGATGCAAGTGTCTCTCTATCAGACAGCGGATACAGGAGTATTTACATCAGACAGCGGATGCAGTAGTCTCTCCATCAGACAGCGGATGCAGGAGACACTCTATCAGACAGCGGATGCAGGAGACTTTATATCAGACAGCGAATGCAGGAGACTCTCTATCAGACAGTGGATGCTGGAGACACTCTATCAGACAGCAGATGCCGGAGTGTCTCTATCAGACAGCGGATGCAGGTGTCTCTCTATCAGACAGTGGATGCAGTAGTATCTCCATCAAACAGCGGATGCAGGAGTATCTCCATCAGACAGCGGATGCAGGAGTATCTCCATCAGATAGCGGATGCAGGAGTTTCTCCATCAGACAGCGGATGCAGGAGTCTTTCTATCAGACAAGGGATGCAGGAGTATCTACATCAGACAGCGGATGCAGGAGTATCTCCATCACCCAGCGGATGCAGGAGTATCTACATTAGACAGCGGATGCAGGAGACATTCTATTAGACAGCGGATGCAAGAGACACTCTATCAGACAGCGGATGCAGGATTATCTCCATCAGACAGCGGATGCAGGATTCTTTCTATCAGACAGTGGATGCAGTAGTATCTCCATCAGACAGCGGATGCAGGAGTATCTCCATCAGACAGCGGATACAGGAGTATCTCCATCAGATAGCGAATGCAGGAGTATCTCCATCAGACAGCGGATGCAGGAGACACTCTATCAGACAGCGGGTGCAGGAGACTTTATATCAGACAGCGAATGCAGGAGACTCTCTATCAGACAGCGGATGCTGGAGACACTCTATCAGACAGCGGATGCCGGAGTGTCTCTATCAGAGAGCGGATGTAGGTGTCTCTCTATCAGACAGTGGATGCAGTAGTATCTCCATCAGACAGCGGATGCAGGAGTATCTACATAAGACAGCGGATGCAGGAGTATCTCCATCAGATAGCGGATGCAGGAGTATCTCCATCAGACAGCGGATGCAGGAGTCTTTCTATCAGACAAGGGATGCAGGAGTATCTCCATCAGACAGCGGATGCAGGAGTATCTCCATCACCCAGCGGATGCAGGAGTATCAACATCAGACAGCGGATGCAGGAGACACTCTATTAGACAGCGGATGCAGGAGACACTTTATCAGACAGCGGATACAGGATTATCTCCATCAGACAGCGGATGCAGGATTCTTTCTATCAGACAGTGGATGCAGTAGTATCTCCATCAGACAGCGGATGCAGGAGTATCTCCATCAGACAGCGGATACAGGAGTATCTTCATCAGATAGCGGATGCAGGAGTATCTCCATCAGACAGCGGATGCAGGAGACACTCTATCAGACAGCGGATGCAGGAGACTTTATATCAGACAGCGAATGCAGGAGACTCTCTATCAGACAGCGGATGCTGGAGACACTCTATCAGACAGCGGATGCCTGAGTGTCTCTATCAGACAGCGGATGCAGGTGTCTCTCTATCAGACAGTGGATGCAGTAGTATCTCCATCAGACAGCGGATGCAGGAGTATCTACATAAGACAGCGGATGCAGGAGTATCTCCATCAGATAGCGGATGCAGGAGTATCTCCATCAGACAGCGGATGCAGGATTCTTTCTATCAGACAAGGGATGCAGGAGTATCTCCATCAGACAGCGGATGCAGGAGTATCTCCATCACCCAGCGGATGCAGGAGTATCTACATCAGACAGCGGATGCAGGAGACACTCTATCAGACAGCGGATGCAAGAGACACTCTTTCAGACAGCGGATGCAGGATTATCTCCATCAGACAGCGGATGCAGGATTCTTTCTATCAGACAGCGGATGAAGGAGACTCTCCATCAGACAGCAGATGCAGGTGTCTCTCTATCAGACAGCAGATGCCGGAGTATCTCCATCAGACAGCGGATACAGGAGACTCTCTATCAGAAAGCGGATGCAGGAGTCTCTCCATCAGACAGCGGATGCAGGAGACACTCTATCAGACAGCAGATGCAGGAACTCTCTATCAGACAGCGTATGCAGGAGACACTCTATCAGACAGTGGATGCGGGAGACAGTCTATAAGAGAGCGGATGCAGGAGACTTTATCAGATATCGGTTGCAGGAGTATCTCCATCAGACAGCGGATGCAGGAGTATCTCAATCAGACAGCGGATGCAGGAGTATCTCCATCAGACAGCGGATGCAGGAGACACGCTATCAGACAGCGGATGCAGGAGACTCTCCATCAGACGGCGGATGCAGGAGACTCTCTTTCAGACAGCAGATGCAAAAGACTCTCTACCGACAGCGGACGCAGGAGATACCCTATCAGACAGAGGATGCAGGAGTCTCTCCAGCAGACAGCGGATGCCTGAGTATCTGCATCAGACAGCGAATGCAGGAGTATCTCTATCAGTCAGCGGATGCAGGAGTCTCTCTATCAGACAGCGGATGCAGGAGTATCTCCATCAGACAGCGGATGCAGGAGTTTCTCTATCAGACAGCGGATACAGGAGTCTCTCCATCAGACAGCGGATGCAGGAGACTCTCTATCAGACAGCGGATGCAGGAGAGTCTATTTCAGACAGGAGATGCAGGAAACTCTCTATCAGACAGCGGATGCAGGAGAACTCTGTCAGACAGCGGATGCAGGAGACTCTCTCAGACAGCGGTAGCAGGAGACCCTCTATCAGACAGTGGATGCAGGAGTATCTTCTTCAGAGAGGGATGCAAGAGACTCTCTATCAGACAGCGGATGCAAGAGACTCTCTAACAGACAGCGGATGCAGGTGTCTCTCGATCAGACACCTGATGCAGGAGTTTCTCCATCAGACAGTGGATGCAGGAGTCTCTCTATCAGGCAGCTGATGCAGGAGTCTATCAGACAGCGGATGCAGGAGACTCTCTATCAGACAGCGGATGTACGATTATCTCCATCAGACAGCGGACGCAGGAGACTCTATATCTGACAGCAGATGCAGGAGACACTCTATCAGATAGCGGATGCGGGATTCTCTCTATCAGACAGCGGATGCAGGAGACTCTCTATCAGACAGCGGATGCAGGAGACTCTATCAGACAGCGGATGCAGGAGACTCTCTATCAGACAGCAGATGCAGTAGACACACTTTCAGACAGCGGATGCAGGAGTATTTTCATCAGACAGTGGATGCAGGAGTCTCTCCACAGACAGCGGATGCAGGAGACACTCTATCAAACAGCGGATTCAGGAGACTCTCTATCAGACAGCGGATGCAGGAGACTCTCTATCAGACATCGTATGAAGGAGACACTCTATCAGACAGCGGATGCAGGAGTCTCTCTATCAGACAGCGGATGCAGGAGACTCTCTATCAGACAGCGGATGCAGGGGACACTTTATCAGACAGCGGATGCAGGAGACTCTCTATCAGACAGCAGTTGCAGGTGTCTCTTTATCAGACATCGAATTCAGGTCTCATCCCTCTGATAGAGAGTCTCCTGCATCATCTGCTGTCTGATAGTCTCCTGCATCCGCTGTCTGATAGAGTGTTTCCTGCATCCGCTGTCTGATAGAGAGTCTCTTAAATGCGCTGTCTGATGGAGATACCCCTGCATTCGCCGTCTGATGGACATACGCCTGCATCCACTGTCTGATGGAGATACTCCTGCATCCAATGTTTGATAGAGATTCTCCTGCATATCGCTGTCTGATGGAGATACTCCTGCATCCGCTGTCTGATGGAGATACTCCTGCATCTGCTGTATGAAAGAGAGACTCCTGCATCCGCGGTCTAATAGAGAGTCTCCTGCATCCGCTGTCTAAAAGATTGTCTCCTGCATCCCCTGTCCAATAGAGAGTCTAATTTATCCGCTGTCTGATAGAGTTTCTCCTGCAACCGCTGTCTGATGGAGATACTCCTGCATCCGCTGTCTGATAGAGAGTCTCCTGCATCAGCTGTCTGATGTAGAGACTCCTGCATCCGCTGTCTGATGGAGATGCTCCAGCACCCGCTGTCTGATAGAGAGACTCCTGCATCCGCTGTCTGATTGAGAGTCTCCTTCATAGGCTGTCTGATGGAGATTCATGCAGCTGATCTCTGATGAAGATACTCCTGCATCTGCTGCCTGATAGAGAGTCTCCTGCAAATGCAGTCTGATGGAGTGTCTCCTGCATACACTGTCTGATGGAGATACTCCAGCATCCGCTGTCTAATGGAGATACTCCTGCATCCGCTGACTGATGGATAGTATCCTGTATCCGCTGTCTGATAGAGAGTCTCCTGCATCCGCTGTCTGAAAGAGAGACTCCTGCATTCGCGTTCTGATAGAGAGACTCCTGCATTTGCTGTCTGATAGAAAGACTCCTGCATCCGCTGTCTGATAGAGAGTCTCCTGGATCCGCTGTCTGATATAGAGACACCTGCATCTATTGTCGGATGGAGATACTCCTGGTTCCGCTGTCTGATAGAAAGACTCCTGCATCCGCTGTCTATTAGAGTGTCTTCTGGATTCGCTGTCTGATAGAGTGTCTCCTGCATCCGCTGTATGATAGAGAGTCTCCTGCATCCGCTGTCTAATAGAGAGTCTCCTGCATCCGCTGTCTGAAAGAGTGTCTCCTGCATCCGCTGTCTGATGGAGAGACTCCTGCATCCGCTGTCTGATAAAGACAATCTATCAGACAGCGGATGCAGGAGACTCTCTATAAGACAGCAGATGCAGTAGACACTCTTCCAGACAGCGGAGGCAGGAGTCTCTCCATTAGACAGCGGATGTAGGAGACTCTCTATCAGACAGCGGATGCAGGAGTCTCTCCATCAGACAGCGGATGCAGGAGACACTCTATCAGACAGCGAATGCAGAAGACACTCTAATAGACAGCGGATGCAGGAGTCCCTCTATCAGACAGCGGATCCAGGAGTATCTCCATCCGACAGTAGATGCAGGTGTCTCAATATCAGACAGCGGATCCAGGAGACTCTCTATCAGACAGCGGATGCAGGAGTCTTTCTATCAGACAGCAAATGCAGGAGTCTCTCTATCAGACAGCGGATGCAGGAGACTCTCTGTCAGATAGCGGATGCAGGAGATTCTCTATCAGACAGCGGATGCAGGAGTCTCTCTATCAGGCAGCGGATCCAGGAGTATCTCCATCCGACAGTAGATGTAGGTGTCTCTCTATCAGACAGCGGATGCAGGAGACTTTCTATCAGACAGCGGATGCAGGAGTCTTTCTATCAGACAGCAAATGCAGGGGTCTCTCTATCAGATAGCGGATGCAGGAGACTCTCTATCAGATAGAGGATGCAGATGTCTCTCTATTAGACAGCGGATGCAGGAGACTCTATCATACAGCGGATGCAGGAGACACTCTATCAGACAGCTGATGCAGGAGTCTCTCTATCAGACAGCGGATGCAGGAGACTCTCTTACGACAGCGGATGCAGGAGACACTTTATCAGACAGCCTATGCAGGAGTCCCTCGATTAGACAGCAGATGCAGGATACTCTCTATCAGACAGCGGATGCAGGAGAATCTCTATCAGTCTCCTGCATCCGCAGTCTGGGAGAGAGTCTCCTGCATCAGCTGTCTGATGGAGAGACTCCTGCATCCGCTGTCTGATGGAGATACTCGTGCATCCGCTGTCTGATAGAGAGTCTCATGCATCCTTTGTCTGATAGAGTTTGTCCTAAATCCGACAGACAGCAGATGCAGGAGACTCTCTATCAGACAACGGATGCAGAAGTATCTCCATCAGACAGCGGTTGCAGGAGACACTCTATCAGACAGCTGATGCAAGAGACTCTCTATCCGACAGCGGATGCAGGAGACTCTCTATCAGACAGCGGATGCAGGAGACTCTCTATCAGACAGCGGATGTAGGAGACACTCTATAAGACAGTGAAAGCAGAAGACTCTCTAATAGACAGCGGATGCAGGAGTCGCTCTATCAGACTGCGGATGCAGAAGTATCTCAATCAGACAGCAGATGCAGGTGCCTCTCTATCAGACAGCCGAAGCAGGAGATTCTCTATCAGACAGCGGATGCAGGAGACTCTCTGTCAGACAGCTGATGCATGAGACTCTCTTTCAGACAGGGGATGCAGGACACTCTCTTTCATACAGCGGATGCAAAAGTATATCCATCAGACAGAGGATGCAGGAGTAGCTCTATCAGACAGCGGATGCAGGAGACTCTCTATCCGATTGCGGATTCAGGAGTATCTCCATCAGACAGCGGATGCAGGAGTATGTCCATCAGACAGCGGATGCAGGAGTAGCTCCATCAGACAGCGGATGCAGGAGACTCTCTATCCGACAGCGGCTTCAGGAGTATCTCCATCAGACAGCGGCTGCAGGAGTATGTCCATCAAACAGCGGATGCAGGAGACTCTCTATTAGACAGCGATGCAAGTGTCTCTCTATCAGACAGCGGATGCAGGAGTATTTACATCAGACAGCGGATGCAGTAGTCTCTCCATCAGACAGCGGATGCAGGAGACACTCTATCAGACAGCGGATGCAGGAGACTTTATATCAGACAGCGAATGCAGGAGACTCTCTATCAGACAGCAGATGCTGGAGACACTCTATCAGACAGCGGATGCAGGAGTATCTCCATCAGATAGCGGATGCAGGAGTATCTCCATCAGACAGCGGATGCAGGAGTCTTTCTATCAGACAAGGGATGCAGGAGTATCTCCATCAGACAGCGGATGCAGGAGTATCTCCATCACCCAGCGGATGCAGGAGTATCTACATCAGACAGCGGATGCAGGAGACACTCTATTAGACAGCGGATGCAGGAGACACTCTATCAGACAGCGGATGCAGGATTATCTCCATCAGACAGCGGATGCAGGATTCTTTCTATCAGACAGTGGATGCAGTAGTATCTCAATCAGACAGCGGATGCAGGAGTATCTCCATCAGACAGCGGATACAGGAGTATCTCCATCAGATAGCGGATGCAGGAGTATCTCCATCAGACAGCGGATGCAGGAGACACTCTATCAGACAGCGGATGCAGGAGACTTTATATCAGACAGCGAATGCAGGAGACTCTCTATCAGACAGCGGATGTTGGAGACACTCTATCAGACAGCGGATGCCGGAGTGTCTCTATCAGACAGCGGATGCAGGTGTCTCTCTATCAGACAGTGGATGCAGTAGTATCTCCATCAGACAGCGGATGCAGGAGTATCTACATAAGACAGCGGATGCAGGAGTATCTCCATCAGATAGCGGATGCAGGAGTATCTCCATCAGACAGCGGATGCAGGAGTCTTTCTATCAGACAAGGGATGCAGGAGTATCTCCATCAGACAGCGGATGCAGGAGTATCTCCATCACCCAGCGGATGCAGGAGTATCTACATCAGACAGCGGATGCAGGAGACACTCTATCAGACAGAGGATGCAGGATTATCTCCATCAGACAGGGGATGCAGGATTCTTTCTATCAGACAGTGGATGCAGTAGTATCTCCATCAGACAGCGGATGCAGGAGTATCTCCATCAGACAGCGGATACAGGAGTATCTCCATCAGATAGCGGATGCAGGAGTATCTCCATCAGACAGCGGATGCAGGAGACACTCTATCAGACAGCGGATGCAGGAGACTTTATATCAGACAGCGAATGCAGGAGACTCTCTATCAGACAGCGGATGCTGGAGACACTCTATCAGACAGCGGATGCCGGAGTGTCTCTATCAGACAGCGGATGCTGGTGTCTCTCTATCAGACAGTGGATGCAGTAGTATCTCAATCAGACAGCGGATGCAGGAGTATCTACATAAGACAGCGGATGCAGGAGTATCTCCATCAGATAGCGGATGCAGGAGTATCTCCATCAGACAGCGGATGCAGGATTCTTTCTATCAGACAGCGGATGAAGGAGACTCTCTATCAGACAGCGGATGCAGGAGTCTCCCTATCAGACAGCGGGTTGTGTATCTCCATCAGACAGCAGATGCAGGTGTCTCTCTATCAGACAGCAGATGCCGGAGTATCTCCATCAGACAGCGGATACAGGAGACTCTCTATCAGAAAGTGGATGCAGGAGTCTCTCCATCAGACAGCGGATGCAGGAGACACTCTATCAGACAACGGATGCAAAAGACACTCTATCAGACAGCGGATGCAGGAGACTATCAGACAGCGGATGCAGAGTATCTCCATCAGACAGTGGATAATGGAGACTCTCTATCAGAAAGCTGATGCAGAAGTCTCTACATCAGACAGTGGATGCAGGAGACTCAATATCAGACAGCGGATGCAGGAGACACTCTATCAGACAGCGGATGCAGGAGACTCTCCATCAGACCGCGGATGCAGGAGACTCTCTATCAGACAGCGGATGCAGGCGTCTCTCAATCAGACAGCGAATGCAGGAGACACTCTATCAGACAGCGAATGCAGAAGACATTCATATAGACAGCGGATGCAGGAGACTTTCTACCAGACATCAGTTGCAGGAGTATCTCTATCAGACAGCGGATTCAGGAGACTATCAGACAGCAGATGATGCAGGAGACTCTCTATCAGAGGGATGAGACCTGAATTCGATGTCTGATAAAGAGACACCTGCAACTGCTGTCTGATAGAGTTTCTCCTGCATCTGCTGTCTAATAGAGAGACTCCTGCAACCCCTGTCTGATAGAGCGTCTCCTGCATCTCCTGTCTTATAGGGAGACTCCTGAACCTGATGTCTGATAGAGTGTCTTCTTCATCCGACATCCGACTGACGCAGACCTGTTGCTAAGGGTAAGATGAGACAAGATGAGTAGAGAAAAGAATGACGCAGACCTGTTGCTAAGAATAAGACAAGACAAGAAGAGTAGAGGGAAGAATGACGCAGACCTGTTGCTAAGAGTAAGACAAGACAAGAAGAGTAGAGTGGAGAATGTTTCTAAGAGTTCGATGAGACGAGAAGAGTAGAGTAAAGAATGACAAAGACCTGTTACTAAGAGTAAGAAGAGATGAGAAGAGTAGAGGAAAGAATGACACAGACCTGTTGCTAAGAGTAAGACAAGACAAGATGAGTAGAGTGGAGAATGACGCAGAACTGTTGCTAAGAGTAAGACTAGACATGAAGAGTTTAGTAAAGAATGAAGCAGACCTGTTGCTAAGAGTAAGATGAGACAAGATGAGGAAAGTGAAGAATGACGCAGACCTGTTGCTAAGAGAAGAGTAGAGAGAAGAATGACACAGACCTGTTGCTAAGAGTATGACAAGACAAGAAGAGTAGAGTAAAGAATGAACCAGACATGTTGCTTAGAGTAAGACAAGACAAGAAGAGTAGAGTAAAGAATAAAGCAGACTTGTTGCTAAGAGTTAGAGATACAAGAACGGTAGAGTAAAGAAAGAAGCAGACCTGTTGCTAAGGGTAAGACAAGACAAGAAGTGTAGAGAAAAGAATGAACAAGACCTGTTGCTAAGAGTAAGAAAAGACAAAAAGAGTAGAGTAAAGAATGAAGCAGACCTGTTGCTTAGATTTTGACAAAACAAGAAGAGTAAAGTAAGGAATGAAGTTGACCTGTTGCTTAGAGTAAGACAAGGCAAGACGAGTAGAGTAAAATATGATGCAGACACGTTGCTAAGAGTAAGATGAGACAAGAAGAGTAGAGTGAAGAATGATGCAGACCTGTTGCTTAGATTAGATGAGACAAGACGAATAGAGTGAAGAATGGCACAGAGCAGTTGCTAAGAGTAAGACAAGACAAGAAGAGTAGAGAGAAGAATGACACAGACCTGTTGCTAAAAGTAGGATGAGACAAGTAGAGTAGAGAAAAGAATGGCACATGCTTCCTGTGAAGAGTAAGAAGTGTAGAGAGAAGAATAACATAGATCTGTTGCTTGAGAGTAAGAAGAGATTAGAAGATTGGAAAAATGGTGCAGACATGTTGTTAAGAGTAAAATGAAACAAGAAGAATAGAGAAAAATGGCGCAGACGTCGCGCTAAGAATAAGATGCAGACATGTTGCTAAGAAAAAGACGAGATGAGATGAGAAAAGAGTTGAATGACACAGACCTGTTACTTAAAGTAAGATGATATAAGAAGAGTACAGAGAAGATTGACGCAGACATGCTGCTAGGAGTAAGATGAGACAAGACCAATAGAGAGAAGAATGACATAGACGTGTTGCATGGCGTAAGATAAGAGTAGAAGAGTAGAGTGAAGAATTACATAGACCTGTTGTTAAGAGTAAGATGAGAAGAGTGCAGACATGTTTTTAAAAGAATGACGAGGCAAGTAGAGTTGAGAGAAGAATGTCACAGACCTGTTGCTTAGAGTAAAACGAGATAAGAATAGTAGAGAGAAGAATGCCACAGATCTGTTGCTTGGAGTACGATGAGACAAGAAGAGTAGAAAGAAGAATGACACAGCAGACCTGTTCCTAAGTGTAGGATAAAAAAGATTGAGTAGAGAGAAGAATGGCGCAGACATGTAACAATACCTAAGAATTAGATGAGACAAGAAAAGAAAATTGAAGCACGACGAAGACATGTTGTTAAAAGTAAGATGAGACAAGAAAATTAGAGAGAAGAATGGCACTGACCTGTCGCTAAGAATGATGCAAGACAATGAGAGTAGAGAGAATAATGATGCAGATCTGTGGCTAATGGTAAAATTAGACAAGATGAGTGGAAAGAAGAAGTGTGCAGACCTGTTTCTACAAGTAAGATGAGACCTGAATAGTAGAGAGAAAAATGACACAGACCTGTTGCTTAGGGTAAGATGAGCTGAGAAGAGTAGAGTATAGAATGAACTAGACCTGTTGCTGAGAGTAAGAGACGACAAGAAGAGTAGAGAGAAGAATGACACAGGACTGTAGTTAAAAGTAGGATGAGAAGAGAACAACAGAGTAAAGAATAATGCAGACCTGTTGCTAAGGGTAAGATGGGACAAGAAGAGTAGAGTGAAGAATGACGCAGACCTGATGCTTAGAGTAATACAAGACAAGAAGAGAAGAGAGAAGAATGACGCAGGACTGTTGCTAAAAGTAGGATGAGAAGAGAAGAGTAGATTAAAGAATGATGCAGACCTGTTGCTAAGGGTAAGATGAGATGAGAAAAGTAAAGTGAAAAATGATGCAGACCTGTTGCTAAGGGTAATGTTAGATTAGAAGAGTAGAGTGAAGAATGATGCAGACCTGTTGCTAAGAGTAAGATGAGATAAGAAGAGCAGAGTTAGAATGACTCAGACCTGTTGCTAAGAGTAAGATGAGATAAGAGGAGTAGAATGAAGAATGACATAGACCCTTTGCTAAGAGTAAGACAAGACAAGAAGAGTAGAGTAAAGAAAGACGCAGACCTGTTGCTAAAAGTAAGATGAGATGAGAAGAGTAGAGTGAAGAATAAGGCAGACCTGTTGCTAAGAATAAGAAAAGACAAGATGAGCAGAGTATGAATGACTTAGACCTGTTGCTAAGAGTAAGATGAGACAAGAAGAGTAGGTTGAAGTATGTCACATAGCTGTTGCTAAGAGTAAGACGAGACAGAATGAGTCGAGTAAATAATGACGCAGACCTGTTGCTAAGAGTAAACGAGACAAGATAAGTAGAGTAAATAATAAAGCAGACCTGTTGCAAAGAGTAAGACAAGACAAAAAGAGTAGAGTGAAGAATGATGCAGACCTGTTGCTGGGGGTACGAGGAGACAAGAATAGTAGAAAAAAGAATGATGCAGACCTGTTGCTAAGAGTAAGAAGAGATAAGAAGCATACAGAGAAAAATGATGCAGACATGTTGCTAAGAGTAAGATGAATTAAGATGAGTAGAGTAAGAATGAATGGGACATGATGCTAAGAGTAAGACGAGATAATAAACTTACAGAGTAAAATGATGCAGACCTGTTGCAAAAAGTAAGATGAGACTAGATGAGTAGAGTAAGAATGACTCAGATCTGTTGCTAAGAGTAAGATGAGATAAGAAGAGTAGAGTAAAGAATGACGCAGACCTGTTGCTAAGAGTAAGACAAAACAAGAAGAGTATGGTAAAATATGATGTAGACCTGTTGCTAAGAGTAAGACAAGACAAGATGAGTAGAGTAAGAATGACTTAAACCTGTTGCTTATAGTAAGATGAGACAAGAAGAGTAAAGTAAAGAATAACACAGACCTGTTGCTAAAAGAATGACAAGACAAGAAGAATAAAGTAGAGTGAAGAATGACGCACACCTGTTTCTTAGAGTAAGACAAGACAAGATGAGTAGAGTAAAGAATGACACAGACCTGTTGCTAAGTATAAGATGAAACAGAATGAGTAGAGTAAATAATGACGCAGACCTGTTGCTAAGAGTAAGATGAGACAAGATCAGTAGAGTAAATAAAGACGCAGCCCTTTTGCTAATAACAAGGCAAGACAAGTAGAGTAGAAAGAAGAATGACGCAGACCTGTTGCTAAGAGTAAGATAAGATGAGAAGAGTAGAGTGAAGAATGCAAAGATATGTTGCTAAGAATAAGACAGGACAAGATGAGAAGAGTGAAGAATGACGCAGACCTGTTGCTAAAAGTAGGATGAGAAGAGAGGGGTAGAGTAAAAAATGATGCAGATCTGTTGCTAAGGGTAAGACGAGAAGAGAAGAGTAAAGTAAAGAATGATGCAGACCTGTTGCTAAGAGTAAACCAAGACAAGAAGAGTAGAGAGAAGAATGACGCAGGACTGGCATAAAAGAAGGATGAGAAGAGAAGAGTAGAGTAAAGAATTATGCAGACCTGTTGATAAGGGTAAAATGAAATGAGAAGAGTAGAGTGTAGAATGACGCAGACATGTTGCTGATGGTAAGAGGAGACAAGAAGGGGTAGAAATAGAATGATGCAGACCTGTTGCTAAGAGTAAGAAGAGACGAGAAGCGTGAAGAGAAAAATGATGCAGACATGCTGATAATAGTAAGATTAATTAAAGTAGAGTAAGAATGACTGGGACATGTTGCTAAGAGTAAGCAGAGATTAGACACGTACAAAGAAAAATGATGCGGACATGTTGCTAAGAGTAAGATGAGACTAAATGAGTAGAGTAAAAATGACTCAGACCTGTTGCTAAGAGTTAGATGAGAAAAGAAGAGTAGAGTGAAGAATGACATAGACCCGTTGCTGAGAGAAAGACAAGACAAGAAGAGTCGAGTAGAGAATGACACAGACCTGTTGCTAGGAATAAGACAAGACAAGAAGAGTAGAGTGAAGAATGACGCAGACCTGTTGCTAAGAGTAAGATGCGATGAGAAGAGTAGAGTGAAGAATTACGCAGACCTGTTGCTATGAATAAGACAAAACAAGATGAGTATAGTAAGAATGACTTAGACCTGCTGCTAAGAGTAAGATGAGACAATAAAAGTAGTGTGAAGAAAGACGCAGACCTGTTGCTTAGAGTAAGACAAGACAAGATGAGTAGAGTAAAGAATGACGCACACATGTTGCTAAGAGTAAGACGAGACAAGATCGGAAGAGTAAATAATGGCGCAGGCCTGTTGCTAAGAGTAAGACAAGATAAGAAGAGTAGAGTGAAGAATGGCGCAGGCCTGTTGCTAAGAGTAAGATGAGATGAAAAGAGTAGAGTGAAGAATGACGTAGTCCTGTTGCGTAGAATGAGACAAGACAAGATGAGTAGAGTGATGAATGACGCAGACCTTTTGCTAAAAGTAAGAAGAGATAAGAAGAGTACAGAGAAAAATGATGCAGACCTGTTGCTAAGAGTAAGAAGAAACAAGATGAGTAGAGTGAGGAATGACAAAGACCTGTTGCTAAGAGTAAGAAAAGACAAGATGAGTAGAGTAAAGAATGGCACAGACCTGTTGCTAAGAGCAAGACAAGACAAGAAAAGTAGAGTAATAAACCACACATACCTGTTGCTATGAGTAAGACAAGAAAAGATGAGTAGAGGAAAGAATGACGCAGACCTGTTGCTAAGAGTAAGACAAGACAAGAAGAGTAGAGTAAAGAATGACGCACACCTATTGCTAATAGTAAGACAAAACAAGACGAGCAGAGTAGAGTAAGGAATGACGCAGACCTGTAGCTAAGAGTAAGAAAAGACAAGATGAGTAGAGTAAGGAATGACGCAGAGCTGTTGCTTATAGTTAGACAAGACAAGAAGAGTAGAGTAAGGAATGACGCAAACCTGTTGCTAATGGTAAGACAAAACAAGATGAGTAGAGTAAAGAATGACACAGACCTGTTACTAAGAGTGAGTTGAGACAAGATGAGTAGAGTAAGAATGACTCACACCTGTTGCTAAGAGTAAGATGAGACAAGAAGAGTAGAGTGAAGAATGACACAGACCTATTGCTAAGAGTAAGACAAGACATGATGAGTAGAGTAAAGAATAGGGCAAACCTGTGGCTTAGATTAAGACGAGACAAAAGGAGTAGAGTAAATAATGACGCATACCGGTTGCTAAGAGAAAGACAAGACAAGATCAGTAGAGTTAATAATAACGCAGACCTGTTGCTAAGAGTAAGACAAGACGAGTAGAGTAGAGTAAAGAAAGACGCAGACCTGTTGCTAAGAGTAAGATGAGATGAGAAGAGTAGAGTGAAGAATAAGGCAAATCTGTTGTTAAGAATAAGAAAAGACAAGATGAGCAGATTATGAATGACTTAGAACTGTTGCTAAGATTAAGATGAGACAAGAAGAGTAGGTTGAAGCATGCCACATACCTGTCGCTAAGAGTAAGACGAGACAGAATGAGTCGAGTAAATAATGACGCAGACCTGTTGCTAAGAGTAAAACGAGACAAGATAAGTAGAGTAAATAATAAAGCAGACCTGTTGCAAAGAGTAAGACAAGACAAAAAGAGTAGAGTGAAGAATGATGCAGACCTGTTGCTGGGGGGTTGAGGAGACAAGAAGAGCAGAAAGAAAAATGATGCAGACCTGTTGCTAAGAGTAAGAAGACATAAGAAGCATACAGAGAAAAATGATGCAGACATGTTGCTAAGAGTAAGATGAATTAAGATGAGTAGAGTAGGAATGACTGGGACATGATGCTAAGAGTAAGACGAGATAAGAAGCATACAGAGTAAAATGATGTAGACCTGTTGCTAAAAGTAAGATGAGATGGGAAGAGTAGAGTGAAGTATAACGCAGACCTGTTGCTAAGGATAAGACAAGACAAGATGAGTAGAGTAAGAATGACTTAGACCTGTTTCTAATAGTAAGATGAGACAAGAAGAGTAGAGTGAAGAATGACACAGACCTGTTGCTAAGAGTTTGACAAGACAAGAAGAATAAAGTAGAGTGAAGAATGACGCACACCTGTTTCTTAGAGTAAGACAAGACAAGATGAGTAGAGTAAAGAATGACACAGACCTGTTGCTAAGTATAAGATGAAACAGAATGAGTAGAGTAAATAATGACGCAGACCTGTTGCTAAGAGTAAGATGAGACAAGATCAGTAGAGTAAATAAAGACGCAGACCTTTTGCTAATAACAAGGCAAGACAAGTAGAGTAGAAAGAAGAATGACGCAGACCTGTTGCTAAGAGTAAGATAAGATGAGAAGAGTAGAGTGAAGAATGCGAAGATATGTTGCTAAGAATAAGACAGGACAAGATGAGAAGAGTGAAGAATGACGCAGACCTGTTGCTAAAAGTAGGATGAGAAGAGAGGAGTAGAGTAAAAAATGATGCAGATCTGTTGCTAAGGGTAAGACGAGAAGAGAAGAGTAAAGTAAAGAATGATGCAGACCTGTTGCTAAGAGTAAACCAAGACAAGAAGAGTAGAGAGAAGAATGACGCAGGACTGGCATAAAAGTAGATGAGAAGAGAAGAGTAGAGTAAAGAATTATGCAGACCTGTTGATAAGGGTAATATGAGATGAGAAGAGTAGAGTGTAGAATGACGCAGACCTGTTGCTGATGGTAAGAGGAGACAAGAAGGGGTAGAAAAAGAATGATGCAGACCTGTTGCTAAGAGTAAGAAGAGACATGAAGCGTGCAGAGAAAAATAATGCAGACATGCTGATAATAGTAAGATTAATTAAAGTAGAGTAAGAATGACTGGGACATGTTGCTAAGAGTAAGAAGAGATTAGACACGTACAAAGAAAAATGATGCGGACATGTTGCTAAGAGTAAGATGAAACTAGATGAGTAGAGTAAAAATGACTCAGACCTGTTGCTAAGAGTTAGATGAGAAAAGAAGAGTAGAGTAAATAATGACGCAGACCTGTTGCTAAGAGAAAGACAAGACAAGAAGAGTCGAGTAGAGAATGACGCAGACCTGTTGCTAGGAATAAGACTAGACAAGAAGAGTAGAGTGAAGAATTACGCAGACCTGTTGCTATGAATAAGACAAGACAAGATGGGTAGAGTAAAGAATGACGCACACATGTTGCTAAGAGTAAGATGAGACAAGATCAGAAGAGTAAATAATGGCGCAGGCCTGTTGCAAAGAGTAAGACAAGATAAGAAGAGTAGAGTAAAGAATGGCGCAGGCCTGTTGCTAAGAGTAAGATGAGATGAAAAGAGTAGAGTGAAGAATGACGTAGTCCTGTTGCTAAGAATGAGACAAGACAAGATGAGTAGAGTGATAAATGACGCAGACCTGTTGCTAAAAGTAAGAAGAGATAAGAAGAGTACCGAGAAAAATGATGCAGACTTGTTGCTAAGAGTAAGATGAAACAAGATGAGTAGAGTTTTGAATGACAAAGACCTGTTGCTAAGAGTAAGAAAAGACAAGATGAGTAGAGTTAAGAATGGCACAGACCTGTTGCTAAGAGCAAGACAAGACAAGAAAAAAAGAGTAAGGAACCACACATACCTGTTGCTATGAGTAAGAAAAGAAAAGATGAGTAGAGGAAAGAATGACGCAGACCTGTTGCTAAGAGTAAGACAAGACAAGAAGAGTAGAGTAAAGAATGACGCACACCTATTGCTAATAGTAAGACAAAACAAGACGAGCAGAGTAGAGTAAGTAATAACGCAGACCTGTAGCTAAGAGTAAGAATAGACAAGATGAGTAGAGTAAGGAATGACGCAGAGCTGTTGCTTATAGTTAGACAAGACAAGAAGAGTAGAGTAAGGAATGACGCAAACCTGTTGCTAATGGTAATACAAAACAAGATGAGTAGAGTAAAGAATGACACAGACCTGTTACTAAGAGTAAGATGAGACAAGATGAGTAGAGTAAGAATGACTCACACCTGTTGCTAAGAGTAAGATGAGACAGGAAGAGTAGAGTGAAGAATGACACAGACCTATTGCTAAGAGTAAGACAAGACAATAAGAGTAGAGTGAAGAATGACGTAGGCCTGTTGCTAAGAGTAAGACTAGACATGATGAGTAGAGTAAAGAATAGCGCAAACATGTGGCTTAGATTAAGACGAGACAAAATGAGTAGAGTAAATAATGACACATACCGGTTGCTAAGAGTAAGACAAGACAAGATCAGTAGAGTTAATAATAACGCAGACCTGTTGCTAAGAGTAAGATGAGATGAGAAGAGTAGAGTGAAGAATAAGGCAGATCTGTTGTTAAGAATAAGAAAAGACAAGATGAGCAGAGTATGAATGACTTAGAACTGTTGCTAAGATTAAGATGAGACAAGAAGAGTAGGTTGAAGCATGCCACATACCTGTCGCTAAGAGTAAGACGAGACAGAATGAGTCGAGTAAATAATGACGCAGACCTGTTGCTAAGAGTAAAACGAGACAAGATAAGTAGAGTAAATAATAAAGCAGACCTGTTGCAAAGAGTAAGACAAGACAAAAAGAGTAGAGTGAAGAATGATGCAGACCTGTTGCTGGGGGTTTGAGGAGACAAGAAGAGTAGAAAGAAGAATGATGCAGACCTGTTGCTAAGAGTAAGAAGACATAAGAAGCATACAGAGAAAAATGATGCAGACATGTTGCTAAGAGTAAGATGAATTAAGATGAGTAGAGTAGGAGTGACTGGGACATGATGCTAAGAGTAAGACGAGATAAGAAGCATACAGAGTAAAATGATGTAGACCTGTTGCTAAAAGTAAGATGAGATGGGAAGAGTAGAGTGAAGTATAACGCAGACCTGTTGCTATGGATAAGACAAGACAAGATGAGTAGAGTAAGAATGACTTAGACCTGTTTCTAATAGTAAGATGAGACAAGAAGAGTAGAGTGAAGAATGACACAGACCTGTTGCTAAGAGTATGACAAGACAAGAAGAATAAAGTAGAGTGAAGAATGACGCACACCTGTTTCTTAGAGTAAGACAAGACAAGATGAGTAGAGTAAAGAATGACACAGACCTGTTGCTAAGTATAAGATGAAACAGAATGAGTAGAGTAAATAATGACGCAGACCTGTTGCTAAGAGTAAGATGAGACAAGATCAGTAGAGTAAATAAAGACGCAGACCTTTTGCTAATAACAAGGCAAGACAAGTAGAGTAGAAAGAAGAATGACGCAGACCTGTTGCTAAGAGTAAGATAAGATGAGAAGAGTAGAGTGAAGAATGCGAAGATATGTTGCTAAGAATAAGACAGGACAAGATGAGAAGAGTGAAGAATGACGCAGACCTGTTGCTAAAAGTAGGATGAGAAGAGAGGAGTAGAGTAAAAAATGATGCAGATCTGTTGCTAAGGGTAAGACGAGAAGAGAAGAGTAAAGTAAAGAATGATGCAGACCTGTTGCTAAGAGTAAACCAAGACAAGAAGAGAAGAGAGAAGAATGACGCAGGACTGGCATAAAAGTAGGATGAGAAGAGAAGAGTAGAGTAAAGAATTATGCAGACCTGTTGATAAGGGTAATATGAGATGAGAAGAGTAGAGTGTAGAATGACGCAGACCTGTTGCTGATGGTAAGAGGAGACAAGAAGGGGTAGAAAAAGAATGATGCAGACCTGTTGCTAAGAGTAAGAAGAGACATGAAGCGTGCAGAGAAAAATAATGCAGACATGCTGATAATAGTAAGATTAATTAAAGTAGAGTAAGAATGACTGGGACATGTTGCTAAGAGTAAGAAGAGATTAGACACGTACAAAGAAAAATGATGCGGACATGTTGCTAAGAGTAAGATGAGACTAGATGAGTAGAGTAAAAATGACTCAGACCTGTTGCTAAGAGTTAGATGAGAAAAGAATAGTAGAGTAAATAATGACGCAGACCTGTTGCTAAGAGAAAGACAAGACAAGAAGAGTCGAGTAGAGAATGACGCAGACCTGTTGCTAGGAATAAGACTAGACACGAAGAGTAGAGTGAAGAATTACGCAGACCTGTTGCTATGAATAAGACAAGACAAGATGGGTAGAGTAAAGAATGACGCACACATGTTGCTAAGAGTAAGATGAGACAAGATCAGAAGAGTAAATAATGGCGCAGGCCTGTTGCAAAGAGTAAGACAAGATAAGAAGAGTAGAGTAAAGAATGGCGTAGGCCTGTTGCTAAGAGTAAGATGAGATGAAAAGAGTAGAGTGAAGAATGACGTAGTCCTGTTGCTAAGAATGAGACAAGACAAGATGAGTAGAGTGATAAATGACGCAGACCTGTTGCTAAAAGTAAGAAGAGATAAGAAGAGTTCCGAGAAAAATGATGCAGACTTGTTGCTAAGAGTAAGATGAAACAAGATGAGTAGAGTGTGGAATGACAAAGACCTGTTGCTAAGAGTAAGAAAAGACAAGATGAGTAGAGTTAAGAATGGCACAGACCTGTTGCTAAGAGCAAGACAAGACAAGAAAAGTAGAGTAAGGAACCACACATACCTGTTGCTATGAGTAAGAAAAGAAAAGATGAGTAGAGGAAAGAATGACGCAGACCTGTTGCTAAGAGTAAGACAAGACAAGAAGAGAAGAGTAAAGAATGACGCACACCTATTGCTAATAGTAAGACAAAACAAGACGAGCAGAGTAGAGTAAGTAATAACGCAGACCTGTAGCTAAGAGTAAGAATAGACAAGATGAGTAGAGTAAGGAATGACGCAGAGCTGTTGCTTATAGGTAGACAAGACAAGAAGAGTAGAGTAAGGAATGACGCAAACCTGTTGCTAATGGTAATACAAAACAAGATGAGTAGAGTAAAGAATGACACAGACCTGTTACTAAGAGTAAGATGAGACAAGATGAGTAGAGTTAAGAATGGCACAGACCTGTTGCTAAGAGCAAGACAAGACAAGAAAAAAAGAGTAAGGAACCACACATACCTGTTGCTATGAGTAAGAAAAGAAAAGATGAGTAGAGGAAAGAATGACGCAGACCTGTTGCTAAGAGTAAGACAAGACAAGAAGAGTAGAGTAAAGAATGACGCACACCTATTGCTAATAGTAAGACAAAACAAGACGAGCAGAGTAGAGTAAGTAATAACGCAGACCTGTAGCTAAGAGTAAGAATAGACAAGATGAGTAGAGTAAGGAATGACGCAGAGCTGTTGCTTATAGTCAGACAAGACAAGAAGAGTAGAGTAAGGAATGACGCAAACCTGTTGCTAATGGTAATACAAAACAAGATGAGTAGAGTAAAGAATGACACAGACCTGTTACTAAGAGTAAGATGAGACAAGATGAGTAGAGTAAGAATGACTCACACCTGTTGCTAAGAGTAAGATGAGACAGGAAGAGTAGAGTGAAGAATGACACAGACCTATTGCTAAGAGTAAGACAAGACAATAAGAGTAGAGTGAAGAATGACGTAGGCCTGTTGCTAAGAGTAAGACTAGACATGATGAGTAGAGTAAAGAATAGCGCAAACATGTGGCTTAGATTAAGACGAGACAAAATGAGTAGAGTAAATAATGACACATACCGGTTGCTAAGAGTAAGACAAGACAAGATCAGTAGAGTTAATAATAACGCAGACCTGTTGCTAAGAGTAAGATGAGATGAGAAGAGTAGAGTGAAGAATAAGGCAGATCTGTTGTTAAGAATAAGAAAAGACAAGATGAGCAGAGTATGAATGACTTAGAACTGTTGCTAAGATTAAGATGAGACAAGAAGAGTAGGTTGAAGCATGCCACATACCTGTCGCTAAGAGTAAAACGAGACAGAATGAGTCGAGTAAATAATGACGCAGACCTGTTGCTAAGAGTAAAACGAGACAAGATAAGTAGAGTAAATAATAAAGCAGACCTGTTGCAAAGAGTAAGACAAGACAAAAAGAGTAGAGTGAAGAATGATGCAGACCTGTTGCTGGGGGTTTGAGGAGACAAGAAGAGTAGAAAGAAGAATGATGCAGACCTGTTGCTAAGAGTAAGAAGACATAAGAAGCATACAGAGAAAAATGATGCAGACATGTTGCTAAGAGTAAGATGAATTAAGATGAGTAGAGTAGGAATGACTGGGACATGATGCTAAGAGTAAGACGAGATAAGAAGCATACAGAGTAAAATGATGTAGACCTGTTGCTAAAAGTAAGATGAGATGGGAAGAGTAGAGTGAAGTATAACGCAGACCTGTTGCTATGGATAAGACAAGACAAGATGAGTAGAGTAAGAATGACTTAGACCTGTTTCTAATAGTAAGATGAGACAAGAAGAGTAGAGTGAAGAATGACACAGACCTGTTGCTAAGAGTATGACAAGACAAGAAGAATAAAGTAGAGTGAAGAATGACGCACACCTGTTTCTTAGAGTAAGGCAAGACAAGATGAGTAGAGTAAAGAATGACACAGACCTGTTGCTAAGTATAAGATGAAACAGAATGAGTAGAGTAAATAATGACGCAGACCTGTTGCTAAGAGTAAGATGAGACAAGATCAGTAGAGTAAATAAAGACGCAGACCTTTTGCTAATAACAAGGCAAGACAAGTAGAGTAGAAAGAAGAATGACGCAGACCTGTTGCTAAGAGTAAGATAAGATGAGAAGAGTAGAGTGAAGAATGCGAAGATATGTTGCTAAGAATAAGACAGGACAAGATGAGAAGAGTGAAGAATGACGTAGACCTGTTGCTAAAAGTAGGATGAGAAGAGAGGAGTAGAGTAAAAAATGATGCAGATCTGTTGCTAAGGGTAAGACGAGAAGAGAAGAGTAAAGTAAAGAATGATGCAGACCTGTTGCTAAAAGTAAACCAAGACAAGAAGAGTAGAGAGAAGAATGACGCAGGACTGGCATAAAAGTAGGATGAGAAGAGAAGAGTAGAGTAAAGAATTATGCAGACCTGTTGATAAGGGTAATATGAGATGAGAAGAGTAGAGTGTAGAATGACGCAGACCTGTTGCTGATGGTAAGAGGAGACAAGAAGGGGTAGAAAAAGAATGATGCAGACCTGTTGCTAAGAGTAAGAAGAGACATGAAGCGTGCAGAGAAAAATAATGCAGACATGCTGATAATAGTAAGATTAATTAAAGTAGAGTAAGAATGACTGGGACATGTTGCTAAGAGTAAGAAGAGATTAGACACGTACAAAGAAAAATGATGCGGACATGTTGCTAAGAGTAAGATGAGACTAGATGAGTAGAGTAAAAATGACTCAGACCTGTTGCTAAGAGTTAGATGAGAAAAGAAGAGTAGAGTAAATAATGACGCAGACCTGTTGCTAAGAGAAAGACAAGACAAGAAGAGTCGAGTAGAGAATGACGCAGACCTGTTGCTAGGAATAAGACTAGACAAGAAGAGTAGAGTGAAGAATTACGCAGACCTGTTGCTATGAATAAGACAAGACAAGATGGGTAGAGTAAAGAATGACGCACACATGTTGCTAAGAGTAAGATGAGACAAGATCAGAAGAGTAAATAATGGCGCAGGCCTGTTGCAAAGAGTAAGACAAGATAAGAAGAGTAGAGTAAAGAATGGCGTAGGCCTGTTGCTAAGAGTAAGATGAGATGAAAAGAGTAGAGTGAAGAATGACGTAGTCCTGTTGCTAAGAATGAGACAAGACAAGATGAGTAGAGTGATAAATGACGCAGACCTGTTGCTAAAAGTAAGAAGAGATAAGAAGAGTTCCGAGAAAAATGATGCAGACTTGTTGCTAAGAGTAAGATGAAACAAGATGAGTAGAGTGTGGAATGACAAAGACCTGTTGCTAAGAGTAAGAAAAGACAAGATGAGTAGAGTTAAGAATGGCACAGACCTGTTGCTAAGAGCAAGACAAGACAAGAAAAGTAGAGTAAGGAACCACACATACCTGTTGCTATGAGTAAGAAAAGAAAAGATGAGTAGAGGAAAGAATGACGCAGACCTGTTGCTAAGAGTAAGACAAGACAAGAAGAGAAGAGTAAAGAATGACGCACACCTATTGCTAATAGTAAGACAAAACAAGACGAGCAGAGTAGAGTAAGTAATAACGCAGACCTGTAGCTAAGAGTAAGAATAGACAAGATGAGTAGAGTAAGGAATGACGCAGAGCTGTTGCTTATAGGTAGACAAGACAAGAAGAGTAGAGTAAGGAATGACGCAAACCTGTTGCTAATGGTAATACAAAACAAGATGAGTAGAGTAAAGAATGACACAGACCTGTTACTAAGAGTAAGATGAGACAAGATGAGTAGAGTAAGAATGACTCACACCTGTTGCTAAGAGTAAGATGAGACAGGAAGAGTAGAGTGAAGAATGACACAGACCTATTGCTAAGAGTAAGACAAGACAATAAGAGTAGAGTGAAGAATGACGTAGGCCTGTTGCTAAGAGTAAGACTAGACATGATGAGTAGAGTAAAGAATAGCGCAAACATGTGGCTTAGATTAAGACGAGACAAAATGAGTAGAGTAAATAATGACACATACCGGTTGCTAAGAGTAAGACAAGACAAGATCAGTAGAGTTAATAATAACGCAGACCTGTTGCTAAGAGTAAGATAAGATGAGAAGAGTAGAGTGAAGAATAAGGCAGATCTGTTGTTAAGAATAAGAAAAGACAAGATGAGCAGAGTATGAATGACTTAGAACTGTTGCTAAGATTAAGATGAGACAAGAAGAGTAGGTTGAAGCATGCCACATACCTGTCGCTAAGAGTAAAACGAGACAGAATGAGTCGAGTAAATAATGACGCAGACCTGTTGCTAAGAGTAAAACGAGACAAGATAAGTAGAGTAAATAATAAAGCAGACCTGTTGCAAAGAGTAAGACAAGACAAAAAGAGTAGAGTGAAGAATGATGCAGACCTGTTGCTGGGGGTTTGAGGAGACAAGAAGAGTAGAAAGAAGAATGATGCAGACCTGTTGCTAAGAGTAAGAAGACATAAGAAGCATACAGAGAAAAATGATGCAGACATGTTGCTAAGAGTAAGATGAATTAAGATGAGTAGAGTAGGAATGACTGGGACATGATGCTAAGAGTAAGACGAGATAAGAAGCATACAGAGTAAAATGATGTAGACCTGTTGCTAAAAGTAAGATGAGATGGGAAGAGTAGAGTGAAGTATAACGCAGACCTGTTGCTATGGATAAGACAAGACAAGATGAGTAGAGTAAGAATGACTTAGACCTGTTTCTAATAGTAAGATGAGACAAGAAGAGTAGAGTGAAGAATGACACAGACCTGTTGCTAAGAGTATGACAAGACAAGAAGAATAAAGTAGAGTGAAGAATGACGCACACCTGTTTCTTAGAGTAAGGCAAGACAAGATGAGTAGAGTAAAGAATGACACAGACCTGTTGCTAAGTATAAGATGAAACAGAATGAGTAGAGTAAATAATGACGCAGACCTGTTGCTAAGAGTAAGATGAGACAAGATCAGTAGAGTAAATAAAGACGCAGACCTTTTGCTAATAACAAGGCAAGACAAGTAGAGTAGAAAGAAGAATGACGCAGACCTGTTGCTAAGAGTAAGATAAGATGAGAAGAGTAGAGTGAAGAATGCGAAGATATGTTGCTAATAATAAGACAGGACAAGATGAGAAGAGTGAAGAATGACGCAGACCTGTTGCTAAAAGTAGGATGAGAAGAGAGGAGTAGAGTAAAAAATGATGCAGATCTGTTGCTAAGGGTAAGACGAGAAGAGAAGAGTAAAGTAAAGAATGATGCAGACCTGTTGCTAAGAGTAAACCAAGACAAGAAGAGTAGAGAGAAGAATGACGCAGGACTGGCATAAAAGTAGGATGAGAAGAGAAGAGTAGAGTAAAGAATTATGCAGACCTGTTGATAAGGGTAATATGAGATGAGAAGAGTAGAGTGTAGAATGACGCAGACCGGTTGCTGATGGTAAGAGGAGACAATAAGGGGTAGAAAAAGAATGATGCAGACCTGTTGCTAAGAGTAAGAAGAGACATGAAGCGTGCAGAGAAAAATAATGCAGACATGCTGATAATAGTAAGATTAATTAAAGTAGAGTAAGAATGACTGGGACATGTTGCTAAGAGTAAGAAGAGATTAGACACGTACAAAGAAAAATGATGCGGACATGTTGCTAAGAGTAAGATGAGACTAGATGAGTAGAGTAAAAATGACTCAGACCTGTTGCTAAGAGTTAGATGAGAAAAGAAGAGTAGAGTAAATAATGACGCAGACCTGTTGCTAAGAGAAAGACAAGACAAGAAGAATCGAGTAGAGAATGACGCAGACCTGTTGCTAGGAATAAGACTAGACAAGAAGAGTAGAGTGAAGAATTACGCAGACCTGTTGCTATGAATAAGACAAGACAAGATGGGTAGAGTAAAGAATGACGCACACATGTTGCTAAGAGTAAGATGAGACAAGATCAGAAGAGTAAATAATGGCGCAGGCCTGTTGCAAAGAGTAAGACAAGATAAGAAGAGTAGAGTAAAGAATGGCGCAGGCCTGTTGCTAAGAGTAAGATGAGATGAAAAGAGTAGAGTGAAGAATGACGTAGTCCTGTTGCTAAGAATGAGACAAGACAAGATGAGTAGAGTGATAAATGACGCAGACCTGTTGCTAAAAGTAAGAAGAGATAAGAAGAGTACCGAGAAAAATGATGCAGACTTGTTGCTAAGAGTAAGATGAAACAAGATGAGTAGAGTGTGGAATGACAAAGACCTGTTGCTAAGAGTAAGAAAAGACAAGATGAGTAGAGTTAAGAATGGCACAGACCTGTTGCTAAGAGCAAGACAAGACAAGAAAAGTAGAGTAAGGAACCACACATACCTGTTGCTATGAGTAAGAAAAGAAAAGATGAGTAGAGGAAAGAATGACGCAGACCTGTTGCTAAGAGTAAGACAAGACAAGAAGAGAAGAGTAAAGAATGACGCACACCTATTGCAAATAGTAAGACAAAACAAGATGAGCAGAGTAGAGTAAGTAATAACGCAGACCTGTAGCTAAGAGTAAGAATAGACAAGATGAGTAGAGTAAGGAATGACGCAGAGCTGTTGCTTATAGTTAGACAAGACAAGAAGAGTAGAGTAAGGAATGACGCAAACCTGTTGCTAATGGTAATACAAAACAAGATGAGTAGAGTAAAGAATGACACAGACCTGTTACTAAGAGTAAGATGAGACAAGATGAGTAGAGTAAGAATGACTCACACCTGTTGCTAAGAGTAAGATGAGACAGGAAGAGTAGAGTGAAGAATGACACAGACCTATTGCTAAGAGTAAGACAAGACAATAAGAGTAGAGTGAAGAATGACGTAGGCCTGTTGCTAAGAGTAAGACTAGACATGATGAGTAGAGTAAAGAATAGCGCAAACATGTGGCTTAGATTAAGACGAGACAAAATGAGTAGAGTAAATAATGACACATACCGGTTGCTAAGAGTAAGACAAGACAAGATCAGTAGAGTTAATAATAACGCAGACCTGTTGCTAAGAATAAGACAAGACAAGATGAGTAGAGTGAAGAATGACGCAGACATGTTGCTAAGAGTAAGAAGAGACAAGAAGCGCAAAAGAAAAATGATGCAGACCTGTTGCTAAGAGTAAGATGAGACCAGAAGAGTAGTGTGAGGAATGACACAGACCTGTTGCTTACAGTAAGACAAGACAATATGAGTAGAATAAAGAATCGCACAGACCTGTTGCTAAGAGTAATACAAGGCAAAATGAGCAGAGTAAAGAATGACGCAGACCTGTTGCTAAGAGTAAGACAAGACAAGATGAGAAGAGTAGAAGAGTAGAGTAAGTGATGACGCAGACCTGTTGCTAAGAGTAAGACAAGACAAGATGAGTAGATTAAGGAATGACGTCGACCTGTTGCTTAAAGTTAGACAAGACAAATAGAGTAGAATAAGGAATGACGCAGACCTGTTGCTTAGAGTTTGACAAAACAAGAAGAGTAAAGTAAGGAATGACGCAGACCTGTTGCTTATGGTAAGACAAAACAAGAAGGGTAGGGTAAAGAATGCCACAGACCTGTTGCTAAGAGTAAGACAATATTAGATGAATAGATTAAAGAATAAAGCAGACCTGTTGCTAAGAGTAAGACAAGACCAGATGAGTGGAGTAAGGAATGATACTGACCTGTTACTAAGAGTAAGACAAGACAAGACGAGTCGAGTAAGGAACGGTGCAGACCTGTTGTTATGAGTAAGGCAAGACAAGAGGAGTAGAATAAAGAATGAACCAGCCCTGTTGCTAAGAGTAAGACAAGACAAGATGAGTAGATTAAATAATGACACAGACCTGTTGCTAAGAGTAAGACGAGATGAAAAGAGTAGAGTGAAGAATGACGCAGTCCTGCTTTAAGAATAAGATATGATGAGAAGAGTAGAGTGAAGAATGACGAAGACATGTTGCTAAGAATAAGACAGGACAAGATGAGTAGAGTGAAGAATGACGCAGACCTGTTGCTAAAAGTTGGATGAGAAGAGAAGTTTGTTTGTTTGTTTGTTTGTTGCTTTACGTGTTAAGTCAACAGCTATGGTCATTGCGGGACGGTCAGTTCATCTAACCACACTTTTTCCTGGGCAAGCTTGAACAAGCGGTTAACCAGTAATTCGTGCACACACTTTCGCTTGTAACTGACAACAACCCTTCTTGAATAAATCAGCGGAAGGGAGGAGAATGACCATAGAAATTATTTCATGATCAATCTCCACGAAAGTATGGGACCGGACAGGGATCGAACTCGCGACCCCTGGATCTGCAGTCAGACATGCATCTGTAGCCAGACACGTTACCGACTGCACTACGCGGCCCGGTGATGAGAAGAGAAGAGTAGAGTAAAAAATTATGCAGATCTGTTGCTAAGGGTAAGATGAGAAGAGAAAAGTAGAGTAAAGAATGATGCAGACCTGTTGCTAAGAGAAAACAAAGACAAGAACAGTAGACAGAAGAATGACGCAGGACTGTTGCTAAGAGTAGGATGAGAAGAGAAGGGTAGAGTAAAGAACTATGCAGACATGTTGATAAGGGTAAGATGAGATGTGAAGAGTAGAGTGAAGAATGACGCAGACCTGTTGCTGATGGTAAGAGAAGACAAGAAGAGTAGAAAGATGAATGATGCAGACCTGTTGCTAAGAGTAAGAAGAGATGAGAAGCGTACAGAGAAAAATGATGCAGACATGTTGATAAATGTAAGATGAATTAAAGTAGAGTAAGAATGACTGGGGGATGGTGCTAAGAGTAAGAAGAGATTAGAAGCGTACAGAAAAAACTGATGCAGACATGTTGCTAAGATTAAGATGAGACTAGATGAGTAGAGTAAGAATGACTCAGACCTGTTGCTAAGAGTAAGATAAGATACGAAGTGTAGAGTGAAGAATGATATAGACCTGTTGCTAAGAGAAAGACAAGACAAGAAGAGTCGAGTAAAGAATGAAGCAGACATGTTGCTAAGAATAAGACAAAATAAGAAGAGTAGAGAAAAGAATGACGCTGATCTATTGCTTATAGTAAGACAAGACGAGCTGGGTAGAGTCGGGAATGATGCAGACCTGTAGCTTAGAGTAAGACAAGACAAGTACAGTAGAGTAAGGAATGACGCAGAGCTGTTGCTAAGAGTAAGAAAAGATAAGAAGAGAACAGAGAAAAATGATGCAGACATGTTGCTAAGAGTAAGATGAGACAAAATGAGTAGAGTGAAGAATGACGCAGTCCTCTTGCAAAGATTAAAAAGAGATTAGAAGCGTACAGAGAAAATGATGTACACTTGTTGCTAAGAGTAAGATGAGACAAGATGAGTAGAGTAAGAATGACTCAGACCTGTTGCTAAGAGTAAGATGAGACGCAGACCTGTTGCTGAGAGTAAGACGAGACAAAATGAGTAGAGTAAATAAAGCAGACCTGCTGCTAAGAGTAAGACGAGACAAGATCAGTAGAGAAAATAATGACGCAGACCTGTTGCTAAGAGGAAGACAAGACAAAAAGAGTAGAGTGAAGAGTGACGCAGACGTGTTGCTAAGAGTAAGAAGAGTAAAAGAAAATAATAATGAACTGTTGCTAAGAGTAAGATGAGACCAGAAGAGTAGAGTGAGGAATGACACAGACCTGTTACTAACATGAAGAAAAGACAATATGAGTAGAGGAAAGAATGATGCAGACCTGTTGCTAAGAGTAAGACAAGACAAGAAGAGTAGAGAAAAAACTGACGCACACCTATTGCTAATAGTAAGACAATACAAGACGAGCAGAGTGGAGTAGGGTAAGGAATGACGCAGACCTGTACCTTAGAGTAAGACAAGACAAGATGAGAAGAGTAAGGAATGACGCAGAGCTGTTGCTTATAGTTAGACAAGACAAGAAGAGTAGAGTAAAGAATGACACAGACCTGTTGCATACAGTAAGACAATACTAGATAAGTAGATTAAAGAATGACGCAGACCTATTGCTAACAGTAAGACAAGAAAAGACGAGTAGAGTAAAGAATGGCACAGATATGTTGCTTAGAGTAAGACAAGACAAGAAGAGTAGAGTAAGGAACGATGCAGACCTGTTGTTCAGAGTAAGACAAGACAAGAGGAGTAGAGTAAAGAATGACGAAGACCTGTTGCTAAGAGTAAGACAAGACAAGATGAGTAGATTAATAATGACGCAGACCTGTTTCTAAGAGTAAGACGAGTTCAGAAGGGTAGAGTGAAGAATGACACAGACCTGTTGCTAAGAGTTAAACAAGACAAGAAGAATAGAGTGAAGAATGACACAGGCCTGTTGCTAAGAGTAGGAAGAGATGAGAAGAATAGAGTGAAGAATAACGCAGACCTGTTGCTAAGAATAAGACAAGACAAGGTGAGTAGAGTGAAGAATAACGCAGACATGTTGCTAAGAGCAAGAAAAGATAAGGAGAGTACAGGGAAAAATGATGCAGACATGTTGCTAAGAGTAACATGAGACAAGAAGAGTAGAGTAAAGAATTACTCAGACCTGTTGCTAAGAGTAAGATGAGACAAGAAGAGTAGAGTGAAGAATGACACAGACCTATTGCTAAGAGAAGACAAGACAATTAGAGTAGAGTGAAGAATGACGTACACCTGTTGCTTAGAGTAAGACAAGACAAAATGAGTAGAGTAAAGAAACTACGCAGACATGTTGCTAAGAGTAAGACGAGACAAAATGAGTAGAGTAAATAATGATGCAGACCTGTTGCTAAGAGTAAGACGAGACAAGATCAGTAGAGTGAAGAGTGATGCAGACATGTTACTAAGAGTAAGATGAGAAGAGTAGAGTGAAGACATATGCAGACCTGTTGCTAAGAATAAGACAAGATTAGTAGAGTAAAGAATGACGCAGACATGTCGCTAAAAGTAATAAGAGAAAAGAGGAGTGAAAGAAAAATGATTCAGACCTGATGCTAAGAGTAAGATGAGACCAGAAGAGTAGATTGAGGAATGACACAGACCTGTTCCTAACAGTAAGAAAAGACAATATGAGTAGAGGAAAGAATGATGCAAACATGTTGCTAAGAGTAAGACAAGAAGAGTAGAGAAAAGAATGACGCAGACCTATTGCTTATAGTAAGACAAGACAAGAGCAGAGTAGAATAAAGAATGGCGCAGACTTGTACCTTAGAGTAAGACAAGACAAGATGAGTAGAGTAAGGAATGACGCAGAGCTGTTGCTTATAGTTAGACAAAACAAGAAGAGTAGAGTAAGGAATGACGCAAACCTGTTGCTAATGGTAAGACAAAAAAAGAAGAGTAGAGTAAAGAATGACACAGACCTGTTGCTAATAATAAGACAAGACAAGATGAGTAGAGTAAAGAATGACGCAGACATGTTGCTAAGAGTAAGAAGAGACAAGAAGAGTAAAAGAAAAATGATGCAGACCTGTTACTAAGAGTAAGACAAGGCAAAAAGAGCAGAATAAAGAATGACACAGACCTGTTGCTAACAGTAAGTAAAGACAATATGAGTAGAGTGAAGAATGGCACAGACCTGTTGCTAAGGGTACGACAAGGCACAAGAGTAGAGTAAAGAATGACGCAGACATGGTAAGACAAGATGAGAAGAGTAAAAGAGTAGAGAAAGTTATGACGCAGACCTGCTGCTAAGAGTAAGACAAGAGAAAATGAGTTGTATAAAGAATGACGCAGACCTGTTGCTTAAGGTTAGACAAGACAAGAAGACTAGAGTAAGGAATGACGCAGACCTGTTGCTTAGAGTTTGACAAAACAAGAAGAGTAATGTAAGGAATGACGCAGACCTGTTGCTTATGGTAAGACAAAACAAGAAGGGTAGGGTAAAGAATGACATAGACCTGTTGCTAAGAGTAAGACCATACCTGATGAGTAGATTAAAGACTAAAGCAGACCTGTTGCTAAGAGTAAGACAAGGCAAGATGAGTGGAGTAAGGAATGGCACTGACCTGTTGCTAAGAGTAAGACAAGACAGAATGAGTAGGCTGAAGAATAAAGCAGACCTATTGCTAAGAGTAAGACAAGACAAGATGAGTGGAGTAAGGAATGGCGCAGACTTGTTGCTAAGAGTAAGACAAGACAAAGAAAAGTGGAGTAAGGAACGGTGCAGACCTGTTGTTAAGAGTAAGGCAAGACAAGAGGAGAAGAGTAAAGAGTGGACCAGACCTGTTGCTAAGAATAAGAGATGACAAGATGAGTAGATTAAAGAATGACGCAGACCTGTTGCTAAGAGTAAGACGAGATGACAAGTGTAGAGTGAAGAATGACGCAGACCTGTTGTAAGAGAAGGACAAGACAAGATGAGTAGAGTAAGGAATAGCACAAACCTGTGCCTAAGGGTAAGAAAAGACAAGAAGAGTAGAGTAAGGAACGACGCAGACCTGTTGCTAATAGTAAGACAAGACAAAAACAGTAGAGTAAAGAATGATACAGACCTGTTACTAAGAGCAAGATGAGACAGGGAGAGAAGGAAAAGAGTGTCATAACTGTTGCTAAAAGTAAGACAAGACAAAACGAGCATAGTAAAGAATGACGCAGACCAGTTTCTAAGAGTAAGACAATACAAAAAGAGAAGAGTAAAGAATGACACTTACCTGTTGCTAAGAGTAAGGCAAGACAAGATGAGTAGAGTAAAGAATACAGCAGACCTATTGCTAAGAGTAAGACAAGACAAGACGAGAGGATTAAGGAATGGCACTTACCTGTTGCTAAGAGTAAGTCAATACTAGATGAGTAGATTAAAGAATAAAGCAGACCTGTTGCTCAGAGTAAGACAAGACAAGATGAGTGGAGTAAGGAATGGCACTGACCTGTTGCTAACAGTAAGATAAGACAAGAAAAGTAGAGTAAGGAACGGTGCAGACCTGTTGTTAAAATCAATCAAAGACAAGTGGAGAAGAGTAAAGAGTGAAACAGACCTGTTGCTTAGAGTAAGAGAAGACAAGATGAGTAGATTAAAGAATGACAAAGACCTGTTGCTAAGAGTAAGACGAGATGAGAAGAGTAGAGTGAAGAATGATGCAGACCTGTTGAAAGAGAAGGACACGACAAGATGAGTAGAGTAAGGAATAGCAAAGACCTGTGCCTAAGAGTTAGAAAAGACAAGCAAAATAGAGTACGGAACGACGCAGACCTGTTGCTAAGAGTAAGACAAGACAAAAACAATAGAGTAAAGAATGATGCAGACCTGGTACTAAGAGTAAGATGAGACAGGGAGAGATGGTAAAGAGTGTCATACCTGTTGCTAAGAGTAAGACAAGACAAGATGAGTAAAGTAAATAATGACGCAAACCAGTTTCCTAGAGTAAGACAATACAAGGAGAGTAGAGTAACGAATTACGCAGACTTGTTGCTAATAGAAAGACAAGACAAGAGGAGTAGAGAAAAAATGACGCAGACTTGTTGCTTAGAGTTAGACACGACACAATGAGTAGAGTAAGGAATGACGCAGACCTGTTGCTTAGAGTAAGACAAGACAAGAGGAGTGGAGTTAGGAATGACGCAGACCTGTTGCTTATTGTAAGACAAAACAAGAAAAGTAGAGTAAAGAATGACACAGACCTGTTGCTAAGAGTAAGACAATACAAGATAAGTAGAGAAAAGGATGATGCAGACACATTGCTAAAAGTAAGACAAGACAAGAAGAGTAGAGTAAAGAATGGCGCAGACCTTATGCTAAGAGTAAGATGAGACAAGAAGAGTAGAGTAAAGAATGGCGAAGACCTGTTGCTAAGAGAATACAAAACAAAATATTGGGTTAAGAATGACACAGACCTGTTGCTAAGAGTAAGACAAGACAAGATGAGTAGAGTAAAGAATGGCACAGACATGTTGCTAAGAGTAATACAAGAAAGAAGAGGAGAGTAGGGAACGACACAAACCTGTTAATATTGAGACAGACCTGTTGCATAGAGTAAGACAAAACAAGATGAGTAGAGTAAAGGATGATGCAGACATGTTGCTTAGAGTAAGATGAGACAAGAAGAGTAGAATAAAAAATGATGCAGACATGTTGCTAAGAGTAAGACAAGACAAGAAGAGTAGAGAAAAGGATGATGCAGACATGATGCTAAGAGTCAGACAAGGCCAGATGCGTGGAGTAAAGAATGACGCAGACCTGTTTCTAAGAGTAAGACAAGACAAGAAGAGTTGAGTAAAGAATGGCGCAGACCAATTGCTAAGAGTAGGATGAGACGAGAAAAGTTGAGTAAATAATGACGCAGACCTGTTACTAAGAGAAAAATAAGACAAAAAATTGGGTTAAGAATGACACAGACCTGTTGCTAAGAGTAATACAAGACGAGATGAGTAAAGAATGGCACAGACATGTTGCTAAGAGTAAGACAAGAAAAGAAGAGTAGAGTAGGGAACAGCGCAAACCTGTTGCTAAGAGTAAGACATGACAGTACGAGTAGAGTGGAGAATGATGCAGACCTGCTGCTAAGAGTAGGACAAGACAAGAAGAGTAGAGTGAAGAATGACACAGACATGTTGCTAAGAGAAAGATGAGATGAGAAGAGTAGAGTTAAGAATGACTCAGACATTTTGCTATGAGTAAGACAAGAGAAGAAGAATAGAGTAAGGAAAGATGCAGACCTGTTGCTAACAGTAAGACAAGACAAGAAGAGTAGAATAAAGGATTTTGCAGACCTGTTGCTTAGAGTAACATAAGATAAGAAGAGTACAGTAAAGAATGACACTGATTTGTTGCTAAGGGTTAGATGAGACATGAAGAGTAGAGTTAAGAATGACGAACACCTGTTGCTAAGAGTTAGACAAGACGAGATGAGTAGAGTAAAGAATGACACAGACATGTTGCTAAGAGTAAGACAAGAAAAGAAGAGGAGAGTAGGGAACGACGCAAACCTGTTAATATTGGCACAGACCTGTTGCTAAGAGT
Organism: Loripinus fragilis; assembly: GCA_964019695.1. Taxonomy (NCBI): domain Eukaryota; kingdom Metazoa; phylum Mollusca; class Bivalvia; order Lucinida; family Lucinidae; genus Loripinus; species Loripinus fragilis. The sequence goes on from OZ026525.1 coordinate 5,170,608, forward strand.
AAGACAAGACAAGATGAGTAGAGTAAAGGATGATGCAGACATGTTGCTTAGAGTAAGTTGAGACAAGGAGAGTAGAATAAAAAATGATGCAGACATGTTGCTAAGAGTAAGACAAGACAAGAAGAGTAGAGGAAAGGATGATGCAGACATATTGCTAAGAGTCAGACAAGGCCAGATGCGTGGAGTAAAGAATGATGCAGGCCTGTTTCTAAGCGTAAGACAAGACAAGAAGAGTAGAGTTAAGAATGGCGCAGACCAGTTGCTAAGAGTAGGATGAGACGAGAAAAGTTGAGTAAAGAATGACGCAGACTTGTTACTAAGAGAAAAACAAGACAAAAAATTGGGTTAAGAATGACACAGACCAGTTGCTAAGAGTAACACAAGACAAGATGAGTAGAGTAAAGAATGGCACAGACATGTTGCTAAGAGTAAGACAAGAAAAGAAGAGTAGAGTAGGGAACAACGCAAAGAAGTTAAGAATGACTCAGACATTTTGCTATGAGTAAGACAAGAGAAGAAGAATAGAGTAAGGAAGACGCAGACCTGTTGCTAACAGTTAGACAAGACAAGAAGAGTAGAATAAAGGATTTCGCAGACCTGTTGCTAAGAGTAACATAAGATAAGAAGAGTACAGTAAAGAATGACACAGATTTGTTGCTAAGAGTTAGATGAGACTTGAAAAGTAGAAGTAAGAATGGCGAACACCTGTTGCTAAGAGTAAGACAAGACGAGATGAGTAGACTTAAGAATGGCGCAGACCTGATAGTAAGAATAAGACAAGACAAGTAGAGTAGAGTAAAGAATGACGCAGACCTGTTGCTAAGAGTAAGACATGACAATAAGAGTAGAGAAAGAAATGACGCAGACCTGTTGCTAAGAGTTAGACAAGACAAGAAGAGTAGAGCAAGAGTAGGCACAGAACTATTTTGCTAAGAGTAAGATGGAACTAGAAGAGTATAGTAAGGAATGACGCAGACCTGTTGCTTAGAATAAGCAAAGACAATATGAGTAGAGTAAAGAATGACACTGACCCGCTGCTAAGAGAAAGACAAGACAAGATGAGAAGAGTAAAGAATAACATCGACCTGTTGCTTAGAGTAGGACAAGACCTGAAGAGTAGAGTTAAGAATGGAAGAGACATTTTGCTAAGAGTAAGACAAGATTAGAAAAATAAAATAAAGAAAAACGAAGATCTGTTACTAAGAGTAAGACAAGACAAGACGAGTAGATTAAAGAATGATGCAGACCTGTTGCTAATAGTAAGACAAGACAAGAAGAGTAGAGTTAAGAATGAGGCAGTCCTGTTGCTAAGAATAAGACAAGACAAGAAGAGTACAGAAAAGGATGACGCAGACATGTTGCTAAGAGTAAGACAAGACATGATGCGTGGAGTAACGAATGACGCAGACCTGTTGCTAAAAGTAAGACAAGACAAGAAGAGTAGAGTATAGAATGGCGCAGATCCGTTGCTAAGAGTAAGATGAGACGAGAGTAGAGATAAGAATGATGGAGACCTTTTGCTAAGCGTAAGACAAGACATGACAAGATGAGTACAGTAATGAATGACGCAGACCTGTTGCTAAGAGTAAGATAGGACGAGAAGAGTAGAGTCAAGAATGACAAAGCCATGTTGCTAAAAGTAAAATGAGACATGAAGAGTAGAGTAAAGAATGACGCAGACCTGTTGCTAAGAGTAAGATAAGACAAGAAGAGTAGAACAAAGAAAGACGCAGACCCATTGCTAGAGTAAGACAAAACAGTATAAGTAGAGTAAGAATTACGTAGACATGTTGCTAAGAGTAAGACAAGACAAAAAGAGTAGAGTAAAGAATGACGCAAATCTGTTGCTAAGAGTAAGATGAGACAAATAGAGTATAGTAAAGAATAACACAGACCTGTTGCTAAGAGAAAGACAAGACAAGAGGATTAGAGTAAGAATGACGCCGACCTGTTGCTAGGAGTAAGACAAGAAGAGTACAGTAAAGAATGACGCAGACCTGTTGCATATAATAAGACAAGACAAGAGGAGTTGAGTAAGGTATGACATAGACCTGTAGCTAAGACTAAGACAAGACAAGATGAATAGAGTAAGGAATGACGCAGACCAGTTGCTTAGAGTTAGACAAGACAAGAAGAGTAGAGTGAATAATGACGCAGACCTGTTGCTAATGGTAAGACAAAACAAGAGGAGTAGAGTAAAGAATGACGCAGACCTATTGCTAAGAGTAAGACAATATAAGATGCGAAGAGTAAAGAATGACGCCGATCTGTAGCTAAGAGTAGACAAGACAAGATGCGTGGAGTAAAGAATGACGCAGACTTGTTGCTAAGAGTAAGACAAGACAAGAAGAGTAGAGTAAAGAATGACACAGACCTGATGATAAGAGTTAGACAAGACAAGAAAAGTAGAGTTAGGAATGACGCACACCTGTTGCTAAGACAAGGCAAGACGAGATGAGTAGAGCAAAGAATGGCACAGAACTGTTGCTAAGGTTAAGAAAAGAAAAGAAGAGTAGAGTAAGGAACGACAAGACAATAAGAGTAGAGTAAGGAACGACGAAGACCTGTTGCTAAGACTTGTTGCTATGAGCAAGACAGCAAGAGTAGAGTAAGAATTTCGCAGACATGTTGCTAAGAGTAAGACAATACAAAGTGAGTAGAGTAAGGAATGACGCAAACCTGTTACTAAGAGTAAGACGTGACAATAAGAGTAGAGTTAAGAATGACACAGACCAGTTGCTAAGAGTAAGATGGGATGAGAAGAGTAGAGAAAAGAATGACAGAGACCTGTTGCTAAGAATAAGACAAGACAAGATGGGTAGAGTAAAGAATGGCGCAGACATGTTGCTAAGAGTAAGACAAGACTAGATGAGTAGAGTAAAGCATGACACATACCCGTTGCTTAGAGTAAGACAAGACAAGAAGAGTAGAGTTACGAATTGCATAAGACCTTTTGCCAAGAGTAAGAAACGATTAGAAAAACAGAGTAAAGAGAGGCGCAGACCTGTTGCTATTAGTAAGACAAGACAAGACAAGAAGAGTACAGTTAAGAATGACACAGACTTGTTACTCAGAATAAGACAAGACAAGAAGAGTAGAGTGAAGAATGATAACTCTTAGAGTAAGACAAGATTAGAAAATATAGTAAAGAATGACGCAGACCTGTTGTGAAGAGTAAGACAAGACGAGTAGAGAGAAGGATGAAGCAGACCTGTTGCTAAGAGTAAGACACGACAAGAAGAGTACAGTAAAGAATGGCGCAGACCTGTTGCTAAGAGTGAGTAGCAACAGGTCTTCGTCAATCCTACTCTACTATTATTGTCTTGTTTCACTCTTAGCAACAAGTCTGCGTTGTTTTTTACTCTACAAAACAAAAGCAAACAAAATATCAAAAAAGCAGACGAATGAAAAATATATATGTTTTTCGGTCTTATTGGCTCTGTATCTTTATTTTATCAAAGTAAAAATCAAACAAAATTTCCATAAATGCATATTTAAAACAATGAACATGTCAGAGTCTCTTTGACTCTATACCATGCTATTTGCAGATGAAAAAAGCAGACAAAATATCCAAAAAAGCAAGATAAAAACATATGTCCAAGGTCTCTTTGACCCAAGTCCTATCAAAGCAAGAATTTTGATGAATATGTTTCCTGCAGAAGTGGTAATTTTTCATTATCCATGAGGACAGAAAAATCAATCCATAATTCCTCAACAACTTGAGAGAAGTCTCACCTTAATCAGGCAGTCGATTCCTTGAATCAAAACAAGGATGCAGTAAGGACTCACAGGTTCCTTACCTTGGTTGATCTGCATCCTTTGAGAAAATAACAATCATCATTTACAGATAATAAACTTGAGGGTATGCAACTAAGATCACCCTTTATATTTATACAGGTTTAACCAAAGATAATATTCCTTTCAATCTTCATCTTATATAAAATCAATGTCCAAACTATTTGTATTCATGTACTTAGCAAACAGTGCAGTCCATGATGAGATGCATTAACCTGTGACATTGTTTTTGTCAACGTTAAATTGGAATCCTTTCAACATAATTTGTTGGTACTCAATGGTAGCCTCTCAGTAAAGTATGTTGAATTATGGTAGTGAGTGGATGCGTTTTATTGGCATGCTTAAAATGAACAACAGAAAAAAGGATTCATGGAGTATTAAATAGAAAAGTGGTAGCAAAGCCTGTCTTACATATAGTGTCTCATCCACCTAGTTAATATGGATGGACATAACTAGACCAGGACAGATAACTATATCTTTGGATTAGATTTGAAGACTACTGATCTCTGACTTTAAAGAATAATACACGAAATCTAGATTGTACGAAGATTTAAGAAAAAAATTAATCCAGCAGAAGAATATTGAAGTGAACTCTAGCTTTGCAGAAGAAATATGAAGATAACTGATCTATAGCTGTGAAAGAAGGTTGAAGATAATTTTGAACACCAGCTTTGAAAGAAAATTGTAGAAATAAATACATTCAAGCTTTGGAAGTAGAGACAAATAAATTCTAGATTGGAAGAATATTGAACAAAAAAGTTAAATCCAGATTTAGATGACAATCGAAGCGAACTCTACATTTGTGCAAAAATTGATAACCTATAGATTTAGAAGAAGTACAGAGAGAATGTATATTTAGCTATAGTAGATAATTAAAGAAAAAGATTAATATTGGAAGTAAATTGAAAAAAATATTAACTTTGTTTTTGGAGAAAAGGAGATTAAAATTAATTCTAGCTTTGGAGGAACAATTAAAAACTAATGTACTTTAGCTGTTGGAAAAATAAGACGATTGACCTATTACTTTGCAAGAAAATTAAAAATTAACTGGATCAAGGCCTTGCATGAAAATAGTACAACAAAGCGTTGATTTCTCGTTTCAAAATAGCGAAATACAGACAGAACCTTGAATAATTCCAACCACATTTTGATGCAATTTAGCAATTATATTTAATGTCATCTCAACATAGTCTGCACTAACTGCTTAGTTTGGAGTTAGAAATATCATTAAATTTCGAAAATGTTAATTTCTGACCTATAAAATTGAATCAACCTGAATGGAATATTTCATCCACCAAGAAAGAGTTTATAAATTAGTTAAGTAAGAGGCTATAAAGATAAATCTATTTTTCTGTCTATCTGCAGCTATCTATTATTTGCATCAGGTTTGCTGCAAATTTGACCAACACTTTCCTAAACTCATGTTTTATGAATTGATTCAACTGCCTATTCTGCAAGCCTTATACAATACTTGAATGATAAATTCATCAAATACTTATTTTCCCTACCCTATAAAAAATCTGACCATATCTTGGCTTCAAACTATTATTTAAATGCAAATCGTGTAGCTTCTTATTATCAGAGGAAAAATCAGACAAATATCCAAAAATGCACCATTTTTACCAACAATTTCCCTGGGTATCTTTTAGAAATAATATAAGAAAAATATCATTCAAAAATCAAAAAATGCATATCATTTTAATATAATAACATGTTCTAGGTCTTGTTGACATATTAAAAACATGTTTGTATATTCTTGGTCACTTTGACTCTATATCTTTATATAATAATAAGATAAATCAGACAAAATATCCACATATGCATGAGATTGGTATCCTGGGTCAGGTGTGGTACTTGATTGTATCGATTCCTGATCTTTGCACCTTTACTTACCTTGTAAAACGATATTTATATTCTAGGCACATTAGCCTTTTTACCTTGTTATAATGTAGAAAAATATTAGGCAAAAAATCCAAAAATGCATAACATTTAAAAAAAGATATATTTCATATCCCAGGTCTCTTTGTATCAAAACCATAATAAATCAGCAGAAAAATCAGGAAACATGTTTGAAAAGTAAATCATTTAAGAAAAATGCTCTAAGTCTCTTTTATTCTCTATAACTGTTTATGATGAGACCTAAACGAAAGCAGACAAAATATCAAAAAAGCGTATCAATTAAAAATATTATGTTCTAGGTCTTATTGACTCTGTATCTTTATTTTATCAGAGTAAAAATCAGACAAAATATCCAAAAAGCAACTATAACTTTATAGGTCTATCTGACTCTATATCTTTATGTAATTATAGTATAAATCAGACAAAATATCCATAAATGCATATTGAAAACAATGAACAGGTCAGAGATCTCTTTGACTCTATACCATGTTATTTGCAGATGAAAAAAGCAGACAAAATATCCAAAAATGCAACATAAAAAACATATGTCCTAGGTCTTTTTGACCCAAGTCCTATCCAAGAGAGAAATTTGATCAATCCGTTCCCTGCAGATGTGGTAATTTTTCATTATCCATGGGGACAGAAAAAAACAATCCATAATTGCTTAACAACTTGAGAGGAGTGTCACCTTAATCAGGCAGTCGGTTCCTTGAATTAAAACAAGGATGCAGTAAGAACTCGCAGGTTCCTTGACTTGATTGATCTATAACTCATTAGAAAATAACGATCATCATTTATAGATGATAAACTTGAGGGTATATAACTAAGATCACCCTTTAAATTTATACAGGTTTAAATAAAGATAATATTCCTTTCCATTTTCACCTTATATAAAATCAATGTCCAAACTATTTTTGTTCCTATACTTAGCAAACAGTGCAGTCCATGATGAGAGGCAATTACCTGTGGCAATGTTTTTGTCAACGTTTTATTGGAATCCTCATAACATTTATTATTGGTACTCAATGGTAGCCTCTCAGTAAAGTATGTTGGATCATGGTACTTTTGGATGTGTTTGATTGGCATGCTTAAAATGGACAACACAAAAAAGGATTCATGGAGTTTTAAATAGAAAAAATGATAGCAAAGCATGTCTTACATATAGTGTCTTATCCCCCTAGTTAATTTGGATGCACAGAACTAGACCAGGACAGAAAACTCTAGCTTTGGATTAGATTTGAAGACTACTGATCTCTGACTTTGGAAAAAAAAACATAAAAAAATCTAGATTGTGCAAAGATTCAAGATATAAATTAATTTAGCAGAAAATATTGAAGTGAACTCTAGCTTTGCAGAAGAAATATGAAGATAACTGATCTATAGCTGTGAAAGAAGGTTGAAGATAATTTTGAAAACCAGCTTTGAAAGAGAATTGTAGAAATAAATACATTCAAGCTTTGGAAGTAGAGACAAATAAATTCTAGATTGGAAGAATATTGAACAAAAAAGTTAAATCCAGCTCTAGATGACAATCGAAAAGAATTCTTCATTTGTACGAAAATTGAAGTAACCTATGGATTTAGAAGAAGTACAGAGAGAACGTATATTTAGCTATAGAAGATAATTAAAGAAAAAAAATAATATCGGAAGAAAATTGAAAAAAATATTAACTTTGCTTTTGGAGAAAAGGAGAATAAAATTAATTCTAGCTTTGGAGGAAAAATTAAAAACTAATGTACTTTAGCTGTTGGAAAAATGAGATAATTGACCTATTACTTTGCAAGAAAATTAAAAAAATAACTGAATCAGGGCCTTGCTTTAAAATAGTACAACAAAGCGTTAATTTCTCATTTCAAAAAAGCAAAATACAGACAGAACCTTGAAGAATTCCAGCCACATTTTGATGCAATTTAGCAATTACATTTAATGTCATCTCAACACAGTCTGCACTAACTGCTTAGTTTGGAGAACGAAATCTATTTTTCTGTCTATCTGCAGCTATCTATCATTTGCATTAGGTTTGCTGCAAATTTGACCAACACTTCCCTAAACTCATATTTTATGAATTGATTCAACTGCCTGTTCTGCAAGCTTTATACAATACTTGAATGATAAATTTATCAAATACTCATTTTCCCTACCTTATAAAAAGTCTGACCATATCTTCTTATTATCAGAGGGAAAATCAGACAAATATCCAAAAATGCAACATAAAAAAACATATATCCTAGGTCTCTTTGACCCCGGTCCTATCCAAGCGAGAAATTTGATGAATCTGTTCCCTGCAGATGTGGTAATTTTTCATTATCCATGGGGACAGAAAAACCAATCCATAATTGCTTAACAACTTGAGAGGAGTGTCACCTTAATCAGGCAGTCGGTTCCTTGAATTAAAACAAGGATGCAGTAAGAACGCGCAGGTTCCTTGACTTGATTGATCTATAACTCGTTAGAAAATAACAAGCATCATTTATAGATGATAAACTTGAGGGTATATAACTAAGATCACCCTTTAAATTTATACAGGTTAAAATAAAGACAATATTCCTTTCCATCTTCACCTATATAAAATCAATGTCCAAACTATTTTTGTCCCTATACTTAGCAAACAGTGCAGTCCATGATGAGAGGCAATTACCTGTGGCAATGTTTTTGTCAACGTTTTATTGGAATTCTCTCAACATGTATTATTGGTATTCAATGGTAACCTCTCAGTAAAGTATGTTGGATTATGGTACTTAGTGGATGTGTTAGATTGGCATGCTTAAAATGAACAAAACAAAAAAGGATTCATGGAGTATTAAAGAGAAAAGTGATAGCAAAGCCTGTCTTACATATGGTGTATCATCCACCTAGTTAATATGGATGGACAGAACTAGACCAGGACAGATAACTCTAGCTTTGGATTAGATTTGAAGACTACTGATCTCTGACTTTGGAAGAAAAACACAAAAAATCTAGATTGTACAAAGATTTAAGAAAAAAATTAATCCAGCAGAAAAATATTGAAGTGAACTCTAAGTTTGCAGAAGAAATATGAAGACAACTGATCTATAGCTGTGAAAGAAGGTTGAAGATAATTGAACACCAGCTTCGAAAGAAAATTGTAGAAATAAATGAATTCAAGCTTTGAAAGTAGAGACAAAATAACTTCTAGATTGGAAGAATATTGAACAAAATAGTTATATCCAGCTTTGGATGACAATCAAAGTGAACTCTAGCTTTGGACGAAAACTGTAGTAAACTCTAGATTAAGAAGAAGTACAGAGAGAACTTATACTTAGCTATGGAAGATAATTAAAGAAAAAAATTAATATTGGAAGAAAATTGAAAAAAAAAACATTAACTTTGCTTTTGGAGAAAAGGGCAATAAGATTAATTCTAGCTTTGAAGGAAAAATTAAAAACTAACGTACTTTAGCTGTTGGGAATATAAGATGATTGACCTATTACTTTGCAAGAGAATTAAAATTAACTGAATCTACGCCTTGCATGAAAATAGTTCACAAAGCGTTGATTTCTCGTTTCAAAATAGCGAAATACAGACAGAACCTTGAAGAATTCTAACCACATTTTGATGCAATTTAGCAATTACATTTGATGTCATCTCAACACAGTCTGCACTAACTGCTTAGTTTGGAGATTGAAATATCATTAAATTTCGAAAATGTTAATTTCTGACCTATAAAATTGTATCTACCTGAATGAGAGATTTCATCCACCAAGAAAGAGTTTATAAATTAGTTAAGTAAGAGGCTATATACATAAATCTATTTTTCTGTCTATCTGCAGCCATCTATTATTTGCATCAGGTATGCTGCAAATTTGACCAACACTTCCCTCAAGTCATATTTTATGAATTGATTCAACCGCCTGTTCTGCAAGCTTTATACAATATTTGAATGATAAATTCATCAAAAACTCATTTTCCCTACCCTATAAAGAAAACCTGACCATATCTTGGCTCCAAACTATTACTTAAATGCAAATCGTGTAGCTTCTTATTATCAGAGGAAAAATCAGACAAAAATCCAAAAATGCACTATTTTTACCAACAATTGCCCTGGGTATCTTTGAGAGCTATCCATTATAAATAATATAAGAAAAATTCAGTCAAAAAATCTAAAAATGTATATCATTTTAATATGTATAAATTTTCTAACAACAAACCTCTAGGCTTCTCTGTTCTGTGGATTATTGCTAGTGTTATGCAGTAGAAATATTCATTCTCTTTAATGCTGGGTAATTTCCCATGCTTTTTTATATTTTTTATCCTCTCTTGACTTTTTCCAAAGTTAGCTTTGCTTAGTTTGTCTTCCTGGTGTCTGGTGATTATTGTGTGGCTCTTCCTCGGGGTGCCACAGATTTGTCTGCAGTTTGTGATTGTGGTACTTTCTGATCCTACTCATTATTTTTTATCAAAAATTTCTTTCAGAACATAAATAGAGTGTCAAACTCTTTGGATCCAGATCATGCCTGACATTTTGTCGAGCCTGATCTGGAACCAGACTGTTTGCAAAGGTTATCAGCAGGAAACAAAAGTCGCCGCTAACAGGCAAACATAGGATAGAATCCGCAAAAAAAGCACTTATTTCAATACTATAGGTCTTAAGAATTATATGTCAAATTTATCAGTCAATGTATTTTCGGGGGGGGGGGGATGGGGGTAACACAATCAATGGTACAATCACCTGCAAGAAACAAACAAGTCTTCTGATCAGTACTCCCCTAGAAGCTTCGGCTGCTGTCCATTCTAAGGCAGTGGTTCTGTTGTTGTTGATCCATTGCTTATTGTAATAAGTAGGTTCCATTGTTTGTGGGTTTTGTGTCTGGTCCTTGTTTTGTAGTGCAGTATTAGTTTTACAGTAATCTCGCTGATGACAACTGGTTGCTTTATTTTAATTATGTTATTTCTGTCATGTTGCTGTTATTGTTCTGTATATCTTCCTTGTTGTGCCATGGGTTAGTCTGCAGTGTATGATTGTGGCATTTCCTAGTCACACTCAGGCCTAAATGAAATATATGTGTGGTTCCTGTTTCATACCAACAAAATTTAGGGTAGGTAGGTAGAGAAATTATTAAATTGTGTTATACCATTTAACAAAGAAAATAGTGATAAAATCTGAAAAGGTGCCCAATTTAGGTATTTTTCTCCAAAGACCATTTTAATGTTTAGGGTAGGGTTAAACAAATAAGGTAGGTAGGCCAACAGGAACCACACATACATTTCATTTAAGCCTCGCCTCTATTTCACAATCTGAAATATTGTTCTAGCTGCAATCAACATGCCGTTGGTCGTGCTGTGGCACATAAAAATAGAATTAAACTGTATGAATGCAAAACCTACCTTCTTCTTTGTATTTTTCCTTTGCGCTCGGCCACTTTTGTTGTCTGCTGATAACATCTGCCAACAGTTAGGACCCAGATCAGGACCAACAGAACGTCTAACAGCTAAGGGGTGATCTGAAAAACAGAATAAAGATACTGAAACATTTATCATTATGGAGTAAAATATTCATTCCTTCAATGCTGGCGGCCACTTATAACATTTGAAAACGGTTTGGCCTCAGAACGTTGGCTTGAAATTTTGGATGGTGTTATCAAATATGATTATTTTAAATCCTTTTCCATGCTATCGTCGACTTCTGTCATCTGCTTTTAACGTTTTCAAACTGGACGACACTCTAACAGTGTTCCCAAAAGAATGTTTCTATCACATTAATTTTGAAAAAAGTCAGCAGACGACAAAGAAAGGATGACTTGAACAAGCAGTCGATGGGGCGCCATCGCAAACCCCCACGCTAAAGTTTTTGACTCCCCCAGCAACCCCAAGTGCCATCCTGGGGCATGACCCTGGCAACAGAATGAATTCTGTTCAATATGTTTTCTATCTTTTATGTTTGAGAACACACACAAAGTTTCGTATAAAAATCTTTGAAATTGTAATGCTATTTGACCTTTTGACCTCGCCTCAATGTCACCAGTTTGACCCTAGGATAAAAATGTTACTTGTATTCTTTTCTGCTCGTCATCCCCGTCCATTTGATATGCCACATGATCATGTTTGAAAAATGTTTTATTTCTCCCCTGGGCACCCCCAATGACCCACAGTCCCACCCTTTGGGCATGAACCAAGCGACAGACTAAACATCACGTCTGATATGTTTTATATCTTTCATTTATGAGAACACGTCCAAAGTTTGGTATAAAAATCTTTGAAATTGACATGGTAATCAAAATTTAATGATATTTGACCTTTGACCTCACGCCAAGGTCACCAGTTTGACCCTAGGATAAAAAGTTTACTTGCATTCTGGTTTGCATGTCATCCCTGCTGATTTGATATGCCACATGACCACCATGTTTGAAAAAAATTACCACCTGGGCAGCCCCAGCGCCCAAAAGCCCACCCCTAGTGCATGACCCAGGCAACAGGATAAACATTCCGTCTGATATGTTTTGTATCTTTCATTTGTGAGAACACACACTAAGTTGAGTATAAAAATAATTGAAACTGACATTGTAATTGAAATTAAATGATATTTGACCTTTTGACCCCTCCCTAGGGCCCCAGGGTGCGGGGCAGAAAAAAAGTTTGCCGTAGCACGCCCCATTCATGTGAGTAACTTATACACCAAAATTTCGCCGAATGGTTTAGGAGAAGATAGCATAACGGACAGACAGCAGGACGGAACTTGATTTTGGGCCCCTAAGCACCTAAAGTCCCATCCCTAGGGCATGACGCAGGCGATAGAATAAAAAAAAACCCGTATGATAAGTTTTGAATACTTCATTTGTGAGAACACACAAAGTTTGTATAAAAATCTTTGAAATTGACTTTGTAATTGAAATTAAAAAATGATATTTGACCTTTTGACCCCTCCCCACTGCCCAGGGGGCGGGGCCAAAAAATGCCAGTGTGTGCCCCATTCATGTGAGTAACTCACACACCAAATTTGGTTGAATATCGTCCAATGGTTTAGAAGGAGATATCATAACGGACGGAAGGACACATGGACGGACGGGGGGAGGTGATAACAATATCCCCTTCGCTTTTTTAAAAAAGCGTGGGGATAAAAACTTACCAAAAAAGCAAGGAAAAGGTTAAGCTATTTAAATCCTGAAATAATTGAAATGCAACTAGTTACTAATCTGTTATTTCAAGTTGTAAATCTTTTTTTTCTCAAGATATGAGATGCTTTAATGAGTAATTTCGAGTTCTCACTCAGAAATAACAATATGAATTCTGAAATTTCAATATATTAATTTTTATTTCAAATTGCTACTATGTTTTTGCAAGATATGAATATTTTTTAACATGTGTATCTGTGATTTCAAACTAATAAAAGAAGTCAAAGATCAGGAATACAACACCTGGCCCAGGGCACCGTATGGAAAAGCGATAAAAACACACATAAACATTACAGAAGTCGTCAGCCCTATCCCAACAGGTGACCCCAAGCAAGTTGCTTATCTGTTATTTCAAGACATCAATCTGAAATTCCAAAGCAAATTTGAAATTTTGAGTTCTCAAACTGAAAAAACAAGCCATGAATCAGTGTTTTTGAGATATGCAACTGAAATTTCAAGATATTAATTTTATTTTTTAAGTTGGGCATCTTTTTTGTCAAGATATAAATCTAAAAGTTCAAGATGTTAGTTTATAAATTCATTTTGCAAAGATATCGAACTGACATTTTAAGATATAATTTACTATTTGAGCCAGTGCATGAGATTTCCAACAATGTGGTATGTGCGACCAGCAAAGCCTCAGATCAGCCTGCGCATACGCGCAGTCTGACCAGAGCCTTTGCAAGTCGCTTGGGTATTCTATGATTGTAAAGCTACTGACTGAAAACCGTTTGGAGTTTCTAAGCTTAAAAGGAGGCTGCACAGGCCCATCTGAGTCTACACATGTTAAAATGCCACATTGTTGGAAATCTCATGCACTGGCTCATTTTAAGTTGTTTTCTTTTCATGATATCAATCTGGAATTTCAAGATGTTATTTTATTATTTCAAAGTGTGAATATTTACTATTTGAGCGACCGCATGTGATTTCCAACAATGTGGCATTTGGACGAGTGTAGACTCAGACAAGCCTATGCAGCACCCTTTTAAGCTTAGAAATTCCAAATTATGTTCAGTAAGTAGCTTAACACTCATATAATATTCAAGCGACTAGCAAAGGCTCTGATCAGACTGCGCGTATGCTGGTCGCACAAACCATATTGTTGGAAATCCCATGCCACGGCTCATTTCAAGTTGTGAATCTGCTTTTTCAATACATGAATCTACTTTTTTCAATACATGAATCTAAAATTTCAAGATGTATGTTTATCATTTCAAGTTGTTGATCTGTGTTTATTAAGAAATAAATTCGATATTTGATAGGAGTCTGTGGGAGTCTGTAATTGTTCTATGTTTTGTTGAACGTTACTTTATGTCCATTCTAGTATTGCAATCTTCTTAATGGGGAAGAGAGAGCTGATTGCTGTGCTTAATTTGTCTTCCTGGTGTCTCGTGATGGTTGAGCGGCTCTTCTTCGCGGTGCCATGGGGTTGTCTGCAGTTTGTGATTGTGGCATTTCCTGATCATACTCACTTACTATTTTTGGAATGTTCATGGAATCATGAATACTTCCGGTCTCTTGCAAAGTAACTGAAGACCGAAGGGCCTTACGTTAACTTTGCAAGAGACCCGAAGCATTCATGATTCCATAAACATTCTAAAAATTTACATTCTATTATAAATATTCTATATAAAGAAATTTTTTTATAATTTAGGAGATAAAACAGTTTTATATTTAATATGTAATTGTATTAACGGTTTTGCTGGAGTATAAAACGGACGAGAAACAACCCGTGTTAACACGGACAGCCAATGGAGCAAACAAGAAGCTTGTTTTTCATGTGCTTTGTTTTGTTTGTTTTGTTGACTTACGTCCCAATTCAACAGCTATGGTCATTGCGGGACGGTCAGTTCATCTAACAACACTTTTTCCTGGGCAAGCTTGAACAAGCAGTTAACCAGTACTACGTGCGCATACTTTCGTTTGAAATTGACAACAACCCTTCTTGAATGATTCAGCAGAAGGGAGGAGAATGACCGTAGAAATCATTTCATGATCAATCTCCATGAAAGTATGGGACCGGGCCGGAATCCAACTCGCGACCCCTGGATCTGCAGCCAGACTCGCATCTGTCACCAGACACGTTACCGACTGCGCTACGCGGCCCGGTGTTTGCGGCTCGCTGTCAATCACAACACAAGAGCCACATCTGGCGAATGAATTCGATATTCGAGCGTATTGCGAGGACAAGTGACAAGTGAGCTTTGCAGCTATCAATCAAATTTGTGCCTTTCATGAGGCTATGAACGGTTGCAAAATCGAAAGATTCATTAAAGGCTTGCTTCGAAAGTAAGAATCTGTAAGTTCAAGTTTTCAGTCTGAAATAACATATGCTGTTGAACATGGGCTTTAACTTAAAAATGTTTAAATTGTGTCCTGGTCCTGAGTTTATAAACTTGTTTCATGCTCAACTCAACTCAGCACAAAATTTCAACTGCTCATAAAAATTAAAATATCGACAAATAAAGAAGTGGCTTGGTTTAAGTATCGCATATGTTGTATCTATCTTGCTAATAATTGTTAAAATGCCAAAGTTGTTGGCATTTTAACATTCATGAGCAAGAAAAATTTTGTGCTCAGCTGAGTTGAGCATGAAACAAGCTTTATACCCTCGGGGTCTTGACCCGATGTTATAAAACTCCATGCGAGTTGAACATTTCTTGTACTTCCACAACGGCAGAATCTAGGGCGAAGATTTGGTACCAGTAAAATGCATTCAAGCCCCCCGGTGGCTTAGGCTGCTGTCCGTTCTAAGGCGGTGGTTCTGTTGTTGTTGACTTTTTGTTTATTGTTACTCCCATTGTGGGAGTCTGTAATTGTTCTATGTTTTGTTGTACGTTACTTTATGTCCATTCTAGTATTGCAATCATCTTGATGGGGAAGAGAGAGCTGGTTGTTTTGCTTAATTTGTCTTCCTTGTGTCTCGTGATGGTTAAGCGGCTCTTCCTCGCGGTGCCACGGGGTTGTCTGCGGTTTGTGATTGTGGTATTTCCTGATCATACTTACTTACAATTTTTGTTTAATGCTCATCTCAACTGAGTATAAAATTACACTTGCTCATAAAAGTAAAAATGCTGAAAAATGACTTTTGTTGCTTTTAAACTGTCCAATCATGTATTTAACATGGTCACAAATGTTGAATTGCCAGTAAGTTATGGCATTTTATCATTTATTAGAATAAAAAGTTCGTGCTCTGTTGAGCATAAAAAAGTTTTATATTCTCAGGTCTGGCCCCAAGGTCATAAACATTTTTCATGCTCAACTCAAATAAGCATGAATTTCAACTGCTCATTGAAACTAAAATACAAGCTAAGTTTCTTGTGTTAAGTCTCTATCATGCTAATAAAGGTTAAAATGCCACAATGTTTTGCATTTTAACATTTATGAGCAGGTTAAATTTCGTGATCAGCTGAGTTGAGCATGTAAAAAGTTTCATCAGTCACCCCTAATATTAACTGAATTGTTTCAACATAACCTAATAAACGTTTCCTATCTCACGGCATGTTACCTTCATCAGGTCATGAAGACGTTGCACTTTTTGAATGACGTCGCTAATGACGCTGAATCAACCACCCAGGTAAACCGCATGTCTAGATCTCGGAGGGTGTTGGCTATCGGAGGTAAACATTGCGATTATGGACGGACAGGGTCTGTATTTATCCATCTTTATTTCCTATAGAAAGCTTTTTGGAGACAAAAGCAGCAATCAGGTTGCTTCTTTATTGAATGATAAGGACTCGGAATGTGTTAAATGCTTTTGATTCATGTCCGTAGGACCCTGGGCGACCTTTCAAACGGCGATTGTGAAATTTTCAATGAAAAAATGCTATTCGTTTGATCATAGCTTGATTTACATCAACCTTTGACACAATTTGCTTGTGTCGCCACAATTCTATATCATTCTCCTGCATGATTTATAAGAGTCGTATCTCAACATGCTATTAAAACATCAATATTTGAAATTTGCTTTCGTTGATATCGTTTTGATGGTTAGCAAAATGTTCAGAGGTAACTTGACAGCTGGCATGCTTGCTATCGCAGTGACGGTGGTTTTGATTTCGGAGATTGATACAAACTGCCGCGTAATTAGTGCCTGAATCTGATATATTTTAAGCATGCCATGATTCAAAAAAAAAATATGTAATGCTTCAAACGGACGACTACCAGGGAGATGAAATACAGAAGGGAATTTGAGAGGTTTTACAGTTGTGATGTGTTGTGAAAAGCGCTTATCTTCAGTCGGTGTCATTATGCATGTTTTTGTCTAGTGAGTCTGGGAAAACATATTTATTTTAATTCTGCACTGATTCATTTTTGGTGAAAACAGTATGCTTGATATAGGAAGGGGATATGATGGCTGGGTGGGGTTTGGGGCGAGGGTATGGTCCCTGAAAGAAGACAAGAACATGTGCCATATCTATACTAATTATCTTACCTGGCAACGAAGTGTACATGTATTAACAACGTGAACAGGGTTACAAAATGCAGGTTCACAATGAGGCGCATTTTGTTGTGTAAATGAAGTGTCAAAATTCAAGGAAACTGTTGGTTAAGATGCCACGTGTACATGATTAGTAAACCTTTGATCCAAAAATATACATGTATGCCACCGAGACAATTGAAACACCCATAACCACCAGTCTACTGAATCGCCAAAAAACACCTAAACGCGCACAGTCCTCTGAAATACACAAAACAGCCAACCCATTGAAACTCCCAAAACTCTCTAGGCAGCTGATACACCTAAACCGCCTAGCGCAGAGAAGCACCTAGACCACTCAGTTCACTGAAATACCCTGATCAAATCCATTTAACCATGCAACTCGCCTAGCCCACTGAAACACCATTCTGTTGCACCGCCTTTCAGGATTCCATTCAATGAAACAAACTATATGAATAATTACCCCCCCCCCCCCCCCCTGTGAACCGTAAAAAACAACAACAACACATTCAAATAAAACACCACAAAAATTGAATGGGTTTCAACGGGCCTCTCTAGCCGGTCGCCAACCCCCCCCCCCTACCCCTCCCACGCCTTCCTTTCTTCCTTTTTTGCAACATCTAAAACATTTGAATGGCATTTCGCCGGCGGGTCGATGGCTGCCAGATATTGTGTGCTGGCTGGGATAGGGTATGTCCATGTCTTGTACCGTCATCTAGTAGCTTTGCACTGATACGCTTTCTTCGGTTTTGTAAAATATTAGTGAGAAAAATGCACATAATTATACAACAAAACATCTCATGCGATTCTGTAATTATCGCTTAATCATGCGTGGATCCAGAAATTTTGTCAGACGAAGCCCAACTTAACTCTGACATACTTTTTAGATGAATAGAGCAAGGAATCAAAATACCACTAAAAGCGGACCATCATCAGCCCAAAAGCAAAACGCTGGCGGGGCGATAATTACCCACTATGGAATGCTGGCTTGGTAGCTTTTGATTTTCCAGGGAATCTGGACCAGTATTGCTAAAGAGCCCCAAAGGTTTCCGATTTTCCAGGGTGGGGGTCAGGACCCTCTGCCACCCCCTCTCTGAATCCGCGCATCTTCATCTTAGTTGAATGCGCAGCTATCGAGAAACGTGAGCGTTCGAATTTCTGGCCTCTCCGGCGTCACTGTGTTGTGTCCTTGAGCAAGACACATTTATCATAGCTTAGTACTGGTTCAACCCAGGAAGACCCATCCCGACATAACTGAAAAATTGTTGACTGGGATGTTAAGAATAAAATCAAACAAAATAAAAACCATAACAATGAACCCTGTACAGTTTGCATACGTTTTATAGCCGTGCTCTTTGCGCCATTGCGACAGTAAAATAAAATACCACACGTATTTAAAAGCAATTTACGTTTTTGGTCTGTTGTCAGTTCCTTCTTAAAAGTATTAGTATACATGTAAGCTTATCTGGATTTTCACTGCATATTTGTCATGATTGGTGGACAAAGTAATCCATATAACAAATACCCGTAAAAATATTGAAGATATTGCAGTTTTGGTGGTAATCCGTTCTGTTGTTTTATCTTTTAGCGTTTTTAAATTTTATACATAGTAGTACAGGGCCCAGAATTACAATGCCTCCTTAAAGTTAAGGAAGACTTAAGTTAAGTATTAATATTTCAACATGCTAAATAAGTTTATGGATCGATGCAGTATTTGTGGTCTAAGATATCATTGTGATCTACAAAAAAATGAAACTTTTCTATTTTAATCAGTTTAAAACGTTACTTTTTGCATCCTGAAAAATCTATACTTAACTCAGTAAGTCTTCCTTAACTTTAAGGAGGCATTGTAATTCCGGGCCCAGGTCCTCATATTCCGGTAACAGCAGCACAAGCCCCACAATGGCATCTTTTTAAACAATATAATTTGAGCCGCGTGATATGAGATTTCCAACAATGTGATATGTTCGACCAGCAAATGCTCAGACCAGCCTGCGCATACGCAAAGTCTGATCAGAGCCTTTGCTTGTCGCTTGAATATTATATGAATATTAAGCTTCTGAACGAACATAATTTGGAGTTTCTTACTAATAGACACAGGCTCGTCTGAGTCTATTCATGTCAAAATGTCACATTGTTGGAAACACATGTCGCGGCTCATTTGTCGTTCAATAAGAAGCCATAGAGATGAGTTGTATATCTTTAAGATATTTTTAAAAGTTTCACACCGGATAAACGTAGATAAAAATTGCTGGAAACAGGGCTTTTGATTGCCATTTGTCGCCCAATTTTTCGATTGCCATGTGTCGCCCGACTGGCGACAAATGGCAATCAAAACACTGTTAATAGCGATTTCCATATGCATAAAACAACATGTATTTGTACATGTAACATGTTATATATTTGTACTTATATAAAAGCAGATAGCTTCCCATTTCTGTAAAGATCCAATGTTTAATTAGATCTTTCCACAACTATTTGCAGTACGACTTTAAATTATCTTTAGTTCAATAAATGTACCTGGGTGACGTCCTTTTCAGAAAGAGATGGACAATCGGATTGTAAACTAGCTGTTACTCGTTTAGAGTTTGGGTACAATATTTTTTAAAACGATCAAGTTTAGTAGTTTTATAGTTGTGATGTGTGTTCTTTTATCTATAATAGCGGCCCTCCCAGGAGGCACCTATTCCCTTGTTCTTCTTAAATATTGATTTGTCTCCATGTTTCATGTTTTATTTATTTCCCTGTTATCTGACAATTTTGTTCCCCTCAGCTTGGCATTTTCCCTTTCCCTAGAATAAAATGGCTTGTACAAATACACCCTAACTCGTGGGCCTCATTGTTAAGGCATACAGAGAACTGCTCTCTCAATTCCATGATAAAAATGTTCCCTGCTAGCACGCTATTACAGTTTTTTACCATCGAATGACGTTCTTGGAATTTGACAGAGGAAGACGGAACATGGGAGTCGAACACTCGCTATCATTTCATTAAGTTCTCGTGCTGCTCATGATATTTTAAGTTAAATACCAAATACATTGGAGAGGGAGAGAGTACAGTGAGTAGAGAGAGAGAGAGAGACAGACAGACAGAGAGACAGGGAATGACAGAGAGAGACAGGGAGTGACAGAGACAGAGAGGGACAGAGAAAGAGAGAGTAGAGAAAGAGAGTAGAGAAAGAGAGAGTAGAGAAAGAGCGAGTAGAGAAATAACGAGTAGAGAGAGTGCGAGTAGAGGGAGTGCGAGTAGAGGAGTGCGAGTAGAGAGGAGTGCAAGTAGAGAAGGAGTGTGAGTAGAGAAGGAGTGCGAGTAGAGACGGAGTGCGAGTAGAGGAGTGCGAGTAGAAGAGTGAGAGTAGAGAAGGTGTGCGAGTATAGGAGTGCGAGTAGAGAATGAGTGTGAGTAGAGAATGGGTGCGAGAAGAGAAGGAGTGCGAGAAGAGAAGGAGTGCGAGTAGAGAAGGAGTGTGAGTAGAGAAGGAGTGCGAGTAGAGAAAGAGAGAGTAGACAAGGAGAGCGAGTAGAGAATAAAGTAAAGAGAGAGTAGAGAATAAAGTATAGATAGAGTAGAGATGAGTGCGAGTAGAGAATAAAGTACAGAGAGAGTAGAGAGGAGTGCGAGTAGAGAATAAAGTATAGAGCAGAGAAGGAGTGCGAGTAGAGAAGGAGAAAGTAGAGAAAAGAGAGTAGAGAAAAGCGTGTAGAGAAGAAGTGCGAAAATAAGGAGTGCGAGTAGAGAAAGAGTGCGAGAAGAGAGACAGAGAGAGAAAGAGACAGAGACAGACAGAGAGACACAGAGAGAGACAGAGAAAGAGAGAGTAGAGAAAGAAAGAGTAGAGAAAGAGCGAGTAGAGAAAGAGCGAGTCGAGGGGATGCGAGTTGAGTTAGTGCGAGTAGAGAAGGAGTGCGAATAGAGAAGAAGTGCGAGTAGAGAAGGAGTGCTAGTAGAGAAGGAATACGAGAAGAGGAATGAGAGTAGAGAAGGTGTGCGAGTAGAGATCGAGGGCGAGTAGAGAAAGAGTGCGAGTAGAGAAGGAGTGCGAGTAGAGAAGGAGTGCGAGTAGAGAAGATGTGCGAGTTGAGAAGGAGTGCGAGTTGAGTATGAGTGCGAGTAGAGGAGTGCGAGCATAGAAGGAGTGCGAGTAGAGGAGTGCGAGCATAGAAGGAGTGCGAGTAGAGAAGGAGTGCAAGTAGAGAAGGGGTGCGAGTAATGAAGGAGTGCGAGAAGAGAAGGAGTGCGAGTAGAGGAGAGAGAAGAGGAGTGCTAGTAGAAAAAGAGAGATTTGAGATGAGTACGAGTAGAGAAGGAGTTCGAGTAGAAAAGGAGTGTGAGTAGAGAAGGAGTGCGAGTAGAGAAGGGATGCGAGTTGAGAAGGAGTGCGAGTAGAGAATGAGTACGAGTTGAGAAGGAGTACGAGCAGAGAAGGAGTGCGAGTAGAGAAGGAGTGCGAGTAGAGAAGAAGTGCGAGTAGAGAGGGGCAAGTAGAGAAGGAGTGCGAGTAGAGAAGAAAGGTGGGTAGAGAAAGAGTGAGCAGAGAAGGAGTGCGAGTAGAGAATAAAGTATAGAGAGAGGAGTGTGAGTAGAGAATACAGTATAGAAAGAGTTGAGAGGAGTGCGAGAAGAGGTTAAAGTATACAGGGTGTGGAGAAGGAGTGTGAGCAGAGAAGGAGAGAGTAAAAAGAGAGTAGGGAAAGAGAGAGTAGAGAATGAGTGCGAGGAGAAGGAGTGCGAGTAGAAAAGGAGTATTAGTAGAGAAGGAGTGCGAGTACAGAATGGGTGCGAGTAGAGAGGAGTGCGAGTAGAAAAAGAGAGAGAGAGAGAGAGAGAGAGAGTAGTGAAGGACTGCGAGGAGAAGGAGTGCGAGTAGAGAAGGAGTTCGAGTAGAGAAAGAGAGAGTAGAGAAGGAGTGCGAGTAGAGAAGGACTGCAAGGAGAAGGAGTGCGAGTAGAGAAGGAGTCCGAGCAGAGAAAGAGAGAGTAGACAAAGAGTGCGAGTAGAGAAGGACTGCGAGGAGGAGTGCGAGTAGAGAAGGACTGCGAGGAGAAGGAGTGCGAGTAGAGAAGGACTGCGAGGAGAAGGAGGAGTGCGAGTAGAGAAACTGAGAGTAGAGAAGAGGTGCGATTAGAGAATAAAGTATATTGAGAGAGAGACAGAGTAGAAAGAGACAAAGAGAATAGAGAGAGAGAGAGAGAGAGAGAGAGAGGGAGGGAGAGAGAGAGGGGGAGGGAGAGAGAGAGAACGAGTAGAGAGGAGAGCGAGTGAAATGTAAAGAGGAGGGCGAGTAGAGCGAGTGAGAGACAGAGAACGAGTAGAGAGAGAGAGAGAGAGAGAACGAGTAGAGAGGAGAACGAAAAGAGAGGAGAACGAGTAGATAGTAAAGAGGAGAGTGATTAGAGAGTGTGTGAAAGAGAGAGACTGAGTAGAGGAGAGAGAAGAGGGTGCTAGCAGAAAAAGAGAGAGTAGAGATGAGAACGAGTAGAGAAGGAGTTTGAGTAGAAAAGGAGTGTGAGTAGAGAAGGAGTGCGAGTAGAGAAGGGTTGCGAGTTGAGAAGGAGTGCGAGTAGAGAATGAGTACGAGTTGAGAAGGAGTTCGAGTAGAAAAGGAGTGTGAGTAGAGAAGGAGTGCGAGTAGAGAAGGGTTGCGAGTTGAGAAGGAGTGCGAGTAGAGAATGAGTACGAGTTGAGAAGGAGTTCGAGTAGAAAAGGAGTGTGAGTAGAGAAGGAGTGCGAGTAGAGAAGGGATGCGAGTTGAAAGGACTGCGAGGAGAAGGAGTGCGAGTAGAGAAGGAGATCGAGTAGAGAAAGAGTGAGTAGAGAAGGAGTGCGAGTAGAGAAGGACTGCGAGGAGAAGGAGTGCGAATAGAGAAGGAGTCCGAGTAGAGAAAGAGAGAGTAGAGAAAGATTGCGAGTAGAGAAGGACTGCGAGGAGAAGGAGTGCGAGTAGAGAAGGACTGCGAGGAGAAGGAGTGCGAGTAGAGAAAGAGAGAGTAGAGAAGAGGTGCGATTAGAGAATAAAGTATATTGAGAGAGATAGAGTAGAAAGAGACAAATAGAAGAGAGAGATAGAGGAGAGCGAATGAAATGTAAAGAGGAGGGCGAGTAGAGTGAGTGAGAGAGAGAAAGAACGAGTAGAGAGGAGAGCGAGTAGAGAGTAAAGAGGAGAACGAGAAGAGAGAGAGAGAGAGAATGAGAGAACGAGTAGAGAGGAGAACGAATAGAGAGGAGAACGAGTAGATAGTAAAGAGGAGAGTGATTAGAGAGTGTGTGAGAGAGAGAGATTGAGTAGAGAGGAAAACGAGTAGAGAGAGTGAGAGAGAGAACGAGTAGATAGGAGAGCGAGTAGAGAGAGAGAGAGAGAGAACGAGTAGAGAGGAGAGCGAGTAGAGAGTAAAGAGGAGAGCGAGAAGAGAGAGAGAGAAATATATATGTAGAGAGAGAAAATAGAGAGCGAGTAGATGGGGAAGATAGAGCTGGTTGCTTTGCTTAGTTTATCTTCGTAGTGTCTCGTGATTGTTGTGTGGCTGTGTGGCTCTTCCTCACGGTGCCATGGGTTTGTCTGAAGTTTGTAATTGTGGTATTTCCTGATCATACTCACTTACTATTTTTTGTTGTATTTGCTGGGGGTTCGTGTGTAGCACTTCGTGTTAAACGCTTATATTGTGTCATTTCTAGTTTGGCAATACCCTCACTGAGATAAAGGGAGCTGAATGCTTTGCTTATTGTATTCTAACTTCTGTGCGTATTCCTTCTTTGTCTGTGTTCCAGTGTCCCTGTCTCTTGGTGCCATGTGTGTCCGGGATTGTGGCATTTCCTGGTCATTTACAATTGTTTTAACCCAAAGGCCGTTCTTTAAAGTGGGTTAACTTCTGTTGTGTAAATGCGAAAACACCTACATGTAGTTAAATTTATGCATCTAGTGAAGATTGATTAGACCGTGCAGGTGCTCATATAAACATCTGGTATACTAATTGCATTGCTACTTGATCTGTCACCTTCACAATTATCTGTCCATTTCACAGTATAATGCTTTGGCATGTTATGTAACTGCCAGATTGTTTCTTTAAGGTGATGCAAAGGGCTAAATAGATATGGTAGGCCAAAACAAACAAAACAACTTAATGCACAAAAACACCCATTCAATGTTGAACAAAACCTCAAACAAATTAGTTTATTTAAGCTTGTTTCTCCTATGTTATGTTCCTCGCCAATCGAACCACCTTTTTTTAAGTGTTTGAGTGTTACACTTTTGTTTCCGTATGCTAGAGCTTGTTTAATGGGCATAATCAATTTGCCCATCTCCGCAATCAATGTTAACATGCACAAACCTTCCCTCCGACAGCTACCCAACATACCTCCGAACGGAAAGCTACCCATAAACATGATACCACCGTCATAAAACTGCAAATAAATAAGTGTTTTACAAGTATTTTTGAATTGTATTTGACTGATACATTCCAAAGAGAGGTTATACTTTCCAGCGGTGGCTGTGAACCAAGTAAAAATAAAATGATAGATATGAATATTAACTGATGAATTCGAAATATTCGTCCAAATTACTGCATTTCCGAATTCAAATGCGATTTAAACTCTAACAGATTCAGTTCAAAAATATGTATTGGTTTCAGAGTTATCATCATTCTGTATACTATCGACCTGTATGTTGTTCTTATCCCTCAAAGCGAATCTAAATGAAATAAAATCGTCTCAATACAGACCATGTCCAACCCCAAAATCCTTTGTTTACCTCCGGTAGCCAACATCCTCCGAGATCTTGACATGCGGTTCACCTGGGTGCAACACAAAAATCAAAAATTACGCCATATTCGCTAGTTCGAAGAGTGTTCAACAATGGCTAAACTTATAAATAGAATAGCAGGTTCGCGACTTTTGATATCAAGTTTACCAGGCTCGGCTTTGAGAACGCATGATGAATCGCTCAGCAAGCCTCGCGATGTCAACATGCGTTCTCAAAGCCTTGCCTGGTAAACTTGATATCAAAAGACACTCACCTAGTTATAACCTAGGGATTTGGTTCTAAGGTTATAAAAGTTGTTTTCTTGCTCATCGCAACGGAGTATAAAATTACAAATGCTCATAGAAACAAAATGCTGAAAAAATACTTTTCTTGCATTTAAACTGTCTAACTACGTATTTAACATGGTCATAAATGTTGAATTGCCAGCAAGTTATGACATTTTAACATTTATGAGAATGAAAAATTTCGTGCTCAGTTGAGCATAAAAAAGTTTTATAACCTCATGTCTGGTTTGCTTGCAAGTAGTAAGATGGGTATGAATTGCAAAGGTCTCCAGATGAGAGTGCCTAATCAGGTTTATTTAAATCTCAACCAAAACATATGCTTTGGGTCTACAAAAGAACCACCCTAGTGAGACAGTATTTTGAGCACCTGTTAAATTGATGGACATGAACATTTTTAAAATTTTACACTCAAAACTTTTGCTTAACTAGAACTATACGTGGGGCCAGGATAATCTTTGTTCCCTAAAATTTTGTGACAATGCTATAATAATCAAATAAAACGTATAATAAACGTATAAAAGTTATAATCATGTCTAAGACTAATTGATCTTTTTGGTTGCTTTGCAATAATTTTCTTCCTGAAATCTTGTCACTGTTAGTGTTCTGTGGCTCATCCTTGTGGTGTTGTTGGTTGATCTGCAGTGTGTAACTGTGGTATTTCCTAAATCATACTCACTTTTTATCTGTTACAACCATGCAACTACCAGTTTATCAAAAGCATATTTCATGAAATCAAATTTAGTGATATAGCAATCATGTAAATATAAACAATTTGCCATATAGTGACAGGTATTTTAGTACTGATTGGCAGTTTGAAATTTTTTAAATAACGCAAAGCCAATGGACATGATTCTTGATTAGTGTATATTTCAAAATAGGTTTTCTTAATTTCAATAACATATGTTGTTGTTACACATTGAAATTGTCTCATTGAGGCAATTCCAATGTTTACCTACAACATGTGTCAGTTCAATAAATGAGTGTTTTCACCATATTTTTTTCCACAAACTTCAACTACTTTTTAATGTATCAGTGTAATGAGAATCTAGAAATGAGCAAGTTTGTATGTAATTTGTCGAGCACCTGGATGACAATAATGAAGAGCCAAGAATTTCTAGCGATAAGGCGAGCAATCTCCCTAAACGAGACGTTCGTTTTATTTTGTTGAAATAACGACTGTAGAAACTAGGCGCATTCAACAAATATATATAGACGAGCCGTCGATGCACCATTGTCCCACTTTGTATATTTAAAACGGGGCTTCCTTCATGCATGTAATAACTCTACTTCTTATTGAAATAGAATTTATTTCGATCATCAACTGTGCTTGTTATTCAGTAACATATATGGGAACTAGACCGTTAAACAGGGAACCACGCTATGTACAGTAAAACTATTTATACAGATTTTTGGGACGTTGAATCGCCATTGAATTGTTTTTTCATGAAATATTGACGCTCCGCATATAGCCACGATCGAGTCGGCGTTGTATCAACGTTGGTTCGGTTTGGGTTGTGTGTGTAGTTTACGTTTGGCGACGTGTGAATGCTAGTATGGCTTTTTTTTAATTGTATCAAGCATAGTTATGGTCGAATTGCCAAAACATGGCTTATGTTATGTCGATTCGTCTATGCTGCTGTGGTGCAATTTGGTGGGTTCACTCTCAGATAGAGTGAAATGAGACATTTGCGTGCTTGTTCACGTGATAGCTTGCATTGTTGCAATGTTTGTATAGTATGATGATAGACTGTATATGTCTAAGTCATAATAAATTTCTGTTCTGTTCTGTTCTGTTTCTGTTGATGTACAATAAAAACGACCATCTTGCAAAGAGGTCTATTTTTGTCAGATATTTAATGTCTTCTTTCGCTTATACAACCCCTTTCCCCCCTAGACCCAAGACGCCATTTACATATGTTATATATTTGTATAGCGACATTTAATTGTCCAAAGGGCATCTTGGGTCTAGGGGGAAAAGCATCTAAAAACAAACTGAAAGACGCCAGTTTCATCTTTTCAATGACAAACATCACAATTTTAAGTATATTTCGTACTTATGCGCAGAAGGAATACCGCAAAATTTTGGAAATGAAGGGCACTCATATCCTTAATATTTTAGCACTTTTACTTTTTGAAAACCTGTAAAGGATTTACGTAAACTATCGTCTAAACGACACCCAGTCTAAAGACGTAAAATGAGGGGTGGGAGTAGAAGGCGCAAGTTTTCACGGCTTTGTAAACGATGGATCGCTTTGAAACCTATTTTGATGCTTTCTAAGCATGTTTTACTACCGAAACAGTCCAATTTTAAAAATATTAGGGCAATTTGAAATTTTAGGTTTTGAAATCATGTCAACTAGGGAAAATCTAGAACTCCTTTATATTATTGACAGCTTATCTTTAGAGGTTTCATTGGCATGAAATGTTAAAATGGTGTTAGCCTGGTTGTAAAATTGATTCCCCCTGTATGTAGATCAAGATCAAATAAGATTTCTGGACAAGCCAGCTGATCTTGATCTTCATAGTTTATTTAAAGAGCATAAAATCTGCGCTCAGCAGGACCATGGAGAAGAAGGTTGGAGCATATAATTTTGTTTTTTATGTGACCTTGACCTTTCAAGTTTGACTCCAACGTCAGTAATATTTATGTGCTTTCGTTCGAGATGATGCTTTCCATCCCATTCAACAATATCCCAGTCATGTCGAGACGTCTTCTGTGATTCAAACAGTGCTAACTAGTGTTTGTTTTTCAATACGAAAATTGATGTCTCCATCTTGTATTTTGTGACAGACAGACGGTAAAGACAGATGCCCAGGGGAAATATATTACGATTCCCTACCCTTAAGGGGTGACATACATAGTATAAATAATTAAGCACTTAAAGCGCCATTCACGACTGCATTTTGCCTAATCTTTCCGATATGTTGAAAATATAAGACACGATATTACATGAGAATCGTCTGCCAGCAAATATCATGCCTTATTTGTTATTTTTAATTGTCGTCTGCTGCGAATTATAGGTGGCGCTTTAAGGGTTAAGTGTTTCTTACCACTGGTGTGTCATCATGATCTTGAGATATAGAATTTGGTAACACGCAAGCCGTCAACATTGTGCCCATACTGCTCGTCAAACATATCTAAGAAACCATCATTCTAGGTATCTGTCAACGCCTGGCTCATCCTTTTCTTCACTGCCTCCTCATCCAACAACCCATGATTCATTCCCAACAATCCAGGAAACCAGCATCCATGCCCCTAGATAAAAAATAGTTTTCTTGTTTCTTAACGATAGCATTATCTTGTGGCCGTCTCAAGAACCGTCGCCAAAACACATGTTAAAATTAATTGATATGGCAATATTTGCAATTTTACGCTCGGCTACTGGGTATTTCTTCATGATTTTTGTCGTCTGCTGATTTTTTTAAAATTTTAAAATCATTTTTTTAAAAAAAATCATGGATACCATTAGAAAGTCAAACAGTTTTGATCCAGATCAGGCCCGACAAAATCTGATCTGGATTAAAACTGAGATACAGACGACACTTATCTCTCTGGAATTCACAAAATGCATGATACAATCTCCTTTTCAGGCTAGGTTTGCGAAAATGTGAATCCCAATGTTGTCACCACTTCACGGTCAACACGTGGCTGCACGCTTTCATTCCAGGGCCAATCATAATGTAAGAGCGATTAACGGATCAGCAAACATAAAAGTAAATGGCCTAGAACAAATATATTTAAAGTACCAAACCCATGCATCAACAGCACGTGAATTGCTTTATTTTACAATACGTTTGTGCTCGGTGAAACATGACTGTTCTGTTAAAAGCATGCGGCACGGACTTTATGCAATAATATATACTGAGGGGAAAAGTTTAGCAATATACTTTGCGGATTCACAATTTAGAACAAATAGGACTTTTAATTTCATAGTGTCAAAATATATGTTGACAAACGTACAAGAGTACGATGACATTAACAGATTGACATTTCAATTAATGTAAAGTCTAATTTTATGCCCCCTTGCTGAAACAGCTTATCTGGCAATTGTGTGAATAGTTTTCGACTAAAAGTTTCATTTTTCTGTCAAATCTTTAGATCCAAAAGCAAGAAATTGAAAAACGGGTTAAAATTTAATGTTATGTTCATCTTTTTCGTAAAGTATTTAGTTGAAACACGCATTTTTCCAAATGACCTCCCTTTCAATAAAATAAAGTTTGAAATTAAAATGCTCAACAGATCAAATCCTCACTATGAAGTCGGGTTTTGTTTCTTTTGACCACTTTCGGGTAGCCATTAGGTCATTTTCAAACAAATGACATGTTTGCAAACCTGCCAATTAAAAAGATCTAATGCTTCAAAGATCGCCTATGGGAAACCCCATTATAATAAATGCTTAACTTTTTTTATCTCAGTATACAATTAAACGATCATAAGTCTGTCAGGCTTTTTAAGTTTTTGGCAAATACAAAAAGTGATTGAGTATGACCAGGAAATACCACAATCACACTGTAGACAACCAACGGCACCATGAGGAAGAGCCACAAAACACTTACCGCAAGAAGATATCAGTAAGACAATTTTAGTAAAGCAACCAGCTCCCTTTTTGCAAAACAAGAAATGATGCCCCCCCCCCCCTCTCCCAAGAACAAAGATGCCCCTGTAGATATGTTACTGGTGAATTTCGACCTTAGACAGATCAAAGGTTAGACGAGCCCATGGTGAAGCACGAGATATGGAAATCTGAATTAAAATACCTGCTTTCAGTTCAACGTCGATAGCACGACCAGTGGACATTTGGTTTAGAATAGAAATAACTGTCACAGTCTGTAACCTTCCACTTGCACCTGTGTAAACTCGTCCAATCTTTGATCCGTCGACACTTGGGTCTAGAGGGAGAAAGCGTAACAAATAATCTGAAAGAAAAGAAATTTCAAACATAACGTTAAACATGTGGGTGGTATCCTTTGACTTTTCGCTTACTGTAAAGGCGGCGCCTCATCAAAGCGCTATTAGGACTGGTCAACCTTAGACAAAGACAAAGCCGAAAATGAGGCGTGGTTTTATTATTAAGTAACTGAATCATTTTGCGCCATGACCTCAGTATAGATGCAAAACACATTATTTAGTCCTCAAAACGCCAGCAAAATAACTGAATCTGAAAATGTCTATTTAACATAAGCATAGAGGCAAACATTGTGGACCTAGATCAGACTGCTCCTGTAAGTCTTAGAGCAGTCTGATCTGGGTCCACAATGTTTGTTTAGGAGGCTTCAAATATTTTAGTGGACGACAAAAAACATACAGTTTGTAATTATTCGCTATAAGGGTTGATAAATGTGAGTTCAATGTGAGTTCAGTGTGTGTGTACGCCGGGCCGCGTAGCGCAGTCGGTAACGTGTCTGGCTACAGATGCGTGTCTGACTGCAGATCCAGGGGTCGCGAGTTCGATCCCGTTCCGTCCCATACTTTCGTGGAGATTGATCATGAAATGATTTCTACGGTCATTCTCCTCCCTTCCGCTGATTCATTCAAGAAGGGTTGTTGTCAGTTACAAGCGAAAGTATGTGCACGAATTACTGGTTAACCGCTTGTTCAAGCCTGCCCAGGAAAAAGTGTGGTTAGGTGAATGACCGTCCCGCAATGACCATAGATGTTGACTTGGGTCGTAAAGCAACAAAACCAACAACAAAGTTCAGTGTGTATAGGGTTTGGATTTTCATGAAATGCACGCACGTTTGCGTGGTCCAAACAACTTATTTATTCTCACCAAATTAAAAGTAGAACCTGATTACCCTTGTTTAGCTGATGAAATAGCCGAACCACGCCCAGATATGAATATTAAAGTTGCCGCCTTTACAGTAAGCGAAAAGTCTATTAATATGCTGGTTAACTCTCTACTGCAACTTTCAGAGAGATGATAAGTTGCTTTGAGACATATCTTGATGTGAAGTATGTATATTTAACTGCCGAACAAGGCTAATTTATAAAGCATTATGGCAGTTTGAGAGCACTGTGTCCACTAGGGAACTTGTACGCCCCTTCCAACCTAATTAATCTTTTGCATGCTGAGTAGCTATGCATATTTGTCAGCTTCGTTATAAAAGAGTGGGATACAACATTGATATCATGTAACAGTCTGTATGCCTGGTTGTAAACCCAATCACGGTTTATAGCTATGGTTTCCTCTTTAACTGCACAACGGTGGGTCAGGCCTCAGACTCAATGACGGCCCTGAGGTGTAGCTTTAAACCGTTGGTTGGTAACTGATGCCTGTCCTTGGCTGGACTAACCGTAGCTCAACTTGAGGTTGTCTTTAGCTCTGACTATCTTTGAGTCATGAGCCGTTTTCTTTGTATCATCATAGTGTGTTAATTTGATCGGATTGTTTCTCTGTAATGATGCATTGCATTAGTTAGGAAGCCTCCATGCGAGCTAAACATTTTTTGTGTTTTTAACAGCAACAGAATCTAGCGCGAAATTTTGGCACCGGAAAAATGCATTTAAGCCCCCCCACCCCCGATGACTAAGGCTGTTGTCCATTATAAGGTCGTGGTTCTGTTGTTGTTGATTAATTGTTTTATGTACCCCCCATTGTCTGTGTGGATTCTGTGCTGTTCTTTGTTTTGGTAGGCATTACTTTATGCCCTTTCTAGTTTTGCATTCATCTTGATGAGGAAGAGAGAGCCGGTTGCTTTGATTTTATTCTCTTTCGGATGTCTTGTTACTATAGATGCCCTGTGGCTCTTCGGTGCCGTGGGATGGTCAACGGTTTTTGATTGTAGTATTTCCTGATCATACTCACCTTTTCATAGCGGTTCTTCAGTGATACAATTATTCTTGAGCGCATTTGAATGCGGTATATGCCATAGAAAACACTATAATCACCGAATTTAGAGAACATCTATCTTCAACTTTGGCAGTAACCACCCGCGTTTTTTTTTATTTCTATTTTTTATCTTTTGTTTGTTTTGTTTTTCCTGCAAACACGGTATCTAGGATGGACGGACTGACGGTCGGTCGGTCGGCCGGACGTACATACACTTAGACAGGCGGTCGGACGGAAGGACGGACGGACAGACAGGCGACCGAACAGACGTACAAGCAGACAGGCGTGGAGACGGATGCACGAACAGGCACAAACAGGCGGATGAACAGACAGATAGGCAAGACAGAAGCAATACAATCCCTCAACGTTTTTCAAGGTTGGTGGCATAGGAAAGAAAACTATTGTAAACGTTCTAAACTTACAAAACTACCAAATGGGCTAGAGTTTCTCCCCTTGGAGGGTGATATACGGGTTCGGTGCACAATTAATCGGTCCCATTCAACTCCATGTAAAAAGGCAGAATTCGAGCATCTGCAAATTTTTCCAGGACATTGCTTGGACTTTTTTCTGTCTGTGAGTGGCAAGATCTGTCATTCACCTATCAAAAAAGTGAAAAGACAACCTACCTTGATAATCTCGTTTTCTCAGCATTCTCCGTTCTTTGGGGAACAGTCAAAAAATCCGGGCTGAAATCCGACCCGCGGCAGACGTTACCTGGGGAGTGCGCCGGGGAGTCTGTGACAAAATAGTCCACACAAAGTTGCATTTTTCTACATCAGCCTGACAAACATAGACCAATGTTGAATCACATGTACATTTAAAGTCGAATAAAGCACCCATTTACGCCATAAAGGGCCCAGAAACGGCAAGTGCTAAATTTCTAAAGGTACTATTTTCGTGGGCTACCAAACCGGAAGACTGTAATTGTGTACTAACACCTTCAAGAATCTGCAAATTTTCGAATTTTTAAATTTTGTCTCTGTGACATATCAAACTCATATAGTTAAGCAAATAATCGTCCAAAAAGACTAACTCAGTCACCAAAAAGCGATACAAATCTAGGATTTCATATGTGACCCCCCTCACAAGCTGACACAAGCAAAAGTTCAATTATTCAAACTAGTCTAATGAAAAAGTTCATAGTTTCAATTATTTCAATGATTCTCAATAACCCAAAAGCAAATAAGAAAGTTTAGGCATCTGTAAGAGTCATTAAAGGATAATCTCACATAAACTTTAGTTACAAAATTTAAAAACTGAAGCTAAAAAATCAAATTTTAAAGTGATTTTAAGCAAAATCGCGAACAGTTTTGAATCACATTCAAATTTCCCCCCAAAACCAAGCTACGTTGCACCCAAGCATGCTGAAAACAGCAATTTATACCACTTACTTTGTGTCTGAAGTAGAGCAGCTTCACTGATGAGTGCCTGATGCTGGACGAAACACATCATTTCATTCTAATCATGATCTACACTGCTAGTTCTGAATGTGAAATATTCCTTAATTTACATGCTACCAAAATGGCCAGAGTGGGAAAGATTTGAGACCTAGGTCTAGATTTAATGCCCATATCATAATGGAAATTGCTCATTCTCTTTTTTTGATGAAACTATATCCCAAATTTGAAATTTCTGAAAAGACTGTAAGTAAAGATTACTCATTAGAACGGCCTCGTCGAACGAGAAATATCACAACCCGCTTAAGCACACAATACGAGTATCTGTGTGAAAGTGCTTCATTGGGGGTTAGGTAACTAAATGAGCTTTAATAACTGTGTTATATCATTATCTATGTGAGGCGGTTCTAATGAGTAGCTTCAAAAACAATTTTGAGTGTGAGGCGACTCTAATGAGTACCAAACAATACTGCTGCTTGCATGGTCGAAATAAGAACAAAATTTGATCTCAGGTGAAGCTGGGGGGGGGGGGGGCTGCAGTTGATTTGTTTAGCTGAAAAAGTTTAAGTTTATGTTCAAATTAGTACAGCCTCGACCCGGTGAGTTGAACACCCAAATACAATTGAATTTTATTGGTCTAAGCAATGAGGCCAGGGAACCTGCTCGGGGGAATGGTCCCGACCAGTCCCTGCGGATCCTCATCATTAGGCCTTTAAGTGCCATCTCTATGAGGCGGTTCTAATGAGTGTAAGTATCCTAAGAGTGTTTTAATAAATACCCATATGCTAAGTCACCATACTGGTACAGTTAAAGTGAGTAAGCACTCAAAGCACATTTCAGTAGAAAAGGGAATACAATCACAAAAATCAACTTGCACAGCAGTGCTAGCCAGTCTGCAAAAACGGAGTATCACGGTCAGCCTGCTCGGATTGATTAATCAAATCCTTGTCAAAACTGTTTGTTTATGGCCATTTAATTGCATTTTCTTGTAAATAATGCAATTTGAGTTTTTCCTCAAGAGAACCAGGCTTTAAAAATGATTTTAAGAAAAATTTAAAATTTAAACTAAAATTCGGTAAAATTTTGAAATTTAAATTTAAATTTCTTTCAAAAATAATTTCAAATTATTTCTATTTTGGTTCCTGATCTGTGTGCGAAATTTCATCTGAATTCATTGAAAAATGACTGTTTTACAAAGATTTTTGTTTTTTTCACCTTCTCTCTTATAGGGTTCGGTGCACAATTAATCGGTCCCATTCAACTCCATGTAAAAAGGCAGAATTCGAGCATCTGCAAATTTTTCCAGGACATTGCTTGGACTTTTTTCTGTCTGTGAGTGGCAAGATCTGTCATTCACCTATCAAAAAAGTGAAAAGACAACCTACCTTGATAATCTCGTTTTCTCAGCATTCTCCGTTCTTTGGGGAACAGTCAAAAAATCCGGGCTGAAATCCAACCCGCGGCAGACGTTACCTGGGGAGTGCGCCGGGGAGTCTGTGACAAAATAGTCCACACAAAGATGCATTTTTCTACATCAGCCTGACAAACATAGACCAATGTTGAATCACATGTACATTTAAAGTCGAATAAAGCACCCATTTACGCCATAAAGGGCCCAGAAACGGCAAGTGCTAAATTTCTAAAGGTACTATTTTCGTGGGCTACCAAACCGGAAGACTGTAATTGTGTACTAACACCTTCAAGAATCTGCAAATTTTCGAATTTTTAAATTTTGTCTCTGTGACATATCAAACTCATATAGTTAAGCAAATAATCGTCCAAAAAGACTAACTCAGTCACCAAAAAGCGATACAAATCTAGGATTTCATATGTGACCCCCCTCACAAGCTGACACAAGCAAAAGTTCAATTATTCAAACTAGTCTAATGAAAAAGTTCATAGTTTCAATTATTTCAATGATTCTCAATAACCCAAAAGCAAATAAGAAAGTTTAGGCATCTGTAAGAGTCATTAAAGGATAATCTCACATAAACTTTAGTTACAAAATTTAAAAACTGAAGCTAAAAAATCAAATTTTAAAGTGATTTTAAGCAAAATCGCGAACAGTTTTGAATCACATTCAAATTTCCCCCCAAAACCAAGCTACGTTGCACCCAAGCATGCTGAAAACAGCAATTTATACCACTTACTTTGTGTCTGAAGTAGAGCAGCTTCACTGATGAGTGCCTGATGCTGGACGAAACACATCATTTCATTCTAATCATGATCTACACTGCTAGTTCTGAATGTGAAATATTCCTTAATTTACATGCTACCAAAATGGCCAGAGTGGGAAAGATTTGAGACCTAGGTCTAGATTTAATGCCCATATCATAATGGAAATTGCTCATTCTCTTTTTTTGATGAAACTATATCCCAAATTTGAAATTTCTGAAAAGACTGTAAGTAAAGATTACTCATTAGAACGGCCTCGTCGAACGAGAAATATCACAACCCGCTTAAGCACACAATACGAGTATCTGTGTGAAAGTGCTTCATTGGGGGTTAGGTAACTAAATGAGCTTTAATAACTGTGTTATATCATTATCTATGTGAGGCGGTTCTAATGAGTAGCTTCAAAAACAATTTTGAGTGTGAGGCGACTCTAATGAGTACCAAACAATACTGCTGCTTGCATGGTCGAAATAAGAACAAAATTTGATCTCAGGTGAAGCTGGGGGGGGGGGGCTGCAGTTGATTTGTTTAGCTGAAAAAGTTTAAGTTTATGTTCAAATTAGTACAGCCTCGACCCGGTGAGTTGAACACCCAAATACAATTGAATTTTATTGGTCTAAGCAATGAGGCCAGGGAACCTGCTCGGGGGAATGGTCCCGACCAGTCCCTGCGGATCCTCATCATTAGGCCTTTAAGTGCCATCTCTATGAGGCGGTTCTAATGAGTGTAAGTATCCTAAGAGTGTTTTAATAAATACCCATATGCTAAGTCACCATACTGGTACAGTTAAAGTGAGTAAGCACTCAAAGCACATTTCAGTAGAAAAGGGAATACAATCACAAAAATCAACTTGCACAGCAGTGCTAGCCAGTCTGCAAAAACGGAGTATCACGGTCAGCCTGCTCGGATTGATTAATCAAATCCTTGTCAAAACTGTTTGTTTATGGCCATTTAATTGCATTTTCTTGTAAATAATGCAATTTGAGTTTTTCCTCAAGAGAACCAGGCTTTAAAAATGATTTTAAGAAAAATTTAAAATTTAAACTAAAATTCGGTAAAATTTTGAAATTTAAATTTAAATTTCTTTCAAAAATAATTTCAAATTATTTCTATTTTGGTTCCTGATCTGTGTGCGAAATTTCATCTGAATTCATTGAAAAATGACTGTTTTACAAAGATTTTTGTTTTTTTCACCTTCTCTCTTATAGGGTTCGGTGCACAATTAATCGGTCCCATTCAACTCCATGTAAAAAGGCAGAATTCGAGCATCTGCAAATTTTTCCAGGACATTGCTTGGACTTTTTTCTGTCTGTGAGTGGCAAGATCTGTCATTCACCTATCAAAAAAGTGAAAAGACAACCTACCTTGATAATCTCGTTTTCTCAGCATTCTCCGTTCTTTGGGGAACAGTCAAAAAATCCGGGCTGAAATCCGACCCGCGGCAGACGTTACCTGGGGAGTGCGCCGGGGAGTCTGTGACAAAATAGTCCACACAAAGATGCATTTTTCTACATCAGCCTGACAAACATAGACCAATGTTGAATCACATGTACATTTAAAGTCGAATAAAGCACCCATTTACGCCATAAAGGGCCCAGAAACGGCAAGTGCTAAATTTCTAAAGGTACTATTTTCGTGGGCTACCAAACCGGAAGACTGTAATTGTGTACTAACACCTTCAAGAATCTGCAAATTTTCGAATTTTTAAATTTTGTCTCTGTGACATATCAAACTCATATAGTTAAGCAAATAATCGTCCAAAAAGACTAACTCAGTCACCAAAAAGCGATACAAATCTAGGATTTCATATGTGACCCCCCTCACAAGCTGACACAAGCAAAAGTTCAATTATTCAAACTAGTCTAATGAAAAAGTTCATAGTTTCAATTATTTCAATGATTCTCAATAACCCAAAAGCAAATAAGAAAGTTTAGGCATCTGTAAGAGTCATTAAAGGATAATCTCACATAAACTTTAGTTACAAAATTTAAAAACTGAAGCTAAAAAATCAAATTTTAAAGTGATTTTAAGCAAAATCGCGAACAGTTTTGAATCACATTCAAATTTCCCCCCAAAACCAAGCTACGTTGCACCCAAGCATGCTGAAAACAGCAATTTATACCACTTACTTTGTGTCTGAAGTAGAGCAGCTTCACTGATGAGTGCCTGATGCTGGACGAAACACATCATTTCATTCTAATCATGATCTACACTGCTAGTTCTGAATGTGAAATATTCCTTAATTTACATGCTACCAAAATGGCCAGAGTGGGAAAGATTTGAGACCTAGGTCTAGATTTAATGCCCATATCATAATGGAAATTGCTCATTCTCTTTTTTTGATGAAACTATATCCCAAATTTGAAATTTCTGAAAAGACTGTAAGTAAAGATTACTCATTAGAACGGCCTCGTCGAACGAGAAATATCACAACCCGCTTAAGCACACAATACGAGTATCTGTGTGAAAGTGCTTCATTGGGGGTTAGGTAACTAAATGAGCTTTAATAACTGTGTTATATCATTATCTATGTGAGGCGGTTCTAATGAGTAGCTTCAAAAACAATTTTGAGTGTGAGGCGACTCTAATGAGTACCAAACAATACTGCTGCTTGCATGGTCGAAATAAGAACAAAATTTGATCTCAGGTGAAGCTGGGGGGGGGGGGGCTGCAGTTGATTTGTTTAGCTGAAAAAGTTTAAGTTTATGTTCAAATTAGTACAGCCTCGACCCGGTGAGTTGAACACCCAAATACAATTGAATTTTATTGGTCTAAGCAATGAGGCCAGGGAACCTGCTCGGGGGAATGGTCCCGACCAGTCCCTGCGGATCCTCATCATTAGGCCTTTAAGTGCCATCTCTATGAGGCGGTTCTAATGAGTGTAAGTATCCTAAGAGTGTTTTAATAAATACCCATATGCTAAGTCACCATACTGGTACAGTTAAAGTGAGTAAGCACTCAAAGCACATTTCAGTAGAAAAGGGAATACAATCACAAAAATCAACTTGCACAGCAGTGCTAGCCAGTCTGCAAAAACGGAGTATCACGGTCAGCCTGCTCGGATTGATTAATCAAATCCTTGTCAAAACTGTTTGTTTATGGCCATTTAATTGCATTTTCTTGTAAATAATGCAATTTGAGTTTTTCCTCAAGAGAACCAGGCTTTAAAAATGATTTTAAGAAAAATTTAAAATTTAAACTAAAATTCGGTAAAATTTTGAAATTTAAATTTAAATTTCTTTCAAAAATAATTTCAAATTATTTCTATTTTGGTTCCTGATCTGTGTGCGAAATTTCATCTGAATTCATTGAAAAATGACTGTTTTACAAAGATTTTTGTTTTTTTCACCTTCTCTCTTATAGGGTTCGGTGCACAATTAATCGGTCCCATTCAACTCCATGTAAAAAGGCAGAATTCGAGCATCTGCAAATTTTTCCAGGACATTGCTTGGACTTTTTTCTGTCTGTGAGTGGCAAGATCTGTCATTCACCTATCAAAAAAGTGAAAAGACAACCTACCTTGATAATCTCGTTTTCTCAGCATTCTCCGTTCTTTGGGGAACAGTCAAAAAATCCGGGCTGAAATCCGACCCGCGGCAGACGTTACCTGGGGAGTGCGCCGGGGAGTCTGTGACAAAATAGTCCACACAAAGATGCATTTTTCTACATCAGCCTGACAAACATAGACCAATGTTGAATCACATGTACATTTAAAGTCGAATAAAGCACCCATTTACGCCATAAAGGGCCCAGAAACGGCAAGTGCTAAATTTCTAAAGGTACTATTTTCGTGGGCTACCAAACCGGAAGACTGTAATTGTGTACTAACACCTTCAAGAATCTGCAAATTTTCGAATTTTTAAATTTTGTCTCTGTGACATATCAAACTCATATAGTTAAGCAAATAATCGTCCAAAAAGACTAACTCAGTCACCAAAAAGCGATACAAATCTAGGATTTCATATGTGACCCCCCTCACAAGCTGACACAAGCAAAAGTTCAATTATTCAAACTAGTCTAATGAAAAAGTTCATAGTTTCAATTATTTCAATGATTCTCAATAACCCAAAAGCAAATAAGAAAGTTTAGGCATCTGTAAGAGTCATTAAAGGATAATCTCACATAAACTTTAGTTACAAAATTTAAAAACTGAAGCTAAAAAATCAAATTTTAAAGTGATTTTAAGCAAAATCGCGAACAGTTTTGAATCACATTCAAATTTCCCCCCAAAACCAAGCTACGTTGCACCCAAGCATGCTGAAAACAGCAATTTATACCACTTACTTTGTGTCTGAAGTAGAGCAGCTTCACTGATGAGTGCCTGATGCTGGACGAAACACATCATTTCATTCTAATCATGATCTACACTGCTAGTTCTGAATGTGAAATATTCCTTAATTTACATGCTACCAAAATGGCCAGAGTGGGAAAGATTTGAGACCTAGGTCTAGATTTAATGCCCATATCATAATGGAAATTGCTCATTCTCTTTTTTTGATGAAACTATATCCCAAATTTGAAATTTCTGAAAAGACTGTAAGTAAAGATTACTCATTAGAACGGCCTCGTCGAACGAGAAATATCACAACCCGCTTAAGCACACAATACGAGTATCTGTGTGAAAGTGCTTCATTGGGGGTTAGGTAACTAAATGAGCTTTAATAACTGTGTTATATCATTATCTATGTGAGGCGGTTCTAATGAGTAGCTTCAAAAACAATTTTGAGTGTGAGGCGACTCTAATGAGTACCAAACAATACTGCTGCTTGCATGGTCGAAATAAGAACAAAATTTGATCTCAGGTGAAGCTGGGGGGGGGGGGCTGCAGTTGATTTGTTTAGCTGAAAAAGTTTAAGTTTATGTTCAAATTAGTACAGCCTCGACCCGGTGAGTTGAACACCCAAATACAATTGAATTTTATTGGTCTAAGCAATGAGGCCAGGGAACCTGCTCGGGGGAATGGTCCCGACCAGTCCCTGCGGATCCTCATCATTAGGCCTTTAAGTGCCATCTCTATGAGGCGGTTCTAATGAGTGTAAGTATCCTAAGAGTGTTTTAATAAATACCCATATGCTAAGTCACCATACTGGTACAGTTAAAGTGAGTAAGCACTCAAAGCACATTTCAGTAGAAAAGGGAATACAATCACAAAAATCAACTTGCACAGCAGTGCTAGCCAGTCTGCAAAAACGGAGTATCACGGTCAGCCTGCTCGGATTGATTAATCAAATCCTTGTCAAAACTGTTTGTTTATGGCCATTTAATTGCATTTTCTTGTAAATAATGCAATTTGAGTTTTTCCTCAAGAGAACCAGGCTTTAAAAATGATTTTAAGAAAAATTTAAAATTTAAACTAAAATTCGGTAAAATTTTGAAATTTAAATTTAAATTTCTTTCAAAAATAATTTCAAATTATTTCTATTTTGGTTCCTGATCTGTGTGCGAAATTTCATCTGAATTCATTGAAAAATGACTGTTTTACAAAGATTTTTGTTTTTTTCACCTTCTCTCTTATAGGGTTCGGTGCACAATTAATCGGTCCCATTCAACTCCATGTAAAAAGGCAGAATTCGAGCATCTGCAAATTTTTCCAGGACATTGCTTGGACTTTTTTCTGTCTGTGAGTGGCAAGATCTGTCATTCACCTATCAAAAAAGTGAAAAGACAACCTACCTTGATAATCTCGTTTTCTCAGCATTCTCCGTTCTTTGGGGAACAGTCAAAAAATCCGGGCTGAAATCCGACCCGCGGCAGACGTTACCTGGGGAGTGCGCCGGGGAGTCTGTGACAAAATAGTCCACACAAAGATGCATTTTTCTACATCAGCCTGACAAACATAGACCAATGTTGAATCACATGTACATTTAAAGTCGAATAAAGCACCCATTTACGCCATAAAGGGCCCAGAAACGGCAAGTGCTAAATTTCTAAAGGTACTATTTTCGTGGGCTACCAAACCGGAAGACTGTAATTGTGTACTAACACCTTCAAGAATCTGCAAATTTTCGAATTTTTAAATTTTGTCTCTGTGACATATCAAACTCATATAGTTAAGCAAATAATCGTCCAAAAAGACTAACTCAGTCACCAAAAAGCGATACAAATCTAGGATTTCATATGTGACCCCCCTCACAAGCTGACACAAGCAAAAGTTCAATTATTCAAACTAGTCTAATGAAAAAGTTCATAGTTTCAATTATTTCAATGATTCTCAATAACCCAAAAGCAAATAAGAAAGTTTAGGCATCTGTAAGAGTCATTAAAGGATAATCTCACATAAACTTTAGTTACAAAATTTAAAAACTGAAGCTAAAAAATCAAATTTTAAAGTGATTTTAAGCAAAATCGCGAACAGTTTTGAATCACATTCAAATTTCCCCCCAAAACCAAGCTACGTTGCACCCAAGCATGCTGAAAACAGCAATTTATACCACTTACTTTGTGTCTGAAGTAGAGCAGCTTCACTGATGAGTGCCTGATGCTGGACGAAACACATCATTTCATTCTAATCATGATCTACACTGCTAGTTCTGAATGTGAAATATTCCTTAATTTACATGCTACCAAAATGGCCAGAGTGGGAAAGATTTGAGACCTAGGTCTAGATTTAATGCCCATATCATAATGGAAATTGCTCATTCTCTTTTTTTGATGAAACTATATCCCAAATTTGAAATTTCTGAAAAGACTGTAAGTAAAGATTACTCATTAGAACGGCCTCGTCGAACGAGAAATATCACAACCCGCTTAAGCACACAATACGAGTATCTGTGTGAAAGTGCTTCATTGGGGGTTAGGTAACTAAATGAGCTTTAATAACTGTGTTATATCATTATCTATGTGAGGCGGTTCTAATGAGTAGCTTCAAAAACAATTTTGAGTGTGAGGCGACTCTAATGAGTACCAAACAATACTGCTGCTTGCATGGTCGAAATAAGAACAAAATTTGATCTCAGGTGAAGCTGGGGGGGGGGGGCTGCAGTTGATTTGTTTAGCTGAAAAAGTTTAAGTTTATGTTCAAATTAGTACAGCCTCGACCCGGTGAGTTGAACACCCAAATACAATTGAATTTTATTGGTCTAAGCAATGAGGCCAGGGAACCTGCTCGGGGGAATGGTCCCGACCAGTCCCTGCGGATCCTCATCATTAGGCCTTTAAGTGCCATCTCTATGAGGCGGTTCTAATGAGTGTAAGTATCCTAAGAGTGTTTTAATAAATACCCATATGCTAAGTCACCATACTGGTACAGTTAAAGTGAGTAAGCACTCAAAGCACATTTCAGTAGAAAAGGGAATACAATCACAAAAATCAACTTGCACAGCAGTGCTAGCCAGTCTGCAAAAACGGAGTATCACGGTCAGCCTGCTCGGATTGATTAATCAAATCCTTGTCAAAACTGTTTGTTTATGGCCATTTAATTGCATTTTCTTGTAAATAATGCAATTTGAGTTTTTCCTCAAGAGAACCAGGCTTTAAAAATGATTTTAAGAAAAATTTAAAATTTAAACTAAAATTCGGTAAAATTTTGAAATTTAAATTTAAATTTCTTTCAAAAATAATTTCAAATTATTTCTATTTTGGTTCCTGATCTGTGTGCGAAATTTCATCTGAATTCATTGAAAAATGACTGTTTTACAAAGATTTTTGTTTTTTTCACCTTCTCTCTTATAGGGTTCGGTGCACAATTAATCGGTCCCATTCAACTCCATGTAAAAAGGCAGAATTCGAGCATCTGCAAATTTTTCCAGGACATTGCTTGGACTTTTTTCTGTCTGTGAGTGGCAAGATCTGTCATTCACCTATCAAAAAAGTGAAAAGACAACCTACCTTGATAATCTCGTTTTCTCAGCATTCTCCGTTCTTTGGGGAACAGTCAAAAAATCCGGGCTGAAATCCGACCCGCGGCAGACGTTACCTGGGGAGTGCGCCGGGGAGTCTGTGACAAAATAGTCCACACAAAGATGCATTTTTCTACATCAGCCTGACAAACATAGACCAATGTTGAATCACATGTACATTTAAAGTCGAATAAAGCACCCATTTACGCCATAAAGGGCCCAGAAACGGCAAGTGCTAAATTTCTAAAGGTACTATTTTCGTGGGCTACCAAACCGGAAGACTGTAATTGTGTACTAACACCTTCAAGAATCTGCAAATTTTCGAATTTTTAAATTTTGTCTCTGTGACATATCAAACTCATATAGTTAAGCAAATAATCGTCCAAAAAGACTAACTCAGTCACCAAAAAGCGATACAAATCTAGGATTTCATATGTGACCCCCCTCACAAGCTGACACAAGCAAAAGTTCAATTATTCAAACTAGTCTAATGAAAAAGTTCATAGTTTCAATTATTTCAATGATTCTCAATAACCCAAAAGCAAATAAGAAAGTTTAGGCATCTGTAAGAGTCATTAAAGGATAATCTCACATAAACTTTAGTTACAAAATTTAAAAACTGAAGCTAAAAAATCAAATTTTAAAGTGATTTTAAGCAAAATCGCGAACAGTTTTGAATCACATTCAAATTTCCCCCCAAAACCAAGCTACGTTGCACCCAAGCATGCTGAAAACAGCAATTTATACCACTTACTTTGTGTCTGAAGTAGAGCAGCTTCACTGATGAGTGCCTGATGCTGGACGAAACACATCATTTCATTCTAATCATGATCTACACTGCTAGTTCTGAATGTGAAATATTCCTTAATTTACATGCTACCAAAATGGCCAGAGTGGGAAAGATTTGAGACCTAGGTCTAGATTTAATGCCCATATCATAATGGAAATTGCTCATTCTCTTTTT
Organism: Loripinus fragilis; assembly: GCA_964019695.1. NCBI lineage: Eukaryota > Metazoa > Mollusca > Bivalvia > Lucinida > Lucinidae > Loripinus > Loripinus fragilis. The sequence continues at coordinate 5,215,117 of OZ026525.1, forward strand.
TTGATGAAACTATATCCCAAATTTGAAATTTCTGAAAAGACTGTAAGTAAAGATTACTCATTAGAACGGCCTCGTCGAACGAGAAATATCACAACCCGCTTAAGCACACAATACGAGTATCTGTGTGAAAGTGCTTCATTGGGGGTTAGGTAACTAAATGAGCTTTAATAACTGTGTTATATCATTATCTATGTGAGGCGGTTCTAATGAGTAGCTTCAAAAACAATTTTGAGTGTGAGGCGACTCTAATGAGTACCAAACAATACTGCTGCTTGCATGGTCGAAATAAGAACAAAATTTGATCTCAGGTGAAGCTGGGGGGGGGGGGCTGCAGTTGATTTGTTTAGCTGAAAAAGTTTAAGTTTATGTTCAAATTAGTACAGCCTCGACCCGGTGAGTTGAACACCCAAATACAATTGAATTTTATTGGTCTAAGCAATGAGGCCAGGGAACCTGCTCGGGGGAATGGTCCCGACCAGTCCCTGCGGATCCTCATCATTAGGCCTTTAAGTGCCATCTCTATGAGGCGGTTCTAATGAGTGTAAGTATCCTAAGAGTGTTTTAATAAATACCCATATGCTAAGTCACCATACTGGTACAGTTAAAGTGAGTAAGCACTCAAAGCACATTTCAGTAGAAAAGGGAATACAATCACAAAAATCAACTTGCACAGCAGTGCTAGCCAGTCTGCAAAAACGGAGTATCACGGTCAGCCTGCTCGGATTGATTAATCAAATCCTTGTCAAAACTGTTTGTTTATGGCCATTTAATTGCATTTTCTTGTAAATAATGCAATTTGAGTTTTTCCTCAAGAGAACCAGGCTTTAAAAATGATTTTAAGAAAAATTTAAAATTTAAACTAAAATTCGGTAAAATTTTGAAATTTAAATTTAAATTTCTTTCAAAAATAATTTCAAATTATTTCTATTTTGGTTCCTGATCTGTGTGCGAAATTTCATCTGAATTCATTGAAAAATGACTGTTTTACAAAGATTTTTGTTTTTTTCACCTTCTCTCTTATAGGGTTCGGTGCACAATTAATCGGTCCCATTCAACTCCATGTAAAAAGGCAGAATTCGAGCATCTGCAAATTTTTCCAGGACATTGCTTGGACTTTTTTCTGTCTGTGAGTGGCAAGATCTGTCATTCACCTATCAAAAAAGTGAAAAGACAACCTACCTTGATAATCTCGTTTTCTCAGCATTCTCCGTTCTTTGGGGAACAGTCAAAAAATCCGGGCTGAAATCCGACCCGCGGCAGACGTTACCTGGGGAGTGCGCCGGGGAGTCTGTGACAAAATAGTCCACACAAAGATGCATTTTTCTACATCAGCCTGACAAACATAGACCAATGTTGAATCACATGTACATTTAAAGTCGAATAAAGCACCCATTTACGCCATAAAGGGCCCAGAAACGGCAAGTGCTAAATTTCTAAAGGTACTATTTTCGTGGGCTACCAAACCGGAAGACTGTAATTGTGTACTAACACCATACGTTGTCCACCTCGATGTGACTTGTAGACCTGTGTGACTGGTGTCTTGGCATTGGGAGCATCGCCAGTGTAGCTGCAAGCTTGACCCAATCTCCTGCAAAGCAAAGTGTTTTTATCACCAGAAGTTATATTGGGCCTCGTCGCGAGAAAACCTGTCTTCGGGGTTTCCGACAAAGCGAGTTTCAAACCAGTCTCCTCAGCTACAGAGACTAGCTAGAAAATTGTCACCTGTAGCAAGATTACATATGATACTTTCTAAAAATCGAACAACAAAGGCGCTGATCAGACTGCGCGGATGCGCAGGCTGGTCTGCGCCTGTGTTGTTCGCAAACCTCCGAAGACAGGTTTTCTCGCGTTGAGGCCCATTATTAATCCTTGTATTCGGGAAACCGGGTAAATTTGCATACAGTAAATACCCAGATGAAAGGCAGCATGATGCTGCATTTCATCATGGTCTACACTGTTTGTTAAGGCAAAAAAGCCTCATACAATGTTTTTCGCAATTATAACCGGACACCACTAGATATGTGCAATGGACTATCCCAAGTTTATTGTATCAGATCAGAACGGAAGATTCCATTGTTATACGAAGGGTTTAGGTTTATGCCATACTCAACCTATTAACAATTTTTTCCGCTAATCACGACATCTCCTCTGCTTTTAAATCTAGTTTAGTGGCCGATATTGCAAACAAAATGAACCAGAACCAGAACCAGAACCAGACGGCTCCATTAGGATACATTTTGTTTGCTTCTCTGATACAATTCGTACCACAGCAGACGTAAGAAGACAATATTTTCTTGGCAAAACAGCAGGATAAAGGTTAAATGGAATGCGTGCATAACTTTTTTATCTTCTGAACAGTGTAGATCCAGATCAGCTGGCTTCATCAGAAGCCATCTGATCCATTGGCGTAGCTCCCATTACGCAGTTACGTACGTGTGTAATAAAAATAGCAACATTCAAGGGAGGTCACCTTATGTGATAAGTGATTTTCCATACTATAAGGAACTACTCTGAAAGGAAAGAATTCGCTCCCCTGGGAGCAAATTCTTTCCCTAAAGAGAGTTCCCAATTTGAAAAGGGACGCAATTGAAAATAACAACTGCTTGATTAAGTAGCCTCGCTTTTATGCGTAAATTCTTCAGCGTTTACACTGGATGAATTCTAATGAAGTATCCCAACTTTGAGGTTTTGCTCAATTTATTACTATTATTTTATTATTATTATTATTATTATTATTATTATTATTATTATTATTATTATTATTATTATTCCAACCAAATTTTGCCGGACGAATTCTCAGAATTAACCAGTGGGCGGAATTTTCTGAAACTTTGGGATATGGTTGATATGAATGTGAAGTTGTGTAAGAAGGATTTAAAATTCAAAATGTCGGACTCTTGAGGCTGGCCCACGGCCATGGGCGTACCCAAAACCACCCAAATTTTTGTCAGGACTATTTCTCACTAACCACTCAAGGGAGGTCCAACTTTTCCCAGCGGGGGGAGGGGGGTGGTCCAATACCTACGGAAACCAATAGAACGTGTGTTTTCTGGGGGATGGGTTCTGGACCATCTACCCCCCCCCCCCTCTGGATTTGCGCGTGTGCTCTGTGATACTAACACCTGCCTAGAATGTCAATGGGTGTGTGTGATTGGTGGGTTTTACAGACCCCCAAACAGCACAGCAGATTACTTTACTATTTTAAGCGAAAGCATTGACAGAGCATATAACACAAACATACCAGATATTGTTATAACTGGAGATTTTAATTTTAATATGAGAACCAACGGAAACAATAAAATAAAAGATTTAATTCAAAATTACAACTTAGAACAACTGATAAATGAAGACACGCACTTCACAGAAAATTCATCATCCCTTATAGACTTGATTCTCGTACGCAACAGTTCAAATGTTTTGATGAGTGGTGTAGCTGATTCATTTATACCAGACCAAATCCGATTCCACTGTCCAATACTTGTTTTACTTAAATTTCTGCGCCCGTCAACTAAATCGTTTAAGCGCAAAATACGTAACTATGAACGAGCTGATTTTACCCAATTTCGTGAAAATTTGATAACATTTAATCTCGAGGAAAAGCTAGTTACAGAAAATATCGATGATAACGTAGTATGTATACAAGAAGCCCTAGATGTTGCTTGTGAAAATTCCGTTCCAAGCAAAATAGTTACAATAAGGCCTGACGAGCCACCATGGATAACTTGCCATATTAAAAATCTCATCCGAAAACGAAAACGCGCTTTCAGGAAATTCAAAAAAACACCCAATCAGTCATTATGGGAAAAATTTAAGGCCCTGAGAAATAAGGTCGTCAATGAAATTAGATTGTCAAAAACGAATTACTTCGACAAGCTTGAAGATATCTTATCTAAAGAAAATGTCAACTCTAAATTATTTTGGAAAACGTCCAAACAAATACTCGGTGTAAGTAAAACATCTCATACAATACCAACATTGAAGCTCGACAATAAATTTGCTGAGAATAATGCTGATAAGGCTAATATGTTAAACGAATATTTCAGTTCCCAGTCTGTTGTTAATGATATAAATAAAACGTTGCCTCCACGCACGGATACTAATAATGAGCTCAACTCCATAACTATATCAGAACAAGAAGTTAAAGATGTCTTAGATAATTTAAATGTAACTAAGGCATGTGGCCCCGACCTTATAAGTCCTCGCTTACTGAAGGAAGGCGCGTCCGTGTTGTCTAAGCCTTTAGCAATGGTATTTAATCGCTCATTATTACAAGGTTATTTCCCCTCAAATTGGAAAGACGCCAACGTCACCGCTATCCACAAAAAAGAAGATAAATCGGTTCCTTCAAATTATAGGCCAATATCCTTACTTAGCCAATTGGGGAAAGTCATGGAAAGGTGTGTGCACAAACATATTTTCAACTACATTAGTGAAAATAGTCTTCTCACCCCCTTTCAGTCCGGATTCATCCAAGGCGATTCAACTACTTTCCAGTTATTACACACATATCACTCATTTTTAGAAGCAGTTGACAGTGGTAAAGAAGTGCGTGTTGTTTTCTGTGACATCAGCAAGGCTTTTGACAGAGTATGGCACAAAGGTCTATTACATAAACTAGCCTGCATGGGTATTTCTGGATCTCTTTTCCAATGGTTCCAAAGTTATCTCTCAAACCGTAGGCAGCGCGTTGTTCTGAATGGGGTAGAATCTAATTGGGCCGACGTTTTAGCAGGAGTTCCCCAGGGCTCCATTCTTGGTCCCTTGCTTTTTTTGATTTACATTAATGATATTGTAAATAACATTCGATCATCAATACGTCTTTTTGCAGACGACACAAGTATATACATTATCATTGACGACCCACAAACTGCAGCTTTTATTCTTAATTCTGATCTTGATACTATCAATGTCTGGGCCAATGATTGGCTAGTAGACTTTAATCCAACAAAAACGACTTCTCTTCTTATATCTCGCAGACAGCTCCCAATTGCCCATCCTCCACTAGAAATGAACAATGTTATCTTGAACGAAACCACCTCTCACAGACATTTAGGACTTACCTTCTCTAATACATGTAACTGGTCAGATCACATCCAAAGAGTGACCGATACAGCATGGTCAAGATTAAATCTTATGAGAGCTCTCAAGTTTAAGGTCAATAGACAAGCACTAGAAAAAATGTACTTCGCATTCATACGTCCCTTGCTTGAGTATAGTGACTCAGTTTGGGACAACTGTTCCAATGAAGCAAAAAGACAGCTTGATTCTATCCATCACGAGGCAGCTAGAATAATCACAGGAGGCACCAAGCTCTGTAGCCTTGAAAAACTTCTGGCTGATCTAGGATGGGATTCATTGCAAGAACGTCGCACCAAACATAAGCTCGTGATATTTTATAAAATCATAAATAACCTTACACCAAATTACTTGCAGGAATTTGTACCCCCTCTTGTTCAGGATGGTAATCCTTATAGACTTCGGAATTCTAGCGATATTCGCACTATTCATACTAACACAAATTTGTTTTATAACTCGTTTTATCCCTCAACAATTAGAGAATGGAATAACTTAGCACAAGAAATAAAAGATGCCAGCTCTGTAGCGTCTTTCAAATACCAACTCAACAGAGAAACAAGGAATCGTGCACCCCCTAAGTATTACTCAGCTGGTTCAAGAAAAGGGCAAATTCTCCACGCAAGATTACGCATGCAATGTAGCTCACTAAATGCCGATCTCTATCGTAAAAATATAATACCTAGCCCGTCTTGCTCATGTGGTGGTTTTGAGAGTGCATACCATTTCTTCTATATTTGTCCTCAATTAACAGCAGTACGTGAAAGGTATCTGGGTGATGTCCTTAGAAACCACACTACCCATGAGCTCCTTTGCGGCAAACCGGAGTTTACAAATGATGAAAATGTATCACTATTTCTTAAAGTCCAAGATTTTATAATTAAGTCAAAAAGATTTGAACAATAGGCCCACCAGACTATATACTTGTAAACCAATGTATTATACTTGTCCAGGCCTGAGCTATGATGTTTTGTCTCGTTAAAGCTTGTCTATCTTCCAAAGTGTACTGAAGGAATACGGTCAACATACTTTTTTCTTTCCTCCTTTCAACTTTTATAACTCTATCTTTCCCATTTCAAATATGAAAAAGACTCTCTTGCACCCACTCTTACGATTTCCAACTAATGTTGTGCAAATAAATACGCAGTTTAATAACTCTCCATCTCCCTCTCATTGCCCTCTCTCTCTCTCTCTCTCTCTTGTTTTCCTAAAATAAATATCTTTCTCATTTGTTTTCTTTACATATTCTACCTGTAGCGCTAGTTGATTATTCTTTGTAATGTTTCTATACTATTCACATATGCTGTATATACATTTTGTGTCAGGAAATGGCTTACATATAAGCTTAAAGCTTACTGTCAGATCCTGAAAATATTAACATTGTATATATTTGTCTACATGCAAATTATCTGAATAAAATATTGTTTAAACCAATGGGTGTGTGTGGCAGCCATAACTTGCAGTGTTACTAACCGCGGAATATCACAAATGAAATTATGCATCAGGTTGTTTTTTGTTTACCTTTTCCGCCATTTTAATCCACTAATGCAGTGTGGGTACATGTATAGCCGCTACCCGCCATTCCTGTCCTCTATGACACGTAGGTTGCTAGTTTTTTTCTCATTTTTAACTGGCATAATCTATACTTTTAGCCACCACCAGGTGGCTGTAGTAACATCTTTACCAGTGTGCCAACGGGCTGCACCAACATACCCCACCCACCCCCTTGCAGCTGAACATTTCTAATTTGATAACGAGCAAACAAACCTACGAACGGACTTGTAAACGGAAAGACTAAAACTATGTAGCCATAAATGCTGGGGTATACATATGTCAAAATAATACCTTAGTTCATCCATCCTGACTTGTCTCATGAATTCTAATACGTTAATGAAAAACTACTCATTCACAGAACTCGTGAATCATGCACAATGTAGTTTACGAAATACAATTGAAAACATTTAGTGCAAACCCTCAGGCCATAAGCTATTGTAGAGTAACCCTTGTTCTGTTGAGCCTGGATCTATCCAGTGGCGGATCCAGCTGGGGTTCAGGGGTTTGCTTAAACCCCTCTGTCCAACCCCCTCCCCGCCCCACCCCCCGTTTTTAAATATCCAATGAAAATAAAATAATTTGGTCTCAGTGAGACCAAATTATTTCATTTTCATGGGATATTTTAAGAAAAATTAGATAAAATTATGGCCGTAATCGAAGCGACCACACAAATGCACGCACTCATGCACACGCGCGCACACACACACACACACACACACACACACACATACATTTTGACATATGAAACCCTTTCCAGAAATCCTGGATCCACCCTTGCTATCCTCTATCGAATTAAATATTGTAGATCCAGACCAGCTTAATTATTCTCGTAAGTTCATTGCATGCTGAGTAATTTTACTTGCCTTCTCGGTCGTCTGCTGATTTCAAGGTTTCAAAAAAAGTATTTCAGGGATACTATCAGCATGTCAAACAGTTTCGCAATCACCTTTGCAAGCAGTTTAGACCCGGACCCGATCTGGGTCTAAACTGCTTGCAAAGATGCTTAGCAGACAAGAGTTAAAAAATAGTGGACATCCAGACCATCTGGTTTCTGATGAGGCCACCACTTTTTATATGCGTCTGTTTTTTCTAGTTTTTATTTCATTTTATTTTTTACAAAATTAGCAAATTAACGATACGATTAGCAAGAATATTTTCAAAAATACCGATTACCATCCGAGTGTCAAACAGTTTGGATCCAGATCAGACCCAACATAATACTGGGTCTAAGTTGTTTACAGAGGTCATCAGCAAAAAAATCGTCATTAGCGAGGATAAAAATAAAAAACAGTGTAGATCCTGATCCCGTATGCCCGAGTTAATAGTTGAGCCGCGTCATGAGATTTCCAACAATGTGGTATGTGCGACCACCAAAGGCTCAGACCAGCCTGCACATACGCGCAGTCTGATCAGAGCCTTTGCTAGTCGCTTGAATATACTTCGAATGTTAAGCTACTGACTGAACATCATTTGGATTTTCTAAGCTTAAATGGAGGATGCACAGGCTCGTCTGAGTCTACACGTGTCAAAATGCCACATTGTTGGAAATCACATACCGCGGCTCAATTATGAACCGCGACAAGACAAAGCCATATTTTTGTCTGAAATAACATGAAGAAGTATTAACCTGAGAACTGTTTCACACCTTTTGCATGTTATTAGATATCTTAGTGTGAAAAACGAAACTATATTATATAATTAAGATATGACCTGTGTAAAGGCGTGAATGTTTAATAAATTTAAATGTCGACTAAAGCATGTTAAGTGTCATCTTCAATTTACAATACTTCTTAGAAAAGTTTAGTCCAACGACTTTTTCGTCTTTGTTCCTTTCCTTTTGATTACGTAATTTGTTTGTGTATGTGCATAACACTCAATGGCTGTCCAAACGTTCGTTTTGATGCGTATACCAACGTACTGTAGCGTGTTCGTAACGTATTAAAAACGTATCTCTAAATTATTCAGCGTACACCAACGTACTTGGTGAATTTTCATACGTCCTCATACATTGGTGCTAACGTACCTTACCGTATGCATAGCTTACTCATTGCGTACATCTTACTTATATACCCAACGTATATAAGCAATGCGTCGGCATACGCTGAAGATTTTTTATGCAAGTACAAAATTTTGGGATCTATTCGCCGTATGACAACGCATACCAACGTACGTACAGTAGCGTGTTTGTAACGTGTTTAAAACTTATCTCTAAAGTATTCAGCGTACACCAACGTACTTGCTTTATTTCTCATACGTCCGCATACGTTGATGCTAACGTACTCCATCGTATGCACAATTTACCTACTGCGTACATGTACATCTAGCGTATGCCTAACGCATAGAAGCAGTACGTTCGCATACGCTGTAATTTTTAAGAATGCACTAAATGTTGGACCTCTTGGCCGTATGTCAACGTATACCAACGTTCTATAGCGTATTCGTAACGTGTTTGAAACTTATTTCTAACGTACTCAGCGTATACCAACGTACTCGCTGAATTTTTCATACGTCGGTATACGTTGGTGCTATACGTCGTAGTGTGACAGAGCCTATACATCGTCTAACAGAAATTAATACCCATCGATTTTTAACGTTCGTTTATTCGAGTTCGTTTCGGACTTGCAGAGGCCTTCATAACTGTCGGGACTGCAACCCTGATGATAACTATGTTTATATGAAAGATCTTTATAAACCATGATTTTTGATACCAGTTTCGTCTTAATCGGTTGAATAATGTGGAAGTTATGGGCGTTTGAATATTTGCAAATGGACTGTTATGGAAGTGGCCATATTGTAGGCTTAGTGACGTCACTCAGCCTAATTAAATATGCGTAATCAAAATACAAGACAAACCAATGAATTATTTGCATAAATCTTAAATGAAACATTTTCTTTGTGTATAAAGCTACATGTCTGCTGAAACACAGATGATGTGATAGTAGTGATAACTAAAAGTTAAGCAGTTGAAAAAAATCTGAAAACTAATTAAATATTCAAAATGGCGGCTAAATGTTGGCCATATTGAATTTTTTAAATGCCCATTACTTACCCATTTTTCATCCGATTTTGGTGATACTTGAATCAAAATTCATGGTTCATAGAGCTCTTTCTGACAAAACATACTTATCATTAGGGTTGCTGTCAATTTTGGGTATTGTCCACGCGCATCATTCCTGCGGGAGGGGGGGGGGGGGAGGGGGGGGAAACGTGGAAAGTTGTCTTAGTCCCATCTTTCGGCCATTTTCAAATTCGCATCAATACAGGTGTCAGATACGTTTACGTCTGGTGGATATTTCCGCATTTTCCGGACAAAATAGAGTAACTAAAATGTGTCCGAAATATCTATTGACCCGTTATTATAAATGATCGTCTCAGTACCAAATACTGATAAAAATAGATCTGGCGAATTCAAACAATTATATACAATATTATCAAGTTTATACCATGTATGCGAATACGAATATGGCCGGCACTCGGATCGTGTGTCCAATATATTATATGGTTAATTTGGGAGGCGCGCGATCTGACCTTGTAGCCTAGTGGTTAGCGCGTCAGACTCTTAAACCAGCAGATCAGGATCGATTCCTGGTGGATACCTATTAAACATTGTTTTTTTTTCTTCTTCTTTTTCAACTTTATAATAATGAATTACTTCCTACCAGTAATATGAATTGATATAAATGACAAAAAGTACAATCCGTAGCGTTTTATATTGAAATATCCTCAAAATATTTGGGGGTAGGGGTAAATATACCTCTTTGGACGAAAATTAGTCTGGTGACCCCCATTTTTATTCGTTTTTCTAAAAGATTATATAAAAGTCTATGAAATAAAAACAAAACTTTGAGATTGTTCATGCCAATTTTTAAAAGTACACTCCATAACTTTTTATATTGATTTATACTCAAAATATGTGGGGTAGGGGTAAATTTTGCTCTCTTGAACGAAAATTAGTGGGGTGACCCCCATTTTTTATTCTTTTTTGTAAAAGGTTATATAAAAGTCTAAGGAATAAAAATAAAACTTTGAGGTTGCTAATACCAGATTTTTAAAAGTACACTCCATAACATTTTATATTGAATTATCCTCAAAATATGTGGGGGGGTAGGGGTAAATTTTGCTCTCTTTAAAGAAATTTAGTCTGGTGACCCCCATTTTTTCTTCTTTTTTTCTAAAAGGTTATATAAAAGTCTATGAAATAAAAACAAAACTTTAAGATTGTTAATGCCAGATTTTTTGAAAGTACACGCCATAACGTTTTATATTGAATTATCTTCAAAATATGTGGGGGTATGGGTAAATTTTTCTCTCCTGAAAGAAAATTAGTCTGGTGACCCCCGATTTTTGTTCTTTTCTCTGAAAGGTTATATAAAAGTCTATAAAATAAAAACAAAACTTTGAGACTGTTAATGCTAGATTTTTTAATGTACAATTTTATCTAAAAATCGTATTCCTATTTTTTTTTGGGGGGGGGGGGATTCCCAAAATATATCATTCAGTATCTTGTCACGGCTTGGGAAAACAAATAAATTTTCACTTTTCCTATAAAGCTTGATGTCGTGAGTAATAATTTAAATTAAAATAAAGAAGCTGGATGGCGATTACAACTATTAAACTTAATATTAAGGACTTGTTTTTTTTTCCAGAAAATTGGTAAAATGCTGAAAGCTTTCATGTCAGATTATGAAAAATCGAGCATGGGGACATATTCTTTTCATTTCATTAATCGACAGTCCTTATATAAAACAAACTGTATGCAAAGAATTAAAAGGATCTTAAATCGGGAAGTATTTCCCGCAATTGCCCCTAATTAAGGACATATGCTACTAAATACTTCCCATATTGAAATATTTTCAATACTTTGCATACAGTTTGTTTTATGCATGGGCTATCCATTTATGAAATAAAAAGGATATGTCACCGTGCTTATTTTTTCAGAATCTCATATTGAAGTTTACAGCATTTGACCAATTTTCTAGAAATATAAAATAATAACACTAGTCCTAATTACCGAGCTAAAACGGTTGTAATCTTCAGCCAGCTTCTTTCTTTTAACTTAAATTACTGCCCATGACCTCAAACTTTTAAGAAAATGTGCATGTTTACTTGTTATCCCATGCTGTGACAAGATACTGCGTGATATATTTTGGCAATTCGTCGAAAAATGGAATCTGTTTTTAGAATAAATCCTGTATTAAAAAATCTGATATTGAAAATCTTGATAATTTATTTTTAATTCATGGACTATTATAATACCTTTCAGAAAAAAGAATAAAAATCTGGGGTCACCGAACTAATTCTCTTTCTAGAGGGCCAAATTTAACCCCACCCCATAGGTTTCATGTGTAATTCAATATAAAAAGTTCGGGGATGACCATTTCGGTCGTTTTGATGATGCCATATTACTAGTATATGAAGTAATTTAGCATTAAAATGTTAAAAAAGAAAGAAAAACACACTGAAAATATGTGCGCATCCGGGAATCGATCCTGGTCCTCTGGCTTTGTAGCCAGACACGCTAACCACTAGGCCACGAGGTCAGGTCGTGCACCGCTCTAAATAACCATACAAATAGTATAGACTCGGCCACTATCGTATTCGTAACCAGGGTTATTGTGTACGTCGTTTGATTTCGACTGAGCTACATTTATCTGTCTTTAGTGCTGAGACGATCAGTTCTGAAAAGATGTCAATAGATATTTCGAACACACTTTAATTAGTTATTTTGTGAAGAAAATGTCGGAACACCGACGTGACATAAGAATATCGGAAGCTGTGTTGATCCGAATCCGTTAAGGGTCGAAAGACAGGACCCAGACAACTTTCCCCGTTTGCAGACGCGGGAAAGGTGCGCATTGGAAATAGCCGCATATGTCTTTAAGAATTAAACACTCGCTGCAGTCCAATTTATACCTTTCCTATGCGTTCTAAAGTCGGGTCAAGCACAGTGCCCGTGCTTCTTCCCTGTTTTTGCGGTCAATTTCGGCCTGAAATATAGGAAGCGTTTTTGTAAGTTGTTTGTTTTTGATCGGACATCTAAAAGTAATTGCGATATCTACACGTCAATTCCGACTGGTGACACGCTTTTCCTTGAGGATCCATCTTGTCGTCGACGCGGAGGTATGAAAGGAAGGAATCGCCCAGCATCGTCAGACGCACCCGGACACCGCATTGTCAACGGCATCTCCGGAAGGGTCACGTGTGTGTGTGTGTGTGTGTGTGTGTGTGTGTGTGTGTGTGTGTGTGTGTGTGTGTGTGTGTGTGTGTGTGTGTGTGTGTGTGTGTGTGTGTGTGTGTGTGTGTGTGTGTGTGTGTGTGTGTGTGTGTGTGTGTGTGTGTGTGTGTGTGTGTGTGTGTGTGTGTGTGTGTGTGTGTTGGGGGTCTCCGTGGGGAGCTCATTTTGTCTCCATTGTTTAGCTCATTGGGAGGAGGGGGTTTTCCTTTGTGGAGCTCATCAGAGAGTCTTGTATCGTACATTTTGCGTGTATGTAATGAACTTACAAGCGATCCTCGGACCCGCGCGGACATCCACCACAAGCCTCATAAATGTACCTGACAAGTCCCCAAGTGCAGAATCAGCAAGCAAACAACCCCGTTTACATCTTTCAACGGGCACCTTTTGGACCCGAATACTTCCTGGGTTTCGCCAGTACTATCCACCCTGTGGATTAATAGAGCCCCTAGACTGCTCGAGTTAGGAGCTTGTTATCCCTAAAGTGCTTTAGGGGCAACCTAAGCCTACGCCATAGGCTTATATTGGCGTGGCACGCAAGGACATGCAACGCCCAGACATTCGCAGACCCGTACTACCCCTAGTGGTTTTAGTGTTCGGCGCATCGCATTTCGTTGTTTTCTAGCGCTGACGTTTTAGGGGGAGGTTTCCTGCGCCCGACGTCTTCATCTGTGAGTCTTCTTGGGTTCTTCATCAATTTTTAACGGAGTTTCAAGCTTATTAGTAAACGACAATGTTTAAAATCTATAGTTGATGAAATACATAGACTTTATCTGGTTATGATTGTTTGTTTTATGTGATTCGTTACGTACCTACAACAATCTTTCAGTTGTATAGGGACGGCGCTTCCTGGGTTGAACCAGTACTAAGCCAGGATTAATGTTCTTGCTCAAGGACACAACGCAGTGACGCCGGTGAGGCTCGAACCCGCGGCCCTTCGGTCTCGAGTCAAGCACTCTACCACTGAGCCACTGCGCTCCCAACCTGATTACGATCATATCTTAAATCTTCAAATGGAATGTTTTTAATTCCATTTCACTGATTATACATTTTTACTTTAGTTTTTGGAAACTGTAATAATTTTGCTACCCTGCTGTCATTGAAAGATGTTTTTTTTTTCTAAATGGTATTCAAGGGGAACAACTTCTAAAATATTTACTTGGACTCCAGGCGCGGTACTTCGATCGTCAAATTCCATATACTGGTATTTCAAGTGCATTTCTCTTTCCTTCTAGAGATTGTCATGGTTGAAGTTAGCTTTTCACAGCCATAATCTCAAATGTGTAATTGTCAAATGTGTTCACACGGTCCAGCAGATTGACGTCAACCTGGTCTATTCCTGAGCGTAGTTTACTGGTTTCTTCCTGAACGTAGTTTACTTGCAATGCTGTGGACGGTTGTCGCTAATTGTGTTACACCATCTTTTATGGGAACCATACAGTTTGTAAAGCTCTTAGCATGAAAAATGAAAAACACGAAAAAGGCTTCTAGACGAACATGAATACGCTTAGATGCGACATACATATGACACGGTGACATCATTCAAATATTACAAAGACGTCACGGAACAGCATGCGGCTGTTCGGTTTTTTATATTCCCCACGGATTGGTACAGGGTATTTTTTTCCATATTTGAGAAAACGGCAGAAATCCTGAATTGGTGTGCAAGAAATTTTAAGCAAACTTCTTATGTGCTGACAATCAACTCCACTTTCCTACTCTGAACATTTGTCAGTTTTGATCATTCTTGAGAGAAATTAATACTCCTCCGTGTGGACCATTTGATCTGTCATGTCTAAAAACTGTAAACCCCCGTGAGGAGTATGATGTGGGGATTACTTCTGACAAACAGGTTTCTTTACTCAGGATGATATCTGGATGGGTACTCTCTACTATAGTACGTCAACGCTCTTGCCTTTTTCCTCAAGCTCTGGAAATTAATCACTAGAGTCCCCAATGGCTTCTTTCTATTACTATTGGGCTTAAAGACTGTAGGCTTGTGTGATGACGCTGCTCCCAGGGACTCAACTGAGTGCAGACTAGTGTCACTTGAACATGTAAAGCTATAGGTGGTGTGGGAGTGAGACCCAATTGATGGTAAGCAACTTTCATCATTCGAATTAGAAAAATATAAAGCAACCCTGGCTCCAAGGTTATAAAACTTATGTTTATTCTCAAAGTCAAAATAAGGCGCAATGATTGGCTTCTTGCGGACACGTCCGCAAGCAACCAATCATTGCGCTTTATTTTGAGTTTGAGACTGTACTCAAGTTTTATAACCTAATGACCTGGCTGTTGTCAGACAGTTGTATTTCGTGTAACACTTTTGAGAGGTTTGGGTATCACAATCTGGACAGAACCATGCCACTGATGAAGCATCAGCCATCTACTTATATTCTGTCATCATGACTTGTGTATCTAAGGATCACAGCTGCTGAAAGCAACTTCACGTGCTCCAAAACCTACTGTTATGGGCCAGGCACTCTCGCCTTTATATCTACATAAGGTAGATTTCGCATAGCTTCTGCACCAGGGAGTCGACTCTTTGGCTCAGTGGTTAGAGTATTGGTATTGTACCGGGTCCATCCGGGATCAATTCCCAGCGAAGACACGGGAAATTTTTTCAGCTATGCTGTACTTTATTTCGGCTATCATGTCGTAATATGGGGAGTCACGTCCGAGATTGGACCTTAGTTTCGCCTAAAAAGACTTTCCGTCATCATAAGTGATGACTTCTTTGAAGAGGGGGAGTGTTATGGGCAAGGCACTCTCGCCTATATATCTACATAAGGTAGATTTCGCATAGCTTCTAGTATATAATCAATCTCTGACAGTTGCGTCAGAAACTTGACTCTTTGGTTCAGTGGTTAGTGCATTGGTCTTGTACCGGGGCGACCCGGGTTCGATTCCCAGCGACGGCATGGGAAATTTTTCAGCTATGCTTTACTTTTTTACGGCTAGCATGTCGCAAGACAACATGAGTATTTATAACAGCTACTGGACTGCATAGTCTGATGCAGAATCCTAAGACATCCAGTTTTTGGTTTAAAGGTTAAAGGTTTCGGTTAAGAATAAAGGTCTAAGTACAGATGCGAAGAACAACATCGGAATAACCTTCCTACCAACTATGACCAAGGTCAACGTTGCTACGAGACCGCATCCTGCTAGTGATCAAGGCTCAACAAAACAGCTTACAACGTGACTTTACAAAGAACTGATCTCTGATTGTTGAACAGATTGTTCGAGGGTATAAAGGTCTGCGCAAGTATATCTACATTGCATTATTGGACGTCTAATCAGCTTTTGACGAGGTTTCTCCGGATAGTCACTCGAGGAAATTGTTTCATGCCGGTGTGGAAGGTGACCGTGTGCCATGGTCTTTGATTCATTCACTGCATGCAGAGGCAGGGACCATGGTCAAGTGTAATGGTGCTTACTCTGAGATTTTTAAGGTGGGTCAGGAGGTGCGACAAGATGGAATCCTAAGCACGCACTTATACAAGCTTTATGACAAAGGTCTTTTGATAGGATCTAGTTAAGCAGCGTAGGATGTCTCATTGGCAAGATATCATGTGTGGTACCTGGATGTGCAAATGAAAAAGGGCTCTTCAGCTCCTTGTGGATATAGTGGTTGACTATAGTTTAATGGAGAAATTCTTGTTGCAGCAAATAAAATTGTATTGCTGCAGATACTATTAAACCATCAAAGACGATGTCCCCTTTAGACGACACTGTGGTGAAGATGAAATAGCAGCCAGTGCCGATAGTCAAAGAGGGGGATCCTCCGCTCTGCTGATACACAAGAGAGTGCAGTCACGCACAACATACAGAATGCAAGACGTACAGTTTACAGGTGGAATCAGGAATACACTGCGAAAATGGCCTAGACCTAGAGATGTCTATCCACCTGTTGCAAACATATGTCCTGCCAGTTCTTATATATGGGTTGGAGGTTGTACTCCTGAAAGCAACTCTGATGAAGATGCTAGAGAGAACTTATAAACAGTTCATCAAGCAGATCTACCTCTACCGGTCAAAGTGGCCGACCAAGCAGTATATATCTTGTCTGGTGCTAGGCCAATCAAAGCTGTTATCCATAAGAAGACATTGGTGCTATTTGGAAGCATATGCAGATTGGATGGAGACTCAGCAGAGAAGCGGGTGGCTCGTAGACAGTTGTGTGGAAAGAATTTTGATAGTATAACAGTTGGTTCTTTGCTGCGCGCAAGCTGTTTTTCAAGTATGATCTTCCTGAATCTTGAAGTGTTATGGAAGCACCTCCTTCAAAGGCTCAATGGAAGTCCCTTGTCAATAAGCATGTTAATTACTACTGGGTGAAAAAATTAAGTCCAAATCTTCACTATATTCGTCACTTGAATACCTAACTGCAAATGAGTAGTACCCTGGGAATAAACATTGACTGCTGCAGAATTCCGGAGTTGCTTATGATATTCCATCCAGTCATGTGGAAACTAAAGCTGACGACTGGAACGTAACAGATCTACTGTCAGACAGAATGAGATTGACCCCACCTGTCATGTTGTAAGGAAAATGCGGTTACAGTTGATCACTTCCAGGTAAGGTGCATTGCATTGGCCGAGGTGAGGCAGCCCATATTGGAAGGTATACTGAAGTGTACCAGGTGCTTCATGCAGGCTCCCATAGATTCTGAAACTCTGCAGGTGTTACCACTATCTCCAAAGACACTCAGGTCCAAAATACTATTTAAAACATAGTAAACTTAGCAAAGAGACTGTCCTTAACTTTTCATACAAAGAGATACAAGGGGCTGAATCTAGTACCTAAATGCAATAGAAAACGGGTGGAAAGGGTAGCCGTGGTACAAGGTAGCGTGAATTCCAGAACTAAAGCAAGCTTTTAAGACAGTAAATTGGGCAAATGGAAAACAAAAGAGACTTTAACGAACAATAAGATAAAACATATGAAGTAATAGAACTATATTTGTTTGGAGAATACTGATAGCTGGTTTGATTCCATATATGTCGTTGGGTGAGTTTCGTTGGCTTCACCGGGCGTAAGCCAGTTGTAGTCTATAGCCGGCGGGGCACTCGATTGATTTGGATCACGTGGCAGCTCACCCGATAGGCGCACTACCGGCGTAAGTCAATCTCGCCGAATTTCAACAAAGGAGTGGAAGGGCGAGACCTGTTTTGCCTCTTAACGGTTCATACCACAAAGTAAGTACTGTTGCGCCGTTTTTGCTCGATTGCACCGGCTTATTACTCATCCCCGCGTAAGCCGGAGGTGCAGGCGAGGCAGCGGCATATGCCTTTTGCAGCCAAAAAAACACAGCCTTTTATTGAATGGATAATCGTAGAGTGAAGGGATATGGTGAAACATGTCAACTGAGTCCAACATTGGTTTACATCTTCTAACCTCGAAACGGGAGAGATTTTCCTATTCTGGTATAAACAGTAGACTGGTTCTGACTGAGGAGATCTAGGTCTGTCAGGTCATAAAAGTGGTGAACCAGTGTAGGCAAGCGTCTGATCAGAAGGAAATTTTTAGATTACCAACAAAACAGGAAGATCGCTGCTACGGTTGTGGTTTTCCAACTACTTTCGTAAAAAAGTAGGCTGTCACATACAAGTATATGAAGATGGCAGTAACGAAAAAGTATCCTGAAAGCTTTTGGAAAAAATGAATGGCTCTTACACCAGACTGGTTCTCATCTGTGTCTTCTATGCTGTTTTACAATACCTTTACACATGGCCAAAGATATACTCGTCATGTTTTCTTGAATTTATTAAACGAGTTGAAGAAAAGTGAAAAAATGCGAGGCTTGATTTCGCCCTTCGGGCTTGTGCCAATACAGCTGACGCGAGACCTGTAACTGGGTTAATATGAAATCACCTGTTTGATAACATGGTACATGCCTAAAATATCATGTTGAACTATCAATACTTAACTAATCTTGTAATTCTGGACCCAGGTCATACCTTGAACAGTGTGATATGTTCCGCCTGTGAGGAGCGCAGCATGGCTGAGTGGTACAATGTACAGTGCTTGCCTTGAGATCGAAGGGTCGCTGATTCAACGTTCACTGGATGCACTGTGTTGCGTCCTTGCGTAAGACAGTATATCTGTTCAAACGAGGAAATGTCCTGACGTTAACGAACATTGTTGACTGGGACTTTCCATCGAGTCAAACAAACAAAACTGTATGCCCTAGCGAAAAGAGACGTTCGTCATATCGGGGAAATGATATTTATAATTTTATTTATACTATATTTCAAGAGGGTGATACATTTGGCATGAAAAACATTCTACCATGTGGTCCTCTGAACATAAAACATATGAAAAATAAACTGTATACATACACTGTTTAAGTTATCGCTATTATCTAAAATTTGAATTAATCAATATGTTCTCTTGCCTGTCCTGTATACCGGGAACAGGGAATGTGACGGAAAGACAATGTACATGCGTCACACCACTGTTTCTCACATATAGCATCACCTATGCTCAGTTTACATAGATTATACTTGTAATGAACTTCTTGCTATCGCATGCAACCATAATTCAACAGAATATGGTCGATTCTGAATGCACGAGTATCAAAGACAGTTCATATTTGCCAAAAGGGATGCACACAGAAAAAGAACAATACCAATTATTTTAAACCTGGGTATATAAAACATCTCGCATGATATCATTTGAAACCATTAAAAAGGATTAATATCGCGTGATATCATTTAAAATCATTAAAAAATATTAAGTGGTTTTAAAACAACATATATTCATTCAGAAGACTCCTTTGGCAGCTCTTTTGAATGCATTTAAAGACGATGCCAATTTTACAGCTGTAGGGAGGCTGTTCCAAAGTTTTGGAGCTGGGAAAATAAATGAACCTGTATAGAATGCAGTCCTGGCTTTTGGTTGTGCTAGAGAACCATCCTCAGACGATCTAAGTGTTCTGTTATTTATTTGAGCTTTCGATGTGAGTAAATCTGATATATAAGATGGAGTTAGATTGTGAAGTGCTTTATAAGTCATGACAGATTTATTATAATCAATACGATGTTTTACAGACAACATCCATCCGAGAAGCTGAAACATATCTGCAGATGGTGTAGTGAAGTCAGCTTTTAAGATAATGTGTGCTGCCCTTTTCTGTAGTTTATTTATTCTTTCAATATTTGTAATTGATGTTGATCCCCATGAGTTTAAGCCATAGTATATCCACTGCAATATGTAGCTCTGATAATAAAGTTTCTGTATGTTTTCAGGAACATAGAATGATAACTGTTTTAGGGGTGTTATTCTTGAGGTAATTACTGAGCAGAGGTAGTCAATTTGGGGATTCCAGCTCAGGGTTTCGTCAATATATACTCCCAAAAACTTGTGTGAGCTAACGGTGTCAATTTTATGATTATAGATGTTAATGTTTATCTTTCCTGATTTATATATATTATGTCTTGAACCAAGAGTCATTATGGTTGTTTTATTGTAATTTATAGGCATTTTATTATTTTTACTCCAATTTGTTACTTGATCAGAATCAGATTGTAGTTTAGTCTCTATCTGGGTTTTATTTTTATTGGAAATGTGCAGGGTACTATCGTCAGCATAAAAATCTGCTGTACAATGATAGAGAGATAGTGGTAGATCATTTATGAAAAGTAAGAATAATGTAGGGCCGAGAATGGACCCTTGAGGTACCCCTGATAGTATCTGGGCGAACTCGGCGAGACCTTGCTCACTCATTGTCGTTTGTAATCGAGTACTAAGTTATGACTTGAACCAGCTCAAAGATGAATCACTCATTTTATAATATTCAAGGTTTTTTATTAAAAGGGTGTGGTCGACTATATCGAAAGCTTTACGGAAGTCTATAAATAAAGTGCCAACAATATCGCCATTATCGATGCTTGTCATCATTTTTTCAATTAATTTGACTAGCGCAGTATTACAGCTATGCTTATGTCTGCAACCAGACTGACACTGATGTATCAAATCATATTTGTTTAGGTATCCCATGAGATGAGTGTTTACATGTTTTTCAAACAATTTTGAAATGGTAGGTAAAATAGAGATTGGGCGATAGTTAGATGGGTCCTCTTTTGCACCCGTTTTATAAATTGGGTATATCTTAGCAGTTTTAAGATGTTTGGGGAAGTAAACCATACCAGGATACCCTTTCAACGCGATCATGTACGGTTGACCAGACTTCGGTTTGAAAAAAAACAGTTGATTATGTTATGTTAAAGCATATCGTCGGTCGCGAGTCATACCTCGTAACTCTGATTTTTACCAAAACGACTTTTGTCAATACGGAAATACCAAACGCATGGCGCACATTCTGTCGAATTCTCGTAGCTCGAGACCAATTAGAACCCCCTTTAAAAGCATCAACCATGCTTCAAAATATCGTATCTATGAAAAATTCCATTATTTCACTGCGAATTTTACCGAGATACGAGGTCTTACCATGAAAAGGGTGCTCAAAATGTCGTAACTGGATGGTTTTTCACGAAAAATTGCCAAAATGACGTAACTCAAGTGAAACTCTTCAAAATGACCAATAACAGTGAATTTGGATGTAACTAAATATAATCCTGTCTGACTTTCAGCAATATAGGACATTCCTAGCAAAATTTATTCAGTTTTTTGTCTCTCCTGAAAAATGTAACAATCATAGATACGAATTTTTGACTCCTGGCCGACGATAAAGCACTAAATGCTCGAACAGACATGTAAATTTAGTTTCGATTTCCTTTATGTTGTTATTCAGCTAAATATGAGTTTGAACATTCCAGCCGATACACTCAAAATCACAATCACTTGCTGGCTTTAGTGTTCCAGCATTAATTAAGGTGATTAATTCATTATCAAAATGACCGCTGTAAACACATGCGACATATCATGAGAAAATTATCTGTCTAGCTCTTGTCATAACCCGTGTTTGTTGTATTCGAACACAAAGACTGCAAAGCAAATCGCATGTGCGCATGTTCGCTGTCTGATACATACTTATGCTTAGAAAAGGTGAAACTGTTTTGATTTTAATAGGTTCAAACCGTTATTTTTCGCATCCTAAAAAATCAATACTTCGCTTAAGTCAAAGGAGGGATTGTAATTTTGGGCCCCTATCAATGTTTTGGAATTATCATATTGAGGAAAATGGAGCTGATTGCTGTGTTCATGCTGTCACATGCCTCTCGGTGTTCTGTGTCCCTTCTTGGCAATGCCATGGGTTGGTCTGTGATCTGCCATTGTGACATTTCCTGATCTTACCTGTTTTTGCGTGGTTAAAGGGCGACTTTAGGATAAAACATATGTAACAATTTCTCGTTCAACTGGCTATTTCTTTTATATTTCACCCTGGGGGTATCATAACAATTCGACTATATTTAACTGACATTGGCTTAAATGTTTTAAATCATTAGACAACGCAGGAAAAGGGCCCTTATGGGTAGATTTTCACATTTTCAGTTTTTGACATTTTTCAAGTTATTGATTTGTGTACTTTTCGTTCTGAAATTATACACGTCAGTCCTAAAACGGTTCATCAATTTGACGTTAATAACTCGTAACGTCATTAATAACATTAAGGGTCCAAATCGTGCGTTGCGCATCATATGACGTTGCGTCTAGGAGTGACATAACGCCATCCAGTAAAATCGATAAACCACTCGTGGTTTACAGATTTTCGGGAAACGTTATGAAATGCAAAATCCTAACGTTATTCACGCCAAAAATACGATTTCAAAGTAATTTTAATGTCATATGATAAATAGAATCTAATATTCGTGCTTCTGTGTTATTGAATTTATTAAATTCGTTGCGAAATAGCGATAAAATGCTCGGCAAGCCTCGCATTTTATCGCTTTTCTCCCAACTTTTTTAATAAATCAATAAAACATGAGCATCCATGTAAGATCTATTATTTACAAATATTTTGTTGTTGTAAAGAAGCAAGTCATCGTCATTCCAATAACGTTTTAAATTAGTGAGCCTATGGTGGCTGAGACTAGGGTGTATACTGACTGGGTTGTCATACAAAATTAAAACCAACTCGCGTAGTATTCATGGATAAAGTTTAAAGTTTCTAAAATCCTGAACATTTGAAATTCAAATTTAAAACTTGCAGGATGGCTACAAAAATGGGTAATTTAAAGTTAAAATGACTAATTGTGATTAGATAACCTGAAAACTAATCAAGGAAGCCATTTATAATCCCCTTAACTCAGCATTTTGAGGCTGACTTGCTATGGCTCAAAATCCTAAATTCAGGATTAATGCTGAAAACTTTCACCAACGAGTATTACACTCAGGTATTACGAGTCATAGACAATCGATACTATGGGAGAGCACATCATCCAGTCTTTCTTTTTCCTTATCTATTCAAATAGCTTGACTTGCTATCAATATCATTAATTTGCCAATATAATCCCAGTCATGTGCTAATTATCCATAGGAACTAGTATTGACAGTGACCTGTTAAGCAAAATAAAGGAGCTACTTCAAACCTACGCTCACATTTCAGCGCTTACTTTCCACTCTCGTTTCATATTACTGAGGACGTGAATTTCTGCAAAAGGAGAGTACTTCAAACCCAATACATTGTAGTTGGAATGGTAAATAATTGTTGAACAGCGACGCGCTAGCCGACACAATTCAAATTGTATTGGCCTTAACTTGATCCATATAAGCCAGGCGTCCTTTTTATGGAAGATAGTCAAATAGTGTAGACCAAAAACAGACGTTGCAATATGCGCCGTTTGTAACCCATGGTATCCACTGTTTGTTCTATTAAAATGTGAAGAAAAAAATATATAAACCAACAACCCTTTAACATGAATATCATCTCATCTCAAATGTAAACTGGTTCAATTAAAGACTCGCAGTGGAAATATAAATATTTCATCAAGTGGTGTCATATATACTTTTTATTGCTTCACGAAATGAAATAAATGTCACTTTTATGACAAAAAAGCTAGCCTTTTCTATTTACTATATAGAATTATTTTGCAGTTATGACTTTACATGTGATCCCACAACGCGTCATGGTTATGAGGGTCCGGTTGGCGTTTAATTAAGAAATACATGCAAATTCAAATTTTAGCCAGTTCAATTCTGGTGTGGCACAAACAACTGGTGGCTTTTTAATGCCAATGAAAGATCCCTTGGTATATATGTAGCTTGCATAGCGATATTAATTTTATGCACATGATTTATATCTGAAATGGTTTAAAATCGTTTTTACTGAAAACACAGTCATTTAAATTGATATCCTAGAATAAAATAAATGGATAAACGTTTACTTTCAAAATCTTCCTCTGCAAATGAAATTTTAGTGCATTTGTTATTTGATCTTGACTTACCACATTCCAGTGACATAACTTTTTATACTCCAATTATTGTACATATGCATTAACCATTTATACAACCAATGACTGTACAATTGGGATGGAGAAGTATGGTGGACCCAATGTCATTCTGTGTTTGCATTTTTGTTTCAACAACATCTCAAATGTTAAACTTTGATTAAGATTTATCTCAGTAACAGATGAAAAGGGCAACTATCGGCCAACCAGTTCACTGGTCGGCAGATATTGTCCCGAGATGGCTCGCTGGCTGGAAATTTATAGGATTACATTTTAATGTATGCTGTTTCATCATTTTGTTCCTCAGGATTCTGCGGTGTGACTCTTCCTCTTCTTCTGAGAGCATACATTCTATCACGTACTAGGTTAGGGTTTTCATTAGGATTGCCATATCTGAAATAATTAAAGAACAAGATCAGATAACATTTCTTCCTGATCTTCCAAGAGCATACATTCTATCACGTACTAGGTTAGGGTTTTCATTAGGATTGCCATATCTGAAATAATTAAAGAACAAGATCAGATAACATGGCTTGCTGATCTTCCAAGAACATACAATCTATCACGTACTAGGTTAGGGTTTTCATTAGGATTGCCATACCTGAAACAAGTAGAGAACAAGATCAGATAACATTACTCCCCCATAGTCCAAGAGCATACATTCTATTACGTTCTAGATTAGGGTTTTCATTAGTATTAATTTACCATACGTGAAATAAATAAAGAACAAGATCAGATAATATTACTCCCCCATAGTCCAAGAGCATACATTCTATCACGTACTAGGTTAGGGTTTTCATTAGGATTGCCATATCTGAAATAATTAAAGAACAAGATCAGATAACATTTCTTCCTGATCTTCCAAGAGCATACATTCTATCACGTACTAGGTTAGGGTTTTCATTAGGATTGCCATATCTGAAATAATTAAAGAACAAGATCAGATAACATGGCTTGCTGATCTTCCAAGAACATACAATCTATCACGTACTAGGTTAGGGTTTTCATTAGGATTGCCATACCTGAAACAAGTAGAGAACAAGATCAGATAACATTACTCCCCCATAGTCCAAGAGCATACATTCTATTACGTACTAGATTAGGGTTTTCATTAGTATTAATTTACCATACGTGAAATAAATAAAGAACAAGATCAGATAACATTACTCCCCCATAGTCCAAGAGCATACATTCTATCACGTACTAGGTTAGGGTTTTCATTAGGATTTCCATACCTGAAGTAAATAACGAACACGATCAGATAACATTTCTTCCTGATCTTCCAAGAGCATACATTCTATCACGTACCAGGCTAGGGTTTTCATTAGGATTTCTGTGGTTCCGTTGTTGTTGACTTTTTGTTTATTGTTACTCCCATTGTGGGAGTCTGTAATTGTTCTATGTTTTGTTGTACGTTACTTTATGTCCATTTCTAGTATTGCAATCATCTTGATGGGGAAGAGAGAGCTGGATGATTTGCTTAATTTGTCATCCTGGTGTCTCGCGATGGTTGAGTGGCTCTTCCTTGCGGTGCCATGGGATTGTCTGCGGTTTGTGATTGTGGTATTTCCTGATCATACTCACTTACTATTTCTGAAATAAATACAGAACAAAATCAGATAGCATTGCTTCCTCATCTTCCAAGAGCATACATTCTATCACGTACTAGGTTAGAGTTTTCATTAGGATTTCCAAACCTTAAATAAATAAAGAACAAGATCAGATAGCATTACTCCCCCATAGTCCAAGAGCATACATTCTATCACGTACTAGGTTAGGGTTTTCATTAGTATTTCCATTACTGAAATAAATAAAGAACAAGATCAGATAACATTACTCCCCCATAGTCCAAGAGCACACATTCTATCACGTACTAGGTTTAGGGTTTTCATTAGGATTTCCATACCTGTAATAAATAAAGAACAAGATCAGATTGCATTACTTCCCCATAGTCTAAGAGCATACATTCTATCACGTACTAGGTTAGGGTTTTCATTAGTATTTCCATACGTGAAATAAATAAAGAACAAGATCAGATTGCATTACTCCCCCATAGTCCAAGAGCATACATTCTATCACATACTAGGTTAGGGTTTTCATTAGGATTTCCATGCATGAAATTAATTAAGAACAAGATCAGATAACATTTCTTCCCGATCTTCCAAGAGCAAACATTCTATCACGTACTAGGTTAGGGTTTTCATTAGGATTTCCGAACCTGAAATAAATAAAGAACAAGATCAGATAACATTTCTTCCTGATCTTCCAAGAGCATACATTCTATCACGTACCAGGTTAGAGTTTTCATTAGTTTTGCCACACCTGAAATGATTATAGCACTAGATCAGATAATATGCTCGAAACGAGGTTTTTTATACACTGACGAAAATTTTAGGCAAAATGTTTAGAAAAAAATCTAAGGGAAATTGGTACTTTATAGACAAATTACCGATTTGATGCAAAGATATTTTTTATTAAAATATATTTTGCGATCACTGCTTGCGTGACTTACGGATTTTTATCTGAAAAATGTAGACACATAGAGAAATGGTAAACTTTCAAAAATGAGACTTTTTGCGAGACGTTTTCTTTATATTTTTACTACTTGTTCATGTATACTTATGCAATCTTTTTACAAGCCTATTTCTCTTTCAATTTGGAACGTTTTTTCAAACTTGTGGCTTAACATTGATGAAATATAGCTGTTTAAAATGATACCAAACATGAATGGATTTGTTAATCGGTCACTGAGATAAAAGACCATGCTACGAACTTTCCAAATGCCCATCGTACGATTGGTAATGAGTTCACTATAAGACTCAACTATTGGATTTATTTTGCGACCCAAAGTCAATATAAAGATACAGAGTGAAGGCTGCAAAGTATGTTAAACAGTTACACACCTTGTTGTTGAATGTTATTCTTACACACCCTGATTTAACATAAATATAAATAGTGGTATGCGTATGTATAAGATAGAGAAATGTATCTTAATTTGAATGATAAGAAAAAGAATATACATTCAATGAAATATGGGCTTCGACGCGAGACAACCTGTCTTCAGGAGTTTGCTAGCAACACAGGCGCAGACCAGCCAGCGCATCCGCGCAGTCTGATCAGCACCTTTGTTATTCGCTTTTTGGAAAGTATTATATAAAAACTTGCTTCAGGAGAAATTTCAATTTTTTAGCTAGTCTCTGTAGCTGAGTAGACTTGTTTGAAACTCGCTTTTTCAGAAACCCCAAAGACAGGTTTTCTCGCGACATGGCCCATATTGAACGGTATAACTTACTTTCTCCACCTGTGCTTAATTCGCTTCTTTGGTACCTCACAGTCCTCATCATCCTGTAGTTGACTAGATGTATGAAGTTCTGTGCCTTCATTCAAATGTCTCAATGCACCTGCTGCACCACTCTCAGCTGCAGAGCGGTCCTCTCTATCTCCGTCAAAGGCATGATCCATTGTGACAGGTTTCTTTGATTTTTTGTGTGACAAGGCGTTTTCTGAAACATTGCCACAGTCAAGTGCCTGGTTGTCTGGTTGATTTTTTTCAATGCTTAGCGCAACAATAGCGTCATCTTTAATGTATTCTGGCATGATCTTGATTTGTTCTGCCTTACACGTGTCTTCAAATTCTTCAATGTGGTTGTTTATGCCCATGCTAAGGTCAGGTTCATTTCCTGTCACTGATGAATTGCATGCATGTTTATCTTGTTGAGGTATCCAATCATCTACCATATCTGCAGGGATATTTTCACGGGATTCTCTTCTTATACCCCCTCCACAGTACATTTGACTACATTTCAATTTGTAAAATGATTTGCGATCCCCAACAGATTCCTCAACAAATGCTTTTAAGGCTCCATTCACTTCATCGTTACAAGCCAAAACGTCCTCTGTGGAAAGACCATTGGCATTTTCAATTTTAATTTCTTTACTCAAAGCTGTCCCATAGTCATTATGCAACTGTATGAGAGTTTTAACATTATTTTGGTTAATTTGTGATGGCTTCTTTGATTTGTTGTTTGGTACAGATGCCAATTGGTGTGGTAAAGGTTCGTAGGATGGTTCGTTTTGCTGAGGACTAAACTGTTTTCGCGTTGTGTCGCTCCGTTCTGTCTCTTTTTCATATTCAGCATATTCCTTCCTATTCCCCCCTGTAACACAATGTAGTTGCGATACAGCATGCACATCCTTTGATAAAGTTCTAACTTGACTTTGTATCTTCGGAAAAATGGTTTGTAGTATTGACAATTCCTTTCGTTTGGTTAAGCATTTATCATTTTTTGAAACTATAGCGTCTTGTTCTCCTCTGATGGAAATGAATGGCGCTGCTTCGGTGGGTTTACATGAGGTCGCAAATGTGTCATCGTTTCTCAATCTTTTCATAATATATTCGCGAGCACTTTCACTTTTCTTTTCTGAGAGATCTGTGCTATCAAGAACAGCATTTTCAGCGGGTACCCACGTGTTTTTACTTGCAGAGTATGTATCTATTGGCGTTGTGAATCTGTCGTAGCATGCATCATGCAGTACATCCAACTTTCTCTTCTTGTATTGTCCACAGGCGTATGTACGCCTCAGCTTGCATGAATTGGGAACCTGTGATCCATCATCTCTGTTACTTTTAGAATCGTCTCTCCGACCAATGTCCAATATATCGCGACCAAACTTTGCTACTAAAAACTTCTGCAAATCGGTGAGTGACTGAGTTTTCTCCAGCTTTGATGTTTGATCACTTTTGACGTCTTTCTTATGCAGTCCTTTGCTATCATTAGAAATCGCACCAGAATCACTTCCAGTCGATGTAGGCGGCTGTTCTGCAGCACCATCGTGGTCTCTTCTTGTATTCTTTGAACTAAAGTAGCCACCAGAAATAACTGGAAAAAATAGGTTGAGATTTGAATATTTTGATTATTTAACGTGGTGTCCGGGATAGATATTACGCCATGTACCATTAGTTGTCTTCAGATTTTGTTTAAGAAATAGATCAGCTGTAGCAGTGAATGGTTGAGTAATAATTCAATGTTTGAAGGTCAGTTGTAAAGAAGATCAAATCACGAACGCGTAGCGGGAGTGAATTTTAATTGACAAACAGTAAATTATTACTGAAACAGTTCACTGGTAACGTTAGAGCTGATCTTTTTCGATTTGAATACACAATAAACGATGAAAACACATTTGAAGTCTTCAGTTTCTACCAATTTCTGCCATTGCATTGAATAAATCACTGTTTCGCATACGTTTACACGTATTTGTAACGTCTTTCAAGTGTATAAACGACGTTACATTGTCTAATCAATGCCGTGCCTGATGTAAGTTTGCAGTGGCAATTGACGTCAGCTAGCGGGCTAACCTTTCCTCGCGTTTACGAAATTGTGACTTTGTTGTTTTTTATATAACACATTTTAGCATTGGCTATATAGGCGGGGTGTGTTCGAATTTACGTTATGAAATGACGTCCATAACAACGTCACGTTTAATTGGCAAACTTTTAACGTTAATAACGAAATACGCGATGACAATAATTTACTTGCCATATGATAAATAGAATCTAATAATCGTGCTCCGTTGTAATTGAATTAATTTTAACTCGCTGCGAAAAGCGATAAAATACTCGGAAACCCACGCACTAATCTCTTTTCCCCAACTCGCCAGTTTGATTAATTCAATCAAACATAAGCACTTATGTAGGGTCCTCTATATAACTCATAGACTTACACATACAGATAAGGTTAGACTTTTCAATGCCTTTTAACCCAGCCAGCACAAGGGTCGGGCCACCATCGGCCCGCCAGTGTAACGCCATTTAAATCCTTCTGTTCGCCAAAATACTGACTTATACTGTCTTGCCAGCCAAGAGTAACACTGGCGTAATACTTTGTTTACAATTGCTAAGAAAAATACTAACGTGGACACTTCACTTGAGCTGACGCGAATCGATAGATCACTTGTGTATTAATCCTATCCTGCGGATAGGATTAATACACAAGTGATCTATCGATTCTAAGTCCTGATTACTTTGTAAACCAAACATGACGCCACTGTCACTCTTGGCTGGCAGGACAGTAGCTTCTTGTTATTCTTTGTCAGCGTACCAGCAACTACAGAAGTACCATGACCTCTAAGTAATGACCCTCGATTCACACAATGCAGTTACCGTTACAGTAACGCTTCAAAGCGTTTTGTGGAAGTATAGGACGAAGATTTGGCCAGTAAAATACATTTTAGCTTCGGGTGGCCTAGGCTATTGTTCAATGGTTGCTTCACTTTAATTGTGCTGGTGCTGTCTGTGTTCTGTGTCTCTTCCTCGCGGTGCCGTGTGTTGGTCTACATTCTGTCTGTGTTCTGTGTCTCTCCCTCGCGGTGCCGTGTCTTGGTCTACATTCTGTCTGTGATTGTGGCATTACACGGTTCCAGCAACACACTTGAGCCACCGCATGTGATTTCCAACAATGTGGCATTTTGACAAGTGTGGACTGACGAGCCTGTGCAGCCTCCTTTGAAGCTTAGAAACTCCAAATGATGTTCAGTCAGTAGCTTAACGCTTATAGAATATTCAAGCGACTAGCAAGGGCTCTGATCAGACTGCGCGTATGCGCAGGCTGATCTGAGGCTTTGCTGGTCGCACATACCACATTGTTGGAAATCTCATGTTGCGATTGCTTAATAACAAAAGTCATTTCATGTGCTTTAAAGTCGATCAAATCAATTGTGTCATTGTCATCTGTATGCAAACGCAAGAGAATATGGAAATTTTTAAAGTGGCATTTTTTCGGCATATTTCTAGGCCGTAGAGTTTGGCCCCGAAGCAATATTTGGTGAGCTGCGAGAGAAAAACTGCAAGTGGTACCTTGTAAAAGCAGAAAATGCCATTGCACATAAATACCTGTCTATTAGATAGACATAGTGTACCATGAAAAATTTATAAAATTAAAATTCATATTTTGATAGAAAAACGCAGTTTTCACAATTATAGCTGGGCTGTATATATTTATTTTTATTTTATTTTTATTTATTTATTTACTTATTTATTTAGTTTGGGGGGGAGGGGTGTGGGTTGGGGGTTGGACTTTGTTTGTTTGTTTGTTTTGTTGCTTTTCAGTCGTTCCAATATGGTGGCTACCGCAAACCAACAACTACAATATAGAATGCGCCTGGTAAACCAGAGACGAGCGTTAAAGTATTTGCGAGGACCTAACGAATAATCCACCAGGCCCCGAGATTATAAAAGTTTTTTTCATGATCAACTCAGCTGAGCACGAAATTTATCCTGCTCATAAATGTTGGCATTTTAACATTTATTAGCATGATAAATTACAACATCTGAGAGACTTAAAGCAAGAAAAAAAAAATTGTCGGCATTAGCAATTGAAATTTAGTGCTCGGTTGAGTTGAGCATGAATAAAATTTTATAACCGCGGGGCCAGGGCTCCTGTGAGTTCATTTGGGGCATTCCTGCTAAAATCTTCATCGACTCCCCAAGAAGCCATGTACCGTCATTACGTAATGTCTACAACTGTCCGTCTGGTATGGTGCATGGTCAACATCTTTCTACTCTTTACCGGTCTCTACTGACTTTACAGTTCCAAGGCGGTACTTCTTTTGTGGATCATTTGTGTTATTTATGTCTTGTGTTTTTCATGCTTTCACGTCTGTTCCTTGCTGCTTTGTGGTCACCTGCTGTAAAAGGGCTGACCTCTTGACTCTTGTTTGTGATGTTTAACTTTCCAATGTGGTATCCTGGGTCAGGTTTGGACTTCAGACTCTATGACGGTTCCGACCTTAAGACATCTATTGAAGAGATGGTAGGGCCTGATGCTTTGGCTGTTTGTCAGGCCCATCAGGGTTTACCTGTTGGGTTTCTTTTGCTCCGGTATTCAGTTTTATTTACTGTTGAGTCTTTATCTTTGCTTTATCTTCTTTTATATCTTGATTTATATGTTCTAGGAGATGATGCATTGATAAGTTAGGGGTCTTTCATGCAAACCAAATATCTATGCGTCTTGATCCACATCTGAATTAAGGGTGAGGTTGGGGCGAAAAACCAGTTTACGCCCTCCTGTAAAATATTTTTACTGACCGTTCCAAGGCGGTACTTCTTTTGTGGATCATTTATGTTTTTCTGTCTTGTCTTTGTTATACCTTTGTGTGCGTCTGTTTATATATGTAGTGCCCCCCATTACTACTGCTGTGTGGTCACCTGCTGATCTCTTGCGTCTCGGTTGTGGTGTCTAAACTGTGAGTCAGTCACTTTCCCATTGGTATCCTGGGTCAGGTGTGGTACTTGATTGTATCGATTCCTGATCTTTGCATATTCCTGAATCCTGATCTTTGCCGCCTTTCTTATTTTAAGGTGTTATGCGTTTTACATCTAAATATGTTTTTGGACGTTTATCTCATGTTTAAAATTTACAAACGAAATAGCAACGAACTGATGCCATAACAATGCTCAATTTCATATATTTACATTTTCAAAGCAAGTATTTAATGAATCTTTATATTTTTGTAACCGTCCATAGCCTCATGAAAGACGCTGGTATGATAGACAGCTGCCAAGCTCACTTGCCCGTGCAACATGCTTCGTACATCGAATCAATTCGCCAGAATTGGCACTGGTGTTGTGATTGACATCGAGCCACACCTGTTTCGCACTTGCAAAACAAGCCTCTTGCTTGCTCAATTTACTGACTGGCTGATCTGCTTTTCAGTTTTACATTCCAACAAAATTGATAATACGATTACATATTAAATATTGGTACCAGCAATCAATGCTGACGAGTTCCTCATTCCCAATAGGAATAAAAGACATATCAAACCACGTGTACAATCTGACTTCCATACTACAAATATTGTGAAAAAGTTTTCAACAAATCATTCGGAGTGTTTCAAAATTCCTGATTCTCACACAGAACAATATAAAAATTCATTCTTTGTTAGAACTGTAAGTGAGTGGAACCAACTGGAGGAGAGTCACATCCGCGCAGAGACAGTTAACAGCTTCAGAGAAACTGTCCATAAGTGCTACTAACTTTATAAAGCGCACACACCGCGGTTGTAGATGCCAGAATTGGATTCTACCGGTAAAAAGATACAGATACAGATAAAAAAATGTTTTCTTTCTGAAACTATAAATAATTTCTATATTTACGACATTTATAATAAAATGTAAATATAAGTAATAAACTCTCTTTTGGTCTGCTCATGGATTCATGAATACTTCGGGTCTCCGGCAAAGTTAACGTTTACTTTGCAAGAGACCCGAAGTATATTCATGATCCCATAAACATTCCAAAAAATCGAATGTATTTCTTAAATGACTTGGTCACAAAACACATACATATTTAACGGCTAGTCCTGTTCCAATATTTATACTTAAAACTTAAGGAGAATGTAGTGCTCCACTCTGGTCTTTCAACTTCTAATCCAAGTTGATGCGAACTGCAAATTGTGTACGGTTTTATTTGAATCGTTTATGTCGAGGGGTAAGTTTACGACCTTAATTTACCCCTGGAAAAAAGATTCAGACAAAACTGCAGCTCTGTATTGCTGTATTTCTGTATTTAGGCCATCAGGCCATATATTCCCACAGGTACGGTCTTCTTATTACGGTATTTTCTACACTGGTATAGATAAGAAGCGGATCACTACATTCTCCTTTTCCGCTTTTTCACTGAAAGGGAAATTTATACGATTTCTTCGACCTCCATATACAGAACCTGAAAAGGCTCATAAAATGTTTTCTACCCGTGGCCTCAAAACCGATCAAATACGAAGCGCAGTGGCTAAGCAAGCAGAGAGTTAGACTATATAATAGAAAAGTTGCCAGTTTGAGTCTCAACACTGGCGGATTCACTGTATTGTGTCCGTGAGCAAGACACTTTATGTTTTAAATGCGGAGGTGTACGGGCGGTAGCCGTAGCACG
Organism: Loripinus fragilis; assembly: GCA_964019695.1. Taxonomy (NCBI): domain Eukaryota; kingdom Metazoa; phylum Mollusca; class Bivalvia; order Lucinida; family Lucinidae; genus Loripinus; species Loripinus fragilis. The sequence continues at coordinate 5,249,253 of OZ026525.1, forward strand.
TTGGAGCTAGCTACAAATGCGAAATGGAGACCGGTAATATGCAGTTTGTCCAATACGCTGGTCCTTACAGGAGAGGTGGGGCATACATAAACGTGTACCAATGAGACATACCTCCTAACGACACGTTCCATAAACACAGCACAAGCCGCAAAAACAGAACAACGATGTTTTTGAAGTACTGGATCGCCATTTTGCCTAATCCAAACGACGTCGACGTTGTATATGATACTGACGTCACCAGTTGTGCGAATGTTAATTTTTCGCGTCTCTCTCTCTCTCTCTCTCTCTCTCTCTCTCTCTCTCTCTCTCTCCACACACACACACAAACAAAAAGGCAAGTTTTAACTTTTTACTTGCTGAGAGCATTCAACAATGTCTTTTGTTCCAGTTATAGATTTTTAAATGCACATGTATAAGCCGTCATTCTTAAATGTTTCCCTGATTGGATCACTCGCGGCGAATGTAGTACCGGTTGTCTGCCTTATGCGTGACCATGCGAAGAATGGAGAGAAAGTTGTCACGCTGAAAAAGGAATGCACCAACAATCATGCTCATCAAGCTCATGCAGGTAATAGGCCTAACTCATTTCACCCCGTACGTCGACATCGCCGATGTTCTTCCCCTAGAACATACCACTGTTCTACCCCTGGAACATAATAAAGCACCTGTCATGTTCTAAGTGGTTTTGTTGGGCCGTTATGCTTTTTGTCATCTGCTTTATTTGCAAAAAGTTATTATTAAAATTATTTCAAGGTTTACACCAGAGCGCCAAACAGTTTTACCAAAGTCTTGACGGGCCTGCATGGTCTGCTCCAAACTTCATGTAAATTAAGTCTGTGCAAACTTGGTGCTTTATTTCTCGAAGAAAGTTCAGCATAGTTCACCATTTTGTTTTGCTTTTTGTTTTCAGTGACCAAACAATCACTCGGAAATGGTTTTAGCGTCCCCTTATGATCAGAAATGTCTACATTAGCATCTAACGTCACGTTAGCACGGCCACTACATTTGAAAATCATGTATTTTTTTTACATGAAAATCCTTGTCGGATGATCGACGCGAGTATCTTCATGCCAAGTTGTGGGCTTCGTTGGTAATTGACAGAATAAATTCATAAACACCGTCTATCATCGAAACCGGAAATAGCGTACCACTGAATCGAGAGTAAACAACACACGAGGAAGAGTGCTCTTCAAAAAAAAGCACATTTCATTATAAAATCGCTAAAGTTTTGCAAAACATTTGCAATACATAAATAGTGGATATATTAAGCTTGAACCGTAAGTAGTTGTATTTGTTCATTAACGAATTTGAAGGCTGGAATGCATCATCAATCCGAAAGCTGGTACCGAAAACACACATCATTTTGACATTTACTTTCACTTTATTCGAGGATAGTATGTGAATTTTGTCGATTTTTCCAATGGAACGCAAGTGAAATTATAGAAAACAAACGCATTTGCAAGCGTTTAAGCTAGAATCTATAAATTAAGCCAATTATGGACTGATATTTAAATTCCGTTGTGTACCGCGAATAGGTGCGGATGTGTACTGCAGATAACAAATTCATAAGAAAATTTTGTACTGCGAATAGTTTTGAGTTGTTACCCACTATGAAGTAAAACTGCTATTTTGGGTTATTTTCTTATGATTGAACTGGTGCAAAATGTGATCGGTTTAACTATAAAATGGACTGTCTGCCAAAAGAAGACAAACTGTCAAATTATGGAAGCAAATGCTATAGGCTTCCTTTCAAACATGTAAAATATCCAATGAATTACATTATATAACCTAAAGCATGAGCTGGTGAGGTTGCTGTCTGTCCGTCTGTCTGTCCATTCAAATGTCCATCATCTAAATTAATTTAGGTATGCATCTGTTTCGAAGGGTACAACATAGGCAAACTGTTGTGGTTATTTTTTCGTATTGAATTTTTTATTGTATTTTTGACAATGAAATGTACCACCAGCCAATTTTGTCTGCTCTTTCATGTGTAGCGTTTATTGCAAACAATATGGAACCAGATTAGACTGATCCTTTAGGAGTACAGGGTTCAAGTACTCTGGTACTTGATTGTATCGATTCCTGATCTTTGCAACCTTATTACTTCAAAGTGTTTGAGTTCATGAAAAAAATAGTCTGAAGTACATTTGAATAAAGCAGTAGATGTAAATAGCGGATAACACTTTTTGGCCCCAAAATAGTGGCGGGGTAACATATATTTACTTTGTTTTTGCTATATTTGCCTACTTATTTGACACTGCTTCACGAGTAGATATTTGGGTTGTGCCCTTTGATAGAAGATGAGAAGCTTCAGGGTTTGTTTATTATTAATAAAAAGGAAATAAAACAATAAAATAAATGAGATGCGACGAGGGTGGTTTTGTAAACAGAGCCTGACAGGTGTTTTAACAGCACCCGAGGGGTCCAGCAAATGTTAATAAAATACTTGACCGCTATTATTGCATAAATTCACATTGTTGATTGAACGCTTTGGGGAAACGATTCGAAAAGTTGAATTTCTGTAGTATAATAATGGCGCACATAATCATGAAAGATGCATAGGGGTCTTTATGCTGTAAAAAGGCCATATTCTAAAGATATTGAGCAGAAACAAAATTCTGACATCAATCAAGGGCTATAACTCTGATACAAATAAGCAAAATATGGAAGATAGCAATCCCAACATATATCTTATAAATATATATACATTTACAAAATTTGGTGAAATTCTTTCCATTTGTCCTCAAGATATTGCGCAGAAACAAAATTCTGTTGCCAATCAAGAGCCATAACTTTGTTACAAATTTGTAAAAGATAACAGCTAAAAATCCTATTGGCACAGATCTTGTCAATATAAATGCATTTATAAAGTTTGTTCAAATTCTGTCCATTTGTTCTTAAGATACTGAGCGGAAATAAACTTCTGATATGAATCAAGGGCCATAACTCTGTTACAAATAAGTCATAAACCTAGATCTTGTCAATAAGAATGAATATATAAAATTTAGTGAAAATCTGTCAGTTTTTCACAAGATATTAAGTGGAAACAAAAATCTGGCATAAATCAAGGGCCATAACACTAGAACAAATGTTCTAAAATCATGTGTAACAATCCCAACCTAGAGCTTATCAATATATGCATATATATAAAATTTGGTGAAAATCAGTCAATTTGTTCTCAAGATATTGAGCCGATACAAAATTTTGGCATAAATCAAGGGCCATAACTCTGGTATAAATGTGCGAAAAATGACGTGTAACAATCCAAAGCTTGATCTTATCAATATGAATGCATATATAAAGTTTAGTGAAAATCGGTCAATTTGTTCTAAAGATATTGAGCGGAAACAAAATTCTGGCGTAAATCAAGGGTCATAACTCTAGTACAAATGTCAAAAAAATGATGTATAAAATCCCAATCTAGATCATGTCGAAAAATAAGTCAATATCACTGTACATACAAAATTGGGTAACTTCTATAAAGTTGTTCTCGAGGTATTGAGTGGAAACGAAATGATGACAGATGGACAGAATGACAGACAGAATGATGGAATGACAGACAACCCACTAATACAGCCCCACTTTTCCGAAGGTCACTTCTTGTGACGTCCCCAAGCTGTGTTAAGTCCAAAAGCAGTGAATCAATAGCACGTGAATTACCTTGGTAATATGCTGGCTAAAATGACTGTTTATAACACGTGACACACATTTTTCTATAATGTGGTATATAATGTGTGTCTCATAGTAGTAGTCCAAATAGGACTGATAAGGTATTTGCAACAGTGGTACTGTACATGGACTCGTGGAAAACCCCATATTGGTTGCATGTGGTACCCATTTGGGTCATTATGGGCAACACATAACGGTTAGAATATGGTCCTCAATGCCAGAAAACCTGTCTTCGGAGGGTTGTGAACACCAAAGGTGCAGACAAGCCTGCACTTCTACTTTGTCTGATCAGCTCCTTTGTTGTTCGTTTTTTGTAAAGTATCATAGCTAAACTGGCTACAGGTGAAATATCAAATTTCTAGTCAGTCTCTCTGACAGTAACCAGTACTGGGCTGGCGGAGAGGGTTGTGGTTTTATTTTCGGGATCATCCAAAGGCTCAAGCCGCAGTGGTTCTGCTTATGTGAGTGTTAACAACTACATGTGCCCTATGTGGGTTCTACATGGTCTTAAATTCCCATGTGGCACCCACATGGTCAATACGCTCAGAAAGAGCCCACATGCGAACCATTTAGCCATGTGTGCTGGGGCATTTTTCTTAGTCTTTAGGCCTCAGTCAACAAATTATCAGTCGTGCTGGGATGGGTCTTCTTGGGTTAAACCAGCACTAGACAGATAATATGTGTCTTGCTCAGGAAAACATCACAGTGCCTCAGGTGAGGCTCAAACCTGCGACCCCTCAATCTCGAGTCGAGCACTCTACCACTAAGCAACTGCGCCCCCGTTTAATCCTCATGGCTTACATATTATTTGAAATAAACTCAAATGCTAAAAAACAATGTTTCATTTATTTTTCTAGTGTCAGTCATGAAATAAGCGTCAATCTCATTAAACGTTGCCACTATTCGCGGTACACGATTTTAACTAATCGCAGTACATCAGTTTTGTCATGAACAACTATTCGCCGTATACCACAGTTATTTTGTTTCAATAGATTCCAATTGAAAATAATCAAACCAAGACCAGAGATAAAACTTGGATGGTGCAAATTGCATATAGAAATAGGGAATTAACTTCTTACCCGAAGATAAACCATGTATTCGTTAGTTCAAAGGCTGTTTTTACGGCAGGAGCACTTTCCAGCCAGTACCAAGCTGCGATAACTTTGTGTAAACAAAGCTATGTTGACACACAGAATACAATAAAGATACACAACATTGAAATTAATCCCTTGGCAATTAATCTTGATGCCAGTGGTTGCTCGAGAGCAAATAATAAAGCTCAAATATAGGTTAAAAACTCACCGCCCGCCTTGCCGGTTTTCTCTACTTTCGATTCGGTGGTACGCTATTTCCGGTTTCGATGATAGACGGTGATAAACTAGCCATATACTCGGACCCAGTATATATGAGTCATATATATGACGATTATTAAGTTACTTTGTGTGAATGAGTGCTAATTCCTCCGGGGCGGTCTATGATGCAAATACAACTGAGGCCCTCGCAGACGTTTTTATTTCAGGGGAGCAATGGCCAAATCATGCGCGGATCCAGGAATTTCCGTCAGGGGAGTCTATGTCCAAATGACAGGAGAAAAGCTCTGACAACGGTGTGTGCCCTAAACACTCAGCTTATTTACTGAGGTTTCAACGGTTTATTTAAAAGAAAACTGTACTTTTCAAGGTTACAGAGGTGTCTAACATTTTCAAAGGGCGGGGCTTGGAGGTGGGGTGTCCAACCTTTTCCAGGGGACCCCTGTCCCCCCAACCACACACAAACACCTGGATCCGCGCATACTAATTTTGAAGGGAGCTTAGGAGAACAAAGACAATATTGAGGAATAGTGAATATGCCTACACTATATACAATATGTATTTTCTTTCGAGAGAGAACATGAGCCAATTTATTGGTGTGTGTGTGTGTGTGTGTGTGTGTGTGTGTGTGTGTTGGGGGGGGGGGGGGGGAGGGGCAAGTCAATTTATTTCAGTGGGAAAAGGGAACATACGCGGATTGAGAAATCTTCGTCAGGGGTGGGGGTTCCAGGCTCAGAGAAAAAGCCAATGGTTAATAATAAGGAAAACCTCGGACTGTTTATTGGGTCCGAGCAGTGACCTATATAAGATATATAGGTCACTGGTCCGAGGGAAAACTATATTTTTTTAGGTTCCAGAGGGGGTCCAACAAATTCCAGGGAGTGTCCAACTTTTTCAAGGGGGACGAAATGCTAATTTCTATAGAAACCTATGGGACTTGTGATTTTCCAGGGGTGGGGAGTCCGGACCCATATCTCCCCCTCTTTATACGCACATGGGAAAGGATATTTTTCAGTAAGCTAACACTTGTATAATAAGATAAATTTATTAGGGGAAGTAACTCAAAATATTCTCGATTTCCCGCCATTTGCCATAATAAACAAAAAATGCCTGCGAAACGAGACAAGAAACGACCTGCTAGTTGCGAATCAGAGGGGATCGTCTCTAAACCAGACACAGAACTGACGAAGAAGCATCGAACATCCAAGCTAAATGGTTCTTTTAGAGTGACAATCGAGCACTGGTAATAACAAAACCGAAATGTCGAGTCAGAATCCAGTAATGTAGTGACAGTTTCATTCCTAACAGCCTCTTTAGCGACATGGTTAGCGTGGTCGACTGTCACGCAGGAGTTCTGGGTTCGAATCCTGGCGGACCCAAAGATTTTCCCCTTGGAATTACTTCACTGGTGGCAGCGGTAATTCGGAAGCGCCTGAGTCGGCCTCTGGCAGTCTGGGAGCGGTAGCGGGCTATACTAAGTTGTGGTTGATGCCCGGCTCTCAGGAAATAAAAGGAGGAAGAGTGTAGTGACAGTGCCATTCCTAACAGCCTGGTTGTTGGGTTAACTCTTTAGCGACATAATAAGACTAAGAGTGGTCGACTGTCACGCAGGAGTTCTGGGTTCGAATCCTGGCGGACCCAAAGATATTTTCCGCCTTGGAATTACTTCACTGGTGGCAGCGGTAATTTGGTAACGCTTGGGGCGGCCTGTGGGAGTGGTAGCAGCTGTACTCCGTTGTATGTCTGTAGGAACGGTTGATGCCTGGCTCTCAAAAAATAAAAGGGGGAAGAGTGTAGTGACAGTGCCATTCCTAACAGCCTTGCTGTTGGGTTAACTCTTTAGCGACATGGTTAGAGTGGTCGACTGTCGCGCAGGAGTTCTGGGTTCGAATCCTGACGGACCCAAAAATATTCCCCTTGGAATTACTTCAGTAACCTGGTAACAGTTAATTGCCCTGTTAGGATTCTTCCTTTGTTCCTAATCACGCCTAGTTTCGTTGCAAACTACACATCAGCGGTACTATTTGAAAAATATATTTTGGTTTTGTTGTATAATTATCCCTCTTTAAGTGTGTGAAAGCAATTATCTAAATGTTATATGCTTGGTGAACAGGTGAAAATAATTATAATTTTCCCCCATGAAGGTATATTTTTTTATGTGTCCGTAATTTCCAAAAGATGCTTTCGTTTGAAATATGCTTTCGTTTGAAATGCATTTTATCAAAAATTCGGTTTCAGCATGTTTTCCAACATTTATTCAAACTTATCCTAGAAAAAAACAGACCTTTTATTCAGTTTTTGGTTTCGTGATAGCCGTTTAAACACTGTCACCTTTTTTCTAGGCACTGTCTTGGAGTTCGGTATGGAACAACTACTGACAAGTATAGGGATACGGGTCCGTACCTGCTCTTATATGTAGTAACAGTCAGTTATTTTACCAACAAAAACTCGTGTTGAAGTCATCATCGGACCGCTAGCTATAGGCGCCATTTAAATGGCCTTTCGATGGCGGGCCGATGGTGGCATGTTTTGCTTACTGGGTATACGTAGTCTTAGGAAATCAAATCAAACCAAAAAAATCAACAGCTTTTGCTTAGTAGACTCCGGTTTACCCAAGAATGAATGACAATAGAACATTAAAATATGAAAAGTAATAATGATTTTTGTTTGATTTGATTCTTTACGTCCCTTCAACAATCTTTCAGTTAAACAGGGACAGGTCTTCCTGGGTTGAACCAGTACTAAGCTAGGATTATAACAATCCACCATGAGTGTCCATGTAGGATAGAGATATCTCACCCGAGGGGTCGGAAGTTTAACCAGGGACGAGGCTTGCCGAGTCCCTGGTTAAATTTCGACCCCGAGGGTGAGATTTCTCTATCCTACATGGACAGGCTCATGATGGATCGTTTTTCTCCCACTTTTTGAAGGGTTTTTGTCAGAACATAAAAACTCAGCGAAAATCTGAAATTTCTTGCTTTTTACTCGTTGGGTTTAGATTATTTTTGAGTTCACGAGTGTTTTTATCGGGCATTAAAATGGGTGTAAACATAGTTTGCACCTTGTTATTGCCAGGAAAACACCCCTGGAGCATTAGTTTAGTTGCAATATGCAAAATAAATTCCTGCTTGGCTCCCTGTGCCATTAGCGTAACATTGCCGTTTTCGGCACGCGGTGCACGTTCGGTGACGTCATTAACGTTATATGACGTCAGTAAGCAACGCTTAACCATGCTTGGTGCCTTTGGGCTACCAAGGCGCAATATATTGATCCTTTAAGTATCCTTTTTGGGGATAAAAGAATATTGAACTCTGCCCATGTAAGAAAGCAGTCACATGGTCATGTAAGATAGAAATTTCTTACATGAGCTGACAGCCTATCTTACATGGGCAAAGGTGGGAGAAAAATGTGTCTTGCTCAAGGACCACAATGCAGTGACACAGGTGAGGCTTGAACCTGCGTAAATAAATACAATTTTACAGCCCAGAAATATTTGTGAAAACTGTTTTTCCATCAAAATTTAAATTTCATTTTCTACATTTGTCATTGTACGCTATGTCTATCTTATTTTGATGAAAAAACACAATTTTCACAAATATTTCGGGCTGTAATTTTTCTTTTTTGGGGGGTGGGGGTTGTACAAATCACCATGTCTTTCACCTGTGCCTTCGATTGGGGGATTAAGAAAGTACGTTGACTAAATCTTATAAATTCCATTTGTATTCAAAACTATTTATGCAAAAAATAATGGTTAAAAAGTGTGTGTTACACCTGCTAAAACTTTACTCATTTTTTTGCGGACAGTAACCTGGCAGGTGATGGGTATATTTCTCTCCCCTGACCCCCGTCATCTTCCGTCTTCTGCATCTTCTGATATGTCCGTTCTGATATGTCCGTAATCCACACTGGGAGCTAGATAAATTGCTAGGAAAGGGCTGACCTCTTGGCTCTCTTGTCGTGTGTGATGTTTTCTTGTCCCATATACAGGTTGGGGAAAGCCTAAAAGCCACTATTATAGCTTCTTTTAGTTATAATAGCTACACATGGCTAGCAAATTGGTCACTGGAAGATATGTTTTAGGGAAATACTTTTAAATCACACAGAGTAGCACCTTCTCCTGTTTACAACACATACGATAACATATGACTAATGTCCGCTGTATCTTACTTTCTTCCAGCATCCTCCTGATTTTTGAAGAAAACACTGTTTTTGCGGTTTCCATCCAAAAGACTATCAATTTCAATAAAAGATACTGATAAAATGTTTATTTTGTAAACATTCTTGAAGCATTTCAATCAAGTGATGTTTCTGTTCACCATTGCAATCACAGGATGCAGCATTTCAGCCTGGTTTCTTGCCTGCAGCTTCTTTCAGAATCAATTTTATAAAGTACTGTAGGTAATGGGTACCATTCATTGCTCTCAAAACTAGCCAGCGAATTGGTCTCCTACACTCCCAATTTGCGCTGTCGACTTCCATGACAAAAAAAAATGTCGATGATTGAAAATCTGGGGGTAATGTGCAGCTGTGTGCATCAAAGAAAAGTATGATAGAAGAAAGTTAAAATGAGTTTAGTAAGGGTAAAACCATGATAGTGTTAGAACATGTATGAGGATGAAGTAAAAAGTTAAAAAAGAACATCTCAGAAACAAAATAATATTTTAATGAAAAAAAATGTCTTTTCTAAATCTCAACGGCTAAAACAAGATCAGATAGGGACAAGTTGTGTCACTTTTGGTCAAAAATGAAGTCACAGGAATCACAAAACAAGCCTTTTCTTTTCATAGCTTCATATCTTGTGCATTTAATTCTAGAAGGTTTTTGTTGAAGTTCTTTTCATTAAAAAGTTACAGCAATTGGATCAATCTTAGGTGGCAGATCTACGGACACTACAGACTAAAGCATAACATAATTATATCTGTTTAATTATTGGCTTAAAACAATGATTATACCATGCAGAACTTCGCACAAGTATTGGTGCTCTTGGATACCACTCAATATTTTATTTACAAGAATGATTTCTTGAAATTTTAGCACACAAGAAACAAGGCTATGAAAATGCTTAAATTAAGTAAGCTTTCTAAATTTAATTTTTTAATGAATTGAACTTTCAGGAACAAGTAAACCTCTTAACTTATCACATGATTTCGATTCTTAACAATAAAGTAGTTTAACATAGCCTCTGTCGTCAAATTGTGTATAAATCAAGTTCAGTCTTAGTGTGCAATATTTTCTACGGACACTACAAAATTGGTAACATTTGAAAAAGTGCAATTTGAAAGTGAAAGATATAACATTCCCCCTGTTAATTAGTTTGGGATAAACAGCAGGTCCTTCAAATAGTTGAAAAAATACATTTACTTTAAATTTTACAAATTTTCCAGATAAATATAATGAAAGAAATATCAGTTAGGGAAATGACAAATATGGTTAAATTAGCTTGTGTTATATGCCTAAAACATTTTCCTGGTTAGAGGAAATAAAATATAATTTAAACCACTGTTTAGAACTTGCTCCAAGCTTTCTGAAAACGTATAACATTACTATGTTTCGATTTAATATAGCAAAAATACAATACTAAATACACCGAAGAATTGGGCATTTTTCAATGTTATGCTGTTTCAGTTTGAATTTGTTAAATTTGGAAAATTTGTACTTGAAATATGTGTGTTGGAAACATAATTTTTAAAAAAGAAACTTTAAATTTCACATATGAGCTAACGTAAAACGAACATAAAAAATGTGTAGGCGAAGTGTAGTAATTTTAAGCATTTTTTTAAAAAAAATGCTTGAAGTGTTATACATTTTGGTTTTTCTTAAGAATTAACTTTGCTTCTCTGAGCCTGTTGCCACTTGGTCAGTCACAAGTATGCATATTTTTTGCAATTTGTTGAAGCTATGGGCATGTTTCTATGTAACAAATTCAACCACCACCGGTGAATTGTCTTTGCCAGTAATTTTTTCGTCACTTTAGAACTGCACTGTTTGGTAGTGGTAGTGTCCGTAGATCACACATTATTGCATCTAGCAGATTGCTGTACTTGAAGATTGATTAACATGTTTCTGCTAGTTTCTTTTTCAGAGAGTGACACTGATTAAGAAATGCACTGTTTTTTCAGTTGTCTATCACCAGCACTTTTGATATGAGCGGCCAAAGTCTGTCCGTAGAATGTAGTGTCCGTAGATCACACGTGTTAATGTCATAAAATTACAAAACATGTCATAATGGCCCATGTTTTATGCTGCATTTATTAATTCCAACCAAATTAATAGTATGTAAATCAGTATTTGGGCAATTTTTACCTTATGTGTGAATGGAAGAGGTTCTAAAGGACATATTGTTTCAGAACCATGTGTACCTCTTTCTTTCACAAATTAGACAAATATAACCCTAATATTGATTTACATACTATTTTTTTGGTTGAAATTAATAAATGCAATCTAAAAATATGGGCCATTATGACATATTCTGTTATTTTTTTAACATTGAAAAGTGTGATCTACGGACACTACGTTCTACGGACAGACTTTGGCCAATCATATCATAAAAGCTGCTGAAAGACAACCAAAGAAGCAGACCTTTTCTTAATCAGTGCCACTCACTGAAATATAAAATAGCAGAAACATGTTCATTAATCTTCTAATACAGCAATATGCTAGATGCAAAATATGTGATCTACGGACACTACCTGAAACAGTGTAGTTTTAAACTGATGAAAACATTACTGGAAAAGACAATTCATTGGAAGTGGTTGTATTTTTTACAGAGAAACATGCCCATAGCTTCAACAAATTGCAAAAAATTATGCATACATGTGACAGAACAAGTGACAACAATACAGCAAAGTTAATTCTTAAGAAAAGACAAAATGTATAACGCTTCAAGCATTTTTTAAAAAAATGCTTAAAATTACTGGGCTCTGCCTTCACATTTTTTATGGTTATCTTACATTAGCTCATACATGAAATTTAAGATTTCTTTTTAAAAAAATATGTTTCTAACACACATATTTGAAATACAAATTTTCAAAAATTAACAAATCTGAAATGACACGGCATAACGTTGAAAAAAGCCTAATTTTTAGGTGTATTTAGGATTGTAGTTTGCTATATCAAATCAAAACATTGTAATGTTATACATTTTCAGAAAGCTTGGAGCAAGCTCTAAACAGTGGTTTATATTGTATTTTGTTTCCTCTAAGCAGGAAAATGCTTTAGGGGTATAACATAAGCTCATTTCAAAATCCCTATCTGATCTTGTTTTAGCCGTCAAGGACTTGATATGTTTCATTTTTTTCAGTAAGTCCTGACAAGTGTTCAAGCGCAAGGCCTTAGCTTTGGCAGAGGACTTGCGCCAGGCTTTTGGGGATATTCAAGTGGACTTAAATCCTGCCCCACCCAGACGTGGAAGTTTTGAATGTGTCATTGTTGGAGAGACTGAAGAAGGTATGTTCAGAGGCCTCCAGATAAGACTGCATAATCAAAAAGTCATTTTGTAATTTCCCTAGGTACCAAGTCATATGTTGTGTATACTCAAAAGAACCGTATCCATGAGACTTTTTAAACTGATTTTGAATAAATAGAAACATCACAATTTTATGCTCAAAATTTTTGATTATATATCTGAATCTATGCCTACAATACAGGACATCATTGTCAACCCGGGTCCAGTAATTTGGGTCCTGAGTTGTCTAGTAGTCATATTTCCTACTCAGCTTTTAATATTTCATTGGTATAATTAGTGTTGTATCGATGATCAATTATAATCGATGATCAGTAGAAAGTTTCTTTTGATTCTACTAATCGATTGTGTTTGGTAATAATCAATTATAATCAAAAATATTACCCGAAACACACTTATTTTTTTATTTGTTCTGATTAAACCATAAACAGTCCCCTAGATAAGCTTTTGGGTCAATTGGGTATTTACCCAAAGTGGTTATCCTCAATTGCGTACTTGCAAAAACAATTGTGTATTTTCATATTTTTTACACCACGTTATTTTCTTCTGTGATTACACGTTTTCTAATTACATGAAGCCATCGGGAATGTGCTTGCATATTTATTCACTCCCATCGTCTTCTTTCTAAAGTATCAAACTAGCAAACTTTATTGTACCTGAAGCAAATCTCATCCTCTTGTTGACACTCCGATATTTTCATAAAACTGGAGTTACATTGAGCGCTCGCTGGTAAAAAAATATCAATACCCGACTGGCATTTGTTTATTACCCAAATGGAAACGAAATGGACCTAATGGTACGCAATGACATAGCATGTAATTGCATACCGATCATTAGAATTGCTTTTCGGTACGCACACATTTCATTTTAATTGCTTTTTTGTGGATTTTAATTGCGTATTTACGCAAATACGCTGCTTATCTAGGGTGCTGCATAAACATCAAATTATAAATTGAACCAGTGCATGTGATTTCCAACAATGTGGTATTTTGACATGTGTAGACTCTGACGAGCCTCTGCAGCCTCCTTTTAAGCTTAGTAACTCCAAATGGTGTTCAGTCAGTAGCTTAACAATCATAGAATACTCAAGCGACTAGCAAAGGCTCTGATCAGACTGCACGTTAGCGCAGGCTGATCTGAGACCTTGCTGGTCGCTCATACCACATTGTTGGAAATCTCATGCACTGGCTCAAATGTAATGTTTAATTCTGCCATTTTGGAGATGATTAGTCGCGATGGCAGATATGATGCTCATTTTGAGCTCAATTCTGAATTTGCCCAGCTAGAAAGGACTCATAGCACTTTACCAAAAACCTGTTCACATAATGGGAGCAACATAAGACAAGTCCTAGATTTAACAGAACAGTTGTATTAGAACAGATAGCATCATTCAGTATATTTAGCTTTAACCAAATATTGCACTACGGACATCAAGAAGCACAACAGAGTTTCAGCCTTTCCCTTGTTGCTAAAGTTTTATATAGTGAAAAAAGAAATATTTTTCACCCATTTTTTTCGTTTTTTATCGTGTTGGAAATTCCCACTTCCTCCTGACTGTTTTATTTGCAGAAAAACAGAAAGGTTTACAACATGCACACATACAAAATGCTAGTATTTTTTCAGAAACACGAAGTTTTCTTTGTATAATTACTAATTGCATGAAGTTAAGTTTTTGACATTTTTTTTCAATTTCACTATTTTGACAAATTGTGGTAAGTTTTTCATAATTTAGCCAAGGGCCTTTCCAAAAATACCCAATAAATTGTTTAGTTCATAGGGTTTTCTTACTTACCTCTTATAAGCTACTTTCTCATATGTACGCGTTACAGAGACAACAGTGTGGACTGGATTGAAGAAAGGTCCACCCCGTAAGCTGAAGTTCCCTGAATCTGATGTTGTAGTTGAGGAAATAGAAAAGTGTTTGAAGATGTAACATGGTATGTATTTCAAAGGAACAGTTTTAAAGCAAAATTCTTTAGCTTAAAATTGTAATTATTTTGTTATCCAACAATCTAAACATATGTTTTTTGTGCTCAAAAGAACCTTCTCATTGAGACAGTTCAACATATGTCTTGTGTGCTCAAAAGAAGCGTCTCATTGAGACGGTTCTTTTGAGATCACAAAACATATGTTTTGGTTGAGAAATAAAAAAAATAATTTTCAGCTACATATCTAGAGGCCTGTATTTTACTACAGTGCAGTCAAGTTTTTAAAGCGCCGGGCGGCTTAGCGCAGTCAGTAACGTGTCTGGCTACAGATGCCTGTCTGACTGCAGATCCAGGGGTCGTGAGTTCAATCCCGGTCCAGTCCCATACTTTCGTGGAGATTGATCATAAAATGATTTCTATGGTCATTATCCTCCCTCCTGCTGGTTGTTGTCAGTTACAAGCGAAAATATGTGCACAAATTACTGGTGGTTATTTGAATTGACCATTCCTCCATGACCATAGCTGTTGACTTGGGAAGTAAAGCAACAAAACCAACAAACCAATTTTGGGATTTGTAGGAATGGATTGGTTTGGTTTGATGCTTATTGTCTCAGTCAACAGCTAATGGTCATGTCAGGACGGTCAGTTCACCTAACCACACTTTTTATCCTGGGCAAGCTTGACTAAATGGTTAACCTGTACTTTGAGCTTATACTTTAGCTTGTAACGGACAACTGTTGAACCGTTCTTGAATCAGCGGAAGGGAGGAGAATGGCCATAGAAATTATTTCATCATGATCAAATGAATCTCCACAAAAGTATGGGACCGGGCTGGGATCAAATTCGTGACCCTGGGATCTGCAGTTAGACTCCTATCTATCTGCAGTCAGACACTTTACCAAATGCAGATAAGTGTCTGACTACAGATCTAGGGGTCGCGAGTTTGATCCTGGCCCGCTCTCATACTTTAGTGGAGATTGAAATATCTGTAGGAAAGGACTGTTATAAATTTAATGTATTATAAAGGGACAGTTCCTCGAAGGACCTAAATAAAATGATAATTTGATTTAATGGTCATTTTCATATAATTCTTTTGTAAAGTTTCATTGTAAAATTAAGACTGTCATTTTATTTAATGAGGTGTGTTATATCTAGGAACTGCACTGTATATCAATGCCAATTAAAGCCTCCATCATACTGATGTCCCTTTGCTGCAGTATTAGTAAGAAAAGACACTAAGTTTGGCTATATTTGATAATATTTTTGTTCACCCTCTCCTGATCCAGTTATATTATTATTTTTTAAGAACATTTGCAGAGCTCTAGATGAACTTTTTAGAGGATTAGTTTATTGGTGCAATAAGCATGTTATTAAATGGTTTGGGGTATGTACTGGAGATAATTCACTCACTAAAGCTCATAGATTATCTTCCATACAGAGACACAAACCATACAATAACTTCTGCTTGGATCCTGGCCTTACTTTGTTTTCAATACAAATGAACAATTCATCATTTCCCAATACCCACAATGAGCCCGGAGCCTAGGCCAAATAACAAATGAGTGTGTTTCGGGTAACGGGTCAGAAAAGTTTAGGTAGGGTAGGCACACAATTTTTTTTTAATTATTTATTTTTTCTGGAAAAAAATGTATAATTATATGCATTTTGAAAGGCATTTCGCCTTTCAAAATGCATAAAGTTATATATTTTAAAAATAAAACCTGAAAAAAAATCTGGGTTTCACCATTAAATTAAGGTAGGGTCGGATTAAGCTAAACACAGGTTTTTCTTTATTTGGCCTCATCAGTTGACAACTGTGCCATATCTTCCAAATCGGGAAGATACCCAACATTCAGTTGTCCAATAAACAAATAGTTAAGACCCAGATCAGATGCCACAGAAATTGGTGTCTGATCAGGGTCTGCAATTATTCTTTAAGAATTTAATCTTATAAATTGGCTGATTAATAGATGAACCATTGTCAAACAGTGCAGATCCTGATCATACACCCAAAAATGTGGCATCTGATCAGGGTCTATGCTGTTTGTTTAAAAAAAAAACAATCATAAATTGTTTAATAAATGCAACTTTGACAACCAGTGCAGATCCAGATCAGGTACCTCAGAATGTGATGTCTGATCAAGGTCTACACTATGACATTTCGAAATCAGTTTCAATACATCCATACATTATATTTTATTTCAAGATGTATCCATATTTCCAGCCCCCAAAAATTTCAAATGTGCTCTTTGAATATAGGAATCGTCAAACTCTACATGTCTGGGTAGGGGAGCTCATCAGACAGCCTTAAAGGTTAGACACAGACTTCGTGCAAATGGTCACATTATGTCTCGATAAGATGCCATGTATAACAGTAGGCAAAGCCATGATACAAGTCAATTATCAGAAGGGCTTAAATCGGTGTCATAGATACAGTAAAACCTGTGTAAAACAGCCACTCTCAAAAAGACTGAAAATTGGTTTTCGAGACCAACTATCCCTTAGTGCAGGTCAAAAGTATTGCAGAGAATGCTCCAAGGGGAGCATTCTGCAATCCTTTCCACCTTCATTTTAGCTACCATTTGTCATTAAGATCTTTGTTTTGTTTGAGTGGCCATTTTACACAGGTTTTGCTGTATTCATTGGTGTGTGATTCGAAATCACACTCACAAGGGGTATCTATGATACCTCTTTCTTTTTCAAGTAAAAATGAGGGCACATTCAAGCCCGGATCCAGAAAGTTTTGTCAGAAGGGGTCCAAACCTGACAACTTTTTTTATTTTTTAGTAGATGAAGGGAGAGAGGATCCAAATACCACTTTAAGTGGGCCATCATCGGCCCACTGGTGTACGCCATTTAAATGGCGTTTCTGGGGTGGGCTGAGGGTGGCCCAACATTGATTGCATTTTGGGTAACTTTGTGATTTTCCAGAGGTTTCGGACCAGAATTGCTAAGGAACTCTTTCCTTGGCGATTCCGTACCCCCTGTCCCCCCTATGGATCTGTGCATGACGTTTCTTAAAAAGTTGGTGAAAACACTTCTCATTCAGACCCTTTTGATGTGTACCTTTTACTCTCCAAATTTTACATTTTAAACCTTTGTATACGGGAAACCCCTAAATGGGTACTTTTACAAATAGTTCAGACCCTTATGAAATGAGGCATTTCATAAGGGTCTACACTGTTTGTAAAGGAAAATGATCTTCAGATAAAATAGTACAAGATTTTTTTATAACCTGACACCCCTAGATATATACAATGGACTTCCCAAAGTTTTAATATTTATCAAACCAAAAGGAAGAATCCATTAGTATACAAAGGGTTAATCACCCATTCAACCCCATTAAATTTTTTGTACCATTACAATGAATCAAGGATAAAGGTGAATTTCATCATATTTTCTTATCATTTAAGGATTAATCTTGCACTGGATGATGAAAAACATTAGCTATTTTAATGTCTGTGAAGCCTGAAGGGCATCTCGGAAACATTAAAATCGTTCATGTTTTTCATCATCTAGTGTAAGCTTAAAGTATGAATTTCATTCCTTATATTTACATTCTAAATAATCGATCAAATTTACTTAATTTTCTTTCACCCAACCACGCCAATTATCCTTATAAAATGAAATATTTCATTTGTATTAGTAGTTGTTGGAGCAGCCAGGGAGCGAAGCTTGTGAACATAACTTTGTGGCGATATGTGAAACATGTCACGCAAATGTTAATAAACATTATGTAAACAAAGACCGCTATTGGCTGACGTTGATGTTACTCAGCCTAGAAGCGAAGTCTAGAGCACAAAACATTTCAAAAATTTTGGTTTCATCGAAGGCAACTACACTGAAAATGTAAATATTAAAGCTTGAATTTTTTTCTAGTGTGTAATGTGCACAGAAATAGACAACACATGCTTATCTAGACCTCTGATTTGATATGATTTAAAAACTTTCTTTTTGCAGGGGATATTTTAGACAACCTCCTTTCGCACCTACTTCAAGACTATGATGTGAGCAGTCTAATGGAGTAATCCTGATTGTGAACGGATCACCTACTTGATTGGGAAGGGAAGAGATTGTTTGAAATGTTTTCATCTCTTATGTAGCTCTAGACATTATGATAACTAATGTTGCTGAAGTTAGAAGGGCCAGTCCATGAGATTTCGGTACTTATCACAGGGGCGAGCAACGAAAGCACAGATGAGCATGTTCATATGCGCAGTCTCATCTTTGCCTTTCAGTGATTGTCCTGCCTTTCTGAAGTTGGGACCGGGGGCCTGTTGAATTTGGGAAAAAAGCATTTGGATCATCAAAATTCATAAAATTTGATGAAGTCTAAAAGAACTGGACTGCCATTTTAAAATGGATTAAAAAGCAGATAAGATTTTAGCAGCCTATAAAACATTTGTTGCTTTAATAAATTGCACTTCATAAAAACTCATGAAATTTGCATAAAAATGTGAATGAAAACATGTTTTCATTCACATTTTAAAGCAAATTTTCATGCATCTGTAACTGGTATGTATGTACCGATTTTCATGAAACTTTCAACAAAATGTAGAAATTAGAAATTGGGAATGATATACACCATTGTGGGAAGTTTTTGCTTATTTTTGAAATTGGAAGTGGCTGATATTTGACCTCAAATGAGGGGCCTCTTCTGCTGGCATGCGCAAAGTATGATGTAGATGAAGGCTCAGACCTCTAGGCCTGCTGGATATGAAGCATATGTGATAAGTACCAAAATCTCATGAACTGGCCCATGTTGTTCTTACATGTGAGATTTATTCAGAGTCCTCGATATAAAGGATATTTTGACTATAGACTTTAAAATCAGTATTAAAAATCATGTTTAGGACCTAAAATTATGGTTATGAAATTAAGACTTTAAGCATGGGTGAAAGTTTTCAGGATTATTCCTGAATTCAGGATTTTGAAGCTTGACTTCCCAAAGAAAGTCAGCCTCAAAATGCTGAATAAGGGGCACCTTAAAAGCTTCTCTGATTTATGTTTAGTCTATCTTAGGACAAATGACCATTTAAACTTGAAGATGTGAATATTTGGTGAGCATACTGCGAGTTTTAAGATTAGAGTTGGAAAGTTCAGGATTTGGGAAATTCCGAACTTTCACCCATGTTTAAGGTATACTATTGCTGGAAATAAACAAATACAAGACCTGTGCAATTATGAAAGGTTTCTTACTTTGTCCGTTTTCTCCAACTATCAAAATAGAACTCTTTAACCCATGCATTACAAGCAGTAAATTGTCTAAACATGTTACTGTGTGTATGGGTGAAAGTTTTCAGCATTATTCCTGAATTCAGGATTTTGAGGCTGACTTTCCATAGAAAGTCAACCTCAAAATGCTGATATAGGTTCTCTGATTGATATTCAGATTGTCTTAAGACAATTGACCATTTTAGCTTCAAGTTGTGAATATTTAGTGTGGATATTGCAAATTATAAGATCAGAGTTTTGAAAGTTCAGAATTTTGGAAATTTTGAACTTTCACCCATGTGTGTGACAAACAGAAGTAGAAGGTGGCTGATCATCTGGATCCACAGTATGAAGAGGGCATATCAATTACATGCATTAAATAGAGGATCTTAGATGAGTGCTCGTGTTTTATTGATTTTATTAAACGAGTGTGAGGAAGAGAGAAAATACAAGGCTTGCCGAGCATTTTAACTGTTTTTCCCAACGAGTTTAATAAATTCAATAATACAAGAGCAAGAATGTTAGATTCTATTTATCATATGACATTAAGATTACTTTGAATTCTCATTTCATGCATAAAATGTTATAATTTTGTACGGAAAGTTGTTATTGACATAACATTTCTTGAAAATCTGTAAACTACCAGTGGTTTATCGATTTATTGCATGGCGTTATTTCACTCCCAGAAGCTACGTCATATGATAAGTTTTGTGCTGGCACAGAAATGTAAGAAATTGCTAAAATAGTTTAAAATTGGGTCAATTTTTTCAGGATTTTTTCCTGAAGTTAGGATTTTGAAGCTGACTGCCCATTTAATAGTCAGCCTCAAAATTCTGAATTTGGCTGAATACAATAGATTTTCAATATTTACTGTCTATCTTAAGGTGTTTGCGAACATTTAACCTAAATTATTAATACTTTTAGGCATGCAGCAAGTTGTAATAGTTGAATTTAAACTGATCAAAATAAGTTAAGCCCCATGTCACATTTTACCATAGCCATAATGTTAAATTCTCAAAGTTTAGTTGTTTATTTCAAATATATCAATGATAGTTGAAAATTCTAATTCCAACAAAGTTAGACCACAATGTCTTAGGTGTGATTACACAAAGTTTGAATTGAAAATACCGATTTTCTTTGGGTATTTGCTAAATTTTCCAAGAGTATCCAATTTTTAGGCAATTTTACTATAGGATTGATAGGGAATGAAACGGGACATTTACTGGAATATGTGGAGCTCTATGGAAAACTTATCAATAAATCTGAAACCTAGCGTATGTTGAGAGGAAACATTGCTGCTCCTTCGCTGAAAATGTTATGGAAAAATCTTTATTCAGTAAAATGTTACGATAAATTAAACATGAACGTGTTATATTAAGTATATGGGAAAATTTCAGGTGGGGCTTAATTTATTTTGACGAGTTTATAAAGTTGAGGAATTTGGAAATTTTACCCATTGCATATTCATGGATGAATGACTAAATTGAGAGTTAGGGACTTAAAATCAATCCAATAATATCCTTATTTATCCCTTTGTATTCTGGAAACTCCTAAATTGGTATTTGAAGACCCAGATCAAATACAGTATAATGCTGCATTACATCAGGGTCTGCACTGTTTGCTAAGGTTTAAAGACAGAAAAACATAATTTCCAAACTTCTACTGTTGACTATTTAGAGTACAAACTTGGCAATTTCATACATTTTTGTATCAATATGTATTGGAAATTCCCCAGAAAACAAAGGGTTTAAGGCGTATATTTCTGTCCAATAGTTATCATTATCAGATTAACCGATAAGGGACAGTTTCAGTACCACGCTGGATTAAAGGGGCCCAAAGAGGGGACTTGCCTGTAATAAACAAAATTTCTTACACTTAGTTAAATATCAATATTTTATCAGAAATAGCTAGACTTTTCATGGAACCACCCTGGAAGGAGTTCATAATCACTTCATAAAGATTAGCCTTTGATCTTCCTGGAAAAGCCCTCAAGCAGTTATACCACTTTTATTGTCTCAGAATTTAGGTCTTTAAGCATAAAGAAAAGCTTTATTTTCCCTGGATTAAATCTTAAAAGATATTTATCTAGGGTTTTCCAGACATAAAGTACCATATATTTGAACAAGCTGGTAGATTTTAGAACTTATAGAATAGCAGTGAATGCTCAGACTAGCCTGCACAAACATGCAGTGTACCTAGAGCCTTTGCTGCTTGAAATGTATACATGAGAGTAGATGTAGGTGGTCATAACCAAAATATAGATCGTAGGTAATAGTTAGATACTGTTACTAGTTAAATAGCTGCTCAATAATGTTGAAAATATGACTTACTCATATGCCACCATAACTATGATATGGCCAAATAAAAATATAAGTGTGTTTCGGGGAACAGGTCTGAACATTCTAGGTAGGGTAGGCTTTTCTGGAAAAATATAAATTTATGCATTTTGAAAGGCAGCCTTTCAAAATGCATAAAATTATATATATGTCCAGAAAACCTGAAAAAATCCTATGTTTCACCAGTAAATTTAGGTAGGGACGGTTACCCTAAACACAGATATTATTTATTTGGCCTAAGTGACATTATCTCCTGGCATGGTCCATTTAGTACTTGGCTGAATGTTTTCAGGATTATACCTTAATTCTGGATTTTGAGGCAGACTTTCTATGGAAAGTCAGCCTCAAAATACTGAATTAAGCAGATTGATCATTCTGATTAAATATTTCTGATTTATTTTCAGTTTATATAGACAGTTGACCAATTAGCCTTGAAGATGGTAATATACTCAACGTCAGTGAAAAGTTACCAGTAAATCAAATACACTTAACATAGGAAAATATTTAGTCCATTCTGAGCGAAGAACGGCGGATACTTCAACACTCAATTTTATTGCATAGATTCCCATGCATCGCCACAATGGAAAACAGTATCCATCACACCTGAATGCATTATAATCATTCCTTGATGGACCCCTGTATAGGAAAATGCAAAGTTTCGGTGCTTCCTTAAAATTTGATTCTAATTTTCTTGCTAAATGGGATAACCTTAACCCTTTTGGTGGCCTTTTCAATGAAAATGTCGAGGGCATGTCCTGGCATGTTGTCTTTTGAAAATGATGATTTCAAATTTTTAAAAACTGAGAAGAACATAAAATGCATGTGCACCATAGTTCCAGGGCTGGTGTAACTGTTTTATCTTTCCAGACCAGCTTGTCGTTGACCAGAGTCATGATTGTAACAGTAGCCAAAGAGATGTATTATTTTGATACTGGTAACTTTTCATTGACATTGGGTATATTTTGTATGCAAACTTCAACTTTAAAATATGAATATCTAAACGCCAGGATTTTGGAAACTGAACTTTCTCCCATGTTAGTTTATTATTTCTGCATTGTCAAGAGTTTGAATCAGGAATTAAAGATTATTGTATTTTGGCTGGGATGAAAGAAAATCTGGGTTATTCAACATGGTATTACAATGTTGAACAGATTCAAACCATGGGCAACGCTTCCAGTCAAAAGTGATTTTTCTTCAAAATAATAAACACTGGTGGTATCCATTATAATGGTTGCAGTGGCTCAGTTGGTAGAGCATTAGATTGGGAGGGGGATCCAAGGATTGCTAGTTCAAGCCTCACCGCAGGCGGAGTAACTGTGCTGTGCCCTTTAGCATCTTACGACATGATAGCCGTAACAAAGTAAAGCATAGCTGAAAAATTTCCCGTGCCATAGCTGGGAATCGAACCCGGGTCGCCCCAGTAAGAAACCAATGCTCTAACCACTGAGCCAAGGAGTCGACTCTCTTACGCAGTTGTCAGAGATTGATTATATACTAGAAGCTATGCGAAATCTACCTTATGTAGATATATATGCGAGAGTGCCTGGCCCGTAACACTCCCCCTCTTCAAAGGAGTCATCATTTATGATGACGGAAAGCCATTATAAGCGAAACAAAGGTCCAATCTCGGACGTGAGCCCCATCTTATGACATGATAGCCGTAACAAAGTAAAGCATAGCTGAAAAATTTCCCGTGCCATCGCTGGGAATCGAACCCGGGTCGCCCCGGTAAGAAACCAATGCTCTAACCACTGAGCCAAAGAGTCGACTCTGACGCAGTTGTAAGAGATTGATTATATACTAGAAGCTATGCGAAATCTACCTTATGTAGATATATATGCGAGAGTGCCTGGCCCGTAACAAGCAAGACACTTTACTTTATCAGCTGATTAGTACTTGTTCAACCCAGGTAAACCCATTCTGACATGACTGAAAAACAGTTGACTGGGATGAAAAGAATCAAACCCCAAAAATAGATGCACCTTACCAACACTTTCAAGAATGAGTTAATAACGGGTTTAAAAAGTGTTTGCTCATTTATATGCACGGATAGTTATATTATGCTGTCACAATTTTGGGAAAGGTACAAAATATAAAACCTGTGCAAATTTGCCCGGGCTCCATATTTTCCATACCTTTTACATGTTTCTTGCTTAACTCTTTTCCTTGCTAGCAGCAACTTTTGTTATCTGCTGATAGCCTTTGCAAACTGTTTGGTCCCAGATCAGGGGCAACAGAATGTCGGTCCTGATCTGGATCCAAGCTGTTTGACGCTCTGATAGTGTTCCTGAAGTTTCTTTTTTCAAAAAGTTAATTCCGAAAAAGTCTGCAGATGACATCAAAGGCATAAAAAGTTACTCTGTATGATAAAGATTTAAAACCTTTATATGAGCCGGTGTCCAACAACAGGTACAAGTTGGCATGTGTGCCCATCAAAGACTGATCAGCCTGCACATCTGTACAGTCTGATCAGAGTCTTTGATGGCGCTCTATGGGCAGCCAAGTGTCCAATGTTTCTTCATTTGGGAAATTAAGACTGTTAGGACTGTGGGGATACTGAGATTGATTTGAAGTTTTTCTGTATGCAAATGGTAAATTGCAGGGGTTTTCCTACCTTCCAACGGAGCCAGGGGCCTGTTGAATTTGGGAAAATACCATTTGAGCCGTCAAAATTGGGAAACCTAGATTCAGTCTTAAAACAATAGATTTAAATTTCATATTGTCAGATTTAAAATAGTGTAATTGCATTGACCTGAATTTAACCATTATAATTACTGGTGAATATATGCATCAATGTGTGAATGTAAACATCTGTAACTTGCTATTTGTGGTCTAATTTTCATGAAACGTTTACCAAACTGTAGAGCTAAGGAACTGGGATTGATATTCACCATTTAGGAGGATTTTACTCAACTTTGGATTGAGAAGAAAACAATATTCTGCCCAAAAATAGGCCTAGGAAAATCCCTCACTTATACCTTATGCTTTATACCGCCTCATATTTTCCTGATATATACAGCAGTTGACCTGTTAGTCCTTTAGATCATTTACCTTTTGAAATGTTTTATTGTACCCCCCGCAAACTTTGTTTGTGGTGGGTATACTGTTTTCACTTTGTCCGTGTGTGCGTGCGTGCGTCCGTCCGTAACGTTTTTTTTTCCTTAATATCTTGAGTCATTGCTGGATTTTCATCAAACCTTGCAAACATGTCCATATATGCAAGACAAATACTTTAGACAAAAAAGTAAGGGTAGGGGCCAATTCTATTAGAGTTATTTCCCTTTGTAGTTCTAAATGGCTTTTAATAAAGGGTTTTATGCTTATGCTATTATAGGCCATACACAGGCCGATAAACTCCTGCCACAGCTTTTGATGGAACAATTTGATACTTTTCCTATGCAATGTAGACACATTGAACATGTGCATGAAGGAGTTTGGTTTAGAAAAAATAATTTTTGATAAGATGACAGCTGCAACAACTTAGACAATTTATCCCTGATAAGGCTTTTGCATATGCATAGATGGTGCCTTCATGGGCCGATCAACTCCTACCACAGCTTTTATATGGAGCAATTTGATACTTTGTCTATACAATGTAGACACATTGAACATATGCATGAAGGAGTTTGGTTCAGAAAAATAATTTTTGACAAAATGACAGCTGTGAGAACATAGGCAATTTTTCCCTAATAAGGCTTTTGTATATTCATAGATGGTGCCTTCAAGGGCTGATCAACTCCTACTACAGCTTTTAATGGAACAATTTGATACTTTGCCTATACAATATAGACACATTGAACATATGCATGAAGGAGACTGGTTGAAAAAAAAAAAATTTGACAAAGTGACAGCTGTGTGAACTTAGACAATTATTCCCTTATATGGCTTTTGTATATGCATGGATAGTGCCTTTATGGGCCAATCAACTCCTACCACAGCTTTTCATGGAGCAATTTGATACTTGGCAGATACAATGTAGACACGTTGAGCATATGCATGAAGGAGTTTATAATTTTGCTTGCACAGATTCTACTGAAATCTTCTTTTCAAAACTAAGGTCAGCTTGTTCGAACTATAACTTGCCAAGTTTTTTCACTGACTCTTACTGTGCGGGGGGGGGGGGGGGGGGGGGGGGGGGGGGGGGGGGGGGTATCTAATAAGCATTGCTTATTGACTTTTTTCATTCTTGCAGCATAATAAAAGTTAAAAAATAGAGTTGTGAGTTGACTTGTTTTTGCACCTCCTGTAGCATGATGCGATATAGGAATTGCAAGTTCACAGGTTTAGATAAACAGCATTTTTGAGTGTAAAATTGTAAATACTCTCTTACCCATTGGTTTTCACATATGTTTAGGGTGCTCTAAAGAACCGCCTCATTGAGACGGTTCTTTTGGGTACCCACAACATGTGTTTTGGTTGTCAGAGAAGTAAGAAATTTATTTTTTTGGTTCACACTCTTAACCAAAGGCCTGTCTGTCTGTTGATTACATCTGTCTGTCAACATTTAACATTGGCATTAACTCCTTAAGTTAGTTTTTAGCCAATCTCTATGAATCCTTGCAGATGTTTTCAGCTTTATCTGAAGATTTTAATATGATAGTTTTATAATCCTGAGATTATTTTTCAACACTTTGTCAGTATTTAGCCTCTGATAGTACTGTCGTGCCAACCGAGAGTGACAGTGACGTTATATTTTGTTTACAATTGTTAAGTAAAATGTTAAATTGTACACCCCACTTGGGCTAACGTGAATCTATAGATCACGTGTTTATTAATCCTATCCTGGGTTAGGATTAATAAACAAGTGATCTGTTGATTATAAATCCATGATAACTTTGTAAACAAAACATGACGTCACTGTCACTCTTGGCTGGCAGGACAGTAGGTAGCAGTATCCTAATTGGCGCAACTCCTACAGTGTTTTACCATTTTTTTTGAAATTTTACAAGTGTTTTGACCATGGTCTGAAGATGTGCATGTTTTTTTCTGCCCCCGCCATTTATAATTGGGGGGGGGGGGGGGCATATAGCATCACCCTTGTCCATACGTACATCCCGTACGTACGATAAATGGTTTCCGGGCGATATCTTTTAAATACATTGGTGTATTGGATTCATATTTCATACACAGGTATACAAGCATAAAATACAGGTCAAGTTCGATTACGGACAAAATCCACCGATTATTATCAGCGTTATGGCCCTTGATCTCCGAATGAAAAATGGTTTCTGGGCGATATCTTTTGAATACATTGATGTATTGGATTCATATTTCATACACAGGTATATAATCATAAAATACAGGTCAAGTTCAATTATGGGTAAAGTCCACCAATTATTATCAGAGTTATGGCCCTTGATCTCGGTATGAAAAATGGTTTCCGGGCGATATCTTTTGAATACATTGGTGAATTGGATTCATATTTCATACACAGGTATATAATCATAAAACACAGGTCAAGTTTGATTATGGACAAAATCCACCAATTATTATCAGAGTTATGGCCCTTGATCTCAGAATGAAAAATGGTTTCCGGGCGATATCTTTGGAATACATTGATCTATTGGATTCATATTTCATACACAGGTATATAATCATAAAATACAGGTCAAGTTCAATTATGGGTAAAATCCACCAATTATTATCAGAGTCATGGCCCTTGATCTCGGTATGAAAAATGGTTTCCGGGCGATATCTTTTGAATACATTGGTGAATTGGATTCATATTTCATACACAGGTATATAATCATTAAACACAGGTCAAGTTCGATTATGGACAAAATCCACCAATTATTATCAGAGTTATGGCCCTTGATCTCAGAATGAAAAATGGTTTCCGGGCGATATCTTTTGAATACATTGGTGTATTGGATTCATATTTCATACACAGGTATATAATCATTAAATACAGGTCAAGTTCGATTACGGATTAAATCCACCGATTATAATCAGAGTTATGGCCCTTTGTTAATGTCAATGCCCTATTTATGCGAATTTGGCAATAGCGGGGGCATCCATGTCCCATGGACACTTTTCTAGTTTTCTTCATGAAGTTCATATTATTTTTTTGACATTTCAGCATTTTAGTGCACCAAGGTCAGTGTCACCAAACCACGTGGTGTGTGACGTAAATTTTTGGTACCACCGGCAGCTAAATCATCAACAAGAAGCATCGCCTCGGAACTTCAATCAATCGTAAGTATTTTATTTTCCAGCCGATTTCAACGACATATAGCCTATTCTAAGGGGAAAAGTGAGTTCTTTACAACGGTGTTAATGGATTTGTCACCAGATTAATACTTTAGGCCTGAAAACGAGGCAAATGTTTGGGACTGGCTTGCCGTGGTTGCACGGTGTTTTTCACATTTTCTGGACATTTGCCTCGTTTTCAGGCCTAAAGTATTAATCTGGTGACAAATCCATTAACACCGTTGTAAAGAACTCACTTTTCCCCTTAGAATAGGCTATATGTCGTTGAAATCGGCTGGAAAATAAAATACTTACGATTGATTGAAGTTCCGAGGCGATGCTTCTTGTTGATGATTTAGTTGCCGGTGGTACCAAAAATTTACGTCACACACCACGTGGTTTGGTGACACTGAAGGTGGGCTATTGTGATTTTTGTGTTGTACGCCTTCAACAATTGCTTCAAAGAACATTGCCTAAACTAGTGGCTGGATTTGAACAAACTTGGCATAAATGAACCTTATATAGCCCTTTTCAATAATTGTTCAAATGGATCCAGGTGGTTGCATATCTAGGTCACATACGCTAGAAATAGATTTTTGAAATGAAGACTTAAAAAATCTTTGTGCCCAAAGCCACAAGACATAGAGCCTTGATATTTGGTATGTAGCATACTCTAGTAGACCTTTTCCAAGTTTGTTCAAATGATGTCTCTGGGGCCTAAAAGGCTCCGCTCGGCGGTCATATTTTACATAGGCTCATAATATATGATAAATTAAGGAAAAAATCCAAATATTAACAGAGTTGAGAAGAAATTGATACCTAGAATTTGACAAAACTTTGCATATCCATTGATATTGACAATGTCTAGGTTGGGATCATCTTGTCCTACCAAGTTTGCGATTCACTCTTAATCCTTGGTCTCACAGGTAATGATTATTCTGATTGAGTATGTCATTAGACATATGTTGATTCATGAGATCAGGCCTCCGGATAGATTGATTTACATTCAATTTTCTTAGGGAGCGCAGTGGCTCAGTGGTAGAGTGCTTGACTCCAGACCGAGGGGCTGCGGGTTCAAGCCTGTCCGGCGTCACTGCATTGTGGTCCTTGAACAAGACACAGTTATCCTAGCTTAGTACTGATTCAACACAGGAAGGTCCCTCCCAGTTTACCTGAAAGATTGTTGATGGGACGTAAAGAATTAAATCAAACAAACAAACATTCAATTTTCTTATTCCACAAAGTAGAGACGATAAAGATCAGGAATAGATACAATCAAGTACCACACCTGACCCAGGATACCACATGAGAAAGTGACAAAAACGCAAGTTATTATCACATACAAGAACCAAGAGGTCAGCCCTTTCCCAGCAGGTGACCATATTCTGTTTTAGGTGCTCAAAAGGACCGTCACATTAAGATGGTTCTTTTAATCACCTAAAAATATTTTTGAACTAAAGGATAGAAGAAAAAGAACTATTTCTATAATTAATATCTGCTTACCTGTAGATTACGGAGACTTAACAGTTGATGTATCTAAGATGCCGATAAGTCACTACAATAACTCTAATTGGCAGGAAGGCATTTTTGCAAAAAACCTTTCCTGGCGTTTACATTGGTCATTTAATCTATGCTAATAATATACAGATTTTTAGCTCGTGTCGTAAAGGCTTTGTTGAGAGGTAAATACCGACAATATATTCGCTTGAGAAAATGGGTTGGGATGGTACGACACCAGTCTGCACCAATTTGTAAGAGTTATGGCACCTTTACTCACATTAGAAATTTATCTAATTTTGTTTCCACTTAATGTTTTGATAAACGAACTGATGGAATTTGACAATATTTTGCATATGCATTGACATACACATGATCTGAGCTGTGATTGTTGTAAGTGAATTTGCGCAAATGTTTAAACGAGTTATGGCCCCTGACTGGTGTCAGAATTTTGTTTCCGCGCAATATCGAAAAAAATGAATGGATGGAATTCGACAAAGTTTAGAATATGCATTTCCAGGTAAACCGCATGTCCAGATCTTGGCGGGTGTTGGCTATCGGAGTTAAACAAAGGAGTTTTGGGTTCCGCATGGTCTGTTTTGAGACGGTTTTATATCATATAGAACCACTTAAAGGAATAAAATCAACATATAAGCCGATAGTATATAGAATGATAAGAATTCTGAAAGCGATGCATGTTTTTGAACTGAATCTGTTGGATTCGGAAATGCGGTGATTTGAACAAATATACTCAGAAAAACAATTGAAGGATATTAAGATTCAGTTCACTGGGTAGTGTTCCGTTCGGAGGTAAGTTGCATAGCTGTCGGATTGATTTCAGAGGATGGCAAATCGATTAAGCTCATTAAATAAATTTTCCTTTTTAAAGGAGGGCTTGCCTAGTTGAAAAACAGCATGTGCACCTTGTCTGTTGGGAACACCTCCAAATTTGGTTATTGTTTACACTGCACTAAAACCACGTCATAGACGAACATTAACAATAGTTATTGAGTCGGTGGGTAAGATACTCTTTTGGCAAAAGAAAAACACAGTTATCTAAAGCAGCAACTAGCGCCGTACACTGAAGGACTTTAAAAGCGCAAAAAATGAAATTAATAAAATTTACTTATTTTTAATGTATCAATTTTTTGAGTTTTTGCAACAATGAACATCAACACGTCAGCAAAACATGTTTTTAATTTCATGCCAAAATGATAAATAATGTTAGGACAACAGTCTATTGAATAGCAATACCCTTAGATTCAAAAGTTGCAAATTGAAATTTGTCTAGGAATCAGACGTGATTTAAAGTAATTGTATCAAAATATTTTTATTAAAATCCTGGATACAAATTACCCTCCAAGCCCTATATTTGTCTGGATTTGACAATAGGCAGCCAGAACGGATATTGTTGATACACTCGACGTAAGTTGCCGTCTTAACGTCAGGTTGTCATTTTTGGTTAACCAGACCTGCGTCGATATTTAACTGTCCCTGTAGCCTGATAACGATCTCTGAGGGGCTGTATAGTTGATCGCCTTTCCCAAAGGCCTAGAACTTTTCAAATAGTCATTTCATTTTTCCCATATAAACATATTCCTAATTTGTTGCTAGTCTATAGGCTGGTGCTAAGTTCTGATAATCATACAACTTCACCGAAGACAATTACATTTAAAGAGTAATGAACATAACCATTTGGAAAAGAAAGAAATATTATTACAATATTTTACGTGTATTAATGACCACTTTTATTATCAGACTGGTAGCTATTCTATATAGATTACGGACGGCAATTATAATGGCCCACTTTGAATCGAAGTTTAGTTCCTACTATAGTAACTAAAGCTCAATTCGAATATCGATAGTCGCTACTATAGTGACGTCATGAACCTACTAAAGATCAACGGTGGATAAGAGCATCGTTACTCTAGTAGCTTATCTGGTTCCCTCCTCTAGACCTATCTAGCAAGATGGGTTCAAGATCTATCAGTAGCCTCAAAATGTTTTTATTTTACAAAATAAATCCTTGATGTGTTCTATTTGCGGTCCCTCTTATTCGTAATTGTTAATTAGAGCAGTCTGTGCAGTTTATGCACACCCTTTTTGTCTACGATGAAGAATTGAGGTGGGGCATACAGGGCTATTCACTTTGTTTTCTTGACAACTAATTAAAAGGGAGCAACTGTAGCCATTCGGCTATAAACGTACGCACGCATCTATTACGTAAGATCTTTAGTAGGAACTTTAGTTCGATTCAAAGTGGGCCAATATCATTCCAATTGCGCCAGATCTTTCATGTTTGGTCAATCGTGGCATGATTAATAAAGTTATAAAACTAAAGCTGCAGTGTTTTTATACATGCTTTTGTACAAGCTTCATGTAAAAATGACCAAAAAGTGTATGCGACATGTCATGATCCCAAAATATATCCTCACACCAAATTTAGGATTCCTACCTCAAATTATATACAGAAATGCTCTGAGCTCGACCTTGCTAGAACTGAAACCAGAGGTCAAGGTCACAGTGACCTGGAAACATTTGGTGACTCGTCAGGTCCAAGATGTATCTACATACCAAATATGGAATGCTACCATAAATAAAATGGGCGATCTGCTGTGGGTGCATTTTTCAAGAACTGACTCCTGAGGTCAAGGTCACAGTGGATGAAAACAGTGAGCGACATTCCATGACCACAGCATATATCCACAAATTGAATTTAGGGGGTTAATATGGCGTCTTATATGAGACATGCTCTTACAGGGTTCGCACAGACCTGGAAAAATTTGACCTTGGTCCTGGAAAAAAATGCCTTTTGTCCTGGAATTGTCCTGGAATTTTGTAAAATCATCCTTGAAAATATAAATTAAGTCTTTGAAAAATATAAAGATACAACTAGTCCTTTCAGATTTATGGGATGCGCTGAAAAAAACTGTGTGAAAATCGCAAAACAACTGAATGAAAATCGCTAGATACGCGTCAAAGAGCGAGGTGCAACTTGTATTCTATTCTATTCAATTTGTGCGGTAGTCCAGGTTTTTATCACCGGTGTCAGAATCAAAGAAATCCAGTCCGCCTTTTCATTTCGCCGCTTCTGGCTGAAAAAAGTGCACTTTTAAACGTTGTGTTATACAAAATGGGGAAGAAATTGAGTCCTTGAAAATGAAAAAAAGTCCTGGAATAGTCCTGGACTTCTGTTTTCCCATTTCCGTACGAACCCTGTCTTAACTTGCTGTCGGTGAGTTGTCTTGTCGTTGCACTGTTTTGTTCCCATAACCACGACCGTTTTGCTAACAGTATGTTATACAAATAGAGGGCCCAGACCTGTAAATGTTTTCCCATAGACCTCCATTATAGCTTTCAAGTAAGCTGTGGTCCTCACAACTCTTCAAGCACAATGAGGCTGCCATAGAATTACAGATTGGACCTAGTTCAACCAATAAACAAATATAGGCGCGTTGCTGAAATTAAATTTTTTGAAAAAACTTACCTCATCGTCATAAAGGATGAAACAGGTCTTAAATTCAAAAGGAATGACTCTACTTTATTTCTGATTGGGTCGTACGCTCAAAAATTGGTAGCATCATATTAAAAAATGGGGAGATAACTCAATGTTTGCAAAAAACGGAAACGTAAAATACGGTTTTTAAACTGATTTTGTATTGACAAAAAGACGTTCTTTTTCACAAATTATTTTATTTTCTAAAAGTAAGTTTACTGTTATTTATATTTGTATGAGTTTTATTGATTTTTATAAATTTAAACATAGATTTTTGGGGGATAACTCTTACTACCCTATATAATTTAATATTTTCCTCTATATTATTCCTTGTAATACCGTTATATTTAATCAGAACCCGCAAAACTTCATAATTTCTAAAACAATTGTCTTTTTGCTTTTCAAAAACATGATTTGCCGCATCCTGATATGCCTGACGGCTCAGAAATTTGCTTCTTAAGTTGCCACCCCTGTGTGGAAAAACAGCGTTTTAATGCATTTTTCCAATACACTTGATACGAACATAGGAGTTTCGCTGATTTACTTTTGGAGAAAACTTACATTAGCGTCCTAAATGACGATACATGGCTCAATTAAGGATAAATATATCTGTACTATCAATTTGTGAGGATTGTACGTTAAAATCGAGTATCGTCATGCATAAAATGGGGAAGTAACTCCGGTACTAGAAATAATGTAAAACCAGCATAGATGAGCGTCGTTAAGTACCTCCTTGAAATATTGCTTCTCTGCTTTTTTTTACTTTTACTCACACAAAAGAATATCTGTTTGAAATGTCTAGTCCTTCTTTCTTAGATAGATAAAATAGAATTTCAGAAACAGCAATATGACGCTCTTATTAATATTATCTAATTTGCATATTCAAGAATATTAATGAAAACGTAAGTAATGAGAAAAATTGTAGAATAAATTAAGGGGTGTCACCTACAAAATTACCTATATGTCGCTGTTTATCATTCCAGACTAAGAATCGTGGTACCAAATTAAAGTTGAGACATTAGCAAAATGACCAACTGAATAGATATACGAATTATCTAATTTGCATACTCATGAATATTAATGAAAACATACGAAATGAGAGAAAATTGGCCGAAAAATTAAGGGGTATATCTACAAAATTACCACTACACCAGCTGCTAAAAATCTTATCCTACAAGATTTGGTACCCAATAAAAGTTGAGACAAAGCCATTTGACTAAAATGATTAAATATACGAATTATCTCATTTAAATATTCATGAATATTAATGTAAACGTAAGAAATAAGAAAAAAATTGGTAGAAAAATTAAGGGGGTATACCTACAAAATGTCCTATATGTCTGCTGCGTACTAGCCTAGACTACAAAACTTGGTACCAAATAAAAGCTGAGACATTGCCATTTGACTTAAATGATTAAATATGCGAATTATCTAATTTAAATTTTCAAGAATATTAATGTAAACATAAGACATAAAACAAAATTTGTTGAAAAATAAAGGTGGTATACTTTAAAAATTACCAGTACGCTAGCTGCTAACTATCCTATCTTACAAAACCTTGTACCAAATAAAAGATGAGATATAGCCATTTGATCAAAATGATGAAATATACGAATTATCTTATTTAAATATTCATGAATATTAATGACAGCATAAGAGACAAGAGAAAATTGGTAGAAAAATTAAGGTGGTATACTTTCAAAATTACCTATATATCTACTGCTAACTATCGTAGACTACAAAACTTGGTACCAAATTAAAGCTGAGGCATTGTATTTTGACCAAAATGATTAAAATATACGAAGAATCTAATTTGAATATTCATGAATATTAATGTAAAAGTATAAATAAGGGAAAATTGGTAGAAAAATGAAGGTGGTATACCTACAAAATGTCCTATATGTCTGCTGTTTATTAGACTAGACTATAAAATTTGGTACCAAATAAAAGTTGAGACTTTGCCATTTAACCACAATTATTAAATATGCCAATTATCTAATTTAAATATTCATGAATATTAATTTAAACATAAGAAATAAGACTAAATTGGTAGAAATATTAAGGGGGTATACCTACAAAATTACATGTATTCCAGCTGAAAACTATCATAGACTATAAAAATTGGTACCCAATAGCGGTTGAGACATAATCATTTCACTAAAATGATTAAATATACGAATCATTTAATTTAAATATTCATGAATATTAATGTAAACATAAGAAACAAGACAAAATTGGTAAAAAAATTAGGGTGGTATACCTACAAAATTAACATGACGCTAGCTGATAATTATCATATCTTACAAAACTTGCTATCAAATAAAAGTTGAGACATAGCCATTTGGTCAAAATGATAAAAAATACGAATTTTATGATTTAAATATTCATGAATATGAATGAAAGCATAAGAAATAAGATAAAATAGATAGAAAAAATAAGGGGATATAGCTACAAAATTACCTATATGTCTACTGCCAACTATCGTAGACTGCAAAACTTAGTACCAAATTCATGTTGAGACATTGCATTTTGAACAAAATGATTAAATTTACAAATTATCTAATTTGAATATATTCATGAATATTAATGAATACTTAAGAAATAAGAGGAAATTTATAGAAAAATTAGGTGATTTACGTTCAAAATAACCACAAAGTCAGCCGCTAACTATGATTAACTTCAAAACTAGGTACTAAATAAAAGTTGAGACATTTTCATTTGATGAAAATGATTAAATATACAAATGATCTAATTCGAATGCCCATAAATATTAATTTAAACATAAGAAATAAGACAAAATTGATAGATTAATTAAAGTGGTATCTCTTCCAAACTACCTCTACACCAGCTGCTTACTAGCCTAGACTACAAAACTTGGTGCCATATAATAGTTAGGATACATGTATGTGACCCTATGACTATAGGTATTCGAAATATCTAATTTTTATATTCACAAATATTAATGAACACATAAAAAGAATAAGTCAAAAAATAGTAGAAAACTAAAGTGGTTTGACCTACAAAATTACCTATATTTCAGCTGCCATACATCCTAGACTACCAACCATGGTACCAAATAAAAGTTGAGACCTATGATGAATATACAAATGATCTCATTTGCTTGTCTCATGAATATATAAGAAAACATTAAAAAGAAAGAAGAACACAGAATGATAAGATTTAGTTCTAGGCTTTAATTTGAGAATAGGATAACTAGCAACTGACATATGCGTAATTTTGTTAGTACACCCCTTTTTTTCCAAAATTTTCTCTTATTTCTTATATTTTGATTAATATTTATGAGTGATAATGTTAGAAAATTTGTTAAATGGACAATTTGGTAAAAGTGCAGTGATTTGGCATTATTTGGTACCAAGAGTGGTTGCCTAAAATAATTCGCAGCTGAGTTGTAAGTATCTTTGTGGGTACACCTTTTTATTTTTTTATGATTTTCTAATGTATTCATTAATTTTCACGAATATGCAAATTTGCTCACTAGCATACTTTACCGCTGAATGAAGCTGCTATGTCTTACTTTTGCTTTTTATCGAGTTAGTACTTTAGGATGAGTTTCTGCTGGGATATAAGTAATTTGTAGGGACAAACCCAACTGTTTTGAAGCGCATTGTTTGTTGCCATGGAAACCACACAATTTCACATAGCTCAAATGGGGTTATTTTGAGGGCAATACTTTTACCTATTGAAGGCGGTCCCACAAAACAATTTCACGCCCATGAGAAGTTGTCCTGAGAACGCAAGGCTGGTCTAATTCGACCATTGGTACTAAGGAATTTAAATGCTTTTACTTTTGATATATTGATAGTGTAACACATTTTGTGGGTATTGCTAGGAAGAATGGACATTATGACGACAGTTAAATCAAAGCTACTTGTTGATTCTCAAAACTCATTTCTCGTTTATCACTTTAAGAGCTTGAACCTAGTCCAAAAGAGTGCTATGAATGAAACATTCATTACAATAGCTGGGCACTAGATACGCAAAAAGTAAGTGAGTATAAACAGGAAAAAAACACAATCACTACTGCAGATCAACCCACGGCATCGTGAGGAAGAGGAACAGAACACTTACAGTCACAAGACACCAGGAAGACAATTAAAGCAAAGCAATCATCATTCTCTTCCTTGTCAAGGTGTTAACAAAAATAGAAAAAACACAAATAGATGCATAATAAAACAAAGACCAACACAGAACCCCCACAAATATTCCGAGGTACATTAAAAATTAATCAACAACAATGTAAGATTCTGTATGATTTTGGCGGCCATCTTGAAAACATGCAAATAAGCTCAATAAGACGCCATTTCTCAGCTTGCAAACATTGTTTTTCGGATTTAGCATACCAAATTACCTTGAAGAAATGTCTCAGACCCTTTGTCTTCAGATACTTTTAAAATTCGTATTTCGTGATTCTGTTTTCTACTAGTATAAAGTTATCTCCCCTTTTTTCAATATGGCGCTACCAATTTCTGAGTGTGCGACCCCCAAAAAATTAAGTGTAGACATTTATCTTCAATTGAAGACTAGTTTCATTCTTTAGGACGATGAGGTAAATTCTATCAAAAGCATTCAGTGACTGCGCCTAATAGAATATCAAGTGTATTGGTAAAATGCACGAAAACAGAGTATTTTTCACACGGGGGTAGCAACTTTGCAAGCGATTTTCCGAGTCGTCAAGCATGTCATAATGCTGTTAATCATGTTTTTGAATAGCAAATTTATATGTTTCGTCGAATTGATCACGTTTTACGCATTTTTACCAAAAATAACGG
The DNA here is from genome assembly GCA_964019695.1 of Loripinus fragilis. Lineage (NCBI taxonomy): Eukaryota > Metazoa > Mollusca > Bivalvia > Lucinida > Lucinidae > Loripinus > Loripinus fragilis. The sequence continues at coordinate 5,287,144 of OZ026525.1, forward strand.
TATTATCAGAAACGATATCGAGGGAAATGTTCTATTTTATAGGGTAGTAAGAGTTATCCCTCATTAGCTATATCTGCAAATGAAGAAAATGAGCCAAATTTGATTTAAAAATAAATAAAAGTTAAATTGATTTTAGAAAATAAAATAATTTACGAAAAAATAATGTTTTAACACTGCAAAAAATCGATTCGAAATTCGTACTTCACAATTTCCTTTTTTGCAAGGATGGAGTTATCTCCCCCTTTTTAGATATGACGCTACCAATTTTCGAACGTACGACCCAATCAAAATTAAAGTAGAGGCATTTAGTTTTGATTTGAGATCGGTTTCATCCTTTATGACGATGAGGTAAGTTTTCTCAAAAAGTAAGCCTCATATGAAATTCAGCAACGCGCCTAAGAAGGGTATCACTATTCCGACAGAAATGCTTGCGGCGAGAGCGCCGCAAGCAATAAGCTCTTGCATACGGAAACAAAAGCGTTTAACTAAAACACTTTCAAAAACAAGTGGTTTGATCTCTAGGGGTTGGGGTGGGTGGGGACTGGGGGGGGGGTAATTTTGGTATGGGTCTTCGAGCCAGTATTCAATCATATAACCCTTTCATACGAAAAATACATGCATATATATGGGTGTCAGAAAATTTGAGCCATTCATAAATAGGGTCATTCATATGCTTTCTTATTAAAAAGGGAGTTTATCATTTACCTGGCGGGGCTGAAAAAGGGGGCTATTCGACACGCACATACTATGTCATACATCGCTAGTTACCATCCCTTACCCCCATGGGTTCGATTGGCGAGGAACTTATCAAAAGAGAAACCAGCTTCAATATTACAATTCGTTGGAGCTTTTGTTCGACATTAATCGGGCGTTTTTGTGCATTAGTTTGTTTCATTGATATATTGGCCTTTCCGGATTTCCAACAAAGCCAGGCTCAAACCAACCTCCTAAGCTACAGAGATTAGCTAGAAAATTGAAATTTTGCTAGTAGCAAGTCTACAGGCTGTTCTACACCTTGATGTTCGCAAACCCCATCTTTTCCATATCGCACAAGTTTATCTCTTACAATTGGCCTCCATCTTGTACACAGTCTTGAATATGTAAAATTCTGATTGATGCATGAAGAGCATCTCTGGAATGTTACAAGGATGGTGTCTGTAGTCCATGAATCAGTACAATCAGCATTTTTCTGGCAAATCCCCGGAGTTTGCCATCTCAGGGAATATTTTCTTTTATTTTTTGTAATAAACTGCAATCTTGGCTGCCATCTTGTCTGCATTTTATTCAATTTTTTTTATTTCGTTACAAGCTAAGTGTCTTCCTCACGATGACACGGGTTTGTCTGCAGTTTGTGATTGTGGTATTTCCTGATCATACTCACTAATTTCAATTAGATTCCAACTTCATAGCTAATAATTTAAGAAAGAAAATTGGTTTGAGACATGTTTTCCATATCTTACAATCTTCTCCCCTATAATCGGCCTCCATCCTGGACAACATCTTTGATATATGGAAATGCTCAATGATGCCAAGAGTGGCAATACTCTGAATTTTTTTTCAAGGAAAGTGTATGCACTACCAGAATCAACAAAGAAAAAAATCAAGTTCCAGGTCCTAAAATTCGCTTTATTCTGCCGGACTAATATCTTTTGCCAATATCAGTCATTTCAGGGAGGCTTTTCTATCATACAAACCCAAATGTTGGGGCATCCGTGTCACATTGACAATCAGCGATTGATTAAACAATTTCATTCAAGTTGGGTCGTTACCAGAGTTGAACCATTTCTGCAAAGAGGACGAAATGACTTGTGTTGATGAATGCATATTTGGCTGCGGTGGAGCGGTAAAGGTGAAGACGCTACTTCATTATTCGATTCGATAGGTCGATGACCATTTACACAGGAACTGTTTTATATAAATCAGCACTAATGCAATTCTTAAGCATAAATCTCCCTATCCAGCCTGTCATTACAATAAACAAGCAAATAAGATCATTTATATGCATATGGTTCATGGACTTCCAGTTGAGCGTAAAATTTTGATTATTCTTTTAAACGTACGTTTTGGATTCTCAAAAGAGGCGGTTTCTCAAAAGAACGGCCTCATTGAGGCGGTTCTTTTGAGAATCAACAATTTATGTTTTAGCTGAGAAGTAAAAACATTTCTTTTTAATAGTAACCCAATTAAGTCGAATGGAATGTCCCACTCTTATTAATTGGATCTGCCTATTTCGTTTCTAGATGATCCTTTTAATTTTTATTCAAATTTTAATACAACTTCCTGTTAGCAAAAAGTGGAGATCCTGATCAGACGCCGCGTTCTACGGTGTCTGACATGGGTCCACACTGTTTGCCTATGTCCCACAAAAAGGGCGCTACGCTCATATGAGTAAAGCACTTTTATATGATCTGGATTTCTACACACTTGGAAACAATACCGATGATATATGGAAGCATAAATCTTTTAGCCAGTTATTTGATTTAAGGTCTCGGATGGAAGCGAACAGAAACTATAGTTAGCTGTCCAAGTTTGAAGCTCCTAGCTGTAATAAATTTTGAGAATCAATTTTTCTATGTCCAAATATGCAAAGGGCAATAACTCGAAAAAATAAATAACTTTTTTTAATTTTCACCAAGTAATTTACTCAGTATCCTACATCAGCTGACATAGTTTCAAGCTCCTAGCTTTATAGTTTTTGAGATATCCTTATTACAAAATTTCATTGTGACCCTTTAAAAGGGGCATACCTGCACAAAGCGAGATAATTCAGACTTAAAAACCATATCTTAAATTTTGAACGGACGAACGGACGGACAAGCATAAAGCAATATGCTCCTTTAACTTTTTCAAAATTGGGGGCATTAATTTCTGTAAACGGCATCTCCTGGCCCGCAATGGCATAAATTCACAAATGTTCCTCTGAAGGCCAACCAAAATTACCCAAATATTTCCGCTTCGCTAAACAAAATGGCCATCAGAGCCTAAAAATGAAAAATCTGTACTTGCCAAAATTTAAATACTTTCACAAAAATGTTACTCATTAGGCCTTTTGCAAAATTGCCAAAAATAAATGCTCCGCTAAACAAAAAGGCCTCCAGAGCTAGAAATATGAAAAAAATCTTTAAACGATATCTCCTGATCTGCTTGCCCAAATTCGTATTGTTTACTCACAAATGTGCCAAAACGGGTCCGATCCGTCGAAAGCTTAAAAGGGAACAATCTTTAAATGACATCTGCTCGTAGCCCGATGGTTGGCATTTTAAAATTTATTAACATGATAAATACACCACCCTTCAGGCTTGGCAGTGTTTTACAAGCAAAATTTCTGGTTTTCATAATGTTTTAGGATATTTCTGATTAGACAAACTGTATTGCGATGCTATAAAATTTGGTGATGTCCAGTTTTTATTATTAAAACTGACATACCCTATTATATTCAGCAGCGGGAATGGAGCTATAGATTTCTTATATTAAATGATGTTCTTTATTTATTTGAAGAGCTTTTTATGCGGAATACTGATGAGCCTCCTAAATGTATTAGCCGCGGTATCTGGGTCGGCACTAACACAGATTTATGTTCTTGAATCTAGGGTTCTGCTATATCTGTATTCAGCCATACTCCGTTTCATTAATTGACCTCGTTGCGAGAAAACCTGTTTCCATTGCCTTCGACAAGGCATAGTCATTCCCACACCGGGTAGGCGGCAATCGAAAACGATATCAACAAACGACGAACGCGGATCAAAAATCAATAGAAACAGTGTTTTCGATTGTCATTTGTCGCCAGAGTGTGGAGACAAATGGCAATCGAAAACACTGTTTCTAACGAGTTTTGATCTACGTTCCTCGATAGTGACCTATCGATTCGCATTAGCTCAAGTGGAGTGTACAAGTAAATGATTTACTTGACCATTACAAACAAAATATTACGTCACTGTCACTCTTGGTTAGCATGACAGTAGCATACTCCTCCCCGAGTTATTATCCCAACTAACTTGCATTGCATGAATTTTACAAACCTGTTGGAACAGGGTACAGCGGGCTAAGCTTGGTGAGACTTTTATCTAGCCATTAAATGGCCAATCGGTACCCAGAGTATTTGTCTAGCTCCTATTAGTGTTTGCATTTTTCAAGAGTATGCCATATTTGTTTGTTAATGCGCAGATAATTTGCACATTCCTCGGCATCTTCGTGATCAAGATCCCCTAGTGAAGCATAGTAATCACTGCACTGTTGTCTTCACAGAACTTTACCGATCTCGGGCAATACGGTTCTAAATCATCTAGTATTCAGCACCATCAAAATCATGTATAAAAATGCAACGTTTTCGCAAGAAGATTTTCGCAAAAACTTGAATAGATTACTAAATTCTTTTATCATATGACGTCGCGTCTGGGAGTGAAATAACGCCATGCAATAAAATCTGTAAACCACTAGTGGTTTATCGATTTACGGGAAACGTTATGACGTCCATAACGACGTTGCGCATATGATGACAAAATCATAACGTTTTTACGCCAGAAATGAGATTTCAAAGTATTTGTCATATGATAAATAGAATCTAACATTCGTGCTCTTGTATTATTGAATTTATTAAACTCGACGCGAAAAAGAGATAAAATGCTCGGCAAGCCTCGCATTTTATCTCTTTTCCCCAACTCGTTTAATAAATTCAATAAAACATGAGCACTCATGTAAGATCCTCTATCTATCGTTATCACGTCATTTATTTCTTCATATTTGGTCAGTTTTTTCTTGTACAGTAACACTTGTGCAAAGATAATGATCGTGTATGCGAAGGTTAAAGCGGTTGAACTCGTACTGCCTGATTATAGGTCATAAATCAGCCCTTCTAGTTTGCACCGACCTAGGAGGAATTGTTGTTTGTATATGCTTCCTGCCTGGCGCCTCTCTTGAATACATGAATTTCCAATCGCGTTTCCCTAGTTGCTCAATATGTTTCATTGTTTCCAAGGGAAAATAATTTATCAACTTAGACAGTTATCATGGTTATCAATTCGGTGAAAAAGAAATACGTGTTTGGTTTAAACATATTTTATTAGATAACTTTGTACATATAACGAACACATAGAGAAACTATACAATACATGCTAGTATACAAATAGGATTCAGAGGAAAGCCATTTGACTTATGAGAATCTGTATCTCATATACTTGTTTGCTTGTTTGATTTGATTCTTTACGTCCTAGTCAAGAAATTTTAGTTATGTCAGGACGGGTCTTCCTGGATTGAGCCAGTACTAAGCAAGGATTATTGTGTCCTGCTCAAAGACACAACGCGACCCCGCCGAGGCTCGAACCCGAAACCACTCGGTCTCGAGTCAAGCACTTTACTACTGAGTCACTGTGATCCCTGAAAAAGAAACACTATAATTCTAAATGAAAGAAAACTCAATCGCATGTTTATGAAATCGATTCTTGTTTTATCAATTCATCGTACATATGTGCAAAGACTACTGTCCTGCCAGCCAAGAGTGACAGTGACGTTGTGTTTTGTTTACAATTTTTAAGTAAAACATTAACTTGTACACTCCACTTGAGCGAATGCGAATCGAAAGATCACTTGCGTATTAATCCTATCCTGCGGATAGGATTAATACACAAGTGATCTATCGATTCTAAGTCCCTGATAACTTTGTAAACAAAGCATGACGTCACTGTCACTCTTGGCTGTCAGGACAGCAAAAACGTTTTCCCTGACATCCCGGCAGGTATACAACCTTAAAACAGTGTGTCAACGTCGATGCGACGTCAAGTCGCATTGACGTCGAAACGACGTTGTTTCCACGTCATGTGCCTGCTGGCTCTGGTAAATCTTCGTTCAAGAGGGAAACAGCGAGGTGGCTCTTACATGTATCTGGCTTGCGCATTGAATAGTGTAGTGTACATACTATAGTGTAAAAAATACTTGACATTTTGTTAGTTACCTAGATATAACGTACACGATACTTGGTACTTTGACATAGGTTTCATTGTGGAACTTTGAAACTATTAGAGGGTCACTGATGAGGCCTGAATGGCCGAAACTAGCTAATCTTGCCCAGAAAATATGCAGACTCTAGTTTCAGCTCTTTAGTGCATTCTTTGCTTCCAAAGGATACTCTTTTAAGAACATATTACTATAGTGTACAATCTCCTCGGCAGTTTGACATAGGTTTACTATAGTTAACAAGATATTTGGTAGTTTACGCATAGTTTAACGATAGTCAACAACGTACATGTACTTCGCAGATTGGCATATGTTTACTATAGTGAACAAGAAACTTGACAGTTGACACAGGTTTAATATAGTGTTGAAGGTACTTGGCAGATTGTCATATGTTTACTATAGTGAACAAGAAACTTGACAGTTTGACACAGGTTTAATATAGTGCAGAAAACACCTGGCAGGTTGACATAGCTTTACTATAGTCTTGCAAGATACAAGGTAGTTGAATCCACTGTGTCTCAACTTGAGGTTTTCTTTAGCTCTGACTATCTGTGAGTCGTGAGCCCTTTTCTCTGTTTCATCATAGTGCGTTAATTTGATTATATTGTTTCTCTTTGATGATTCATTGCAATAGCTAGGAATCCTCCATGCGAGCTTAACATTTTTTGTGCTTCAACAAAGGCAGAATCTAGGGCGAAGATGTGGTACCAGTAAAATGCATTTAAGCCCCCGTGGCTTTGGCTACTGACCGTTCTAAGGCGGATGTTCTGTTGTTATTGATTCACTGTTGATTGTTACTCCCCTTGTGGGATTCTGTCATTGTTCTATGTTTTGTTGTGCGTTACTTTATGCCCATTCTGGTTTTGCAGTCATCATGATGGGGAAGAGAGATAGAGCTGGTTGCTTTACTGTGTTTGTCTTCCTGGTTTCTCGTGATTGTTGCTTGACTCTTCCGCGCGATGCCACGGGTTTGTCTGCAGTTTGTGATTGTGGTATTTCCTGATCATACTCACTTACTATTTTGGGCAGGTTGGCATACGTTAACTATAGATTACAAGATACTTGACAGATATTTACTATAGTTTACTTGATACTTGACAGCTTGACATAAACTTACTATAGTTTACAAAATCTTTGGCCGTTTAGCATAGGTTTACTACATGTATAACAATATACACAGTAGTTTGGCATAGGTTCACTTTAGATTATAATATACTTGGCAGTTTGACATAGGTTTACTATATTTATAGAGAATACTAGGTGAGTGTCTTTTGATATCAAGTTTACCAGGCAAGGCTTTGAGAACGCTTGTTGACATCGCGAGGCTTGCCGAGCGATTCAACAAGCGTTCTCAAAGCCGAGCCTGGTAAACTTGATATCAAAAGACGTGAACCTGGTATTCTATTTATCAGTTTACCCATTGATTCACTCTTCAAACTAGCGATTATGGCGTGATTTTCGATTTGTATGTTGATTCAGCGTCATTAGCGACGTCATTCAAAAAGTGCAACGTCATCATGACCTGATAAAGGCAACATGCCGTGAGATAGACAACGTTTATCAGGCAACGCGCGCAACAATGCATCTGATATGAGAGGTGGCTGATAAAACAACATACTTGGCAGTTTGACATAGGTTTACTAAAATTTAAAGATACTTGGCAGTTTGGCACAGGTTTACTATAATTTAAAAGATACTTGGCAGTTTGGCGTAGGTTTACTATAGTTTAAAAGGTCTGCATGCCTGGTTGTGAACCCAATCACGGTTGATAGCTATGGTTTCCTTTTTAATTGCACGACGGTGGGCCAGGCCTAAGACTTAATGAACGCCCTGACGTAAACCATAGCTATCAACCTTGATTGGGTTCACAACCAAGCATGCAGATTGTCGTATGATATCTATGTTGTATCCCACTCTTTTATAACGTTTAATAATCTTTTTAAATTGATCACTAAATTAGGCTTTGCAACTATTCTTTTAAATTTATAAACTAAATCGCCATGAAATACGGTTTATGATATGCCTTGTTGCAGAAGAGTTTTTAAGCAAATATTGTACATGTATTTAACAATCAACTCTGAGTGTCGGTAAAAACATTTAGAAAAAAACTTTACGGAGTTTATGGTATCGATAACCTTGTTTCGGTAACTTAGAAGTAAACCTTGTTATAGTAACTTACAAGATACGTGACAAGTTGGCATAGGTTTACTGAAATGTGCCAGCTCGTGACATGGCAATTAAGCATAGTTCTACTGAAAACAATGCGCATATGATTTATATAACATTTAACAAAATGAAAATGATGTTAGCTAAATGTGCAGGCAAAATAAGGTATGCAGTGCTGGTAGATACATTTAGATAGATACTTTTATTCGCAGAAGGCCTTCTGACCTGACTACACACAATACACAAACAGAGAATATCTTAGAACTTTGGCATGAAAGCATACAAAAGCAAATTCAAGAACATTTGATGTGCAGATTCAGATATAGGACATTATATAATATTTAAAGACAATGTGCATCCCACCAATGAGCATCACTCATACTAAATACCTTGAAAGTCACCAATGACCTCTAAGCTGTATATCCAGATTATGCAGACGTATTCTGAATGCATTCGCATGTTAGACGCACATCCTTTCACGTGGCTCAATTCATCTTATTATCATTGGTGAAAGTTAATACTTTCTAGTATCATGAATTATTGTGGCTTAAACTACAAAACATACACACCATATTGCTCTAAACGCCAACAAGTTAAGTGTATGGATGATGAAATGTCTTCAGATAAACCGTGAATTAATCAGAGAAGCTATTATTATCTGCCAATTTCAGCATTCTTAAGATAACTTTCTATAGAAGGAATGTCTCAAAATCCTGAATTCAGGGATACTCCTAAAATTTTCACCATGTGTTATCTAAATAAAATAGTTCCATAGCTACTAACAAAGCAGCTTATTAAATAAATAATTGATTATTTTCATTTCGTGAAACAAAACATGTATGTGTGTCAAACATTTAGATTGTACAAAACTTAACAGAATAAATATGATAACTTTGGTTTTCTGAAAAAGCTGTTGAACACATTAATATAGCAGCGCAGACAAAACGTTTAATATGCAAGTGAAGTAATACATGTATATATAAAATAAAAAGAATGGAAATTTCTATAGTCGATTGTTATTATTCAATCACGGTAGTAAGGGAAATGAGAGCTTTTGATTAAAACCGCTCTCAATTATAATCCATTATTCCTAATGAGTGTTTGGTTCGGATTAGAGCTAATTCACTGAAGAAGACAAACTACTATTTGTGAGACATTTGGCTGAGAGGTCCACTCATTATACGCTGGTAAACGTCACGAATTAAAGTAGAAGTGATTTAAGCATTTGTGATAAGAACCAAACTCATCAATGATTAATTGGCATGCTTCGCCCTTGAAAGAAACAAATAGTTAATATATTCAGCAATTGGATATAAATCATTGCGACGTTACAAAGTGAGTGGGCTATACAGATTTGATACAGGACGATTTCGAAAAAAAGTGTGTTTATTCAGCTTGGTAGAGATTTCCAATGATTTCATTCTTTCATTTTCACTTATACTTAAACGCAAAAGAAACGCTATACTTACTAAAATGGTAGTTCCTTCCTTTTGACCAAAATGTTCACTCAGCAATAATGAGATCGCTAAGTACCTTGATTTGCCTTGCATACACTATAAAAACCAGGCCCATATGTCTCATGGTTGCCAAGTTGCAGCGAGACTTCTACGGCAAACACCATTTTTAAAGTAACAGCGTTCAAAAAATTAACCTATTTTATGAAAAAATAATTAAACTTATATCTGTTTTTGAAATCAAAAGAGTAGACAAAATCAAATCAGGTCATTTTATGTTTCTGTCAACATTCATTTCGTCTATTTGACGTCTTTAATTTTTTTAGGTAATCAGCCATTTTTATCCAAACGAATATTAATAATCGTATTCTGTTAATGTCACCATATAGCCCTCAACACATTGCAGAGAAGACATAAGTATCACGACATGACTGAACACAGTGCACCTGTAATGACGTCAACAAGTAACTGCAGCGACAAGCCACACGATAAGTCCCAAACCTTTTTAGTGTGTTTATCTTTAGTTAAGACAACTGGCTATCAGATCAAGCTGTTGGTTTTCAAACCAAATGAGACATTTTAGATGCAAATAGTTGACATTCACTGACGTCATTATAACGTCAGAATGGAACTCGTGATCAAAACCATTTTACGGCAAATCATTACTCATTGTACAGGAAAACAAGATATTAAATTACCCTCATATGGTCCTTGTGAAAGAAAAAGTGGATTTAAAACGGTTGCATTTTAATTGCGTTTAAGTATATTTTGTTCAATGCCTTTTCGAAGAAAAAAGAGGGGACATAGTAGTCGACATTCCCTTTTTCTGTCTGTCCTTCTACCCCCTTCAAGTAGTAGGTTCCTTGTGTATGCAGCTATTCCTACAATGCTATGGGGATTCCTTTGAAACTTTACTGGTGCTTAGGACATGGCCTGAAGATGTGCATATTGTTTGGATATAATCCTTAGATTATTTTTTGTAAGTTTTTTTTCTCAAACTGAACTTTGTCATTAGTCTGGTTAAAGTGAAAAGATACTTGGTATTTGTGTATACATCTCCTCCCCAGTTTAATGCCGACTCCTTTGAAACTTTATGAGTGTTTATGTCATCGCTTTATTTGGATATAATCCTTAGATTATTTTTGTTACTTTTTCACTAAGTTAACCTAGTCATCTTTGTGGCCAGTGAATAAATACTAGGTATCTTGTGTATGCATCCCATGCCACAGCTTTATGCTGATTATTTTGCAACTTTACAGGTGTTTTGGCCATGGCCTGTAGATGTGCTAATTGTTTCAATATAATCCTTAGACTATTTTTGTTACTTTTTTAACAAGACGAACTTAGTCATATTTGATATCAAGGTGGATATTTACTAAGTACCTTGTGTTGGCAATTACTGCATCTACAGTTTTATGCTAATTCCTTAGACACTTTATACGTGTTTAAATCATGATCTGAAGATGTGCATAAAGTTTGGATATAATTCTCAGATAATTTTTCTTACTTTTTTTCACAAGTTGTATTTAGTCATTTTCCAGATATTATTACATTCATAGTGAATAGTAGATAGTGGGTACCTTGTTTGTGCAACCCTTCATACAAATTTATGATGATTCTTTTGAAACTTAAGAGATGTTTGTATCATGGTCTGAATATGTGCATATGGTTTATACATATATATAATCCGCAAATTATTTTTGTCTTTTTTTCTAGGATGTGAAGTTGTGAACTTGCAAATTTTCGACGTTGAGTGCTATCAATGGCTAATCAATGTTTATTACATGTATATAAAATTTACCTTGTGAGTACAATTACTGCTACATAGAAGATCTTACATGAGTGCTCATGTTTTATTGAATTTATTAAACAAGTTGGGGAAAAGAAATAAAATGCGAGGCTTGCCGAGCATTTTATCTCTTTTTCGCAACGAGTTTAATAAATTCAATAAAACATGAGCACGAATCTTAGATTCTATTTAACATATGACATTATACTTTGAAATTTCATTTCTGGCGTGAAACGTCATATTTTTTCATTATGTACGCATCGTTGTTATGGACGTCATAACGTTTCCCGTAAATCTATAAACCACTAGTGGTTTATCGATTTTATTGCATGCCGTTATTTCACTCTCAGACGCGACGTCATATGATAAAGTTTTATACACTTCTCTATGAAATATTTGTATGTGCTTATGTCCTGGCTTAGAGATATGGATGTGCTAAAGATAAAATTCTTAGATTAAGTTTTGTTTCCTTTTTGTCAGTTCTAAGAACTCTAACTTATATACTTATTTTATAGTTCGTATATTCAAAAACAAAGATAAAGTGAATTTATTAAACAAGTTGGGGAAAAGAAATAAAATGCGAGGCTTGCCGAGCATTTTATCTCTTTTTCGCAACGAGTTTAATAAATTCAATAAAACATGAGCACGAATCTTAGATTCTATTTATCATATGACATTATACTTTGAAATTTCATTTCTGGCGTGAAACGTCATATTTTTTCATTATGTACGCATCGTTGTTATGGACGTCATAACGTTTCCCGTAAATCTATAAACCACTAGTGGCACATAAATTATCTGGATTTGCTTGTATTAAATAACATTCTGAAATCAGAATTTTTATTTCTTTTCTCTAACTGTTGCCAAACTCAAGTTAAACAGTACTGAAAGCATGTGGTATGTGTTGAAACAACGTAGTCACAGACAGACCAGTAGAAGTAAGAAAGACAGCAAGGATCAGGAATCGAAACAATCAAATATGATACTAAATGGGAAAGTATCAAAATAGCAATAAACATCACAAACAAGAGCAAAGAGGTCAGTTCTTTCCCATTCAAGTGACCACCAGGCAGCAATGAACAAACGTGAAAGCATGACAAACACAAGACATATTAACACAAATGATCCGCAAAAGCAGCTCCACCTCGGAACGGTCATTAAAAATATTTTACTGGAGGACTTTAAACAGTTTCACAGCGCACCAACCTCACCCCTAGTTCAGATGTGGATCAAGACACATAGATGGTTGGTTTGCATGAATAACCAACCACTAACTTATGGTTTTAGTAGTAATAGAAAGCTTCCGGAATTGAGAAACATGTTAGCGTTGTTTAGAACTTAAAACATTTCTGGAATTTCATTCGTCAGTTCGAGAAGTTGGCACCTGTACTCAGCTTAACAAACGAACCACATTTCAGCGACTGTACGAATTTTCATCTGGAGCAATTACTCATGTTTAAAAAAAGGCCTGGTCTGGCAAAAACGCAGCATTACATACCAACTCACGATTATTTGTCACATGGTGATGGGGGTTAGGGGAGGAGCCGAACCAATTCTGGCAGTAAGCACTGAATGAATTTCCTTGTCCTGCGATCCATTAATCTGTGAGCAAGTATAAAGAATCTTAACAGTTCAAACTATTTGAGCCAGCTTATTAAATTTTGGTACTTATCGAATATGCGAGACCCACATGCACTGTCATCTATGTCAGTTTGTGTATATATCAAAAGGACATCCAGTGTTGAAACAAAATATGGAAAATAATATGAAATAGGCACACCTAATGGGCAACCAACCACTATTTGATCTGAGAGGAGAGCACAGTATACGGTATTTCTTGTGAGTCGATACTCGTGTGAGTATAAAAAGTAAGGAAGAAAGCAAATATCAGGAATCTATACAATTAGAACCACACCTGGCACAGAACACCTTATGAAAAGTGACAAAAGTGTTTCAGTAATTGTCGTTGCTCTGAGTATAAGGAAATAAAATAATACTGCAAGCTATTATAAAGGCGCTGGGACTCTTGAACGGAAGGTCCTATCGGATACCATAAGGATTTTAATTTGAGCAGGTAGGCTACATGTGATTTCCAACAATGTGTCATTTTGACAAGTGTAGACTCAGACGAGTCTGTGCAGCCTCTTTTTAAGCTTAGAAACTCCAAATGATGTTAAGTCAGTAGCATAACCCGCATAGAAATTTCAAGCGACTAGCAAAGGCTCTGATCAGACTGCGTGTATGTGCAGGCTGATCTGAGTCTTTGCTGGTCGCACATATCACATTGTTGGAAATCTTATGTCGCGGCTCATTTGTGGCCGTCTTTTGTCAAAGGCACGTGGCAATTGGCGTTTGGCTCAAGTCGTTATCACGTCGTGTCGTAACGTTATAAGAATTGTGACGTCACGTCATGGGGATCACACAGCCGCTTGCTTGAAAGAGCTATCGTTAACGTTCCAGCTCCTGGTGATCGAAAAAAATCCCTCAGTCGTATGGTTAAAATACGAGTCAAATATCAACAAAACTGGCATCTTCGCGATTCACTTTTACTTTTTGTATTTTTTCAATGTCAATGATGATCACGGCACATTTTTCAAAGGTAGAATAAGGTTCTTAGGTCGATCGAATCGACTCCGTATAGATACCGGAACTCTGTTTTGACAGAATGGAAATCAGGCCTTCATATAGCAGATGAATAGAACAGAACAGAGCCTCTAATCGTAACAGCAACCAACCCTCGTTGTTGCCGCTGCGCGGCAACAACTCGTTGGTTGGTTGCTATAAACGGAGGCAATTGCGTTTAGCTTGGTTTGCCTTAAACAGTCCAACTGACTTAGGACCATTACCCGAGGCTTTCATTCACATGAAAACACCCGCTATTATTGTGGTAACATTCCAAACAGAGCGTGACTGTCAAAGCAGCTGAAAGGTTTCTCCAAAGTATACTTGGTCCACGAAATTAAATTCACAATACATATCGTTATATGCGGAATGGAAGTATAGCTTTATGAACGAGGGGAACAATCTAGTATTTTCAATAAAATATCGCTAAATCATCTTCCTATCTACGACGTTTATTGTGAAATGTTGTAGCCGTTTTTCTTTCGCTGCATTCAAACTTGTTATTGTGCTGGCATAGTTTCTGTGACACCAATGTCACGTTATCAAAGTATACCCTGGATGTACGTCCGAAGTTTGATTCCACGGAATTTGCCGAGGCAGATCTGATTGGTCGAAACAATGTCGTTATAACGTAGATGCAACATCATTGTCGCATCGACGCTCTTGCGACGTTGTTTTAACGTTTTATTTTGTCTTCTAGGTATTGTGTCTACTTGGTCTGAATCCTAAAATGTCTCTATTGAGTTGCAAGTAAACAAAGTGTTGACACGGAAATTAATGTAGATAAAATAAACACACAATAGAAGAAAGTTCGGTCAAGAGTCTCTGCTGCCATCCTCCAGTACTTCGAATTACCTTGGTTGCCATCCATATAACGAAACGTTCCAGAATTCAGATTTAAATGTGATTTTGAACAATTTCTATTTTGATTAATGCTTCGATCTGTTTGCAATGGTTCGCTTCCATGCTTTGTGTCTGCCAAAGGGTCCAGTGAATCATCCTCCGTACTTTGGTCAACACCTCGGCGACAACTTATCAAACAACGCAAACATCCAGGGATGCGAGAGTTCTTCCTTTGGTATGTAAATATAACAATAACTGTGAAAATTACAGATATAGCACTGAATGATAGCATCAGTACCAGGTACACGACGATGAGTGGAACATTTAGAGATGTTTTAGGAACCATGTCAACTATAGAACTAAGATACACCATAAATGAGAGCATAGAAGTTACACACAGAGCTGTCTTCTCACCTGACTCAGCAGGCAAGATAAATACAAACGAATTCAAGAATGATAGGAGAATGATTGGCACGATAATGTTTAAAATATATACACCCCTCCGCCTCTTGAGTGTAAGGCGGTATATGGCGCCCGCGTATGGCTCGTAATTTATATCAAAACTTTCTCCCTCCGTCTTTATCACTTCCCATTCTCCATTTTCTTGATAAAAGCTCATATCAACGCGGCTTTCTTCAACGGTTAAGTTTATATCTTTCCTAGAATACATCCAAGTTGAAAATTCATATTTACAAACTTGGGTGTCAAACGGAAACCTGGAAACATCAACAGTACAAAGTGTCTGGAAGACATCCCCAGGCTCCCACATCACTGTTCCATCATCCAGAATATTAACAGCCAGTTCACTAAACCCCATTGTTTTAGATACCGTATCAACAGCGTTATTGATGACAATATCGGGCTTCCATACATTATCCTGCGAGATGAGTGTCTGTTTTATGCCATCGTACTCTGAGGAGTTCCAGGTTAATAACTGATCTTTCCAGCTGATTGTCAACCAACCACTTGTTTTCATCACTTGCGATTTTTCATCCAGATCCATTATACAGTAAAGATGGAACTTGTGAAATTTTACAAACACAGACTCGTTGCGCTGTAGAACTGGTCGTACATGTCTGTTGTATCTATTTTGGTTGAACAAATCCTGATGTAGTTGTATCTCCTCTGATGGATTGCCCAACACAGAATAGATTAGGCAAACGACGAATACATAAGACACAGTAAACGATTTCATTCCTCCTGCCATAGGTAGTCAATCACCTGTAACAAAGATTAAAATAGATATTACAATCGTGCAAGTACCGATTTAGCACTGAATGCTACTGGAACAACACAGGATAAGCTATCTATAACATAAACTTGTTAGAGCTCCATGAAAACTTTTACGTTTCTACATGCTAATTATATGTTATTGAAAAAAATGAGAAAACATGTTAATGGCGAAAAACTCTTATTCATTGGAAAAGATGTTGTGTGTTCACATTGGAATTGCCTCTATGGCAATTCGAATATGTATCAACATATGAAACTAAGAAAAATAACAAAACTATTTTGAAATTTACACTTATTAAGTATCGTATTTATAGCCTTTGCCTCTTTACAACATTTACAGCTGCCAGTTACATTTATGTATAATCAAAACACATGTCACTATATGACAGCTAAATATATCACCAAATTTGATTTCATGAGCAGCCAATTCGCTTACTTGGTACTTTCAAGATTGTAAGTACCCAACTAGTTTTAAAATGGTGACCATATCTGCATTACCACTATAGAATAAATTCAATATTTTTAGTTAAAAAACAATCATAACAATTCATAGTATCATTTCAAGAACATCCGTTGAATGTTCATCAGCATTCATTTAGAACAAAATCCTGAACAATAACATGTAATCACTAATGGGTTAATGATGTTTCGCTTTTTAAGACTCTAAACTGTTGTTTTCTCTGGGAGACTGATAAAGAATCATAAAGCCATATTTTAGGCAAGCATTAATCGGATCTAGAAAGTTTTGTCAGACGGGGGGGGGGGGGGGGGGGGGACTTCGACAATGTTTTTTTTAGTTAATGAGGGGAGGGAGGATCCAAATACCAGTATAATCGGGCCATCAACGGCCCGCCAGCAAAACGCCATTTGAATGAGGTGCCAACATTGAATACTGGATTGAAAGCTTTGTGATTTTCAGGGGATCCGGACCTGTATTGCTAAGAAACCCTATATATTTGTGATTTTTTCAGAGGTGGGAGCGGACCCCCTGTTCCCCTCTGGATCCGCGCATGAACATTAACTTACTCATTTCAAAGCATGTTCCTTTTGGAAGTAGTCTGATCTGTTACTTTGTTTGCTAACCATAACAGATTATATAATCTCAATGCGAGAAAACCTGTCTTCGGGGTTTCGGACAAAGTGAGACCGAAACCAGTCTCCTCAGCTACAGAGACTAGCTAGAAAATTGAAATTTCGCTTGAAGCAAATTCAGATATAATACTTTCCAATCAGCAATAGCAAAGGCGTTGAATAGTCGGTCAGTTGTGCGAAGATAAATCACTCGTGCTGCGCGCTCGTGATTTGGTCTTCTTTACAACTGACCTCAAAACAGTGAATTACTACTCGATAATTCACTGCTAGAGCTGATCTATTTCTTGTAACATAATTATGTAACTAGTTCCAAGAATGCATATCATTCATATTTAAATGGTTTACCGCCATATTTCCTAAACGGGGAAGATATTTAATATCTTTGGTGAAGTTAACACTCATCTCAGAAATTACATTTTAATGTCATTTGACCATAAACTTGTTTAAACTAGTATTTAACATTTTCTTTAACATTGTCAAATTATGGAAGTTATATATTTATACACATCTCTCTGCTTGTTTTAATTTCCTTAAGATAGATAAGGGAGGGTTGGGGTACTCAGCTCCGGTGAAGATGGAACCTTACGCATGTACGTCGCTCGTCGCAAATGCGACAGGCCCCAAAATGACAAGAGCTGGCTCGTTCTTTTTACATCTCTTTTTGTATCATGTTAATAATATTAGCTGCCATATGCCATAGAACTCAAAAAAATAAAACGGTTTTATCATAAGTTTCCTTGCCATTCAACAAAGCATAAATAGTCTACATTCCATACATATACTGAAGAACTTTGAAAACGCATTACCCAGACTAAATCATTTATTACTTAACGACTAAAGATGACAGAATTAAATTCCATTGCATACCAAAGTCTGACAAGTTTTTAGTGTGCCCTAGAAAATTCATGGCTGTAAAGGTATTTATAGGCATTGAAATAACAACTTTTATAAAGCAGGGGTAGGCGATTTCGAAAGACACAATCCAGCAGCAAACTATCACTCTTTAGATTTGTTTCCTGACTCAACAGATATCTGTCCTATACTTCATTGATGGTTGCACATTCTTTATTGAACGATTCAAAATGTATTGACAGTATGCTATGCTCAAATTATTGCCCATTTAAAGATTCTGCCATACCCCACCCATCTGATTACTATATTCTAGCGATAAAACTCAACATTTTGAGCCTTTCAAAGTTTTATTTATTTTCGTTCGGTTTTGTTTGCATGGGCAAAGGTCATTTACAAATGACAGATTCTCATTAAATTACGCCGTGCATCACCTAAGTTTTGAAGACGTTCTCAATCACGTGCCAAAATATTTCCTGACATGCTTTACATGAAATCGTAATCACCATAGGCCTATTATTGCAAGTGTAAGTAGTCAGTGTCAAAATTGTGAGTGCACATAAAGGTAACTTATGGAGAATTTTCTAAAATGAGCTGTAAACAGATGCTTGAATTTGAATGGTTACACATTCTTTATTAAACGATTCAAAATGTATTGACAGTATGCTATGCTCAAATTATTGCCCATTTAAAGATTCTGCCATACCCCACCCATCTGATTACTATATTCTAGCGATAAAACTCAACATTTTGAGTCTTTCAAAGTTTTATTTATTTTCGTTCGGTTTTGTTTGCATGGGCAAAGGTCATTTACAAATGACAGATTCTCATTAAATTACGCGGTGCATCACCTAAGTTTTGAAGACGTTCTCAATCACGTGCCAAAATATTTCCTGACATGCTTTACATGAAATCGTAATCACCATAGGCCTATTATTGCAAGTGTAAGTAGTCAGTGTCAAAATTGTGAGTGCACATAAAGGTAACTTATGGAGAATTTTCTAAAAATGAGCTGTAAACAGATGCTTGAATTTGAAGATAATATCA
Source organism: Loripinus fragilis (assembly GCA_964019695.1). Lineage (NCBI taxonomy): Eukaryota > Metazoa > Mollusca > Bivalvia > Lucinida > Lucinidae > Loripinus > Loripinus fragilis. The sequence continues at coordinate 5,306,188 of OZ026525.1, forward strand.
AATATAGACGTTATCAATTACTGTTGAGTTAGAAAAAAGTTAATAAACTGCATTACTGGTATTGGTATCATAAATACAGTGTAAATAAAAAAATAACCCAAAAGCATCAGCTGGACTTTGAATAATATCACTAGCATATGGCGTCACCAGCAACGTGTCGTGATGATACATTTTAATGAACGACTGATTCATACCAATTTGGAGTTGCACATTAAACGCAGCAAGTATTTTTTCAATCGTATATACCGTTTGCGAGAAAATTGCAAAATTATGGTGATGCGTTTTCAAAGTCCTCTTGTATATATGATGCTAAAACAGTGTCCATAGAAGTTGTCGTTTAAAATCTTGTGTATAGTACTATACTAGAGATTTTAGATTAGCAATGAGGGTCGAACTCCCATGAAATATCAGACTTCAAAAATGCCCAATGTCCTTGAAACCTACACAACCAACTGTTGCCTAACGCTCATTATGTAGATGTCTTCTTCACGAGTTTCAGATTTTGTCTTATCTTTCTAATTTTCTCTGAGATTATTGCCTCCAATACGTCACTTGTCTCTTTGATTAAAAAAACAAATGGTCGTCTGGGACTGTCTCATGGGAATTGTCGTTCCACTCGAGCTCTTGATACAGCAATTTCAATATTGTAACCATTCGGTAAAGTCCGCCACATGGCTCGGATGTATATAAGGAGCATTACGCGTAGTACTATGTACCAAAAAAGCTCCATTTTGTTAGCCGGAATTGGCGTATGGAAAATTAGATCTGTAGCATGTGGATTCAGCTCTATTTTAGTAAAGGTGCAAAGATCAGGAATCGATACTGTAAAATCGATTATTCTGATTATCCGAAAAGATTAACAAGCAGAATAAATGAAGTTGATGTTTTTTCAATAAAATATCGCTATAGCGATGTTTTATTGAAAAAATATAAACTTCATTTAATTAAGCCGTTTGTTTTGCTGCAATCACACTTGTTATGTTTTAACACGGTTTCTGTAACGTCAGTGTCACGTTATCACCCGCGTTATCAAAGTAGATCCTCGATGTACATCCACGGTCTTATTCCACGGAATTTCGCGGAATTGGCAGAGGCAGTTTCAATTGTTAATGCAACAAGTACATGAATTTCACAAAAACAAGGCGAGGTTTGTCGCATAGTATGAAAAGCCACCATTCAGTACATTATAAAAAATAAGTTTTGTTCAGCTGCTTTAAAATATACGTTCTATTTGATTGTGTTCAGGATCAGCAGAATAACTGCAACAACAAGAAATATATTTAAAAAAGATATACATCGAAGTGAAAGAAGACATGTATAATATGAGTTCTTGTTCCCATGGCTTGCCTAGTTAACCCTACGCAGTATACACTAACACGATTAACAGTTTTCACTATTCCACACCTTTAGCGTAGCCATAGATAAGAACGCTACTAGAGGAGGTATACAAGTTATCTTTTTGATCTGCAAAAATGTGGAAGTGCTCAATGAAATATTTTGCAATAAGCATCAAAGCATTTCAACTTCATAGAAGAAAAATCAATTTCAAATATGTACTAATAAATGTAGGGACTGCTGTTGTTTTAAGGATTTTGCTCGCAAAATGCCAATCGTTAGGACGTACAGATGTATGATCCACTGTAGTATCTGTGTCAAGCTTGAACCTGTCTGAAGCAAGCAGACTTTAACTTTCAACGAAATGCAAAATCTGGTGCCTTAATGCAAGTAATTGCTTGATACAATATTATCGAATTTTCAATTAACTGTTTGGTTTTAGAAAACTGAAAAATGTAGAACACTGTTTTAAATCTGTAGCTATGTAAATTTACCCATAAATCACACTGTAACCTTTTGATAGGCAAGGGAATAAGAATTCAGTGCAATGGTCGTGTGATAAAAAAGACACAACTAATATAAATGGGCTCATCTCATTTGCGTTAAGTTATTATTTAAAGTTAAACAACGTGAAAATATCACTGCTCACAGAATAGCGAATAAATAATGCTGTAAAGATTCAAATCCTGCCAAAATTGCATTTTTTCTATAATCAAATAAACTGAAGGACTTTAAAAACGCAAAAATCGAAATTCATAATATTTACTAACTTTTAATGTCTCAATTTTATTGAGTTTGCCAAAAATGAACATCAATCTGGCAGTAAAACATGAATGAAATATTATGTCAAAATGATAAATAATGTTAGAGCAACATTCTATCAAATAGCAATACCCTATGATTCTAAAGTTGCTATTTGAAATTTGTCTAGAGATTGGACACGATTTTACGTTATTGTCATAAAATATTTTTATTAAAAAATCAGAAACAAATTACCCTTGGAGCCCTACTATTCGTCTGGCACTGACAGTAGCTGGCCGGAACGGATATCGTCAATATAAATATCGTCGATACACAATCGACGTAAGTTGCCCCTTAACGCCAGTTGCCATTTTAGGCTGACTAAACCTGCGTCGATCTTTAACTGTCCCAGTAGCCCGGTAACGATCTCTGAGGCGCTGTATAGTTGACAGATGGCACAAATAATATCTGGCGACGTCAGAAACACGCACGCCAGCTTTAAACATTCCAATTGCGCCAGATTCATCATTTTCAGACAAACGTGGCATGAATGATAAAGCTATAAAACTAAAGCTGCTGTGTTTTATATTCATGTATACTTACAAGCTAAATGTGAAATGATAAAATATTTTGCTTCATTGATTCGTGGGGACGCCACTCGCAAAACATTGTAAACCAGCTATGCATAGCTAGTGGTAGCCAGTGTCTTTAAAAACACCGGTATTGTGTATAGATAGAAGCAGAGTGGCTTTATCATCCGTTTTCTATCTGTTAAAGAAGGCTTAACATGTTCTGGATGTAACAAAATAATTTTCATTTTTTGCGTTTTTAAAGTCCTTCAGTATACCATGTACAAAAATGACTAATTGCTGGCATCCATTGCATAGGCTGCTGTATATTTCTGTATAAATGTGCAGCTGAAAACTAGATGCATTGTACTAATTGATTAGTTCAAGAGTTCTCAAAGAATTTATTTTACTTGTGATTTTTATAGTCACAATCGCATGACATCCAAATATTATGAAACATGTGCAAAAGTTGCACAGGTTTCATATTATGCACATTCCATGTGGCTGTACAAAATTCAAATGCTCTGGTGACACTGCAATGATGCTGGCCGTAGGCTTGCCTGAGCCTTCGCTGGTCATATATGCATTTAAGTACAAGCTCTGATGCAGGTTACCATGCAATTTTAAAGAATTAGCATTTATTTTCAAGTATGGGGAACTGCTCCACTTTCAATATTAGCGAGGCTGTAATTTAAACCAATTTGGTGTTAGTGTGTCACTCACATAAATTGGGCAAAATAATTTTTTGTCCCGCCCCCTGGGGCCCTGGGGAGGGGTCAAAAGATCAAATATCATTAGGTCAATTCCAAAGGGTTTTTTAATACCAAATAATGGATTTGGAATATTCTGAAAAGGTTTTTTTTCTAAAACACTTGAATTCTCCTCGTTGTAAGTTTTTACGAAACTGAATTTAGCATCAATAGTTAGAAACCACTTGTAACTAATCAGTCGTATGGAAGACGAATAAAAAGAGACAGCTAGTTTGTCGTGGATATGATGGACAATAAAATTGGCAAAAGTCTGCTGAAGAACCTTAAGAAAACAACACAATGCATTCTAATTTGTATTTTGAATATACATGTAAAGCTGGGCGGCTAAGAGCCAAGATTGTGCTATTCCGGATACAAGCATGAAACTTTCCACACTTGTTGAGGTTGGTGAGCTGATGATTTTTAGATATAGAACCACTTCGACAAATTTCCTCTGCGCATGCGCAAGGCAAAATTCACTTCCGCTATAGAAAATCTGGTCTCACTTGACTACACAGACCAATATTTGCATTTAACATGGTCAAAAATCGACCCACTATATCTCTAGATGTCATAAAAGACAGAAACAAATATATTTTAAAATAGTTTCCATAATTACGCATGCGCAAACTAACTTATACTTCCGCTTATCTCGTTTAATGGTGTCAAAACGGTAGAAACCATAGAATAAATGGAATAAATATATCTTTTGACTGGGAAATAAATGTGTTTCTGCACAATCATTTATCCAATAATTTTTGCTGCGCATGCATTCACGCTAGAGAGCCACTGTACTAGAGCAGTGCATTTATCGCGGGTCGGTTGCAGTCAATGAGGGCACACACTTTATTACTTTGGTTTACTGTGATCCATTCTATGAGCTTGTTCTTTACAGCTATTAATTTTCATGATGATGTATTCAGTTGCAATTATCACTTAGGTATTGTATTCCATTCTGGGACAATTGGAGCCTTTAAATTCTAAAACTAGCTAAGTACCAACCAATTTCTGGACAGCCAGCGGGATTTTTTATGTGCACAAAATGTGTTCACAGATTAATGAGACACTATTTTAGTCATTAGTTATGATTTAATGGCATCACATAATGAAAAATACAAATAAGTGAATGAATACAATGTTTTGCATATTTCTGTTTGTTTTTTGTCAAGTTGCAAACCATTCTGTAGCTATATGCAAAATTTGAGTAGACAAGGGCATTGTACTAGTAGTCGAGGGTCTAAATATAATCAATTTGTATGCAATCTATGACCCAGTCACTGGACCAGAACAGCCCATATATGTAGGAATATGCGTACAGTATAAAAAGGTTGAATAACTTTCAAGATGCACTTCCCTCAGATATATGTAGTATTATGCGTACAGTATGAAAGTAAGACAGGGGACAAAGATCAGGAATCGATACAATCAAGTACCACACCTGACCAAGGATACCATATAGGAAAGTAACAACCACACTCTTTAACACCACAAACGAAAGCCAAGAGTCAGCCCTTTCCCAGCAGGTGACCACAAGGCAGCAATGAGCAGACGTGAAAGCATGACAACACAATACAGAAATAACACAAATGATCCAGCAAAGATGTACCGCCTTGGAACGGTCAGTAAAAGTATTTTACTGAAGGGCTTAAACTAGTTTCACTTAAATAAATTTCAAAACGCCCTGCCCTCAGATTTCGAACTTTTGCGCATTAAAGTACTAATATTTTGCATTTTATATGAACTAACTAAAGAAAGCATATATTCCAGAACATAAACAAAAATGCCTTCCATCCCTTTTCAGGAAAATATATCACCTATTTGGCATAACTCAAGTGCTGTATCAACTAACGCTTAACTCACATAAATCTTTGTTAAGCTGATACGCAGCTGGATATATAAGTGACAATAATAAGCACAGAATATGTTTAAAGATATATATTGACAAACATTTTACCCTTTGTAACAGCCAGGTACACTTAAACGGTATATTTTGTGCCCTCATCGACAGCAGCGAACCCGCGATGACCATGCTGTTCTAGTACAGTGGTTCTCTAGCGCAGCATTTGACATGAATGAATTTCTCTTGTTATAATGGGGACATGCATGGTTTACCCATCATGTTCTTGAATGACTACATATTGTAATGTAACTTCGACTGTAGATCATGTTATGGAGTTTACTGAAGAGTGTTTGGATGTCTTTTGGACTTATGTCCATGCATTGTTATGCGTTTATTTTATGTTACTTGGCACCGGGGCCAAGATGACAAGATCACGTTGATCTTTAATACAAACGTATACATTTCAAAGTGACATTTAACCAAGAAGGCTGGCAATATGTGCCATAATTTGTATGTAAGCTGATATATCACAGCCTTCTCAAGGGATTTTCAGTTATTTAACATTATCAATTTTAAAAACAATCATCATTTTACAAAAATGAAGTGTTCAAAGTTGCCCCCACAGACACAAAGGGTCGTACACTGGGGAGCTGCATTTTATACTTATGCAACCTTGAAGACAGCCATATCTCACAAGATCAAGAGAAGATATTGATGCTTGTGGTATGGTGGTCCAGAGTGGACTGTACATTCCAGCGTCTAGTTCTATCCATCAAAATTTGCTGGACTTGGTAATCATATATCCCTGGTTTTTCAGGGAGAGAGGTCATTTTTACAAAATACCTAGTTTACCCCCAACAATGTGGTACATGTATGTACGACCAGCAAAACCTCAGATAAGCCTGCGCATACGCGCAGTCTGATCAGAGCCTTTGCTAGTCGCTTGGATATTTTATGAGTAATTAGCTACTGACTGATCATAATTTTGAGTTTCTCTGCTTAAAATGAGGCTGCACAGGCTCACCTGAGTCTACCCTTGTCAAAGTGCCACATTGTCTACCCTTGTCAAAGTGCCACAAAATACCTAGTTTACCCCCAACAATGTGGTACATGTATGTACGACCAGCAAAACCTCAGATAAGCCTGCGCATACGCGCAGTCTGATCAGAGCCTTTGCTAGTCGCTTGGATATTTTATGAGTATTTAGCTACTGACTGATCATAATTTGGAGTTTCTCTGCTTAAAATGAGGCTGCACAGGCTCACCTGAGTCTACCCTTGTCAAAGTGCCACATTGTTGGAAATCACATGTCACGGCTCTGATATGTGGTTATATACAGTTCACTGACAGTTCGGATACAGTCCATCGACAGACAGTGATATGAGGTCTGTGTGCTCAATCATGGCAGAATATATATGTCTGCCTACATGTTTGTCTGTCTGTGAGTCTGTCTGTTTGTCTATCAAAAATGTATATTGCCAGTGGCCAGTGACCTAAATAAGCTACGTCACTGCCTTGGCTTAAAACATAACTTTTTTTCATAGACGCTCCCAAGTCAAAACAATCCAAATTGGTCAACACAAAGAAAATATGTGGTGGTGACTTTGAACCACCCTGGTAGCTCAGGTGGTGAGCGCGTCTCTCCAGTGTTCCAATGGCGTTGAGCTTGAGCAAAAAAAACAAAACTGATTGCATGTCTGTCTGTCTGCCACAAGCCTACTATTCTCTTTTCTTAAAACTTGACTTTTAAGTCTAATAACAATTATATATGTTTAACGTAGACAGAGCTTTTTGTGAAAGCTTATACTTGTAAATTAATGTGGCTTTGTTGATCGTTAAAAACAATACCCAGCTTAAGAAACCCCTTGCGCATGCGCATCTAAACAGGTCTGTAGGTCCCTATATCATGTATACTGAAGACGTGCTTTGATCTTTTGATAGGGGCATCAGGTTTTGCGCAATTACAATAAAAGAGAAACAGAATCCATTCTTTTTAACAAAATTCAATTTTATGCGCGTGCGCAGCAATTAAATAATGAAGAGGACTACACTACAAACAATTAACATCAGTTCTACCACATTTTATTATTCTGCAGCCAGCATGACCCCTTCTTTAAAGTCAAACTGTAGGAAAGGTCTATGATAACAGCCTAAAATCAGAAAATGCTTTGCGCATGCGCAGTAGGCATTTCCCAATGTGGTTCTATATCCTATTCTGCTTAGTCAGTCATGGTCTACAACTGTGCCAAATTTCATGCTTGTATCCGGAATAGCACAATCAGGCCAAAATTTGGCTCTTAGCCGCCTAGCTAGTAGTGCTATATGCAAATAAAGAGCACAATCCGTATTTATACAGTTAGTATACTCACAAAGGCATATTAATAATGAGGTTAAGAAAAGTCACTTGCTATTATTTTGGTAAGATCTGTTAAAAACTGCAAAATTAAGACCACAGTAAAAGGGAGTAAACATCTTATCTAAACAAATGAAACAAGGGGAAAATTTATTTAAACAGTAAGTATATTAATGAACGCGTTATGAGATAAGGATGCTTCATTTAAATTCCAATTCAAGACCACTATATAATGGAGGCAACCCTTTATATTTAAAAGTGATGTTAACACATGCGATTTCAGAACATAATATAAGGGACAAAACTAGTACTTTAAACAGTTGGTATATTCACAAATGCAGTTTCAGAACACAACATAAGGGAAAAAAACTCCTACATTAAACAGTTGGTATATTCACAAATGCAATTTGAGGACACAACTTAAGGCAGGTAACTCCTACTTAAAATATTTTGTTTATACATAAATGCAATTTGAGAACACAAAATAAGAGAGACACCTCCTAATGTTAACAAAAAAGTATATTCATAAATGCAATTTCAGAACCACAAAAGAGAGGCAACTTCTACTTAAAAGCAGTGTGTATATATACAAATGCAAATGTACAAATGCAATTTCAGACCACAATATAAGGGACACAACCCCTACATTAAGTATTTAGTAAAGTCTCAAATGCAATTTTGAACACAATTTAAGGAACAAACCTCCTATTTTAAGCTTTAAGTATATTCAAATATGCAATAAGCGAGCACAATAAAAGTGAGCCAGTCCCTTCTTAAAACAGTGGTATATACACAACTGCAATTTGAGAACACAATTTAAACAAGGACATCTCCTACTTTCAACAAAAAGTATATTTACAAATGAAATTTTAAACAAAATATAAGGGAGGCAAGTCCTTCAGAACAGTTGGTATATTTACACATGCAATTTGAGAACACGATATAAAGGAAGCAGTTTCTTTAAAAAAAATTGGTATATTTACCAATTTCAGAAAACAATATAAGGGACGCAATTCCTAATTTAAACAGTTTGTATATTCAAAAATGCAATTTTAGGATACAATAGCAGGGAGGCCAGCTACTACTTTCAACAAAAAGTATATTCAGAACATAACATAAGGGACACAACTCCTACTTAAAACAGTAAGCATATTCGTAAATGCAATTTGTGAATGCAATATATGGGAGACAACTCCTACTTTAAACAAAAAGTATATTCACAAGTGCAGTTTTATGACACTATAAGGTCCGCATTTCCAAATTAAAACAAAAGTATATTCACAAATGCAATTTTGGAACATAATATAAGGAACAAAACTCCTACTTTAGACAGTTTGTATATTCACAAATGCAAATTGAGAACCATAATATAAAGGAGGCAATTCCTTATTTAAACAGAAAGTATACTTTAAAATGCAATTAAAGAACACAATATAAGGGACACTACTCCTACTTTAAACAGTTGGTATATTCATAAATTCCATTTGCGAACGCAAAATAATGGAGGCAACTCCTGATTTTAGCAAAAATTATATTCACAAATGCAATTTGAGTACTAAGTATAAGGGACATATCTCCTAATTTGAACAATTTGTATATTCGCAAAAGAAATTTAAGAATACACTATAAGGGAAGTAAGTAAGGATGCAAAGATCAGGAATCGATACAATCAAGTACCACACCTGATCAAGGATACCAACGGGAAAGTGACAAACTCACAGTTAGACACCTTATACTTTCAACAGTAGGTATAATTACAAATGCAATTTGAGAACACATTGTCAGGGAGGCAACTCCTACTTTCAACAGTTGGTATCTTCACAAATGCAATTTAAGAACACACTTTAAGGGAGACAACTCTTATTTTCAACAGGCTTAGATAGTTTTTGAGTTGCAAAGTGGTTTGCTGACTGATAACAGACGAACTGTGCCATAGACAATAGAGTTGCCTTCAACAAAATGTACCCACCTATGGTGTTTTGTGAAGATATTTGTTATATAATTTCTGATATATGCTTAAAATGGATGGGAATTTCATGATTTCTGTCTAGTCTTAGAAAAATATTTTTGTACGCCCAATGTCTAGATCTTATATGCTTTCATCTGTTGGAGAAAAATATATATAAATGCAATTAAACGTAGTATATGAGATATAGAGTTTTTTTTTAACTGGTGCTTGACTCGAGATTGAGTGGTTACGGGTTTAAGCCTCACTGGAGGCACTGTGTTGTGCTTTTGAGCTAGACACTATATCATCCACCCAGACATGACTGGAAAAAGTTGACTTGGACGTAAATCAGCACAAACAAACAAACAAACAAAAAACTACTTAACACTGATAACAGACACACGGATATCCCGAGCAAATGTACACCTAAAATACTTTTGGGTGGTGCAATAATATTTTTTGAATGGGCGTTTTCGAACCACGACCAGAATGTCACTCAAAAGTCACCTGACTGTGTATAACTGACAAATGCAATGACGACTTAGCAAGTGAACCTAATCGCACTTGTTCAATCTCCCACAATTAACCATAGGTTTACCTTACAGTTAGTTGATTTAACTCTTTGTATGCTAGGTATTTTATGCGTTTTAATTTTGTCATTTGCTGAGCTTATTTTTTCAAAATCATATTTTTCGAAAAAAAAATCTTTCAGGAATACAATTAGAGTGTCGAACAATTTTGATCCAGTTCTGGATATTAACAACATGCATTTGAAAAGTTGTAGAACACACTAGTAACCACAGAGTAAAAGAAGAAGTGGTTTTCAGAAAGGTTAATTGTTGGTAGGATTGTTTGTTATTGTTTACATTTGTATGTAATGATCATAAATGTAGCTGATTAATGCTAAAATGCATCTAATAAGAGCATGTGAGGGATAAAGATTTGAATAAGTCAAAAGTTAAGTCGAGTAAATTCGAACCGTCAGCTAAATTTGGACGGCGAGCTTATTTGTTTCATATTTTAATTATTAGAATAAAAATAAACTAAGCAAACAGTAAAATTCCTGATGAGACCAAGGAGCTGTCTCATCTGGATTTGCACTGTTAGTAAATTTATGGCCGAATTAATCTGCTGTTCGAATTTACCTGACTTTACCCTACTGACTTTTTTTCTGAATTCCTTTTGTATAATGTTTTAATGCTAGTAATAAAAGTATCAATGAATTGCCTTGTAATTGTTAATGCATTGTACAAACAATGAAATAATCAATATTGTTTTGTATAAAGGGGCTGGTGTCATAGATTTCGAAATAAATTTTTACAGTGTCTTGTAATATTTAATTAATTAATAGTTCGTGCTAAGGTGATAAGAACGAAAGAAAACAAAATGTATATGTTATACATCATGTATTACAATTATAAGGGAATTAAGTGGGAAAGAGCGCAGCGAGTGAACCACTTAATTTCTTTATAATTGTAACATATGATCTATGAGCTACTTATAGTTTTCTCCTCCACTTACCTGACTGCTCCTTTAGAAATAGACGCATTGACCACTTCATGGATTTACTTAATGATGTACTTAATAGATATTTCACATTTTAACAAAACTTGTGATTAAGATGGCCAAAAATTTACATTTCTGTGCAAACTGATTGATTGTTTACAAAGCACATGAAGGGGCGGAGTAAACTATAATTTTTGCATGGGAATTCGTTACGCGAAGCTGTTTGAAGCCGCAAAAGCTATGTTCAAATCATGAGATTCACATGCCGTCTGAACATGGCTTCTACTTGAAAAAGCCTAAATTGGCCCTGATTTGCATGCATGACGTGACACTGGAAAGCGTTGCGGCCGTGACTGATCATTTCGCCAATGCTTTCGTTCACGAAAAGGTTGCACGCGTATATATGACGTTGTGACGACGTAATGACGTTCGAAAGTTTGACGCTGACGCCATTTTGTTTTGAGAAATCAAGTGTAAGAAAAGGGATATTTAATGTTTAAGCGACGTTTTCAGCGCGGTTTATGCTGAAATCAGGTAAAATATGCAAGAATAACGATCACACTTGTTTGTTTCATTGCATTAACACTTGCCGGGTCCCTCAGTCGATGTTTGAACACTCGGCCTGACGGCCTCGTGTTCAAACAGCTCCCTCGGGACCCGGCAAATGTTAATGCATGAAAAAACATGTGTGATCCCTATATTTTCATAGTGTCTGCATTGTGATACTAAAGGGGTATGTGCACTAAGAGGCTATTTTGGCCCCCCCTATGAGGTCAAAAAATAAAAGTTGCTCTTCACAAGTTTCTTCTTATTAGTTTATTAGAACAATAGTCAAAGTGTAAAGGTCTGGTATTGATTCGACTTTTACGGTTGCTATGGAAACAAAAATGGTCACCAAAAAAGGCTGAAAATAGGAAAATGACCATTTTGGAGCAAATCGGAGATATTTAACAGAGGAATTAATATAGAGTACAAGCAAATACCAAAAAATATTTTAACAGATGATGAGTATTATCACGGCACACTATATATTAAAAGTTTTTTTGGTATTTGCTTGTGCTGATATCTAATTCTTAAAAATCGGTCTCCAAAAGCCTCAAATTTGGCTTAAAATGGCAATTTCTCTATTTTAAGCCTATTTTGTCGGCCATTTTGGTTACCATAGCAACCGGTAAAAGTAAAATAAATGCCAGAATTTTACACTTGGGCTATTCTTCTAACAAACCAATAAAATGAAATTGGTGAAAAGCAACTTTCAATTTTTTGCTCTAGAGGGGGGCCAAAATAGCCCCTTAATGCACGTACCCCTTTCTATAAAGTTCCTAAAATACCTTATATCTTAATATTTATTCCGAGAATCCAATACAGGATCACTACTCGTAAACCGCTTGGTATTGGCGTAAGCTGCTTTTATCCATTGCCTAATATGAGAGCGCTTACAGGGCCGTATCAGGAGAAACAACCACGTATACATGTATACATGTAATGAGAATTTTACTCTTTTAAATGTTTCCAGGTAATGTTGCATGTTTTCTGTCGTCTGCTGATTTTGGTTTTCAAAAATATTTTTTTTAAAAAGATATTTCATGACTACCATCAGAGTGTCAAACATTTTGTTGGATCTGATCTGGATCGAAACTGTTTGCAAACGTTATCGCAGATTACAAACTTTTGCCGTCTAATGATTTTTAATGGACCTTCTTCAAAATTCTTTCAGGAATAACATGAAAGTGACAAACATTTTGGATCCAGATCAGGCCCGGCCAAATGCCGGGTCTGATCTGAGTCCAAACTGTTTGAAGACGTTAAATGTATCTGCAGACGACAAGTCGTCACGGGAAGGTAGAAAGTTTAGTCATCATCTCTCTAAAATCAGAATAAAATCAGGGTTCATGCAGATAAGATTGTGTAAATTTCAAGGACTTTCCAAGGACTTCTAAAATACTTTCTAATTGTTTTCAAGGACTGAAAACTTAAGAAAAATACTGATTTACACAATAAAATTCTACTTTGGAAATGCTAGAATCCATTACTAAAGATATTAGTTTAAGAAAATTGGTGTAAAATTGTTGTGCCTTTATACTGCACCAAATAAAGGCACCACAATTTTATACTGATTTAGGTCTCCAAAATCATTGTTGAATCCTCCTGTAAATGGTAAAATTCAAAGACTATATAAGGCCTTTGAGTGTTTTTTCAAGTACTTTTCAGGGTAAATTTAATTTTAAGGACTTGTATAAGACAGTCCTATATATTCAAGTATTGTTCAAGCCTGTGCAAACCCTGGTAACCATAGACGGGTAGGTTTTCAAAGATCCCGCAAAAGGAGAGAAGATGAACAACACTTGTTATTGGGATGCTCTAAATTTACAGGTATAAGAATTGTTTTTGATTATACAAGGAAAAGCTTACCACAGATTAACTTGTTAGATTGTGAAAGCAAATTCATCTACCTTTTAAATTTCAGTGGTTTGACAATTAAAGATGTAGCACGATTATTTTTTCATTCAGCATATAGATGCATTCATAATACAAAACTTGAATGATATCATAGATAACAAAATGAAAGAAAGAATGATATCGTGAAAAGGATATCGAGCATTCAACAGTAGTATAGATACCGAAATAAAGAGAAAGAATGATATGATAAGGATATCGAGCATTCAACGATATCATACCAAAATGAGGAAAAAGAATGACACCGAGCATTCAAATACGACAAAGATATCGAACATTCAAATACGTTTGGGTGTTTGATATCCTTGTAATGATATCATTCTTTCTCTTCATTTTGTCACAGTGTATGATACCAATATTGTTGATTATGGTCATGAAAATATTTTGTTAATGTCTCATATGAGATGAGATGAAACATATACATTTATTGTACCGTATATGCGATGCGTGCCATTCCTTCAATTTCGACTTTAGGAGCGCCTTTCCATAATGTTTGAGCTTAGTGTGATCACACAGCGTGATAATAATTTATTCTGTCCTTCCTTCCGGGAAAGACTTCCTATCGCATTACTTACCTCTCAAGGTAAATATCTTATACCTACATTCCGAGCTCAATGTCTGCCATTCTATCACACACTGTAAAAACAAGTGTTAGTCAACACAAAAGGAGTGGCAGCTAGCCCATCTCCCAAACGAATAGTCTATTAATAACTGGGGAAACTCACTATTAATAACTGGGGAAACTCACTATTAATAACTGGGGAAACTCAGAAGTCTTGAAGCAAATAAAGAAATGATTTTTATCATAGGGGGTGACCTAAAAATTCGATACAGTTTTCTTCAGCTTTGGGCATAAAATGTTTAAACACCCTTGATTTTGATTTAGTATATCTGGTCTTTTATCAACTTCTTATAAAGCAAAGTTATATGAGCAATGAAATGGCCCACTTGAATTTTCTTCCGACTATAAGCTTCTCCTCAAAAAGGTCGTGGCCACACCTCATGGATATTTAGTGGATTGCTAACTTTACAGATTAGTAGCGTAACGTCATGACGTCCATTATAACGTTGCGTAAAAAGTTGGCAAAATCTTGACGTTATCACGCTGAAAAAACGGATTTTTTTTAAGTATTTTAATGTCATGTGATAAAAAGAATCTGACAATCGTGCACCTGTATTATTAAATTTATTAAACTCGTTGCGAAAAATGATAAAATGCTCGGCAAGCCTCACATTTTATCACTTTTCCCCAACTCGTCTAAAAAATTCAATAAAACATGACCACTCATGTAAGATCCTCTATTTAATGCATAACATGATATAGCTGGAAAGTCATTTGACCAAATTCGACAGAGTTTAACATGTCGAAGACTAGCTCCAGTACTTAAAACAATTTTTCATCAATGTGTCATATCAAAAACTTGTAGCTTGTAGCCAGTCTCACTCTGATGGCTATGTTTTAAAACCGAGTAATCAGAGTTCGACTGGCTACAAGTATATGATATGACACATTGACGAAAAATTGTTTTAAGAGCTGAAGCCAGTCGAAATATGAGGGTTTTCTATCTTAACATCTTCTCTATGCAGATATCGACATGCATCGTTTAATAAACGACAGTGGCACTCTGAGCTAGCACTAGATGTTCATCAATTTTGGGCGAAATAGTGATTTAACATGTCGGCAGAGAATTAACTTTGTGCTGCGCATTCATTTAGCAGCATCAAACGGAAGTACTGTCCGGCACCAGAGCTGAAACCGAGAAAAACACTGTTTTGCCCATGTCATATCTTCGTGATATGCCTATGTTATATGGGCGAAATAACCTGTCTTCGTGAGTTCTGACCATACGAGGCTGACCAGACGATGCTGAAGCCGGCTCAGTTGTAGAGAATAGCTGGAATAACGGGTTCTGACCATACGAGGCTGACCAGACGATGCTGAAGCCGGCTCAGTTGTAGAGAATAGCTGGAATAACGGGTTCTGACCATACGAGGCTGACCAGACGATGCTGAAGCCGGCTCAGTTGTAGAGAATAGCTGGAATAACGGGTTCTGACCATACGAGGCTGACCAGACGATGCTGAAGCCGGCTCAGTTGTAGAGAATAGCTGGAATAACGGGTTCTGACCATACGAGGCTGACCAGACGATGCTGAAGCCGGCTCAGTTGTAGAGAATAGCGGGAATAACGGGTTCTGACCATACGAGGCTGACCAGACGATGCTGAAGCCGGCTCAGTTGTAGAGAATAGCTGGAATAACGGGTTCTGACCATACGAGGCTGACCAGACGATGCTGAAGCCGGCTCAGTTGTAGAGAATAGCTGGAATAACGGGTTCTGACCATACGAGGCTGACCAGACGATGCTGAAGCCGGCTCAGTTGTAGAGAATAGCGGGAATAACGGGTTCTGACCATACGAGGCTGACCAGACGATGCTGAAGCCGGCTCAGTTGTAGAGAATAGCTGGAATAACGGGTTCTGACCATACGAGGCTGACCAGACGATGCTGAAGCCGGCTCAGTTGTAGAGAATAGCTGGAATAACGGGTTCTGACCATACGAGGCTGACCAGACGATGCTGAAGCCGGCTCAGTTGTAGAGAATAGCTGGAATAACGGGTTCTGACCATACGAGGCTGACCAGACGATGCTGAAGCCGGCTCAGTTGTAGAGAATAGCTGGAATAACGGGTTCTGACCATACGAGGCTGACCAGACGATGCTGAAGCCGGCTCAGTTGTAGAGAATAGCTGGAATAACGGGTTCTGACCATACGAGGCTGACCAGACGATGCTGAAGCCGGCTCAGTTGTAGAGAATAGCGGGAATAACGGAATTTCGCATGGTGCGAGCTTGACTACTGTGCTTTCCAGATAGCGAATACTAAAGGGGCTGATCAGACTCATGGGCGAATCCAGAGGGGGGGGGGACAGGGGGTCCGGACCCCCCTGAAAAATCTCAAAAATATAGGATTTCTTAGCAATACTGGTCCGGATCCCCTTAAAAATCACATAGCTACCAAGCTACATGTAGCATTCAATGTAGGTCCATCATCGGCACACCAGCGAAACGCCATTTAAATGGCGTTTCGTAGGCGGGCCGATGATGGCCCACTTAGGCGTGGTATTTCGACCCTCTATCCCCTCGTCAACTAAAAAAAAAAAAAGTGGTCAAATTTAGACCCTCTCTGACAAAACTTTTTGAATCCGCGCATGAGACTGAAAGGGGTTTAGGTCAGGGCCATCCGTCAGGCCGAGGCCCACCGTCGTGCAATTGAAATGGAAACGATATAATAGCTGTATACCTTGACTGCGAATAGATCTATATCCAGACATGTAGACTGTTGCATAATATATTCACATTGTAGCCAATTCTTCTATAACGACCGATTATCTTTTTAATTGATCAGGTAAAGGCTTTCTAGCGACTTTTTTGAGTTTAGAAACTAACTATATCGCTATAAACTACTGGCTCAGAAATTCCCTGTTACAGAATGTATTGAACTATTAATTCAGTTTTTTAAAATTGAATGTAGAAAATGCTTTACGAAGTGTATGATATTTATAGCATCGTTTTACTGACTTCTTACTAAAAAAATATGACTTATCATTGGTTATAATAATATAAATAAGGGTTGTCAATATTGAGTATCGTCAGTCATCAAGATAACATGAGGTATATAGATAGCATCGTCAGATAGAGATAACACGAAGTCTCTTTCATATAACAAAGCAAAAATAAACTGCAACAAGAGGGACAAAATAAGTACCAATTGGAATACCTACTTTTTCTAAACAACTTTGGGCCAAATCTAATAAGTACATTGTCCAAAAGATGATGGAGTGCGTCGCTATTTTTTGAAATGAGCATTATGGGGTTTAGAAATGACGTAAACGCATTTCTCATTACAAGCCAAATAAAGTGTGTCGTCTCAATGAAAGCTAGTTCAATTAATTCGTTATTTTTGTAGTCTTCGCCGGAAAACAAGCAAAACCCAGCAGTCATATGACACCAATGCCTATCAATGACAGTGTTTTAGCGCTAACAAGTTCTTGCTTCAGGGTGTTGATGAATTCATGTTTATAGATTACAACATTACGCTAATTGTACCTTGAGGTCTATTACACGACACTATGATAAACCTTGCTTTCAAGAATTTTACATATACATGAAAGTGGATTTGCTCATATTTTGGTGAATATCGTCATTTACATGCAACCAGCACACTGTCATATACAGCTCAATAGGAATAAGTTATGCAAAATTACAGCCAGAATTTCAGCAATAATTATGGCATTAATTTCAGCCTTAATTTTAACAAACAATTTTGGTAGTAATTATAGCAATAATTTCAGCCATATTTGGCCCTCGTTGCGAGAAAACCTGTCTTCGGGTTTTTTCGACAAAGCATGTTTCAAACCAGTCTCCTCAGCTATAGCGATTAGCCTGAAAATTGACATTTCACCTGTAGCAAGTTTACATTTGATACTTTCCAAAAAGTGAATAACAAAGGTGCTAATCAGACTGCGCGGATGCGCAGGCAGGTCTGCGCCTGTGTTGTTCGCAAACCCCCGAAGACAGGGTTTCTCGCGTCGAGGCCCATTTATGGCAGTATTTTTTTGGATCAAAGTATGGCTGAAATTATGGCAATACTTTTGACAATTATCTCAGCAAAAGTTTTGACAAGATTTTTGTTGCACAAAATTCGATCTACCTACAAAATCTTGTTAATTTCAATATTATAATTAATATCATTGCGGTGGTATTGCTGAAATTATGGCTGGAAAACAAGACATGAAATGTTTTTTTTCTGTCAAGAATCATGCTCTCTTTACAGTCATAGTATTGCAGAAGTATTGCTATACGTTTTCGTACATGTCTGGTCCCGAAAGTCTCTGGCGCTAGAGAGATTTAAGTCAAAAATGAAATTTAGATATGAAATCATAGTATTGCCGATAAAAAAATGAAAAAAGCTTTGCGAAGTTTGTGATAGTGATAGCCTTGTTTAAGAATATTCTGAGTTTACAGTTTATTGTGATTGTTGAAGTCAGCAACATGGCGAGATGCTCTAGCAAATCAGACGAGATGAGAAATATACTGAGCCAAAGTTCCAACGCAACTCTTAAAGAGACAGAATTTTATACCACCTATTCCTGTAGGGCAGTTTATTTTGGAAAAATGCAGGTCTTCAGATAAGAGTGCTTTTTTGAAAATATTTTTTACTTATTTCTCAACCAAAACATATGTTGTGGGTACTTAAAAGAACCGTCTCAATGAGACGGTTCTTTTGAGCACCCAAATTACATCTTGAAGAATTTTTATCTCGCAGAGAATACGTTGTCTGGAGCATGGTTCAGTGAGCTGTTGTCTGATTGGTCAAAAACGCTTTTTGGGTCTCAGGACCTTGTAAGTGGTCATAAAGTTAAAAAGTCGGTATTAACCCACACTCCAATAGTAGGCCAGTAAGATGAGGGATATTGCTTGAAAATCATTCTGTTGAATTTCACAAAATTAAGCATTGGGTTTCAGTTATTTGAAATTTGATCGTTTGTTGCCACTCATTACAAAATCAATATCGAATAAATTACCCGAAACGTGGAAATCATTGAGAGAATGATAAACATGTTTTACTTCTGCTGATTAGAAATGGCGAGGGGCAAAAATGGATAAAAAAAATTACCGACGCGGCTTAATATTCATTCTAATAATAATTGAAACTTCCTGTAAAAACATTAGCTCAATTCTGACTTAATCTTCCTTTTTGTTGGCAAACAACGGGATCTGACGCCTAGCCGAATTAAGGAAGAATAATTCAACTTAAACTTAAACTTAAAAAGTTCTGACAGAAATACCCCGAATCAACTCAGATTTTATACTGACGTCAACTAAAAACGCCTCACTCATTATCACTGATTTCTTAAGCCCCTATCTCACTGGACTGCGACTGTTTTGCGACAGCTGGCGACAGACATCGCGAGTGGGTCGCAAAGTAGTCTCGAAACAGTCGCCAGTGATTCGTAATTTCCTCGCATGTGTCGCCAAGTGGCGCAAAGTAGTCGCGAAAATTTTGAACATGTTCAAAAATTTTATGCGACAAAATTCCTCGCAAAATGGTCGCAAAGTCGTCGCGGGTGTCTCGAAACCGTCGCGAACTTGTCGCCGACCCCTCGCAATTTAGTCGCAATCATTTTGGAACAGGACATATTTGCGAGATAATTAAGACTAAATTGCGAATCAATTGCGACATAAATGAGACACTTCGCGACAACATTGCGAGTAAATTAAACTAAGCGATGTTCTGGCGAATGTCGTGAGACAGTCGCACGAACGTTTCACGACTATCGCTCGAGTATCTTAAATTACTCGCAATTATGTCGCCAAAGGTTCGTTAAAAGAGTTCCTCCTATCTGAGATAATACTTCCCTCTAGTACATGATCTTGGTTAGGCATACTTAAGTATACATTTTTGACAAATTCCAGTTGTCAAGTATTCTTGCTATCTGAGAGGATAGTTCATATAAGTATGGTGTATTGATTAGGCTCACTTACATGCAAACTGTTTGGAGTAATTTCAGTTATTAAAAATGGTTCTGCATTCTGAGAGGATAATTTTGTTAAGTGTGTTTTATAAGGCCTACTTAAATGTTTACTATTTCTATTACAGTATAAAGGAATTATTATTGTGTCTTGGTAAGACTACAACAGCCTGCTTAGTCTCAGCAGCCCTTCTAAGAGTTGAATTTGGCATACAGAACCCTATAAACAAATTATCACTGCAGCGGACAACTAAGATTCTGATTTGAATGCGCATCAGTGCAATCTGGTATGTGCCTTTGTTGTGCGCATAACTTTATCAATTAGATTTTCGCAAGACGAGGCTCATCCAAACTCATTGCAATTTTGATTTGATTGGACTCATCATGCCATACGTATGAGCAATTAGAGCATGTGTGTTCTCGACTGACTTTCTTAAGCTGCTTGATGGGCCATCATAACTGTGCAGTATATACGAGTAACTTTTTTCTAACTCATACATGTATTTGCTACCATTCAACAGTCCAACACACCCAGCAGCGTGACACCTTCCAACAATCTAGCTCCTGCCAGCCCTCTAGTTCCTTCCAACAGCGTAGTACCTTCCTAGTCTGAAGTTTCAATGCTTGCTAGAATGTTTATTTTTCTTGGTTTATCATTTCTCGCAAAACCATCGTGCGACAGTCGTGCGACAGTCGCACGACGTTCGTGAGATCGTCGTGAGGCGGTCGATGGTAATAAATGCTCGCAATTTCATCGGGCGAACATCGTGCGAGTGTCTCGCGAATGTCGCACGAATGTCGCGCGGATGTCGTGAAACATTCGCCAATGATTCGTGCGACAATCGTACGACATTCGTGCGACTGTCGCAAATATGTCTTATTCACCTATTCGGTGTGACCGCAATGTGATTATGGTTGCAATGTCGTATTTCTGTCGCCAAAACGTGTCTCAAATTAGTCTCGAAATAGTCGTAAATTGCTCGCATCCCAGTGAGATACTAGCTTTAGCGATGATTAAAGAAAATGAACAGTGACGTACTGCTTCTTTATGTATAAGTTGGGCGATGTTGGAAAAAGACTTTAATTTGATATGCAGGTGACGCGTTATTCCGATGACGTCATACAGGCTCAACGTACACATGACGGCATTGTGCATCGATCACTTATGATTCCAATTTGAATTTGCACCCAGTTTGTGCCGCAAATGTTTTGCTAATCAAAGAACAAATTTGGATCGTTTTTTCAAACAGTTGTGCTTGCGAGTAGTAACTTTGTGAAATTATGACGTCATATTAAAGACAAAATGTAAGGTCCGTTTACGAAACTTGCCAACATTCTAGTTTTCCTTTAAGTAATGGAAAAAATGATAAGGGGGTACATTAGGTAATGTACACAGAATATGCCTACATAAAATTACGTTATTTAAGATAAGCGGTAACGCCCAATGGCCAGTCGTTGGTCTACGTTGGCGTCATCCAAAACGACAGTCTGGAACACGTGCCAGATTGCGTTTCCTCCGCAATCGTCGCTGGTTAAAGCCTTAAGACTTTTGCAAGGATTCGTAACAATCTTTTCACCCACTTTGCAGAGTCATGACATTTAAGTTTTACTGAAATGCATGGCGAAAAGGTGGGTGGGGTAAGTTGTTTCTTTCAGCAGACGGATACAAACATTGTCTGAACATTATAAACGCATTTTGGTAAAATAGAGACTGTTTTACAATGGTAAAACACGTTTTCCTGTCAACGGATTGTGTCTGGAAACAAAGCAAATGTGGCTAAAATCTTGTGTCTCACGAAATGGTGACCCCTGTCTCAAACCGAGGTCGTTTTCTCAGCCTCAAATATTCTTTCAGCAATCTTGTTTTCATGAGATACGCTTGACTGGTAAGATGTTATAATGTACTAAAATTCATAACTTTAGTCTGATCAGTCTAAGAGATATTCACGTTTATTTTTAGATGAGGCGTTTTTTCTTGACGTCAGTATATGATGCCGAAATGCATGTCACACATCGAATATTGGAACATTACCATGCATTTCATTTTTTTCAACCTGCCTTCCTCAATGGAATGCTTTGAGTATTTACTGCAAATGTAATGCTATCACCCTGAACTCGTGCCATTATCAATGGGTATGGGTTGAAAGGCTAAATCTATAGAAAATCTTAAAGGTAACAATGAAGTCGATAATTTGTCGGGATGTATATATACCCATCGGGTCCAATCGTAGCTCAAACCGTGATTATCCATTTTGGTAATCGTGAAAGACATCTGAACCAAAATCGTATCCTGTCAGTAGTAATGGATGCCACTATGGGGCAATTTTTTTTTTAGCCTGAAAAGAACTTAGAATTTTTCAGGCTAAAAAATTGCCCCATAGATGACTATCCTGGTAGGCTTGAGTGACTAGCTGTGAATTACTTAGTTTATTTTTGGGATTATTCTAGCTGGGGCCTATGATTATGATAGTTTCCTGGGCTATTGGGGAATAACTTAGTTTATTTTTGAGGTCTTTTCTGGTTGGGCCTATAATTGTGATAGTTTCTTGGGCTATTGAGAATAACTTAGTTTAATTTTGGGGCTATTCTGGTTAGGTCTATGATTGTAATAGTTTTTTCTGGTCATATCCACTGGTGGGCTTGTGATTATGATAGTTTCCTGGGCTATTGGGAAATAACTTAGTTTATTTGAGGTCTATTCTGGTCTATGATTGTGATTATGATAGTTTTCTGGTCAAATCCACTGGTTGGCTTGTGATTATGATTGTTTCCTGGGCTATTGGGAAATAACTTAGTCATTTTTGAGGGGAATAAAGATTCTGCTGTGGTGATATATAAAATAACGTAGTTAATTTCAGCTTTGAAGATAACTTAGTCATTTTAGGGATTATAGTATGTGGGGATATATGGTGTGTGTAATAGTCAAGGCTACTAAGTACCATGCGTCTTTAGAGTCTCTTGGTCAATCAAGACCTCAACTCCTAGAGGCATAACTCTGTAGCGTTAACTAGTGTATATTGTTTAGCAAGTTTAGTGGTATTCTTTCTAGGGAAGTGGTATCCCTGAAAAGGGCTGTTTGTTGATTGTCTAGTTATTTCTTGCACTTCTTCTTGGTCATTTTAATTTTCTTAGTTGCTTTTCCAACTCCTACGTTTTGACTAGTCTCTTGGTCATTGGTCATAATGTCAAGCCTTATCGGTATCTGGATGGGCTGTATCTCAAACGTTTGATACTGCGCTCGCTGTTGACATAATTCTTCTAACTTCTTCACTCTAGACCTTAACTCATTGACTTCCTTGAGAAAGACTTCTATGACTTGAGTCTTTGACTGTTGCTTTTGTGGCATCTGCTGAACAGGTTGAGGTATATACGTTGAGGGTGTTTGCGGCGTATAATACTGTTGTGTCATATCGTTAGCAAACGTCTCATTCACTGCTGATAGTAGAATATCAGGATTGTTAATCATATCGTCCAGTGTTAGTGATGGCTCCATGATTATGAATGTTGATAAATGTAGTGTGTTTGAGCCTTTTATACTTGTCAAGCGGATTGACCTAGTTTAAAGTTCCCGCGCTTTAAGAAATCAAGTCAACTCTGATTGGGTGAAAATAAATGAACTGACCAATCAGTGTATTGTTGCTCTCTCTAGCGCAGGAGTTCTATGTAGGTCAATCCCTTTGAAAACTATAAAAGCTCGTTTCAAATCTCAAATTCTTCATTCTGTTCTTGTATTACACAACAACAGCAACAAAATGGCTTGCAATTTGGATTCGCGTTTGGAGCAATTGGATGAGCAGGGCAAGACTATGGCTGATGCTACTAGGAGGTTACTGGAGACTGTGAATGCTGTGAAAGATACGGGAGAACTTCTATTGCAGATGATTGAGAATCATCAGAAGATGTTGGAGATGAGTCGGAGGGTAGAAAATTTGATAAACGATGTAAAGACAGAAGTGAAGGTGGAGACTATCAGTGACGAGGAGGAAGATTGGGGGGATAATTCTCCCCCCACACCTCATCCTTCTGAGGATTGGGATGCGGAAGCAGATGATATGCCCTTCTACATACCAGTGAGAAGGACAATTACGGTTGAACAGTGGGGCGTGCGGTGTCCTGCCTGTGGTGGCCGCCCCAGTAGATGTCCCTGCTCCTAAAGAAATGTCTCTGTGGTAATATAACCACCAAAACGGCCCTTTTCAGGGCCACCTATTTCTTCAAGAAAGAATAACTTAATATGTTGCAATTTTTTAGACCATAGATACCATAAGTTGAGTGTGATTGTAGTATTTCCTAATCATGGTTACAGTAATGGGGTGATTATGGCGTGATCTTTTAATGGACCAATCAGATTTTAGTTGCTCTCTCTAGCGTAGGAGTAGAATGTAGGTCAATCCACCTATCCTACTATATAACCCAATGTACCTTGTGTTTCTCTCAAAAAATGAAGTTCTTTGAAAAATTCAGTTTGACTAAGTTGTGTGCTGCTTTGCAGCGAAAAGATTGGAAAGAGGTGGAGAAACAACAAGTTAAATTGGGACTGGAGCAATTTCTTGCTCGCAGAGGGATTGGATCCAGAAAACCTGTAGCCATTGTGCGACCTATTTTAAAATCTTCTAAGTAAGAAATATTTTGTTACTTAGGAGACTTTAAAACAAACAGTCCTTTTCAGGGCTACTCAATTAGTTTCGTTAAAGAATAACCTCAAAATAAAAACAAACACAATTTCAACAACATAATTTTAATTAAATCCAAAAACTACTAGAATCCCTATATGTCCCTAGAGTCTATTAAAGTCTTTAATGAATATGCACTATAGAGTCTGGTTCATCACAAGAAATCTGTTTATCCCAGTTCTCTGTCACCATCTCTGTACAGGATCGAGGCAAGTGAGAGGTTGATTTACAAATGAAACAATAAGGCTTCTTCCCTGTCTTTGTACGTTTAACTGTCTTCTTTGAATGAGTATCCAAGCGTCTTCTCTTAGGACTGATATCAGAGACGTCTGAAGCCTTTCGTTTTCTTGAAGGCTTCTCTGTAGATACTGAAGACTGTTGCTTCTCTGTAGATACTGAAGACTGTTGAGAAGTCAGCTCTTCCTCATCTTCATCGTCTGAATAAATCACCATAGCTCTTCGTTTCCTTTGTGGTATTATCTTCATCATCTGAGCTCTCTGAATCTGAATAATCCACCAACTTAGGTTGAGATTCTTCACCATTCATCAAATGTTCTTCTCTCTTATGACAATTTGGTGCCCAATGATCTTCAAGTCCGCAGATATAGCATTGTCCATATGTAGGCTTCTTATCAGTAAACATCTGTTGTTCTCTTAATTTCTGAGCCTCAGGACAATCTCCAATCCAATGTCCCCTATCATGACAATAGTGACATTCTCCATAAGGAGGCCTCATCTTGTCTTGTTGTCTCAAACTATCTTCTAATGGCTGCATCAAAGCTTGTTCTTCTTGAGATAAAAGTTTCTTCAACGATACACAATGATAGTAGATGCTCTTCTTATCATAGACTTTAGTCATCCTTGGATCTCTACTGTTTGCCATCTTAACTCTTCAAAAGTCAGAAGTGAAATGATTCTCTCTCACTGGTGTCCAACTATTTATAGTCCTGGAAAAGTTCTGTCTCTTCTATGATTGTAGAGAAATTCAATCACACTAGAATTGTCAGCGACACATCTTTTCCAATTCTCAAATGTGATCAGTGTCTCTTTTTCCATCAAATAACTGATACTGATCCACCAAAGTTTCTTGAAATCTTCAAAAGTTTCAGGACTATTGAGTTTCTGTTGAATCTCTTCCAAAGTAATCTCATCATGAGAAAATAAGATGTAAATGCAGAACAATAATCTTCTATACGGTCTGAACTTCAAAATCTTGGAAAGTGGAATTTCCAAATATTTCTTCTCTCTTGCTTCTTCCATGATATTACACTTGCAAATAAAATAAATATAATGTATGTGATAAGATAGCTATTGTTCTCAGCTTTTATAGGGTGAAAAAATTTTGAAAATCGGTCAAGGCAAACTCAAGATATTGCAAAAAAATGATTTTTTACTTTTTAGAAATCCGGTTCTTGCTTTTTCATTAAATTATCTCCCTTGAATAAAAAATTTCACGGTAAAAAATATGCGAAATTTGTAATATCTCGGCTATTTTTTATCCGATTGACTTCAAATTTTTACCAAAAGATAGCTCTTATATTCAAGTTATCGATTTTACGTACTATAAGGCTTGAAAACTATTATGGGATAGAGTAACATTGAGACACCATTTCAAACTTATTCTGTGATAGGATAACTATATATATGAATCGCAAATATTTGCTTATTAAGTCAGTAGAGATATAGTGTGAACAAAAAATAACTGACCACTGGTACTCTATACATCCGCCGAGGCCCGTAGAGAAGCTTTGTGCTTCAGAAACTGTTGAATATGCATTTAAAAAGGTAGAGCAGCTTCGGCTGTTTAAGGGCGCCAGCCTTCGGGTTGGAGTGGCTCCGCCTCAGATTCTCTGGTCCATAGAGACATGCAGGAATTTGACTTGTATTTGAGACAGTTTCAATCGCCAGGGATTCCGAGGTTAGGATATAGTACTGGGGGAGTAATGGTGCTGTTTATACAGTACCTGATACTTCTTGCTAATTTTTCAAAAAATGTAGTCTCGCCTGCACTTTAGGCCTAGCAAAAACATGTAGTCTCGCCTGACACTTAGTGGAAAAAAAATTCATATAGATTTGCTTGTCAAATTTTTTTTGCTAGTGATTTCTATTGCCACATGATGAAACTTTCAATAGTTTGGCTTATAGAAAATATTCGATCGGATGAAAAATTAAAATTTGCATATCAAAATAATTTGAGAACTAGTGATTTTGCCTACCACATGGTGAAACTTTTAGTAGTTTGACCTATGGAAAATATTCGATCGGATAAAACAATCACATAGTGATTACGCTTGATGAAACAATTTTGAGAATTTTCAACTGTTGATTTCAGAAAATCTGAGTTTTTCCAAATCTGGGTTTTTCCAGTATAAAAGGAGCTCAGATTTCTATTGCAGCATCAATTCAGTAGAGAACTTCGAAGAGTCAACATGTTTAAGCGACAGAGAGATATTACCCCACCCACTTCTGATGATGAAGAGCCTCGACGTAGATTGGTAGATTATTCAGACACAGATAGCTCAGATGATGAAGATAATATTAGACCACCACCAAGAAAAAGAAGACCTATGGTGATTTATTCAGACACAGAGAGTTCAGATGATGAAGATGATGAAGATTTGACTTCTCATTACTCTATCAAGACAGTCAACGAGAAGAAGTCTAGAATTTTTCGAGTTCAAGGGAAAGAATTTCAGCTCAACATCAAGACTTTCCCTAACAATGTTTCGCCATATCAGTTTATATCCAGATTATTTGATCAGCTGGTTGAAGACATCAAAGAACGATGCCAGATGGAATCCAATGATAAGATGCGTATGACTATTTTGCATCCTGGATTAAGGCTTGGAGTCTTTGTGCCTTGGAGAGATGTCTCAACCATGACTGGAGAAGCTATACTTCAAGAAATACAAAAAGTACAACAGTCCAATGAGAATTTTCGGATCAATGATGGACAGATGACTATTCAAGTCACAGTGGTGAGACTTCCAGTGGGCAGCGGACGAAAACCATTACATGCTGGACTCTACTTTGAGTCAGAAAATATGAGTTTCAACAAAAGAAGTATTATACAGATCAATAATACCAAAGATGTAATGTGTATGGCAAGAGCTGTGGTGGTGGCCAAATGTAATGCGGACAAAGATGACTCAGAGTCTTGGAAGAAGAATTGGGTACAGGTTCGAAAGTCAGATAGGCCTATGCAGACCAGAGAAGCCATGAAGTTATTGGATCGAGCGAAGATTCCTCATACTAAGTCTTGTGGTATTGAGGAATACAAGAAGATCCAATCTGTACTTTCTCCCAAGTACTTGATCAAAGTCCATTCTCAGTATCCTAAAGATGGACTAATATTTCCACTTCAATTCAAGAAGAAACCTGAGACGAAGGTGATCCATATTTACTTCAATGGAATTGATCACTATGATGCGATTAGCAAGGTGACAGGATTTCTCGGTACCCATTACTACTGCGAGTATTGTGATGTTGGATATACAAACAGAGGTGCCCATAGATGTGCTGATGGATGTGATGGTTGCTATAGTGACATTCCTTGTATTCCTGGACAAAAAACGCGTTGTATGGACTGTAAAAGAACATTTCATAGTAGAGACTGTTTTGCTAAGCATAAGGCAATGAAATCTAAGCAGCATAAATCTATTTGTCAACTTGTGTATAATTGTGGGAAATGTAATTTGAGGATTGTGGGCAATAAGAAAAATCATGTGTGTCCAGGACAGAGAAAATGTAGGAATTGTATAGAGATTGTTGGGCCCAATCATCAATGTTATATTCAAAGTTATGAATGTAAATCTGAGATGACTGAAAATGAAGGAGAAGAAGAGATTTCTCAACCTAAGAAATCTCGTTTCATCTTCTTTGATTTCGAGTCAAATCAAGAAACTGGTACACATCAAGTGAATTTCTGTGTTGCTCATAAAGCTTGTGATGATTGCATGGATTTGCCCATAGATACATTTTGTCCGACTTGTTCGACACAAACAGGTCTGAGAGAATTTATCTTTGAAGGCATAGATACTTTACCACAATTTTGCAATTGGGTTTTAGGAGATGAGAATAAAGGAGTGACATGTATTGCACATAATTTTGGAGGATACGATGGTCAGTTCATCTTACACTATATCTTAGAATATGGTACAGTGAAACCTGATGTGATCATGAATGGA
The DNA here is from genome assembly GCA_964019695.1 of Loripinus fragilis. Taxonomy (NCBI): domain Eukaryota; kingdom Metazoa; phylum Mollusca; class Bivalvia; order Lucinida; family Lucinidae; genus Loripinus; species Loripinus fragilis. The sequence continues at coordinate 5,335,078 of OZ026525.1, forward strand.
AATACTATACTTAGAATGAAAATAGGACGTGTCACATTCCTTGATTCTTATCAGTTTTTGCATATGAGACTGGCTAATTTCCCAGATACATTTGGCTTGACAGAGTTGAAGAAAGGTTACTTTCCTCATCTTGCAAATACACTGGCAAACCAAAAGTATGTGGGACCTTACTTTCCTGTGGACATGTACAATCCTGGTCAGATGTCTGTCAAGGATCGTGAGGTATTTTTAGCTTGGCATAAAGATAAAATTGAGAGTGGTGCTATATTTAACTTCAAATGGGAGATGGAAGAATACTGTCGTAGTGATGTGGATATTCTTAGACGAGGATGTGCTTGTTTCAGACGAGAATTGATCAACATTAGTGGACTCGATCCTTTGTCTGAAGCTTGCACTATCGCTCAAGCTTGTTCAAAAGTATGGAGAAAGAATCATATGCCTGAAAACAGTATTGCCATCATCCCACCTGAAGGTTATCCTAATCAAAAGAACTACTCTATCAAAGCTGTAAGATGGATTCAAAGTGAAGCTAAGGAACGTGGTATTGAAATCAAACATGCATTGAATGGTGGTGAACAAAGAATCAGTGGACATTATGTGGATGGCTACCATGAAGAATCTCGAACTGTATTTGAATTCCATGGATGTTACTGGCATGGATGCCCTACTCATTTTCCAGACAGAAACAGACTTCAACATCATCAGTGTTTGACCATGCATCAGTTGTATATTTTGACCATTTGCAAGAAAGAAGAGTTACAAAAAGCAGGATATCAGGTGGTGGAGCTTTGGGAATGTGACTATGACAAGAGATGCAAGGAAGATCCAGACTTTAGATCTTTGGTGGACTCAGAATTTACAAACTTAGACCCTTTGAGGCCAAGAGATGCTTTATTTGGTGGAAGGACTAACTCAACCAAACTCTATCAGGAAATCGATGAATCCTCCAATGAAGAAATCAAGTACATAGATGTGTGTTCACTCTATCCAACTATTTGCAAGTACGGACAGTTTCCACTTGGTCATCCTACCATCTATTCTCAAGAGAACATTGATAAAGACAACATCAGACAGTACTGTGGATTGATCAAGTGTAAAGTACTACCACCCACCAATTTGTACCATCCTGTACTTCCACAGAAATGCAGTCAGAAATTGATGTTTCCATTGTGTAGAAGTTGTGCAGAAAAGACAGATCCTTATATGAGATGTACTCATTTACGAGAAGAAGAGAGAAGTTTTACAGGGACCTGGGTCACTATCGAATTATTTGTTGCATTGGACAGAGGGTACAAGTTATTGGACGTGTATGAAGTCTGGCATTTCTCAGAGACGACTCAGTATGACAGAGAATCCGGAGAAGAAGGGATCTTTGCTGGTTATATTGATACTTTTCTGAGAATCAAGCAAGAATCAAGTGGGTATCCTGATTGGTGCAAGACAGAGCAAGATAAGATCAAGTTCAAGCAAGACTACTTTGAAGCCGAAGGAATCAGATTGGAGAATGTGGAGAAGAATAAAGGAATGAGAGCTATTGCCAAGATCATGTTAAACAGTCTCTGGGGAAAATTGGCACAGCGAGAGAATATGGCCAAGACAGAATATTTCTCAGAACCTGCCAAATTTTTTGATCTGGTGACAAATCCAAACAAGATTGTCAAGAATGTGGACATTTGCAGAGAAAATCTTCTACTGGTCAACTGGGAGGATACAGAACCCAATGTGGAGCCTCATGCTTGCAGTAATGTGATTGTTGCAGCATTCGTCACTGCTCAAGCCAGATTGAAGTTGTATGAACCCTTGGAAAAGCTGAATGAACGTGTACTCTACTTTGATACAGACTCTATCATTTATCATCACAAACCCCATTTATGGAACCCTACTATTGTCAACAACAGACTTGGAGAATGGACAGATGAAGTGCCCAATGCTAGAATTGTGAAATTTGTTGGCATTGGACCGAAGAACTATGGCTATGAATTTGTGGACAAGGATGGAAATCGAGGATCTACTTGCAAAGTGAAAGGACTCACTCTAGATTACAATACATCTCAAGTCATTCACTTTGATCGGATGCTGAACTTGGTGAAGGGAGATAGGAAAGACTTCATAGAAACTGTCAACTACCATAGGATCAGAAAACATAAAGACAAGACTGTGACCACTGAATTGCAATCCAAGATGTATCGGTTCACTTATACTAAACGTGTCATTGTTGGAGATGGATATACTGTTCCTTATGGGTATTTGGCATAGATAGAGTAGTTCTGATGACCATGTATTATTTCTGATAGTCATGAATTGAACTGTGTCTGATAAACATGTACAGGTGTTTTTATGTATTAAACTGTTTCAATTATGTATTAAACTGTTTTTTAATTATGTATTAAACTGTTGGTTCATGTTCATTAAAATTTGAGTATAAATAAAGTTGTCTTAGTTATTTTTTCACAGTTAACCATGGTACTTTCTACACACCAGTTGGACTCAAATCAAGATATTGGAAGTTTGTTTTTTAAACATCTTCTAATATTTTTATTTCTGGTCCAAGTGGATCGGGTAAAACTGAATTTGTTAAAAAGATGATTGAGTTTAAAGAAGATTTATTTGATATTTTACCCCAACGTATTGTTTGGTGTTACAAGGAATGGCAAACATCTTATAATATCTTACAAGAACGTGAGGGGTCAAACATCAAATTTATTCAAGGTATTCCCAATGATGAAGATGAAATTGTCACTGATCCCTGTGCAACGCACTTGGTGATTTTTGATGACATGTTAGGAGATAAAGATGAAGAAAAAATTAAGTTATGGTTTACTAGAAAAGGACATCATAGAAATGCAAGTGTGGTGTACATCACTCAAAATTTATTTCAACAAAGTAAATCTTCTCGCACCATCAGTTTGAATGCTCATTATTTAGTTTTATTTCAAAGTCCAAGAGATAAGATGCAAATCAAAGTATTAGCAAATCAACTTCAAGCTCCACATATGATTCATGCATTTAACGATGCCACATCTATACCTCATGGATACTTATTGGTCGATTTGAAACCAAATACACCTGATTATCTTAGATTCAGAACACATATTTTTCAAAACTGGTTTACAAAATCAGATCAACAAGGACCTGTTGTCTATTTTCCAGGAGTATAAAAAGGTGTGTTTGAGTTCAAATCCATCATTTGTGTCAAAATGGCTCAACGAACATCAGCTAATCTGATACGTGCTCTGTATAATTTAAGCAGAGAACATGATAGTCATAAAAGAAAACCACTCTTAAATGCAGGTTTAATTGAAATGATCAAATGGTTTTCTTTGGCAGCTCGAAAAATTGTTCAGGGTAAAATGAAATTACCTAAGCAAACTCAAAAATTTATGGATAGACATCAGGATGATGTTCGAAAATTAGCAAGTGCAATTGTTGATCCTGAAGTAAAACGTAGTATCATTTTAAAACCTGGAGGTGGTGGATTCTTTGGTGGTGTGATCATTCGAAGTCTGATTCGATGGGATGGAAATAAGTTGATGAGAAAATTTAATAAGAAAACTAAAAAACCTAAGAAAAAATCAGTGAAAAAACCTAGAAAACAGAAAAAAAGAAAGGTTGATGATCGTTTTGTAACAAAACGTAAAAGTAAAAGTCCTGCTTCATGGCAAAATTTAGGTCTTGATTCTCCAAACACAAATGCAAGACGATCTTCTATTAATTTAGCAAGATTTACTCCTTTGAGAGCACAAGATTTGTTAAAAAGACATGGATTTGGTGCTACCATGCACATGTTAAATCCAAACAAATATCCATCGCCACCTCATTCTGAACGTCGACGACTTCATTTTTAAGAAAAACTATAAAAGGATTGTACATTTAAATTATAAACACACTCATAAACATGGCTGTAACAACAACACGTCGTAGAAAATTGCAAAATAAAATGAGAAAAAAATCTCTGATTAAAACTTATGGTATATTTTTGGAAGGATTGACTCATTTATCCAATAAATGTCGTAAGAAAATGATTCAAGAATCTCCTAAAGAAGTCATTGATTGTGTAGGGGAATGTTGCATCAATCTTATAAAAGGCAATGTACGTCTGACAAATGCTCAAAAGAATCAGTTACGAGCTAGAAAGCAACATATACGTTTACTGAGTTCTAAGCAAGTGCCACTTGACACAAAAAAGAAAATTATTAATCAGAAAGGTGGAGCCTTGTTAGGATTATTATTAAAACCATTAATTGCTCCTATCATAGGTTCTGTCTTGGGTGAAATTATCAAAAAATAAAAAATATGGATGGTCGTAAAATGGCTATTGTGCCATTTAAACTTTGGGAAGACATGAAACGCTGGAAAGAGGAACAAATTCAAAAACCAAGACTGCCTCCTGATCCTAATGTATCTGCCACAGCCAGTCTTTAAAGAGACTTATCTTCTGTCATGGCCAATGAAGATTTATCTGAAGCTGAAAAATCTCAATTATATGGCCAAACCTTGCACAAATTTAAAACAGCTCATCAAAAAGCTTTAAAAGAAACATCTCTTTTTCCCCAATCTGACCCTAGTTCTTCCAAAATGAATCAATTGGTCATAGATAGTGTGCCTTCCACCATGAAACGTAAAGCTCAGCTTTTAGTTTCATTTCTAAAAACTAACCCAAATGTGTCCTGGGAAGATGATGGTACAGTTAAACTTTATGGCAAATCTATTCCAGGGTCCAATATTATTGATTTGGTCAATGATGTCATTAGACATCGTAAAGGCAGTGAACCTACAGGTTGGCAAGCTTTTGCAGAAGGTTTAAGAGACATGAATATTCCCCAAGATGTCATTGGAAATAGGGAAAGGTGGGACTGGATGCATCGTGCTCCAGAAACTCCTGAAACGGATTATATCACTCCCAAACAAAAACGCACCATCAGAAAAACAGCAAGTCGTATTCCTGTTTCTGTCAGGTCTGCAAAGAGTTTGAGTGTCAGAAAACGTATCAAAGACCATTTTTCCTCTCCGACACTTTTATCTGCCACCAAAAAACGTATAAAAGAAGAATTTTCTTCTCCATGGGTCAGTTACAATGAAGCTTGAACAGTTGTATTACAATCCTAAAAGTCCTGCTGCGTATGCAGGTGAACAAGCTTTGTACAAACTTGCTAAACAATCATCCAAAAAAGTAAAACTTCAAGATATTAGAGACTGGTTAAGAAAACAAAAAACTTATACTTTACATAAACCTATTCGTAAAAAGTTTTTGCGACGCAAAACGGTAGTGGCTGGAATTGATACTCAATGGCAAGCAGATTTGGCAGACTTATCAAAATTATCAAAGTTCAATGACAAACATAGATATTTACTTTGCATCATAGATGTCTTTTCAAAATATGCATGGGTGGTACCTATTAAAGATAAAACTGGGAAAACTTTAGTCATTGCTTTCAAATCTGTTTTAAAAAGTGGACGAAGTCCAAAAAGTTTGCAAACAGATAAAGGAACTGAATTCAAAAATAAAGAATTTCAAAATTGCTTGAAAACTAAAAAGATTCATTTCTTCACTACTGAAAATCCTGAAACCAAAGCCAGTATTGTGGAACGTTTTCAAAGAACTTTGAAAACTCGCATGTGGAAATATTTTACTCATCATTGCACTTTGCGATATGTAGACATTCTTCCCAAATTAGTACATGGTTACAATCACGCTTATCATCGAAGTATTAAATGTGCACCTGTGTCTGTGACTCTTAAAAATGAACCACAGGTGTCAGAAAACTTATATGGAAAATCCAATTCTAAAAAAGTCAAACCAAAATTCAAAGTGAATGATTTTGTGCGTATCAATAAAACAAAACGTACATTTGATAAAGGTTATTTACCAAATTGGACACAAGAATTATTTCAAATTTTAGCAGTGGTCAAAACTCAGACTCCTATCACCTATAAAATAAAAGATCTTGAGGGTGAAGTGGTCAAAGGTCTTTTTTATTCACACGAGTTACAACGTGTAGAGAAAGAGCAAATTTACGAAATTGATTCTGTTTTAGATCACAGAAAACGTAAAATAGGAAAAAAGTGGGTGAAAGAAATTAAAGTTCACTGGAAAGGGTATCCTTCAAAATTTGACAGTTGGATTTTAGAATCTGATCTTGTATAAAAGCATGAAAATGGATCTCAGAGGATCATTTGTACGTGGTGACACTGCTTCAGTACAATCTGCAGAAGGTCGAGATCGAATTGTTAAAAATCGGTTCACTTTTTTTGCTCAGATCATTGTTGTATACATGATCATAATCACATCATTAGTTCAAATCAGTCTGAGAAGTCCAGATAAAGAATTGTGGTTAATTTTACTCAGTAGTTCTATCGATTACATACTACCATCCCCAGGTTTAAAATTTAGAAAACAAACTAATCCAATTTCTGCTGACGAAACAGATTCGCCCAAACTCAAACCATGAATAACTTTTATTTGACACTCTTGAGTGATAGTTCACTCAGCACTTTTTCAAAAAATACGCAATGTGACTTTAAAGTGAAATTAGATCATTCCATACAAATTGAAAAAGATAATTGTGAAGTAGGTTTGGTAGAAGTCATAACTCCAACTGAAGTAAATAATATCACTAAGGAAAACAATTATGTGATTTTAAGATTTACTGATAGAAAAATGTGTGAAGATATTGATAACTGTACAAAGTATGTATCATATGTAGACCAAAAAATCTATATCCAAAATGGTTATTATGCTTCTCCACGCCATTTAGTTGAAGAAATTCAAAAAAGTATCAATTTTCGATATGGACTGACACTGAAAAATAGCAATGCTACCATTTCAATCTCTTATGGTGAAAACAGTGCTCGAGTCAAACTTGATGTTCAAGATCCTACAAAAGTCCAAATTATTTTTCCAAAGGCAATTGCAGAAATATTAGGTGTAGATAGAAATTATTTTGATAAACCATTAGGAAATGAAAAATACATTTTCAGATATGGTGTGGATTTAAATACAAAAATTCACCAACTTTACATTTACTCTGATTTAGCAAGTTATACATTTATTGGTGATGTTACTGCACCTATTTTGAGAGTATTGCCATTTGAAAGTAAAAGAGAAAACAATCATTTACATCAAGAATTTGTCAATGTACACTACGTTCCAGTGGCAAAATCTTTCATAGATCAGGTGCACATTAGTATAAAAGGTGATACAGGTGAAAATGTGCCATTTATCTCTGGGAAAACGTTAGTGAAACTACATTTTCGACAGAAAGAATAATGTTGAAACAATCCAGAAGCATTATGTCTCTTCAATCTGGGAAAGGAGACTTTCCCGTGTACAGAGGCGTTTCAAGACAATATGGCAATGGTTTAGGATCCATTTTTAAAGCTGCATTGAGAACAGTGATTCCAATTTTAAAACCTGTCGCAAAAGCAAGTTTAAAAAGTGTGAAAAAAGTAGCTAAAGATCAAGGGATTCAAGCTCTAAAAGATATTGTAGGTGGTGAAAATGTAAAAAAAGTTTTAAAACAAAGAGGAAAAACAGCTTTGAAATCTTTTGGTCAGTCTATTATAAATCAGTTGGCTATAAATTCAACTCAAAAACGCAAAAAGCCTCAGTCTCAATCTAGACACCGAACTGTTAAGAGGGGTTTTAAAAGCAGAGCAAAAAAGTTTAATCCTATTAAACGTCTGGTATTTGAAAGAGATATATTTGACGAAAAATGATTCAACAAGGTTCTTGCGATTGCACTAAAAGGGAATTGGATATGGAATCCATTCCACCCACCATGACTACCATGCAAGGCACTTAGTGGAATGATTATCATCCCATCGCTTCTCTCGATAGTCATCATGCACCCATTGAATTTCTAATTCCACCTCACACCGAGTTTTACACTGATTTATCTCAAGCCTATCTGTATATCAAATTCAGAATCTTACAGCAAACGGGTGAAGATCTTGAAACTGATGCAAAAGTATTTCCAATTAATAACTTTTTTCACAGTATGTTCAGTGGCATCGATTTGTATATCAACAATAAATTGATCACAAATAATTCAGACACGTATCCATACAGAGCATACCTTGAAAATTTGTTTTCTTATGGTTCTGATGTCAAAGATAATCAACTGAAAGCAGCAGAAATTTGGTCTGAGGATGAAGCAGGAGCTTTTGAAGATATAACAAATGCATCTATCACTGATCGTGGCAAACGCGTAGCAAAAAGCAAATCAGTGGAGCTTCAGGGTAAATTACATTTGGATCTTGCTATGCAGGAAAAATATTTACCTAATGGCTTAGAATTCAAACTTAGACTCAATCGATCATCTCCTCAGTTTTGTTTGATGAGTGATAATTATCCTGCAAAAATCAAAATTGATACTGCTATCTTGAGAGTACGAAATGTTCAGCTTCTACCAGCCATTAGCAATGAACTGAATCAAACTATTGCTCATCATAATGCTAAATTTCCAATCAGAAGAGTTGAAAACAAAACTTTTACAATCAGTAGTGGCACAAGATCTAAAATTAAAGATCATCTTCTCACAGGTCAACTTCCAAAACGAGTTTTTATTGGTTTAGTAACAAATGAGGCATTTAATGGGAATTCGGATACTAATCCTTTCTTTTTCCAACATTTCAATCTAAGTAAAATGGATGTCACTTGTGATGGCCATAGTGTCTATGGAAAACCATTTGAACCTAGATTTGAAAATGATCAGTATCTCAGATCTTTTCTATCAGTTTACCAAGCATTAGCAAGTCAGAATCAGGTCCAAAATTGCAACTTTGATTATGAAGATTACAAAGGAGGTTACTGCTTTTGGGATATGATTTGACACCAGATCAAGCAGCCGATCAGTCTCATTTGCACCCTATAAAAACTGGGAACCTCAGATTGGAGCTTCAGTTTGCAACATCACTTGACAAGACGATCAACGTGCTTGTGTATGCAGAGTTTGACAACCTGATAGAAATCAACGGACTTAGAGAAGTTACCACAGATTACTAAAGATGAATGCAGGATACTTCATTGAACAGGACTTGATGTACCAAACAGATGCATACAGTGCAACAGTCCAGCCATCAGATGAGAAGAGTACCTTACAGAAAGAAGTAGAAGACAATGAGAACATCAATTGTCTTATGAAGACTCTTCTAAAACAAGCCATATTGACTTGTCTAAAGATGGCAGTTGGAGACTGTGCGAAGCATGAATGTCATGGATGTAAAATGAACCACCCAAGTCAGAAATACCACGATATCTGTCTATGGACTTCTCCAAGAGAATGGATTGAAGATTATGGATGTCATGATCCAGCCTTAGAGGGCCTAAACATCTATGATGTGATGGAAGACTTTGACAATAGAATATGGAACTATCTGTATGGCGATAATTGGCGACACCCTATGGACTTTACAACAGGGATCAATCACCTGACGCCAGAAGAAAATCAAGAAGCCTATAAAAACTGGCAGTACTTCAAGAAAATTCAAAGTGACTTAACAGAACAGTGGCAGACGTACTGGGCCAAGAAACTCATAGAATCCTATGAAGAAAAGGAAACTGAAGAAAAAGAGAACCCAGAAACAGAATAAAAATGAACACTGTTGAACTAATCAAAGTCATAAACAATATACCTGTGAAAGGAGAAGTATGTGCCAAGGATTTACTACCAGAGAAGAAACCACTGGATATGAAGGCTTACATTGTAAATACAGATATATCCACAGATCCAGGAGAACATTGGGTGGCTATCTACTTCAGAAGAGATCAAGTTATCTACTTCGATTCATATGGAAGACCACCAGAAGAGCAATATGTTCTACCATTTATTGAAAGAAACTCTTCAAGATGGATCCATAACAAAGAATGTTTACAGAGTCCATGGAGCAAAGTATGTGGAATTTGGTGTATCTACATCATTCACCAGCTCAACAAAGGACTAGATCTAAACACAGCCATTCATCAAGAACTATATGGAACTGGAGATGATTTGTACCAGAATGACAGAGATATCGAGATGTGGTTCATCTATAACTATGCCAGAGTCAACCTATCCAAGAATGGAATGAGACGCATGGCTCCTCCTGACTTTTTATTCAAACACAGAATACAGACTTGTAAATGTCATAATTATTCACATCACCTTTCAAAGAAGTATCCTAAGTATAATATGTTGTAAATATGTTAAGGAATTCTATTGTAAACAATGAACAGAGGGACGGCCCTAATTCTCTGTCATTGTAATCAGTTATAGTTAGCGGGGCAATAAAGTTATAGAAATGTTCACCAGTCTTTGTTGTTCTTTTCATTAAAAAATCAGTAGTAGTAAGCTTGAGACGACTAGCTATACACTAGTTAACGCTACAGAGTGATGCCTCTAGGAGATGAGGTCTTGATTGACCAAGAGACTCTAAAGACGCATAGAACTTAGTAGCCTTGACTATTACACACACCATATATCACCACATACTATACCCCCTAAAATGACTAAGTTATTTTCAAAGCTGAAATTAACTAAATTATTTTATATATCACCACAGAAGAGCCTTCATCACCCTTAAAATGACTAAGTTATTTTCAAAGCTGAAATTAACTAAGTTATTTTATATATCACCACAGCAGAATCTTTATTCCCCTCAAAAATGACTAAGTTATTTCCCCAATAGCCCAGGAAACTATTATAATCACAATCATAGACCAGAATAGACCTCAAATAAACTAAGTTATTTCCCAATAGCCCAGGAAACTATCATAATCACAAGCCCACCAGTGGATATGACCAGAAAAAACTATTACAATCATAGACCTAACCAGAATAGCCCCAAAATTAAACTAAGTTATTCTCAATAGCCCAAGAAACTATCACAATTATAGGCCCAACCAGAAAAAACCTCAAAAATAAACTAAGTTATTCCCCAATAGCCCAGGAAACTATCATAATCATAGGCCCCAGCTAGAATAATCCCAAAAATAAACTAAGTAATTCACAGCTAGTCACTCAAGCCTACCAGGATAGTCATCTATGGGGCAATTTTTTAGCCTGAAAAATTCTAAGTTCTTTTCAGGCTAAAAAAAAATTGCCCCATAGTGGCATCCATTACTACTCCTGTCACTAGAGAGCGTATCGGTTTGAGAAGCGCATTAGAACGTATATGCGTGTGCCACATCATCTCAAATCGGGCGCCCCGATCATGATGGCACCTTATCGTGGACTCGATCGGGACAATCCTGTCTAAACGTATGTATTCGTATCTCAACGAGAGACCAGGTCGTGGAAGACCGTATCACCAGAAATTGACAAATCGTGATCGTATCTCATTCGATCGCAACAAATCCTATCAGTACGTATCGACTCGCATCACTTCGTATCTAAAGTAAGAAAGAGGACAAAGATCAGGAATCGATACAATCAAGCACCACACCTGACCCAGGATACCAATGTAGAATAAAAGCCTAAAATTTCACAGAAATACCACGATCAGCTACAAATGGCAAATCGTGGCTCTCGTTACCGATCCCATGACAGTAGGAACGCCGCAGTTACTGAATGTGCTTTCATTTAGGTGAACCAATCGGCCTAGGGCGTTCGTTTGGACAAAGATTTTATCAAAATAAAACAAAGTTGCATTATAACTTTGGCTCCGTATATAAACTCCATTCGGGAGATGTAGAGCGAGGAACATCTCCATCTAAACATTAGAATTGACAATTTCAAAATAAAAATCGTCACGTTTATCGTATATTTCGGTAGAAACAATATCATTAGAATTGGATGAATACAGGTCCAAAACGTAGCTTCGATATCAGAGGTTTTAGCTTTATTGGAACTCTGAGGGGTATATTTGACTTACCATATTGTAATCCATATTATCTAGATGTGAGATTTAGAGCGTCAATTACATCAGCCTGCTAATCATCGGAAAGAGACATCATAGAGTCCCTCTCATAGCAAAACAAAATTTAATCTGCGACTACGGGAGCACAATTAGACCCCACATGAATCCAAACAAAATGTCCAGACAACTTTGTGCCAAATTGTAACAAAAATTGTGTACAACATAAGATTAGCGCATCATCCGGCATTTTGACAAGACCCTGCATGGTACTCAGCTCAGCTCAGCTCAGCTCATCTCATTTAATCTCTTCTCATCTCAATCCATCTCATCCAATCGCATCTCATCTCATCCCATCCCATCTGATCTCAGCTCAGCTCAGCTCAGCTCATCTCAGCCCACCTCATCTCAGCTCATCTCATCTCATGTCATCTCATCGCAGCTCAGCTCAGCTCATCTCATCTTTTCTCATCTCATCTCATCTCATCTCAAATCAGCTAATCTCATCTCGTCTCATCTCATTTCATTTCATCTCGTATCAGCTCATCTCATCCAATTTCATCTCATCTCATCTGATCTCATCTCATCTGATCTCATCTCATCTCTTCTCATCTCATCTCATCTCATCTGATCTTATCTCATCTGATCTCATCTCATCTCATCTCATCTCATTTCATCTCATCTCATCTCATCTCAGCTCATTTCATCTCTTCTCATCTCATCTCATTTCATTTCATCTCATCTCATCTCATCTTATCTCATATCAGCTCATCTCATCTCATCTCTTCTCTTCTCATCTCATCTTATCTCATCTCATCTCATCTCATCTCATTTCATTTCATCTCACATCAGCTCATCTCATTTCATTTCATCTCTTCTCATCTCATCTTATCTCATATCAGCTCATCTCATCTCATCTCATCTCATCTCATCTCATCTCTTCTCTTCTCATCTCATCTCATCTCATATCATCTCTTCTCAGATCATCTCATCTCATCTCATATCAGCTCATCTCATCTCATATCATATCATATCATCTCAGCTCAGCTCATCTCATCTCATATCATCTCTTCTCATCTCATCTCATCTCATCTCATCTCATCTCATCTCATCTCATTTCATTTCATCTCATATCAGCTCATCTCATTTCATTTTATCTGTTCTCATCTCATCTCATCTCATCTCATCTCATATCAGCTCATCTCATCTCATCTCATATCAGCTAATCTCAGCTCATCTCATTTCATCTCATTTCATCTCATCTCATCTCATCTCATCTCATCTCATCTCATCTCATCTCATCTCATCTCTTCTCATCTCATCTCATCTCATCTCTTCTCATCTCCACTCATCCCATCTCTTCTCATCTCCACTCATCTCATGTCTTCTCTTCTCATCTCATCTCATCTCATCTCATCTCATATCAACTCATCTCATCTCATCTCAGTTCATTTTATCTCATATCAGCTCATCTCATCTCATCACATTTCATTTCATCTCATATCATCTTATCTCATTTCATCTCATATCAGCTCATCTCATTTCATTTCATCTCATACTAGCTCATCTCATCTTAATTCATCTCATTTCATTTCATCTCATATCAGCTCATCTCATTTCATCTCATCTCTTTTCATCTCCACTCATCTTATTTCATCTCATCTCATGTCATCTCATCTCAAATCAGCTAATCTCATCTCTTCTCATCTCATTTCATTTCATCTCGTATCAGCTTATCTCATCTCATCTGATCTCATCTCATCTCTTCTCATCTCATCTTATCTCATCTCATCTCATCTCATCTCATCTCATCTCATCTCATTTCATTTCATCTCACATCAGCTCATCTCATTTCATTTCATCTCTTCTCATCTCATCTTATCTCATATCAGCTCATCTCATCTCATCTCATCTCATCTCTTCTCATATCATCTCATCTCATATCATCTCTTCTCAGATCATCTCATCTCATCTCATCTCATATCAGCTCATCTCATCTCATCTCATATCATAACATATCATCTCAGCTAAGCTCATCTCATCTCATATCATCTCATCTCATCTTATCTCATCTCATCTCATCTCATCTCATTTCATTTCATCTCATATCAGCTCATCTCATTTCATTTTGTCTCTTCTCATCTCATCTTATATCAGCTCATCTCATTTCATCTCATTTCATCTCATCTCATCTCATCTCATCTCTTCTCATCTCATCTCTTCTCATCTCCACTCATCTCATCTCTTCTCATCTCCACTCATCTCATGTCTTCTCTTCTCATCTCATCTCATCTCATCTCAATTCATTTTATCTCATATCAGCTCATCTCATCTCATCTCATTTCATTTCATCTCATATCATCTTATCTCATCTCATCTCATCTCATATCAGCTCATCTCATTTCATTTCATCTCATATCAGCTCATCTCATCTTATCTCATCTCATTTCATTTCATCTCATATCAGCTCATCTCATTTCATCTCATCTCTTCTCATCTCCACTCATCTCATCTCATCTCATTTCATGTCATCTCATCTCATATCAGCTCATCTCATTTCAGCTCATCTCATCTCATCTCATTTCATTTCATCTCATATCAGCTCATCTCATCTCTTCTCATCACATTTCATTTCATCTCATATCATCTCATCTCATCTCATCTCATCTTATATCAGCTCATCTCATCTCATCTCATATCATTTCATTTCATCTCATCTCATCTCATTTCAGCTCATCTCATCTCATTTCATTTCAATTCATCTCATATCAGCTCAGCTCATCTCATCTCATCTCATGTCAGCTCATCACATCTCATCACATTTCATCTCATATCAGCTCATCTCATCTCATTTTATTTCATCTCATATCATCTCATCTCATCTCTTCTCATCTCATCTTATATCAGCTCATCTCATCTCATCTCATTTCATTTCATCTCATCTCATATCAGCTCATCTCATCTCATCTCATATTAGCTCATCTCATCGCATCTCATCTCATCTCATCTCATTTCATCTCATTTCATCTCATTTCATCTCATCTCATATCATCTCATCTCATATCATCTCATCTCATTTCATCTCATCTCTTCTCATGTCAGCTCATCTCATTTCATTTCATCTTATATCAATTCATCTCATTACATCTCATCTCATTTCATCTCATCTCATATCATCTCATCTCATATCATATCATCTCATCTCATTTCATCTCATCTCTTCTCATGTCAGCTCATGTCATTTCATTTCATCTCATATCATCTCATCTCATTTCATTTCATTTCATTTCATTTCATTTCATCTCATTTCATCTCATCTCATATCATCTCATCTCATATCATCTCATCTCATTTCATCTCATCTCTTCTCATGTCAGCTCATCTCATTTCATTTCATCTCATATCATCTCATCTCATTTCATCTCATCTCATTTCATCTCATCTCATTTCATCTCATCTCATCTCATATCATCTCATCTCATCTCATCTCATCTCATTTCATCTCATCTCTTCTCATGTCAGCTCATCTCATCTCATCTCATCTTATATCAGCTCATCTCATCTCATCTCTTCTCATCTCATCTTATATCAGCTCATCTCATCTCTTTTTTTCTCATTTAATATCAGCTTATCTTATATTAGCTCATCTCATCTCATCTTCACCTCCTCTTTCTGACACAGATTGGTATAAATATGTGAAAATCACCCGGTAGATGACATGGTGGTTGAGACATGCGGCTAGTTCTGAAAACTAATTGTTTTTGTTTGTTTGATATAATTCTTTACGTCCCATCAACAATATTCAGTTAAACAGGGACGGGTCTTCCTGGATTGAACCAGTACTAAGCTAGGATAAATGCGTCTTGCTCAAGGACCACAATGCAGTGACGCCGGTGAGGCTCGAACCCGCGGCCCCTCGGTCTCGAGTGATATTTGCCATCTTGTGCAAGAATAAAACACATATATCTTTACGAACTTAGTGTACCTGTAATTAATCAGTTTTCTGAGGATCTGCTATAAATCATATGTTTTCTCTTGTAAGTTTTCTCCTAGAGGCGTTCAGAAGTCTATATGCTATACATTTACTCGTATGGGCCTCTACTGTCCTGCCAGCCAAGAGTGACAGTGGCCTCATGTTTTGTTCACAATGATATCAGGAACTTAGAATCGATAAATCACTTGTGTATTAATCCTATCCGCAGGATAGGAGTAATACACAAGTGATATATTGATTCGCGTATGTTTAAGTTGGGTGTTCAAAGTCAATATTTTACTTAACAATGTGTAATCAAAACATGATGTCACTGTCCCTCTTGGCTGACAGGACAGTAGCTTCATGTCCAATCACTGAAACTGATTTGAAATAGTTTTTTCATATTTCCTGAATAAAGTCAGGTTTAAATAATCTGTGTCACGAGAAAGCCTAGGAGGGTTTCTCATGACGTCGCCTTTATTCTCATAACGCTGCAAAATATTTTGATCCTGGTCTTCGGGGTTTCTTAACTGGTCCGACACAAACCGTGAAGTATGGACGGCCGCAGAAGATCGCTAGAGGCTTATAATTTCGAATTTATGAATTTATACACTGAACCGAAGTTCTAAGTAGCCACTTTTCAATTTCTTTTTTTCTGACTAAGCCCTAGTGATATTGAAATAAATTTTTGTCCAAGTATGTGCATTGTAATGGACTAAAACTAAGCGGTGTTTTGGAAGAGTTTTCTATCACTTCGCGATTTTTGGGCTCAAAAATGCAAAAATCGACTTTTTGAAGAAAATAAGCGTTTTAAGTGCAGTTTTTTATTGAATTCAAGTACAGGTGATTACAAACCTGCCTAGTCGACTTGAAAAAACACCAAACATTTGACATTTTGCTTATGACAGATTTTTTAAGAATTTTCAAAAAATGATAATTTTCCGACTTTTCAGAAATTTTTGGAAATCATCAGATGCACATACTAAAATCATTGCACGTGTTTTGTTTTATGTTAATATGTTTGACAAAACACCACACCATGCAGCTTGTTGAGCCCATGTTCTAACGATAATTTTTACTAATTTGGTATCCACTTCTGATTTTAACGTGAAACTTTAAAGGTCATTTAAATGGCATTTGTTAAAGATTTCTTTTGATTTTAAGCGGAACAGTGACTCCTATTCATAATGAAGAACCCCTGAAAATTGCACTGCTATGACGCAGATAATAAGGCGTACAGAGCAATGCAAAGTGAGTATGCAAATTGCATGGTCAAACTAAAATCCTTTGATTATGTTGTTGACCGTGGCTGTCTTCATGTTAATGTAGAAGATAAATGGAGTGTTCAATTTTCTAAAAAAACTTTTGATTCTTTTCATCTGTTATCACAGCTGTTATAAACATCTTCAAACTGATTAAAATATAAATGGATAACGTATCTGATGAATAGTTTATATCACACTAAAAAGTGTGACTTTTTGAAATGATGGTACCTTTACTCGGACCTCGTCAGTGCAAGGTCTACCAGTCATTTTGAAATGATATTACTTGCAGAGTCTTGACAAAGCCTTGGACCTTTTTATAGAATTTAAATTTTGTTAGAGCGATTTTTACTTTCTGAACGGGAGCAAAAATTGTATGGCGGCTACATATAACTTCGGTTCAGTGTATATCAGCGCCTTAGGGAAAAGACAGTTTTCTCATGTACGGTTCGACTGTATGGCTAGGAGCAATATCAAAAACATTTAAAAGGGTTAAAAAGGCTCTACACGCTCCGTATACGGAAGTTTGGAACAACCAGACCGTCTTAATTTTTTAGGAAGGTAGCTTTCGAGTTGCAGGTAGATGAATTAAATCAAATTAATTAATTACCTCGTCGTTTGAACTTAAAAGAAAATCAAGGCAATTTGATGCTATTTTATTTAGTAAATATTTTCAGTTTTCATTCTGGGAATAAACAGATAATCAACACAAGGTGATGTTATACTAAAGTTCTTTATATGCTATTTTTTTTCAACATCCTTTCTGAAAGCCTAAATATATCTCATATTAATATATCATATAAATCCCTGTGAATTAATTAATTTTTGCTGTTATTTTGACATGATTGTCCTGTTTATAACTGCGATTGTGTGCGCTCTATATGCCTGAGGCGGGGGACCGCACTGCGCCGACATTATAACCGAAATAAAATTAAAAAAAAAATATATCTGCGATTTCAATATTATTTCTCAACTTAGTAAAGGTCATTTAAAGCGTGAAGATTAATAAAGTACAATGTAATGATAAAAATGACGATACTATGGTAAACAGAAAGGAAGACAAGAAAACTTAGGTGTCATTTGGGTGTGGAAAGAATTGGCGAATGTTGGTTTCCCCACCCCCTGTCACGATCATGTACATATAAATGGTTTGAAAAGTGCCAGATTTAAAGTGTTTGATTTTGATTTGATTCTTTACGTCCCATCAACAATCTTTCAGTTATATAGGGACGGGTCTTCCTGGGTTGAACCAGTACTAAGCTAGGATAAATGTGTCTTGCTCAAGGACCACAACGCAGTGACGCCGGTGAGGCTCGAACCCGCGGCCCTTCGGTCTCGAGTCAAGCACTCTACCACTGAGCCACTGCGCTCCCTATGGATTTAAAGTGTAAACAATTTATAGTAAACACAAAAACTACTATTTCAGAATGATAATTTATCCCAATTATATCACAGATGACACATATGAGCCAGTGCATGATATTTGGCATTTTGACATGTGTAGACTCGGACGAACCTCTGCAGCCTCCTTTTAAGCTTAGAAACTCCAAATGGTGTTCAGTCAGTAGCTTAACAATCATAGAATACTCAAGCGACTAGCAAAGGCTCTGATCAGACTGCGCGTTTGCGTAGGCTGATCAGAGGCTTTGCTGGTCGCACATACCACATTGTTGGAAATCTCATGCACTTGCTCAATGCCATCACTTGTCAAGCTTTTTCTTAAAATAATATTGGGGAACTGACTTGGTAGGGAAAAACTGACTTGTCAATTCTTTCACCGGTCAAAAACTGACCGTTACACCGACATGAGCATGCTTACCGTGATTGTGCATTGACCACAATCTTACACGCTTTCATTGGCATATGGTTCCCCAACTTGCAGTTACGACTCAGATCGACTAGCGACAGCGACAATCTTGATATTTACAGGCGCCTTTTTAGGAAACAATTGTATTGCACAAACGACATAAAAGTTTAACGTAAATTTACAGGAACAAAATTTAAAGCGTCGATCCGAGAAAAAAAAAACACCCTAACTTTTACGAGGCTGCCTAATTAGGCCTCAGACGAACCGGTCTGTGCAGCCACAGTAGATAGTCAAACGCTTAGAAACGGGGTTTTCTGCCAAGGCAACAAAACAATCTGCACCCTTTAATTTGTTTTCCGCACTTTCTCATGCGGGAGATACCAATCGGAACTTCCGAGAAATTCCGTGGAATCAGACGACGGATGAACATGGAGGATCTACTTTGATAACGTGGGTGATTACGCGAAGCTGACGTTACATAACGTGAAACTGATGTCACAGGAACCATGTTAACGCAATAACAAGCGTGATTGCAGCAAAACAAACGGTTATAAATAAGGTTTAATATGTTGTTTTTTTTCAATATAATATCGCTATAGCGATTTATTGAAAAGTACATACATTTCATTTATTCTACTGATTAACCTTTTCGGGTAATCTGAAAAATGGATTTTAAAAGGGTTGAACCCACATGCTACAGAGCTCATTTTCCTTGCGCCAGTTTCGGGTACCAAAATGGAGCTTTTCCGTGCATAGTACTACGCGAAATGCGCCTAACGTACAACCGAGGCTTGATTCGATTCTCGAGTTGTGCCGGACTTTCCCAATTGAGGTGATACATGTACATCTTATTTTCAGATACAAACTTCGAATACAATCGACAATGAAGCTATGTTCAATGGTGCTGCTCTTCCTCATGTTTGTACTTGCACAGCCTGTGTGGGACGGAACGACAGCGTGCCAACGGAGGATTGCGTTACTGAATAGGCGAATCGAGTGGCTTTACCATATAAATAGGGAGCTGAAATATGCGCTAAAGCAAACGAAACCGACAGGTTAGTGATCTAGGGTTCTAAGCTTTGGCATACTCGCCGGCTCATTGATAACAATAATCGCTTGCATTTGAAGTGGGTATTCTCTCTTAAATGTTTTGTCTTGTGAATGATTTTGACCTGGTTGAAAAGCCCGAAGACATGTTTTCTTTACTCTTGTTTTGCATGCTAAATGAACACTGTAAAATTCGGGAACACGTCACGTGTTTTATTGGTGCTGGTCACCAATCGGAAACATGGGCGTCATATCAAAGACATTAAATGCAATAACATTGTGTTTAATTTTTCTTGTCAGTGGCAAAGTTTTAAAACCTACAATGTTTTGCGATTGTCTTGATTTCGACCCACAACAGACCTTAAAAACAATTCTCTTTGCACAAATTTACAATGCGTCCTTAGAGCTAAGTACGACTTTAAGTTAAGTATTGATATTTCAACATGTTTTATAAATTGCCTCGTTGAAGTACTTCTGTTCAAACATATCATTGTGATCTACAGAAAAAAGAGCGTGTTTTGATCTTGATAAAAAATAGTAAGTGAGTATGAAAAGGAAATACTACAAACCGCAGACAAGCCCATGGCACCGCGAGGAAGAGCCACACAGCCACCACGAGACACCAGGAAGACAAACTAAGCAAAGCAACCAGCCAAAAGTTAAGTTCGAAACGTAATTTTTGGCATTCTAAAAAAATCAATACTTAACTTAAGCGTTCCTTAACTTTAAGAAGGCTTTACGTGTATTTCGCTTGTTAGATGGCATGCAAAAATACTTTGTATACACAACGTCCACACGATTCTTTCAGGAATATTGGGTTCTGATGAAAAGTAGAATACCGCTAACAATGTAAGCCGGCGCTAGGGGGCGTGAGAATTGTTGCACTTTCCGTTAGTTCTCATGAACTGACTCTAAAAGCGAGTCTGCTGTTTTCTTATATTGTAGGTTCTCTCTATTTCTGAAGGATCCTATTTTCTAGATTATTTATATCAATAAAACCCCAGCGCCGAAAGATTGCCTATAACTCCTATTTCAGTGTACATGGTACTTATAAATACTGCTGGTAGTAATACTCTCACAAGATTCTTGATAAGAATGATTTCTACTCTTAAAGCAATTATATTATTTTTCGGGAAAAGAACTATTTAAGCTGCATGCTTTCATTCTATTCCTCGCTTTATTATACAATTATTGACTTATGTTGAGGTGGACAGTAAACGTCATATTGACCGACGCGAAGCGGAGGTCAATATGATTAAGTTTACTGTTCAATAGATTTCCATGTCTACCGAAACATAAATCAACAATTGTTTTTTTACATAATAAATGTATGTTGTGTATTTCCTGCCATTTTGGACCATTAAAACCATTGACGTTACGGTTGGATCATGCGAAATTACTTGACGTTCTGACGTCACTTCCCGCAAGCCTTACGAAAATATATATTATCATATGACGTCGCGTCTCGGGGTGAAATAATGCCATGCAATAAAATCTGTAAACCACTAGTGGTTTATAGATTTTCGAGAACCGTTATGACGTGCATAACAACGTTGTGTACATAATGACAACATTTTAACGTTTTTACTGCTAAAATGAGATTTCAAGGTATGAATGATTATGTAACGAAAGAAGAAAGAAAGGAAGAAATTACTGTCCAAACGTCAAACGCCTGTGATCTTACCTAATCGCCCACAGACATGCTCTCTCCTAACATAGCTTATTTATATTTTGAACAGCTTGTCCACGGCTGTCGTCACCAACATACGGGGATGTGAGCTTTGATGGCTGCAGTGTTGGGGACACGGCGACAGTTACATGTGACAGGGGATATGAACTGACTGGGTCGGCAGTACGGTACTGTACCTCCACAGGCTGGAATGGAACTACGGCAGACTGTGTCCCTGTCAGTAAGTACGACTATCTGTAACTGTGACCTTTTCTGTGAGTACTATTGGCTGGAATAGAACTACCACAAACTGTGTCCCTCTCCTTAAGTACGATAGGCTGAAATGAAACAATGGCAGACTGTGTCCCTATCAGTAACTACGATTGAATGGAATTGAACTACCACATACTGTATCCCTGTCAGTAAGTATGCTTAAGTGGAATAGAACTACGGCAGACTGTTTCCTCTCAGTAAGTACGATTGGCCTTAATGGAACTACGACAGACTGTGTCCATGTCAGTGAGTTCGATTGCATTGTCGCTAACAAGAAGCACGCTAGCACGTACTCACCTGTCGCTTTTCGCTCGGTGCACACTGGGATTGAGCCGCCATTTTATTACAAATATTTTATGCGATCACTGCTTGCATGACTCGGGGCTTTACATCCAGAAAATATTGACTAAATGAGAAATGATTAACTGTCAAAAATTTAACTTTTTGCTATTTTTAACATTAAATTCTGTCACTACACCAGATCGAGAATTGAACGGGACTAGCCAAATATCGCTAGTTACCCATGATGCAAAGGGCGAAATGCGAGAGATCTAGATGAGGTATCGTCAGGTCTCACGAGAATGAGTTCGATTGCTGTAAAGGAACTATGACAGACTGTGTCCCTGTGAGTAAGTATACTTGAACAAAATGGAACTACGACATGCTGTGTCCCTTTAAGTAAGTACGAATGGCAGGAATGCAAAAAAACTAGAGACTGTGTCCCTGTCAGTAACCACGAGTGGCTGGAATGATGCTATGGCTGACTGTGTCCTTGTTAGTAAGTATGAGTAGCAAAAGTGTAACTACGACATACTGTTTCCCTTTAAGTAAGTAAGATTGACTGGAATGGTACTATGACAGCCTGTTTCCCTCTCTGTAAATACGGCTGGCTGGAATGGACCTACAGCGGACTTTGTTCCTTTTAGTAATAGTCCGGTAGAAAACCAGAATGACCTGGAACTTGATTCTAAAGTTTTTTTCTTTGTTGATTCTTGTTGTTGAGACATTGTACTTGATGAATCCAACTGATGCCACTTTGGCATCATTGAACGTTTTGAAATATTCAATATGGCATCCAAGGTGGCCGTCAGTCAGGCTCCTAAGACCTAAATGACCAACATACTCGATCAAATGCATTTTAATTTTGACTTTTCAGGGATGTTTCAGAGGCTATATGTTACAACCAATTAAAACGAAACATTATTTTGATTCAGAAGGTTGAAATATTAAAGATGGCAACCAAGATGGCCGTCATGTAGGCTTCTAACACCTTTATGACTGACATACTCGATAAAAATACTTTGATTTTGACTTTTTATGGATGTTTAGGGGCTAAATGATACAGCCAATCAAATAAGAAAATGTTTGTTTCAGAAGGTTGAAATATAAAGATTGCGTCCAAGATGGCCGTTAGTTAGGTTCCTAAGACCTATCTGACTAAAAAAACTCGATTTTAAGTATTTTAATTTGACTTTTTATTGAGGTTTATAGGCCTAATAATACAAAAGATTAAAATAAAGCATTCACAGGTTTATTCACAAGGTTAAAATATTTAATATGGTGTCCAAGATGGCCACCATTTAAAGCAAAATTCAGCCTGAAATCAAATTTGCAGTTAGTAACTATTTTCTGATAGTTTTCGGTTCATTTAGAAAATTTGACTGGCATGTTTTTGTTGTTTTTCAGCGTTGTAAAATATTTAAGATGACGTTCAAGATGGCAGCAATAACAGGGTGGGGAATCACATGGTTTTTGCTATGATACACTGCTCGTAATGGTAATGTTTTTGTCTTTGTTCTGGGAATTGTATCCATCAATACACGCACCATGCACTTTCCAGACCACTTTTGGCCGGTTCTGATAATACCTTAATATCATATTATTCTCATAAAAACTCCTACTTTGGGAAAACATTTCTTCAAAAAATGAAGTGATAAATGACAGGGTATACTGAACGGATGATATCAATGAAAACTTTGTGACAGAGTGTTTGATCAAAGTACAAACCTTTTTTGAATCAATATACGAAAAAAAGTCAGCTGGGTAGATGGATAAAATTTACAAAAAAAATACTTATGGAGTGTAGTGTATCAACATAAAAAACAACCCCTGAGTAAGGCATTTGAGTGCTGCAGATGTTCGTTACCATCTTGACTGCTGGTTGGTACGGGCCTGCTTGCCCGGTGCAATTGTAACAACCATTAGTACTTCTCTGGTCTGTTGCAAGTGCAACAGACAGCACAGATGTTTGGATATTGCTACATGTATAACAAATATGAATGCTGGTCCGGTGCAGGTGTATCAGACATGCATGCTTGTAGGCACAAATTTACAGATATGGCTGCTGGTTAGATGCAACTGTTAAAGACATGGGAAATGGCTGGATGCAATTGTTACAGACATGGCTAATGGTCAGGTGCAACTGTAAAATACATGACGGTCTGGTGCAATTGTGCTTACCAGCCCGTTAGTTGGGTGAGAGCATAGGGACATAACTGCAGGTCTGAGGCAAGTGTAACATATATACCTGCTGGTTCAGCCACACAACTACAGATGTGCTTGTAAGTCAGTTGCAACTGATTCAAACATATCTGCTGGTAGATGAACCTCTAACAGACATGCATGCTGGTCCAGTTTAATTGTAACTGACGTGCCAGGTGGTCGGGTGAAACTGCAACAAACATGCCTGTTGGTTCAAGGCAACGTTTAAAAATGGGTATTGCAACATGCCTGCTAGTCTCGCGAAACTGTTACAGACGTAACTGCTTGGTTTCAGACATGTGTGCTGGTCCAGTGCCACATAATCAAACATGCGTAATGGTAAATATTTATGCTGACCCTGTGGCAATGATGCCTGGGCAGTTGGTCGGGAGAAAGTAGAACAGACATGCCCACTGATCCAGTGCAACAGTACCCAGCATTCCTGTTTAGTTGGGTTCATTTGTAACATACATTATTGCTGGTGCGATGTAGCTTACATGCATGACTGCTGGCCCTGGTCTTGTTAAACGGCATGTGTGCTGGTTCAGTACCACATTATTAAACACATGTGAGGTTAAGGATGTCTGATATGATGAGCTGGTGGCATGACATGGCCACTGTTCAGTGAAACTTCAACAGATATGCATGCGGACTTGGTACTATTTAATCAGACATGCCTCCTGGTCCATTGGAAATCAAAGAGAAAAGCTACTTGACCGATGCCCCTTATCAGACATGCCAACTAACACCGTGAAACTTTATCAGCCATGACTGCTACATTGTCAATACAACATACATGCCGTGTAGAGACAGCTGCAGCTGCATCATTTATGCCTGCTCGCCTGGTGCTACTGTCACAAACAACGCTGCTGTTCAAACATGCCTACTGGTTGAGTTCTGCTGCAAGATGAATGCTTGTTGGACTGTGGCCACTCAATCAGCATGCCTGCTGACCTTTTGTCACTCAATATTGCATGTCTGCTGGTGCTGTGCTTCTCTATCTGCTTTACCTGCTGGTATGGTGTCTCACTATCAGCAGTGCCTGCTGGTATGGTGTCTCACTATCAGTCGTGTCAGCTGGTGTGGTGCTTCATTATAGGTCATGTATTTTGGTTTGGTACCTCACTATCAGCCATGCCTGTTGGTGTGGTGCCACACAATAGGTCATGCCTTCTGGGGTGGTGCCTTACTGTAGGTCATGTCTTCTGGTGTATTGCCTCACTATATGCCTGTTGGCGTGATACCTCACTATAGGACATACCTGCTGGTCCGTTTTGCACGTCAACCGATATTTTGACTAATTGAGTGCAAACGGAAGAGGGATGGCTACAAGTCTGCTGCTTCTCTTACAGAGGTGCCATTACATCAGGCTTGTCGACTGATCCGGTGCCACTCTCAGATATGCCTGCTAGTACAGTGCAACTATATCAGACATGCATGCTGAGTTCATTTATTCAGATACACGTGTTTGTAAAGTGCTTGTCAATCAGGCAAGAAATCTGGTATGTTACAAATCCAGCAGACATGCCTACAGGTTAGGTGTGGCTCCCACGGGTTTATAAAACTTATCAGCTACCATCCTGGACGCCATCTTGAACATGTCAAATTCTGGGTGATGCATTAGCTGCATCACTGGGATGTTACAAGGATGATGTCTGTAACTCAAGAATCAATAAAATCAGTATTTTGCATGCAAACCCCTTGAGTTTGCCCGTCTCAGAGAAATTTTCTTATAGTTTTTGTAATAAACTGCCATTTTGGCGGCCATTTTGTCTAAATTCTTATTTTATTTTTTTTATTTTTGTTATAACCTAAGTGTCTTCAACTAGATTCCAACATTATAGCTAACAATTTAAGGGGAAAAAATGGGTTTGAGACATTTTTCCATGTTACACAATTTTTAATTTATAATTGGCCTCCATCTTGGACGCCATCTTTAATATATTGAAATGCTCAATGATGCCAGAGTGGCATCACTCAGATTTTTCAAGGACAATATATGCACTACCAGAATCAACAAAGAGAAAAAGTTTAAAATCAAGTTCCAAGTCCTCCTGAAATTTGCCCAAATTCTGCCGGACTATAAGTAGGAGTAGATGAAATGAAACTACGACATACTGCGTCCCTGTCAGTAAGGTTGGCTGGAATGAAACTACGACGTACTATGTCCCTGTACGTAAGTACAATTGGCTGGACAGCAAATACGACAGAATATGTCCCTGACAGTAAGTATGACTGGCTGGAATTGAACTACGGCAGATTGTGTCTCTGTCATTAAGTACGATTGACTGCAATGGAACTACAACAGATTGTGTCTCTGTCAGTAAATACGACTGTCTCACTGTTAGTAATACGATTGATTGGAATGGTACTACAACAGACTGTGTCCTTACCAGTAAGTACGATTGCTGTATTGGAACTATGGCAGACTGTGTCCCTATCAGTAAGTATGATTGAATAAGATGTAAACGACATACTGTGACCCTATAAGTAAGTTTGATCGGCTGGAATGGAAAACTAGAGACTGTGTACCTGTCAGTAACTACGATTTGCTGGAATGGGGCTATGGCTGACTGTGTCCCTGTTAGTAAGTATGAGTAGCTAAAATAGAACTACGACATACTGTGTCGGTGTCATTAAGTACGATTGGCTGCAATGGAACTACGACAGACTGTGCCCCTGTCAGTAAATGGGATTGGCCGGAAAGGAACTACCGCCGACGGTGTCCTTGTCAGTAAGTACGATTTGCTGGAATGGAACTACGACAAACTATGTCCCTGTAAGTAAGTATGATTGACTTGAATTGAACTATGGCAGACTGTGTCCCTGTCAGCAAGTACCATTGGCAGGAATGGAACTACATCGGACTTTGTTCCTTTTAGTAAGTAGGAGTAGATGAAATAAAACTACGACATACTGTGTCCCTGTCAGTAAGTAAGATTGGCTGGGATGAAACTACGATGTACTATGTCCCTGTACGTAAGTACAATTGGCTGGACAGCAAATACGACAGAATATGTCCCTGTCATTAAGTACGATTGACTGGAATGGAACTACAACAGATTGTGTCCCTGTCAGTAAATACGACTGTCTGTAATGGAACTACCATAGACTGTGTCCCTGTTAGTAATACGATTGATTGAAATGGAAGTACAACAGACTGTGTCCCTGTCAGTAAGTACGATTGCTGTATTGGAACTATGGCAGACTGTGTCCCTATCAGTAAGTATGATTTAATAAGATGTAAACGACATACTGTGACCCTATAAGTAAGTTTGATCGGCTGGAATGGAAAACTAGAGACTGTGTACCTGTCAGTAACTACGATTTGCTGGAATGGGGCTATGGCTGACTGTGTCCCTGTTAGTAAGTATGAGTAGCTAAAATAGAACTATGACATACTATGTCGGTGTCATTAAGTACGATTGGCTGCAATGGAACTACGACAGACTGTGCCCCTGTCAGTAAATGGGATTGGCCGGAAAGGAACTACCGCCGACGGTGTCCTTGTCAGTAAGTACGATTTGCTGGTGTGGAATTATGACAAACTATGTCCCTGTAAGTAAGTATGATTGACTTGAATTGAACTATGGCAGACTGTGTCCCTGTCAGCAAGTACCATTGGCAGGAATGGAACTACATCGGACTTTGTTCCTTTTAGTAAGTAGGAGTAGATGAAATAAAACTACGACATACTGTGTCCCTGTCAGTAAGTAAGATTGGCTGGAATGAAACTACGATGTACTATGTCCCTGTACGTAAGTACAATTGGCTGGACAGCAAATACGACAGAATATGTCCCTGTCATTAAGTACGATTGACTGGAATGGAACTACCACAGACTGTGCCCCTGTCAGTAAATGGGATTGGCCGGAAAGGAACTACCGCCGATGGTGTCCTTGTCAGTAAGTACGATTTGCTGGAATGGAACTACGACATACTATGTCCCTGTTAGTAGGTACGATTTACTTGAATTGAACTATGACAGACTGTGTCCCTGTCAGCAAGTACCATTGGCAGGAATGGAACTACATGTCACATGGTCTAGGTATATACACATTTAACTGCCTTGCAGTAGAAGTCGGCTTTTACAGCGACGTGGTATAGTGTTTGCCTGTAGATCCAGTGGCCTGATTTCGATTGCTGGCTGGGACAGGTAAAATGTTTTCGCTCTACGACAATGGCATCCACCGTAAATAACCCACCCTATGACCATTATATGCATAAATATCTGACTTGGTCTCATTTCACGTGATTTTTATACAAAGAAATTCAGGGACGAATTTCAATTTAGAGGGGGTGAATGTCATAGGGTTTAGGTATATATATACACTTCTACTGCCTTGCGGTAGAAGCCGGCTTTTACAGCTACATAGTAGAGTATTTGCCTTTAGATCCAGCGACCTGGGTTCGATTCCAAGCTCGGATAGGTCAAATATTTTGGCTCTATGACATACAGCATACTATGTCACTGTCAGTAAGTACGAGTAGCTTAAATGTGGCTGGAATCGAACTATGGCAGACTGTGTCGCTCTCAGTAAGTACGATTGGCTGGAATGGAACTACGACAGACTGTGTCCCTGTCAGTAAATGGGATTGGCTTTACTGGAACTATGGCAGACTGTGTATTTGTCAGTAAGTGCAGTTGGCTGGAATGGAACTATGGTAGTCTGTGACCCTGTCAGTAAGTAAGATTGGCTGAAATTGAACTAAAACAGACTGTGTCTCTGTCTGTAAGTACAATTAGCTGGAATGGAACTACGGTAGTCTGTGTCCCTGTCAGTAAGAACGATTGACTAGAATGGTACTACGACATACTGTGTCCCTTTTAGGCTTTTTCAGTTACCTCTGACATTACGATTTGTTCGTCAACGGACACCTACTGTGGACTTTATTTAAGAGGGGCCATGTCAGCAGTCTGCTACTAAATATTGTATTTCTGTCCTGAGATCTTTTTACCTTTTTACCTTAACAAACAGTGCATACTCAGATGAAATGCCACATGATGGCATTTCACCAGTCTACAAGAGTAAAAAACACGTAACGAAAATATATTTCACAATTGAAATGCAGCGCAATATTTTTTTAAACATATTTCTTGTTCCGTATGCATTCACTGGTTGTAACTTGCGAATTGGTAAATTCAATGTTTCTGCGTCCAATATGATTATTTATTGCGTCAATATTTCATCAAGCTCTGGTTAATGGACAATGAAAACGCAAAAGGGGTACGCAACTTTTGCCAGCTAATACAAATGTATAACAGTCCTGAGAAATGGACCACAGTAATTGAAAATCCTCCGAATGTAAGCATGTGCGGATCCAGAGGGGGGCAGGGGCTCTGAACCCCCCTGAAAAACCACAAAAATATAGGGTTTTCTGGGAATACAGGTCTGGATCCCCTGAAAAATCACAAAGCTACCATGCCAGCATTCAATGTTAGGCCATCATCGGCACGCCAGCAAAATGCCATTTAAATGGCATTTCCCTGCTGGACCGATGAATACCCCGTTTATCCTCTCATCACTTGAAAAAGCGTTGTCTAAGTTGGAACCCCTCTGACATAGCTTTCTGGATCCGCCCATGGTAAAGGAGATATGGAGCGGACATGGAATTCAAGCATTAACGTCCGTATCTTATTATGATCGATCATGTACCGAACTACTAGGCAACTTGGATTTCCCCTTGACCCTTAAGAGGACTTGAATTTATGCACTAGTCATTTCCGATAAGAGAACAGCGGGGACTTTGACTTTAGTTAAGGCCATTGCAGTTTTCTCCGCCATCTTTCATGTTTAACTTTGTACTGCCACGTTTGTCTTTGTATATCAAATGCCCCTAATTTCAATCGCACTAAGGAAACAATGCAAAATATTATAACACATCACATTAGCCTGGCTATAACCCCGCCATATCAGAGGACTGGGTGCGTGTTAAAACGGACTGGTACATTATACGGCATTTTATAGAGTTTGCACTCTGGAAAGGGTCGGCAGATACTCCCCCCTACATGGAGCCAGGGGTTTGGCCATTTTGTGGAAAATGGTTTTAGAGCATTTCACAGGGCTAAAATGAGTTCTGAAGATACGCACCATAAACAAATAAAGTGCATTTTTCTTCCAAAAATCAATTTGAATAGCTAAAACCCTATATTTGCATCGTCAACGTGTACGCACATGTGTATTAGCGTACACGTAGATACGACTCTGAGTATGCAAAAAGCTACCACCAAGGCATTCACACACGGCATAATAATGAAGAGACGTCTACACCGACAGTTTTCATTTCGTCAGTAAGTACGATTGGCTAGAATGAAAGAACGGCAGACTCTGTCCTCGTCAGTAAAACAAAAACGTGCATTGGTACATGTACATGTAGCTGAAATTCAAAGTAAAGCTGGAACGGTATGTTATGGATGCTCCTCAACGAGCAGAATTATTCCACTTGGATATGCTGAGAAAAATACTGACATCATTTTAGTTCCGCCAAATGATTGAATGACAATTTTCACCCAGTCAGTGGGATGATTGCGATTGTTTAAAACCTGTCTTAAGCAGCCACTCAAAAAGAACACACAATTGTTTTTCAATACCGATTATCGCATAATGCAGGTCAAAAGTATTGCAAAATACTCCAAGGGGAGCATTCTGCAATACTTTTGACCTTCATTAAGCTATCATTTTCCATTAAGACCTTTGTTTTGTCTATTTTTAAGTGGCCACTTAAGACAGGTTTTACTGTGTCTACAAAATCCTGTTGTACCAATATACAATACCAATCTCCAATATCTATTGTATTAATCTACAATAACTTTTTCTCCAGTCTTAAATGACTATGGTGCCAATTTACAACTCCTGTTGTACTAGTCTACAATACCTGTTGTTCTAGACTACAATAACTATTTTACCAATCTACAACAACTAGTGTACCAATATACAAATCCTGTTGTACCAACCAACACGTACAATTCCTTTTGTATCAATCTTCTATTCCTATTGTACCAATTAAAGTAACTGTTCAGCAGTTTAAAGAATATGCAGTTTTATGTGCAAACACATATTCAATATACATGGAACTTCAAATGAAAGATGGCTTAATTTTATTTCTTCTCTAAGCATAGATTGTTGATACTCGTTCAATCTGGCGAATTGACTAGGGGTCATATTAAATTAAAAAGCTGTTCAGTTGGTTTACAGTGCTTGCTCATTATTTATAGATCTATTTTTGGATGATATACTTCTATCTTTCCAGCATGTTCTCCTGAACTACCAGACCCTACAGACGGGTCTGTGTCGATACCCAATGGATATGAGTTCGAGGCTGAGGCAGTCTACCAGTGTAACTCGGGATATGAACTGAATGGGAATAGCCATAGATATTGCCTGAGGCATGGGTCTTGGAGTGGCACTGCTCCAACCTGCAAGCAGATAGATACACCAGGTAAAGGGGCCGCGGCATGTGATTTTCAGCCATGGGTGGATCCAGAGGGGGGATAGGGGGTCTTGACCCCCCTGAAAAATCACAAAAATATAGGGTTTCTTAGCTATACAGGTCTTGATCCCATGGAAAACCACTAAGCTACCAAGCCAGCATTCAATTTTGGGCCATTATCGGCACGCCAGTGAAACGCCATTTAAACGGCGTTTCGCTGGCGGACCGATGATGGCCCGCTTATAGTGGTATTTGCTTGAATCGTCTCTCCCCTCTCAAAAACCCTTGTCAAAGTTGGACCCTCCTCTGACAAACTTTCTGGATCTGGGGATGCCAGCAATGTTGCATTTTGACATGTGTTGACTCAGACGAGCCTATGCAGCCTGCAAACCCAGAATGATGGTCGGTCGGTAGACTAAGATTCATAGAAATATTTAATCGACGAGCAAAGGCTCTGATCAGACTGCGTGTATGCGCAGGATAGTCTGAGCCTTTGCTGGTCATACATATCACATTGTTGGAAATCTCAAATCACAGCTCAAATAATGAAAAGGAAAAGCAAAAGCTTTTACAAAAAAGCCAACCACCTTTAAGCTAACTTCCTTCTAGTACATTAATACGGGCGTCATTGTTTGAATATACTGTAAGGATCTTCTTTTATTGAAAGTAACAAAAAAGGCAATGATCAGGAATCGATACAATCAAGTACCACACCAGACCCAGGACACCGTATGGGAAAGTGACAAAAACACCAGAAAACAACACAAACAAAAGAACTAAGAAGTTAGCCCCTTCTCAACAGGTGACCACAAGGCTACACGAAAAGACATGGCTTTAAGCAAAGACAAACACAAATAACAAATAAGATCAACAAAAGAAGTACCGCCTTGGAACGATGAACGCATATTATGCCCCAGCATATTGTGTTTGTTGGTGGGTATACTGTCTTCTCATTGTCTATCCGAACTTCCGTCCGTGGGTACATCCATAACGTTATGTTTCCTAAACTTTAGTATCTTGAAGAGTCTTTGATGGAATTTCATTAAATATTGGAATTACATTTATATAAAATTTAAAGGCAAAAACGGATAATAAAAAAGTAAAGGCCAGTGGCCAATTCTATTGAGATTATTTCCCTTTGTAATTTTAAATGGAATTTGTATTTGCACAGACAGTTTCCTTGAAATATTGAAGAGTCATTTTTGAAATTTACTCTACCATGCAACTTACTAGCTGAATACCAGCTAACAAGTAGCACTACGGAAACTAACAGCCCCCAGCAAATGGCTTCTCCTACAAAATAAACTTAATTATGTATTGCAGGCTAGTAAAACGGCTCTACCTTGCATAGGTGTGTCAACATGGTAATATTGTTTATCATATTAGCCGTGGCATGAGATTTCCAACAATGTGGCATTTTGACAAGTGTAGACTCAGACGAGCCTGTGCAGCCTCCATTTAAGCTTAATAACTCCAAATGAAGTTTGGTCAGTAGCTTATTCAAGCGACTAGCAAAGGCTCTGATCAGTCTGCGCGCATGTGCAGGCTGGTCTGAGCCTTTGCTGGTCGCACATATCACATGGTTGGAAATTTCATGTCGCGGCTCAATTATGGCGTTACTGTTATTTAGTGGATAAAGAAATGTCATTAATATTAATATGACCACACGTTACATAACACTTTAGGTGGGAACAAGTAACGTCATGACGACGTATGCTACGTCAGTGCAAATTTACATTGTAATAAACGAACTTTGAATTCCATAAAATCGCATTTAGAAGGTCATAACAATGATAAACAGAAGATTTCACTTGTGACCATTTCATATTAAATTTATTAAACTCGCCGAAGGCTCGTTTAATAGATTTCATATGAAATGATCACTCGTGTAAGATCATCTATTTATCGCATGACGCCGCGGCTGAGAGTGATATAAAGCCATGCAATAAAATCTATAAATCACTAGTGGTTGCAGATTTAGCAACGTTACATAATGACGTCCATTATAACGCTGCCTAAAAGATAATGTTTTAGGTTATCAATCCGTCTGTCTACAGATGTCTGACTTTTAAGTACATCTTGTATTGTCGAATAAATTTTCTAAGATTTAAAATACTCAGGAAGAATACAAATTACGAATATCTGTGTGTAAGTCCATTCGTTCGTCACATTTAGGAGCTTACAGTATAAATTCCTAATGAAAAAAGCGCGCCTATATTTCAAATGTTGAACTCCCCAATTAAAATGTATTGGAAGGAACCTCAGAAAGTAGAAGTTAAGCGACTGCAGATGTATAGTATATTAACTGTTTTGAGTAAGCGCAAACATCACAAAATTAAAAATTCTTTTGGACCTATTTGAAGCCAGTAAGAGACCAAAACCAGACAACAAAACCAAGACAATAAAAACAACAGCTAAACCAATACAAAGTAAGATCGACAGCATGGATCAGGAATCGAAACAATCAAGTATCACACCTGTCCCAGGATACCAAATGGGAAAGTAACAAAATCAAAATAAACATCACAAACAAGAGCCAAGAAAACATCCCTTTTCCTTCAGGTAACCACAAGGTAGCAATAACAGACGCGACAGCATGGCAAACACAAAACAAGGAACAAAGCAATACAAAAACAACAAAAACACCACCAAAACAATAACAACAAAAACATGTAATGAAAAAAAAATTCTACTATATTGATCGTTTATTTCCACATAAATTCTTCTTGCAGTGCCAGCCCACCCCTGAATGCTCCTGTTAATGGCACGGTGAACCGCAACGGATCTCAGTCAGTTGGCACGACAGCGACCTACACTTGTGATTCCGGTATGGTTGATGGTAATAGTGTCAGATATTGTTTAGTCGATGGTACTTGGAGCGGAGCGGAACCCACATGCGCTGCAGGTTAGAACGTATTGCTAATATGAGTTACTGTTTATTTATAAGAAATGGACTACAGTGAAGATGACCTGCGTCGTAAGAAAAAGTAACAGGTACACTATGATCAGGAACTGATGCAATTCGAACCAAAGTAATGCCCTCTAGACCAAACTGGGAAATAACCAAAGTTTAAAAAAGTCAAAATTCAAAGAGAACATATGCACCACGGATAGGCAGCAATAAAAAAAAACTCTCTACAATGCAGGAATGCTGACCAAAACTTGCTAGAAACAGTATTTTCGATTGCCATTTGTCGCCAGGAATGCTGACCAAAACTTGATAGAAACAGTGTTTTCGATTGTCATTAGTCGCCAGTCGGGTGATTGAAAACACCGTTTTTGTTGCCGCCTGTCCGATGTTCTATGGTCAGATGAGTGAGCAGCTATATCCCAAAACACTCAAACCGACTTGTATTTTGTTGTGTCTGACAACATCTGACACAAACGGGACAGAACAACCACAGAGGATGGCAAGAGGCTTGAAATTTCTGATTTGGCATTTGATGTGCACGCCTTTGTCTTTTCATACTATAAGAATTTATCATGAGTGTGAGGATAGGATAGAGTAATTTGTCGCGAGGATCATCATCTGGCATCAAGAGGCATGCCGAGTTATGACAAACAGTGTTCCCCAGGAACGAATTTTTCTATCCTACTCTCACCCAAATAGTGCATTCTTTTTCTTTCTCACGATTAGATACCACATTTTATTCTTTAAAAAGGCTTCCAAAAGTTCCTGAATACGCGGAGATGCGACATTTTATGATGACGTAACTTTAACTTAACAATGACGTCATTTGGTGACCATGTGAGTGAGTTCCAATACAAGCAATGTATGTAGCCCTTACGTGACAACCTGGGTAATATAGCAGTGGTAGGATAAGATTATCTATCGCTGGGTAATATCTCAGACACCCTTATCCGGGGTGCAAGAAAATTCGATTCCTGATCTTTGCCTTCTTTCTTCTCTTATGATGAGTTGGATATATATTTTCTGATGTTGTTAACACCTAGCTACATAAGCGCTAACAAAATTTGTCAAATTTTTGAAGAAGCTGGAATAGTGTATAAATTATGGCGACTAATATCTTGAAACTGAAAAACAAATTGATCAAAAAGAAAATAAAACTTACTGCACCCTCGTGTCATTCATTGCTTAGAGTTAAGTCGGGTAATAAACTTTTATTATTGGAATAAAAAAATAAACTAACTGAACAAACATACATATCATCTGGAATTTTACTGTTTTCAATTATTTGTCGGAATTTACCTGATGTCCAAAGTTACCTGATTTACCTTATACTTTTACCTTAACAGGATGCTCTCCTGATGAACTAATAGACCCTGAAGGCGGGTCTGTGACAAAACCAACTGGAACCGAAGTTAACGCTGCTGCCATCTACACGTGTATCTCAGGATATGAACTGAATGGAAATAGTCATAGATATTGTTTGAGTGATGGGTCTTGGAGTGGCACTGCCCCTATCTGTAAGCAGATAGGTTAGTATGCTAGAGTCAGGTAACTTCGGATATCAGGTAAATTCGGACATACATTTGCAAACAATGGAAATCCTGATGTCGCAGCTCTTAATGAGCCATCTTATCAGGATTTTCACTGTTCATTTCAGTTAATTTTTTTTATTTCAATAATTAGAATATCAAACAAACAAGCCTGTTATCCAAATTTAGCTGACTGCCTGAAGTTACCCTACTTTTCCCAAACTATTAAGAGGGTCAAGTAAACTCTTTACAAAAGCTTACTCAAACTTCATTCGAAGAAATCGTTATTATCTGATTATCATTATCTGCTTTTACTGATCTCTTGGTTCTTCTTGCTTCCTGTTTGATGGTTTGGACATACGAGTGGCATTTGGATAAAATGCTATCAAATAATACATTTTTGGAAACTAGAGTTCAAGGGCTACTTGATGGTTTAGGTTTTGTTGAAAGAAGTCTCGGTGTGCACGTGCAATGTGTACTTAAAATGAATAGGTTTTATACACTGGATGCAATTTTAAGATTTTGTTTTGTAAAAAACGATGTAATATTGGAAACCATACATGTAAGTAAGATCATGGTTTGACAAATTAACGATTTAATGCCAACTTTACTTTTTATTGAAATATATTATGCGATCACTGCTAGCACGACTTACACCTTTACATGCGAAAAAAGTTGACGATTAGAGAAATGGTAAACTTTAAAAAATGGGACTTTTTTTTCTTATACTTTTACTATAAATTATGTTAATACAGGAGAATGAAAAACTGACTATTGAGTATATATTTCGCTTTATTTGTAGCGAACAATGCATAAAATCATTTCTTCGAGCAAAAGGCGTCGCTTGTTTTGTTTTGTATTTATGAAAATTATTCCTACTAACACTACCCCTACTTTTCATGCAGTGGGTTGGATAACTTAACCCCTCACATTAAGTTGATGACATAAGAATTTCTCATGGTATCGCGTTAACCATCTAAAAATTGATTGTTTTTTTACTTATAAGGTAGTTTTACTTTTTTTGTTTGCCACCGTTTTCATATGAAATGAACCAGAACGTCTATTTATAGCTAAACTTACTCTGCCCCATGGGAAGATTATAAGAGTTATCTTACCTTTGTTCTGGAGAACAAAATTTATTTTGGTTTCAATATTAAGAATATAAAGTGTGTTTGACAAAAATACAACGTATGGCATTTTTATGCCCCCAACTTTGAAAAAGTTGAAAGGGTATATTGCTTTTGGCCTGTCTGTCCGTCTTTCTGTTTGTGCGTCCATTACGAAACTAAGTTAGTTTTGAAATTTCATCAATAGATTTGTCATAAAAAATAGTTGACCCGTTGTTTTAGTCCAAATTATCTCCCATTGTGGAGTAATGCCTCTTTTAATGGGTCATAATGAAATTTTGTAATTAAGATATCTTAAAAAGTATTAGAGCTAGGAGCTTCAAACTTAGTCAACTGATAGCAGATAATGAGTAAATTACCTGGCGAAAATTAAAAAAAAAGATATTTTTTTTAGTTATTGCCTTTTGAAAATTTCGACAAAGAAAACTTGATACCTCAAAATTTATTACAGCTTGGAGCTCCAAACTTGGACAGCTGATAGAGGATAAGCAGTAGATTACCTGGTGAAAATTAAAGAAAAAGTTATGATATTTTTTTCCGAGCTATTGTCCTTTGCGTTTTTTTCGAGTAATTGCCTTTTGCAAATGTGGACATAGAAAACTTGAAATAAATAAAGATATCGTGAAAACCATTAGGGCTAGTAGCCTCTGATTTGGTCAGCTGACAGGGGATGGTGGGTAGATTCCTGGTGAGGTCATCAGTATGTACAAGCGCTTGGTTGGGGCACAGTGTTTTATAAACATAATTTCTAGTTAAACTACTGTCAGTTATATATTTCCAAAGTTTGCGCATTGTGACGTGCACACTTTAGCCCAAAAATAGTGTATTGCCATGCTTACTAAACGGTTTTGGTATTGCTGTTCCTGTATTCAGCTATTAGAAACATCATACATGTACTTGGTCATCAATTGTATAATAACTGTGCAAGATTGTGGCCTATCAAATGGTGCAAAATTAACTAAGTTCATAAACTATTGTTAATGTTCTGCACATTTTTCAAAAGGTCGAATGTTATATTTTCCACTTAAATTTTGCGGTTTCCAGTATACAAACAGTACATTTCTTTACAATAATATGTTTTGTGCCTGCATTATAATATCCTCATGATATATGTAGTATAACATTGAGGAAAGATAGCTCTATGAAATGGTACCAAATATGATAGGTTTTGTAAATCACTTACTAAGATAAAAGACCATGCTGAGATCTTTTCAAATGCCCCTCGTATTATGTACATGAATTGGGTATTTGATTTGAAACCAAAATGAGCAATTTATCATTGTAACAGCATGTGTACAGGCCTATTTAATGTTATCCCAATTGAAGCCCTTTAGATAGTCAAAACTGGGGTTTATCGATGGTGAAACGAGAAAATGTTAAACCTGATGCCTTGAAGGAATAGAACATCAATATCTTCAAGATTATTGATACTAGTATTTCATTTTAATGTCGTAATACACATCTTTTACCCCCTTAACCTAAATCTTCTTTACTTTATCTTAAACGAGGTATCCGGGATTTTCATATGAACTATGTTTGGGTTCCAGCAGATAAAGCTGCTATCTTGTAGTATTTTAACGATTGAATTATATTAATACTCTTAAGCATGAGCTTGCTGACAGCAATGCCTATAAACTTAACTTCTTTAAGTGAGAGGGTGGTTGTGGATGGGTAAAGTTGTCAAACAGCCCTACATTTTTGTGTCAAAGCTAAAGAAAACCACTACAAAGTTACTACGTTGTACTGGTTACCTAAACTCCATAAAACCCCTATATAGCAAGATTTATTGCTAATTCTAGTTCTTGTACGACAACAGAACTTCCTAAAATGTTAACCTCATGCAATGCAGCTGTTAAAACATGTTATCAAGTACTGTGAAAAGGTATATATGAGATCTGGTAAAAATCTATTGTGGCCTATTAACAATTCAGGTGAATTTTTAGATACACTTAAAGCTAAAGATTTCAATGCGACCATTTTGTCTGCTTAGATTTTTCTACTCTTTACACTACTTAACTTCATAATTTAATTTGATATAATCTTATTGATCTTATTGAACAAACCTTCAATAGAGAAGGCTCTCCTTACCTTGCATGTAATGACAGAAACGCATTTTTACATTGGAAAACTCTACATAATATCACACACGGTCTTGTCAAAATGTATGTAATGCGTTGATCTTTTTTTGACAATATTTTTATTCAATTTGGCATCAAGTGGTATAGACAAGTAGTTTGGAGTCCTATGGACACTAATTGTGCTCCCCTGATTGACGATTTATTCCTGTTTTTTTATGAGAGGGACTTTATGATGTCTCTTTCTGATGATAAGCAGGCTGATATTATTGATGCTTTTAACACTACATCCAGATATTTGGGCAATATTTTAAACATTAATAAAGTTTATTTTGACAATATGGTAAGTCAAATATACCTTTCAGAGATTCAACTTAATAAAGCTAATATCCCTGATACCAATGCCGCTTTTTTAGACTTGCATTAGTCAATTTCTAATGATATTCTTTCTACCAAAATTTATGATAAATGCGACGACTTTGATTTTGAAATTGTCAATTTCCCATTTTAGATAATGATGTTCCTAGCTCTACATCCTATATCTCTCAACTCATTCATTTTGCTATAGCATCTAGCCATGCTGCTGACTTCAACACTCGCAATAAATTGTCTACTCAGAAACTTCTTAAACTAGTCTATTGGTATCATAAGCTTCGCAAAACTTTTTTCTAAATGCTAAAGATGATACTATGATTTGAAATCTAAATTCCAAATTGGACTTAAATCTCTTGTGCCAAGAACTTTTTGAACCTGAGTTCAGTAACAAGTTTAGAAAAAGAGAAAACATGTGAGGTTTGCTGAGTATTTTATCGCTGATTTTGCAACGAGTTTATTAAGTTCAATAATATATGAGCAAAACTGTTTGAATCTTTTATCATATGACCCTCAAAGACTTTAAATCACGTTTTACGTGAATGACGCTCATATTTTTCTAAAGACACGCGATTTTAAATACAGGCGTCTTTACATAGAGTTACAAAAGTCTGTAGACCACTTGTGATTAACCGATTTTATATCATTCCATGACGTGACGTCATATGATAAATCCTGTTTTCATTTCCCCTGCCTTATGTTTCAAAATATTGTGGGAGCATATTGGTTTTATGGTATTTATCGGTCCATCCAACCATCAGTTTATTCGTTTGTCACATTTTAGAGCATAAAATATGAGCCGCGACATAAGATTTCTAACAATGTTGTATGTGCGCCAAGCAGAGCCTCAGATCAGCCTGCGCATACGCACAGTCTGATCAGAGCCTTTGCTAGTCGTTTTAATATTTTATGACTATTAAGCTACTGACTGAACACCATTTGGAGTTTCTAAGCTTAAGAGGGGGCTATATGAAATCAACATTGAAAAATAGCTATTTGATTACGCAAGCTTTGTAAGGAAGCAAAATGTTATAAAATAACATTTTACGTTGTTCCATTATTTTGAAGCGTGACATAGCTCAAGTATATTTTTAATGTTGTATTATCGACATTTGTTGTATTATCACCTCTGTGTGTCAGTCCATTCGTTCATCACATTTAAGAGCGCACAGTATTATTTCCTCATGAAAAAAGCGCATCCATATCTAAAATGTTGTATCCCCAAACTAAACTATATATATTGGAATGAAGTTCAGAAAAATAGCATTTAGATGTTTGTAGAAGTTTAGCAACTGCAGCTATATAGTATATAAGCTTCTTTGTGTGAGCGCAAACAACACACAATGTCAAATTATTTTGGACCTATTTGTAGCCAGTAAGAGACCAAAACCAGACAACAAAACCAAAGCAATAAAAACAACAGCTAAACCAATACAAAAACAACAAAGCAATACAAAAAAAACAAAAACATCACAAAAACATCACAAAAGCAGTAACAAAAAAAAAACATGAAATGAAATATAAACTCTGCTTTATCGATTTCCACATAAATTCTTTTTTTAGTGAAATGCCCACCCCTGGATGCTCCTGTTAATGGCACAGTGAACCGCAACGGATCTCAGGCAGTTGGCACGGCAGCAACCTACACTTGTGATTCCGGTATGATTGATGGTAATAGTGTCAGATATTGTTTAGTGGATGGTACTTGGAGCGGAGCGGAACCCACATGCGCTGCAGGTAAGAACGTATTGCTAATATAAGTTACTGTTTATTCATAGGAAGTGGACTACAGAAAAGATGACCTGCGTCGTGAGAAAAGTAGCAGGTACGCAATGACCAGGAACTGATGCAATTCGAACCAAAGTAATGCCCTCTAAACCAAACTGGGAAATGACTTAAGTTTATAATAGTCAAAATTCAAAGAGAACATATGCACCACGGATAGGCGGCAATCGAAAACGCATTTACAATGTAGGAACGTTGATCCAAAACTCGCCAGAATGCCATTTGTCGCCAGTAAGGTGATAGATCGTCGCTTCAGTGCTATAGTGTTCTATCTACCATTACACAAGTTTTGAGAAAAATGAGTTTAAAAATTTTAGCATCCTGATTTTTGATGCCTTATTTATCACTGACCTTTGAATCATACCATAGGGTTAGAATATATACATAAAGTGTTAATGACCTTGGTTTGAAGAAATTTGTACAGAAATATGGAATTTATGGGCATTTTACAGTTTGCAGATAAAACATTATGCCATAAACATTTCTTTCTGCGTTCAGTGCTATAGCATTCTATATTTTCCTACAGCGTATTATTCTGTTTATGGAGTCATTTCATGTACTAGTCTGAATAGAAATTATTATTTGTACCTTGAAGAAGCAGATTTAGTCATTTATTGGCATAACAGTACCAACCTCCACGGATCATGCCATCAAAATTTATGTAAGGGAGGTAATCTGTTTCTACTTTTAATTTTTTCTGTCAATGGGGTCAATTTGTATAATTATTAGACTGTACTGATTATTTGGACCTAAAATAAGCAGTTTTAACCATTGATTTGTAATAACATCGACAAATTACTCCAATTAAAGCAGTTTAAATATTTGAAAGGGAGGTAATCTGTTTCTACAACTTATTATTCTGTCCATGGATCTATTTGCGTTATATTTTTGCGTTATATATTGGTATCCTTAGTCAGGTGTGGTACATGATTGTATCTATTCCTGATCTTTGCACAGTTACTTACTTAGCAGATTATTTGGACCTCAACATCGTCGATATAACCATTAGTTTGTCATAAGACCGACAAACAACTTCAATTTAGGAAGTCTAAATTTATGTAAGGGAGGTAACTGCAATTTTCACAATTTCTCCAAGGAAAGTGACTTTATGTAGATTGAACACAATGACACTGAACTCACCCAGTCACGTACATAATCATCATTGGCCATTTGATGAAAATAACTTAGAACACTATAGCACTGAACGAAATTGTCTTTGTGTAGATTGAACAGAAAAGCACAACGATTTTAAGCTTACTGGGAGGCGATAGGCAAATGAAACCTTCACCAGTAGATATAACATTTGATCCCCTTTTCAACGGTATGCATGGCTCATGTTTTACCAAAATGTCACTTAGAACACTGATTCTGTTGCTGCCTGGTCAGATGACTGAGATGAGTGAGCAGCTGTTTCCCAAAAGGTGGCCACTCAGCAACCCGTACCGACTTGTATTCATTGTGTCTGACAATATCCGACACAAAAGGGACAGAACAGCCACAGAAGATGGCTAGAGGCTTGACATTTCTGATTTGGCAGTTGCTGC
This sequence comes from Loripinus fragilis, assembly GCA_964019695.1. Lineage (NCBI taxonomy): Eukaryota > Metazoa > Mollusca > Bivalvia > Lucinida > Lucinidae > Loripinus > Loripinus fragilis. Next base: position 5,378,196 of record OZ026525.1, read on the forward strand.
GCACACCTTTGTTTTTGCGTATATTATAAGAATTTATCATGAGTGTGAGGATAGGATAGAAAATTTGTCGCGAGGATCATCGTTTGGCATCAAGAGGCATGCTGAGTGATGATAAACGATGTTCCCAAGGGACAGATTTTTCTATCTTACTCTCACCCAAATAATGCATTCTTTTTCTTTCTCACCATTAGATACCACATTTTATTCTTAAAAAAGGTTTCCAGAAGTTCCTGAATACACCAAGAATTGACATGTTATGATGACGTCTCTTTAACATAACAATGATGTCACTTGGTGACCATGTGCGTGAGTTCCAATACAACCAATGTATGTAGCCCTCACGTTACAACCTGGGTAATATAGCAAGGGTAGGATACGATTATCTATCACAGGGTAAAGTCTCAGATACCCTTATCCGGCGTGCAAAAAATTCGATTCCTGATCTTTGCCTTCTTTCTTGCTTCTCGTATGATGGGTTGGATATATATTTTCTGATGTTGTTAACACCTAGCTGTTTTTAAGCAGTATATTTTTGATATTGTTAAAACCTAGCTGTGTTTTGAGAAGTCATTGCATTAAGCTACATAAATGCTAACAAAATTTGTCAATTTTTTGAAGAAGCTGGAATAGTGTATAAATTATGGCGACTAATATCTTGAAACTGAAAAACAAAACGATCAAAAAGAAAATAAAACTTACTGCACCCTCTTGTCATTCATTGCTTAGGGTTAAGTTGGGTAATATGCTTTTATTATTGGAATAAAAAAATAAACTAACTGAAAAAACACACATCTGACCTCAAAATAAAGCACAATGATTGGCTGCTTGCGGACACGTGTCCGCAAGCAGCCAATCATTGCGCTTTATTTTGAGTCTGAGACTGTACTCAAGTTTTATAACCTCAAGGCCTGATGTCCGAAGCTACCTACCTTATACTTTTACCTTTACAGGATGCTCTCCTGATGAACTAATAGACCCTGAAGGTGGGTCTGTGACAAAACCAACTGGAACCGAAGTTAACGCTGCTGCCATCTACACGTGTATCTCAGGATATGAGCTGAATGGAAATAGTCATAGATATTGTTTGAGTGATGGGTCTTGGAGTGGCACTGCCCCTACCTGTAAGCAGATAGGTTAGTATGCTAGAGTCAGGATACTTCGGATATCAGTCTAATTAGGACATACATTTGCAAACAATGGAAATCCTGATGAGACAGCTCTTAATGAGCCAGCTTATCAGGATTTTCACTGTTCATTTCAGTTATTTATTTTTTTATTTCAATAATTAGAATATCAAACAAACAAGCCTGCTGTCCAAATTTAGCTGACTGCATGAAGTTACCCTACTTTTCCCAAACTATTAAGAGGTTCAAGTAAACTCTTTACAAAAGCTTACTCAAACTTCATTCGAAGAAATCGTTATTATCTGATTATCATAATCTGCTTTTACTGATCTCTTGGTTCTTCTTGCTTCCTGTTTGATGGTTTGGACATACGAGTGGCATTTGGATAAAATGCTATCAAATAATACATTTTTGGAAACTAGAGTTCAAGGGCTACTTGATGGTTTAGTTTTTGTTGAAAGAAGTCTCGGTGTGCACGTGCAATGTGTACTTAAAATGAATAGGTTTTATAAACTGGATGCAATTTTAAGATTTTGTTTTGTAAAATACAATGTAAAATTGGAAACCTTACATGTAAGTAAGATCATGGTTTGACAAATTAACGATTTGATGCCAACTTTACTTTTTATTGAAATATATTATGCGATCACTGCTTGCACGACTTACACCTTTACATGAGAAAAATGTTGACGAATAGAGAAATGGTAAACTTTAAAAAATGGGACTTTTTTTCTTCTTATACTTTTACTATAAATTGTGTTAATACAGGAGCATGAAAAACTGACTATTGAGTATATATTTCGCTTTATTTGTAGCGAACAATGCATAAAATCATTTCTTCGCGCAAAAGGTGTCGCTTGTTTAGTTTTGTTTTTATGAAAATTATTCCTACTAACACTACCCCAACTTTTCATGCAGTGGGTTGGATAACTTAACCCCTCACATTAAGTTGATGACATAAGAATTTCTCATGGTATCGCGTTAACCATCTAAAAATTGGTTGTTTTTTACTTATAAGGTAGTTTTACTTTCTTGTTTGCCACCGTTTTCATATGAAATGAACCAGAGCGTCTATTTATAGCTAAACTTACTCTGCCCCATGGGAAGATTATAAGAGTTATCTTACCTTTGTTCTGGAGAACAAAATTTATTTTGGTTTCAATATTAAGAGTATAAAGTGTGTTTGACAAAAATACCAACGTATGGCATTTTTATGGCCCCAAATTTGAAAAAGTTGAAAGGGTATATTGCTTTTGGCCTGTCTGTCCGTCTGTCTGTTTGTGCGTCCATTACGAAATGAAGTTAGTTTTGAAATTTCATCAATAGATTTGTCATAAAAAATAGTTGACCCGTTTTTTTAGTTCGAATTATATCCCATTGTGGAGTAATGCCTCTTTTAATGGGTCATAATCAAATTTTGTAATCAAGATATCTTAAAAAGTGTTAGAGCTAGGAGCTCCAAACTTAGTCAACTGATAGCAGATAATAAGTAAATTACCGGGCGAAAATTAATTTTTTTTAGTTATTGCCTTTTGAAAATTTTGACATAAAAAAACTTGATACCTCAAAACTTATTACAGGTTGGAGCTCCAAACTTGGACAGCTGATAGAGGATAAGCAGTAGATTACCTGGTGAAAATTAAAGAAAAAGTTATGATATTTTTTTTTCAAGTTATTGTCCTTTGCGTTTTTTCCAGTAATTGCCTTTTGCAAATGTAGACATAGAAAACTTGAAATAAATAAAGATATCTTGAAAACCATTAGGGCTAGTAGCCTCTGATTTGGTCAGCTGACAGGGGATGGTAGGTAGATTACCTGGTGAGGTCATCAGTATGGACAAGCGCTGTGTTGGGGCACAGTGTTTCATAAACATAATTTCTAGTTAAACTACTGTCAGTTATATGTTTCCAAAGTTTGCGCATTGTGACGTGCACACTTTAGCCCCAAAATAGTGTATTGCTTTGCTTTCTAAACGGTTTTGGTATTGCTGTTCCTGTATTCAGCTATTAGAAACATCATACATGTACTTGGTCATCAATTGTATAATAACTGTGCAAGATTGTGGCCTATCAAATGGTGCAAAATTATCTAAGTTCATAAACTATTGTTAATGTTCTGTACATTTTTCGAAAGGTCGAATGTTATATTTTCCACTTAAATTTTGCGGTTTCCAGTATACAAACAGTACATTTCTTTACAATATTATGTTTCGTGCCTGCACTATAATATCCTCATGATATATGTAGTGTAAAATTGAGGAAAGATAGCTCTATGAAATGATACCAAATATGATAGGTTTTGTAAATCACTTACTAAGATAAAATACCATGCTGAGATCTTTTCAAATGCCCCTTGTATTATGTACATGGGTATTTGATTTGTAACCAAAATGAGCGATTTATCATTGTAACAGCATGTGTACAGGCCTATTTAATGTTATCCCAATTGAAGCCCTTTAGATAGTCAAAACTGGGGTTTATCGATGGTGTAAAACGAGAAAACGTTAAACCAGATGCCTTGAAGGAATAGAACATCAATATCTTCAAGATTATTGATACTTGTATTTCATTTTACTGTCGTAATACACATCTTTTACCCCCTAAACCTAAATCGTCTTTACCTTATCTTAAACAAGGTATCTGGGATTTTCATATGAACTATGTTTGGGTTCCAGCAGATAAAGCTGCTATGTTGTAGTATTTTAACGATTGAATTATATTAATACTCTTAAGCGTGAGCTTGCTGACAACAATGCCTATAAACTTAACTTCTTTGAGTGAGAGGGTGGTTGTCGATGGGCAAAGTTGTCAAACAGCCCTACATTTTTGTGTCAAAGCTAAAGAAAACCACGACAAAGTTACTACGTTGTACTGGTTACCTAAACTCCATAAAAACCCTATATAGCAAGATGTCTTGCTAATTCTAGATCTTGAACGACAACAGAACTTCCTAAATTGTTAACCTCATGCAATGCAGCTGTTAAAAAATATATTATCAAGTACTGTGAAAAGGTATATGTGAGATCTGGTAAAAATCTATTGTGTCCTATTAACAATTCAGGTGAATTTTTAGATACACTTAAAGCTAAAGATTTCAATGCGACCATTTTGTCTGCTTAGATTTTTCTACTCTTTACACTACTTAACTTCATAATTTAATTTAATATAATCTTATTGATCTTATTGAACAAACCTTCAATAGAGAAGGCTCTCCTTACCTTGCATGTAATGACAGAAACGCATTTTTACACTGGAAAACCCTAGATAATATCAGCATGGTCTTGTCAAAATGTATGTAATGTGTTGACCTTTTTTTAGACAACATTTTTATTCAATTTGGCATCAAGTGGTATTGGCAAGTAGTCTGGAGTCCTATGGGCACTAATTGTGCTCCCCTGATTGACGATTTATTCCCGTTTTTTTATGAGAGGGACTTTATGATGTCTCTTTCTGATGATAAGCAGGCTGATACTATTGATGCTTTTAACACTACATCCAGATATTTTAAACATTAATAATGTTTATTTTGACAATATGGTTAGTCAAATATACCCTTCAGAGATCCAACTTAATAAAGCTAATATCCCTGATACCAATGCCATGTTTTTAGACTTGCATTTGTCAATTCCTAATAATATTCTTTCTACCAAAATTTATGATAAATGTGACGACTTTGAAACTGAAATTGTCAATTTCCCATTTTAGATAGTGATGTTCCTAGCTCTACATCCTATATCTCTCAACTTATTCATTTCGCTAGAGCATCTAGCCATGTTGCTGACTTCAACACTCACAATAAATTGTTAACTCAGAAACTTCTTAAACTAGGCTATGGGTATCATTAGCTTCGCTATTCGTTTTAGCTCACCAGAGCCGAAGGCTCAGGGTGAGCTTATAATATGGGACTCCAGCCGGCGTCTGTCTGTGGGTCCGTGCATCCATCCGTCTGTCCGTCCATCCACACTTTCAAACATTTATATCTCTTAGACCAGGCAGCTAATCGTAATTAAATTTCATCAGGAGCATCATTGGGGTGGAGGATTGATTGTATTAGGTTTTCGGCTAGATCGGATCAGAACTCTGGTTTCCATGGCAACAGATAGCTTCCATAGGGTTATGATGGTGAAAATATTGTGACCACTCTAGCTCCTTCATTTTTTATTGGTTCTTCTTTATTGTTGCAGGTAACGAGGACAACCATAAAATCTCAAATGGGTTCGAAATTTCGCAAGATTGGACCAGGGACTTAAGAGTTACCTGCCCTTGAGCGTCTGGAAAAATCCCCATAGACTTATAATGAGAGAAATGCTGAGACCACTCTAGTACCATCATTTTTGGATGGATCTTCTTCATTCTTGCAGATAACAAGACCAACTATAAAAGCTCGGATGAGTTTGAATTTGGGCAAGATTCCATCACTGACTTCGGAGTAAGCTGCCATTGAGCGTCAGAAAATTAATGAATAATGTTGTGATCACTCTAGCTCCTTCATTTTTGATAGGATCTTCCTCATTCATGCTGGCAACAAGATAATCTATAATATCTCGGATGGATTCAAAATTAAGTAGGATCCGACCAGGGACTTATGAGTTACCTGCCCTTGAGTGTTTGGAAAAATCCCTATAGACTTATAATGGGAGAAATGTTGTGACCACTCTAGTGCTTTCAATTTTGAATAGATCTTCTTCATTCTTGCATACAAATAGGACAATTAATAAACCTTGGATGAGTTTGAATTTCAGCAAGATTCCATTACTGACTTTGGAGTTAGCTGCCCTTGAGCGTCAGAAAAATTAATGAATAAAGTTGTGACCACTCCAGCTCCTTCATTTTTAAGTGGATCTTCTTCATTCTTGTAGGCAACAAGGAAACCCAAAATATCTCGTATGGGTTTGAAATTCAGCAGGATCGGACCAGGGACTTATGAGTAAGCTGCCCTTGAGCGTTTGAAAAAATCCCCATAGACTTATAATGGGAGAAATGTTGTGACCACTCTAGTGCTTTCAATTTTGAATGGATCTTCTTCATTCTTGCAGATAACAAGACCAACCATAAAAGCTCGGATGAGTTTGAATTTGGGCAAGATTCTATCACTGACTTCGGATTAAGCTGCCCTTGAGCGTCAGAAAATTAATGAATAATGTTGTGATCAACTAGAACAACTATTAAAGCTTGGATGAGTTTGAATTTCGTCAAGATTTCATCACATATTTTGGAGTTAGCTCCCCTTGAGCATCTTAAAAATTAATTAATAAGTTGTGACTACTCTAGCTCCTTCATTTTTCGTTGGATCTTCTTAGTTTTGCAGGCAACAAGTAAACCCATAATATCTCGAATGGGTTCAAAATTCAGCAGGATCTGACCAGGGACTTATGAGTTACCTGCCCTTGAGCATTTGGAAAAATCCCTATAGACTTATAATGGGAGAAATGTTGTGACCACTCTAGTGCTTTCAATTTTGAATGGATCTTCTTCATTCGTGCGTACAATAAGGACAACTATTAAAGCTTAGATGACTTTAAATTTCGTCAAGATCCTATTTCCTATTTTTGAGTTAGCTCCCCTCAGGCATCTTAAAAATTGATGGATAATATTGTGACCACTCTAGCGTCTACATGTTTGATTGGATCTTCTTCATTCGATCATCTAACAAGGACAAACATAAAAGCTTGGATGAGTTTGAAATTCTGCAGGATCCGACCAAGGACTTATGAGTTAGCTGCCCTTGAGGGTTTGGAAATATCCCCATAGACTTATAATGGTTGAAATGTTGTGACCGCTCTAGTGCTTTCAATTTAAAATGGATCTTCTTTATTCTTGCAGATAAGAAGGACAACTATAAAAGCTTGAATGAGTTTTAATTTTTCAAGATCCCATCACCTATTATGGAGTTAGCTCCCCTTGATTATCTTAAAAAGTGATGGATAATGGTGTGACCACTCTAGCGCCTATACTTTTGATTGGATCTTTTTCATTCTTTGATGTAACAAGGACAACCCATTCTCGCGATCCCTGACGATACCTCATCTAGATCTCTCGCATTTCGCCCTTTGCATCATGGGTAACTAGCGATATTTGGCTAGTCCGGTTCAATTCTAGCACTGCTGTAATGACAGAATTTATTGTTAAAAATAGCAAAAAGTTAATTTTTTGACAGTTTATCATTTCTCTTTTAGTCAATAGTTTCTGGATGTAAAGCTCCGAGTCATGCAAGCAGTGATCGCACAATATATTTTTAATAAAAATGGCGGCTTAATCCCAGTGTGCACTGAGCGAAAGGCGACAGGTTAGTTCATGCTAGCGAGCTTCCTGTTTGCGACAATGAAGGACAACCATAAAACTTGGATGAGTTTAAACTTTAAGTAGAACTTACCTCAGACTGTTGAATTAACTGCCTTTGAGTGTTATAAAAATCTGCATGGACTTACAATGTGAGATCTTTTGTGACCACTTTAGCACCCTCATTTTTGAATGGATATTCCTCAGTCTTGTTGGTAACATTGACACCCATAAAAGCTTCAATGAGTTAGATTACCCGCTACAACCAACCACCAATTACAGAATTAGCTGCACTTTAGCGTCTAAAATATAGCGATATAATGCAGTGACCACTCTAGCGCCTTCATTTTTCATTTGACTTTTTTCATCCTTGTAGGTTATCAGGACATACATTAAAGATTGGATTGGTCAGAACCCATCACTGACAACAGAGTTAGCTGGCCTTGAGCATCTGAAAATACACTTTCACCATTTTTATTCAGATCTTTTTAAAACTTGCAGATAACCAGGACAGGCACAATATCTTATACTGAGGGACTTTAAAAACGCACCATTTTACAGTCTCTGTCTCTTCCACAACACTGATTTGAGGATGTTTTCTTTATCATTTTTTATCCTCTTGCAAAATGGACCATGATTTGCCATGATTTCGATTTGCTCATGCTGTTCGTTCTGACGTTATATCGACGTAAGTGTTTTTCAACAATTGTCGTCTGACAAAAATTAATTTGATTCAATTTGAAAACAAACATTTTTAGGTGGTAGCAAGATGTCTTAACAAATGGAAAAACACAAAAGGTTTTGGAAATAATCGTTTTATTACACTCCCATTCGCAGCGTTTCTTGCTAACGTCAGTCTTAAATTTTCAAACATCAATAACAGACGGATGACGTCCGCGAATGTCGTGATACTTTTGTCTTTTATGCAACTGATTGGGGAGTATCTGTTGGCATTAAAAAGAATTTGATTATTCCTGGTCCTTAGGATATAAAAGGCCAATTACGTCAAAGTTCAATGACGTCATGTAGACGTAATGAACGTTGCCAGAGGCCTAAAACTTCATGATTTGATTTTGTCTTTCCTTTTGCCTTCAAGAACAAACATCGGTTTGAAAACTTTTTTTCGGGTATAATGGAAAGTATGGGTACTCTGTGACTTTTTGAATTTGAGTTGTCTCGGAATTATCGCGAGGTCACAGCAATCATAAGTCGTAGCGTTTCAATTTTCTAATTGAATGCAAGCTAAATGACGGAACTCGTCAATTTTATTTTACACATAATGAAAATATCCAATTTTCGAAATAAATTAGCATTTAAGCAGGTGGTGCGTTTTTAAAGTCCCTCAGTATATGTTTTTTAATAAGTTCCTGGTCACTGTTTCAAGTTCAGAACTACCTGCCTTTGAGCATCATTAATTATGGTATCTCCAAACATTATGCTGGCTCCCAGGTGAGCGATCGTCGCCCATTGGCTACTTGTTTCTAAATGCTAACGATGATACTATGATTTGGAATCTAAATTCCAAATTGGAATCTCTCTTGTGCCAAGGACTTTTTGAACCTGAATTCAGTAACTAGTTGAGAAAAAGAGAAAAAATGTGAGGTTTGCTGAGTATTTTATCGCTGTTAATAAAGTTTAATAATATATGAGCACGACTGTTTGAATCTTTTATCATATGATCCACAAACACTTTAAATCACGTTTTTACGTGAATGACGCTCATATTTTGCTAAAGACACGCAATTTTAAATACAGGCGTCTTTACATAGAGTTACAAAAGTCTGTAGACCACTTGTAATTTACCGATTTTATATCATTTTAAGACGTGACGTCATATGATGGTAAATCCTGTTTTCATTGCCCCTATCTTATGTTTCAAAGACATTGTGGGAGCATATTGGTTTTATTTCTTGTACTTCAACAACAGCAGAATTTAGGGCGAAGATTTGGTACCAGTAAAATGCATTTAAGCCCCCGGTGGCTCAGGCTGCTGTCCGTTCTAAGGCGGTGGTTCTGTTGTTGTTGACTTTTTGTTTATTGTTACTTCCATTGTGGGAGTTTGTAATTGTTCTATGTTTTGTTGTACGTTACTTTATGTCCATTCTAGTATTGCAATCATCTTGATGGGGAAGAGAGAGCTGATTGCTTTGCTTAATTTGTCCTCCTGGTATCTCGTGATGGTTGAGCGGCTCTTCCTCGTGGTGCCAGGGGGTTGTCTGCAGTTTGTGATTGTGGTATTTCCTGATCATACTCACTTACTATTATTCATGGTATTTATCCTTCCGTCCAACCATCAGTTCATGCATCAGTTTATTCGTTTGTCACATTTTAGAGCATAAAATATGAGCCGCAACATAAGATTTCCAACAATCTGGTATGTGCGACCAGCAGAGCCTCAGATCAGCCTGCGCATACGCACAGTCTGATCAGAGTCTAAGCTAGTCGTTTAAATATTCTATGACTATTAAGCTACTGACTGAGCACCATTTGAAGTTTCTAAGCTTAAAAGGGGGCTATATGAATTCAACATGGAAAAATAGCTATTTGACCACGCAAGATTTGTAACGAAGCAAAATGTTATAATGAAGCGTGACATAGCTCAAGTATATTTTTAATTTTGTATTATCGACATTTGTTGTATTATCACCTCTGTGTGTCAGTCCATTCGTTCATCACATTTAAGAGCGCACAGTATAATTTCCTCATGAAAAAAGCGCATCCATATCTAAAATGTTGTATCCCCCAACTAGAATGAAGTTCAGAAAAATAGCATTTAAATGTTTGTAAAAGTTCAGCAACTGCAGCTGTATAGTATATTAGCTGTTTTGTGTGAGCGCAAACAACACACAATGTCAAATTATTTTGGACCTATTTGTAGCCAGTAAGAGACCAAAACCAGACAACAAAACCAAAGAAATAAAAACAACAGCTAAACCAATACAAAAACAACAAATCAATGCAAAAAAAAAAACCATCACAAAAACAATGACAACAAAAATAAACTCTGCTTTATATATCCTTTATTTCCACAAAAATTCTTCTTTTAGTGAAATGCCCACCCCTAAATGCCCCTGTTGATGGCACAGTAAACCGCAACGGATCTCAGTCAGTTGGCACGACAGCAACCTACACTTGTGATTCTGGTCTGGTTGATGGTAATAGTGTCAGATATTGTTTAATCGATGGTACTTGGAGCGGACAGGAGCCCACATGCGCTGCAGGTAAGACCGTATTGCTAATATGAGTTACTGTTTATTCATAGGAAATAGACTACAGGGAAAATGACTTGCGTCATGAGAAAAAGTTACAGATACGCAATTACCAGGAACTGATGCCATTCGAACCAAAGAAATGCCCTCAATACCAAACTGGGAAATAAATAAAATCTAAAGTAGTCAAAATCCAAAGAGAACATATGCACCACGGATAGGGGGCAATGGAAAACACACTTTACAATTTAGAAATGCTGATCAAAAACTCGCTAGAACAGTGTTTTCGAGTGCCATTTGTTGCTAGTTGGGTGACAAATTGCAATCGAAAACACTAATTCTGTTGCCGCCTGTCCAGTGTGATATGGTCAGAAAAGTGACCAGCTGTTTCCCAAAAGGTGGCCTCTCAGCAACCCAAACCGACTTGTATTCATTGTGTCTGACAATATTCGACACAAACGGGACAGAACAACTACAGAACATGGCTAGAGGCTTGAAATTTCTGATTTGGCATTTGATTTGCACGCCTTTGTTTTTTGCATACTATAAGAATCTATCATGAGTGTGAGGATAGGATATAAAATTGTTCCGTGATTCATCGTTTGGCATCAAGAGGCATGCAAATTTATGACAAACAGTGTTCCCAAGGGACGGATTATTCTATCCTTCTTTCATCCTAAATAGTGCATTCTTTTTTTTCTCACGATTAGATACCACATTTAATTCTTTAAAAAGGCTTCCAGAAGTTCATGAATACGAGGAGATGCGACATGTTATGATGACGTCACTTTAACATAACAATGACGTCACTTGGCGGCCATGTGCGTGAGCTCCAATACAACCAATGTATGTAGCCCCCACGTGAAAACCTGAGTAAAATAGCAGGGGTAAGATAAGAGTATCTATCCCAGGGTAAAATCTCAGATACCCTTATCAGGTGTGCAAGTAAATTTTATTCCTGATTCCTGATTGCATTCTTTCTTACTTCTCTTATGACGAGTTGGTAGATATTTTCTCATGTTGTTAACACCTAGTTGTGCTTTGAGCAGTCATCGCATAAGGCTACATTAACGCTAACAAAATTTTTCAAAATTTTTGAAGAAGCTGGAATAGTTTATAAACATTGCGACTAATATCTTGAAACTGAAAAACAAAATGGTCAAAAATCAAACAAAAAATGCTGCACCCTCGTGCCATTCATTGCTAAGGGTAAGGTCGGGTAATATGCTTTTATTATTGGAATAAAAAATAAACTAACTGAACAAACAATTTTTCAAACAACTAGTTTTCAATTATTTGTCCAAATTTACCTGATGTCCGAAGCTACCTACCTTATACTTTTACCTTTACAGGATGCTCTCCTGCTGAACTGCAAGACCCTGTAGGCGGCTCTGTGACAACACCAACTGGAACCGACTTTAACGCTGTTGCCATCTACTATTGTAGCTCAGGATATGAACTGAATGGAAATAGTCAGAGATATTGTTTGTGTGATGGGTCTTGGAGTGGCACTGCCCCTACCTGTGAGCATATAGGTTAGTATGCTAGAGTCAGGTTACTTCGGATATCAGGTAAATTATGACATACATTTGCAAACAATGGAAATACAGATGAGACGGCTCTAAATGAGCCATCTCATCAGGATTATCACTGTTTATTTCATTTTAATTTTGTATTTCAATAATTAGAATATGAAATAAACAAGCCGACTGTCCAAATTTAGCTATCTGTCTGAATTTACCCGACTTTTCCCAAATTATAAGAGATGTCTGGGATAAGCGGCATAAGCAAACAAATACAGTAAGGTTATCAGCATAGTGGAAATAGTACGTAGCTCATTAGGACTTTTAGCAGTGCAGTTTATTTCATAAAATCATATAATTCATATAATATTGCCAAACTTTTTACACGGAATGTAGGAGAGCAAATCATCCATTTTGAGAGACATGTTTCACGGTGTCTGATCTGGTTTTGCACTGTTTGCTGATGTCCCACAAAAAGAAAGCTAGACTTATATGAGTTAAGATATGACTGGTAATTGTGACAAATGTATATTGTTGTTCATAATACAACGCCGCCTGTGGTAGTGGTATAACTCTATGCAATAAAATTGATAAACCACTAAAATAACGATGCGTAAAATATGGCAAATTTTGACGCTTTAACACCAAAAATTAGGTTTTTGAGTAATGTAAAGTCATGAGAAAAATATAATATAAAATTCGTGTCGAAAACATGATAAATGCTCAGCAATCCTTGCATTTTATCTCTTTTCCCATCTCGTTTAATAAATCCAATCAAACATGAGCAAGCATGCAAGAGCCTCTATATATTGACCGGCGTCTTCAAGTTTACACGGCGAGAAAGTCTCAGATTACAGTTTTTTTTTTCACCACTATAACATAGTTTCAAGTTAAGGCTGGTCATCACTATAATACATGATTTCATTTCTCGTGTTTTATTGAATTTATTAAAAAGTTGGGAGAAAGAAAAGAAATAAGAGGCTTGCTGAGTACTTTATCGCTGATTTTGCAACGGGTCTATTAAGTTTAATAATATATGAGCACAACTGTTAGAATCTTTTATCATATGACCCTTAACCACTTTGAATTACTTTTTAAGTGATTGACGCTAATATATTGCCAAAGACACGCACGGTTAAATACAGACATCTTTACATAGAGTTACAAAAGTCTAAAAACCACTTGTAATTTTCCAATTTTATATCATTCCAAGTCAGGACCTCATATGATAAATCCTGTTTTCATTTCCCCTGTCCTATGTTTCAAAGTTGTGGGAGCATATTGGTTTTAAGGTCTTTATCCGTCCATCAATCCATCAGTTCATGCATCAGTCCATTCGTTTCTCATATTTTAGAGCATACTATACGAATTCCACATGGAAAAAAAGCTGTTTGACCACGCACGATTATGTAACGAAGCAAAATGTAATAAAACAACGTTTTACGTTGTTATATTATTTTGAAGCTCAACATAGCTCAAGTATATTTGAGCGGCGACATGTGATATCCAACAATGTGATATTTTGACATGAATAGACTCAGACGAGCCTGTGCCGCCTCCTGTTAAGCTTTGAAACTGCAAATGTTGCTCAGTAAGTAGAATAACACTCATAGAATATTCATGCAACGAGCAAACGCTCTGATCAGACTGCGCGTATGCGCAGGCTGATCTGAGGCTTTGCTGGTCGCACAAACCACTTTGTTGGAAATCTCATGTCACGGCTCCTATCATTTTGTAGTGTGACATAGCTCAAGTATATTTTAAACATTGTATTATCGCCTTTAAAGCAGCATTACAATTGGCATTCAGAGAAAATTCAGCAACCATTGTACTTGCCTTTCCTATATATATATATATATATATATATATATATATATATATATATATATATATATATATATATATATATATATATATAAACAACACACAATGTGAGCACCTCTTTTGACCTACTTGCATCCAATACGGTCAAAAATGAAATAAGACCATCCCGCCTAAGTAAGACAACAGCACAAACGACAACAAAAACAATAGTAGTAACTAAAAACATGTAATGGAAGGTAAATACCTCTTGTTGACCTTGCGCTTTCATTTCTACTCTGATTCTTCTTACAGTGAAATGCTCATCTCTGGTGGCCCCTGCCGCTGGCACAGTGAACCCCATTGGATCTCAGTCAGTTGGCATGACAGCAACCTACACTTGTGATTTCGGGCTGGTTGATGGTGATCTTTCCAGACATTGCTTAGCCGATGGCACTTGGAGCGGAAGTGTCCCCACGTGTGCCACAGGTTAGACAGTTTTGCTCATATCTGTATAATTTTTTGCTCTCTGTAAAGGCGGTAACTTTAATATTCATATCTGGGCGTGGTTCGACTATTTCATCTGCTAAAGAAGGGAAATCAGATTAAATTTATAATTTGGTGAAGAAGTAATAAGTTGTTTGGACCGCGCACACGTGCGTGCATTTCATGAAAATCTTAACCCTTAAAGCGCCAAGAAAAAAATGCATCTGAAAATGTCGTCTGCTGAAGTCGTCTGCTGGAAATAATTGCCTAACATTACTGACGAATTAAGTATAGAAGCAAACAGCGTGGACCCAGAACAGACTCTGATCTGGGTCCACACTTTTTGCCATAGAGGCTTCTTAAACATTTTAGCAGACAAGAAAAGCAGACGACTTTTGTTGCGATTGGCGCATTAAGGGTTAACCATATACACACTGAACTCACACCTGACTAAAGCGCATTAACAAATGTTTTTGTCGTCCTAAAATATTTGAACCCTCATAGACAAACAGTGTGGACCGAGATCTGATCTGGACCCGCAATGTTTGCCTCTATGCTTATGTTAAACAGACATTTACAGATGCAGTTATTTTTCTGGCGTTTAAGGGACTAAATAATGTGTTTTTCGTCTATACTGAGGTTATGGCGAAAGATGATACAGTTACTTTGGAATAATACCACACCTCATTTTCAGCTTTTACCTATGTCTAAGGTAGATCAGTCCTAATCACACATTCATAAGGAGCCGCCTTTACAGTAACAAAAAAGTCCTTTTATAACCATTTATTCATTTAGGAAATAAATTCAATTTTGGAATGTTCATGAAATCATGAATACTTCGGGTCTCTTGCAAAAAAGTGAAGCCCAGATATCTTCACATTAACTTTTTTAAATTTGTTTTTAATATGTTAAGTGTTAACGGATTTGTTGGAGCTTAAACGGAAAAGTAGAACAGCCCCAGTCTGAACAGAAAACAAAGGCCTGTGCGAATCAGGCGTGGCTCGGGGTCAATCACAATACCAGTGTCACTTCTGGCAAACGAATTTGATGTTGGAAGCGTATTGCACGGAATAGTGTGTTCTTTGCAAGAGACCCAATGTAATCATTGTTCCACGAACAAACCAGAAATTGATTTCATTGCTTATTGTTACATTTTATCATAAATATCTAATATATATATATATATATATATATATATATATATATATATCATTTATTATTCTGTATGTATACTTCCACAAAACTGTTTGAGTCGTGACCGTAACGGTAAATGCATTGAATGAATCAAGGGTCTTTGCTTAGAGGTCGTTGTAGAAGTTTATTTTTGTTTTAATAAATAATCGTATAAAGGCTTTGAAGTATTCAGCTGTTGGGAGGCTTAAGGATATCCTCCGCATTGCACTTACCTTTGCCCTAGATTTAGGTGTAATTCTTACATAGTCCAAGAAACAGTGTTAATGTGTTTGTTTTGCATAATGGAAAAATGGACATTAAAGAGTTACTGAGAACATCAGGCATCCTCCATTATGGCTTGGAAATAGAAAAAAAAATAGATTTTTTCTGAAACTTTGCCCCTTTTGATCTTGTGTCTTATGATAAATATAAATGCGTATATTTTTTTCATTTTTTCACTTCCGTTACCATGGCAACCACGATTTTTTATTTTTAGAATTTTTTCAGCTATATTTGTTGCTACAAAATAGTATATTTGGAACTCCCATACGGAATAGGCAGCATGACAAATGTTTGTGTTTCTGCTTTCGTACAATAAACATGGCTGAGAACATTTCAACCTGGAACTAATTTTGTTACTGGTCCGTTTCCATGGCAACACAAGCTAGCGTTGACTGTTAGAGAGTATTTTGCAATTTTCAATACCCTGAAAATTTACAAAATCAGTTTCTAAAATTTTCTCTATATTTTTTCTTGTTTTCTCTCTATTTGGTTAACTAATGCCTATATTTCAACATACTGAAAATTAGAGATGGTTTATTTTTCTATTTTAAAATAAATTCCATTTGAAGTTGACTACCGTCAAAGAAAAATGTGATTTTTCTATATGAACAAAATGATTGTCATAATTAGAAGTTGATCTTAGAAGTACTTAAATCTTTGGTTAGAAAATGAATCTTAACGTATGATTATTTTCAAGGTTTTTTTCGCATAAGCAAATAGTAGTTGGTTAGAGAATGACGTATGGAATCAGACAGTCTGAACCCCCCCCCCCCCCCCCCCCCAAAAAAAAAAAATAAAAAAAAATAAAAGGAAATCAACTTACATGTGACTGTTATGTAGTAAGTAAGTAAGTAAGTACGAAAGTAAGTAAAGACTTTATTTATAGAGGGTGACAACATTTAGCACATACAAAAATACAATCAAGTACATGTAGCAACTAATCTTCCATGAGGCCCTCATTATCTATATGGACATATATACACATATACAAGTTAACAACAGTTCATTTGAAAATATACATTAGAGTTATTAAAAGATAACTGACAAATTATCTACATTGAAAATTAACTCTGCACAAATTAAATGAATGGTAAGTCGGTACAAGATAGTCACCAACTATTATTGAGAATTGTCACAATCACAAGTACCTACTTGTGTCGTCTGCTGATAACTTTTGCAAACCGTTGGGATCCAGATCAGGCCTTACAAAACATCTAACCCAATCTGGATCCAAGCTGTTTGATACTTGCAAGAAAATTTCAAAAACGACCCTGAAAGAAAATCAGCAGACAACGAAAAAGCATGAAAATTACCCTGTGGGCAAAGAGTTAAGTAACTTAGTGTATCTTTATAAAATTTAAGATTTATAAAACATAATTACTTAAAGCATTTTATGTACAAGATAAATACTAGAATGGAATCATTCATAATACATGTCATGACTAATTTTATGGTATATGTGAATATAGTTTAATTAACTAACCATTTCATACATCTGCTATGAAAAGTTTCAATAGTCTGGTCTTTTTTACTTCTTCTGGCAGACTATTCAACACCAGACATCCAGAGTATCTCAAACTGTGCTTGTAGTATTATGTCCTGGTCTTAGGGGGAATAAAACAAGCAGCAGTAGAAGATTTTAAGTTAATACTTGTATTTACATGGTTTCTTAAAGTGAAGTTCTCAGATATATAAACAGGAGCAGTATTGTTAAAGATTTTAAACATAAATTTAGCCTTTCTTAAATAAAACCTATCATATATTGACATTATTTTCAAAGATTGCATTGCTTCAGTGGAATTATCTGCACTGTAGTCAAGGATGACCTTACATGCTCGTTTCTGTAATTACAATATCTTGCATTTATTGGACTCAGAAGAACTTCCCTAGACAATGCTACAAAAGTCAATATTGCGATGGATGTAAGACTTGTAGAATTGAATTCTATGCTCCTGTGATAAATATTTCTTAATTTTTGATAATTTTTTTAGTCAGATGCTTGACATGATCAGTTCATTTCATATTTTTATCGATAAACACACAAATGATTTTATCATTTGAGATTGTATTAAGTGTTTCATTATTAAATTTAAGATCAAGTTTTTCATTTTCTAGCCTTTGTCGCTTTTGATTTGTCGTCACAAGCATAACTTTTGTTTTTATAGAGTTATTAATCATTCCTTTTCTCTACACCAGACATGTAAATTGTCCAAAGCTATTTGTATGTTGCTTTCAATCTGTTCCATTGAATTCTGAACATCATATAATGTTGTGTCATCGGCATATAAATTTGCACACACATTGCTGGTAAACAAAGGCAAATCATTAATAAAAAGTAGAAATAGAAGTGGCCCCAGAGTAGACCCTTGAGGTACACCACACGAAATATGCTTAAATTCAGATTTACTGTTATTAATAGCCACCTGCTGTTTCCTATTAGACAGTTAAGTATTGAACCACAGTAAAATGTCTGCTTTTAAACCATAAATTTCCATTTTTAATTAAAATTGATGATCCACAAGGTTGAAAGCTTTTTTTAAAATCCACTAGCACAACACCAACTATTGTACTGTTATCTATAGCATTCAACCATAAATCTATCGTATTTATAAGGGCAGTTTCACCTGAGTGTTGTGCCCTGAAACCAGATTATGTAATAATTCGTGTTGATGTAGAAAGTCTGAAAGACTGTCATGAACATGTTTTCAAGTACTTTAGACAATACAGGCAAAATGGAAATTGGACGATAATCATTGACTTCTTCTGAGGGGCCATTTTTGTAAAGGGGTGCTACTTTTACTTCTTTCCATTTACATGGAAAAAAGGAGCTACTAATACTGTGGCTACATATGAAAGTTATTTCGTCAGCTATGAATGGAGCGGAAAGTTTAAGCAGACACAACCCATTCATGTCTGTACCTGTTGCTTTATTGATGTCTATATTAGTGAGAAACTTTAAAACTTTATTTTTTGAACTGGTGGAATTGAAAACTTTGTATCTGCAGGAATCTTTGCTTGGCAGAATTCTCTTAATCTATCATGGTCTGCATTTACTACAGGTTCCTTCAATTTTGATGCAATGTTAACAAAGAAATTACTAAATCGATTTGCCATTTCTGTGGAATCATCTATAAGAGTGCCACCTACTTTTACTGAGGTAACATTGGATTGCCTATGCTTTACCAGCTCCTACCTCCTGAAAAAATTTGTAGATACTGCTTTGGTTGCCTTTATTATTATTGATGAATGTTTGATATTGAAGTTTCTAAGCATTGTGAATTAGTTCTAGAACTTTATTTCTCTAGATCTTATACTCATCTTCATTTCCTACAGCTTTGTGTCTATCTCTACATTTCATTACATTGAGGATTTCTGGTGACATCCACTGCGGCTGTGTTTTATGTTGACCCTATGTTGCTTAATAGGTACATATTTGTCTACTACCTGTGATAAAAGGTCTAGCCAAGCTTCCATTACATCATCAGTATCTTCAAATAATTCTATTGTATCCCATGGAACAGACTGAAGAACTTCAATAAAATTAGCTTCATCAAAATTCTTAAAACTCCTATAGAAAATAGTGTAATGATTGGCTGAACATGCATTTTACGGGTTAAAATATGGGGAAGTGGTCACTAAGTCCTATATTGAGAATATTAAAAGAGTTCACATTTTCTGGGCGTTTGGAATAAATGTGATCAATCAATGTTCTTGCATCATCTGTCACTCTGGTAGCCTCGGATAGAAATTGGGTTAAACCAAACGGTTCCATACAGTCAGTCTGTGCATTTTTAATTTGACACTGATTATTTGTTTCTTTGATGAACTGAATTGTCTGGTCATATACCTCTTCAAAATACTCAATGTCAGTTCCATTTGATGCATCATTACCCCCAACATATATTATCACATGTGAAAATTTGTTGAGGTCATAATAATTTGATCTGGGTAGTAACTTTATCAATATTTCCATCTGAAATCCCATTTTTGATAACATTATGTGTTAGTCCTCCTTGGTTGACCGAAGAAATCAGTGAATCCCAGATTAACAAAGTCTGATTTGATTTATTGTTCCGTGTATGTGTGATCCTTGGGGCAGGTTATCTCATTGTTTGATGAACTTATTGTAATATGATTCCTTTCATTTTTAATAATTCTAAAATAAATAAATAAGAGTGTTCGATTATTTTTTGCCTACCTGTCATACAAGCCTATAACAGGTTTGCATTTTAAAGTAATGCTTGCCCTTCTTCGTGCACGCCACTGTATCAATTAACGCTACATCAACGCCAGCAAAATTCACCAAAATGAAAAAAATGACCACAAAACAGAATTAATACAATGCACGTATGTGTCATTTATTGCTTATTTATCATATAATGTTGCAGCTGGGAGTGAAATAACGACATGCAATAAAATCATTTGTGGTTTACAGATTAACGGGAAACGACATGACATCCATAACACCGTTACGTAGTAATAATTACGCAATTAAAACTTTTTACGCCAGAAATGAGATTTCAAAGTAATCTTAATGTCATACATGTATGATAATATTCAAGCGACTAGCAAAGGCTCTGATCAGACTGCGTATATGCTCAGGCTGATCTGAGGCTTTGCTGGTCGCACTTACCACGTTGTTGGAAATCTTATGTCGCGGCTCATGTATTCTATACTGTTTTAACATGTCCCAGATAACTGCGCGTACGTTATTTTTTTTTCTTATTTGAAATTCTCAAACAAAGCATATGTTGTGGGTACTCAAAAGAAGTGTCTCAATGAGACAGTGCTTTTGAGCACACAAAAAATGTTTGGATTGCTGAGCAAGAAAATAGTTGCAATTTTACGCTCATTATTCTGCTTAACTAGACCTAAAGTAAAACCTGTCTTAAGCGGTCACTCAAAAAGAAGACCAAAAATTGGTTTTCAAGACCGATTATCGCTTAATACAGGTCAAAAGTATTGCAAGCATTCTGTAATACTTTCGACCTTCATTAAACTACCATTTGTCTTTAAGATTTTATTTTGTCTATTTTTGAGTGGCCGCTTTAGACAGGTTTTACTGTATGTTGTTTTCTTTGAAGGCTGTTCTCCTGGTGCACTAGTATCCCCTGAAGGCGGGTCTATGATGATACAAGATGGGGATGGAACTAGCTTTATGGCTGAAGCAATCTTCATATGTAACTCAGATTATGAACTGAGTGAGAACAGTTATAGTAGATTTTGTTTGAGTGATGGGTCTTGGAGTGGCACTGACCCAACTTGTGACCCAATAGGTATGTAATTGTTGACTGGGAGAATTTAAACATTTCACAAAAATCCTATTTTATGTAAGCAAAGTAAATTTGTTTGTTTGTTTGATTTGATTCTTTTCGTCCCATCAACAATCTTTCAGTTAAACAGGGACGGATCTTCCTGGGTTGAACCAGTACTAAGCTAGGGTAAATGTGTCTTGCTCAAGGACCATAACGCATTGACGCCGGTGAGGCTCGAACCCGCGGCCCCTCGGTCTCGAGTCAAGCACTCTACCACTGAGCCACTGCGCTCCCTAAGCAAAGTAAAGAAGAAGGCAAAGGTCAATACAATCAAGTAGAACAGTTTATAAATCAACTAACCTGTTATTACTTGACTTTTCACTTACTGTAAAGGCGGCAACTTTAATATTCATATATGGGTGTGGTTCGGCTATTTCATCAAGTAAGGGAAATCAGGTTTAATTTATAATTTGGTAAAGAGTTGATAAGCTTTTTTAGCCGCGCAAACGTGCATGCATTTCATGAAAATTCTAACCGTATAAGAACTGAACTGACATTTATTAACCCTTAAAGCGCATACGAGGGGGGTTCAATATGTAATGAAAACCCATTCATAACTCAATCCACAAACGCGTCAGGATTTTATGTCATATGCCAAATGAAAGATCAAAACGTCGCCGTTATGATGGTGCATGAAACATTATTTTATCTTACCAAATTTAATAAGTTTCAGACTTTTTAAAAAGCACACTAATATACACTGCATATTTTTTTCCGAATTGTAAGGCTGATTTTAACAAAGGTAGAAAAGCATGCTGTATTTTCTAAGACAAACATTTAACATGCATGAATCACATATCCATAGTTTTCTGACTCATTTCCCCTTTATCTGCTATAACGATACAACTTTTGACCGTTACTGATTTCTCGTGCAAACGGTTTTGTTGCATAACCCCCTATTACGTTAACGTCGTTAAAAGCAATGGACGTAACACTAAAATCCGCACGGTTCTTTAAAATCGGAAATGTGGCTTGTACCAGGAAAGGACAATTTTCAATGTATCGAAGTTTCAATACACACAGTGCATAGGCAGCAGACTAGTTAAACTGAAACCAATATCTAGGGGTATCTCATCTGAGTGGTATACCATTTTCGTTTCCTATAATTTTATTGTCTGAAAGTAGCCAGCCAAATTATGTACATATAAATACGTGTAACAATGTCCAAATAATGCACCCAAATGCAAACATCGATGAAACGCGGTATTTTGTCTGATCAATTTCAGTGTAAGCCAGAGATGGCATTCTTTTAAGCGATTTTCTTATGTCAAATGACGTACTTGAGGGTACTTTATGAGTGAGATTAAAGATGGGAATTTTAAAATCGGCTTTATTACTTGCAAATGAACATCAAAGCAACCAGAAAACATGTTACAAATAAGTTTCGAATAAATTTTCGCTATGTATTCGTTCACGTAAAAACAACTCTGTCAATGGAATGCCAGAAAATGTAGCATCAAGGAGGATTTTAACCAAAATAGCAGCCTCAGTATTTCATAGAATATGAAGCAATATCAAAATTTTTTGCAGGTATAAATCACCTATACATGTATATGGATATTTACCCCACGAAGAAGCAGACTGTAAACATCCTTCGTTCATATAGTTATCTGCTTTTGAAAACATTGTTTTATTTCATATCGCAGTGTACTTCAATACCCTATCTTCAAAGTGGCTGGTGTAAATTAGACAAGGAGCTGGACAACTGCAATTTTACATTTATTTAGCCAATAAACAGACCTTTTAATAAAAGTAATAATGAAGTGTGTAAATATAAAACTTTGGAATTTACTGGGCTGTTTTCATTAAATATTGAACGCCCCTCCTAATCACAAAATGTATGCTTTTTGTCGTCCACTAACCTATTTGAAGCCACATAGATAAACAGTGTGAATCCAGATCAGACTGCTCCTGTAGGAGCAGTCTGATCTGGGTCCACAATGCTTGCCTCCTTGCTTATGTAAAATAGACATTTTCAGATGCAGTTATTTTGCTGGCGTTTTAGGGACTAAATCATGACAGAGGTTGTGGCACAAGATGATACAGTTACTTTTGAGTAAAACCACGCCTCCTTTTTCAGCTTTAACCTATGCCTAAGGTTAACTAGTCCTAATTACGCATTCATGAGGCGCCGCCTTTATAGTAAGCAAAAAGTCAAGTTATACAATCAAATAGAACAGATTATAAATCAGCTGAATGTTACAGCTAAACTGCAGCCAAATTTGGCGTAAATGTACATACAGATATATTTAGGAACTGAAATTGACAAATAGATATGAAGTGCTAGACTAATTCTGTTCAAAATGAGGGAAAAATATCAGCTGCCATAAAATGACGCTTTAATGACATTTCTACTGGCAATCTTTGCAAACAGTTTTGCAAAAATAGTTAGTGAGTATGATCAGGAAATACCACAATCACAAACCGCAGACAACCCCGTGGCACCGCGAGGAAGAGCCGCTCAACCATCACGAGACACCAGGAAGACAAATTAAGCAAAGCAACCAGCTCTCTCTTCCCCATCAAGATGATTGCAATACTAGAATAGACATAAAGTAACGTACAACAAAACATAGAACAATTACAGACTCCAACAATGGGAGTAACAATAAACAAAAAGTCAACAACAACAGAACCACCGCCTTAGAACGAACAGCAGCCTAAGCCACCGGGGGGGCGGGGGGGGGGGGCTTAAATGCATTTTACTGGTACCAAATCTTCGCTCTAGATTCTGCTGTTGCTGAAGTACAAGAAATATTCAGCTCGCATGGATGCCATCTATCTAATGCAATGTGTCATCATTGAGAAACACTCTAATCACATTAACACACCATGATGAAACAAAGAAAAAAGCTCATGACTCACAGATAATCAGAGCTAAAGGAAACCTCAAGTTGAGCCACGGTGGGTCCAGCTACAGATAAGCATCAGGCACCGACCCACTGATTAAAGCTTTACGTCAGAGCCGTCATAGAGTCTGAGGCCTGACCCACCGTCGTGCAATTAAAGAGGAAACCATAGCTATAAACCGTGATTGGGTTTAAAACTAGGCATGCAGACTGTCGCATGATATCCTTTTCTAAATTTTATAAATAATACTATGATTTGATATCTAAATTCCAAGTTGTACTTAAATCTCTCTTGCGCCAAGGACTTTCTGAACCTGAATTCTATGGTGAATTGGTGTATAAATTGAAGAAGATTGTTGGCTCTAATATTTTTTCAGCGCAGGTCATTAAAATAATTTCCCATTATAAAAAGATTGGCTATAACATTAATGTATTGCAACATACTGCATGCTTGGTGGTCAACCCAATCACGGTTGGCAATTTTGCTTTCCTCTTTAACTGCACGCCGGTGGGTCTGACTTCAGACTCTATGACGGTTCCTACTTAAAAGCTTATCTATTAGTGAGATGGTAGGGGTCTGATGCTTTGGCTGTTTGTCGGGCCCACCAGGGCTTACCTGTTGGATTTCTTTTGCTCTGGAATTCATTTTTATTTACTGTTGAGTCCTTATCTTTGCTTTATCTCCTTGTTATATCTTGATTCATATGTTCTAGGAGATGATGCATTGATAACTTAGGGGGTCTTTCATGCAAACCAAATATATATGTGTCTTGATCCACATCTGAATGAAAGGTGAGGTTGGCGTGTTCTGAAACCGGTTTAAGCCCTCCAGTAAAATATTTTACTGACCCTTCCAAGGCGGTACTTCTATTGTGGGTCTTTTATGGGTTTTTTTCTGCCTTGTGTTTGCTATGCCTTTGTGCGCGTCTGTTTATATGTGCCTTGTGGTCACCTGCTGGGAAAGGACAGACCTTTTGGCTCTCGTTTGTTTGTCACTTTCCCATTAGTATCCTGGGTCAGGTGTGGTACTTGATTGTATCCATTCCTGATCTTTGCACCATTACTTACAGAAAACCATAGACAGCTATTGCTTTATACATCTCTTCCAAAACAGTACGGTTTACATGCCATATAGACATAGTTTAAAGGTCTATATTTTGGTTTACGAATGGTCATCAGCAGATTAAGTGCAAAGGGACAGATTATTTCATGGCTTAATGTATTTCAATATCTCACCGGACTAAGGGGGCTCCAAGAGGTGACTTACCGTCTGTATAGGTTCACCAAGATAAATATAAATATTTTATCAGGAAATACCTAAACCCTTTAAAGACCTCTTTATCATGCAGGGAGTTCATAATCTATCCTTTGGTCCGCCTAGCATGACACCTAGGGAAAGTCATATACACATTAGTGAGCAGTACCACTTTGAGGGTTTAAAATGTAGGTTTTTAAGTAGTTTGACCTTGATTTTTGATACAAAGATCATATCAGCAGTCAGAAACAATTTTTGAAAAAACACCTTAGGCAATCAGTTTGCGAAATATGAACCATCTATACCAAAACATGTTAGAGATAGTTGCTTTACAAACCATACAACAAGGATTAAAATGTATTTTGAAAATTGTCGTTGGCTCAAATGTCGTATTGGCCATCATTGTACAAATATGAAGCACCTCTGTCAAAAACATACCACTGTAAGACAGAGTTTAATAAGTCTTTGACTACAGGGTCATAGCAATGATATAGAAAGTTATTTGTAATCTACACACCATCGCAATAATTTTGCTAAGTATGAACTCCCTAGGTCAAACAATGAAAGAGGATTTCGCGTAACAAGCCATTAAAGGGGACAGCAACACTAATGACAAGAATGTTTAATCAGAAACAGCTCTATAGACCATTAATTTTGATACAAGTATCATCAAAATTGGTAGAAAAATTGAGAAGTTATGGGCCTTTAAAGAATTCAATATGGCCAACATTTAGCCGCCATTTTGAATATTTAATTAGTTTTCAGAATTTTTTCAACAGCCTAATTTTTAGTTATCAATACTATCACAGCATCTGTGTTTCAGCTTATATGCAGCTTTATACATAAGGAAAATCTTTTAGTAAAGATAATTGCAAGTAATCCACTGGTTTGTCTTTTTTTTGATTTGGCATATTCAATTAGGCTGTGTGACGTCAAAAATAGGGCCGCGTCCATTTTAGTCCATTTGCAAATATTCAAACGCCCACAACTTCCACGATTTTCAACCGATTTAGATGAAATTGGTACCAAAATGCATGGTTTATTAAGATATTTATATACAACATAGTCATCAGCAGGGTTGCCATCCCCTTAAACTGATTGCTAACATATCTGATCTTGTCTCTTCACTCCAATGGTAAAGTGGTGATAAGAAATCCATGTTGTAATATGCATACCATAGACAATAATTGTGCCATATATGAACACCCTCGGTCATCGAAATGTGAGAAGAGTTCAGGTTATGAGTCGTATTAAAGTTTTTGACTGAATTTGAACTTGACCTTTAATAATATGAAAACCTTCCGTGCCATCTGCAATCCATAGGCAAGTGTTATGCCAAATATGAACATTGAGGCATAGAGTTAAATGGAAAGTTCTTGTTATAGCAATAGCATAGTTTCTGCTAAGCAGATTTAGGAAAACAATTGGTGATGTACAAACTCCATGCTTCTGTTAATTATTTAATACCAAAAGGCTTAACATATTATTGTTGTATGTACTGGCAATCTGTGCAAAATATAGACAATAGATTAAACTAAATCTAATCATGGGACTAAATAATGATGTCAAATGATAAAGCAGGTACTAACATTCCGCAGATAATACATTCCTATGTATTACATCAAAATAGGCCTAATTGTTTGATGAATAGCTGATTTGGTTAATATGCTGTTTTGATTTCTTTTTAATTATTTGCACTATTTGAATTTATTTTCACCCAGCAAACTTTTGTAATGTATGATTGTTTGAATGAGGGTGCCCTTCTTCAAAGCCTAATAATGAATCGCAGTTCATGTTTTGAAAAGCAATTCCAGTGGTTTCATAATGTACAGTTAAAATAATTTCCTTAATATATCACAATCCTATTTTACAGGTAGGGAGATAGGGAGAGGTTCCACTTCAACTGAGCTGCGATTTTTGCTCTATCAATAGGTTATATAGAGAAAACATTACAAAAAAAGTCATGCCAAAAAACAAAATGCCCCTAAATTTTGATTATTGGTATATAACATCACCTATTGTTACTCTACCAACATTGTACAACTTGTGGTTATGAGGTCAAAATGGCCTCATCCTGGAGGACACAGAGTTTACATGGACTTACACATTAAAAACATATAAAAATCCTCTTGTTTGAAACCATTATGTCTAGATCCCTGATATTTGATAAAAAAAGCATCAGCCAGTAGACCATATTAAATTTGCTAAAAATAGAGCTCTGGGGACAAAAAATAACCCCACCAGGGGGTCACAAGGAGCATGGCCAGTTTTCAGTAGATACATATAGATTGGAGGTTTTAAACAAAACTCATGTGAGCGATCACTTGGTCCCGTTTTATTGCGTGTCAATACTATATTATAATTCACAGAACATGATAAATGTTGTTTCCATTTAAAATGTTTACTATATGTACGTCATGTTCTTAATATGAAAATGCTTAGATATACACTGCTCAAAAAATTTAAAAGAACACCTGATTATCTTTCATAGGTGATAATGTTAACCCCTGCGCTATAGACAGGTCATACATTTCACTAGACAATAAGGTAGAAACCCAGTTTCTTTTGATAACTTTGCAAAGAGTCAAAGTATTGGATCAAAACAATCGCTGCTCAAGTCCATGGCTCAATTTTTTTAGTTTTTAATATTCTTGAAAATGGTAATTTTTTCTGGAACTCTGTAGAATCTTCTGATTTTTTAATAGTGTAACCCAATGATTTCTGCAACATTTAAAGGCTATTGAATGAACAGAAATGATGGTGGTGTAGTGTTTGATTAGAAAATGTCTTTAAATTTGGCTTTGAAAAAAGGGGTAATTTTTATTCTAACGCACCTCGCATATAGAGCTCATGTTAAAAATTGTGATATATCAAACAATAATTCACAGTGAAGTGTGTGATACTGGAAATTCTAACACACCTCGCCTATAGAGCCAACGGTAACAAACTGTGATATATCGGACAATAATTCACTGCTAAAGTGTGTGATAGCTGACGTCACTGAAAAATGACGTCATTCATGGCGTTAGACGGTGTAACGTCGTTTTTACGCTTGAAAGACGTTACAATTACATGTAAGTGTATGCGACGTGGTCTAAGTATTGGCGGGAGTTCTTCAGTGCAATGGCGGAAAGTTGGAAGAAGCTGAAGACTTCGAATGTGTTTTCGTCGTTTATTGTGTGTTAGAATCGAAATAGATCAGCTCCATTGCGTGAATTGTTGAGTAATAATTCACTGTTTGCCGGTCAGTTGTATGAAGATAAATCACTCGCGCTGCGCGCTCGTGATTTGATCTTCTTTACAACTGACCTCCAAACAGTGAATTATTACTCAACAATTCACTGTTGGAGCTGATCTATTTCTTAAATGACGGCATTCATGGCGTTAGACGGTGTAACGTCGTTTTTACGCTTGAAAGACTTTACAAATACATGTAAACGTATGCGACATAGTCTAAGTATTGGCGGGAGTTCTTCAGTGCAATGGCGGAAAGTTGGAAGAAGCTGAAGACTTCAAATCACTGATTGTCGGTCAGTTGTATGAAGATAAATCACTTGCGCTACGCGCTCGTGATTTGATTTTTTTTACAACTGACCTCCAAACAGTGAATAATTTCTCAACAATTCACTGTTGGAGCTGAGCTATTTCTTAAACAAAATCCATTTTTACATAAAGCGCTCCATGGAGACTTCTGGAAAGGGGTTATTTCATTTTTGTCAAGAAACATCATCCTTGATCTATACCAAACTTATCACAAGTCAAACATGTTTCACCTTATTCATCCAACTCTTGAAATGAGTCGGACTATGAGTGCATTTGTATTGTGATCAATGGCAAAACAAGCAGTGTTCCTTTAAATGTTTTGAGCAGTGTATATGCAATAGCAATACACGCATTTCCCAAAATATACCTCAATGTAAAATGTCAGATTTTGAGGCGAAAACGGAAATATTTTGGCAGGTTTTAAAAGTATACATGATAGGATATGTGTTAGTTGAGTAATGCAGCAGCAAATCTAAAATAAGATAAAAAAATAACCTATAAATTTTAAAACTTTACCTATCAGATCACAAGAATTAAATTAAATTTTATACAAATACCGAGTTTCACCAAAAATAAAGGCATTTTATTTGTGACTTTGACTTCATAGTAAAGTCAGGGTATGATTATATAAAGCTCAATGATCATTTTTAGACTATCTGTGCTGGTGTTGTGTATATGTTGCTTCAAATAAGTTTCAGAAATTCGCAATTTCACCTTTAAATTTAACATCACTGACCCTCTTTGAAAAAGTAAATCCGGCGATCCAAGAGCCTTTAAAATCTTGCCATACAAATCATGCAATCGTTTTTTTTTTATTTTACTTATTGGGAGGGGTTCTGCCTTAATTAAGTGACTTTTGTCAGTTTTTTGCTCTACCATAAGTACCATATTTTATATTGGAAAAAACGTGATGAAGACTTCCAGAATATCCTGAATTTGCTGTTATGCAAAATGATGATGTCATTTTAACACTACAATGACGTCACCGATCGACGTGCGACCATCGTGCGGCCGACGTGCGGCTATTTGTTTTTTATCTTTCCCACAGCATGGTATCGGTATGTGAGATAGAATTATCTCACATGGATAAAAAGAACGGAACTCCCTATCTGGTGTGCGAGAACAATTAATGAACATTGGTTTAGACATTGGGCAAAAATTTTAACATTTCATCATCCAAAAACTGTATTGTTATTCCTGACATAACTGTCTGCAATAGCTAATCCCAAGTTCCAGTCTCCTCCCCAATATTTCTTTTTTTCTATTTCATTCATCGATTTCTTTGCTTTAGACATCTGTATTCAGTCAAAGCTTTTGCATACCCGACACATTTCATATCAGTATCAAGCTATAAAGCATTTAGTTTTTGTTCCTTTTGCTTATGTTTTTGTCATAGATTAAATAAATATCAACTGTTTGTATACAAAATCCAACACAGGTTTCAAATGAGATTAAATGTATACACTGAAACGAAGTTATAAGTAGTCACTTTTCAACTTCTTTTTTTCTGACTAAGCCCTAGTGATATTGAAATGAATTTTTGCCCAAGTATGTGCGTTGTAATGGACTAAAGTTAAGCGATGTTTTGGAAGAGTTTTCTATCACTTCACGATTTTTGGGTTCAAAAATGCAAAAATCAACTTTTTGAAGAAAATAAGCGTTTTGAGTGCAGTTTTTATCAAATTTAAGTACAGGTGATTGCAAACCTGCCTAGTCGACTTGAAAAAACACCAAACACTTAGAATTTTGCTTATGACTGATTTTTTATGAATTTTTAAAAATTGATAATTTCTCAAATTTTCCGAAATTTTCGGAAATAATCAGCTGCACATACTAAAATCATTGTATGTGTTTTATTTTATGTTATTATGTTTGACAAAACACCATGCCACTTGATTAGCCCATTTTCTAACGATAATTTTTACTAATTTGGTATCCACTTCCGATTTTAACTAGAAACTTTAAAGGTCATTTAAATGGCATTTGTTACAGATTTCTTTTAATTTTTAAGCAGAACAGTGACGCCAATTCATAATAAAGAACCCCTGAAAATTGCACTGCTGTGCCGCAAATATCAAAGCGTACAGAGCAATGCAAAGTGAGTATGCAAACTGCATGGTAACGCTAAAAATCTTTTGATTAAGTTGTTGACCGTGGCTGTCTTCATGTTAACGTAGAAGAGAAATGGAGTGTTTAATTGTCAAAAACACTTTTGATTCTTTTCATCTTATATCACAGCTGTTATAAACATCTTCAAACTAATTAAAATATAAATGGATAACGTATCTGATGAATAGTTTATGTCTCACTAAAAAGTGTGACTTTTTGAAATGATGGTACCTTTACTCGGACCTCGTCTGTGCAAGGTCTACCAGTCATTTTGAAACGACATAACTTGCAGAGTCTTGATAAAGCCTTTGACCTTTTTATAGAATCTAAATTTTGTGAGAGCGATTTTTACTTTCTGAACGGGAGCAAAAATTGTATTGTGGCTACTTATAACTTCGGTTCAGTGTATGATCGCTTCTTCAATTTAATGAGCCAGATTGTATTGAATACGCCAATTTCACATCTTATACAGAAAACCCCAGAAGAAGAAAGAAATAAATAAACTTTAAGCTTTCGTTCTAATACCCACATTATTTGTATTATGTTTGTTATTGTATGTAAGCATATGTTAGAAAATAAATATATTTAAACTAAAACAACAAACAATGCAGCCGATAAGCGGAGAAAAACACACACATACAAACTGAATACTAAACAAACACACAATCAAACAACCAAAACATGAAATGAAAAATTATAAATTTTAAAGTAAAAAAGAAGGTAAATATCAGGAATCCATACAATCAAGCACCACACCCGACCCAGGACACCATATTGAAAAGTGACAAAAACACGATAAACGTCACAAACAAGAGAGCCAAGAGGTCTGCCCTTTCCCAGCAGGTGACTACAAGGCCGCAATGAACAGACAGACGGGAAAGCATGACAAACACGAAACATAAATAACTAAAGATCCACAAAAGAAGAACAATGTCAAAAAACCATGTTGTGTCTAAGGTGAGTGTTTGTTCTGTGTTCTATTATACAGTTATTTCATGCCTCTTTGTAGTATAGTCAAAACTATTACCCCGAGGTGCCGTGGACGACCGGTTGCACTATTGCTCGAGGCCGAAGGCCGAGTGCAATAGTGCATCAGGTCATCCACGGTACCGAGGGGTAATAGTTTGACTATACTACAAACAGGCATGAAATAACTGTTTTATTACCCAACCCATTTGATGAAATACTTAGCAGCGTTTCTTGAATGGAGTTGGGTTAGACATTGCGGTTTTGTTGCAATACAGAAAATTTCACCAAATCTCCTCAATTTTGGTTTTTAAATGTTCCGCTCATTCTAACTAAGAAAACAAGTACCCACACTTAATGTTTCTGACCATAAACAACGGAGTTATTGGAGTTTAAAGTTGCCAAACCATGCCTCATTTTCACCATTGTTGCATAACGTCTCATTTCATAAACGAATCGTACGCGCATCGTCGTCGCGCATGATAATAAGCGCCTGTGTGTTTTTAACAGGGAAGCGGGAAACCAACCCCATGGTATAGTGCCAGTCTATAGTCATATTTATTGACCGGTGGAATAGTTCAGTGGCTCATGACATAGCAAAACATAGACAATTACACCGTATATAGACGGTTGGGTAATAATAACTTTTACTTGTCGAGTATTACTTGACTTTTCGCTTACTGTAAAGGCGGCCACTTTTATATTCATATCTGGGTGTGGTTCGACTAGTTCATTTTATTTATAATTTGGTAAAGAGTTAATAAGCTTTTTGGGCCGCGCAAACGTGCGTGCTTTTCATGAAAATCCTAACCGTATACAAACTGAACTCACATTTATTAACCCTTAAAGCGAATATATTTACAAAATGTATGTTTTTGTCGTCCACTGAAATATTTGTAACCTCATAGACAAATAGTGTGGACCCAGATCAGACTGCTCCTGTAGGAGCAGTCCGATCTGGGTCCACAATGTTTCCTCTATGCTTATGTTAAATAGACATTTTCAGATGCAGTTATTTTGCTTGCTTTTAAGGACTAAATAATGTGTTTTGCGTCTATACTGAGATAATGGCGCAAAATGATATAGTTACTTTTTAATAAAACCACGACTCATTTTCAGCTTTCACCTATGTCTAAGGTTTTCCAGTCCTAATTACGCATTCATGAGGCGCCGCCTTTACAGTAAGCGAAAAGTCAAAGAATAAACACGACAATGCATGTCACAAGAAGACAACAATAAACAAACTACTGTCGTGCCAACCAAGAGTGAAAGTGACGTAATAGTTTGTTTACAATTGCTAAGCAAAACACTTACGTATACACTTCACTTGGACTAACGCAAATCGATAGATCACTTGTGTATTAATGCTATCCTAAGGATAGGATTAATACACAAGTGATCAATCGATTATAAGCCCTTTATAACTCTGTAAATAAAACATGACGTCATAGTCACTCTTGGCTGGCAGAGCTGTAATTATTATAAAACCCACTTGCTGGCCTTCATCCCTTATTTCTTTATAAATTCTTCCTATAGTGAAATGCCCCGCTTTAACAGACCCTGAAGGTGGTGAAGTGGACCTCGAAGGACCTCAGGTAGTTGGCACCATGGCAACCTACACTTGTCCATATGTGCTGGCTGATGGAAATGAATTCAGATTTTGTCTAGTGGGTGGCACTTGGAGTGGAATGGAGCCGACATGCATAATACCAGGTTAGACTGTATTGCTTGTAATTGTTACTGTTTATTCTCTGGAAAATGTCTACAGGGAAGATAAGTAGGTAGCGACCACAAGAAACTATCATAAGTATGAGGGTGGGATAGAAAAATCCGTCCAACCATCACCTATTGGCATCACGAGGCTTGTCGAGTGATGACAATCTGTGATCGCGAGGGATGGATTTTCTATCCCATCCTCATTTGAATTATGGATTCTTTTTCTTGCTCACCACTTAATACCTCATTTATATTGGAAAATGATCTTGTGCTCGTTTTTTATCTTTCCCTAGGGCTGGTATGGGTGTGTGAGACAGAAATATCTCACATGGGTAAAACAATGGAAACCTGGATCTGGTGTGCGAGAAACAAACTTGTCTTATGGTTTCTAACCAGATCCAACACAAACAGGACTACATAACCACAGAAGATGTGCAGTTGCTTGAAACTGAGGATATACGAAGTAGAGGAAACTTGTAATCAATTATCAGTCAGGTGCATAACTTCCAAAAGTTAAAAAATATATCACTTAAAGCAGTAAACTTTTTTAGCAACAAATACAAAAGTAGCCTGTTGGAGTGAATCGGTCTTTTTTCATCTTCATATTTCGGAGTTACTGCTATTTTCACGGCCATGTGGGTAATTTTATCTGAAAGACCTATTACATAACTTTACGATTATACAATAAATTTGTGTACGCATCGTCTAGAAATTTGTACGCAAGGTCATTGAAGATCAGAAAATAAGCTACTTTTTAACTTGAATAAGTTATATTTTTGACGTCCTAAAATTTGACCTTGGCGTAAATAATTTCAGATATAACCTAAATAAGTTACTTTCGATGGCCTCACTGTGAAATCATTGTTGAAAAGACACAATTTTAACTTCTTCAAGCGATATATATTGTAACTTATACAGGTTATGCCCCTGACTGATTATAGAGAGAAAACAAAGAAGATTATCAACTGCACTGTCACTGCACATCTGTATTCTCTCATGGTCAATTGTACAGGGGATGGGCCATAAATTTTGGAATGAAGTCATTAGCTAGG
The DNA here is from genome assembly GCA_964019695.1 of Loripinus fragilis. NCBI lineage: Eukaryota > Metazoa > Mollusca > Bivalvia > Lucinida > Lucinidae > Loripinus > Loripinus fragilis. The sequence continues at coordinate 5,412,876 of OZ026525.1, forward strand.
GAATGAAGTTGGGAAAAATACTGTCTGAACAAGAAAAAAAAATAGATGGCACTAAGCATTTTAATGATTTTCTTCAAAACCAACTATAAACCTGACAAAAGTAACTTAAACTTCGGACATCAGACTCTATGACGGTTCCGACTTAATCCTTATATATTGATGAGATGGTAGAGGCCTGATGCTTTGGCTGTTTGTTGGGCCCACTGGGGTTTACCTGTTGGATCTATTTGGCTCCGGTATTCAGTTGTATTTTTTACTGTTGAGTCCTTATCTTTGCTTTATCTCTTTTTAGCTAAACATCTATGTGTCTTGATCCACATCTGAACTAAGGGTGAGGTTTATGCAGAGTTAAACCGGTTTAAGCCCTCCAGTAAAATATTTTACTGACACTTCCAAGGCAGTACTTCTTTCGTGGATCCATCATGCTTTTTCTGTCTTGTGTTTGCTATGCCGTTGTGTGCGTCTGTTTATATATGCCTTGTGGTAACCTGCTGGGAAAGGGCTGACCTCTTGGCTCTCGTTTGTGGTGTCTGACTGTGAGTTTGTCACTTTCCCATTGGTATCCTGGGTCAGGTGTGGTACTTGATTGTATCGATTCCTGATCTTTGCACCCTTACTTACTTTAAAACGAAAACGGGAACTAATTTATATAACAACCGAGTAAACAGCTCTTTCCTAAAAGGTGCCCATCGCATCGGTCGATATTACCTTAACTGTTCAATGACACTCCATGTCCACCTCAACATAAGTCAATAATTGTATAGTACTGATTGAAGGAACTATCTGAGTGGAATAGATCAGTAGTAGAACATTCTTGGTTTGACCTTCGGCTGGGGGTACTAATTCATACAGGATCCTACAGGAGTGCTCATGTTTTATTGAATTTATTAAACGAGTTGGGGAAATAAAGTTAATAAATTCAATAATACAATTGCAGGAATGTTAGAATATATTTATCATATGACATTAAAACTATTCTTTATAAGTAAGTAAGAGTGCAAAAATCAAGAATCGATACAATCAAATATCACACTTGACCCAGGATACCAATGGGAACGTGACAAGCTCACAAACCCAAAAAGCATAAACGTTAGAATTTTGCCGTATGCGAGATGTTTAAAAGCGTCATTTCATAAAGTTTCCCGAACAACTGTAAATCACTAGTGGTTTATCAATTTTATTGCATAGAGAAATTTACTTTTTTGAGGTGAATACCAAATATATTTCATCGAATGTGTTGATACATCAGAATTTTCATGAGTGCGCAGCACAAATAAAAATTTCAATGTTTTCCACTCACGAGATGGAATATATTTGGTATTTACTATAAAAAGGTAAATTTTTATTTAATTTTATTCTTTTTAGAAGATTAACAGCTAATCAATGTGTTAGCCCTGCTTCGAACCGAATCACAATAATGTAAAAGAAGACAAAGGAGGGTATAACTATAGAATCTGTCCGCCATAATTTGTTTGGTTCATTGGGCAAATTTGCTTGAACATAGATTACATCGAAGTACTGTAAAATGTTTAACATTTATTATGATGGTTAGGGTTAGGGTATTGCTTGGTAGCTGTCATATTCAATCTAGCTAGTGAAAGCATGGGCCAGATAAGTGGCGGACATATTCTATAGTCGATTTGTGACAGAATACCTGGATCAATCAATATGATCTATAATCACCAGGACTTACAGATAAAAAGAAATTTATTCAGGGTCAAAGTGACTAGGTCTGCAACTATGAACATGTGTCGTTTTTTTATTTTCTTTTTAAATCATTTGTAAAAGTAGAATTAAGTTATGTTTTCACTATGAATCTGTTCACTATAGCTAAAAACTGCACAGTAAAGTGAATAATCCTATAAAAACAGGTGTGTTTTCGCTTGCTGGTAATTATTTGCGTCCCTCCAATAATTATAGGCAGCTAATTTTAACATAAATACGGATGTTTTGATACTGATAAGTTGTTAAGATTTACGAAATTGGTAAAATGTATACCTGAATTTTAGTTTTTGACTGTGTTCTTGAAAAATAGAAACATTAGTTCTAAAATTAAAAGATCAAAAGTTACAGACTATGCAGCTTTAAGTCTTAATATGTGTGTAACCAGCCAGGAGGAATTTAAGCAATGTCGTTTATAAAATAAGTCCAAGATGCCAACAGACAAGAGACCTGGTCCAAACCAGCTAAGATCCAGGCCATCATAGAGTCTGACACCCGATCGACAGGCGTACAATTAAAAAGCGCTGCAAAGTTAACAAACATGATTTGGTTATTCACTGTCACTGTTATTAGACTGTCACATGACATTTAAATTATAGTCAATACGTTTATGACGTAATATAGACGTATTATTATTATTTGAAACTGGTCAGGAAAAAATCTGTCGAACCAATAATCCTTTTGAATTTGCACTTTAAAATAGTGAGTATGATCAGGAAATACCACAATCACAAACCGCAGACAACCCCATGGCACCGCGAGGAAGAGCCGCTCAACCATCACAAGACACCAGGAAGGCAAATTAAGCAAAGCAACCAACTCTCTCTTCCCCATCAAGATGATTGCAACATTAGAATGGACATAAAGTAACGTACAACAAAACATAGTTAAGTTGCCATCAAATTCTGGTTCTGATAGGCCTTTATGTATAACGATTTTAATGGGACATTAAATTTTGAAACCAATTCAGGGTGTCTGCGATAGAACTTGGAAATATCTTCCTATGCCTTATGATATCCATTGTCCTGTTTGACAAGTTTAGCAGTTAAACATTTATGCCGTTGTATGTGATTTCCAACAATGTGGCATTTTGACATGTGTAGACTCAGACGATTCTGTGCAGCCTCCTTTTAAGCTTAGAAACTCCAAATGGTGTTCAGTCAGTAGCTTAATAATCATAGAATACTCAAGCGACTAGCAAAGGCTCTGATCAGACTGCGCGTATGCGTAGGTTGATCTGAGGCTTTGCTGGTCGCACATACCACATTGTTGGAAATCCCATGCACTGGCACATTTATTATGAGCATTTAAGTCATCTGTTTGGCTATACATATACACTCAATAGAAGGAACGACATGAATCATCAATATCCAAAAATGGAACATTTACCTCATGTATATCAAAATCAGTCATCGAGTTTATTATCATTAGAGGAAACAAAACCATTAAAAAAAAGATGTAAATCCCTAAAGTTGCCTCTGTATCCGTAATATTAGCTTTAATCAATTACAGTTCAGGGCCCAGAACTACAATGCATCCTTAAAGTAAAGGAAGACTTAAGTTAAGTATTGATTTTTTCCGGATGCGAAATATAACGTTTCAAACTGATTAAAATCAAAATAGTTTCATTTTTTCTGAAGATCACAATCATATCTTTGACCACAAGTGCCACATCAATCCAGACAATTTGTTTAGCAATTAATATAGCATGTTGAAATATCAATACTTAACTTAAGTCTTCCTTAACTTTAAAGGGAAAACTCGCACTTTTTTCAAATCCATTTATTATAGAGTTTACAGTATGGCAGGAATAATCCCTCATTAAAAGTTTGTGAATGCCCTTCTATTAGCATGTAATTAATCACTTTTGCTTGTCCTTGGCAGTCTGGCCATTCGCAGGTCAAATCTCTACACAAGAAATCTGGAAGCACTTCCTCCTGCTTACACACTACCAAAGCATAATCATAAATCAGTCTAAAGGCAAAACATCATGTTTCAGAGTAATGCTTTGAGCAGTGTGTGCATTGATGAGTATGTTTTGATACTTGGCCCATATTTAATGATTGGGTCGCCAATTACGATGAATCAACACAAAAGTCAATAATTACGTGAAAATTGCTAGTTTGATGGTGAACCAATAGGTAAACTGATAAATATAATACTAAAGTAAGAAAAAGGACAAAGGTCAGGAATAGAGTTCATGTTTTTTGGCATCAAGTTTACCAGGCTTGGCTTCGAGCGCTCAGCAACGCGGCTAAAGCCTCGTGATTGACCATGGGTTCTCCAAGCCTTGCCTGGTAAACTTGATATCAAAAGACACTCACCTTGTATTTTCTATTTATCAGTCACCCCTAATATTAACTGAATTGTCTCAACATAACCTAATAAACGTTTCCTATCTCACCGCATGTTACCTTTATCAGGTCATGTGACGTTGCACTTTTGAATGACGTTGCTAATGACGCTGAATCAACACAAAAATAAAAAATTACAACATATTCGCAAATTTGAAGAGTGTGCAATAATGGGTAAACTGATAAACAGAATACCAGGTTCGCGTCTTTTGATATCAAATTTACCAGGGTCGGCTTTGAGAACGCATGTTGAATCGCTCGGCCGGTCTCGCAATGTCAACAAGCGTTCTCAAAGCCTTGCCTGGTAAACTTGATATCAGAAGACACTCACTTTGTTTTTTCTATGTCTTGAACTATACTTTCAGAGTGTGATCCTGGCTTTACACCTTACGAAGATTCATGCTACCGCCTGTTTACAGATCCGAAAAGCTGGGGAGATGCTATGGTAAATAGAAAAGACCCCATTTTAATCCATTTTGCATATATATTATAATAACATTGCCCAAATTTTATTCTGGGCCAGGGCCTTACATTTCAAATGGGGTTAATTCTTGGAACATTTACAGAATTTTGGAAATTTCATATTTGTTTTATCTGCAAACACTCCAGACTCACACTGGTAAATGTATACGTTGATTTGCCAGTATTTACGCGTATTGCTGGTACTTCATAGACCGGATGTGGTAGATATTGGTGTTAATACTATATAAAGAAACATGCCATATGCCAAAAGGACTATAGTATTAGATCATTTTTAAGTATTCACCATGCACATGGCGATTTATGTAAGCATTTAGGAATAGATTCCAGTACGGATCATCCTGCATTTAGGAATTGATTCGAGTACCGATCAGGATGATCGGTACTCGAATCTATTCCTAAATGCTTACATAAATCGCCATGCACATACTGAATACTTAAAAATGATTGAAGTCTATAGTCCTTTTGGCATATGGCATGTTTCTCTATATAGAATTAACACAAATATTTACCACATCCGGTCTATGAAGTACCGGCAATACGCAGAAATACCGGCAAATCGACGTATACATTTACCATTGTGAGACTGTCAAGATGGCTTTGCCGCAAATACAGAATACTGGGTAAGAATGGGTAAATCAGTGAAGAATATTATTGTTTTACAATGTTTTTTCGAGTGTCAGCTACCTTTTGAAAGTATACTTAAATAAAGCTGTTTGATGCAAATGTAATATAGTTGTTTAAGTTGCACAAGTATTAGCTTTTCAAAAAAGCTGGCGGTCGTTTAGCCCTATCATTGTATGTATTCTTACCCACTACATGCTTCCATTTTGAACTTCTAGAGCTTGTACATGTAGATTTATTCTAAGCTCTGATTGTTAACATCTGAACTGTGATTTGTCACCATTTAACACATGCTTCCAGCGAGGATGTTGCTTGATCTTTTGAAAGCACCTGGCTTATGCATGGTATGTTTTGGTAATATATCTAGCATGCGAAACATTTATGGAAAATCATTTGACAACACTAGACAGCAAATTTTTCTTAAAAGTTATGCCAGAAAATCAAGATCACAGTGGTCGCTTAACTGTATATGTACAGAGTCCGTGACCCCAAGATGTGTTCATAAACCAATTTTGGGATTCCTAGGATTTATGTTCGTGACACAATTTTTCTAGATCTGATGGCAGTGGTTAAGGTGCGTGACGATCCATGTCCCTAAATGCATTGATACACGAATTTTGGCATTCCTACCGAAAATAATATAGGATATATACTCCAGATATGATATGAACACTCAAACACTTAGGACACTAAGGACAGGCAGTTTGATTACTATATGCCTCCCTTTGGGGAATAAAACCAGTTTGTCATGACCATCATAAGAAAGTGCCTGAATTCATAGTAATTCTATGCGATCAGATGTGAATCACAATCATGTAAGTACGTTTACTGACGTGAAGTTCGCTCGCACGCTTTGCCAATCAAGGATGTTTTGACTTTGGGACGTTTCACTTTCGCCAGATTTTTTGAAAAGCTAATACTTATTGCGTTTATATAAGAAAATTACATTCGTAAACGAGCTTGCCTCGCGCTATAGGTAGCCCTACAGATTTCAGGAACAGTTTACTTCGCGCTGAAGGTCAACCCACGATATTTGGTACCCCACTCGTTGTTCGGCAGCGAATAAAATATAGCCTGAGCACGGCATAAAGGTTTGGTTAAAACCTGAATTTGATGTATGTTTTGATTGAAGTTTATAGAAGTGGCCGGCCATGGCCGACCGCAAAAAGATCATAAGGAAGTAAAGTAAGTAAGGATGCAAAGATCAGGAATCGATACAATCAAGTACCACACCTGACCCAGGATACCAATGAGAAAGTGACAAACTAACAGTTAGACACCACAAACGAGAGCCAAGAGACCAGCCCTTTCCCAGCAGGTGACCATAGGCACATATAAACAGAAGCGCACAAAGGCATAGCACACACAAGACAGAAAAAAACATAAAAGATCCACAAAAGAAGTACCGCCTTGGAACGGTCGGTAAAATATTTTTACTGGAGGGATTAAACCTCCAGTAGGTAAAAGTCAAATTTAAGTTTTGTATATGAACTTGAAACATGTATTTTGCAATTTGAACAAACAACACAGCATCATCAGCATAAGATTAACACCAAGTAATAATATAAATGTGGGCTCATTTAAGAGCAGCGAAATCATTTAAAGGCAAATTGGTCTGCCAGACTGTATTATAGAGCTTTTGGGTCACTGTAAAAACGGTAGCTTTAAAATTCATATCAGGGCGTGCTTCGCTATTTCAGGTTCTATTTATATTTCAAAGAGTTACTATGTTGTTTAAGCCGCACAAACGGAGGCCTACGTGCTTTTCAGGAAAATCGTGACCGTTTATACACCGAACTCACATCTTAACATTTGTAAGAGCAGTCTGATTTGGGTCTACACTGTTTGCCTCTATACTATGTTAACTAATAAACAGATGTTTTCAAATGTAGTTATTTTGCTGGTGTTTTAAGGGGTAAATCATTGCTGTGTGTTTACTGTCTTTAGTGATGTGTTATGGCGCAAGATGATGCAGTTACTTAGGAATAAAATCTTCCCGTATTTTTGGAATTTACCTATGTCTAAGGTAGACTAGTCCTTATTGGTACCATCTTTACATTGACCCAAAAGTCTTATAATACAGTTTCGAATAATAAATTCTCTTCAGAGGTCCCAAATGATGAGACAGAGAACGAATGATATTGCTTGATGCAATATGGAGTCAATCTTAAATTAGGAATGAAGGCAAAGATCAGGAACCAATACAATCAAATACCGCATCTGACTCAAAACACCATATGTCCAAAATGTGACAAAACACAAGAAAATATCAAATACAAGAGAGCCAAGAGGTCAGCTCTTTCCCAGCTGGTGATCACAAGGCTACAAGGATAGACATGACGGCATGAAAGACACGAAACACAAATAACATAAAAGGTCCACAAACATAAAGGAGCCAAAAAAGAAGGATCACCTTGGAACGGTCAGTAAAAACAATTTTACTGGAGGGCTCAAGCATGTTTGACGGCGCCAACCTCACTTTTATTTTTCATGTCGATCAAGGCAAATAGATGTTTGGTTCGCATGAAAGATCCCTAACTTATCGATGTATTTTCTCCTATCAAATACAAATTGAAGTATAATAAGCAGATGAAACTAAGATAAGGACTCAACAGTATTATACACCTGAATACTGGAGTATAAGAAATTGATCATTTTAACCCCGATGGGCTCGACTAATGACACAACATCAGGCTATAACCCTCTCACCTTTATATATATAATAAGTCTTTAAGTCGCAGCCATCGAAGTCTGAGGTCCGTGCCGTCGACGTGCAATTAAAGAGTAAAGGAAAGTTGCCAGTCGTGATTGGATTGACCACCATGCATGTACTCTGTCGCAATACATTAATCTTATAACTTATCAACTTATAATGAAAAATTAGCCACCGCATGTGATTTCCAACAATTTAGACAAGTGTAGACTTACAAACTCCAAATGATGTTCTGTCAGTAGCTAAACATAAATAGAATATTCAAGCGGCGAACAAAGGCTCAGATCAGATTGCGCGTATGCGCAAGCTGGTCTGCGCCTTTGCTTGAGGCACATACCACATTGTTGAAAATCCCATGTCATGGCTCATACTATTTTACCAAAGTCTTTTTAAAGTCTAATATCGAAATGGGGTCCAAATAGCTAAAACTTGTTTAGATATATAATTGCTTATATGTCACCGCATCGCTACTCCTCTAACTGGTTTCTACATGTAGCTCCGTTGGCTTTACAATATATTGGGCAATGGCATACGATGGGGTGATACAGTGACCTGAAAGAGTATACCTATATTATTACCCAACCCCCAATATACATGACAATGGAATAGCTTTTGCTATATGCCCATACTAGAACTTAATTGGCACTTGGCTGAGCAATATACACGTAACACTACTAAATATGACGTCACCAGCCAGTCATTAGTTTTGATTATTACCCAACCGTCTATATACGGAGTAATTGTCTATTTTTTGCTATGTCATGAGTCACTGAACTATTCAACCAGTCAATAAGTTTGACTAATGACTGGCACCATACCATGGCCTGGTTACCCGCTTCTCTGTTAAAAACACACACAACAACAACAACAACAACAACAGGCGCTTATCGACATGCGCGACAACGATTCGCGTACGATTCGTTTATGAAAGAAGACGTTATGCAACAATGGTGAAATTAAGGCATAGTTTGGCAACTTTGAATTCCAATCACTCGGTTGTAATGGTCAGAAACATAAAGTGTGGGTACTCGTTTTCTTAGTAAGAACAAGCGGGACATTTTGATACCAAAATTGAGCAAATTTGGTGAACTTTTCTGTGTTGCAACAAAACCGCATCGCCTATAGCAACTCTATGCAAGAAACGCTGTTAAGTATTTCATCAAATGGGTTGGATAATAAAACAGCTATTTTATGCCTGTTTGTAGTATAGTCAAACAATTGCCACTCGGTACCGTGGACGACCCGATGCACTATTGCACTTGGCCTTCGGCCTCGTGCAATAGTGCATCGGGTCGTCAACGGCACCTTCGGGTAATAGTTTTGACTATGCTACAAACAGGCATGAAATAACTGTATATTATTACCCAACCCCCTATAAACATGACAATGGAATAGTTTTTGCTTTCTGCACAAACTAGAACTCAATTGGCACGTGGCGGAGCGACATGCACTTAACACTACTAATATGACGTCACCAGCTGGTCAATAGTTTTGATTATTACCCAACCGTCTATATACGGAGTAATTGTCTAATTTTGCTATGTCATGAGTCACTGAGCTATTCCACCGGTCAATAAATATGACTATAGACTGGCACTATACCATGGGCCTGGTTTCCCGCTTCCCTGTTAAAGACACACAGGCGCTTATTATCATGCGCAACGACGATGTGCGTACGGTTCGTTTATGAAAGGAGACGTTATGCAACAATGGTGAAAATGAGGCATGGTTTGGCAACTTTAAACTCCGTTAACTCCGTTGTTTATGGTCAGAGACATAAAGTGTGGGTACTCGTTTTCTTAGTTAGAACGAGTTGAACATTTTGAGACCAAATTTGAGCAGATTTGGTGAAATTTTTCGTTTTGCAACAAAATTGCATCGTCTACAGCAACTCCATTCAAGGAACGCTGCAAAGTATTTCGTCAAATGGGTTGGGTAATAAAACAGTTATTTCATGCCTGTTTGTAGTATAGTCAAACTGTTACCCCTCGGTACCGTAGACGACCTGATGCACTATTGCACTCGGCCTTTGGCCTCATTCAATAGTGCATCAGGTCGTCCACGGCACCTCGGGGTAATAGTTTTGACTATACTACAAACAAGCATGAAATAACTGTATACTATACCATGCTGGTGACGTCATCCTTGTTAACGTAACCGGAAATCGGGGTGGTATAGTTTGGGCTATATCATGACAGATGACGCCAAACCTCACGAGAGTAACGTAGAACGTCACGAGCTTGCCGACGTCGCACAAAAATTAAGTTGGTAATTCACTGTAATTGCTAGCAAATCACTGTCTTTTCCGGGTTTGGTTCGGTAATAAAACAGTTATTTAATACCTGTTTGGTAGAATAGTCAAAACCATGCTCCTTGGTACCGTGGACAGCTCAATGTACTATTGCCCTTAGCCCTACGGCCTCGGACAATAATAATGCATTGCCCTGTCCACGGCACCTTGGGGCATAGTTTTGACTATTCACCAAACAGACATGAAATAACTGTATAATATTTATAGGCCAGTACATTTAGCCGAAAATGACCTTTGACCCACAACTTATTCCTTGCTAAATGCTATCAACAGTTTTAGTATTAGGAAGGTGACCCGTTTGATAGAAAAAAAGTCCCCAAAAAATCAGAGGGGAAATGGTACTTTTGGGGGGTGAAAAAATACGAAAAATGAAGAAAAATCGCTGAAAACAGGCAATTAATATCATGTTATTGGTACCAATGGATCTAATTTAACTTACCTTGCTACCCCAGGACAATTTCCATGGGTGTTGGATTGTTCATTGGAACCCCACTCATGCCAAAAAAAATTGTCCCCAGAAAAAAACTTATTCTAGCTATGTCTAAATGCATGGTTTCCGTGGCAACCCATAATGCTATTCTTCTAAATGGGGGTGTACCTACAAAAACAAACATATCTCAGCTGCCTCTCAGTCTAGACTACTAACCTTGGTACCAAATTAAAGCCTAGGCATTGACCTTTCATTACATGGTCAGATATGCAAGTTTTCTCATTTGAATATTCATGAATATTAATGAGAACTTTAAAATATGGGAAATTGGAATAAATACCTGTAGTTTAACTGATTTCTGTCCAAAAACATCACTGATGTACATTGTTTGTTGTTATATCATAAGTGATACAATTTGACAAGTTCTTTCATCTGGTTGTTCTAGATGTAATAGATTTGCATATTCATGAATATTTATGAAAATTTGAAAAATGATATGAAAATCATTGGAGAGAAAAACAGGAAACACCGACTTGAAAGGGGTACGTGCATTTAGAGGCTATTTTGGCCCCCTATGAGGTCAAAAAATAAAAGTTGCTCTTACCAAGTTTCTTCTTATTAGTTTATTAGAACAATTGCTATAGTATAAAGGTCTAGCATTGATTCGACTTTTACGGTTGCTATGGTAACAAAAATGGCTGCCAAAATAGGCTGAAAATAGGAAAATGACCATTTTGGAGCAAATTTGAGACATGTAACAGAGGAATTAATATAAAGCACAAGCAAATACCCAAAAAAATATTTTAACAGAAGATGAGAATTATCACGGCACACAATATATTAAAAGTTTTTCTTGGTATTTGCTTGTGCTGATATCTAATTCTTAAAAAAATCGGTCTCCAAAAGCCTCAAATTTGGACTAAAATGGTAATTTCTCTATTTTAAGCCTATTTTGTTGGCCATTTTGGTTACCATACCGACCGGTAAAATTAAAATAAATGTCAGAATTTTACACTTGGGCTATTCTTCTAATAAACCAATAAGATGAAATTGGTGAAAAGCAACTTTCAGTTTTTGGCTCTAGAGGGGGCCAAAATAGCCCTTTAATGGACGTAACCCTTTGGACCTTGTGATAGTAGACCTACATTACACCCCTATGACGATTTCTACTTGATGCCAACGACTAGAATTTTGAATCCTGTGATAGTAGACCTACCTTACACCCCTATGACTATATCTACTGGATGCCATATTGTTCATTTGGACCACCAAAATGCAAAAGTGTTGTCCTCAAAATTTAACCCATTTCTGTTATGTGAAATTGAATGGTTTCTCTTACAACCTATAAAAAATTCTAAAGAATGGAATGTATCTACAGAAATACTCGTATCTCAGCAGCAACTCACCCAAGAATACTAAACTTGATATCAAACTAATTCTTAGTCATAGAATATTTTCTGGACTGTCCAGTATGTAAATTATCTCATTTGAGTATTCATGAATACGTATGAAAACCTGAGAAATTTAGAGAAAAAACTCGGGAAAAATGGGTTATACAACTTAGCTGCTTATTGCTCTAGTATACAAAACTGGTACCAATTTAATGTTGAGACAAAGCTCTTCTACTTTGGTTAAATACGTAAATTACCTAATTGTCATATCCATCAATATTAATGAAACTTGTAGTAGTGAGAGAAAATTTGTCAAAAAAAACAAGGGGAAAAAGGCATGGTAAACTCATATCTCGGAATTCTTTCACCCACTTGTTCAACATTCAAATGACTAAATTTATATATTCACGGATATCAATGAAATATTGGAAATAATAGACAAATCTCAGAACAAAAAAATAGGTGGATATGCCTTCAAAATTACTCATATCGCAGCTGCTAGATCCCCTAAATTACCAAGCTCAGCTCTTAATTGATGCTTAGACAAACTCGTTATACCATGATATGATCTAATTTTATGTTCATATATGAGTATGAAACATTGGAAATGATAGAAAAATCGCAGAAAAAATAGGAGAGTATACATACAAAATTACTTAGGCCCAAAAAATGTGAGTTAACTATAGCATGGAATTTGTTTTCTAAAAAAATACATGTGGGATAAATGGGGAAAATATGGCCAAAAATGGGGAAATCCACATATAATATTGAACAAGAGGGCAATCATGGGTAGCTCTGGAACACTCACCTGAATCATAGCCCTTGGGGGCACTTTTTTAAGCATAGTTGAATGATTTTGAGCAATATAAGGAAAATAGAACAATCTGAAACATTTTTTGTAATTATTCTGAATCTGGATCAATGGATCAGATGTTGTGTAAAGTGTTCTGTTTTTAGCTCTGTTGATTACAATGTTCAGAAGAGCAGAACTGGTTGGGTAGCTTCAGTAGAAGGCCTTACAAGGAATGTCATTACAAATTGTATGAAATGATTTCCAATTTGGACCAGTACAATGTAGTTCATTTGTTGTTTAAAATATTTTTAAGCTAGAGCTCTGGCCGCCATCTTGGCTGGCAGAATGGAATCATTTGGACAATTTTTAGAAGAGTTACAGCAGCTGAGGTAGCGGTTATTTTGTGGGTACACCGCAGTAAAATTTTCATTTTTTTTCTCATATCTAATATTTTTATTAATAATGGTGATTTTGCAATTCAAATATTTCCAATAAAGAACATATGATTAAGGCTCTATGTTTTAGCATTATGTTAATACCATGTTTGCTGCTCTTTGGCGGCAATTAGCAGCTGATATATTAGTAATTCTGTAGGTACACCCCCTTAATTTTTCAGTGATATTTCTGTGATTTATTATGTTTTCTTTAATAATCATGAATATCAAATTTAGATCACTCTCATGTTGAACCAATGGATAAAAGGAAGTTGTCTTAACATCAATTCAGAACCAAGTTCGGTAACTCAGGGCAACTAGCAGTTGTGATATGAGTAATTCTGTAGTGATACCCTCTTAATTTTTCTGCAATTTTTCAATAATACCTTATGTTTTTATCAATAGTCATAGATATTTAAGGCTAATTATTTGCATGTTGAACCACTGGGTAAAAGGATTGGTTCTTGGTATCAGTTTGGTACCATGTTTGGTAATCTAGGGAAATTGGTAGCTGGAATATAATCAATTTTGTAGGTATACCCCGTAGTTTTTCTTAGAATTTTTTTCTTATTTCTTAGGTTTTCATTGGCATTGATGGATATGAAAATAAGTTAAATTGCATATTTAACCCCTGTGTAAAGGGACAATGTCTCAGCATCAATTTTGTACCTGTAGTTTAATTAGCAGCTGAGATACAAGATATTTTGTAGGTATACCTCCTTAATTTCCTGCAATTTTCTCTAATTTCTCATGTTCTCATCAATAATCATGTATATACAATTTAGAACAGTCAGGAAAACGTTAGATAACTAAGAAATAATTTGGTACCAAATTTAGTATTTTAGGATGAATTTATGGTGAGATATGCAGATTTTTGTTAGCACAACCCCATTATTTAGGATTATGGGTTGCCACTGTAACGAATATGCTCTCTGCTGACCACTCAGTTTACACACTTATAATCAGAAATCCATCCACACCTGATTTATTCAGCATTTGCTAAAAAGGAATGTGTAATTTATTAGCATATTTTGTCAAAAATCATTGTTTTCAGTTTTCAGGTACCCCACCCACTAATGATAAAATCTTAAATCTTAATTTTCTCAAATTTGGCACCGATATTTTTTGGAGGACTTTTTTATGGTTATTAACACTACACAACCCTGTGCTTTTGTGCGAAAATAATTTCTCAAGGAATTATCTTGACCTCAAAAGTTAAAGTTCCAGGCCTATTACTGGTTTCTCAGAATATTTCCGTTGATCTCAAAGGACCAAATGTAAAGTATAAACTGCACTATGGACATTTGCAGGCTTGCTTTTATGGCTTCCTCACAGTAAAACACCAGCTACAGTAACAATAAATAATAAAACATGAATGCGAGTCACCTTTAAGAGCAGTAAAAACAATCAAGTTTGCACCCTGAGCAAACTATGTCTTTTCATGCTGTTATTAACGTTCACTGGCGTGATTTCTGTGAAAGTCAGAAAGGGTGCAAAGATCAGGAATCGATACAATCAAGTACCAAACCTGACCCAGGATACCAATGGGAAAGTAACAAACTCACAGTAAGACACTACAAACCAAATGAGAGCCAAGAGGACAGCCCTTTCCCAGCTGGTGCCCACAAGGTACATATAAACAGACGCGTCCAAAGGCACAGCAAACACAGGACAGAAAAAAACATAAAAGATCCATAAAAGAAGTACCGCCTTGGAACGGTCAGTAAAACATATTACTGGAGGGTTTAAACCGGTTAAACACTGCACCAACCTCACCCTTTGTTCAGATGTGATTCAAGACACATAGATGTTTGGTTTGCTAAATACCCCTAACTTACCAATGCATCATCTCCTAATTGACGCTTTTGGTGTGTCAACAAATTTACCGACCTAAGACATCCTAATTATGTGAAGGCCATTATGTGGGTTTTCATACATGTTTCAGATGTTCTGTGAGGAGAATGATTGGTACCTAGTTGAGATTGAAGACGCCGCTGAAAACACATTTGTGAAGACCCTCATGGCTGACGGTACGGTTTATCACATTACGTAAACACGCTTATGTAGCATACAGCGAGTTTTGCAGGCTGTAAAATTATATTTTCTAAGATAAAAATATTCTTTTATCATATGATGGTCCGTCTGGGAGTGAAATAACGTCATGCATTAAAATTGATAAACCACTGGTGGTTTACAATTTTTTGGGAAACGTTATGACGTTCATAACAACGTTGCATACATAAATAATCACCGTTTTCACTCAAGAGATGAGATTTCAAAGTAATATTTATGTCATATGGTAATTCGCGCTCTTGTATTATTGAGTTTATTAAAATCGTTGCGAAAAAGTGATAAAATGTTCGGCAAGCCTTGCATTTTATCACTTTTCCCCAACTTGTTTAATAAATTCAATAAAACATGAGCACTTATGTAAGATCCTTTATTTCTCACTTTTGCTAAAAAAGAATTGTGAGTACAGTTAAGAACTGGCTGGGTGTAGCATAAGGGGATCTATATTACATGGACATGTTAGCATGATAAGAAATGGCTACTCAGTTTGGGTGCATGTTTGACTTTAAAATCATAACATATAGCACAGTGTCTATTACCATGGACAATGACTCAGCTACATGTCGAACTAATGGTACCGACAGCCAACTTACCATAGCAAAATTATTGTTCTTTTTATGAAAATCGGTTGGTATAATATAACTTTTTGCTCTCTGTAAAAGGCGGTAGCTTTAATATTCATATCTGGGCGTGGTTCGGCTATTTCATCTGCTAAACAAGAGAAATCAGATTCTATTTATGTTCTCTTTCATTTCATTCAGACGAAACATAAATGATTTATTACCTAGACTTCTTAATTTTTGGAAACTAGATACACTACCTAGAATAACCAACTGTTATGATGTACATGCCTATATGCCTCAACATCAGTATTTAGCGTTTTTCGTGTACATTATAACCGTCTATAATTCTTTGTACTATATCTTAAAGCATAAGATATCAAAACGTAACAACATATACGTGTGTGATGGCAAGCACAGACCTGAGCACTTTCTCTTTATTCGACTAAAAAAGAACAGGAAATTAAAGCAGCTATTTATATGTATATAAAATGGCTAAATACAACTAAAGAAAATTTGATTTTGACTTTGTTTTGGTATAATTATCATTTTACTAAGCCCTGCTCATTCTGTGCTTGTTTGCTAGCTAGTCATGTACAAAATCACAAATATGTGTTAAATGCATATGTACCAAAAAGGTGAGAATGAAAGCTTAAAGTTTTAATGGACTAGAACCTCTAAAGCAAAACTCTATCCACTTGATCTAGCGTTCGAGATGTGATCAACTTTCCTTGGAAATCTTGACTTTAGAAATGATACTTATACAAACTTAGATATTTGACTTTACATGTATTTTTTTCTGTGTGTTTGTTATGAATACTGAATACCCAGTTTAAACTGTTCAGTTTTACTTTTATTTTCAAGTTTATTCGTTAAGCTTCAAATCATCTATAATTCCTAATGCTAATAACAAGTTCTACAAAATGTAAATCAGCTTGCGCAATAAAGTAGATATAGTTACCATATTTTATCTAACCAATTCTGACAACTCTCTTGTTCTTGTATGCTTGAATGAAATGTTTACATGAACTGCACTCAAACCTTTTGAAAAATACATGCTTGTTCCCCTTTCCTTGCATTGTCTGCTCCACCAAAGTTGTTTACATGGTTCATATAATCTGTCTCTTTCATAAGCCCGAGCAATACAGTAACTATAAACTGCCATCTTAACTCCTGAAACTGAATAACGAAAATCCATTAATTAAGATCAATATAATAATTGTTACAGGATTATTGGGTTCTTAAACCGGTTTGTAACCAATTTTTGGACACAATTCGAAAACTTTTTAAAAGTTATATATGTAACTTAAAATTTATATCTTGTTATTCGAGTAACTTGTCACATGTAACATGCTTTTAGGATCAGAACAAGTTTGTGTTACCATTAAACTTTTCAACAGCTATTTCAGTATTTATCTGACTTACATATCTTTCCATTCACTAATAGAGACTTAATTAGATATGTTAAGTATAGTGAAAAAACGTAGTGACAAAAAACTTATGATACACATATTCAGGCTTCAACAACATTATAAGCTGACAATTTTCTCAATAAAATCAACTTGCATGAAAGGTGCAATTTTAAAACGCCATTAAGCCTAGTCACTCTAAAACGATATCTCCACAGAACATTATATCACCAATCTTCATCTCTAAAGCAAGGATTCCCAAATCGTTACGATTCAATTAACGACTTAGTCTCTAAATAAGAAAATTACCAACTGCAAATTCATACATAATATTATGTTCTTATATCTCTTTAAAATATATGTCTCTAAGGTAGAGCTAATCTATGAAGTACAGAAAACTACTTCTTACCACAGCTTCTTAACTCAAACATAAAGTTAGCCTCTAAATCAGACCCTTACTGCCTGCATAACCGTGCATGAAATGACATTCTGACTACCTTTTTATAATACACCTGTCTCTGAAGCAGAGCTTTATTTATTTGCAAGACAAAACCCCCTATCTGAATCGTAGCTTCTCCTCTTAAACAAAGATTAAGTCTCTTAATCAGAAAATTTTCTGCCTGCCAAACCATACAAATTATGACGTTCCTATTATCCATAACATATCTGTCTCTGAAGCAGAACTCTAAATCTGTGGAGCACAGAAAACTCATATAAAATGTAACTTCTCCTCTCAAACACAGACTACGTCTCTAAATCAGAAATTAGTTACTATAGGTATAGCCATGCATGTAATAACACTTTTTTTCTTTTTTTTCTCTTCTACATGTCTGTCTCTGAAGCAGAGCTCTTTTTCTGTGAAGCACAGAACCGTAGCTTCTTCTCTCAAACGGAGACCAAGTCTCTGAATCAGAAAGCTTTTGCAAATACTAACATCTTTTGACCATTTTTATTCATCTATATATGAATCCAGCTGTATTTCTGTAATGTACAGAAAAACAATCATGTGTATATAAATATATATTCCATATATTTACCTACATATTCATACACATATGAACGCGGATCTGAGAAAATGATCCTTAAGGCATTCAAACAATTATTACATAAGAGACATTTGAAAAATGCCTAAAATGACAAAATTTCACATGCTTTTGTATTACCAGGAACATGTTTCTCTAGCTTGATGTCATCAAAGTAGCAAATGTATCTGATTATATTTAAAGTGTTGTAAGCTGCCTGTTGTCATAGCAGCAATTAGGCCATTACACCTGCAATGGCTCATAACGAAGAGTGGATCACTTCAATTGCCTATAATACGACTTAGAAAACAAAAACGCATACACTTTCATATCCATTTACACTATAATATAGATAACGCATGCGAATTTCATTTTATTTGTTAGATGTTTATACTGAGTCAAAAATAACAAAAAAGCACCTTGAGACCAACACTCTGACGTCATACTAGGTTTAACGTTCTTCTTGACGTCACATTCAAAACCAAATTACATATGTTGCTTCAAACCACCATATATTCGTCAATATTGAAAGTAACTGCTTCAAATTTTCAGGAAAGGATCCTAAGAGATGGTACTTTGCAAAGGCAACCTAATAACACAAGTATAAGGTACCGTTTGTCATATCCTGGCCCATATATATAAACTTATATATTACCAAACACACACTTATATATACAAACATAATTCTCAGAATCAAACACTTTACTTTTGAAAACTTGATGACAAAATACAAACATATTCATAGCTTTAACATAAATAATACGTCTAGATATAATTTACGATTTTGAGCTTATCTTCATCAACTTTGAAAATTAAAGGCCAGAATCGCTTTTCAATTTGAAACATTTTTGAACGCCCCTTCAACTACAAATAGAAAAAATAGGGGAGCCGACCATTCGTTAATACAACTGCCACACATTGAAAGTCAAAAGCTCTTGAATTGTGTACCTAAACACATAATGTCTCATATATGAAGTTAAAAACCTATCTCTGCCACACAGATCTCTCAAAAATGCATATAAATAGAAACAAGTTATGCTTTTTTAAAACACTTGTGATCTTTAAGCTTTTCTGCGTTTGCATGCCACCAGTCCGACCATATATCACATCTGGTAGTTCTGTATCGTATATTGCAATATAAGTTTTACGTGTTTGACCAGATGAACTTAAGTGTAACTGAAAAACAATCAACAGTAGTGACGCAAAAGCTTTGTTTCAATTTAAGCGATCTTTACTTGAAAAAAACCCCGCATTATTTCTTTTACACATCCCAGTTATCCTAGTTACATGTAATACAATATGATAAAAACAATTTCAATACTCCGCTTTAAGCATGTTTGAATCATATGAAGCGTTAATACTCTCTAGAAACACGTACACAGTTCAATGAATCTGACAACAGTTTGACTGGGATTTCAAAACTAAAACTGTATGTTCTCAAAGCCAAATCAACCACCGTACAATCTAGAAAATCAGAGCAATATTTTTCTTCAGTGTAGTTGCAGTAAAATCCAATAATGTATTTAGACCACATAACTTTCACAGGTAACGTTACCATCAGTCAGACACAAGAGAGTCTCAAAAAAAAAGAAAACCCCAGATGTTCCACATTGTAATAGAAAATGTTTTATTTAAAATAAAACCCCAAATGAACATATTATAGAAAAATAATAGCTTTCTAAGCATAAAAATGAAATATTAAGGAAGCAAAAAAGTATGATGAGGGGGTTCAAGTCGCCATCCCCTCCATGTCAATATTAAACGGATTCATCCACCATGCTACAAACATCTTCTTGTTGTTTTCTATAGCAATTAAATAACGTCTAGACATAAGCCAATGCCAAGCAATGTTTCCTTTTAAATAATAACTTTACCAAAATGATGAACAAGTTTCCTTGCAGAGACCGTATAAACATGAACACAACTCATCTAAAGTGCATATATAGTAGTTTCAAAGATGGATAATAGAGGCAATTCTATTTTTTTATAAACAGGTAAAGCATGATTATTCACTGCCACGTGCACATGCAGTAATCTGTGCAATATAACTGTAAACTGAGGCTACCGACTCGCCCAAAATCAAGGTAAACTTGACAGTGTTTATTTACAACGATTCTCATCGATCTTTAAATCCACTATAAAATCCATATTTCTATTGCCTACCCGAAATATATAAATAAAATTGATGGATATTCCCAAATAGCATTAGCCACTGTAGCGTTGACTATAGATGTACCACGACCTCTGACCAGTGACTTTTGGGTCTTTTCTATTTCATACGATTGATGCAGAATGCGTAAGATGAGCCAATCCGGCTGCAACAAATATGTAGGTCTAAGCTTTTATGGTGAATGTAAATAAATGCCTGATCGTAAATGTAAGTAAATGCCTGATTTTTTAGAACAACATAACAATATTGTATATAGCGTCACGCTTCAAAGCTTTTAGTTTACTTAAAATATTACAATTTTTGCAGACTACTATCCGACCAGTATATAGTAAATCAACTGAGCCAATAGATGTTGTAAATATTTCGCCCCTAGCGAAATTCAAACCCATTGAATCGGACAACATCGCCTAGCACTACCCCAGACATCGACGCTACCAACTATGCCATTGAGACAACCCTTAATATATAGATTCAATCATGACGATAAAAAGCAAGGGGATCCGAGTTTTGTACCCCGCATTAGAAACAATATGGCGACAGTGACACCAGCCCCTCCAAAATTGAAAAGTTATATTTTTTGCACCCAGATGAATTCGAACATGTAACCCTCCAATACTATCATTCTCAGAGACACAGATGACATGTGCGTAGATCGCACACCTATCACCAGCTCTAATATGCGAATAACACAAGTCCAATGACATTGCTTCTGAAGCATTAAATAGTATAAGATACTTATCATCCTGCCGCTGCTCCCTCCGATTTTCTTCCTCTGCTGGCTTCTGCTCAATAACTTCCTCGACGTTACTCAAATTCGCACATAAACCCAACAGAATTTCTCATTTGGTCTGTCTAGCCTCGAATGACCATACAAAATCATAAATGATGATTTATACCCTCGCTGAACGATCATCGCACCTAAATCACCAGTTTCTTGACCTAACATGAGCTAAACTAAGGAAATTCCATGAATTTCTCGTGACGAACAAGTGAGTTCTTTTATACCGTATTTGCTGTAATAAAATTACAGAACACAAGTACACTCTCTATAAATCCTACCTTTCTTCAATACTTGAAGGATCCAAATAAATATTGCATCGGTTAATAAATATATTTATAATTGGGTGAAGAAGTAATAAAGTGTTTGGACAGCGCAAACGTGTGTGCATTTCATGAAAATCCTAGCCGTATACACACTGAACTCAAATTTATTAACCCTTAAAGCGCATAATCAGAAAATGTATGATTTTTGTCGTCTGTTAAACTATTTGAAGCCTCATAAACAAACAGTGTGGACCCAGATTAGACTGCTCCTACAGGAGCAGTCTGATCTGGGTCCACAATGTTTGCCTCTTTGCTTATGTTAAATAAACATTTTCAGATGCAGCTATTTTGCTGGCGTTTTAAGGACTAAATAATGTGTTTTGCGTCTATACTGAGGTAATGCCGCAAGATGATACATTTACTTTTTAATAAAACGCCTCATTTTCAGCTTTTACCTATGTCTAAGGTTGACCAGTTCTAATTACGCATTCATGAAGAGCCGCCTTTACGGTAACAAAAAAAGTCCTATAATATTCATATTGTTTTCATCACTAAAGTTTCTTTCTCCTAGGTACATGTAAATTCGGAAATTTTCGCGAGAATTTTATTCTCGGGAATAGCGTTGAAAGATATTAAGGCATGATATTAAGGTATGATTGGTACTGATCTGGATGATCGGTACTCGAATCTTTTCGTAGATGCTTACATAAATCGCCACGCACATACTGAACACTTAAAAATGTTCTAATTCTAAAGTCCTTTAGGCATATGGCATGTTTTTTCTATATAGTATTAACACCAATATCTACCACTTCCAGTCTATAAAGTACCGGCAATACGGGTAAATACCACCAAATCGACGTATACATTTACCAGTGTGATACTTTTGATATCATATTTGTTATAAGCCATGATGCAAAAAACCTGTCTTTGGTACTTCCCACCAGGTCAGACACAAACATGGCAATCGGAACTGTCTCTTGGCCAATGCCGGGAAATTCCGTGAAATCAGACCACGGATGTACATCGAGGATCTTCTTTGATAACGCTTGTGATAACATGACGCTGACATTATATAGCGTGACGCTGACGTCACGGAAACCAGGTTAACAAAATAACAAATGTGATTGCAGCAAAACAAACGGCCTAAATGAAGTTTATGTTGTTGTTTTTTTCAATAAAATATCGCTATAGCGAGAAAAAACATAAACTTCATTTATTCTGCTGATTAAACTTTTCGGATAATCAGAAACATCGATTTTAATAGAGCTGAACCCACATGCTCCATACCTTATTTTCTATACGCCAGTTCCGGCTAATAAAATGGAGCTTTTTTGTACATAGTACTACGCGTGATGCTCCTTACATACACCCGAACCATGATTAGATTCTCGAATTGTGGCGGACTTTCCAAACAACGTGGCTGTACACTGCAGAAGATAGCCTGACCTAGAAGTTTTGGAATGAAGAAGTATGAGCGCCCATCAATAATTTCGTGAATTAATTCAACTCAAAACATTTGATATAGCACGATGAATTTTTGCATTGTCAAAGATAAATCATTCTCCAATCAATTAAGAATACGCTGACGTCGATAAATTCACTATTTATGACGTAATGTTGATGTTCTGTCGTCATATCAGCAGCGTTCGTTGTAAAGATGGTGTCACAAAGTGTAAATGAGCGTTAAAGTTTTTTTTACACATTTCTTGAAAATTCGTACCCCAAAATTCCGAAATATTTGCATGCCGTCTATGAGGACCATTCTTTATGGAATGGTGCTATGTTATTATAAAGTGGATGAATTGCTTTAACGACAATAGAGAAACAGCCAAACACGAGAAGTACACAGGTTGACAAAAGCCTTGATTTCCATGTTTGGTGGTGATGTAATGGTCATTATATTTTGCAAGATATAAGGAGTTATTTTATATCGTTTGCTCCTCTGAAAACTACTGTTACTGGAAACTATTACCAAGCTGTAGACCCATTCTCATGTAGAATTGCCAAATCGACTTTTGAAATGACGATTTTTCAACTTCAACCTTTGCTAAAATAGTCATCAACATCAATTAAAACTGGGCCTGCCTGGTTCTATTCCAAAACAGAAAATGTTAAGCTTCACTGGAAATTTGGTATTTATGTATCCAAATGGTTGGTGATATATGCGAAAAATGTAAAAAAATTCAAATGTGGGTGCCATTACCGAAGACACAAAGAATGCACAGCAATAGCCTGTATAAATAAAAACTTGGTGGCCAGTTTTTGCCCTGACATTAAACATTATGAATCAATAAGTTTTGCAAGTATACCTGCAAATTTACTCCGAGAATGGTAATAATAAAAAGAACAACCATTATAAGAAAAATACTTATTTTCAGAACAATTTCTTAACATTAGTCTAACTAAACAGATACACGAGAACAAAGCACACACGACATAATAAACACATGCCTTGCGTTTATAGAAAACATAACTAAAACAAATTTATATTTAAAATATCAAGGAATGTTTCTACTTTGCAAACGAAAAAAGACTCGTATATTAGAATAGAAAGTCCTGTAGGTTATACTCTCATTTCAGATTAATTTAAACCTGCACTTAACGTGGTAATAATGTAGAAGGGTTTTTACATGCAATCAAACATAGACTGTTTCTAGTTTGCATACAAAACACGTACCAACGTCAATTGAAATGTCTTTTAGATGACACATTAATAGTGCGTTCAAGTTGCTGCCATTTCATCAAAGATCAACCATAAACTTACAACTGTTCGACATAGGCGTTGTATTTAGATGGCAAAACACATACATTTAAAATTCCTACTTTCTGAGTGTACAACGAAGTAATTGTTCTAAATCCTAAAGCAAAACATTAAAACAAAACACAATAAAAGCATGATGCCTCGTAAATTAGGAAATAACACATGTCTGACCACTGATCATAAACTCATTTCTTGTTTCTATAAAACAAAATCGTCATTATGTACAATAAAGATCCTCCAAGCTTTCCAAATTACACTGATATCTCTGATAGGTAAGTCCTGGTCCGGAGGTTATAAACTTTTCATGCTCAGCTCAAATGAGCATGATATTTTAACTGATATCAGAAACTTATAGGCTGGAATATTAAGGTTTTTCTCAGCATTCAACACTCAGGTGTTGCATTTATCCCGCTTATAGATGTAATGTAAGGCGAACATTTGCTGACAGTTAACATATATGAGCAGGATAAATTTTATGCTCATTTGAGTTGAGCTTAAAAAGGTTTTGTATTCTCAAGGTCAGCTCATCAGCTGGAATATTGCTGTTTTGAATTTTAGCACTTAAACGAGTTGAACGATCTTTTCCTCCCTCTTTACTTTGAAGGCGTCGTATCACGTAAATATATTTTTCATCACAAATTAATCAGATATCAAAGATTTAATACCAATATACTTGCCCAAATAAGCGCGCTATTTGAGGGTAAAATATTATTGTTTTTTAAACCATCAGTTTACATATATGTTTTGGGTGCTCAAAATAACCGTCTCTGAGATAAAAGATGCAAAAACGTTTTGTTATCCTTTGCTCTTATTTGGTGAAAGTTCTGATCAGTTTTATTTAATCATGTTCGATAATCTGTATGTTAAGCATAATATTTCTAATTTAGGGGATGAAAATAGTTAATAATACTAATTAACGGGACCCCTAGGTAAATAGATATTGCATCAAAGATTCCATATTTCGTTTATTTATAACGTGTATTTAATGATAAGGGTTTGTGTTGCAGTGTGGATAAAAGTTTCTGGAAGTTTCAGGCATATACCTAACTGGAAGTGATGCCTGAATTGAACATAGACAGTCAAGTTATTCAAATGCCAATAAAAGTTTTCATATAAATGTGTGAATTTCTTACCATCAGGTACTTCACAATAGAAAAGTGTGCCATACGATATGCGATTAACTTACGAATAAGCTTTTGCACAATACTATATTTTACATATTTGCATTTTAAAAGAAATGTTGCCTGATTTTGTAAGACACCCTTCATTTCTAATTTCCGGGACATTTTTGTCTAATGTACGAGACGATTTGTTTTTAAGAGAAAATAAAGTCAGTCTGAACCCCATTCACAGGACGCACTTATATATCTATCGGTTTGTGATATCCTGATTGTGTTGCAAGCAAATGCAATGCCTCTGTCTACATATAATTATATAATTATTGTTAAAAAGTTACCCAGTTTATAGCTTTACACACACAAACTATTTTTACAAAATATATGAATTTTCTGGCTATGGCGTATGAAAAGAACTACATAGGATTGTATTTAATGACAACATTGGGTAAAATTAGCAAATATAAACATAAATGATGGAATTTAAACCAAATAGTGTTGTATTTTTCCCGTAAGTTAGGTCTCGTAAATGAGAAATTTTAACTTTATTTTTACCAAGAATCGCTGATAAGGATTGTACTACCAAACTTTATGCTTCAAGTTACGTCCTAACGTAAAGGATAATACAGCACTTGTAATTTCTGAAGATCATATCTAATCTGTGTTGTTCAATGGAAGCATTACAAGCTCAAAAGCAAAGGTCTTGTAAATTATAAAGCTTATTTTTCGCTTTAAAAGTATGAAAAGCGGCTTCAAGCGTAGTTTTACTATCAAGAGCATAAAATCAAATAGCTGATTATTAGTTTATATGACATACAACACATCTTCTGATGGCAAATTGAAGTTATATTTAATGCATTTGGTATGTGATGATTGGGTTTATTGTTTGGACTCCTAAATTTGTTGAATTTGGCGACAAAACTAACGATGTAATGACAAAACAAAAAACTTGAAAGATAAACTATTTTGTTGTCTTTTCTATAGGCCACCACCTAATATTTCAAAATTATGAGTTTCATTTTTTCATGCACAAGCTGAATGTGTATTAGAATGTGCAGTTAAGGTGGAATTAACGACTGGCGACATGCAATTTTCGGACCCCCTTGGCTATTATTCGTGTCATATATTTTGTTGAAACATTGCTGAGCGTTCTGGAAACATCAATTTTATATCAGAAATGGCCAGTCTATCGAATAGTATCATAAATAACTTGTAAACATATGTAATTGACAAGTTATTGATCGTGAAAGGCTGGCGACATCAATTGGTAATTCTACGTGAGAATGGGTCTGTAATTAAATCCGAGTTGTTTTCAGCTATAAAAAAGCCACAATAGCTTCAGATGCCTAAAATTATGCTGCACCATGATAACGTGCCAAGTCATAGCAGCCATGCTTTGTGGGTAACATTGAAGTAACTGTATATCTAGCTGTTTCCATATCCACTGTATAGTCCAGATTTGGCAATTTTTGACTTCCTGCTATTTCCAAATCGCAAAAATAGGCTGCATGGTCAGAAATACATGTATCAGGCACCAGAGGAGTTGAGGTGCACCATAAACACACATTTGAAGGAGATGTCACGTAATGGTGTTACTATGTGAAGTAGTAGAGGTCAAAACTATGTTGGATTAGTTATACACAGAATCGTATCACAGAATTAGTTCACAAAATAATTGATTGGCCCTTGTAGAGTGAAGTGTAGCAAACACAATGGCAATAATTAACTGTGCAGTTACCATGTAGCTATTATAATTATGTGTCTTTGTTTTCACATTTACAAAAAAACAGCTTTTCTCATTAAAGCAGCGCATATTCTTGCACACCGGATAAGGACCTCTGAGATTTTACCCTGTGATAGCAAATCTTATCTTACCCACGCTATCTTACCCAGACCGTCACGTGAGGGCTACATACATTGGTTGTATTGGTACTCACGCACATGGTCGTCAAGTGACGTCATTGTTATGTTAAAGTGACGTCATTAATTAAAATTGCATCTGAGCATATTCGGGACCTCAGTAGGCTTATTTAAAAAAAAACAGTGGCGAGCAAGAATAATAATCCATTATTCGTGTGAGGGTAGGATAGAAAAATTCGTCCCTCTGGACAACCGATTGTCATCACTCGGCAAGCCTCGTGATGCAAAACGGCGCTCCTCAGGATGGATTTTTCTATCCTACCCTCGTACTCATATTATTCTGCAGATGTTGAAGAGGTGTGGACTGGTGGTACTGACGCGGCCACTGAGATGGAGTTTCTCTGGGAACATTCTGGAGAAGCCTTTGGATACACGGAATGGAGCGCTGGACAGCCAGACGATCACAGGACAGGAGAGGACTGTGTTCATATTATGAAACCGAATCCACGTAATCTACGCAAATGGAATGATGCCAAATGTACAACCGAAGATGCCTTCATGTGTGAAATGGCAAGGAGGTTCTAGATGTATGTACCGGACACCCATAAGAAATGAATTGTGTCAAAGGCATGCGAATGCTTAAATATCTACAAAAATACGAATGGAACGTTGATAAATGCATAAAAAACATATGAGCCGCGACATGAGACTTCAAACAATATGGTAAGTGCAACCAGCAATGCCCCAGATCAGCCTGCGCATATGTGCAGTCTGATCAGAGCCTTTGCAAGTCATTTGATTATTCTATGAATATGAAGGTACTGACTGAACATCATTTGGAGTTTCTAAGCTTTAAAAAGGGATGCATAGGCTCGTCTGAGTCTACCTTTGTCAAAATGCCGCATTGTTGGAAATCACATGTCGCGGCTCATATGTATGTACCTGAAATTCCTATGATAAGTTAAAGAAAACTTGGACAATTCCAGTATAAAATACAGGCAAATGCTAAGCATGATCAGTTTCCAAATTACGAGTACGAGCTTGAGTAATATTTCGTACTCAAACTTCAAGACCACAATAAATAAGTCACTCTGTCTCAAACTCTTTTATATCCTCACATGGAGGGTATCTGTTTTACTGACTTTTGAAATAAATAAACATAATTTATTTTCCTGTGGAAGATTTTATTGAAGAGTATAGCACAATACAAGAAACATCGTTTTAGCATGGATTCTCTGTAAGAATAAAAAAAATGTTGGCCACGCTATGTCTGGGATTTTCATTATATTTTGTGTACAGGTCAGATGTCAACCAAAACCTACAGAACAGGTGTAAAACTTTTCGATTTGTGGTTAGTACCATGGAAACAGAGATTATTTGATCCCGACAAAATGGCGTAGAAATCAATAGGAAAAATTGCCAAAAAGTAAACGAGTATGATCAGGACCCACCACAATCACTAACTGCAGACCAAACCACAGCACCGTGAGAAATAACTACAGGAAATTTACTATAACAAGACATTCTTGTGGTCACCTGCTGGGAAAGAACTGACCTCTTGGCTCTCTTGTATGTGATGTTTTATTGTGTTTTTGTCAATTTCCCATGCGGTATCCTGGGACAGGTGCGGTGCTTTATTTTATCAATTCCTAATTTTAGCCTTCTTTATGACATCCATAAGACAATAAAAGCAAAACAACCTGCAAAATTGTTTTGCTGTTTTCTTGTCTTAATATAGTTTTAAATGCCAGTGTTGTATGTGATATTGAATTTACTGAATTGGAAAGCTAGAATCATAAATGGATTAAACCATCATCTTATACAGGTGTTTCACACCGTGAGTCCAAAACTAGGAAAATGCAAATTGTGTGAAAATTGCAAAATGATACATTTTAAGCTGTTATTATGAGTTTTTTTTTGCAGAGTTCCTCATGAAAACCACCAGCATGCTTTCAAAGAGCAATATATCAACTATTGAAGCAAAAATAAACTGGGTGAATAAATTAAGATATGAAGGTCAAGGTCATAAAATCCCTTTTTTCAAAAATGTAAAAAAAATATGGAGTTTCAGATAATTTGAACCAATTTTAGCAAGTAATAGACATTTTAAGTTAAATTTCCTAGGACATTTTTCGTTGTACGTTTTAGGTTTTAATTGTTACAGGTAGAAGGGTTGTCTCGAGTTCCGCTAGTATAAGTCTTGTTCGTACGGCCTTAATTAAACAATCGATTATCAGCTAGCAACAAAGGAAAGGCGATTCTCTGTTTTGTAAATTAGCAATATTCGTTAGGTGTGATTTTAAGGTCCATCCAGCTCCACAAATATTTGGATCAGATTGTAAAAAAACTGCTTTATACCTGTGTGAGCAATAAAGACGCAGATCAGGATGCGCATCTCGTGGCTGTTTGATCAACATCTTCGCTATTTGGTGCAAAAATAGTATAATATCTGCATTTTAATTCTGGTTTGTTTGCATGCCTAGTTTTAAACCCAATGTCGGTTTATAGCTATGGTTTCCTCTTTAATTGCACGACGGTGGGTCAGGCCTCAGACTCTATGACGGCCCTTACGTAAAGCTTAAATCGGTGGGTTGGTGCCTGATGCTTATCTGTAGCTGGACCCACCGTGGCTCAACTTCAGGTTTTCTTTAGCTCTGACTATCTGTGAGTCATGAGCCCTTTTCTTTGTTTCATCATGGTGTGTTAATTTGATTAGAGTGTTTCTCCATGATGATACACCGCATTAGTTAGATGCCCTCCATGCGAGCTGAACATTTCTTGTACTTCAACAACAGCAGAATCTAGGGCGAAGATTTGGTACCAGTAAAATGCATTTAGGCCCCCCGGTGGCATAGGCTGCTGTCCATTCTAAGGCGGTGGTTCTGCGGTTGTTGACTTTTTGTTTATTGTTACTCCCATTGTGGGAGTCTGTAATTGTTCTATGTTTTGTTGTACGTTACTTTATGTCCATTCTAGTATTGCAATCATCTTGATGGGGAAGAGAGAGCTGGTTGATTTGCTTAATTTGTCTTCCTGGTGTCTCGTGATGGGTGAGCGGCTCTTCCTCTCGGTGCCACGGGGTTGTCTGCGGTTTGTGATTGTGGTATTTCCTGATCGTACTCACTATTTCTTATAACCTTATAGTTTGTAAATACGTGTTGAAAGTTTATCAAATAAGTTTATGTTTGATATTCAAGCAACTGTTCGCGACATACTACCATTTTTGTTCAAAACGTCTTGCAAATAGCCTGTTCTGTGTAATTCATCAGACAGAGGCGGCTGATGTGAGTGTAAACTGAATCCCAAAGACTGATTTTCTCACGACAAGGCTCGTGTAAATCTGATTAGTATTCGAGCATACAACTAACACCTTTTTTAACTCATTCAGGGGAGGGAAAGAGAGGAACAGATATTAATAGACGGCAAAGGCGGCAACTTTAATATTCATATCTGGGCGTGGTTTGGCTATTTCATCTGCTAAGAAGGGAAATTAGGTTTATATTTCGTCCTCAAACTTCATCAGTTATATTTCGTGAGTTTACCTATAATATCGAAGCCGCATTTTTAGACACACTTATCAATTTCTAATGATATTGTTTCTATCAAAATTTATGATAAACGTGACGACTTTGATTTTGAAATTGTAAACTCCCCATTTGTAGATGGGGATGTTCCTCGCTCTACATCCTATGGAATCTATATTTCTCAACTCATTCGTTTTGCTAAGTAAATTGTTAACTCAGAACCTTCTTAAACAAGGCTATCGGTATCATAAACTTCGAAAAACCTTTTCTTAATTTTATAGACGATACTATGATTTGATATCTAAATTCCAAGTTGGACTTAAATCTCTCTTGTGCGAAGGACTTTCAGAACCTGAATTCTATGGTGACTTGGTTTATAAATTGAGGAAGATTGGTGGCTCTAATATTTTTAAGCGCATTTCATTAAAATAATTTCCCATTATAAAAAGATTGGCTATAACATTAATGTATTGCAACAGACTGCATGCTTGGTGGTCAATCCAATCATGGTTGGCAACTTTGCTTTCCTCTTTAATTGCACGCCGGTGGGTCAGACTTCAGTCTCTATGAGGGTTCAGACTTAAAGACTTATCTATTGATGAGATGATAGGGACCTGATGCGTTGGCTGTTTGTCGAGCCCTCCAGGGTTTACCTGTTGGATATCTTTTGCTCCGGTATTCGGTTTTATTTACTGTTGAGTCATTATCTTTGCTTCATTTCCTTGTTTTATCTTGATTTATATGTTCTGGGAGATGATGCATTGATAAGTTAGGGGTCTTTATGCAAAATAAACCCCATGAAGCAAGATTTATTGCTAATTCTAGTTCTTGTACGACAACAGAACTTTCTCAATTGTTAACCTCGTGTCTTACAGCTGTTAAAAAAACATGTTATCAAGTACTGTGAAAAAGTATATGAGAGATCCGGTAAAAACCTATTTTTGTCTATTAAAAATTCAGGTGAAATTATAGATAAACTTAAAGCTATAGATTTCAATGTGACCAGTTTGTCTACTTATGATTTTCTACTCTTTACACTACTCTACCTCATGTTTAATTAAAGATAAACTTATTGATCTTATTGAAAGAATCTTCCAGAGAGAAGGCTCTCCTTACCTTGAATGTGATTACAGAAATGCATTTTTTACTTTGGAAAAACCTAAAAAATATCATGCATGGTCATGTCAAAATGTATGTGATGCGCTGACCTTTTTAGTTGGACAACTTTTTTATTCGATTTGAGAGCGACTTTATGATGTCTCTTTCTGGCAATAAGCAGGCTGATGTTATTGATGCGTTTAAAACTACTTCCAGATATATGGACCATATTTTAAACATTGATAATGTTTATTTTGACAATATGGTAAGTCAAATATACCCTTCAGAGCTCCAACTTAATAAAGCTAATACCTCTGATACCGAAGCTACATTTTAAGACTTGCATTTGTCAATTTCTAAAGTTGCTGCCTTAAGAGTAAGCGAAAAGTCTATTAATATATATTCCTCTCTTTCTCTCCTGAATCCTGAATGAGCTAAATAAAAAAGTGCTATTCACTCTTTACCAAATTATAAATAAGTAAGTAAGGGTGCAAAAATCAGGAGTTGATACAATCAAATACCACACCTGCCTGACCTAGGATACCAATGGGAAAGTGACAAACTCACAGTTGGACACAATAAACGAGAGCCAAGAGGTCAGCCCTTTCCCAGCAGGTGACCACAAGGCACATATAAACAGACGCTCACAAATGCATAGCAAACACAAAACAGAAAAAAAACATAAAAGATCCACAAAAGAAGAACCGACTTGGAAAGGTCAGTAAAATATTTTACTGTAAGGCTTAAACCGGTTTTACGGCGCGCCAACCTCACCCTTAATTCAGATGTGGATCAAGACACATAGATTTTTGGTTTGCATGAAAGACCCCTAACTTATCAATGCATCATCTCCTAAAACATATAAATCAGATAAAGCAAGGATAAGGACTCAACAGTAAATTAAACTGAATACCGGAGCAAAAGAAATCCAACAGGTAAACCCCGGTGGGCCCGACAAACAGCCAAAGCATCAGGCCCCTACCATCTCATCAATAGATAAGTCTTTAAGTCGGAACCATCATAGAGTCTGAAGTCCGACCCACCGGCGTGCAATTAAAGAGGAAAGCAAAGTTGCCAACCGTGATTGGGTTGACTACCAAGCATGCAGTCTGTTGCAATACATTAATGTTATAGCCAATCTTTTTATAATGGGAAATTATTTTAATGAACTGCGCTGAAAAATTATTAGAGCCAACAATCTTCTTCAACTTATACACCAAGTCACCATAGAAATCAGGTTCCGAAAGCAAAGAGTAAAGATTGTTTTAAGTTTCAAACTAATTTGGTGCAGATTAAATTTCAATGCCGGACTCTGAGCCCCCAATTTCTGTAACATGCCAGGCATAACTAGAAAAGAATTCAGGAAACCAAAATTTGGTATTCGGAAAGTCAACAAACAGCACTTTTAAAATTAACAAGTATTATTAGAATGACAAAATTAGCATTTACAAAACCAATGGAAAATAATTATAAAATCAAAGAAAGTCTTATTTACAGTACCTTATATGTCCCTCAGAATATTTATCAACACAAGTCTTTCAGCAGTTTCTGATCCCCCAATTTATAAGTTAATTCCAAATGAACAATTAGTCCAATTCAACACTGAATGTCACAATGTAATCCAGAACGAAAAAGTCAAACATAATTAATCCAGATATAATAAGTCAGAACTCCATACCAAAAGTTTTTGACTTAATCGGTCAAATAACTCCAAAGATGCCCTTATGAAAATTTACTCATATATACTCTTTCAGAAAGCCCCTGAATAGTCAGGAAACAACTATGATATCATATGCTAAATATGAGACAATATTATTTATTCTGGAATGTTCCACAAGTTTGTCAGTTCTGGACGATTTCAAAACCCACTCAGAGCTTCCATTTGGCATGAAAAATAGTTACAGGGAATTCCAGATTTTCCAGAAACTTACATGATGATAAGTAATTGTTCTAGAAAAAGTCTAATGACTAAACAAACATCTTGTTTACAACAACTTGTGTACTATCAATAGCTCTAATATCTGGGTCAACAGAAACTTAGTAAACAACATATGAAACAGATAAAAAGCATACATGAGAAACATTTAGTTTTATATACAACATGACCATGTTCTGAAAAAATGGGTCAGGGGGTGGGGTAAAATTTTAATCACTGATAGCTTATCTACATACTGGGTAACCATTGCCTGTAGTGTGAAGTTGTCAGATATTATAGTTTTGGAGAAATGTGAAGTTTATTTCAAACAAAAAAGCCAATATGGCTATTGCATTGGCCTAAACCTATGTCAAAAAAGGGCCATAACTCAGTCACAAATTTTGTGAACGGCCTCCAAATTCGAACTTTACCTGTATTTTATGATGCTTTACTCTTCTTTAAAATTTGAAAAAAAATTGTTGCATCCCTTCAAAAGCTATTCATCAGAAACAACAAATTGACAATTTAGCCAAAATCTAAGTCAAAAAAGGGCCATAACTCAGTTAAAATTTTGCAGATTACCCCTTTTTCGAACCTGACCTGTATTTAATGCTCAATCATTCTGTAATGTTTAAATGAAATTGAAAATTGGTTGTCGATTGGAATCCAAAAGTGTGACATCAGGGACGCCGATGCAGGAGTCATGATCCCTATGTGTTGACCTTGCTTCGCAGGCAACACAATAACTCATCAAGAGCATCCAATACACATTATTATAACAGTAACTTGATCTGGCGTACTCTATCACCTCGAGTGGATGAGGTCATACCATAGGATCACCTGAGGGGCGAAGTTTCGAGGATGACCCGATGATATGACCTCACCCAGGAGACGTGATACTGTACGCCAGATCAAGTTACTACTATAATAATATACTGACCCACACTTCCAACGAAAAATGTTTCAGGAAAATAAATTTAATCAATATATGAGGTATTGCCAAAATCATCGCATGGGTCAAGGACAACAAGTTACCAACGTTAGCCTCATTTTAAAGGATAGTGATAGAGAATCAGAAAACCTCAGTTTATTGATCTGGCTTTCTGTATCAGATGGCCAGAAAACAGACAGTTCAAATCAGTTATAGGTATAAAATATTAAGAGATTTTCTCATAGGTTTTGGTTAGCGCCCAAAGTATCAACCTGAGACCCCATTATCAGCACGAGAGCTTTAGCTCCAGGGCTGATAATGGTTGAGGGTTGATACTGAGTGTGATAACCAAACCCCATGTTATTATCTGTTTATTTTACTATTTCAACACGTTTGACGTTAAAAAATTTAAGAAAAACAGAGGAATGGCGTAATTCTATGTTACATCACACCACTTTGTTTACATCTGACGTCATCAAATGAAGGCATGATCACCTCTCTCCATTCAAAATACATGATCACGACAGGCTGATAACCAGTTAGCAGGAAAGAGCGGCAAAAGGTGTCTTAAATATGTGATAAAAGTAGATATGGGTTCCATGTAATGTGATCCAAGTAGAATTTAGTGGTTATGAGAAGTATTTACTTTAACCCACTTTATACCACCCTTACCGACTTAAGCACGAAATCTATCATGAGCAAGGTCTATACTGATGCAGGTGGTATAAAATAGTTATATCATGTTTGTCCACCTGTACATAAGATAATCCACACGCTAAAGCTTGTGGAGTATCTCCACATACAGGCAGACAACTCAATGTATAACTACATGTATTACTTATTTCACAGTTTATGTCAAATGCCAAACATTCTTTGGTTCAGTAGGTCTGGCTTAACCATAATAACACCTCCCCTGCGTTTATCTACATTTTTGTAAAACTCGGTATTTATGTTCTTTTGTTTGTTAGATTTGATTCTTTATTGTTTTTGTTTGTTTGTTTTTGTTGCTTTACGTCCCATGTCAACAGCTATGGTCATTGCGGGACGGTCAGTTCACTTAACCACACTTTTTCCTGGGCAGGCTTGAGCAAGCGGTTAACCAGTAATTTGTGCACATACTTTCGCTTGTAACTGACAACAACCCTTCTTGAATAAATCAGCAGAAGGGAGGAGAATGACTGTAGAAATTATTTCATGATCAATCTCCACGAAAGTATGGTACCGGGCTGGGATCGAACTCCCGACCCCTGGATCTGCAGTCAGACACGCATCCGTAGCCAGACACGTTACCGACTGCGCTACGCGGCCCGGTAATTTTTGATTCTTTACGTCCCATCAACAATCTTTCAGTTA
Source organism: Loripinus fragilis (assembly GCA_964019695.1). NCBI lineage: Eukaryota > Metazoa > Mollusca > Bivalvia > Lucinida > Lucinidae > Loripinus > Loripinus fragilis. The sequence goes on from OZ026525.1 coordinate 5,448,963, forward strand.
AACAGGGGCGGGTCTTCCTGGGTTGAACCAGTACTAAGTTAGGATAAATGTGTCTTGCTCAAGGACTACAACGCAGTGACACCGGTGAGGCTGGAACCTGCAGCTCATCAGTCTCGAGTCAAGCACTCTACCACTGAGCTCCCTAGTATTTATGTTCTGACAGTATATTTGGTAAAAGTATTTCAGTCATAATTTCCACTATACATATGGATCTCGGTCATGGCTATAATTTCTGGAATGTGACTAGATATGATGTTATAATTGTTGCACTTTTATTTCTTATACTTTGAAAGTTTCTAACAAGAAAATCAAGATTGATTGTACTTTCACAATGAGATGTGTTGTCAGGTAGATGACTATAATTTTTTGCTACTGTCAATAGTAGAAAATCCAAGGGATAACGAGATTTGTTCCAATTCTACACTTCTACTGTCCTGCCAGCGAAGAGTGACAGTAACGTCATGTTGTGTTTACAAAATTATCAGGGACTTGTTATCGACAACAATATCGTTATCTTGTTGATTCGCGTTAGCTCAAGTGGTGTGTACAGGTCATTGTTAAACTTAACAATTCTAAACAAAATATTACATCACTGTCACTTTTAGCTGGCTGGACAGTAGTGAGATGACTGAACTGTTATCAAACAGGTGGGCGAAAAAATGTGGACTCGTACACAAAACAAACGGATAAAGTTAAAGACTTTAATAACTTTCAAACTGTAGGTACCTACCAATTATTTACAAGTAAATCTAAAAAAGACAAAGCTAACAAAACAGCAGTGTGGACATAGCAAATTTGATACTTGTCCATGAAATAGTTGGCCAAAATTTACTTGCACATAGAACTAGCTGGCAAAGCTTGGCCCTTACTGTGCTAAAACCAAACGAGCCGTGACATCTGATTTCTAACAATGTGTCATTTTGACAAGTGTAGACTCATACAAGCCTGTGTAGCCTCCTTTTAATCTTAGAAACTCCAAATAACAAGCGACTAGCAGAGGCTCTGATCAGTCTGCACATAAGCGCAGGCTGATCCGAGGCTTTATTGGACGCACATACAACATTGTTGGGAATCTCATGCCACAGCTCATATACTTTAACTCAAAACAAACACATCACATACTAAAATGAATGTTTATTCTTTTTGACCAATAATTCCACTCAGTGATAATGCGATCGCTACGTCTTGTTATTTGTCTTGCATACAATATCAATATTAGAATGTTGTTGCTTATGGTTGCAGAGCTGCAACAATAATTCTAATGCAACCCCCATTTTTAAAGTCACAGTTTCAAAATCGAAAAAAAAAAATTCTGTATAATATCTGTTTTCAAAAGCAAAAGGGTAGACAAAATCAAGTAGTAATTTTATGTTTCTGTCAACGTTAATTTTGTCTACAAAACATCTTTAATTTTTAAAGTAATGGGCAGTTTATATCCAAACACAAAATTAATAATTGAAATATTTGAATGTCACCATACAGCCATCAACATATTGCATAGAAGACATAAGTATCGCAACTAACTGAACACAATGCACATGTAATGACTTTGAAAAAAGTATGTGTAGGTTTACGTTAACAAATAAGCGCAGCGACTGGGACTTTTGAAAAAGGATAATTTCATAGCTTTTCAAATTTTTCCTTCAGTTACGACATCTGGCTATCAGAACAAACTACTTGTTTCCAACTCAAATTAAACATCACTTTTAAGACACCAATCATTGGAACACACTGACATAATTATAATGTCAAAATGAAAATTGTGATCAAAACCATTTTTATGGCAAATCATTACCATAAATTCTGAAATTTTGCGAGAATTTTATTTTCCTGAATAGCTTAAAAAGACATATTTGCGACGTTAATAATTCATGATTAAGGCATGATTTACCTATATCAGTAAACGACAGAGAGATTTTCGCCATTTTGCAATGATTTAATTTTCACGAAACTTCATATATGCGAAGTTTCACGAAAATAAAAACATCGCGAAAATTTCCGAATTTTCAGTACGCAATGTTCAGCAACAAAGGATATAATTAAGATATTATCCTCATATGGTCCATGTGGGAGAAAAGGTGGACTTAAAAGTGTTGTGTTTTTATCGAATTTAAGTATACTAACTTCTTTTTGACAACAGTATTATATAACATCAGATGAAAGTCTTCTGAAACAGTGTAAATCAAGAACAGCCATTACAACCTGTTCCACATTTCACATGAATATATTAAATTAATGAAATTGTGGAACTTTAATTGTTTGGAAATACTAATTTTGCATATCAATTTATCGGCATGTAAAGGAGTTTGAACAGTATTTACCCTTAAAGCGCCACCTATAATTTGCAGCAGACGGCAATTAAAAATTTTACCGCTTTTTCAAAAATAAAAAATAAGATATTTCATGAGAATCGTCAGACGATTCTCATGTAATATCATACCTTATTTTTGTCGAAAATTGAGAAAGATGTCTCAAAATTTGTCGTCTGCTGCAGTTGTGATTGGGGCTTTAAGGGTTAATATAATCACTAGCTTTCTCTGTGCAAACAGCTGTGTAAGACTTTTTTATTAACTTTCTCAAACCGGATAGGGAAGCAATCCAAAATGTTGATACTATCGACGAACGAAAATGTTAGTAACAGAGTTTTCAATTGCCCCATAAACACTGATTCTAGTGATTTTGAATCTGCTTGTGCCTATTGTTCAGAGCATTTTGATTGCTGCCTATTCAATGTGTTTCTTTGACTCGTGATGTCAATGTGAAAGACATGCTTGATCTCATAAAGAATGACCAGTCACAGGACATTTTGTTAGTTTTGTAGAGCAGTGGCTATATAGAGGATCTTACATGAGTGCTCATGTTTTATTGAATTTATTAAACAAGTTGGGGAAAAGAGATAAAATGCGAGGCTTGCCGAGCATTTTATCTTTTTCGCAACGAGTTTAATAAATTCAATAATACAAGAGCATGAATGTTAGATTCTATGTATCATATGACATATTACTTTGAAATCTCATTTCTGCCGTAAACATGGTAAAAACATTATAATTTTGTCATTACATGTTACAGTGTACGCAACGTTGTTATGAACGTCATAAAGTTTCCCCGAAAATCTATAAACCACTAGTGGCTCATTGATTTTATTGGATGGCATTATTTCACAACCAGATGCGATGTCATATGATAAATCAATAATCTACAACTAAAAGGGCTCCACGTTAAAAAACCTATCTTCGACGTTTTTGATGAGGTCATAACCAAACCATCCTGCTCAGCTACAGAGACTAGCTAGAAAATATAAATTTCGCTGGTAGCAAGTGTATACATGATACTTTCCAATAAGAAAGAACCTGATCAGACTGTGGATGTGCATGCTGGTTTGCCCCATTGTTGTTTGCAAAGCTCCGAAGACAGGTAGTCAAATGTTGAGGCCCAAACACAGATTTACACAAATGAAATTACCATAATCACTTTTTCCCTAAATAATCTACATTAAAATATGGAAGGAAATGATAAAACTACTAGCATTATTTTTGCGTTTTTTTCCTTTCAAGAGTGCGACATATTGTGTTTTGGGGGTCAACTTTTTTCAACTTTTCATATAAAAATTGTTTGAATGTATGTTGTCATATATGCATGGGTGAAAGTTCAAAATTTCCAAAATCCTGCACTTTAGAAATTCAAATTTTTAAACTTGAATGATGCCTACAAAAATGAATAATTTCATGTTTCAATGGTAAATTGTGTTTAGATAATCTGAAAATTAATTCAGAGAAGCTATTACAATCCCCCTAATTCAGCATTTTGAGGCTGACTTTCTATGGAAAGTCAGCCTCAAAATCCTGAATTCAGGATCAATCCTGAAAACTTTCACCCATGTATATGGCCTAGTAGACTATGTGGAGACTGTATTTTGCTATGTAATGCTGCTTGCATAACCTTAAGATCTCCTATGGAATAAGAGTGATACCCGGTAACTACAAACTCAAGTTTCCAGGCATCTTTTATATTACTGACATAATGTTCCACATGATGTTAGCCATTAATGAGGGCCAAAATCTCAAATGGAATAAGAGTGATGCCCAGTAACAGCAAACTGCAGTTTCCAGGCATCACTCATATATTATTGACATAATATTCCACATGATGTTAGCCATTAACAAGGGCCAAATACAGCCTCAACATTGTGTATCGAAAAACTCTTTTTCTTATTTCTCAACCAAAACATATGTTGTGGGTACTCAAAAGAACCGTCTCAATGAGACGGTTCTTTTGAGCACCCAAAATATATGTTAAAACTGATGACAAAGAAAATATTAACAATTTTATGCTTAAAAATTTTGTTTATCTAAACCTATGACTCAGGCGTATATATGACAACACGGATTCAAACAAATATGAAAAATAATAAAAGTTGACATTAAAACACAATACATGGACACCATGTTTTATATATATTTTCTATAATCTAAATTTGATATGGATATATACAATATTACCATAAGCATTTATTTTTTTTTTATTTTTACTTTTTTTCTTTTTTTTTTTTTTTGGTTTTTCCTCTATTGTTTCAAATTAAGGGATCAAACATGTGTTTTCATCCATTTAAAATGTGTGCAGAGTCCTGAAATTATTCTTATGCCCAGTGCTAAGCGGAATGTTTTCAACATCACCTATGGGACCTGGCAAATATATGTTGTAAAAAAATATTTATCGCTTTTAATGCATAAGTCCAACATAATGTAAAACCAAAGTTTGCCCCAAAACGGCACTGTATCTGTCTTCCAGGCCCTGAGGTTATAAAACTTTTTCCATGCTCAACTCAGCTAAGCAAGAAATGTATCCTGCTCATAAATGTTAAAATGCCAACAATTGTTGGCATTTGAACATTTATTAGCATGATAAATATACCATCTGAGAGACGTTAAACAAGAAACTTCTTCATTTGTCGATATTTTAGTTTTTATGAGCAGTTGAAATTCCATGCTCAGCTGAGTTGAGCATGAAAAATGTTTTATAACCTCGTGCCAGGCCTCCAATGCTGCAGCTTGAGGGGAAACTGGTTTCTGGCTCATGTCTATAGGCTCTTACATCTTGCTTTGAATAGTCATCTACCATGATGACTTAAATAGCTTTTCTGAGGCCTCTTACTGTTTAGCATACATGGGAGGAAGTTCAAAATTTCAAAAATCCTGAATTTTCGAAACTGCAATCTTAAAACTTGCAGTATGCCCACTAAATATTCACAATATCAAGTTTAAATGGTCAATTGTCTTTAGACAGACTGAAAATAAATCAGAAAAGCTATTATAATCTCCCAAATTCAGCATTTTGAGGCTGACTTTCTTTCAAAAGTCAGCCTTAAAATCCTGATTTCAGGAATAATCCTGAAAACTTTCACCCATGTGGCATATCATCAGAGCCTGCTCTATGGTTTTCATAAAAGACAGTTTTATCTGTTGAAATAATTTTGAAATTTTGGTGAGCAACCCAATAAACTAGAGAAAAGGCCATTCTAATATAATGATTTTAACCAGATGATGGATAAAATATTTGTCAAAAGCAATGTTAATCCCATATTTAAACAATATAATTGAAAAAGAAACTGGTTAGTAGATAAACAAAGCATAAACAAAATAAAGACATCAAGCCCGAAGTTATAAAACTTTTTTCATGCTAAAATCCACTGAGTATGAAATTTATCATGCTCATAAATGTTAAAATGCCAACAATTGCTGGTTTTGGTTTGATGTTTTACTTCCCAGTCTACAGCTATTTATGGTATTTTAATATTTATTAGCTTGGTAAATACAACATCTAAGTGTTTGAAAGCAAGGCAAGTTTTTTTTCTGTGAAAACCATGATTTGAATAGTCCCCCAGGAGCATGCTGATATGGATTTATCAGGTCCCGTGGTTATAAAACTTTTTCCATGCTCAACTCAGCTGAGCACAAAAATTATCCTGCTCATAAATGTTAAAATGTTGGCATTTTAACATTTATTAGCATGATAAATACAGCATCTGAGAGACTTTAAGCAAGAAACTTCTTCATTTGTCTGTATTTTAGTTTATATAAGTAGTAGATTTTTTATGCTCAGTTGAGTTGCACATGAAAAAAGTCATAACCTCGGGGCCTGTTTAAATGTCAAAGTAAACATGGTGTAGTAACCAAAACATGGTGTCAGAAGTAACCAAACATTTATTTACAGATACCATACTAACCCTAAATATTCTGACATATTGGCCAGGCCCCAAGGTTATTAAACTTTTTTCATGCTCAACTCAACTGAGCATGAAATTTCAGCTGCTCATAAAAACTAAAATACCGACAAATAAAGAAGTTTCTTGCTTAGTCTCTCAGGTGTATTTATCGTGCTAATAAATGTTAAAATGCCAACAATTGTTGGCATTTTAACATTTATGAGCAGGATAAATTTCATGCTCAGCTGATTTGATCATGGAAAAAGTCTTATAACCACGGTACCTGATTAGTCCATATCAGCATGCTCCTGGGGGACTATTCTAATCATGGTTTACACAGTTGCTGTGCCTTTTACAAACAGGAACCCATATAAGCCTAGCATCCTATTTTGTGGGACATTGGCAAACAATGAAGACCCATATCAGACACCCCAGAATGTGGCATCTGATCACAGTCTCCAATGTTTGCTAAAAGAATAGTCTATCTAAAATTGAAAGAAAATGAAATACCACCAAACAACCTTAAAACCAAAATGGACTGGTTCAATTGGTAAGAGTGGGAAATTCCATTCAGCTTAAATAGGTTAAGAAATTATTTAAGCAGTAAAGGCATCTGAATATTTAGACAAAACACCCTAGTAGCAATACAAACAAAAACTTTATAAGAATACTATTTGGGCTTAGACACAAGAAAACCTGTCTTCGGAGTTTGGGAACAACAGAGGCACAGACCCAGCCTGCACATCCGCGCACCCTGAACAGGGCCTTTGTTATTTGCTTATTGAAAAGTATCATATCTAAACTTTATAAAAGTGAAATTTCAGTTTTCTAGCTAGTCTTTGTAGCTGCACAGACTGGTTTCAGTATGACATGGCGGGAAACCCGAAGACAGGTTTTCTCTCGACAAGGCCCATTTACTATAAAACCTGTGTAAAACAGCCACTTTAAAAAAGACCGAAATATTGGTTTTCAAGACCAATTATCGCTTTATGCAGGTCAGAGGTATTGCAGAATGCTCCAAGTGGAGCATTCTGCAATACTTTTGACCTTCATGCTACCATTTGTCATTAAGATCTTTGTTTTGTCTATTTTTGAGTGGCTGTTTTACACAGGTTTTACTGTATAGCATATTTTTCACATTTTTTTTTACAAATTTTCTCTATGTTCACCGGTCAGTATCAAGTTAAGCATGTCTTAGTTTTGTATTTTTAACTGTATTGTTGGCCACAGTCTTTTCCTTTGCCTTGTTAGAAACAATCTTGTTCATGTTACTGTATTCCTGGTCAGTATCAAGCTAAGCATGTCTAAGTTTCGTATTTTTTACTGTATTTTTGGTCACCGTCTTTTCCTTTGCCTTGTTAGAAACAGTCTTGTTCATATTGCTATACTTCTTTTCATCACTCCTGAAAACATACAAGATAAAAGAATATTACTGTACATATCATAGGTTTAGATGAACAAAATATTTGAGCGCAAAATTGTAAATAATTACTTATTCACCAGTTTTAACGCATGTTGTGGGTGCTCAAAAGAACCGTCTCATAGAGATGGTCCTTTTGAGTACCCACATCATATGTTTTGGTTGTGAAATAAGAAAATTAATTTTTGGGTACACACTAAAGGCCTGGACTGTCCTTTCTAGTGTTACAATCATCTCGCAGGGAAGAGAGAGCTGGTTCACGGGTGGGCATCAGCGGAACTACCGTGAAATCGTGCAAACGTAAATTTGTTCCTTCATCACATCCGGGACCTTACGCGGTAGCGGCATTGTCACGGATAAGTCAAACAAAGGTAGGTACTCTCGCTTGTTTTAGTTTTTTGCATCAGAATAAGCTTACAATGTAAAAATCTGGCAATGCTATTCCATGTAGATATGATTTACCTTGCTAAATAGGCCAAACGCGATGTTGAAAAAAGCTTTGCTTTGAGATGAGAACCGCAACCAAATCAAACACAGACCTGGATTTCTTCAGTTTTATGTCAAAAGGAAGAGAGTATGCAGATGTTTTGCCAGTTTTAGCTCAGAACAAGAGCAGTTTACACATGGCATGTACATGACAGCCCTTGCATGCTATTCCATGAGACACTCTTTGAACTTTTTGACATTGACATCAGTTTTAAGAGGATTTTATACTTGACAGATTAAAATGATTTGTAGTGAAGAAATATGGCATTTTTTCAACTTCAACACAGATTCTAGAATCAGTAAACTATTTAAAGTATGTCAAAGGCATACATCAAGGCATCAAATAGCATTTTCGGATTTTTAAATTTTTGTATTTGTTAGAAAGAATAGTGATTTTTGCTAAATTTAAAGTCCCTCTCATTCATAGGAAACAGGTCCCTCTTCTTCATACCACAGTATTGATTTTATGCCATGAAGGAGCTGGATTGGTGGCCGTGACTTGAGCTTCCTTCATGACAACAGCAAAGACTCTGATCAGACTAAGCTGATGCCTAGTCTGATCTGGCACTTCTTATGACACTCAGTCTCTCACTTGGTTTTCTCTTGTTGTGATGCAAATAATGTGGATTCGAAATTTTCCTGAGAATTTATTTTCGCAAGCATTAAAAGACATATAAGTGATGTGAAAAGTTCATGACTAAGGCAAAATTTACCTATATCTATAAACAACAGAGTGATTTTGTCATTTCCTGAGGGTTTTATTTTCAAGAAACTTCGTATATGCGAAGTTTTGCGAAAATAAATTCCTCCCGAAAATTTCCCAATTTACAGTAACATGGATAGGGCTGAACAAAACTTCTTTGTGTTGGTTTTGGGTAAAAATGATTTCTTAGTCTAATAGAGACAAATAAATTTGATGTAGCAGGCTATTAATTATGCCAAGAAAAAATCGATCTGTATAGAAAAGGTTAATATTAGAGAAATTACTCACTTGCTCATGGTGATCTTGTTACGACATCCTTTGCCACCTTCCCAGTGGGTGCTGTGAACCTTAGTGAGAGCACTGCTACAGGCAACACAGGGTTTATCACCCGCAAACGGCTGAAATAACAAAAACAAATACATGTACACTCACATGTTTAATTAAAAAAAATTTTAACGCAAAAAAATGTTCATATTTTCTTACCCATTAGTTTTAACATATGTTTTGGGTGCTCTAAAGAACATTCTCATTGAGACAGTACTTTTGAGCACTTAAAACACATGATAAAATTAATTTATAAGAAAATATTCGCAATTTTATACTAAAAAAATTGTAAATATTGCATATTTTCTTATCCATTGCTAATTGGTTTTTCAAAATATTTTATCAGAAATTTCTTTCAGGAATACCATTAAAGTGTAAAACAGTTTGGTTCCAGATCAGGCCCAGCATCCTGTAACAGGGCATTGAGTTCTCGGTGTGTGCTAACAAGAGCATGTAGTGTTACTAGTGAATATAATATGGTAAAATTGGGTTAGATGGTGCGACCAGTCTGGAAGACGCATGACAGCCGTACAGCTAGACGAAGATGGACTATTGGACTAAAGGCACATGGTAGCTATTGCAGTGGATACATTCCAAACTGTACCAGCTTAGTGCCGGGTCTACACAAGTCACAGACCTATGTAGGAGAGGTATAATTTCTATTTCTCTACAGTGGCGCTGCGACAAAACCGAGAAGAAGAGGTTTGTCAGGATTTTTGACAGATGTCATTAGTTTTCGTGACTCTGCAGGATTGAAGCAAGGGAATAAAGACCGGCCAGTCAGCGTATTGAGGAAGTCTGCGGGATATTCAGGTGCAGATAACTAGCAATTTCATGAAAATATTGTTTTGTTTTTGTAAAAAATTGGAAATCCATCGCTAAATTTTCGGCTGAAATTGGCCACTACAGTTTATAAAATTAAACTATAGAAAATTCGGATTAATTTGGAATTTAAGGCTTTTTTCACTGTTTAAAAACAACAGATACTATTCCAGCCTATAAAAAAATAAAGGAGGGAGAAAAGGAGACATAATTTTTATTAGATAAAACGTCCCCAAGTCAACACGTCGGCGAAGTGATGATTTTATTGGATAACGTCCCCAAGTCAACACGTCGCCACACGTAATCAGCTTCACTATTTTCGGCTTTCATTAACCAAGTCATTTCTTTACAATTTCTAAGTTTTCTAGATAATCTTTTTAGGCAAATATTACAAAACAAAAACAAAAAAAGGCTGGCTAAATTTCTAATTAATGAAGAATTTGAGTGATTAATTGTCTCTACATTAATTGCTGCACTAGTTTCTAAAAGCAGGACCTTTCCATTTCCATGATGTCACAGTTCAGTCAAGATACAGATCCATGGAATTCATCAGGGCACTTCCCTTCCCCTTTTCAACCAACATGGGGAGAATGCCTGAGGTTCACAGCTTTAGACTGGAGGAGAGTTGGACATGTTCCGGATGGAGAGCTGTCATTATCTGGGCAATACCCGTCACAAACAATATCTGGGCACTACCCGTCACAAACAACATTTGGACACTGCCCGTCACAGACATCATTAGGGCACTGCCCGTCACAGGGATATTCATTTTATTCCAAAGAGGCTCCACCAGGACATAGTCCGTGTGGGTTCAGGAGTACCCAATTAGCCACTCCCATTGGGGCTTTAAGCCCGGGTTATCAGGCAAATCACAGTTACATACCAAGTGGGGAGTCATTAAATCAGTCTACATTCCAGTCTGTTTGGGATGCACAGCCAGATTATCAACAAATCAGTCATCCTCAGCAATCAACACCATTTAATACACATTTCCAGAATGAGTTTCAACAGGAATTCACAAACCATTCACATGCATCAAGCTCACTAAGTAGCTACACAGACCAAAATACCAACTTCCAATCATTGCCGAAATACCTGTCTTTTGACCCTATAAATCAAAGTGGTCAGACTTTTATCGCAAATTTGAGCATTATGCAAAAGACAAACATTGGTCTTCACAGGAATGTATGTCCAATTTGAAATATGTTTTGCAAGGGAAAGCAGCAGATTATCTAGCTTATCTGAATGAACTGGTCCCCAACCTCCCGTATTATGATTTGATCATGCAAATGGAACAGCACATGGAATCACAGGATCTCATTGATCCACAATTTAACCAGTTGCATCACCAAAGAACATTTGATATAGACTGCTCCTACACATCCACCCCTAATTCTCAGAATACTTGTTATCAGCCATCTGCATATCACACTCAAGTAGTGGGCACACAGCACCTAACATCATTTCCAGAACCCCATTTGCAAAGTCAGGGAAAGTTTATAAGCTACAGAGGTTCTCACGATGACACCTATTCTTCATTTGATTTTTCAGGGGATAATGCAATGGTGCACGGCCCATTCCAGAATGGTGAAATGTTGAGTAGAGGTGTATCAGCCCTGGAAGAGATGGCATGCCTCGAGCATTTACCTTGTGACACACTGGACATGAAAGAGCAGTTTGTTTCTTTTCAGGTTCCACCAGTGGCTGAACAAAATGGGGAGTCCAGCGAAAGTCAGATTGGCAGAGGTGGATTACACCGGGGTTCTTGTCATGACAGCTCATACTCGGAGCACCAAATTGAGCTTGAAGAGATATGTCTTCCTAGCAAAACACGACAAAATAAAGGACTCAAGTCCGAGAGAATTATTGCCATAAATAAGGAAGAGGGACTTGTATTTCTAAAAAGTAAGTCCAGGAAATCGGCCAGGGAACTACCCGCAGAACAATGGCCAAACATTGCTAGCCTGTTACCATTCCCAGAAAAAGGGAAAGGCATACAGATAGCTCATAGAAACAGCATGTCCGTTGAAGAGGCTGAGGAACTACTTTGGCCTGAACCTACAGAGCTGCAGTTGGTCCAAGGCAATAGCTCTGAAATTCACCCAGAGATTCAGGAGTCAAAATCCGAGATCACAGATTTCTGGTGGGATAGCATGAGTTCATCAGAGCTTGGGTCAAGAGATAAAAGGGACAGTACTGAAAACTGTGAAGACTACATCGACTTCATGTATGGCAAGCTGTGTGGAACCTTGCCACTAAATAAGGAAATACCCAGCACTATATATGAGGATGAAGAATGGATTGACCGAACTTTCAAAGAGATGCAGATCCAGCCGTATTCAGCTTGGAATCCATCCATGAGTCTTGATGGAGATCTAAGCACTGTGCAGTTGGAAACGAATACAGGGGACTCATACTACCAGAAAAAGCAAGAGAGCTCAAGTATAGCAGGGATGGAGCAAATGACCTCGTCCCAAATAAGTAGCAATAAGCATGAGCTAAGCTCCGAGGCTACACCAGAGAATAAACTTGAGCCGGTCAATAATCTTAAAGCTTTTCAATTTCAGGAACAAAGTACGGAAGTTGATCAAGTGCCGATGACCTCTCAGAGTAGTAGCAATAAGCAGGAGCTAAGCTCCGAGGCTACTCTAGAGAACGAATTTGAGTTAGTCACTAATCTTAAAGCTTATCAATTTCAGGGGAAAAGTACGGAAGTTGATCAAGCACAGACAGCATCTCAAATTAGTAGCAATAAGCTGGAGCTAAGCTCCGAGGCTATGCCAAAAATGACGCTTGAGTTAGTTGATAGCCTAAATGTCTCTCTTCAGTTTCAGGGACAAAATACAGAAGTTGAAAAAGAACAGAGAGAAAATATTACAGCGTCCCAAATGCGTAGCAATAAACAGGAACTATGTTCCGAGGCTACATCCAACAGTACAGATGATGATCAGAAATCTTTTATATTACAGGTCCGACATGAAGCGATGTATCCAGAAGGGACCGAGAATAAAGTTGCGTCCCATACTGATAATAATACTAATCAACTGGAGCTAGACTCCGAGATAACTTGTAATACTAATCATTATAGTTCTCTAGCAGATCAGTCGGGTTACCCAGCTGGAGAAGAACAGGATCCCGGCTCAGATTCCATGAGCACATGGGAAGATATCACTATTTGTCAGCTTCCTTCTTCTTCAATGTTGAGTGTCCCAGTTAGTTTGCAAGATGTTAAACTTCTGGCTGTCATAGACACTGCAGCAGACGTGACAATTATTTCAAACAGTATTTTCAGGGAGCTGCAGCCTACACCGCCATATCTGAAGAAAGTTATCCTCCATACCGCAGGGCGGGACCTGAGGATGGATGGTTTTGTTGTAGGTCCAGTGGCCCTGAAGCTGGGGGAAATCACCTTCCCTGAGGCAGTTTATGTGGCCCCGATCCAGGATGATATGCTGTTGGGTCTAGATTTCATGCTAAGGCATGGCGTAGACATTAAGCTGAATGACAGGTGCCTTGATTTCAGGGGAAAAGGACAGAAGGTGCCCATAGAAGTAGAAAGGATGGGCACTAGTAAGGAAAGCCAAGTTAAAAAGGTTACACTATTAGAGAAAACTGTTAAGGTGCCACCCAACACCGTCCTAAGACTACAATGTAAGATCTCTGATAGTTTAAATGATAATATCATTGAGCCAGAAGGTGATTTGGATGTGATCCTGCCAAGGTCATTACACTCAGCTGGGTCAAAGCCAAAGGTGTGCTTGGTAAATGTTACCGATAGTTTAGTTAGGCTAAGACAGAAACAGCTGGTGGCCAAAGTGTTTCCAGTTTGTACTGCTTCTTTAATTACAGTCGATGATACTTGGCAGTATGGCGTCTATGTTTCAGTTGACAGCACCAGGGCATACAGCATCTCAGTAAATGTTAAATCATTTCAGAAAGTTGAAGATGGAGGGAAATGGCCATGGGATCCTGGTGGTTGTTAACCCAACAGCCTATTTAATGGAGACAGTACGGTTAGTGATAAGTTTGTCTCCGGGGGATTAGTCCGAGCCTACAAGAAACCCTGGATACATATCCGCGACCTGGTCATCAGCACCAGTGAAATTAAAAGGGGTCTTACCCCGTGAAATGGACCTACAGAGTCTGATGCAGGACTGCTTAAGTTTTCATGCAAATAACTGGAGCATGCTCCGTGGGAACTTTTATTATTTGTTGACTGCAGTCTGAACCATTTAAGAATGGTAGAGAAGAGCACAGAACCTATTTCTGCCACCATGTTTAACAGATGAAGTATGGGATATTATCCCGAGTTGTAATATTGAAGACAGGGATATCCCGAGAAACTATAGAAAAGACTTGGCCAGAAGAAAACCCAGAGCATTGGAGAGGCTTGAAGCTACCAATTCTTAGAAGGGAATATGGAGGTCCCAAGAAGTGCCTATCCACATACTGCAAGATGGCCTTTTACCCGAGACTATTCAGGGTGGTAAGGGGCCCTTTAAAAACAAAAGAGGGACGAGTATGGTAAAATTGGGTTAGATGGTGCGACCAGTCTGGAAGACGCATGACAGCCGTACAGCTAGACGAAGATGGACTATTGGACTAAAGGCACATGGTAGCTATTGCAGTGGATACATTCCAAACTGTACCAGCTTAGTGCCGGGTCTACACAAGTCACAGACCTATGTAGGAGAGGTATAATTTCTATTTCTCTACAATAATATAAGTTAATTTAATAGTGATATTTTGGGTACAATTGAAGTTTAATTCTTTAAACCCAGTCAAAAAATTGGCTGTCTCCCAGCAAAAGGCTTGAAGTTTAGTCTTGCGTCTAAATAAAACAAAAAAATAGAGCCTAAAATGTAAATATTTTCTTATCTATTAGTTTCAACATATGTTTGGGTGCTCAAAAGAACCGTCTCATTGAGACGGTTCTTTTGAGTACCCACAACATATGTTTTGGTTAAGAAATAAGAAAAATAATTTTTGATAATGCACTCTTATTTGGGCCACGTCGTGAGAAAATCTGTCTTCGGGGTTTCTGACAAAGCAATTTTCATACCAGTCTCCTCAGCTACAGAGACTAGGTAGAAAATTGAAATTTTATCTGTAGCAAGTTTACATATGTTACTTTCTAAAAAACATATAACAAAGGCGCTGATCAGACTGCGTGGATGCGCAGATGTGTTGATGTGTTGTTTGCAAACCCCGAAGGCAAGTTTTCTCGCGTCAAGGCCCATTTAGAGGCCCTTTTGAGGGGGTGTTTTTTTTTGCTTTACCTGTTCCTTACAACAGAAGCCACATATCATCCTGTTAGCATACTTCATCTGATGGTCTCCCTCATTGTCATCATGGCACACATCACATGGGTAACATTTACCACAACATGGAAATCTAAAAATACAAGAGATAAATCTACAATTAGAAGCATTTTATCTTAGTCTTCACCGTTTGCCAAAGTACCAGGCTTCTAGTATACATAGCTGGAGGCTTGTCCTCCTGTAGGACTGGGTCTTGGGAAAGACTGACGTTATTACCAGTACTGGGGAGTTCTAGAACCATCTGTAGCTCTAAGTATAGTGTTTACAGGCTTCTGTGTTAGGTAGATCCCTATGATGCTGAATGGCAGTGCTTTCTGGAAGATTAATGTGACTACAGGGTAGTTCTTATAGTTCCCTTCAGTATTTACCTGAGCCACCTGTAGCTCATCCTTAATGTTTACAGGCTCTGTTGTTTGGTAAAGCTTTACCCTCCTGTATGGCAGGATCTTTGAGGAGATTTATGTAACTACTGGGGAGTTCTATACAATATATACCTGAACCATCTGTAACTATTCTTATAGTTTTTACAGGCTATGTTGTCTGGTTGGTTGGTTGGTTTTGTTGCTTTACGTCCCAAGTCAACAGCTATGGTCATTGCGGGACGGTCAGTTCACCTAACCACCCTTTTTCCTGAGCAGGCTTGAACAAGCGGATAACCAGTAATTCGTGCACATACTTTCGCTTGTAACTGACAACAACCCTTCTTGAATAATTCAGCGGAAGGGAGGAGAATGAACGTAGAAATTATTTCATGATCAATCTCCACGAAAGTATGGGACCGGGCCGGGATCGAACTCGCGACCCCTGGAATTGCAGTCAGGCACGCATCTGTAGCCAGACACGTTACCGACTGCGCTACGCGGCCCGGTGCTATGTTGTCTGGTAAAGCTTTACCCTCCTGTATGGCATGATTTATGTGACTACTGGGGAGTTCTATACAATATTTACCTCAGCCATCTGTAGCTCTTCTTATGCAGGCTCCGTTGTCCGGTAGAGCTTTACCCTCCTGTATGGCATGATTTATGTGACTACTGGGGAGTTTCCTACAGTATTTACCTCAGCCATGGTTAGCTCTTCTTATAACTTGTTTACATGCTCCATGTCTGCTAGAGCTTTATCCTCCTGTATGACAGGGTCATAGTCAAAGCTTATGTGACTATTGGGGAGTTCTACACAATATTTACCTCAGCCATCTGTAGCTCTTCTTATAGTGCTTGCAGGCTCCGTTGTCTGGCAGAGCTTTACCCTCCTGTATGGCAGGATCTTTGGGGTGCTTGGAGAATTTCTTCAGAGCCACCTTGTGGATACTGCCAGAATCTGTAACATACAAATGGCTTTTGATTAACCCTTTTGGACCTATGGAATTTCCCATAAGTTTGATACAGTTAAACCAGGATGGTCTCTTATATATATACTGAGGGATCATTGGTTTTAATTTTTGGGAGCGCAGTGGCTCAGTGGTAGGGTGCTTGACTCGAGACCATGGGGTCGCGGGTTCGAGCCTCACCGGGGTCACTGCGTTGTGGTCCTTGGGCAAGACACAATTATCCTAGCTAAGTTCTGATTCAACCCACAAAAAACCCGTCCCTGTTTAACTGAAAGATTGTTGATGAGACGTAAAGAATCAAAACTGGTTATAATTTCCAAAAACATATTGGATTTCTTTCTCCAAAGATTGATTTTACCTAAGCAAACAATGCAGCATTTCATATGGGTCTTCATAGTTTGCCAAAGTACCCATCAAAGTGATCATTTTAGTTTTATCCATCAGTTTAAACATGTACTTTTTAGGGTTTTTTTATATTTGATTCTTTATGACCCATCAACAATTTGCAGTTACGTAGGCACGGGTCTTCCTGGGTTGAACCAGTATTAAGATAGGATTAATGTGTCTTGCTCAAAGACATAAGGCAGTGACGCCAGTTAGGCTCGAACCCACGGCCCCTTGGTCTCGAGTCAAGCACTCTACCGCTGAGCCACTGCGCTCCCTTTTACTTTTTTGGTGGGCAAAAGAACCATCCCATTGAGACAGTTCCTTGTGGACCCACAACCTATGCTTTGGTTGAGAAATAAGAAAATTTAATTTGAATTATGCATTCTTATCTAGAGACCTGAATGCAGACTACAGTAAAACCTGTCTTAAACGGCCACTAAAATAGATAAAACAATGGTCTTAATGGCAAATGGTAGCTTAATGAAGGTCGAAAGTATTGCAGAATGCTCCCCTTGGAGCATTCTGCAATACATTTGTACTTTCGACCTGCATTAAGCAATAATCAGTCTTGAAAACTAATTTTTGGTCTTCTTTTAGAGTGGCCACTTAAGACAGGTTTTACTGTACATATGTACATGTATGTAGAAATTTATCAGAGTTTCTCAAATCAAATGATAAAATGTATTTACATGATAAGGCTTTTTTGATAAAAATTGATAATATGAAATACCATATTAGACATGATAAACAAAATATGTACATTTTCTATTTCTTATCAAACATGAGTTTTGGGTGCTCAAAAGAACCATCTCATTAAGACGGTTCTTTTGAGTACCCACAACATATTTTTGGGCTGAGAAATAAGGAAAAAAAAAATTGAGCGTAAAATTCCTATTATTTTCTAATCCATCAGTTTAAACATGTGTTTTGGGAGCTTAAAAGAACCATCTCATTGAGACGGTTCTTTGGAGTACCCACAAAATATGTTTCGATTATAAGATAAGGAAAATGTTTTTCAAATACACACTGTTATCTGAAGACCGGACTGATATGCAGAGACCACTTACAGGAAGATGTATCAACTACAGATGTCCCCAATTTGGTTAGCTTCACTGATTCTGCTCCAAACTTGATCCGGTTGTGACAGCCACGACAGAAAGTCTCAAATGCTTTCCCTGGTGAAAATGTCTGAAAAGAAGGAACAGTACAGTGAAAATAACATGGTTATTTTACATAGTTCTTTTACATGGTTCTTTTACACATTGGTGAAAGTCAGTGATTTTGTTACATGCGCATCCTGCATCTTTTGTGCACAATTTTGTCTCTGGGATGCAAAGTTTTTATTTCAGCTAGTCCCAGGATGCAATAGTATTGCAGACTTGTCATTAAGAATAGTGTTCTGGACTCATAGGTCTGCAGTTGGACTCTTTGATATGGGAAACAGCGAGTCCCTGGGACCCATTAGCCCAAAATTGTAAATGAATCACTGAAAGTTCAAAATTTCCGAAATCCTGAACTTTAGAAATTCAAATTTTTAAACCTGCTAGATGCCTACAAAAATGAATAATTTTATGTTAAAATGGTTAATTGTGTTAAAATAATCTAAAAATTGATCAGAGAAGCTACTATAATCTCTCTAATTCAGCATTTTGAGGCTGACTTTCTATGGAAAGTCAGCCTCAAAATCCTGAATTCAGGATTAATCTTGAAAACTTTCACCCATGTTTACATGGTTTCTTTTACATGATTCTTTTACTATGTAATCTTTCAGACCAGCAAATATCTTAAAAACGACACATCAAAAAACTATAAGAGATAAAATCGGACAGATTATGGAAAAAATGTTACATTGGAAAACATCAAAATTTTCATCTGCATGCCCTGCAACCTGAGGCACTCTTAAATATGAGTGAAAGAGATGATTTTTCTGAGTCCCCTGTGTGCTAGCTAAGTCCTCAGGCAATTTAGGTGTAAAAAAAACTATTAAACTAAAAGAGCATATTGTGTAAGCATTTTTCACTAAGGTCAACAATTTCATCTTTAAAGCTAAATGTTGCACTATATCTGGTGCCTTGCCTAATACATAGGTACAGATCAGCAAATATTTTAATATAAATTGTAATTATTTCCTTAGCTATCAGTCTAAAAATATGTGTGTTTGCCCAAAAGAACTGTCTCAGTAAGATGGTAATTTGAGTAGCTACAGCATATTATGTTTTGTGTGCTCAATGGAACTGTCTCAGTGAGAAAGTTTTTTTTGTGTAGTTCAAACAATAATAAATTTAATTTGTACTTCCTCTAAGGCCAAATAAAAAATTAGTGTGTTTCCGGGAACGGGTCTGAAAATTTTAGGTAGGTAGGCCCACATATTATTTTTTATACTACAGTCAATCCTCTTTATAACGACCAAGTTTGTTCCAAGCTGTCTTTAACGTTAAGGTGAATTTACTGTTATAAATAAGGAAATGTCGACCAGTACCAAGTTTCGGAATAATAATCGGTTGGTAAAAGAAAATATTATACAAATGAATTTAAATGTTATAATATTGTTCAGTTCAATTTCATGTTGCATCAAAATGCACAAAGCTTCCCTCTTATCAAATGTGAAAGAAACCTGTTTATGCAAAAGAACTTGTCCTGACCCCTTAATTGACTGACAGATTGTCAAAATTCTGTTATGATGAATTTATTTTTAATAGAAAATGTAAATCTGTTCCCAGAACTAACTGTCAGTGACGCTAAGTGAATATTCTGTTATAAAGAGGGAATTTTAATGGAAACAGATCTGTTCTCAGCAAATTTATGTCGGATATTGAATATTCTGTTATAATGAATGACGTTATAAAGAGTTTTGACTGTATTTTATTCATTTTGAAAGGCATTCCGCCTTTCAAAATGCATAAAATAATATTTTCCCCAGAAAACCTGGAAAAAATCTAGTTTTCACCAGTAAATTTAGGTAGGGTCGGGTTACTCTAAACACATGTATTTTTTTATTTGGCCTAATCTGTAGATCTGCTAAAGTGCAGTAAGAATTTTTACCTTGACGGTGCTTGGCTTGTTACAGTGCATACAGGTGATGGAGAAAACTGACTTCTGTAGGTTGATATCAAACGCCACACATCCTTCTAGATCCAGATAGCCAAACGTTGAGGAATATGGGTGTGCCAGTACTGCCCGGTACAGGACAAGCTGGGAACCATGACACTTTCCACACACAGCTGAGTTGATCCTATTTGGAGGAGTGGAGAACTCTGTCTTGTGCTTGCAACGTTCACACATCACGGTCAACTGGAGTCGCTCAACAAGGATGGAGGCGGAGTAGTAATAAAGCTGCATGTTTCGGAACACCAGCTCCGTTCCTTTCCTCTCGGTGTCCGGCGAGACAAGTTTACTGATGTCCCGGTTCCCGTCTACTTCCTCTTCCTCGCTGCTATCACTGTCGGAGCTGTCAATCCTGGCATGTTCTTCCGGACCTTTATACACTTCTTCTAACTCATTCTGGTCTTTCCTGTTTTAAAGATACAGTAAAACCTGTCTAAAGCGGCCACTCAAAAATATACAAAACAAAGGCCTTAAAGACAGATTATCGCTTAATGTAGGTCAAAAGTATCGCAGGAGCATTCTGCGATCCTTTGACCTGCGTTAGGCAATAATCGGTATTAAAAAACAATTTTTGGGCTTCGTTTGAGTGGCCGCTTAAGACAGGTTTTACTGTATACACATTGAATGAGAATACATCACTTCTAACAGAATAGCTGATAAATTTGTTGATTAGGAGATTTCCAAATAAAAAGTTGATTCCAACATGAAGATATGTGATTATGTCTTTCCTAGTACAGTGATATTATTTGGCCATTTTTGAGGCCGTATATGGGAGTCATTCCCAATCCAAAAATGGCCTTTATCTTCCCAATTTCATGTATTTTAGCTCTTATTTTCCCAATTTTAATAAAAAAAATTCCCAAATGTGTAGGAAAAGGAAGCTTCCTAAAATCCCAAATAAAATCACTGTAGTAAAGTTTAAGCACAGTAAAACCTGTGTAAAACAACCACTCTCAAAAAGGCCGACCATTGGTCTTCAAGACCAATTATCGCTTAATGCAGGTCAGAAGTATTGCAGAAGTCTGGCAAGTGTAACAGTGAGCTAGAAGTATCACATGCATTTTAAAAGTTTATTTTCTAAACATGTTGTGGATTCATTCTTAAAAGTATTTGTAAAAGTAAGGGTGCAAATAAACAGACGCCCACAAAGGCATAACAAACACAAGACAGAAAAAACATAAAAGATCCACAAAAGAAGTACCAACTTGGAAGGTCAGTATAATATTTTACTTTACTGGAAGGCTTAAACTGGTTTCACAGCGCCAACCTCACCCTTTATAATTCAGATATGGATAAAGACACATAGATATTTGGTTTGCATGAAAGACCCATAACTTATCAATGCATCATCTCCCAGAACATAAAAATCAAGATCTTGGTCTCCACTGCACTATTTTTAGCATTTTATATACATACAATAAAACCTGTGTAAAATGACCACTCAAAAGTAGACAAAACAAAGATCTTAATGACAAATGGTAGTTTAATGAAGGTAGAAAGTATTGCAGAATGCTCCAAAGGGAGCATTCTGCAATACTTTCCACCTGCATAAAGCGACCCATATCTGGTCTTGAAACCCAATTTTCGGTCTTTTTGAGAGTGGCCGTTTCACACAGGTTTAACTGTACTTCCATCTATCAAGATTTTAGTCACTAGTATCTATTTTTAACTCACCTGTAAACAACTAAAGGTACAGCCTCCTCCTGAGAAGCTCCTGATTGTTCCGAGTCATCTGAATACTGGGAAGACTGATCCGTGTCAGATGAAGGCTTGGATTCAATCTCCTTCTGAAGTTCTTTGGCAGAAACAAACTGAAACCCAGCAGCCCTAGCTGTCAGCTCTCGCCTTAACTGAAAACAAACACAGGTTTAGATAAACAAAATTTTCAGCATAAAATTGTAAATATTTTCTTACCCATAATTTTTAGCATATGTTTTGGGTGCTCAAAAGAACCGTTTCATTGAGACGGTTCTTTTGAGTACCCACAACATATGTTTTGGTTGAGAAATAAGAAAATTAACTTTTCATTACGCACTCTTAACTAAAGTCCTGCTTATTAAACAAAGTATATAGTCAACTGTTGTAAACTAGGAGTCCAAATATTTTAACCCAGAGCAAGCAATACATTGTAGGCGGAGTTAGAAGGAGTTAGTCTGTATAGAAAATATATGATAAAAAAGGTCATTTCTTTATTATTATCAAAAGATATGCTGATGATACTTTTAGAACTGCCTCAATAAGATTGTTATTTCTTGCACACCTCATTGAGACGGTTCTTTTGAGCACCCACAACATGTTTTAGTTGAGAAATAAGAAAATTATTTTTTTATTACGCACTCTTATCTAGGGGCTTGACTTTACCTGTCTGAGGGAGCGTAGTGGCTCAGTGGTAGAGTGCTTGACTTGAGACGGAGGAGCTGCGGGTTCGAGCCTCACTGGCATCACTGCGTTGTGGTTCTTGAGCAAGACACATTTATCCTAGCTTAGGACTGGTTCAACACATGAAGACCCGTCCCTGTTTAACTGAAAGATTGTTGTTGGGACATAAAGAATCAAATCAAATAAAAAAAAAAGTTACCTGTCTAAGTCCTTCTGTAACAATCTCCTGCAGGTTTCTGTCTAGCCATCTAAGAAAGGGTCTAAACACCATCTCTACTGTCCCCTTGATCTTGAACTCTTGCTCTTTCTTCTCAGCCCACTCACACAGAGACACTTCGATATACCTTTAATAAGAAATATCACCACAGCTCAGTTAAAGATCTATATAATGGGAATTAAACCTTTGAAGACCAATAGACTTTTCCATAAAGTTTGATCCAGTTAAGTCAGGATACCTATTATCTGGTCGAAGTATATCTCTGAACCAAAACATAGGAGTAAATTCTTCCTACCACTGATTCAAGTGGAGCAGAACTTTGTCAGCTAATGCACAAAGTCCTTTCTAGTTTTATAATCATTTCGGCATGATTTCGCTGAGGAAGAGAGAGCTGGTTGCTTTGTTTTATTGTGCACTTTTATACTCAAACCAGGCCTTAAGTTAAGAGTGCATACTGAAAAAGCATCTTTCTTATTTCTCGACCAAAACATATGTTGTAGGTACTCAAAAAGAACCGTCTCAATGAGACGGTTCTTTTGAGCACCCAAAACATATGATTTAATTAATGGGTAAGAAAACATTTACAATTTTACGCGCAAAAAAATTGTTTATCTAAACATATGTCTAACTGTTTGTTTATCTGGACCTATACAAGAACGATGAAACATACCTTCTCACTGTTTCTGGCAGATCTTGTTCAACTGGCAGAGATAACTTCAACATCTGAAAATAGACGAAAAATGAACTGACTTTACCTATAAACCCTAATGCACAGAGTGTTACGCATATATCACAGTCGCGCATTTTTATTTCCGACTTAATCCACATAAGAAACCAGCAAGAGCAATCTCTGATGCAGAGTAAATTGCTAGTGACACTTTTATCATCTGCTTTACAAAGTTTTTTGTGACAATGTCAGGCCTGATCTGAATCCTAACTGTTCCGCACTCTGACAGTTCATAATATCATGTATATATTTCTGAAAGATCTTTGAATTTTTAAAAAGGCTCCAGATAATAGCTTTATTTCTGATGTTTTTTTCTGATTTCCAAACCAAAGATTGATAAAAATTATCTCAATGAATGCAAAGTAAAAAAAAAAAGAAAAAGACGCTCAGCAAAGTTGTGTCTTACATACTTACATCAAAAGGATATGCTTCCGGAAACTCAACACCAATTACAAAGTTCTTCACATCGTAAGGCTGTAACAGAAACAAAAAAAAACTAAGAATCAATCATCTTCACAAAATCTACCTTATTCAACATAATAAGCTCACATGCACCTATTAGTGCACACAGAGTTATTACAAAGGTAGGCATTAACCCAGTTAAGCCGAATGGAATTTACCAGTCTTACCAATTCGACAGGTCTATTTCTGTTTTAAGGGTTGCTGGGTGGTGTTTTTCATTTTTATTCAAATCTTAATGGAATTTTCTTAAAGCAAACAGTGCAGACCCTGATCAGATGCCACGTTTTGCAGCATCTGATCTGGTCTCCACTGTTTGCATAGGACGCTAGGCTTATATAATATGGGTTAAGAACAGCTAATTCCTAGCCTTTCCAGTTGTTTTATTTTGATCATCATTGATCATTGATATGGATTGAACTTTTGGATGAAAAATTGTAGATGCTGACCAGCTGGGTTTTTTTTCAGAGATTAGATTACATGGTTCTCCACTGCTTTTTAATAAAGGGTACTGTTTGAAAATGTCATGTGCACTGTGTGCTTATTAGGCTGAATATGGTTTGAGTATTATAACTTTTTCAAAAATGTCATAGGGCTACAAGAGTAACTAAAACCTTAGAATCTATCATCTTGTCAAAATATAGCAGGGCTGAAACAATTTCACAATCAACCACTATGAAAAAAAAGTTGAAAATCTACTTTATTTGAAAACTAGCTAGTCTTTTTGTAGTACTAAATTCTTATAGATGACAGCCTATCTTAAAAATGTTAGGTTCTTTAATAATAATAAAAAAACTCAGGCTTTTTAAGGTTTTTGATGAAAATTATATCCATTCTAGTTCTCATTTGTCACAAAAAGGGCTAGAACAAACATATGTATATGGGGGACCAAAAATAATAATAAAGTATTACCCAATCCGGATCTGTTGGAGTGAAGGTAAATGTGTATTTGCTCAAGGTACTGCCTTCTTCAACAATTTCCAGTTTGTCTTTAGGGAATCTTCTTTTTAACTGCCTTAGCTCTGTCTCTCTTAGCTCTGTAAGCTTCTCGCCTGAAACAGTATCTCTGTTGTAGACCTGGATATGTGGTGGCTTAAAGGTTGGTGCTACAGTTTGAGGGGTCTGTGCCTCTGACTTTTCATCTGCAGGCTTCTGTGATGATTTTACTTCATGTGTTTTCTTTGGCTGGTCAGAAACATTTTGCTTTCCTGTAGGATGAAAATACTGACATCTTTTGCCAAATCTACAGTGCCCTTGCTTGAAAAAGTGGCAGACCTTTTTCTTGTATCCTTGTCTTAAAGGTGGAGATGCTTTCTCAGGCAGCGCTACAGTTTTATTAAACTCATCATTCAGTTCCCTGATTTCATTTTGCACTTCTTTCTCACCTTCTGTCTTTTGCGTCTCTTCTTTTTGACTCTCATCCTGACTCTTAGCCTCAGTTACAGCTCTTGGTGCTTTAGGTCCAGGCTTCTTCGGAAGCGGAACATGAAGATAGCGACAGCGCTTACCATAGCGACAAAATCTATTCTTCAAATAGAATGTGCAAATGTTAGTTTCAGGTGACACAGCACCTTCTGATGGCTGGTTTTGGTTTCTTAGGCTTCCATTATTTCCAGTTTGCTGGCTGATAAAAGAAGAATGAATTTCACCGACCGGCTTCGCGTGCAAAATTGATTCACTTAAAATTCCATCTTGATTGATTTCTACTTGGGGTGGTGGAGTTTCTGAAATTTCTATGTGTGAAAACCTACAATGTTTACCAAATCGACACTTTCCTGTTGTATTAAAAAATTGGCATACACCTTTTAACATAACACAGGAGCCGTCCACACAAGATATCTGCGACACCGCACTGAACACTTTGTTTGTTACACTTGTCCCTGAACTAGATTCACCAACCACTTTTAATTTATTCAGGCAAATAAATGAAAAAAACGCTAGTCCTTTGTTCAAGATTTTGGTATCCAACAAACAAAGCCTCTTCAATAACAAACAAGAAAACACCTGAACAGCTGAAGAAAATCAATATAAGATAGATGTAAATCTGAAAAAAATCCCACAAGGGGAGTGACAACTGGATTAAATCTCCTAGTTTTATACTTGTCGGGTCAATTTGTAGCGATTGCACAACCACTAGCAAGTGATAAGCAGTTAAAAATAGAAAAAGTTTATAAATAAAGCCTGTGTATTTCGAAATACTTAGCAAAAGAGGTCAAGGACTCGAAATCGCCCTGATTGTAAAATTTATGAACGGGTGAATTTTACGAGATCATGTTCCGGTCTGGGTTATACTAAATACCACAGGTCAACACATGACCCGGGGTGGTTGTGGTGGGGGGGAGGGTCACTCACTATCTGACGGGTAGAGGTGTGAACAGGATCCTGAGACCACGACATCTTCACAGAGACGATTTGGACCCCTTTCCAGATAAAAATTAGATGAAAGTATAGATTCCCGCGCTGTAATAGTCAAGTGTGACGGCTGCGCTTATGATGTAGTTGTAGATCTATACCCCATTGTAGAAAAAAAACCGCCATGAGCCTAATCGCCTACTATTATATGCGAGACGAGAATGCGCATCTCTGTGCAAACCCTTCTAACTGCTCGCATTCACAAAGTATATACGTAGACTAAGGTGCAGATCAAAAAAGATTTCTAACCCCACTATAGATAGCTATATTTTAAGAATACCTTTCAGCATATATGCGAGCAGTATCGATACATCTAAATGAAAGTAAGAAAGACAGCAAGGATCAGGAATTGATACAATCAAGTATCACACCTGTCTCGGGATACCAAATGGGAAAGTAACAAAATCACAATAAACATCACAAACAAGAGCCAAGAGGTCAGCCCTTGCCCTTCAGTTGACCACAGGACAGCAATGAACAGAGGCGTAAGCATGACAAACACAAGACATAAATAACAAAAAATTGACCCACAAAAGAAGTACCGCCTTTGAACGGTCAGTAAAAATATGTACTGGAGGGCTTAAACCGGTTTCATGGCGCCAACCTCACCCTTAGTTCAGATGTGGATCTAACATATAGATGTTTGATTAACTCAGATTTAGTGACAATCTGTGAGTCGTGAGCCCTAGGCCTTTTCTTTGTTTCATCGTAGTGTGTTAATTAATTTTGATAAGAGTGTTTCTCCATGATGATACCTTGCATTAGTTAGAAGGCTTCCATGCGAGCTGAGCCTTTATTGTAATTCAGCAACAGCAGAATCTAAGGCGAAGATTTGGTGCTAGTAAACTATGATGCATTTAAGCCCCCCCCCCCCCCCGGTGGCTTTGACTGCTGTCCGTTCTAAGGCGGTGGTTCTGTTATTGATTAATTTATATTTATTGTTACACACAGTGTGGCAGTCTGTAATTGTTCTATGTTTTGTTGTACGTTACTTTATGTCCATTCTAGTATTGCAAGCATCTTGATGGGGAAGAGAGAGCTGGTTGCTTTGCTCAGTTTGTCTTCCTGGTGTCTCGTGATGGTTGTGTGACTCTTCCTCGCGGTGCCATGGGTTTTGTCTGCGGTTTGTGATTGTGGTATTTCCTGATCATACTCACTTACTCTTTTTAGTGAACCTTTGAAATCCACCTTCAATATTATACATCCGTGATAAAATCTCAAGAGCTGGCAAATACCCAGCAGGCACATATGACGTCAAAACAACGTCGTACCAACGTCGATGCGAAGTCATCGCACATGTACTTTGACACGACGTTGTTTTGACGTCATTTGCTGATACGGAGTTGATTTGACATCATATGGTCAATTTCTCAGTCATACGGACTCAGTCAAAATATTAACTTAAAGATTTGCTTACATATTAGCCAATATTAAGCACAACAAACATCACACACTATCATGTTTAACTAAGGTATATTAGTGACGTTTAAATATATACACGTTACTGCCGATGATATGCCACATCGTCGCTTCAGTGCTATAGTGTTCTATCTACAATTGCACAATTTTTTAGAAAAATGAGTTTGAAAATTTTAGCATCCATATTTTTGAATCATCAATTATCACAGACCTTTCAGTCATACTGGAGGGTTAAAATATATACATACAGCACACTGGTCAATGTAAACGCACCGGTGGTTGCTACAACGAGCTGGTAGTTGCATTTTACAGCACCGGTGGTGGCGTAAAAGGTAAAAAAATCTATACCTGTTGACTTTATCATTTATTTATAAACTTGCATTTATTTTATTTGTGATGACACCTGGCGCACAGACCACCGGTAACATTGCAGTTTATGGCTCTGCCAAGCAATTGGTGATTTAATTCATGATTTGGACTGCAAATCCAACAAAGTTCTGGAGTTTTGTCGTGACAGGTGTTTTTTTCTAGTATAACTGCCTAAATTGAGTGAAATCTGCACGTCTAAGCGCAGCTGTTGTCATATTCCCATGAAATAACATCCAAAATACGATTACTACTTTGGGTTTTTTTTTCTTGGTAAACTAGCTAATGTTTTATTGAGGAATTTTTATTACAACGCACTGGGAGCATTTTTTGACGCATTGATACAACGCACTGATGGTTGCACAGAATTCCTGTGGTTGCTGGTGCAGCCTCACCACAGCATTCACTGATCTTATAAACGGTCCATAAATCGTTATTTGAGCCAGCACATGATATTTCAGTACCAGGATGAAGACTAAGGTGAGCCTATGCAAATGTACATACTCGCCAGAGAAAAAAATAGAGAGTAGTAATCGTTTTGGATGTTATTTCATGGGACTATGATAACATAGCTGCAGCTGTGCTTAGACATGCAGAATTTCTTGAAGTTAGGCAGTCACAATAGAAAAAGCACCTGTCACTGTCAAACTCCACAACTATGTCGGATTTATCGGTCAAACCATGAATTAAAACGCCAATCGCATGGCAAAGCCATAAACGGCAATGTTTCTGACAGTTTGTGCGCATTGGGTCATCAAAAGTAAAATAAAAGCAAGCTTATAAAGAAATCATACAGTCAATAGGCATAGATTTTGTGGTTTTTGTACACTGATGAAGGCTCAAGCGTGACTCTGCAAATGTGTAGCCTCACCAGAGATGCTCCAGAGCTAGCCCTGTTCGCACTTTGAGAGTGTTTCCGCCTTTTTTTCAGATTGGCCCCAAAACTTTTAATTTAATGAGATTGTTTGTCCGTTATGATACATTACAATAGTTAATAAGCCTCCACGCGAGCTTAAAATTTTTGTGCTTCAACAATAGCAGATTCTAAGGCGAAGATTTGGTACCAGTAAAATGCAATTTTAGCACCCCAGAGGAATAGGCTGCTGTCTGTTCTAAGGCGGTGATTCTGTTGTTGTTGATTCGTTGTTGATTGTTACTCCCATTACAGGTAACAGGATTCTGTAATTGTTCTATATTTTGTTACTTAATGTCCATTCTTGTTTTACAATCATCTTGATAGGGAAGAGAGAGAGCTTGCTGCTTTGCTTAGTTTGTCTTCCTGGTGTCTCATGATTGTTGTGTGGCTATTCCTCTCAGTGCCATGGGTTTGTTTGCAGTTTGTGATTGTGATACTATTTTTGGGTGTCATTCATGCGAACAGCGATGGCTTTGGCAACATTTGCTTGGTCTAGTCTGAGCCTTCGTCACAGTTTAAAATTCTCATGTGAAGACTCAAATGGCGATTGAATGCCATTTTGTGCGAGCAGCGAAGGATCTGGCGAGTCTGCACATTTGCACAGGCTTACCTTAGCCTTCGTCACTGTACAAAATCTCTTGTGCTGCCTTAAATGGCGATTTGTGTGCTAATCACGCCAGGTGAGTCTGCACATTTGCGCAGGCAGTCACTGGACAATGTAATAAACATCAAGATCTCTTGTGCTGGCAGCAAAGGCTCTTTAGAGTATGCACGTCTGCACAGGCTCACCTGAGCCTTCTATACAGTATCGAAATATCATGTGCTGGTTGAAATGGCAATTTTTGCAACGTTTATGTGAACAGCGAATGATGTGGTGAGTCTGCACCAGCAACCACAGGAATTCTGTGCAACCATCAGTGCGTTGTATCAATGCGTCAAAAAATGCTCCCAGTGCGTTGTAATAAAAATTCCTCAATAAAACATTTGCTAGTTTACCAAGAAAAAAAAAACAAAGTAGTAATCGTTTTTTGGATGTTATTTCATGGGAATCTGACAACAGCTGCGCTTAGAC
The DNA here is from genome assembly GCA_964019695.1 of Loripinus fragilis. NCBI lineage: Eukaryota > Metazoa > Mollusca > Bivalvia > Lucinida > Lucinidae > Loripinus > Loripinus fragilis. The sequence goes on from OZ026525.1 coordinate 5,479,027, forward strand.
ATGCAAATTTCACACAATTTAGGCAGTTACACTAGAAAAAAGCACCTGTCACGGCAAAACTCCAGAACTGTGTTGGATTTGCCGTTCAAACCAAGAATTAAATCACCAATTGCTTGGCAGCGCCATGAACGGTAATCTTACCGACGGTCTGTGCGCCTGGTGTCATCACAAATAAAATAAATGCAAGCTTTTAAATCAATCATAAAGTCAACAGGTATAGATTTTGTTTACCTTTTCCGCCATTTTCCGCCACCACCAGTGCCGAAATAAGCCACCACCAGTTCGTTGTAGCAACCACCGGTGCTTTTACATTGACCAGTGTAAATGACCTTGGTTTGAAGAATTTTTACAGTAATATGGAATTTACGGGCATTTTACAGTTTGCAGATTGAACATTTTGCCATAAAAATCGCCTTCTTCGTTCAGTGCTATAGTGTTCTATATAATCCTACAGATTATTATTCTGTTTATGGAGTCAATTCGTATGCTAGTCTGAACAGAAATGATTATTTGTACCCAAAAGTAGCAGATTTAGTCATTTGTTTGGCATAACAGTAAATACCGCATGGATTATGCCATCAAAATTTATGTATGGGAGGTAATCTGTTTCTACAGTTAATTTCTCTGTCAATGGGGTCAATTTGTGTAATACACTTAAACGTAAACGTTTCGCAACCGTTTAATATATGTATTTTCTTCAGTATGGTCCATGTTAGAATATTAATATAATCATATTTTATGCTCCTGCACAATGCGGAATGATTAACCATTAATCGGTTTTGATCATACTCTTCATTCTGACGTTATTATGACGTCAGTGTTTTTCAACAATTTACGTCTAACATAAAGATTGTTATCTCGATTTGAAAACAAACGGTGCTATGTGATAACCAGATGTCGTATCTGACGGAAAACATTTTAAGGTTTAGCAATTGACGTTTATCAACGCTCAAAGTCGCTGTGTTTCTTTGTTAACGTCAACCAATTTATCAAAATTGTTCATGTTATTCCGTTATGTCGCGTGATACTTCTGTCTTCTATGCAATGTGTTGAAGGTTTTCACTTGTGACATTAAAACTCGATTTTTGATGTTCAGTTGTGCTTAAACGGCCAATTACGTTGTTGTGGAATTCACATTTGCTGTGACTAGTCTACTATGTTGGATATTAGCGGAAAATTGATGTAGTTTTGTAAATAACTTGTTTCCTATAATTCTGACTGCAGTTAACATACATGTAAGAAATGAGCACAGAGGCTCATTTGGTAGAGTGTTGGACTGGGGATCAAAGGGTTGCTAGTTCGAGACTCACTGCTGGCTAAGTCATTGTGTTGTGTCCTTGAGCAGGACATTTTGCTGGTTCAACCCAGGTGGACGGGAAGTGGTCCTGACATGATTGTTAAATTGTTGACTTGGATGTAAAGTAACCAAACATGTAAGTTTTGGAGTATAAAAGAGTGATAATCCAATCAGTAAAGCTCATTTTACCTGGCTGGATTATTTCCCTTTGGTAAACTCATTTATGATCAGAACTTTTAAGGAAATCATAACTTTTCAGAGTTTGAAATCTTTTGGTAATATCAGGTTATGAAATCTTATAATTTTAAGGAGTCTAAATATCTGTTATCAATTCAAACCAGCACAAGTGGACAACTTTTGATAAAGAGTGGAAACCTATCTTCCTCTCTAAAAATTCTGCTTATCTTTGTTTCCAAGGTAAGAGCTATTTTTAGCAAGGAATTTTGGGTCTGAGATTAATTATGTAAACTTCAGAAACTTTTTACCACCAGAATTATGGACACTTATGAATTGTTGAGAAATGCTTAGTTTTAGCTTTAGATCCCCAAAAATATTAAGTTTTAGAAAATATTTTGATGAGCCTGAGCCATATTTGGCAATGGAAAGTGATACTTCTGGGATTATACACTATTTCCTGGGTAGAGCAGATAATTTGGTACTCTGCCAGGTAGAAGGTTCTATTATTAACCAATCAAAAGGCCAGGATAAGATCAGGTGATCTAGTTACTGAGAATGTGTATTCATTATTAGGAGAGGCACCTGAGCTGCCCAGTATTCAGCAGGAGATCAGCACAGAGCAAACATATATGAAAGGTATCTGATAAGAATTAATTAATTAATTAGTCCAAGGCATTCCTTGCGTTTAGGGGGGGTAGAATACACTTTTCAGTGGGGATTTAAGCAAAACAATATTTGGTAACTTTATTGAGGAGACTTTCTCACTGTTGGAATTATTAAAATTAATTCTTTTCTCACATATTGTGTAAATTGCATGTTGGTCATTGTTTCAGTCCACACTTTTAATGTCTGAGGTTTTGGGAAGGTTTTTCCTAGAACTTGTTAAAGGAAGGTTTCCTTTATCTGCATCCTTAATTAAGAGTGTGTACTAGGAATAATTACTGATAAATGTTGATTTTGCTGCTTAGATAATAAGAACAATAGTTCATATTTCTTCCACCTTCATGGAGGGGTGAATCTCCTATGGCAGGTTTTGCCTATTGTGTGTGAAGTTAGCTGAACTTTTTCAACAAACAGAAGTTCATGTATTGTGAGAGGCAGATTATTAACTCTTTAATTGGGATCATCTTTTTGATTACTAGTGTTCAAATTACATACCGTCTGCTATGAGGGAGTGAGTTTTATTCCCAAGGCAAGTTTGCCTAGATGCGTCATGTATTTTGAGCATATCTAAAATGTTAGTCGCTTAATTGTGGGACGAAAGAGTGAAAAGTGTACTGTCGGTCCTGATCTGGATCCAAACTGAGGTATATAAAATAATTCCGTCCAAAACAAGTTCAGATAGTTTCCCATCTGTTATGAGGGAGTAAGTTCTATTCCCATAGCAGGTTTGCTTAGATGGAGTAAATGTTCTGAACCACTTATTAATATCTATAGTCAGATACCTACAATACAAGCAAAAGAAATGAGGACCATAGCTTTCTTTCTGTCTATTTCTTAGTGCCCATTTGACCTGATTTATCCATAGCTGGCATTGGTTAATATCCACTCACATACATGTACCTACATTTATTGTCTTGTTTGTAAATATACATGCACTAGAGTTAGATAAATCTCTCAACTCAAATTGATTTTGTTATCATTTCTTAAGCCAAAATCCCACTTGTAAAAATTAGACTGCTTATCTGGGTGTGCAGTGAACAACCAGTGGTGTCGGCATCCTGACCAGACAAAATTAGATTGTCTGACTGATTAAGGTGATTGTTTAAAAAAAAGTTCTCAAGTGTAGTACAACGCCCGTCAATTATATGACAACGTCAAATATTGAAGGCTTTACGTTGACGTAATGAACGTTACCAAATGCATAAAATCACCTGCTTGGATTTGTCTGCCCTTCTGATTTTGAAAACAGATAACGGTTAAACACCTTTTCCGAACAAAATGTAAGCTGGCGTAACACTGTGACTTGATAAAATGTAAGGTATTGTAACTCTGTGACTTTTCAAATTTAGGTTGCCTTATATTTCTTGTCGAAGGTCTCACTGGTCTGATTTTCATGTTGTTTGGACGGCAAATCATTGGACTTGTTAATCATAGTATCACGGAGTAAAATTTTTGGCTCAAAAAGAAGAAAATAGCATTTTAGTAAGAGTTGCAAAACTTTTGCGTTTAAGTACGTTTTAGACTGAACTGATTATTTGGACCTAAAAGTGGCAGATTTAACCATTGATTTGTAATTACATCGACAAATTACTTCAATTAAAGCAGTTTAAATATGTGTAAGGGAGGTAATCTGTTTCTACAGCTTATTAATTCGGTCCATGGATCAATTTGCATAACATTTTTGACTTAGGGTATTATTTTGACCTAAAAGTAGCCGATATAGCCATTAGTTCGTCATAACACCGACAAACCGCTTCAATTTAGGATATTTAAATATATGTAAGGGAGTCTTTATTAATGAAGACCTCACTAGAGTAAGAAGCAGAATTCTAAGTAAAGCGCGGAGAATGGTCAAAAATAAACACATTTCTAGTGCTTGGACGAGTGATGGAACTATTCTTGTGCGTGACAAGGAAGACCGTATCCATAGAATTCAAACAGAAACTGATCTATCCAACTACGGTCCAGTTCCCAATGACTATTAACGTGCTCAAACTTTATCACAGGACTGAGCGAACTGCTCTGAATCAACACAACCCGAGTCATATATAAATTGAACATGGTTATGTTACCTATTGCCAAACAACATGGACATAGATCAGTCTTTGCATTCGCGCAGTCTGATCAGTGTCCGTCTTGCTTGCTGTTTATCTACTTGATACAAGTGATTTTCTAACCTCACCCACTCGTGGCATGCCATGCCAAGTCACCATGTGACGAGCCCTATCTGAAATTTAAAAACTTAAAATTCAATCCCATATGATCAAAATACCCTGATGGACAACCTTTACTCACCCTTAATAACTTTGTGAAGTATATAAATATATACCAAACACGAAATAACTGTAAGTTGAGAGACATAACAGAACATGTGGTCAAAGACTTGCATTCTATTGTCAAGTGTGGTGAATAAAACATTATAGGTGCCATGTATCGCAGCTCCACGACCAAATTATGGTCGAGCTTTACATCAGAGCCGTCATTGAGTCTGAGGCCTGGCCCACCGTCGTGCAATTAAAGAGGAAACGATAGCTATAAACCGTCACTAGGTTTAAAACCAGGCATGCAGACTGTGGTAAGGTCAGAATGTTTGTGACGCTCTGCTTTATCTTTTGGAAAATACATTTTATAGATTTGGCTCAAAATTGTATGAGCCGCGACATTAGATTTCACGCAATGTGGTATATGCGACCAGCAAAGCCTCAGATCAGCCTGCGCATACGCGCAGTCTGATCAGAGTCTTTGCTAGTCGCTTGAATATTCTATGAGTGTTAAGCTACTGACTACACATCATTACGAGATTCTAAGCTTTAAAGGAGGCTGCACAGCCTCGTCCGAGTCTACACTTGTCAAAATACCACATTGTTGGAAATCATGTATCTATGCAAAATGTAGGTATCCGAAAGGGTTCTTGTTGCAGAGAGACTTCACGTTGTCTTTTACTGTAATAATCAAGGTGATGTTGTCTAATCATTTAACTCTACATCAAGATATGTGGATGACTTAGTTGATATTGAAAATCTTTATTTTTAACAAGATGGTCAGATATATCCCATGGAACCTCAGTTAAATAAGGCGAATTCCTTTGAAACTGAAGCTCCTTTTTGGACATGGACTTGTCTATAACAAATGGTTTAATTTCATCAAATAATAATGATAAACGAGATTATTTAAATTTTAAGATAGTTAATTTCCAATTTCTTGATGAAGGTGTTCCTCGCCCCTTCCTATTGTGTGTATATTTCGCAGTTTATTCATTTTGCAAGAGTATGCTCTAATGTTAGTGACTTCAAGTCTAAGTTATCGATATCATGAATTTTGTAAAGCATTTTCTAAACTCGATCACAGACAATCTGAATTAATTTATGGTGATTTAGTTTATAAATTCAAAAGAAAATACTGGGAAAACTACTTTTAGTGATGAATTCAAGAATATAACCAAACGTTATAAAATTTGGATATAACATGGATATCATGCGACAGTCTGCATGCCTGGTTTTAAGTCTAATAACGATATATATATATATATATATATATATATATATATATATGTTTGGTGCCTGTTGCTTGTCTTGGACTGTATCCACTGTTGCTCAACTAGAATTTTCTTCTGCTCTGACTATCTGTGAGCCATAAGCCATTTTCATTGATTAATAATAGTATGTTAGATTATTTTCTCTATGAAGATGCCTTGAATAAGTTAGGAATTCTCCAAATATTGTGTTTTAACAACAGCCGAACCGAGGGCAAAGATTTGGCGTAAGTAAAATGCAATTATACCCCCCCCCCCCAGTTACGTCTGCTGCTGTCCGGCGGTGGTTCTGTTATGATGATTGTTCTTATTGCTTTGGTCCTTGTTTTGTTTTGCTGTATTTAGTGTACTTTCATTTTTTACAATCATTTAACTGAGGAAGAGAGAGCTGGTTGCTTCACAATTGTCTTCTTGCTGCCATGTGGCTGTTAGTATTCTGTGTCTCTTCCTCACGGCGTTGCAGTGTGTGATTGTGGTATTTCCTGGACATATTTTTTTTACTTTTTCTTGTCAACTTTCGGTGTTGTCTGTCCCTGGCTAAGGTGGCGCTTTTATTTTCTCTGGTTAACATTTCAACCATTATTTTGGCGACACAAAGAACTAAAGCGCGTTGTTGGATTGTTATTTAAATGTTACAAAAAAACAATATTTGTCACATATTTTTTTTTCAAAATATGCCATTTTAAGACGAAAATCCATTTAAATTTCACATTCAAAATTGGTAGGTGGTGTTATTTATTCTTTGGAATAGAGATTCCAAATCATAAAAAAACAATATGTTTATTACTAAAATGATGCGCTTAAAATATCACTGTTTACAGCATGTAATTGTTTATTGATCATTTTATAACAGTTTGAAGATGCTAATGTGTAGTTTCTTCCTTCAGTTACCATTACACCAACAAATTGAGATGTACACCAAACTTTACTATGCTATGAGCAGATATTGTTTGTTGCACTCAATTGCCTTATTTGCTATATCAGAAATGTTATTTTTGAAGGAAACGAATATAATACGTATTTACAACGATTTTCAATGTACATAACGTAAGTGGACGGCATAGGTAATGTATCCCCTCATTTGTGACAGAGTGTCGATAGAACTGATACTTTATTCAACAGTGTGTTTGCAATCATTTTACAGTAATAAAGACACCCTGACCTAAACCTTTCATCGGTGGGTTGGTGTCCGATGCTTGTCTTTGGCTAGGCCCACCGTGGTCCAACTTGAGTTTTTTAGCCCTGAGCATCTGTGAGTCAAGAGTTTTTTCTTTCGTCATAATATGTTACTTTGATTTGATTGTTTCTCTGTGACGATGCATTACAGAAGTTAGGAAGCTTCTATGCGGGTTAAACAATTGTTGTGTTTAAAGGCAGGAGTGGGGTATATAAGGAAAAAATAGCCTCAGTTTTGGCACTTTCTTGGATCTTTTATGTTTTTGTTCTGTCTTGTGTTTGCTATGTCTTTGTGCGCGTCTGTTTATATGTGCTTTGTGGTCACTTACTGGGAAAGGGCTGACCTCTTGGCTCTCGTTTGTGGTGTCTGCTGTGAGTTTGTCACTTTCCCATTGGTATCGTACTTGAATGTATCGATTCCTGATCTTTGCACCCTTACTTACTTTGCACTCAAGCTGTGAACATCACCAGGAGCTCTTAAGGCTTATCTCTAATTTGATTGGCTTTTCTAATAAACTATGAAAATGTTTGACACCTCTTTTCAGCTCAGTGGCCATTATACAATTGATGCATTCTTTCGAGGTTGACATAAGGATTTGTCAATCCGTAAACATCACTTTGGAGGGTTGACTAATCATGATGTTAACCGAAAAAGAATGCACCAATTGTTTTGCTATATGACACTCTCTCTTTTCATAGTTTTATTTGAAGTATTTTCATATTTATAAAAAAGTTTGATTGATTGCCGTGTTCCTTGGCTATAACCAGTACTGGCAGGGTGGGTTAATGTTTTTTGTGGTTTTATGTCCAGGAGCACCCAAAGGCTCAGAAGACAGGACCACAGCTTAAAATCTCATCTGACAGACTGGGAGAAGCCGGGAATCGAACCTGCCACCCCTGGTTTACAAGGCATAGGCTTCTCCCCTACACCACGGCTCAAGTCATATGTTCGTAGTGCACTTTCACTTTGGAAGATTGTTCCAACATAAACTGCTCAAATTTCTGAAACTCTTATGAGATATGCAAAACAATTGCATTTTTTAAATTGTTGTTCCTATAAAATGAACAAATTCTGAATTTAAAAAAAATTACCTGTGAAATATACATAAGAAATCAGTCAGTGTTTCAATATCTATTTTTGGCTGTCAGGCAGCAGTGACAAGAGTCATGTCACCTAGGCTAGATTTAGTTCAATTTATTTTAGCTGTCTGTCAGCACTGACATAAATAATGTTGACATGTCCTGAGCTCATCTCTTTTTGACATCAAGATCTGTCACAACCAGTGTAAGTTAGTTTCAGCCAATCAGAGGAGGTATTTTATAGGTGTCATATAGCAAATGTTTTTGTCATCAGACACTTCCAATTAATATGAAATAGTCAAAACCTAAGCAATAAAATTTGAATTTTGAAAGAATTTTATTTTGGATATTTGTCTATACGAGGGCTGTTCAAATATGAATGCAAGTAGCTTCATAACTTTGGTCATATATATGCTACGGCAAAATGGTATACGTTTCTATAAAGGATTATAAGTCACCTTTAAACTGGCACAAGACCTAAAGAAAAATACAGTATACTTATCGAGCTATAGCCCTTTGAATGAGGGTCACTTTAGTATACTAACAAACTGAACGCTTCGAACATACCAGTGATATAGACGAGCGTATAATTCTACGATTAATAGGTGAAATTTCTTGAATTTTTTAAGGAAGTATCACCATATACTTATATAATGATTCTGTGAAAGTTGCGAAAATCCGACGTGTATTTGTGAAATTACATCGAATCGTTTTCACTAAAGTCTCCTTATGTTTGCAAATAAATGGTAAACAAAACACCACCTTTCAGTTTTCAGTCAAACTTTTCTCTAACAAAATACACGAGGCAACATTTTAACTAGGTTTAACTCAAATACAATATGTTGATTGCTCATACTGAGTTGTTGCTACAAATCATTGAAGGATAGCGGGTTATTTTTAACGCTGAAAAACATTTTTATTAAGTCATAACTGCCTTAAATAAGGGGTTATAGAACTTATACTTAATTTTGTTGCCATAACATTGCGGTTTCAATCTAAATTTGAACGTTAGCTTTAAGTTTTACCAAAATAGACATTATTTACAATAATATTATTCGCCTGGTCTTGAAGACTAGACAGATTGAACATATTTTAATAAATGTAGACACGTCATTAAGAAGCAGAAAATGCTTGAAAAATGATATAAAATGTGATAACTCTGTAAATAGAGGACGGAGCGTTATGAAAACTTCCTTATGACATATTACTCATGTTTTAAGCAAAACGCAAAGAAAAAAAAACACACAGCGATGTTCATTATTGCATCACCAGGAGATAACTCAAAATGACGTTTATCATAAAATTTATGACGTCACAAACGTGCCTGTTTACTCGAGATTGAAACAGGATTATATAAACTTTTTCCTGCAAGCAATTTTGTCAAGGTACCTTAACACAGTATGTTAACTGAAATAAACATCCTGTACCGTTCCTCCGCTAGCTCACGCCTTATAAACATGAATGACAGCACTCGTGCGCAACCAGTAGTCGGAAAATGCGTGTATTTAGGTACATGCACACGTTTCGATTTTTATTGTTAGCGATACAGACAATACACATTCGAACAAGGTAAGAAAAGCCATTTCATCTATTTTATCCCGTTTTATTCCATGATTTTAAAGGTTTCCTCCTTTGCATTTTGCTTTGTTAAAAACGACTTGCTCACAATCAGAGCCGTTCTGTGTCGAAAACGAGCTTAAATGCCAGATTGCACGGTTTTAGTGGAATTGGCAATCACATGTATACATGATTACATGGTTGTAACTGTAACAGTTACTTAGATCTATGGAAAAATGAATTTTAATAGGTGGGCCCTCGCAATTACAGCTGTACCAACAACTCTCACATCACGATTTCCGACAACTGGTTACGCACGAGTGCTGTAATTCATAATGTATAAGGCGTGAGCTAGGAGGAACGGGTACAGGATGTTTATTTCAGTTTACATACTCTGCTTAAACTTGCATCTAAAATTTGGTGCCATTTTGTTACAAACTTACAAAGATATGACACTATTTCCGCGCATGTACCAAAACGTGTATGGCAATTTGCTTCAGAAAAACGTCAGTATACAGGAATGGCCTTTTTATATGCGTCTGTAACTCAAGAAATATAGTGAGTGTTTCTTTATGTTTGGAGCCATTTTAAAGGCGACGAATAGTTCTTTCCAGAAAAGTATGACATTTTGTCGTAGCATATATGTGAAGAAAGTTATGAAACTACTTGCATTCATATTTGAACAGCCCTCGTATATCGAAATTTTAGAAAACAGATCAGTGCTATTAATCATTAGAGACCAAAAAAAAATGCATAATTTAATATTAATTTATTATTTTTACCTATATTTTACTACTAGGACAACAATGTTATAAATAACATAAATTCTCGTTTACTCAAAATCTGTAATATGGCTTGTACATTGTAACCTAAACTCCTTTTATCACATTTCATGAATGGTGTTTATATTTGGCACAATGATTGCCTATGGTGTGTAGGTTAGAAAAAAGGGTCTCGGAATAAGGATATGACCTTTGAGTGAAAGGTAAGGGTCAAATATAAATTTTTCTTAAACCGGTTTAAGCCCTCAAGTAAAATATTTGTACTGATCGTTCCAAGGCGATAATTCCATTGAACTTATTTGTGTTATATCTGTCTTGTGTTAGTCATGCTTTCGTGTCTGTTCATTGCTGCCTTGTGGTCACCTGATGATAAAGGGCTGACCTCTTGGCTCTCGTTTGTGATGTTTAATTGTGTTTTAGTAACTTTCCCATGTGGTATCCTGGGTCAGGTGTAGTACTTGATTGTATCGATTCCTGCTCTTTGTCCTTTCTTGCTTTAAAATAAATTATGCTCAGTTAATTTGTATTGATCCAAAGAACAACAATAACAACAACAAGAAAACAGGTAGGAATGTTTAACATTTATCACTGGAGTATTGTTGGCCTCAATATGTTTTAGTTTGAAAGTAAGTGTAAGTTTACACCGAAAGAGGTTATAGCACAGCTCAGCTGCCACCTCTTTTGGGGTTAACTTACATGTGTTTTTAACAGTGTGGAATTTAATAAAGAGGACAGATGGGAATCATAGATCGATACACCATTTGAAATGGATTCTTTGTTTCCAAAGTTGACTTCGAGTTACGAATGTACTTCGACTCATCAGGATTCGAATTACATTTATCTACTGTGAGATTTCAGTCTAGGGTTGAGCTCAAAGTCAAACTCGGCAGGTACTCGTTGATAATTTCCGTGATAGTATTTAGAACATTTGGTTCTGAAGAAGAACACAGCTAGCACGAGGAACCCGCCGATAAAAGCCCCGCCTACCGCAGCACCGACAAGTTCGCTTCTACCATATATACCAGAGCTGTAAGAGAAAAGACAAAAAAACCGGTAAATTCTAATGCACTTCATTTTGTAACGCGATGTCTGATTGGATAACGTCAAAAATTTGCGACAGTATATCCTGCGATATACTGTCGGAAATAGTTTTCAGCCAAAACGAGTTAAGTTCACCAATTGCAGCCAATTTTTGTCCCACATTTTTTTTGGCTAAGATTTTCATTTTTATGCTATTTTTTTACTTATTGGTATGGGTCAATTAGATAATGGTGTCTAAAAAAGTGCTCATCCAATAATTTCAATTCATTCAGCCTCACAAAGAGCACCACTGAAATTGAATGTGAACTACGTTACTATGATGAAGTATACTTGTGCATACCAAATTTCTTACAAGACTGAAATATTTAAGAGCTTTTATAGCATGCACTTCTACTTGTATCTTTTGTTGATCAAATAAGCCTATTATGTAGAATTTATATCATGTTTTTGCTTCTCAGCATGGTCTAAGCAGGTTTGGTATGAATTGATCATGGAATATTCAACTGTAATTCTATGAGTACAATTATTGTTTTAATTGTATCCATCAAATTTGAAGTTGACCAGAAAAAAATATTGGTTTTGAAACAGTAGATGATGAATATTAAAAAACATTCTTCTTTGGTATTTGAAATAATAAATTGTATTCTTGTATAAAGAACATTGTGCCAATAGGTCGGTAACGTAATTCACATACCTTACACTCTGGTCTTATTTCCTGCGTAGAAACATTTATTTTTCTGCAAAATATCAGGTTCTAGTGTGTTGCTTAACACTTTTTACATCATACTTTGCACATTGGAAGTAAGCTGTTGCATCTAGTTTCGTTAATCTTGTTGGATTGACACTTTAAACTATGATTATAGAATAATGATTTTAAATAGTCCATATATTTGAAAAACGTGTTGTGGCTCACTACAAACTAAGACAATGCAGAATAGATAATCTTACTTCAATAATTGCCTTTTCATATACATATATTACAAAAAAAGCAAAGCTTGCATCATTCACAAAGATACGCCCGTCTCAGAAAATTGGAAAAATGTTGATGATAACGTAATTCACATTGCTAATGTGCTCACTTCAATTGACAAAAAGAAGTTATAAATTCAAGTTAACTGTTGTAACTATCATGTAAACCATAGTAGGTATCAACATAGTAAGTCATTAGAACACTTAAGGTCACTGTGATCAACTGGAATGGACCAGGATGCACAAACGAGAGTGCCAATTCCAAAGTACACACATAAACTCACCAATAAACCTCCAGTGGTAGCAGCAACGAGATAAAAATGGTTTGAAAAAGGGAAAATAACAATTGAACAACAAGTCAGAAACTTAAACTCACCGTCAATTTGTTGCCTTTGGCCCTTTGATTGGACTTATCTTATCTGTTTTTTTTTGTAGAATGTGAATTACGTTACCTACTTGTGAATTACGTTACCTATGGTTAATCCAGCTCATTTCAAAAACCATGCGATCAAGCGTTTAGAGATTTACACTATTCAATTTTGCTTTTCAAACAGATTACTGTGCATATAGTGAGTTGATATAATGAGTATCTTTGTAAGATACATGAATAGGGGAGTTGATGTACCCAGAGCATATAGGTAAATCCTTGTTAAAAGAAAATGACAAGTGCAATATGGTTTAAATTGATCTTTATTAATTGGAACAGGTTTGCTTTGATTAAAAACAAACATTTTTTCGGCAAGTGTATGCATTTAGAGAAGTATTGGGATTTTAGTAAAATTGTAGTAACGTAATTCACAAATTTATGTGTTCACGTGCAAAGAACTTCTTGTAAAGTTCTTGTATGGTTTGATATATAGTTTGGTTATAGTTCTTACATTGGCTTTAATTGCAATATTTGTACCTCTTCTTATACAAATAATACACATAGGGTAACGTGATTCACAAAACTGCAGATTTTTTAGACAAGCTCAGATATCTTTTCATCTGGGAAAAATAAACAAATATTTCCCCGAATTCGTTTCTTTTGTCTGTGTACAAAGTAATCCTCTTGACATAAAGATGTTTGATGAGAGCTTAACATGCATGGTGTGTTTGTGAGATGGTTAAAATGGTAACGTAATTCTCATTAGATTATGGGACATCAATCATCAATACAACAAAAGAATTGTTTTTTCTCTTTTTAATGAAGTTGGGGACATTAAATGAAAGGTATATATGTGTGCCAATAAAATAAAGTTGAAAACTGCTTATAAAAACAACCATTTGAACATAATACATTCTTAAAATTACATACTATGACGATGGGACAGCATTTTTGGCAATTTTGGGGGTACTTGCTAATGATAAACGTCGTAAGGAATGACTATTGACCATTTCCATTGCTCTTCTTTTACTTGAATGTCAAGACATAAATCTAAACTAAACTAATAAACCTTAAAGCGTTAGAAAATACACTGTTTACATGCTAAAATGGGGATGGGACACAAAAATGACCGAATTGGTGAACTTAACTCGTTTTGGCTGTTTATGTCATTAATTACGTCACATGTCGTTGGATGACGTGCGGCTTTATGCGCTTCCAACGCTCCAATTCGAGACGAAACTGCAGAAGTGTATTAGAATGGGGATAACCATATTCAAAATTTCATTCCGGAGGTATATCGTCGGATATACGTTCGGAAATCACGTTTTACGGCTCCGCTCGCGCGTCGCCGTAAAACTAAATTTCCGACCGTATATCCGACGATATACCTCCCCAAATGAAAATTTTGAATACAGTTATCCCCTAAACCTGTGTAAACGGCCACTCTAAAAAGACCACAAATTGGTTTTCAAGACAAATTATCGGTTAATGAAGATCAAAAGTATTGCAGCATTCTGTAATACTTTCGACCTTCATTGAGCTACCATTTGCATTGAGATCTATGTTTTGTCTATTTTTTATTTTTATACAGGTTTTACTGTAAAGTCATTTATACGCAATATAAATTTGATACTTAACCTTTTTAAGACCAATGGAATTTTCCATAAAGTTTGATACATTGGGGGTTGATGTGCAAACCATTGTTTAAGGGGGTTGCAACTTATTCTTTTAACTCAGTACATTCATGATGCGTACGTTGGCAAACATTGAAAACTCAGATGAAATGCAACTGATCATTACACCAGGAAGTGCTAATTTTGAAGAAAAACAAAAAAAAAAACACACATTTTAATCTGTGTTTTGACTAAACTCCTCTGTGGTCCGGGCAATGACCGCAGAAGGACAAAAAAGTGAGTATGGCCAGCAAATGCCACAATCACACACAGCAGACCAACCCACGGCGGAATGGGATATACCATCAAGAAGACAATTACAGTAAAGCAATATACACGAACCCACAAACCTTTGTCGGGGAGGATCCAACTTTGACAATGTTTTTTTAGTTTATAAGTGGAGGAAGGGCCAAAATAACACTATAAGCGGGCCAAAATCGGCACGCCATCAAAACGCTATTTGAATGCCGATGTTGGCCCAACATTGAATACTGGCTTGATCGCTTTGAGATTTTTCAGGGGATCCAGACCAGTATTTCTAAGAAGCCCTATATTTTGTGATTTTTCATGGGAGGTCCGGACCCCCTGTCCCCCCTCTGGATCCGCGTATGAGCAACCATCGCTCTCTTACTTCCCAAGCAAGATGATTGCAAAACTAGAAAGGACGCTAAATACTGCACAACACAACAAGGACCTAACACAAAACGCCAACAAACATTGGGAGCGACTTGTTTTTACTTTGCTAAAATAGAATGTTTTTCTTATCGGTGCTAATAGATCTATGACCATTCCTTGATGGTAGCAATAAATAGAAAACTATTAGCACCGATAAGAAAAACATTTTTTTAGCAAAGTAAAAAAGCTTATAAGCATATACTGTCATGCCAGCCAAGCGTGACAGTGACGTCATGTTTTGTTAACAAAGTTATCAGGGACTAATAATCGATAGATCACTTGTGTATTAATCCTATCCACAGGATTAATACACAATCAAGTGATCTATCGATTCGCGTTAGCTCAAGTGGAGTGTATAAGTTAATGTTTTACTTAACAATTGTAAACAAAATATCACGGGCACGACTGTAGGCGAGTAGCCAATGTTCAGGAAAGTCTGCCTATCAACACAGTCTCACCAGAGATTACACTGTCCGCAGATACAAAATATGGATGACGATGAAGGCTCAGGCTTAAATATAGAGCACTATTTTGTTCAATAAGTATGACTGACGCAAAAGCCACTTTGTTTTGTTAAACACAAAATAACCGTCTTCTAACATTGTTTCAAACATAGAAACAGAGCATTTTTCGTTAAACGTTGGGTGGAGAAATGAAGATTTGTGTTAAACATAGATTGAAAGATTTGGTTGTTTGTGTTTAACGTCCCACTAACAGAATAGGCCTTATGGGACCAGACGAGGCCACGGCTTATAGTCTCATCTTATAAAGAGTTACATGTATTTGTATGCTGTGTTGATTGGTTTATCATGCACTATCTCTACAGTTTACACACTATCTGAATCACTGTCAACTTCCTGTGTTAAAATGGGTTTGTGCTAATTGGCTATCATGGTAAAATTACAGGTTTATGTCAATAATAGATAATCAAACTGGGAGAAATGATGTGAGCTTGGAATCCTGAACTTTTTTCTCCACATAACTTAATTAATGATGAATGTACAATAGGTTCTCCAAGATCTTATGGCTATGTTTACATTTGCTTGTTTGTAAATGTTGAAATAAAACAATTTGGGTGGCAAATTCATAATTCAGGTTTGGTTTTGAAAATTATTTGCTGTCAGCATGGATAGCTCAGTAGGTACAGTCGCCGCCAGCAGAGAATACATTCTTTTTCCTATAATGCGCTCGTTCGAATTCCATCAATGCTTTCATTTCTTTTTCGCCATTTTTGTTGTTTAATATGTTTACATGTATCATTTAATCATGTTTAGACAACAGTTTTAACATTTTTACAAAGTATTCCTTAAATGGGCCATTAGCAAAAACTAAAATCGAGTTGTCAGTTGAGAAATCTGTGAAACCGTATGCTATTGTCTTTGGCTACTATGTAAATGCTTTTTAAGTCGGTTGCCTCTCTTCACAGCCAATTACCTTTGTGCCTTTGTAATCACTTTGACCTCACCAACTGCCTATCAATAAAAATGCATAGCTTGGCTTAGGGTAAAAGTACATTTGTCTATACCCTTATTAACAGACACCCTCATGTAAGGGCCCTCTTGAAAACGTTATGAGATTTCCAAAGACAAACCATTTTCACAACAACAAATACATGGAAATGTTAAATGTTATACTCAATTTCTTTGGTTATTACGTGTAAAATAAGCAACAACTTCTTATCCGACGACATAATTAACGATTGTACAGTAGTCAACAAAGATCAGGAATCGATACAATTTAGTATTGCTTCTGACGAGGGACACCATATGGAAAAGTGACAAAACACACAAGGAAACATCACTCACAAGAGTTCAGAGAGGTCAAAGTTAAAAAGAGGACAAAGATCAGGAATCGATACAATCAAGTACGACACTTGACCCAGGATACAAATGGGAAAGTGACAACTTCACAAAAGACATCACAAACGAGAGCCAAGAGGTCAACTCTTACCCAGCCGATGACCACAAGGCTGTACGAAACATCAAGAAAGTATAGCAAAGGCAAACGTGAAACAAATGTCACAGAAGCACTGCCCTGGAGTGGTAAAAAAAATTACTTCCATTTTATCTGGGCCCGATTATCTTTTTTAAAGATATTTCATGTTTCCCTATGTAACTGGACTCCCAAATGATGACGGCTTGTAATAAAGAGTCATCAAGGTCATAGCTCACATCAAAAAACAGTCATATCTAAGTGATTATGAGGCAATAAAAAGATTAAAAGTATCTTTGTGTGGTGCCCAAAACGGGGTAATGGAATTAAAACAGATTAATTTATAGCTATGATGCTCTATATTGGGCTATAAAAATAGTATCTCAGTAAACTGCTCTTTTAGCGGTACTAGTCTAGAAAGAGAACATGTTTCCATGTGTCGCCCCTTTGAATCCTGAATTTCTAATTCGTGCACTGGCCAAAACATACTAGATCAATAAATATACTCCTCAAAATAATTATAGGACCAAGATTTGATAGCACGAGCATAATTAGCTCAAACTTTTAAATTCTGTTAAACTTGGCCCAAATCTTTCTATTCTTTATGCCCATAAATCAAGAATCACTATTAATGATTCCCAATCCTAATTCTGCCATAACTGTGTCTCAAATGCACATACCCTCAAAAATACACTTTCAAAAGGCAGTGGGTGGGATAAATAAACCCTTCTGTGGTCATTCGAATAGAATGAAAGTGACATCAAATTAAACTTTGTTTTCAACAGTTCAGCTTACATGCAAATAATTCTTCAAATGGGGAGCGCAGTGGCTCAGTTGTAGAGTGCTTAACTCGAAACAGAAAGGCCGCGCGTTGTGGTCCTTGAGTAAGACATATTTATCCTAGCTAAGTACTGGTTTAGCCCAGGAAGACCAGATTCTGTTTAACTGAAAGATTGTTGATGGGATGTAAAGAAATCAAAACAAAAAAATCTTCAAACAGTTTCAGTATACTGGGAAGCAAGCATACTCATCTCTGACAACGGAGTTTTGATATTGGTTTGTTTTCTGAAAACAATTTGTGTACTTGGCCATCAAAAATCAGATTTTCAATCGTCATTCTATGCCTTTGAGTATCAGAAAGACAAAGACAAACACCAAAACCAGTCGTCTGAATGCATGGTCTGGTCACTACGCCACAGCCAAAAGTGGCAATTTTCTCTCACATGAAGAGGTGGATGGTATCGACAGGATTAAAACGCCATGAAATCATACGAAAACAGAGATTTCAGTATCTAAAAGCACTTTTTGTTCATTTCGAACCCTTGTATTTCTCTAAGAAATTTGGTGTTGCACTTTAGTAGGAATTGCAGCAGATTACTAGAGCCGAGATACGCCATATCAACTTCAATATGCTCGACAGGAGTCGTGCTTGGGTTGCTGCACGTTGAGGTCACACCTGATATTGACTTAGACCCCATATCTTTTTTTGTGTTTTAGGTAAAATAAATAATAGAAATACAAGGGTTCCCTTATTTTTGCTTCTGCGTACTTGTTCCTGAGGGGCAGGGTGGCGTATGTGACTATTTTGTTTGTATTTCCACGAGCAGTGTAGTTATGGAACCCAGTGATTTAAAAAATCAATATTGCAGTAACTAAATCAGTCAGATCAATCAATCTTCAAAGATAATTATAAGTAAACTCTCTACTTTTCCGTCTGTTGATAACCTTTGCAAACTCTTGTGTATTTCAATGCCCATGTTGCAAACCTTCATTACCCATATTTTCAAGCATTAATCAAACTGTTAATGAGATAAAGCCCTCTACGTCCAAGAGATTCGATAACCTAGAGACTAAGGTATCTGAATTGGAGCATAACATGGAAAAAACTTATAACGCGTGAAGAGGTAGACAGTATGAAACAGGACTTGAAGGACGAAGCCGCGTTAAACTTTGAAAAAAATTCTTGAGAAAAAACTAAAGGAACTCGACGAATTGGCAAAGCGTGAACTCAACCTCATATTTTGGGGCATTCCCGAGAGTAATAGTGACGGTACCGGTAGCCGGAGAAATCACGAAAGTGACTTTGTGATCCGAACAGCGCAGGTGATCGGAATACAAGATATTAAAATCTCACAGGTTATACGTTTAGGACAGAGACCAAAAAATGAAACTCTTCTAGCGACTAGTGGTAAACCACACAGGATATTAGTTAAATTCTATGACAAGAGTCAGAGACGTGATGTTTTGCGCGGAAGCAAGAACCTTCAGTCATGTGACAAAGCTTTTGCAAAGGTTTCTATTACCAAAGATCTCACTTTTTCTAAGCAGGAAGAAAATAAAACATCAAAAATTGAGATAATGAAGGAATTTGAAGAAAGAGTGAATAATGGTGAAAAAAACATTAAGCTGAGGGGGAGAAGAATTGTAAAATACAAGGGTCATCCAATAAATAGGGAGAATTTCCTTTTACGTAATGTAAGAGTTTGTACCATTTAAACATCACAAATATAACCATAAGGTGGCATTACTTGTTGTGCATGCAACAACATATGCAAAAGTTTGACAGAATGTGATGTCGCTTGTTGCTTAGCAACATAAACAGGTACATAAAGCTGACCTGGCAGGATGCCTTATAATGGTTGCCATGGACACTGGCATGTGCAGATCAGTTCCAAAAGAATCTATTCTATAAACTACAACATAAGGTAATTATTCTGTAAAATTAATTGACTTCTTTTAAAAATGTCAAATTGGCAAGGGCATTAAGCGTAAGAAAGCGACAAAAATGAAGAATTGTTGAATCAGAAATAGGGGCATGGGTCATGAATTAGCCCTTAAATTTTTGTTGATCGGTATAAAAGCTTTAAATTACCCTAAAAGTATTAAATATATTCTAAATTTTTAAATAGTATTTTTTAAAAACATGTATCAAATGTGTCCCTTGTTGCCTAGCATCAGTAAAGAATAGACTTAACAACCAGTCCATTTTCCCACAATTGCCTGGTTGCTTGGCAACCATGACTAACTTGTAAACGGTAATTACCATATTTTATATGTAACATTGAGAACAATTAAAGTATAATAGATTAAAGGACAAACTATGTTCAGGTACATGATAATAATTACATGCCAGACTGTGTTTCTTTAGCATGAAGTTATTGTATTAGGAAAATCTGACTAGGCTAGCTTTAGTATCACTTTTTCGTTGCTAAGCAACAAACTACCTCACTTTCCAACAAAGTTTTGGATATGCTGCTGCATGCCCAACAAGGTATGCCACCTAATTATTACATTTACGATGTTTTACAAGTACGAACTCTTGTATTATAAGTAAATTCTCTCTATTTATTGGATGACCCTTGTATGTGATAACCCGGATAGTGATTCAGATGGAGAGGCCGCACTTAGTACCTCTCTTTCGCAGGCCATGTTAAATCCCTTTTAAATCACAAACTTTTAACCGTTTTAACCCTGTACATAGGGGAAGTTTTATAAATTTTAAAGAGACTGAGCATTCTTCAATTGGTGTATTTAATACAAACTGTGACTCCCTTCTGAACAAACTTTATGAACTTGATATACTCATAGACCGCCATTAGCCAAAAATTATTATGTTGACAGAAATACTACCTAAATAATGTTTGAACCCTCCTGAGAAGAGTGAATTTTGTATCAAGGGTTATCATTGTTATATACCGTCTTTCACGGCTGGGAGAGGTATAGCTATATATATCTATGAATCACTGGAATCTATTTTGATTGAACCATTGACTTTGAGTAACGTTTCAGAATCAGTTTGATGTAATATACGACTAGCAAATGATGATAAACTATATGTTGGCTGTGTGTACCGTAGCCCAGGAAGTTCGAAGGATAACACTATAAAGTTAAATTCCCTTTTGAAAAATGCTGTTCAGCTTGATTTCTCACACGTTTTAACTTGTGGTGATTTTAATTACAAAGAAATAAACTGGCATAATCTGGATACTACAGTGAGCATAGATAATGACGCCTCTATATTTCTTGAGAATATTCGAGATACTTATTTGACACAATATGTGACAGAGTCTACTAGACGCAGAGCTAATCATTAAGACAGTTGTTTGGATCTCATATTAACAAATGAAGATTTAATGATAAACAATTTACAATACCAGACAAATTTAGGGGCTAGTGACCACTTGGTGTTATCATTTGATTTCATTTGCTATATTCGACCTGACAACCAGGGTCCTCAGAGAAGAATTTTTTTCAAGGGTGACTACGATGCTATGAGGGAGGTCCTTCGGAAATCTACGTGGGAGTTTGACCATCTGGAATCGATTGATGACCTTTGGAATTTATTTAGTGATAGGTTATGTCAGATTATCACAGACTTTGTTCTACAGTCAAACAGTGTACATAGTTTTAAGAAACCGTGGATGAATAAAAACACAGCTGAAGCCATTGGCAAGAAAAGGAGGGCTTGGACCAAGTTAAGGCACTGCAATAATGCTGAAAACTGAAAGATACAAATTTTATCGGAATCAATGTACTAACGGTATTAGAAAAGCAATAAAAGTAAGTGAGTATGATCAGGAAATACCACAATCACAAACCGCAGACAACCCAATTGCACCGCAAGGAAGAGCCGCTCAACCATCACGAGACACCAGGAAGACAAAGTAAGCAAAGCAACCAGCTCTATCTTCCCCATTAAGATGATTGCAATACTAGAATGAACATAAAGTAACGTACAACAGAACATAGAACAATTATAGACTCCCACAATAGGAGTAACAATAAACAAAAAGTCAACAACAACAGAACCACCACCTTAGAATAGACAGCAGCCTAAGCCACCGGGGGTGGGGGGGGGGCTTAAATGCATTTAACTGGTACCAAATCTTCGCCCTAGATTCTGCTGTTGTTGAAGTACAAGAAATGTTTAGCTCGCATGGAGGCCATCTAACTAATACAATGTATCATCATGGAGAAACACTCTAATCAAATTAACACACCATGATGAAACAAAGAAAAGGGATCATGACTCACAGATAGTCAGAGCTAAAGAAGACCTCAAGTTGAACCACGACGGCATGAATATGAGAAAAACATTTGTTTGAATGTAAAGGATAAACCTAAAGTGTTCTGGAGTTACATAAAATCCAAGTCAAAGACCAGAGACAAAATATGTGATCTTATGCAGAAGGACGGAGAATTGACGTCAAATAATAACTAAAAGAAAAAGCTGTAGTTTTAAATAAGTTCTTCTCAAGTGTCTTCACTCGTGAAAGTACCGAAAATGTTCCAGAAATGCCTGATAGACAATTTGAAAGTATTTTAGACAATATAACTATATCACCTGAAGAAGTTCTAAAAAAGTTGTATAATTTAAATCCGTCTAAAACAGCAAGCCCAGACGGCATTCACTGTAACCTTCTATATGAGTTGTGTGACTTTTTGTGTAAACCAATGGCTAGATTCTTCAATAGATCCTTACAGGATGGTAAGGTACCAGATCAATGGCGACAGGCCAATGTTTCAGCAATATTTAAGAAAGGGAATAAAAAACATGCAGAGAACTACCAACCTGTCAGTCTTCTGTGAGTTGTATGTAAAGTCATGGAATCTATTGTAAGAGACAAACTAATGCTTCATATGGAAAGTAACAACTTATTTTCACAAGACCAGTTTGGATTTAGAAATGGATACTCTTGTGTTACACAGCTATTACTTGAAGGATGGTCGAAGGCCCTGGACTCTTATGAACAAATAGATGTAATTTATCTCGATTTTCGAAAGGCTTTCAATACGGTGGCACATGAACGGCTGGCCAATAAACTTCATGCTTATAGAATAAGAGGAAATGTACTGAACTGGATAAATAGTTTCTTACATGATAGAAAACAGAAAGTGGTAATAAACGGCGAAGAATCAGCTTGGTCAAATGTACTCTCTGAAATTCCGCAGGGTAGTGTCCTCGGACCGGCTTTGTTTCTAGTATTTATAAATGACTTGCCAGACTCTATTAAAAACCTTGTGAAAATCTTTGCAGACGATACAAAAGTGTATTCAACAGTAGGTTCCATATGTGACAGGGAACAGTTAGAGTTACAACAAGACCTAGATGAATCATCAGAGTGGTTGGGCATATGGGATCCAAGTTTTAATGCTAAGAAATGCAAATCCTTACACATTGGAAGAAAAAACCCACGACATAGGTACTATATGCATGAATCTGGTGAGCAAATACCTATCGAGCAAGTTAATAGTGACTTTTGAAAGTACACTAAGATTTGACAAGCATATATTAAATTGCGTCAATAAGGCAAACAGAATGCTGGGTTTAATCAAACGATCGTTTTCATTCATGGACAAAGAAATGTTTCTCCCCTTCTATAGGGCACTGATTCGTCCACATCTTGAATGTGTCACTGTAGTATGGTCGCCATTCTTGAAAAAGGACATATTCCTAATAGAGAATATACAATGCAGAGCAACAAAGATAGTAAAATCTACAAGAAATTTAAGCTACGAAGAAAGATTGAAGTATTTGGGTCTACCCGCCTTGAAATATAGGCATGAAAGGAAGATATGATTCAAGTTTACAAAATAATGAATGGCATCGATAAACTGGACGTGAATACCTTTTTTCAAGATGTCACCGGATACGCGTACCGAGGTCACAACTTCAAGATCACAAAACAACAGAACAGAACAGTGCAAAGAGCTAGTGTATTTTCACAATGTGTAATCACTCCATGGAATGCATTACCAGAGAAATGTGTCAACAGTGACTCTATAAACAAGTTCAATTCTTCACTTAACGACGCTTGGAAAGACCAACCAGAAAAGTTCAGTTGTGTTAAAGGCAATCTATTACGCACCACCCCACAAGATTACAGTTTATAAATATATGAAGATTGTTTAGTTGCTGTGATGGACCATTACATTTAAAGGTTTTCTTTATTACTAAAATATTCTTTTTTCCAGATTGTTTGAACATTTCCATTTGAGATTGTTTTATCAGATCGACAGGGATCCTAATAAGCTGCGTCATCAAATCAGGGTATTAATAATAATTGAGCCATGGCATTAGATTTCCAACAATTTGACATTTTGACAAGTGTAGGCTCGGACGAGCCTCTGCAGCATCCTTTTAAGCTTAGAAACTCAAAATGATGTTCAATCAGTAGCTTAACAATCATAGAATACTCAAGCGACTAGCAATGTCTCTGATCAGACTGCGCGTATGCGCAGGCTGATCTGAGGCTTTGCTGGTCGCAGATGCCACATTGTTGGAAATCTAATGCACTGGCTCAATTATTATTAGTATTAACAAAACTGCCATCTCGCGTTATTCAATATACTCAGGATGAATTTTGAAAAATTAGATAAATAAACTTCAACAATTTAATGCAGCCACAAATCACCACATCTAGATACGTAAATATATAAATATTTTTCTGTTATTGTTGTTGTTGTTGTTGTTGTTGTTGTTGTTGTTTTCTTTCCTTTGAGCATGTGACCATCCCGCTCTGCAATAACTTCCCCATACCTGCACCCCTGCTGCTCAGAGTGACAGATAATCACTGATAATTTCTTATCTCTGCTCTGCATAATCTACTAATCGGTCATTAGGATATTATACAACTCAAAATGTGTTTTAAGAGTGCGTAATTGGACATTATTGTTTCTTATTTCTCTAATAGAAATAAAAATGTTGTGTTTAATCAAAAGAAACGTCTCGATGAGACGGTTCTTTTGAGCACTTTAAACACATGTTTAATTAAACTGATGGATAAGAAAATATTCTCAATTTTATGCTCAAAATATTTGGGTACGAGTATAATACATGTACTGAAGTGCCAACCAAGAGTGACAGCGACGTAATATTTTGTTTACAGTTGTTAAGTAAAATTTAACTTGTATACGCCACTTGAGCTAACGCTGATCGATAGATCACTTGTATATTAATCCTATCCTGCGGATAGGATTAAAACACAAGTAATCTATCGATAATAAGTCCATGATAACTTTGTAAACGAAACATGACGCCACTGTCACTCTTGGCTGGCAGGACAGTAGCTTTCTTGTCTTACCTGTTTATAGTACATGGATCTTTTTGTTCTTTTAGTAGATTCTCGTTACTACCAATGCCCCTAGAAAAAGAGAGAACTGGGGTAAGTGTCTTTAATGATGACACACTTGTACTCGTATTTATTGTTGTGTTTATAGTTGTAGAATCATTAGGTATTTCTGTCGCCACCGTGTGCGCCCTCCTGGGTGACGTCAATTCAATGATTTTGCTGTACTTTTGAGGCGTAATTGAAGCTGTATCACTCTTTAAAAGAGAAACAGTTGATGTTTTAGTAGTAATTGGCGAACTCTGACTGAGAGAGCTTACTGTATTTTTGGTAGACGTTAAATTTATTGTTGAACCTGTCGGCACTCTGACTGGTGGAGGCGATTGTGTTGTTCTGTCGCTAATGTTTATCTTATCTGTTTTCACACGTACTCTTTCTGACGTTGTTGGATACGGTGTGGAAGATAACACGGAAAGCTGACTTTTCATAGTTGTTTCTAATTGTTTATTTATATCTGTTTTATTTTGGGAAATAACTGAAACTGTTGTTGAGTAGAGTTGTTTTGGAATGCTTGATGTATCAACATGTTTCATTTGCTCGGTTGAATGTTTTGTTCTAAAATTAGTATAAATGTTTTCTGGCTGAAATGCGACACTTGTTCTCTGACTAGAAATGCCGACTGTTTCTGTACTGCCATCGGTATGAGTTGCTGTATCAATAGTTTTATTAATCCAATTGATTTCATGTATCTTTGCTGTCAGGGGGCGTACTGTTTCTTTTCTTTCAGTAGTTTCAGGGTTTTCTTCTTCGTTTTCTTCTTTGTTTTCTTCTTCATTTTCCTCTTCGTTTTTATCTTCATTTTCCTCTGCGATTTCTTCTTCGTCTCTTTCTTTATCGTTTTCTTCCTTGTTTTCTTCTTCATTTTCTACTTCATTTTCCTCTTTTTGCTGTTGTAATTCTTCTTCTCCTTCATCTTTTTCTCCTTCTTTTTCTGTAACGACATTTTTTGAAACTTTCTCGTCCACGCCTTTAGGTTTATCAGTACCTATAGATACCTGACTCGTTTTATGACCGCTGTTATATTGAGTATTATTCCTGTCACTGAAATGTTGCTCATTCTCTTTAGTAGAATTCATTAATTTGGATACCAATAACTTAAATTCTTTGTCTTTACTGTTAAGAAGGCGTTGGAGCAATAACCTGCTGTCTTTATTGACTGCTTCGTTTTTGTTTGATAGCTTTAAAGGAGAGCTGAAAAATAATAAAATGAGCCGTGACACGAGATTTCCAACAATGTGGCATTTTGACAAGTGTAGACTCAGACGAGCCTGTGCAGCCTCCTTTTAAGCTTAGAAACCTCAAATGATGTTCTCCTTTTAAGCTTAGAAACCTCAAATGATGTTCGGTCAGTAGCTTAACAGTCATAGAATATTTAAGCGACTAGCATAGGCTCTAATCAGACTGCGCGTATGCGCAGGCTGGTCTGAGCCTTTGCTGGTCGCACATACTACATTGTTGGAAATCTCATGCACTGGCTCGAATCATTTTAATAGAAACCAACTGAGTACATGTGACTATGATCAGGAATTGCCACAATCAAACAACAGCGTAGCCAGAACGTTGTTAAAGTTACGCACATCAAAGGAAGACTACTGGATCAAGCAGTGATCTCTCCAGCTGTAGACTATAGAATTTGATCATTTTTAAGTATTCGACATGCACATGGCGATTTATGTAAGCATTTAGGAATAGATTCGTGTACCGATCTGGATGATCGGTACTCGAATCTATTCCTAAATGCTTACATAAATCGCCATGCACATACTGAGTACTTCAAAATGATCTCATTCTATAGTCCCTAAGGCATATGGCAAGTTTTTCTATATAGTATTAACACTAATATCTACCACTTCCGGTCTATGAAGTACCGGCAATACGCATAAATACCAACAAATCGACGTATACACTTACCAGTGTGCTGTAGCTATTTATTGCAGAAAAATGAAGATAGGATTGTTATTTGTCTTAAAACATACTGTTAAAGTAAAATGATTAACAATTACTTATATTATTGGTAACACATATATTTTAATCGTAACAAGTTTGTATAAAGAAGCTTTAAATATATAAAAAGAAAATAGCTTCGATAATAATAAATTATTATTTTTATGAAATAGTGTATCTTGCAGTGGTAACAGGAATGACATTTTAATCCAGTGTAGCCATCAAAATAAGCCAACACATGTTGTTTTATTATACAAATTCTCTTGTCTAGATGACTGGTTTATTGTTGTTTATTGTTTCAGAGTTAAAATTAAGATACAAAAAAATCAAAATAAGTTGTGTTTGTTTTTGCAAAAATAATTAGCAAAATTCCTTCATTTTCGTAGAATGACTATAAACATGTACAAGTACTTAGATTAGAATGCCGCTTATCAGTAGGTTGAATTGAATATTTTTCAGGCAATGAAACATCATGTTTTTGAGGGCATATCCTTGAAACCTGCCAGAAAACATGATGATTCAGTGCATGGAAACATTATGGAATTCAAACCTACAATGCTTGGAAGTTAACCACAGAACACTAACAGTCATATGACATCACAATAAAAGTAAAGCAAGCAATCAGGTATTAATAGGCTTTTCGCTTACTGTAAAGGCGGCAACTTTAATATTCATATCTGGGCGTGGTTCGGCTATTTCATCTGCTAAGGGAGGCAATTCAGGTTTTATTTATAATTTGGTAAATAGTTAATAAGCTTTTAGGCCGCGCAAACGTGCGTGCATTTCATGAAAATCCTAACCGTACACACACTGAACTCACATTCATTAACCCTTAAAGCGCAATATCAAAAAATGTATCTTTTTGTCGTCCACTAAAATATTTGAAGCCTCATAAACAAACAGTGTGGACCCAGATCAGACTGCTCCTGTAGGAGCAGTCTGATCTGGGTCCACAATATTTGCCTCCTTCCTTATGTTAAATAGACATTTTCAGATGCAGTTATTTTGCTGGCGTTTTAAGGACTAAATAATGTGTTTTGCGTCTATACTGAGATAATAGAGCAAGATGATACAGTTACTTTTGAATAAAACCACGCCTCCTTTTCAGCTTTTACCTATGTCTAAGGTTGACCAGTCCTAATAACACAGTCATGAGGCGCCGCCTTTACAGTAAGCGAAAAGTCAAAGGATTTCGATGATACACGGTGAAAACGCAGGTCAAACTACATATCTGTCAATGAAGATTGATACAGTGCAGACACTAGTCAGTCTAGAATATAATGCCGAATTCCTCAAATAGGTAGAAATGTTCGTTGCTCTTTTTCTGAGTATCAACTTGTCACCTTGAAATTATTCCTGCTGTAAATTTAGTTTAGACCACAAAGTAAAAAGTCAGTGCTGGTCAAATCAGTTTATAATTCTTTGTAAGAAGGACATTAGAAAAATGTAAGAATGTATGCAATGATCAGTTGCAGGAAAAAATACGTTCTATTTCTTCTGATAACAATTGCTTTGTATGCAACACTTTTCTGATCCAGATACATCTACAATAAAACAAAAAAATAAATAAAATTACATCGTTCTTTAAGACAAATGTGCTTTCAAATGGTCAGTATCTACAATCTTGAAAATGCTGGGAGGAAATTTAATCTGCTTTCATTTGTAGTACTTAGCAAGAATGCGTTCCATATTTGACTCCGGGGAAAAGGGGTACAAGTTGCCTGAACAAATAATGTTCAATTTTCTGGCTTTATTTCCTACACTGTAGTGTAAGGCCGCTATATGCGGATTTTATGTGGGTCTGCACTATATATGCCAGAGTACCCATCTGTGGGTATTCACTTATTTACGGGTATACAGAACGAACTGGATTACGATTTCACCCGTCTACGGGTATACAAAATGAACTGGATTTAGCGGTCCTAGTACTTATGCCAATACTGGAGTTGTACTCTCTCTCTCTCTCTCTCTCTCTCTCTCTCTCTCTCTCTCTCTCTCTCTCTCTCTCTCCTGATACATAGATAGATAAATAGCCTATACTCACTTTTCTGAAAAGCAGATCTCAACTTGCGTAAAACTCATTAACAGCGTGAAGAGGGTAGCAGTAAATTTCATTTTAAAAACAGTCACCATTTTACATCCTCATAGACAAATTTAAACATGATCAATGACACATGATTTGGTAATGTAATCTTTGTTTATAACTGATCTATGTATATGATATGCACCCTTGTAGCGTGAACTACCCGTATCATTTTGGAAGATAATATTTGATACTGTAATAGCTGATAACGAACATAACGAATCTTTTCCGTGTTTACTCGGCAATTTTCGTAAAATAACCAAACATCTCATACCTTTTCTCATTTTGTACCAGCTAAAAATATTTGCACTTAATATGTAAGCATAAAGTCATCTTAAACATGCATAATAGCTAGATAGTACATGCAGTTTACGACCCAAACTATGTCCTGAGCCTTCTTGTACACTCTTACTTTGCATGTGCGAATAGGAACGGCCGTATATACAGGGTGTATTAGACTTTGATATCGTACACTATCAGCGGTTATGATCAGGAACAGCATATCCTCCCCCCACCTCCAATACACAAATACATTGACGAAGTACACACAAATGGAAAAGACAACAACAACAACAATAATAATAATAATAATAATAATAATAATAATAATAATAATAATAATAATAATGATAATAATAAGGCCAAATAAAAACAATATGTGTGTTTCGGGTAACGGATCTGAAAATTTTAGGTAGGGTAGGCACACATTTTTTTTCTAAAAAAATACAATTTTATGCATTTTGAAAGGCAATTTTGCCTTTCAAAATGCATAAAATTATATTTTTTTCTAGAAAACATGAAAAAAAATCTAGGTTTCACCAGGAAATTTTAGTAGGATCGGATTACCCTAATCACAGATATTTTTTTTCATTTGGCCTAGTAACAATAATAATAATAATAATAATAATAATAATAATAATAATAATAATAATAAAATTAATAATAATCGACGACGACGACGACGACGACGACGACGACGACGAAGATGATGATGATGATGATGATGATGATGATGATGATGATGATGATGATAATTATGATGATCATAATTATGATGATGATGATGATGATGATGATGATGATGATGATGATGATGATGATGATGATGATGATGATGAACATCATAATCCGTATCACTGTTTGCCTATGTCCCACAAAACGTTGTTACATGTATGCTTTGTCTTAAGTTTCCGGACAAGATCTACAATATAATCTTTCCTTCCTTTCATTCTATCCTTCATCGGTTCTCTCTCTCTCTCTCCCCTCCCCCCTCTCTCCTCTCTCTCTCTCTCTCTCTCTCTCTCTCTCTCTCTCTCTCTCTCTCTCTCTCTCTCTCTCTCTTCACAAAAAAATCCGCACGTTTCCGTAAACATTCGCTCTGTGTTGTTTGTGCTGCTTCAGCAACTGAAAACTGTGAAAACCAAGATACAGGCTAGTGAAGTGATAATTCTTTTGTACCAAATATTACCACAAATGACGTAAACAACTTTTTTCTACCCTGAAGGAGCTGGCTTTAGCAGACAAGATATGAGCCGCGTCATGTGATTTCCAACAATGTGGCATTTTGACAAGTGTAGACTCAGACGAGCCTGTGCAGTCTCCTTTTAAGTTTAGAAACTCCAAATAATGTTCGGTCAGTAGCTTAACACTCATAGAATGTTCAAGCGACTAGCAAAGGCTCTGATCAGACTGCGCGTATGCGCAGGCTGGTCTGAGCCTTCGCTGGTCGCACATACCACATTGTTGGAAATCTCATGTCGCGGCTCATATTATTGCTGTG
Source organism: Loripinus fragilis (assembly GCA_964019695.1). Classification (NCBI taxonomy): domain Eukaryota; kingdom Metazoa; phylum Mollusca; class Bivalvia; order Lucinida; family Lucinidae; genus Loripinus; species Loripinus fragilis. The sequence continues at coordinate 5,509,884 of OZ026525.1, forward strand.
ATTTGTAGTTATTTGGGTCAGATTATGAGGTATTGGTACTTATAGCCTCCTTAATCATTCTTATTTCACATTCTTATTAATTGGACCAGTCAATTTCCGTTTTAAGGGTGTTGGGTGGTATTTTTCATTTTCATTCAAATCTTAAAAGATCATTCTGTAAGCAAACAGTGTAGACCCTGATCAGACGTCACTTTCTGCGGCGTCTGATATGGGTCTGCACTGTTTGCCTTTGTCCCACATAAAGGACGCTAGGCTTATATGGGTTAAGCCAAATTGAAATCCCCTCTTATCAAATTTAAAAGATCATTCTGTAAGCAAACAGTGGAGACCCTGATCAGACGGCGCGTTATATGGCGTCTGATCTGGGTCTGCACTGTTTGCCTATGTCCCACACGAAGGACGCTAGGCTTATATGGGTTAAGCCCAACTGAAATCCCCTCTTATTAAATCGATCCACCCATTACCGTTGTAAGGGTTATTGGGTGGTATCTCTCTTCCATTTTTATTCCTTTTATTTTCATATATAATTCTTAGTTAACCAAGGATACCCTGATCAGACGCAGCATTATGCGGCGTGAGATCTGGGTCTGCACTGTTTGCCCATGTCCCACAAAAAGGACGCTAGGCATGAAAGGTTAAAACGTCGATGCCGATGTGTCAATTGGAGCTAGAGTTTTAATAATTAGTCTAAGTCTTTACCTACTATCGTGCCAGCCAAAGTTGACAATGACGTAATATTTTGCTCACGATTGTTAAGTAAAAACATTTAGTTGTACACATCACTTGAGATAACGCGAATCAATCGATCACTTGTGTATTAATCCTATCCTGTGGATAGGATTAATACACAAGTGATCTATCGATCCTAAGTACCTGATAACTATGTAAACAAAACATGACGTCACTGTCACTCTTTTGCTGGCATAACAGTACATTCATACTTCTGTATGAGCCAGCAAAAGCCCTGCCTTCGCTGCTTGACGATGCGATCAGTACCTCGTGTGCTGGTCAGTTAACAATAGCAGGATCTAGGGCGAGTCTTGCACGAACTGAGTGGCGCCTTTCAGAGTCGCTGGCAGCATCCATAAAGATAATTGAGCCGCGACATGTGATTTCCAACAATGTGGTATTTTGACAAATGTAGACTCAGACGAGCCTGTGCAGCCTCCTTTTAACCTTAGAAACTCCTTATGGTGTTCGGTCAGAAAGTTAACAGTCATAAAATATTCAAACGACTAGCAAATGCTCTGACCAGTCTACGCGTATGCGCAGGCTGGTCTGAGCCTTTGCTGGCCGCACATTACACTATGTTGGAATTCACATGTCAAGGCTCAATTGTAACTAACAAATGGTGTATTCGAACCTATGCAATGCGCGGTTTCTTTTCTGATTAAGGTAAAACTAAATAAAATTCTTTTTGTGTACTCTTGAGGGACAGTAAATTCTCAGATTAGGCTGGGAATCGACGGTATTATCTTCAAAGTAAGGCAGTTGTCAGTTACTGACCAACGTATGAAGTATGACCCAGGGACACTATAAGACTCACAGCCATCTGCATTGTACTATGCTAGAATGCTTTAGATGTAGCAAGTTATGGTATTGCATATTTCAGAAAGGGGTTAACAAGGACGCTGATCAGACTGTGGATGCGTAGACTGATCTGTGCTCTTCTCTTTTCCGCATACAACAGCAACAAATGAGCCGTGACATGGGATTTCCAACAATGTGGTCAAAAATGACATTTTCACTTTCTTGCTATTTCAAAAACTATGGTCTTTCGAGATTTAAATTATTCAAATTTCATTTCAATATGTTGGATATTACCTTTGATAATAGCGCCGAGAAAATGATACCCACAGATAGTTATGACGTCATGAAAATATTTGCGACGTCAACGTAAATTGTCTGACAGACTACATTGGGAATTCAAATTCACATCTAACAGCATTGGTTTTGTTTGTTTGATTCGATTCTTTACGTCCCAGATAAAACTTTTCAGTTATGTCGGGATGGGTATTCCTGGGTTGAACCAGTTCTAAGCAATGATTAATGTGTCTTGCTCAATGGCACAAAGCAGTGACGCCGGTGAGGCTCGAACCCGCAACCCATCGGTCTCGGGTCAAGCACTCTTTCACTGAGCTAATGTTAACGTCACCAAAAACAAATGACAATTTAATTTGTCTTTGTGTTTAAATGCCTACCATGACAGCAGAAACCAGGAAGCTACAATAAGTATGTTTATTTCATAAAACAATTTGCTTTCATTATGCACTAATCTAAACGGCGACGTCACAAGGTCCCATTACTGTAGATCAGATGAGTTTTCTAAGCAGAGTCTGAACCCTTTTGTTTAGCGATCCGTTGTTGTTTTTTGCCATAAACCTGTGTGCGGTGGAGAAGAAAGACTATTCCAACGATAGTTCGGAAAATTGCCTTTAACTTTAGTGCTGTGAACAGGCCGGGTAAAGTACTTGTAGACTTGTGGAAAAGAAGGAAAAGACGACCGATCCCAACGGGCCTCAAGGGATGGCCATCCACGTCCACTGAGCAAAGTACCAACACTATTTGTGTTTCGCAATTTCCTGCAGGTCCGGAGGGCTGCAGTCCTCTGATTTTTCTAGCTTTGGTTCATTTGGTTGGAGTGTACGCGCAGATTATATGGTGAATGTTGAAAAAAGCGCACACTTTTTACGGTACGCAACAGAACGCAAGTTTGCACTCCAATAATTTAATAATTAGAATTTGACCGTACGTTTCGCAAATGCGTATGATTATTCTTAAAACATACATAACCAACTATCAAGTGGGGCTACAAGTGTATTTTTCTTACCCCTTTATCTATATGTACTTTGTGGATGCGAACAGAAAAAGCTCTGGCGATAAGTGCGTGTAAAAAATATGTGCAATAAACATTGCGCGCATGAAAAAGCAAAAACAACAAAAAAACATAAGAAACTAGATAGACGGGATAAGTCGAGAGTAAATATCACCTTAGTTTGTCACGGGATTAATCAGGGAGACACGTACCATTAACTTAGTGCATGTATCTCAGCATTAGCGTTTGTCTTGCTGATTCATCCTTTCAATTGTTAACGCACACAGAACAGTCTGTGCACCAAACTTGTGGCCTAAACATTGATTTTTTTCATAATCAGGCATCAAAGTATAACATGTGTTGCCCACACAAAAAATGAGCGTCGGATGCCTCATTACCCATTTAAATAGGATGGACCCTTCCAATTTTAATGTGTTCGTCTCAACACAACAGAGAACACAAACGCTCAAGAGCTGTGTGGTAAAATACGGGACAAAAATATATATAATGAAACGGGCATACATTTTTGTGGATAAAATTTGTGTTCTAAATGGAATTAATTTCATAGTTTGGGTTCATACAATGCATATAATTTGGTCTGGTCTAACTGAAGTACATCGACTAGCTGGATTGGCAATAAAAATTGCTGTTGAAACCCCTCCAATTTTGCGTGACAGCTATTCAAATGATTATAAATCCTCTAAGATTCCATATTTAAATTATTTTTGCGCAAGAAAATCTTTAATTTTTTGCACCTTGCATACTTTGACAACTGTCACTTCCCTCCGCAAAATGACGTACACTATGCGCAACTAATACCGTCGATTAATAATAGACTCCATCAAGCGCGCTGAATAATTACGTCAACGTTAAACACGTTTTTATCGATGACGTCGTTTTTGCCACATTGTTGGAAATCTCATGTCACGGCTCAATTATTCTTACGACGAGACTCATTATTTTTTTTATTACCTTTGATTCATTGTATGGAAAAACAGTGTTGATCCTGATCAGCTGGGTTAAAATCTTAACTTGCACTGTTTAAAAAAGATACTATATACATGTATATCTGGTTTCAGTAGGACACTGGTTTGTTTTACGAGAAATGTCGATTGTACATGTTGTAGACGAAACTATGTCCGTAATGGTAATGTCGGTCAGAGGAGGAAGGCAATGAATGCAGTCATATATTTTTTTTTGTTGCTTTTTCAACAATATTGCGGATTTTCCAAATTATGGCAAGTTTATGCGAGAGTCTCAACATGCTCAAAGGCTTTGATGCGTAGATGCAGTCGTATACGGTAATAAAAATATTATGTAAATTTCATATTCTTTTAGATATTTGTCTCCATGCGACGAGCGAGAAAAGACACGAATTCGCAGAATCAGCGTCTTCTAAATCTATCTATCTATCTATATATTCATACTGCATCACCCCCTCGCGGGGACTATGTGCAGGTGCGCGTCTGTGCGTTGTTAGTAGAAGGAATGTTATAAAATAAAGTTCCCGTAAAATCTGTTAATGGAAGTGAAGTAAAAGATGATAGGGTTAAAATGTTAAATGTTAAATTCTTTCAAATCAGTCGTTTCATAGCTTAAGTACCTGAGCCGCTGGGAATATCTGCAGTTTATGGCTGTTTCAAGCCACCAGATATAAGTGCGTATTTGAAAATTATTTTTTCGTATTTCTCAACCAAAACATAAACTTTTGATTATCTCTGGACATACGAAACATAGGCTGGTCAGTCACTAGTTCATTTGCATGTGTCATCATGATCTGATCTGACTAAGAGATGAGAGTCCACTCATTCTGACAATTTACTCTGCGCAAGTATTTTACATTACTTGACTTTTGCACTTTCAAGACCTCGCTTTTACTTTCTTCGCCGATTTTTCTGAATTAGGTAACATACATGTATGTAGATGACAAAACGGCATGCAAAAATACCCAGTATGCAAAGAGTTATAAAAGTGTTCTGGACTATTTTTCCGGCGCAATGTTACAATGGATGTCTCCACTGTTTCTGCTTATCTTGTCACTTTAGGGATACGCAGGGTAAAAAAGAATGGTTTCTTATCTGCGGGTCAAGTAACTACAGAAAACATTCTCTTTATAATAATGTAAAGGGATCAAGATACGGGCCTTGTTGCCAAAAATCCGCCCTATTTCGTACATGCAAGTGACGTCAGAAACAACGTTCCTGTCAAAGACATTTTGTATTTGCCCGCGAGGAAACATAATAATTCTGGACCGTTAACGTCTTGTAAATAAGCGCGCAATAACAGCGAACACTAAGAACGAGCTGGCTGTTCTGTAAACACGCTATTTAACATGTTCTGTGTTCAACAATGTGGTAAGGTGAGTTTGTTCTGTGTTGGTCCTCAGTTGTAAGAAGAAGGAGACTCGCTCGTATTGCGGGGCTTACGTTCTATTGATTAGTAACGATGGTTTGCATAATTAGCCTATCAAAATGTATACAATGCATTGAATATGTCAAAAAACTATATCCCATGTAACACAAAGGATCAAGAAGAGAAATGGAAGATCATTTTGAGACAACAAATTAATGACTTCGGCAAACTTGAATCTGATTTATTGATTCTACAGTCCCAGAAAACCATACCTTTTTGACGTCCGTAATCATTTCTGATTGGTCAAACACTAGACAGACTCCATGGAAATGTTAGCGGGAAATGTTAGTGCGCATGGGTAGACTGGTCTCTGACGCAGTCGAAGTAACAGTTTTTGCCTAGACATTCAATGTGTGGTTCTTTCAAAGTTTTACGCTTCATAACTTGTGTTAAATCTTGGAATACATTAGCAGAATTTAATTACTAAACCATGAAGCTTAAATTTGTCATCCATTTTACTGGAACCTAACTTTTCGGACATTCATCAGTCAGTTTGCAATGGACAATTAAAACAAATCAAGCTTAAAATAATAATATATGATTAATAAGATAAAAGCGTGTGTATTTTTAATAATTAATTGACGGTAATTCATTAAGTTTGCATGCCAATTTGTATTAAACAGCGATTCATTGCTTAGCTATACCTTTTTTTCAAGTATTATCATCATTTATTATCATCATTTATTATTATTATTATTATTATTATTATTATTATAATTATTATTATTATTATTATTATTATTATTATTGTAAGCGAAATGTTTACTGTCGTCGCCCTGGGTCCTGTCACCTGTTAAACTAACGGTACCGGGAGCCAACTCACGACAGTAAACATTGAAGGCAATATATTATTATTATTATTATTATTATTATTATTATTATTATTATTATTATTCTGAGTGCCCAGTCAGCATATTGAAGCGGACCGCAATCTGCCCTCCAACGAAATGCCATTCAAATGACGTTTCGCTGGCGGGCCGATAGTGGCCCGGGCCTGCATGCAGATGGTGGATACTATTTACATGTACCATTACACTCTTATGCCTAATGCATTTGCCACATAGAAGCGGTTTAGCAGATTGTCCAAGTACCTTTCAATTGCTGAATTCTAATAGACACGAGGTTTTGACTGAGGGCTCCACGGGGAATAGAGTGTAAAGTCATAAATTCATTGGTCTGTTGTTGGACTAAATTCATCCATAACAATTAGATTTCTGAATGAAATACTACTGGACGTATACGTACCCGCAAATTAGTATCATATTAGGTTTTTATTTAGTTTTGATTAATTGTGTGTGCAACTATTGTAAGAACTTTCAATTGTGTACCTTTGTTCTTTAGCAGAAACGTTTTGTTTTTAATATAATCTTGCACAGCTGAAAAGAGTTCTGCATTTTCAAAATCTGTCAGATCAGTATTACCATATTAGAAAACATTGACCGTTGGTTGACAGTAGGTCGAGACTCTATCTAGCAAAGCATGCCTTAATTGTCCATAGAGATTGCAGTGTAAGAAAAAATGTGCAGTATTTTCAATCTCACAGCACTCTTCCAGCTCGGGTCCCGAGGTTAAAAAACCTTTTCATGCTCAACTCAAATAAGCATGAAATTTATCCTTCTCATAAATGTTACAATGCCATCATCAAACAGCCAAAATTGTGGGCATTTTAACATTTATTAGCAGGATAAATACAACATCTGATAGTTTTAAAGCAATAAATATCGTCATTTTTTCAGTTTTTCAATTTTTATGAGCCATTGAAATGTCCTAATTTACAGTATTAACCTTATAGGATGTGGTCACTTTATGACTTTAACGTTGACAAAAATATATAAATAGATTGAGATAGATATAGATAGATTGAGGAACGTATAGCGAACGTAGTTTCGTTACCAGTGAGTATGGCACCCGGCTCGGCAACACTGCCTGTGCTGGATGAAAAGACTAAGGTTATAGAGAAACCGGAAGAGGAAGAGGAGAGGGAGACATGGGACAAAAAAATCGACTTCCTGTTGTCAGTTATAGGGTTTGCTGTAGATTTGGGAAACGTATGGAGATTCCCTTATATCTGTTACAGAAATGGCGGAGGTACGTATGAACAAGGAATTTTACAATTTATACCTTGCTTGTTATGTTAAACCTTGTCATCCTGGCCTCGAGGTTATAAAACTAGAGTTTATTCTCAAACTCAAAATAAAGCGCACTGATTGGCTGCTTGCGGACACGTGTCCGCAAGCGGCCAATCATTGCGCTTTATTTTGAGTTTGAGACCGTACTCAAGTTTTATAACCTCGAGGCCAGGATATATCCTCATTTGAAAGTATTTTAGATATAGATGAGCTGGCTACTAATGAAGCCATACGTTCGAAATCTACACTATTTTTAACTTTCAGATTGTAAATCCATGCATATTACTGGAGTATAGCCCTTCAAATGGAACACTGTTTTTTGGCAATAACATTTAATCTACAATGGGAATTTTAAATTTAATTCGAAAAATATTTTTTAACCAAAACCCCCTAACAAAAATATTTTTTGAAGTTTGTATACGTTTTCATAAATGCTGGGATAGAATGGAATTTTAACATTCTAAATGTTTTATGCCAAATAACATTCCCTTCTTGTACCTTGAGCGACATGGATCAATGACTATTAGTTGAATATAAAACCATGTGTATACTAATATAAGACAATTTACAATGCATCCGTGGGTTTTAAATGTAGCTGTATATTGGCTTGCGTTGCTGTTTATCAGCAAAGTCAACAATATTTCAATTATCCAACCATGTCACAAAGACGGTGACGAAAACGAAAGGCAACATCTATAGATGTCTACTACCCAAAATGCCCTCTTAGTTGGAAGCGCCCATTTGCCTAGCTTTCCATGAATGAGTCTGATTATTGATCTCACCACTCCCATATGAAAACATGCATATTTTCCATCATATTAAAGAAGCAGTAAAACTTAAATATAAAATGAAATGTAGTACATGTAAGTGCCTGTACATCTGTGATCTAATTGATATTTTCAGGCCTGTGTATTTCTAGGTGTACGCTCGCACATACAGACACATGAACAAAACATACAATTAGGTAGCCGGAAGCAGGCAAAATGATGGTACTTGGTAGGCATGAAACGCGTTAATAACCCATTATCCGTAGAACTATATAAGCATCTTGGATTGCATCGTTAACCGCACCATTTGATGTTACAAAATAATCGTCTGCTGTAATCTCTAATGGAAATTTTATAGCTGAGCAAATACTTCGATAATATCCAAGGTGTATTGCACTGACAGTTCAAAAATGGGTGCTAAACGGGTATTTTCATTCCAACAAAAACCAAGTTATTTATTTTTACAAGATATCAGAGCAGTAACAATTATATCATTTTCCGCCAAAATTTAAATCTAGTAGGATTTTGCTATATCTATGCGCATGCAAATTTTCAGGGTGAAGAAACCTTCATGTAAAATTTTAAAAACGAAAAACTGTGTTCCATTTGAGGTGCAATATACCAGTAATTGCAATCCGGCTAACATATAGTGTCTGGTCCATTTCGGGCCGACAGAGAAAGTGACCCGACACTGTAGGCTATTTTTTGGGTTAATTATGTATTGTGTTTGCATGTTTGACGTTATTGTAGTTATAGAAGCGACAAAAATACATTAAGTGCCAGTTAACTATAGAATAATGTCGTCTTACGGTTTGGAGCTTGAGATGCAAAGGCTTGAGCAGCAGACTCAACGACAGAATCTAGGGCGAAGATTTGGTACAGGTAAAATTCATTTAAGCCCCCGGTGGCTTAGGCTGCTGTCCGTTCTAAGGCGGTGGTTCTGTTGTTGTTGACTTTTTGTTTATTGTAACTCCCATTGTGGGAGTCTGTAATTGTTCTATGTTTTGTTGTACGTTACTTAATGTCCATTCTAGTTTTGCAATCATCTTGATGGGGAAGAGTGAGCTGGTTGCTTTACTTAGTTTGTCTTCCTTGATGGGGAAGAGAGAGCTGGTTGCTCTACTTAGTTTGACTATCTGCTGTGTGGCTCTTCTTCACGGTGCCATGAGTTTGTCTGCGGTTTGTGATTGTGTTATTTCCTGATCATACTCACAATTTTGGAAAAAGAGGCAAAGTTTGAGATAACCAGAGTCTTTCTTTTCAAGTTTTAGCCTGCACCTATGTTTTTACGAAGAGTGTCGACTGCAATGGGTGTATAATTTCTATACATTTAGCTCTTTTTTGCCAAACCAATGTCATCAATTATTCAATTTGCAGTGCATACGTATGTTTAATAGCATGGGGAACTCGTGAATTCTGTGACGAACTTGGTCACTCTGGCAATAGTACACGTAACCAGATTGACAAACTTGCTCCACATTTCCTTACGCAAAGCTTGAACAAGTAGTTCGATTCCCAATCCGTAAAGACAACTTTTCCTGTTCGGAACATAATTTACAACAAACATGACACGGCATACATATTAGATGTCAAACCTATCATATTATATGACTTTTTGGGTACTGTAAAGGCGGCACCTCATGGATGCGTTATTATGACTGGTCAACCATAGACATAGGTAAAAGCTGAAAACGGGGAAGAGAGAGTTGGTTACTTTACTTTAATTGTTTACTTTTAGTCTTGTCACTGTTAGCGTTCTGTGATATTTCCTTATGGTGCCGTGGTTGGTCTGCAGTGTGTGGTTGTGGCATTTCCTTGTCATACTCACGTGCTATGAGGAGGGATTGCGGCCCCGGTTTGAGTTTTTCAACAGTATTTTTCATAATGATACCAAATTTACCCCCTATTTGCCATTCTGTATGAAGAGATATACTAGCGCCTACCATTCTATCTTCTTCATTCAATATACCAATTGAGTTAAACTTTCTGTTTTCTATTTTTGAGATCGGGCACTGCTATTCGATGAGACACTCATTGAACCTTTAGCCACTGGTGTCGTTTATAAAAGTATATTCTGTTTGACAGTTTAAAATGTGTGTTTTAATGAAGAATATGGGCATTTTCCAACTTCAGCACAGATTTTAGATTGATTCCATGTTCCGGGGCACTTAGGTCCATCTCATTCATCGAAAGTAGTCCCTCTTCTTCATAGCACAGTAACTGTTTTGATTTTATGCTATGAAGGAGATATATTGGTAGATGATTATCTTTATTTAGGTTACAACTATATATATGATAGATATACCTTTTATATTACAACTGCGGTTATGGCATACGTTAGCCGTTACGCATACAGTAAAAACTGTCTTAAGCGGCCACTAAAAAGGATATCAATGATTGGTTTTCAAGGCCAATTATCGCTTAATGCAGGTCAAAAGTATTGCAGAATGTTCCAAGGGGACCTTCATTAAGCTACCATTTGTCATTAAGATCTTTGTTTTGTCTATTTTTGAGTGGCCGCTTAAGACAGGTTTTACTGCATTCACCATTTCGTTTGCGTTTCAATAATTTTACAGTGGGATTTTTGCGTAGCGGATAACAAGATCGTTAACGTTACAGATTTACTGAATCGCGCGTCAATCAATGCAATCAAAATTCAGCAGAATCTGCAAATTGTGAATAAATTCTTTATTGTTTTATGGCTTCTTGAAATTTTATAACCTATTAATATTCCATTCAATAAATTAAGTCATGAGCACATGTTATTAGCGCGGATGCAAGCAATGATAGTCTAGCCCAGTCAAAATGCCAATTTAGAGAAGGGTTTTATTTAAACTTCTAAACCAACGTGTTTATGCTGTGGAAAATATACTTAAGCTCATAGTGTTGGTTCATTTCAGTATATATCCATACCAGTCTTTTTTCTTACTCTGTACATACATGTACGAGCCAGTTAATGAGCATTGTCGCAGACAGGAAGCACGCTAGCACGTACTAACCTGTCGCCTTTCGCTCGGTGCACACTGGGATTGAGCCGCAATTTTTATTTAAAAAATATATTATGCGATCACTGCTTGCATGACTCAGGGCTTTACATTCAGACAAAATTGACAAAAAGAGAAATGATAAACTGTCAAAAATTTAACGTTTTGCTAGTTTTAACAATAAATTCTGTCACTACAGGAGGGTGAGAATTGAACGGGACTAGCCAAATGTCGCTAGTTACCCATAATGCAAAGGACGAAATGCGAGAGATCTAGATGAGGTATCGTCAGGTCTCGCGAGAATGAGTTAATGAGGTATTTGTGCTCAAAGAACGCTGAAAAAGTATCGCACAACAAAGAGAGACTACCGGATCAAGCTGTGGTTCTCTTCATCTGCGTCCCTTTTCAAAATGGGAGCTTCTCCTAAATGAAAGAATTTGCTAACAGAGGGAGCGAATTCTTTCCTTTAGGCGCAGTTCGTTATGGTATTGAACATCACTATACCATATTAGGTGACCTCCCTTGAATGATAGTATTTTATTACGCACGTGCGTAATCACTGTAGTCATACCACTACGGCAATTTGGGTCTCGTCACCCACTCTGGTGTTATAGTAAAATTACCTTAAAATAAAGGTTGACAAAAATGAGGACTTTCGAATATGTTTGCTTCGAGATTGCATCCTCTTGTTAACAACCTCTGTGTTGTCTTGCCAAAACGGAGATAAAATCTGATTTTAAACGTGTTTTTTTTTACAGTTATATTAAAATATTGTCAATTACGGTTTAGTCATATTTTTACGGTTTAGTCATTGATTTATTATCCACGATGACGAAACCGTAATTAGTTATTTCATGCCTAGACATCAAACATTAAAGTTTTCATATAATTTTAAAGCTTAAAGATACAATGCGAGTTTGGTGAACAAAAATCAACCGGAACCCAAGCATTTTGGGGCGCTTATCTGAGATTAAATGAAGAAATTAAACATGATGAGAAAGTTACCTTAACACCGAAATAAGTGACGAGACCCAAATTGCCGTAGTGGTATGACCACAGTGGTAATGGGAGCTACGCCAATGGTGCTTATCGCATACACGTAATATCACACTTCAAACGTAATTGCACAGCTATCTAGTGAGGCTAGAGGTCAAGTATTTAGGTATGCGGGCAGCGAAGGCCCTGGCAAGATTCTGCAGATGCACATATGCGATAAAGAACTCGTCTGAGCCGAGGGATTATGTGTGGCTATGACTCCGTTGTCGATTGTTCCTCGTCCGCCCATCCGCCTGGCTACATTTCCAAGCATCTTCCGCTCTGAAACCACCAGGCTAGTTAAACGGATACTTCTTAAGGCGGGGGTAATTTGTCTTGGTCACATGACCAAGATAGCCGCCATGCCTATAATCTATATTATATTGTAAAACATTTTTCTTCTCAAGAACCGGAAGGCCTGTGATAATGGGCTTTGGTATTTAGCATTAAAGATGATCGCAGGTTGACAATAACCTATTTTACAGCAACGTCAAATTCATTCCTAAAGCTAGTATCTCACTGGGATGCGAGCAATTTGCGACTATTTCGAGACTAATTTGAGACACGTTTTGGCGACAGAAATACGACATTCCAACCGTAATCACATTGCGGTCACACCGAAAGGTTGATTAAGACATATTTGCGACAGTCGCACGAATGTCGTACGATTGTCGCACGAATCATTGGCGAATGTTTCACGACATTTGCGCGACATTCGTGCGACATTCGCGAGACACTCGCACGCTGTTCTCCCGATTAAATTGCGAACATTTATTACCATCGACCGCCTCACGACGTTCTCGCGAACGTCGTGCGACTGTCGCGCGAAGTTCGTGCGACTGTCGCACGATAGTTTTGCGAGAAATGATACACATTCTAGCAAGCACTGAAACTTCAGACTAGGAAGGTACTACGCTGTTGGAAGAAACTACAGGGGGTGGAAGGAGCTAGATTGTTGGAAGGTGTCACGCTGCTGGGTGGTGTTGGACTGTTGAATGGTAGCAAATATTGAGTTAGAAAATGAGGGCCCATCAAACACCTTAAGAAAGTCAGTCGAGAACGCACATGCACTAATTGCCGATACGTATGGCATGATATGCCCAATCAAATCAAAATTACAATGAGTTCAGATGAGCCTCGTCCTGTGAAAATCTATTTTATACAGCTATGCGCGCAACAAAGGCACAGATCAGACTGCACGGATGCGCATTCTAATCAGAATCTTAGTTGTCCGCTGAAGTAATAATTTGTTTATAGGGTTCTGTATGCCAAATTCAAACCTTAGAAGGGCTGCTGAGACTATGCAGGCTGTTTTAGTCTAACCAAGACACGATAATAATACCTTTATACTGTAATAGAAATGGTAAACATTTCAGTAGGCCTTATAAAACATACTTAACAAAATTATCCTCTCGGAATGCAGAACCATTTTAATAACTGAAATTACTCCAAACAGTATACATATAAGTAAGCATAATCATACTTCTATGAAACTGTCCTCTCAGATAGCAAGAATACTTGACATCTGGAATTAGTCAAAACTGTATACATTTGTACATAAGTATGCCTAACCAAGATCTCGTACTAAGAAGGAACTATCATCTCAGATAGGAGGAAATCTTTTAACGAACCTTTGGCGATATAATTGCGAGTAATTTAAGATAGTCGCGCGATAGTCGTGAGACGTTCGTGCGACTGTCTCACGACGTTCGCCAGAACATCGCTTAGTTTATTTTACTCGCAATGTTGTCGCGAAGTGTCTCAGTTATGTCGCAATTGGTTCGCAATTCAGTCTTATTTATCTCGCAAATATGTTGTGTTCCAAAATGATTGCGACTAAACTGCGAGGGGTCGGCGACAAGTTCGCGACGGGTTCGAGACACCCGCGATGACTTTGCGACTATTTTGCGAGGAATTTTGTCGCATAAAATTTTTGAACATGTTCAAAATTTTCGCGACTTATTTGCGCCACTTGGCGACACATGCGAGGATATTACCAATCACTGGCGACTGTTTCGAGACTGCATTGCGACCCATTCGCGATGTCTGTCGTCAGCTGTCGCAAAACAGTCGCAGTCCAGTGAGATAGGGGCTTAATGCATTTAAGTGGAAACATCTTAAAAGTTGAATTTTTGAAAACGGTTTAAGGTAGTACCGGACTCATCAGTATATGTCCAAAAAGTTACCATCTTTTGATATGTTACAAAATAGCTCAAAACTCATATATTTTGACAAAAATAACAGGACCTTACCGTGCTTTTTAAAAAGTTATTAAACTTTAAAAATTGTAAAATATGAGTTTTTCAAAATATCAATTTCTCATATTTTAAAAAAAAATGAAAGTGAGAAATGCCATATTTTTCCCGGGAATGCGCTACATGCTTTTGGCTAATAAAAGAACACAAAAACCAGCGAAAAAAAGGCATGTAGCTTATTTTTTAAGCTAAAATCTATTTTGTAAAAAAACATAAAGGCCAAAAATCGTTTAAATCTTGAATAAAAAATGTCACACAATGTAACTACAGAAACATAAAAAAAATATTTTGAAGGAAATTTTGCATAGAAACTTATAATTAATTAAAAAGAATATGTCACCGTGCTCGTTTTTCTTTTTTGTGTTATTTTCTTTTTTTACCTCTGAAATAAAAACAGGCATGGAGTGCCATGAGAGAGAGAGAGAGAGAGAGAGAGAGAGAGAGAGAGAGAGAGAGAGAGAGAGAGAAGGGCAATTCACGTGCAGTTGATTCATAGCATTTTTGTTGTTGCTTTTATTTTTTTATTTTTCTTTACTTTACGTACAGTATACGTATTCTGCATTCGTTACAAAATTGACATCATCAGCAGTAACGCGTAAAGAAGTGTCGTCAGGATGACGCAAGTCTTTGATCTAGAAAAATGTTCTATTTCGAAAAAGTTGTTGCAAGTTTTCAAGCTAGAAAACGATCTTATATTATGCAATAATGTTTTTTGATACACTTATATCTGCTAGACCCCTCAGGGGTAGTCATAACCCTCACCTTTCTGGTTTGGGTTTCAACACCACCCTGGTGTTCTAGCAGGTGGTAATGCATTGAATATCACTTATGATCCCAATATTGAAGTTATTAAACGAGCTGTAAAAAAAGATGAAATGTGAGGCTTTCCAAGAATTTTGTCACTTATTCGTGACAAGCTTAATAAATTTAATAATACAGGAGTACGACTGTTAGGTTATATTTATTGTATGACCCTAAAACTATTTTTAAATCGCGTTTAGAAATTGCGTGTAACTATGCTTTGATGTTGCCAAATAACTATAAGAGAAACCATTACGGACGTCATTACATAGCGTTACCAAAATTTGTAAACCACTAGTGGTACATGTCGTTATGTCACTCGCATGATAAACACAAACGAACAAACAAATAAGTAAACAAACAAACAAGCAATAGGGCTCAAACCAGGGACTACTTGGTCTCAAGTTGAACATTCTACCACTGCGGCAATGGGTAAAGATACACGAGTTTAGTTCTTTTCATAAATGCAATTAGTTAATGCTAAGACAAGCATGCACATGGGAACGGCCATATGAGATTATTCACAGCCCGCATATATATATGCAAAATAAGCCTCAGACAAAAAAAACTCCCCACTGGCTAGCTAAAAATAGCGCAAAGGCACGCCCCAGCATTTGGCGAGCGCTCTCACAGTGTCCAATATGTTGCTCTTGGGTTTCATCCAACCTAAAAAAAAGGGAGCCCTCCCACCTATGACGTCATATTAACAAATGTAAAGTACTTAAGAAGCACAGTGGCTCAGTTCGTAGAGTGTTAAACTAGGGATCGAAGGATTACTAATTTGTGAATCACCAGAGTCATAGTGTTGTGTCATGGGGCAAGACACTTTATCAGCGAATAGTACATACATTGAATACGCATGAATATTAACTTTTCTGAACAGAATTGCCTGACCAGGTATTAATAGACTTTTCGCTTACTGTAAAGGTGGTAACTTTAATATTCATATCTGTGCATTGTTCGGCTAGTTCATCTGCTAAACAAGAGAAATCAAGTTCTATTTATAATTTGATGAAGAATTAGTCAGTTGCTTGGGCCGCGCAAACGTGAGTGCATTTCATGAAAATTCTAACCGTATACACACTGAACTCACATTTATTAACACTTAAAGCGCATAATCACAAAATGTGTGTTTTTGTCATCCACTAAAATATGCGAAGCCTCAAAGACAAACAGTGCGTCCACTAAAATATTTGAAGCCTCATAGACAAACAGTGTGGACCCAGATCAGACTGCTCCTGTAGGAGCAGTATGATCTGGGTCTACAATGTTTGCCTCTATGCTTATGTTAAATAGACATTTTCAGATGCAGTTATTTTGCTAGCGTTTTAAGGAATAATAATGTGTTTGCGTCTATACTGAGGTAATGGCGCAAGATGATGCAGTTACTTTTGAATAAAACCACGCCTCATTTTCAGCTTTTACCTATGTCTAAGGTTGACCAGTCCTAATTACGCATTCATGAGTCGCCGCCTTTACAGTAAGCGAATGTCAAATAATATAGCTTTTGATAGGATACGCGGAAAGCATTCATTTTTACAAACTATTTATAGATCAACTCAATTTTACTCAAACTTATGATAAATGGTGAAACGCATTGAATGCATGAACTTTATAGCTGTTTGGCATTTTCGTTACTGCTAACACCGTTATTTTTCTGAAAATATTTTCAATAATACAGGGATTAAAATCTCAACTCGAAAACCATTTATTATGTGACGAAGGAACTGTTACAAGTACTTTTAGCTGAAATTCCATCCAATTGATGGGATTGGTCAAACAGGTTGTTGTACTTAGTTTTGTTCGTAATTACAGTGTATGTCCATCGATGCCACACAAGATGAAACCCAATTAAGCTTCTTCTGACATGCTGCAGAAAAAAATCTGTAGACCAACACATCAATCTTAATAATTCGCATACAGAGTGCACGAGCTTTCATTATTTGAGCCGGTATCCAGCATAAGGGTACAAGTTGGCATGCGCGTACAGCGAAGATTCAAATTAGTCTGCGCATCAGCACAGTCTAATCAGAGGCTTAGTTTTCCACCTGAAGAAACTTTAGTCCCATGGTTACCCATAGAGCGCCCATCAAAGACTCTGATCAGATTGCGCTGCTTCCGCGCAATCTGGTCTGAGTCTTCGATGGGCGCACTAACCAACTGGCTCCTTTTGTTGGATACCAGCTCAATTTCGATATATCTGTATATACAATTACAGTAAAACCTGTCTTAAGCGGCCACTCACAAATTGACCAAACAATGGTAGCTTAATTAAGGAGCATTCTGCAATACTTTTGACATGCATTTAGCGATAATAGATCTTGAAAACCAATTTTTGGTCTTCTTTTTGAGTTGCCGCTTAAAACAGGGTTTACTGTATATCAAAACAAAGCTCACTTACAGATATACAATGTGAACTTTTTTTACACTAAAGTCTTAATTTTTTAGCATTTCAGTTTGTATGGGTATTTGCAATTTCATGCTCAGTTAAGTTGAGCATGAAAAAAGTTTATAAACTCGGGGCCTGGTTTCCATTAAATAATTAAGAAAGGACTAAAATAATTGAGAGTTGGGGCCAATATTGAGACCAATAAGCATCCAAAGCAAAAAAAAAAAAAAAATATCAAAAGCAATGCTTACGTTTTATTTTGTTTTAAAAATTAAAATGAACTTTTCTTCTCATTTCAGGGGCCTTTCTTCTGCCCTACTTGATTATGTTGGTATTTGCTGGTTTCCCGCTTTTCTACATGGAGTTGGCGCTAGGGCAGTACCAGAGGTGTGGATGTTTAACAGTATGGAAGCGCATCTGTCCAATGTTAAAAGGTACTAAAATGTGTATTCTGTATCTATGATAACTGGCATGTTCCTTGCAGGTTTAAAGCTGCATAGTCTGTAACTTTTGATCTTTTAATTTTAGAACTAATGTTTCTATTTTTCAAGAACACAGTAAAAAATCCTAAAATTCAAGTATACATTTTATCAATTTCGTAAACGTTAACAAATTATCAGTATCAAAACAACAGCAGTTATTTGAAAATTTACTGTCTATAATTATTGGAGGGACGCAAATAATTACCAACACACCGGTTTTTATAAGATAATTCACTTTTCTGTGCAGTTTTCAGCTATAGTGAACAGATTTATTGTGAAAACATAACTTAATTCTATTTTTACAAATGATTTAAAAAGAAAGTAAAAAAAAAAATCGAAAAATGTTCATAGTTGCAGACTTAGTCTCTTTAATAATTACATTTACTATGATTATTCTAATTTTCAATAGTAAAACAAATTAAAAACTCAAAAGCCAATATGCTACATAAAGGAAACGTTGAATATTACACTATGCATAACAATTGAGCCGCGGCATGAGATTTCCAACAATGTGGTATGTGCGACCAGCAAATGCCTCAGATCAGCCTGCGCATACGGCATTTTATGTTATTGGCAGCTTATTTAGTGAGATTTCAACATCATCAAATGCTAAATTGGTAGTTGCGTGGTTGTAAGTCCAACACTAGATTAAAGTTTCATCAAAAGTGTTTATTATTTCCCCACTCACTTTTTGTCTATAGTATAATGATAATGCATTGGCCATAGAAACCATTAAACACCCTATCACTCAGTTTCAATATAAAGCTCAACGTTGCACACTTTTACAACCACGCAACTAACAGGTAAGCAAAGAGGTAGTTTATGAACTCGAATGAGGAGATATAGCTGTCATGCAAATATAAACAATTTGCAGTAGAGTGACAGGAATTTTGATACTGATTGGCAGTTTGGGATGTTTAAAAGAGGTAAAGACAATGGACATGATACTTGGAAAATGTAAATTTCCAAATAGTTTTCTTCATTATTTTCAGTAACATATGTTGTAGATACACATTGGAATTGCCTCTCCGAGGCAATTCCAATGTGTACCTACAACATATGTCTTTTCAATAAAGTTTTTCACCATAAGCTTTTTTAAACAAATTCTCAACCACTTTCATTTATTCAAAGAAATGAGCATGTAGAAATGAATAACTTTTCATGTAGTTTGTCATGCACATGGGTGACAATAATAGATGTCTATTTTATGCTTCTGACAGCTTATTTTGAGATGTTTCAGGGGAGTATATTGCTAAACTGCTAGTTGCGTGGATGTAATAAAGTGACAGGAGGCAGATTGATAACCACTTAACTTTTATGCAAAAGTTCTTTGAAAACAGGACGCATTTAAAGTTTGTAGAAATCAGCTGACAGCTACAGCCGTGGTTGTGACCCTTACCTGATGCTGTGGTATATGAAATAAAACCATTGTTTAGTATTTCACTCCAACTTTTAGAAGCACTCACCCTACCAATGTTTTAATGTATCGTACTTCTAATCGTCAAAAAGTGATTTTTGACCCCTGTACCATTATATCTTAAAATGTATCCACTGCCAAAACTTGAATCGTCCCGTGATGGCTTATTATATATGCTGTATTATGCCTTTCTTTTTTTTATAATTA
Organism: Loripinus fragilis; assembly: GCA_964019695.1. NCBI lineage: Eukaryota > Metazoa > Mollusca > Bivalvia > Lucinida > Lucinidae > Loripinus > Loripinus fragilis. Next base: position 5,529,577 of record OZ026525.1, read on the forward strand.
TCTCGCCATGGAAAAGACATGATTGCTTGCCTTATTCATAAAAATGCATTATGTATTATTTATATTTTAGCTAAGTTCAGTATATCAGATGCCAATATACCCTTAAACTCCATAATTAATTGATGATATCTGAAGGGTGACGAATAAGTCATAGATATACAACTTAGTCATGTAATACATATACAATCCCAAGACTTAGACACTTCTTCTGAATAATATCAGAGCAAGTGAATCATCTGACAGCTTATGAATAAATGTAAAAATGATCAATCGAGTGGTCCTGATACTTTCGATCTTTATATTCGTAGCATATGTACTAGACACAATACAATCAAGAAAAAGTCAAAATTTGCACCAAATGAACTTTTTGAATAAACCTATCACTTAGCGTTCAAGAGAAACGTCAATAAAGGGGATATTCATTTAGTGTATACTATTGAAATCCAAGGGCGGATCCTGAAAATTTCGTCAGGCATCTGAAAATAAATAACGCATAGGTTGGTGTTAGTGGGTTTAGGAAATGGTTTCAATTACAAATTGCTCTCGTGAAAGCTGCAAGCAAATTGACAATAACTGCTGTTTTCTTATCGTGTAGGTTAAATTGGATAAAAGTAAGTAAGGGTGCAAAGATCAGGAATCGATACAATCAAGTACCACACCAATGGGAAAGTGACAAACTCACAGTTGGACACCACAAACGAGAGCCAAGAGGTCAGCCCTTTCCCAACAGGCGACCACAATGCACATATAAACAGACGCGCATAAAGGCATAGCAAACAAATGACAGAAAAAACATAAAATTTCCACAAAAGAAGTACCATCGATTTCTGCGATTATCTACGAATAATCTTCTATTTCGCCATACAACTGATGCGACTTTGTAGACTATCGTATCATTAGCAGTTCAAGTCTGGGGGTATATTGTTTTCAATTTTTCAAATTAGCAGTAGAAAAGTTATTAGCATATTTTTACAAACAATACATTCGAGGTGTATTTGTACATAGGATAAGAAACAAATACGGTGAGGTTGCCTTCGCCTTACTAGACAGAACCTGATAGTGGGTTTAGATGGACTATCAATGTCTCTTAAATATGTATCTACAATTTTGTAGGGGAAATATTTCATATCAGTAGAGTTTCCTGTAGAAGACATTTTTCCTTACATAATAAAAACAACCATGCAAATACCAGCTTAGCAAAAGCAAAGTTCATGAAATCAAATTTGGTGATATAGCTGTCATGTAAATATAAATGACTTGCTATATACTGACCGGTATTTTAATACTGATTGGCAGATTGAGATGTTAAAAGAGGCAAAGCCAATGGACATGATACTTGTTTAGTGTATATTTCAAAATAGAAGTCCTTTGATTCAGTAACATATGTTGTTGGTACACATTGGAATTGCCTCGTTGAGGCAATTCCAATGTGCACATGCAACATATGTCAATTCAATAAATGATTGTTTTTCACCGTAATTTTTTCACAAACTTCTAAACTACCTTTTAATGTTTCAGTGTAATGATCATGTAGAAATGAACACGTCTTTGTGTAGTTTGGCATACACCTGGATGGCAATATCAAACAGCCAATGTTATATTACTGACAGCTAATCTTTAGAAGTTTCATGGGAATGAAATGCTAAATTGGTGGCTGCCTTGTTGTACATTAGGCAAACTCTGTATACTTGAAAAAATTAAAAATCACACGTAACCCTTAAAGGTTAAGTGTGGAATCGGTACAATCAAGTGCATGTACCATACCTGTCCAATGACACTACATGGGAAAGTAACAAAAACACAGGAACACATCGCATACAAGAGAGCCAAGAAGTTAGATTCAATTCCCCTTTACCTGCTAAAACGCAGTCAACCTCTGACCAGTACTGATTTTTCGTGTGACGGTTTTTGACGTTACCTCTCTTACGTGAAAGTCTTTTAAAACATGAAACGTAACACTAAAATAGGCATGGTTCTTGAATATCTGAAATTTTGGCTTTGGGTCATGAAAGTACACTTTTTGTTGCATCGAATGTTGGGCACGCACAGTACAAAGACGACAGACCAGTTAAACTTTAACCGATATCCAGCGTATCTCATCGGAGCGGTATGCCAGTTTCGTTTCGTATTATTTTAGAGTCTAAAATTGGCCAGCCAGATTATTTTCATGTCAATACTTGTCACAATGTCCGAGGTATGCATGCGAATAAAAATATCAATGGAAAACCAAGTTTTGTCTGATTCTTTTCAGTGTAACCCAGAGGCTGCATTCCTTTACGTGGTTTTCACAATTTGAATGACGTATATAGATGTACTTTATGAGTGAGAATAAATACGGAAATTTGCAAACCGCTGTATTATTAAGAAACGAACACCATAGCAACCAGAAGAAATGTTACAAGCGGTTTTGTTTGTCTAATGACATTTAATGTTTCTAATCGGTGATTTGCTTGGACCTCTGCCCAGAGTATGTGACAAGATATTCTGATAAAATTTCTCATTGGTTTGGAAGAAAAATGGCAAACAGTATGTAATGGGAAAATCCATTGAAAGCACAAAAATGGTATGGACTCTAATTTGTGTTACTCGCAGAATTGAACTTAAAACAATTCTTCGATAGCATGTCTTTCAGATTGGGTCTTTAACAAAAGTGTCAAATCGCAAAGCTACAGTAACACATTAAAAGTGATGCGTTTCGGAAAATTTTGCCCCTTGTCTATTTCATTAGGGCATTGCAGTTGCATGCCATAAAATCCACTTTTCACGTGAATAATTGATCAGACTTCTATATGGATGAAACACATTTAATATATCACTAACCAATACACGGAAAAAGGTTTATCACACGGCGTCGCGTCTGGGCGTGGTGCACCATGCAATAAAAATGTTTTACAGATTTAGTAATGTAATGTAATGACGTCCATTATAACGTTGCGTAAAAGAGGAGAAATATTGACTTTTTCACTCGCGAAATGCGATCTTAAGAAATGTTGATGTCATGTAATAAATTTAATATAACACTCGTGCTTATGTATTATTGAATTCATTTAACTCGTTGCGAAAAGTAGATAAAATGCTCGGATTTTATCTCTTTTCTCCAACTCGTTTAATAAATTCAATAAAACATGAGCACTCATGTAAGATCCTAGTAGTTACATATACATTAACAGTGTAAAGTTGCTTTAAATTTGGTCTTAAGTATATTTTAATGTTGCTCTCTGTGTTCTGTGTCTCTGCCTTGTGCAGCTCTAGGTTGGTCAGTGATTGTGACATAACCTGATCATACTCACTTGTTTTCCAATAGCATATCATCCATCTAGATATCTGGGTGTATGGCTGAAAGATTCAACAACATCTGGCCCCGAGGTTATAAAACGTTTTTCATGCTCAACTCAACTAAGCGTGAAATTTCAACTGCTCATAAAACTAAAATATCGAAAAATTACGAAGTGTCTTGCTTTAAGACTCTCAGATATTGTACTTACCCCGCTGATAAATGTTAAAACGCCAACAATTTTTGGCATTTAAACATTTATGACCAGGATGAATTTCGTGCTCAGCTGAGTTGAGCATGAAAAAGGTTTTTCAACCACAGGTACAGATTGATTGCTATCAGAGTTTGAGGGAGACAAGGAAGTATGACTTTGTTTAATACTTAGTATTTAAGCCCACCAGTAGCCTCAAGTGATGTCTGTTCAAAGGCAGTGGTTCCGCTGTTCTTTATTCATTGTTGCTGCTCCCATTGTTTGGAGGTGGGTTGTATTTGGTCCTTGTTTTGTTTTGCAGTACTTTGTGTCATTTCTGGAATTTGCTAGATGTCATCCATCTAGATATCTTGGTTTATGGTTGAAAGATTCAACAACATCAGATCGATTGCTGAGACAAGGAAGTATGCCTTTGTTTAATACTTAGAATATAAGCCCATCAGAAGCTTCGGGTGCTGTCCGTTCTAAGGCAGTGGTTCTGCTGTTGTTTATTCACTGTTGCTGCTGCAGTTGTTTGAAGGGGGGTTATGTTTGTCCTTGTTTTGTTTTGCAGTACTTTGTGTACTCTCTGGAATTTACAATCATCTCGCTGGAGATGAGAGAGTTGGTTGCTTTACTTTTATTGTGTTCTGTATGTCATGTCGCTGTTATCATCCTTTGGCTCTTCCTCACGGTGCCATAGGTTTTGTTTGTTTGATTTGATTTTTTACGTCCCATCACCAATCTTTCAGTTGAATAGGGACGCTTCTTCCTGGGTTGAACAAGTACTGAGCTAGGATAAATGTGTCTTAGTCAAGGACCACAACACAGTCACGCCGGTGGGGCTCGAACCCGCGGCCCCTCGGTCTCGGGTCAAGCACTCAAACACTGAGACACTGCACTCCCTAAACATGAAGTCACTGTCAGCCTTGGCTGTAAGGACAGTAGTAAGTGATTGTGACATTTTTTGGCAATACTCACTTACTTTTTAATTAGTACAAGATTTTGCTGAGTGGGCAGCAACTACGGTCTTGAACTTGCATTCGTTTGGTTGCTATGTCTTGTTGGAATTTGAGTAAAGGAAGCCGTCAATACCTATACCAAATCTCTCTTTATGTTAACGCTTGTCCTGTTAAGCTAATTAACACAGGTTTAGAAAAACCAAAACTTTTCAGCGTACAATTGTAAATATTTGCTTACTCTTCAGTTTTAACACATGCTTCAGGTGCTCAAAAGAGCCGTCTCAAAAGACGGTTTTTGAGTACCCACAAGATATGTTTTGGTTGAGAAATAAGAAAAACAGTTTTTGTTACGCACCCTGATATAAACATGCTAAATTTTCATCTGTTGTCTAGCCATTTTCGTTAAGCAATTCCATTTACAACAATTGATTCAATGGAGTGATTGAAAACATTGTGGAGTGTTTTCATAGCTTATCGACCACTTTATCTCCATTTGGTATGCAATGTACCGGTCTCTCGTAAAGCTAACGAGTATAGGAACCAGTTGGGGGCATGGCGTTACAGTGACCCAAAAGCCGATTAATACATCTAGATTCAGCAGGACAAGTGGTGAAACAAACATTGTATCAGTTACTGTCCTGTCAGCCAAGAGTGACAGTGACGTCATGTTTTGTTTACAATGCTAATAGGGACTTAGAATCGATATATCACTTGTGTATTAATCATATCCGCAGGATAGGATTAATACAGAAGTGATATATCGATTCGCGTAAGCTCAAGTAGAGTGTTCAAGTTAATATTTTAATTAATAATTGTAATCAAAACATGATGTCACTGTCAATCTTGGTTGACAGGACAGTACAACTGAACATTTCATGTAGATTACATATAGAAAAGAAACATAATAGTTTGCTTCGTCATTTGCCATTTTGGTGGAATGTCACCACACTTAGATAATGAATGATTGATCATTTCATGGATTCTGTTGCATTTAAGCTTGTAGAGACGAATTTTATAGATAAGATGAAATTAAATCATTTTATTTTTTATTTTTTCCTGCTTGCATGGAAGAGTGTAAGGCAGTTGATAATCGTTTTATAACAAAATAACAATATTATGGGCCATTCTCAAACTGTACGTGCTTATTCTGATGTGACGCTGCTGTGACGTCTCATTAGGATCTACAGTGTTTGACACAATGAATAAAGCAATGAAGGGAAATAAAGAACTTTGAAATAGTTACATAGAATCCAGTGGCGGATTTAGGGGGGGTGCTTTGGGTGCTTTAGCACCCCCAGGTGAACCCATAGTTAAAAAATCTTAACCTACCTTTTTTCTTCTCCGTGGACTGTAGGTACCTTTTTGCGTGTTCGATGTGTCCTGTTTTAAAGCCAGCACCCTTGAGATTAAAAAGGCTGTTAATTGCCTAATCATAAAATTATGTTTCCCAATCAGTGGGGAGCGGATCTGCTGACCGACTGTGTAACCATGCAACTGCCGTATCTTCATGTCAGCAAAAAAGGGAACTTCTAAAGTATTTTACATTTTGTATAATGGCGCAAGAATGTTTTAAATTCAAGTCTTGAAAACTGGTGAAAATGTATTATGCCTTTTTCCATTATTGATATTGAATTTGATATTATTACTTGCCGCTGAAAAAGGAAGGTTATGAGTTTGACAATATTTCGTATGTCATGTGTGTTTTCACGCGTCATGGCTATTGACACGACACACGCGACCCGATGGAATACCTGTGGTCTATTCGGAAATTATGGTCTCTTTTGATCAATTGTTGTTCTAGCACCACTGGTGGTCCGACTATGCCACTGCCTTTGCCGACCACTGATAACATCAGCAAACAGTTTGGACCCAGATCAGGTCTGAAAATTTGATAAGGAGTCAAACGGACTTGAGGTCTGACATATTCATGAAAGGGTTTTTAAAAAGAAGCAACTATTAAAATATACGGATGACAGAAATCGTTAAAAAAAAAACACTAATCGTGCAAATAGTTGATATGAATATACACTCATGTTTACATTAGTCAATTCAGCCTGTTCATCTGCAGAGACTAGCTTTCCCGGATGTAGGTTTATCGTATTTCTTTAGAGATACAGAGCATACATGTAGTTTTATTTGCATAGGCTCATTGGAGCATTTGCTGCTTCGTTTGAGTTGATTCTTTACGACCCAGTCAACATTTTTTCAGTTATGTCAGGACGGGTCTTGCACTAAGCAAGGATACAGTAACGCGTCTTGCTCAAGGCCACAACACAGTGGCGCCGGTGAGACTCGAACCTGCAACCCATCCGTCTCGAGTCCTGCACTCTGCTACTGAGCCACCCAGGGTAGGGGGTACTCTAAAATCTTTTCTTCATACGTAGGCTCGGGCCCAGCATCTACAGTTACAGGAATTACCAGCATCCAAAAAAATATTTGAAATTTTACCAACCTAAAAATATCCCCCATTCTGTACCTTGACCTTAAGAAAAGACCCTAAAATGCATAGAAATGACCCCTAAATATAGTTCAATTTTGTGATGATCCCCAAAATGTATCCACAAAATCTTCATACCCAAAAAAATATTCATTTTTCTGAACCCCCCCCCCCCAAAAAAAAATAATAAATAAATAAATAAATAATGAAATTCAAAATTTTGAACCAAAAAAATGACCCGAGCCTACGTATGTAGGAAAATATCAGAGTACCACCCCCTCCCGGGCTGAGCCACTGCGCTGAATTCTTTCTGAGCCATTGAGCTTCCGAAAGAATTCAGCACAGCGGCTGACTCGAGATCGAGGGGATGAAGGTTTGAGCCTCACCGGGGCGTCACTGCATTGTGTTCTCGAGCACGACACATTAATCCTTGCTTAGTACTGGTTTTACCCAGGAAGTCCCGTCCTGACCTAGCTGAAAAAATGTTGACCGGGACGTAAAGAATCAAAATAAAACAAAACAAAGATTTGACTGCGATGATTCACAGATTGATTTGCATCTTTGTTGTTCGCTTGCAGCAAAATCCGGTCTCCCATGATATTTTAAAATCGGACGGTAGAAATTGTCATAAACAAGCCATCCATTTTCTTAAAAAAACACTGCAAAGTCTTCACTTTGCGTTATCATACATAGATGCGCACTCTGATTTGGGTCATCTAAGTTTCACATATTATCGAGAACCTACGCTGGGCAACATTGCTTTGTCCAGTAAAATTAATTTGATCTAGCACACTAGATTTTGATTCATGTGTACTTATCGCACCAGCGAGCAACGAATGCTCATGCGAGTCTGTGCATAGTGTGTGTGCACGCGCGTGACTTCTGTGGAATGTGCATTCAGACAGTCATGGGTTCGCCCCTCCATTCTAGCACCATATAATGTTTGAAACTAGTCATGAAATATATTTTCTTTAGTCATTATCAACTCGGACCCATTTTGGGTCCGAGTTATCAATAATTCTTGTTGAAAGAAGAGCAGCTGTCAGTTACTGACAAAAAACCCATTCCAGGCCTCTTTGTATCCAGCGATCATACGATGGTAGATCGAAGCACATAGAAATGGTGTCAACTTATTTCTACTCCCTTTAAACACTGAACAATTTAATGGTTACTCAGTTAAGTAACGACATTGTTAGCTCACCTGGGCAAAAAGGCTTATGTGAGGTACATGTGTTAGTATACCAGTCATCCAGCCGTCGTCCGTCATCGTCTAGAAGAATACCTCTAAAGCCTGGCAGCAAGTTCTAGTCAAATTTAGTGTCAAGCATCATTAGGTAAGGGGAAAGGCTGCATTAGGGTTTTGTGCTGATTGGATTGGAACTCTGGTCGTACTTATAATGGGAGAAATTCTTTGAAATCATTAGACCCACAGTTTATACATTTAGAATGTAGCAATGCCTTGGTCCCCTATATAAATCCTGCCAATCATATCTTGGGTTCAATTTAGCCATATCCCGACGGTCATTACTTAAGGCTATAATAGCTTCCATAGACAGAATGGTTGGGGTGGGTGGGGGGGCTTTAAAACTATTCTATGAAACATCGAGGTTCACAGCTTATATTCTTTTAAATGTGCAGCATTTAATAATTAGTGTTCCCTATATGTAAACCCTTTTAACTATACATATTCACCTGGGGTCCTGGTTAGATGCATGGGACATTTGCTGTCAAGACCCTTTAAAAGAAAACTTTAAACCATTAAGCCAACTGCTCAGGTGAGCGATGTATGCTCATCGAGCCTCTTGTTTTTGGGGGCACAGTTCTGATTTTAACTAGTAGTAGTAGGGTATGGATTAAAATATTGACTACCAATGTCCGCCTACCAAGCACCCCCAGCATTAGTGGTCCTGGATCCGCCACTGGAATCATCCCTTGAAATTTGATAATTGAATGCCTCAAAATATAGAAAAATTCAAAATAGAATACACCGATATTAACCGTTATTCAGAAGAATGACCTTTAATCGAGGAAGGGTGTCTGTACGAACGAAATGCATGGGGATTTGGGAGTATTCAGCATTCAACATTTATTCGTAGACTTCGTTCACTTCGATCGTTTAGAATAATAAAATCCATGATATTGTGCTGTGGATAGTTCCTAAGTTACATAACTTAATTATTTTCAAAGATATCACGAATAAAAATCATTGTATTAAAGATTGACATCGAAGTCGATTTGACATTGAATAGACTGAAGACGTTAATGTAAATGTATCCAATGTCAGCGTTAAAAAGCAGAGGAGACTGAAGCAGTTCTTTCCACACAACAATGTTTAACCAAATGAGCACACACCACGGAATGGCAAAATAAAATAAAATAACATAACAATCTTAAAACACACGCGGAAATTTCGAAAAAAGCGTTTTGACCAACCAGAACACAGGACAGAGAAAAGGGCATTGCACTGTTTTTCTTGATGATGAAAGTTGGTGAAAATATATCAAGATTTTCCAATCATGTGACCTCCATTTCTAATTGCGTTGGGAGTTTGAGTTAGCATGTTTAGATACTGAGTTTAGGTCATATAAAAGATGAATATATATTGGGTTATGTTTTGTATTGGTTTTAGGAAAATATACAAGGAACGGGGCTCATGAGTGTTTATTTTCATTACCAATACTAAACAATTTGAAAGTTTATTTTTATCAACCAGCTGTTTCAGTCGGTTTCAGATCTTAAAAGATAAATTTTATGTGCCATTTTGCTGCATGAATTTTATTGTAGAGTCTGTTATTACTAAGTAAAAGCAGGTCTAGTAATCGGTCCACTCCGTCCGTCCGTCCGTCCGTCCTTCTGTCTGCCCGTCCGTCCGCAACACTTTTGAGGTACCTAGTTTGTGTAATCTGTAACTCCAATTGTTTTTGTTCCTATTTTGTGCACGTTGTATGAATATTTTAAGGGGTGTTGAACTAAGACATTTTCTGTTCAAAATTCTTAGATGGTGTCTTGTTTGTGTAATCTGGAACTCTAACAGTTTTCATTCCTTTATATTCAAACATTGCATAAAAACTGTTCACATATTGAAGATGTGCACCTTCTATTTTTGCACATTTGATAAATATTTTCTTATTTTTGAAGGGTGTTGAACTGAGACATTTTTCCATCCGAAATGTTTAGGGGGTACCTAGTTTGTGTAATCTGTAACTCCAACAGTATTCATTCATTTATACGCAAACTTTCCATAATGATTGTTCACACATTGAAGATGTGAACATTATGTTTTGTGCGTATTTTATGAATATTCTTTTCATTTTTCAGGGTCTTGAGCTTAGATATTTTTACTGTTCAAAATGCTTAGATGGTGTCTGGTTTGTGTAATTTGTAACTCAAGCAGTTTTCATTCCTTTATATTCAAACTTTCCATTATGATTGTTCACACATTCAACATGTGTACCCTATATTTTGTGCTCATTTTAGAGTGTTGAACTTAAACATTTTACGTCTACACCACCTTTGGAGTGCTTACATTGTGTAATTTGTGTGTAATCTGTATCTCAAACAGATTTCATTCCTTTAGACTCGAACTTTGCATAATGATTGTTCACACATCGAAGATGTGCACCGACGACGCAGGTCCAGAGCAGAGTTTGGTCTTGTTTCTCTTATAGACATGGGTGCAAATGGATTTTGGTAGCAGCATTTTTGTTAGATGGTCTTTGTAATTTCATCTGAGAATAATTTCGCTGATCACACGTTACAGATGTATACACTGATCAGTCCACAATGATTGTGCATTATACCATGATGTGGTAACAGTGGAGACTCACTCAGAGCTGCTAATATATATCCAAGCAATGAGCGGTTTGATCTGTCCTTACTAAATGGAATGTTGGGCCAAGCAGTGTAATATCTGCAATATCAAGCTTCCCTTAAGACTAGCTTTCATGAGCACTTTCGTAAAATAAAAAGCCTAAAAATTAGACACTTTTCTTTATCGCCATTTCATGGGAGCGCAATGGCTCAGTGGTAGAGTGCTTGACTTGGGACCAAAAATCCGCGGGTTCGAGCCTCACCGGCGTCACTGTGCTGTGTCCTTGAGCAAGACATATTAATCCTATACACTAGCTTAGTACTGGTTCAACCCAGGAAGACCCGTCCCGACGTAACTGAAAGATTGTTGACTGGGACGACGTAAACAATAACAAAAATCGCCATTTCAAAAATGATCGTAAAGTTTTAAATCAACCAGTTAAAAATTATATATACTATTGACTGCCCCAGTCAGACACACACTTACGGACTCTTACGGAGAGTTTCGGATCAAACCGCAGTCGTCCACATAAAAATGAGGGCGGGGCCTAAGTTCTTGATACCTATAGTTGCAGGTAGTAACGGAGCAATGCGGATCATTGCGGATAAATGCGAATGTCAGTGGATTGATGCGTTCCATTGAACCGACACAATGCGGACAGATGTCAATAGATACGGACTACATCCCTATCATTACATTCCCTTACCTTTAGATACGAGTAAATGCGAATAGATACCTTTAGTTGCGGACAATTGCATATACTTTGTGGATCTGATTGTGACCGAAGACTTTGCACCCTATCGTTTGTTCATCATTTGTTTTTTAAACATTTGCCTGGAAAGAAGAAGCATTAAATAAGAAGAATTGTCTCTAGAAGGCACACTCTCAACCTCAAACATCTCAACAGGATGTCAACTATTTATCTATAGCCAGTTCCTACGCCTCAGACATAGTCAGCAAGAGGCAGCGGATAAAAACGCAGATGTCACACAATAATAGAATAGGTCATGCAAATAATATGATAATCCTTTTGTAGATTAAAAAATATACTAATAAGTTACACATACGCTGCTATATGACGACGGGGTTTTGAGCAATATTAGGTAAGATTCTTGACAGGACTTTTATCTATACATGCAAATGCAAATTTGCCGTATCATAAATAGAATATTGCATTTGCGATCAAAAATTAATGAACTATATTCCATTTGTTAATGATAAATGATAACATCCTTGGCAGAGCCTTACATTTTATCAATTTTCCTCATCTCATTTAATAATTGCATTAATACGTGAACACTCATGTAAAAAAAATATCCATGTTTTAAATCTTAGAACATTCAGTCTTTTCTGCTTACACTTTCTCCCGATATTCTTTTAGCCCCTATGACCAATTTGCCAAAGGCATTCTCAACACATCGTCTGGCACGATAAAGACTCACTCTCCTGTTCCAGAGGCGCTATAGCAAGGGGCTTCATCATCCATCGAAGGGGTCGTAACAATACGTATTTATCCGCATATGAAATCAGCCATTCGCAACTATCCGCAACGATCTGCATGTATAGGTAAAATACGCCGAATGCGATAAGTAACTAAGCGTTACTAAAGGTAACGACCCGAATGAAACTGACCAGTCCGCAACTTTGGGCCGACTGCGGAAAGATAGGTTTTGATACGTTTAGATGCGAATTAGATATGGATACGATAAGAATAATTACGTATTCTTGCCTGGCGTTACGCAACATTGCGTTGTTTTCATCCGCAGAACTTTTTTGATATTTTTAAAAATTTTGGCGCGGATGGAAAGTGCCCTGCGGTAAGTTGCGGATAAGATACGAACTGTTACGTTCTCTGCGGATTAGATGCGTATCTTTACGGAATGAACGGATAGTTGCGGACGGGCTTTATGTATCATCAGCAGAGTCCGTAAGTGTGTGTGTGACTGGGGCATTAGGTTTTAGGAACGGTAAGAGAGGAATCTTTAGATAGATACCAAAAATTATTGTGGTAGATAACTTAAGCAGAATGCCAGCAATTTGATAAAGAAAAGCCGTGGAATCTCTCACTTGCTTATAGGCTGCAAACACCGGACAAAAAATACCCATAAAATTTACAAAATTCAATGAAAACAGCATGGAGGCCAAGAGTCAGCAAAACTTTAACAATAAGGCGTGATAGTAGTGATATCTATAAAACTTTCTCTTTGGAGCATACACGTTCAGGATCTGGTCATTAAAAATCACTGGGTACATGCGATCAATACATGAAATCCTGTCCCACTCCTGCAGTAGAGTATTGCAAAATTAACAATGATTTTGATACGGCTGGTTCCCCGTTTCAAACACGTCAGCCGAGCTTGTCCCACACATGCTCAATAGGGTTCAAGTCCGGCACAAGCTCAGTCGTGGAAGACTAGCGATGTTCAAAACCTAAATCTTCTTTTCGTAATCCAGGATTTCAAGTGAAGTATGTTTTGTTCCAGCTGATAAAGCGGCAAACAATGTTGTAGTTGTTTGACGATTGTATTATGTTGATACTCTTAAACGTTAGCTTATTGACAATAATGCCTATAAATGCAGACTTCTTTAAATTAGCATGGTTGTCGTAAAGGGTTACATATGGGTGTCAAAGCTAAAGAACACCAGGGAAAGGCTCCTACGTTATACTGGCTACCTAAACTCCTTCAAACCCCTATAAAGCAAGATTTATTGCTAATTCTAGTTCTTGTACGACAATCAAACTTTATAAATTGTTAACCTTATGTATACTACTCTTTACAATTCTTTACGTCATAATTTAATTAAAGATAAACTTATTGATCTTATTGAAAGAGGCTGACCTCTTTGCTCTCGTTTGTGATGTCTAATTGTGAAGTTGTCACTTTCCCCCTCGGTATCCTGGGTCAGGTGTGGTGCTTGATTGTAGCGATTCCTGATATTTGCCCTCTTTCTTACTTTACTTGCTTTACTTTGCATGTAACGACAGAAACGCATATTTCACTTCAGAACAGCTTAAAATCTATCATACATGGTCTTGACAAAATGTATGTGATGCTCTGACCCTCTTGTTGGACAACATTTTTATACGATTTGGCACTAAGTTGTATAGACACGTTGTAGGGATTCCAATTGACACTTATTGTGCCCCCTGGTGCCGAATTGTTCTTGTTTTGTTACGAAAGGGACTTTATGATATCTCTTTCTGATGATATGCAGGCTAGTATTATTATGCTTTTAGCACTACATTTAGATATTTGGATGATATTTAAACATAAATAATATTTATTTTCACAATATGGTAAGTAAAATATACCCTGCAGACCTACAAATTAATCAGGCAAATACTCCTGATACTGAAGCCTCGTTTATGGACTTGGATTTGTTCATTTCTAATTATATTGATTCTACCGAAATTAATGATAAACGTGACGATTTGGATTTTGAAATTGTCTATTTCCCTTACATAGATGGTGATGTTCCTCGCTCCACATCTTATGGAGTTTATATTTCTCAATGTATCTGATTTGCTAGAGTATCTTAGTGGGGTGACAATCATGGCTAAATAAATCATGGGGTGGTAACAAATGTATAACAAAGGTTGCTATATATCAAAATATTGGGCTTGGCTTGAAGTTCACCAGACAACCGGCATAAATTTTCAAAAGAGAGTGCGAGCTAAGAAATTCAAGATGGCGTCCAAGATGACTGCCAAAATTGCATATTTCAATATATACACAAAATCAGCTATATGATCATACATTTTGATGCTTAAACTATTCAAATGGATTACCAAATGAGAATTAAACAGATAGTGTCTAAAATGATCATTAAAATAGTTTAGTTAACAACATTATATACCTTATTTGAGGATCAAAAGGTCATGTCAGTGCAGAAAGTTCAAATGTTACAATGAAACATGTCCACATTCAACCACGTGGTCTATGAGGCTGCCACAACCTAGGTGGCAGAGATAGAAGGCAGCCATCAATATACCGGTGGTTTCACATTCTAGCTTACTTGGCTTGATGGATGTCTCTGCTATAAGGACAATGGCATGGTGCTGGAATGGTGGAAACTCCAATTGGCTAGAACATCTAGCCATGTTGCTGACTTCAACACTCACAATAAACTCAGAAACATCTCAAACAAGGCTATCGGTATCATAAAATTCACAAAACTTTTTCTAAATCTTACCTCAGATACTATGATTTTATATCTAAATTCAATGTTGGACTTAAATCTCTCTTTCGCCAGGGACTTTTGCAACCAGAATTTAATAGCAACTTAGTGTATAAATTATGGAAAATTGTTGGCTCTAATATTTTTTCATCGCAGTTTATTCCATTAATATCTTAATACAATAATAAGCTGCATAAGAAGTACCGCCTTAGAACGGTCAGTAAAATATTTTTACTTGAGGTCTTAAATGAAATCAAAATGAAAGGAAGGTTTTAGTCAAAAGCTTCTAGCTTGGTTTAGATTTTATTTGACATAAATGGTCATGGGGTGAGCCTCCACCAAATGCTTTAGAATTAAGTATACCATGACCACTAAGAGACGGAGTTAGATTTTCTTATACATAATCTTATAGGGAAAACTATATAAAAAATCTTCTTGTCATAAAAAAACGTCTCGATTTTAACATAATTTGGCAAAAATTGTCCTTGGGTGAACGCTATCAAGGTTGCTAAAATTAGTTTGATTCTTCGATCCAGCGTGGAGTTAATTTTTTCTATACCTTTATAGGGAAAACCTTAAAAATTCTTCATGTATAACGCTTCTAGGGGTGAAATATCTTCATGTAAGAAACTTCTGGGTAGCTCTTATAAATATTAAACTTAAATGGTCCTTGCACGGCCCTCACCCAAGATATAAAATATTTCATTTTCTTCAGGCATTGGTATCGCTATCTGCATCATGGTCATGTACGAGTGTGTAGGCTTCTGCTACATAGTAGTATATTGTTTGTGTTTTTATGAATTGTTATCGTTATCCTCGTCTTGGCCATATATGAGGACTGGTAATATACCTTATTGGTATCGCTATCTGCATCATTGACACGTGTGTGGGCTGGTACTATACATTATACTGTATATATCTTGATATGTTTTCTTGTAGGCATTGGTATTGCTATCTACATCATTGACACGTGTGTGGGCTGGTACTATACATTATACTGTATATATCTTGATATGTTTTCTTGCAGGCATTGGTATCGCTATCTGCATCATTGCCACGTTTGAGGGCTGGTACTATACATTATACTGTATATATCTTGATATGTTTTCTTGCAGGCATTGGTATCGCTATCTGCATCATTGACACGTATGTGGACTGGTACTTTACATTATTCTGTATATATCTTGATATGTTTTCTTGCAGGCATTGGTATCGCTATCTGCATCATTGACACGTATGTGGACTGGTACTATACATTATACTGTATATATCTTGATATGTTTTCTTGCAGGCATTGGTATCGCTATCTGCATCATTGACACGTATGTGGACTGGTACTATACATTATACTGTATATATCTTGATATGTTTTCTTGCAGGCATTGGTATCGCTATCTGCATCATTGACACGTATGTGGACTGGTACTATACATTATACTGTATATATCTTGATATGTTTTCTTGCAGGCATTGGTATCGCTATCTGCATCATTGCCACGTATGTGGGCTGGTATTATAATACCATCATCGCCTGGTCCGTGTTCTACTTCTTCTCGTCCATGAAGAAAGACGTGCCTTGGAAGTCTTGTAGTAAAGAGTGGGGAACTGTCAATTGTACGGAATTATCCGAGAGAAGACAATACTTTCTACAGAATCATACGGAAAAGAATTATACAACACCTAATGAGGAATTCTTCGAGTAAGCTATACCACTTTTATCATGCAGTACGGAAACTTCTCCTTCATGTTTTTGTGTGCCATTATAGGTTATATAAAAATGAACTTTTCGAAGCTTTCTTCCAAAGTGTTCATGTGATATAATGATTTATGCAATAATAACGATCAAGCACGGTTTTCTGATACACTGACATCTGCTAGACCCCTCGGGTGTCTTTTAAACCATCGCCTTTCAGGCTTGGGTTTCAACACCACCAATGCATAGAAAAACATGTTTTATTTTTATATTAATACTCTGACAAGACTGCGTACCTCGTTTAGGTCTTCTAAGCCAAGCTATTAAGTACTTTTCATTTATGATGAATTACAAATTCAAAATCAATGGTGGCAAGCATATTTTTAGTGATCAATTCCAAAGGATGACCAAACGGGTTGGTATAGTCCGAGGTGTAGGGTATGTGAGATAATATTTTCTCAAATGGGTAAAACAGCGTTAACCCATATCTAGTGCATCTAATTCGACACTTTGACCTGCAATAGTTCTAATTATCTAGCTCTTTACCCTCAAAGCGCGAATCACGACAGATTTTGTGACATCTTTCCTAATTTTCGAAAGAAATAAGGTATGATATTTCATGAGAGTCGTCTGCAAGCAGACGATTCTCATGAAATATCATGCCTTACTTTTTAATTTGGAAAAAGCGTTAAAATTTGAAACTGTCCTCTGCTGCAAATTCTAGGTGGCGCTTTAAAGGTTAATTTCATTTTTTTTATTTCTAGGCGACATGTGTTGGGGCTGACAGATGAAAACAGCATAGACAACCTGGGTCCAGTAAAATGGGACATTGCTTTGTGCCTACTCGCTGTATTCACCATTGTATATTTTGCCATGTGGAAAGGAGTTAAAAGTTCTGGAAAGGTAGGCCCAGTGTTCAAAATAATATAAGGACCAGCTCATGAGATTTTGGTACTAATCATATATGTGCTGAAACCTTCTATTAACGCGCATGCTGATGGATCAATCAAAGCTACGTGTCTCCAATTTAGCAGAAGTCTTCACCTACATGTTTAAGGAGATTTTGCTTTCAAAAGCGCTTACTTGTATGATATTTTTCCTGTATAAACAAAATGGCTATTTTATCATGGAGACGGATACCTTTGGCTATATTGCTGTATGGACAATATATACATCTCACATAGATCACTTTACGCCCCAACATACAACTTTTGAGCACTCAGCAGCATGCTTATTAGTCGTGTTTGAGTTATTTCCTGATTGTATTCCGTTTACAATATTGTGGCATATTGGGTAATGTTAGATAAAAATGTTACCGTGAACAAGAACTACAGTTATCCAACTACAATTTGGGTAAGTATTTTGACCCAAATATATGTATTTCTTGTATTATTTACAATTTTTGCCTTTGACATTGGAACATTTATAAAGCAAAAATTGGAAAAACATAATCTTGTACCAGAAATTTGTACATTTGGGCGAAAATACTTTCCCATATTGTAGTCGAATAATTGCATTTCATGTTTATGTAAATGTTTTTCTCTAAAGTTCACACAGCGTGTCACAATATTGCAAACGAAATAAAACCAGGAAGTAACTCAAAAACGACTGATAAGCATGATGTCGATTGCTCAAAAGCTGTATGTTGGGGCGTAAAGTGATCTATGTGAGATGCATACATTGTTCATACAACAATGTGGCCAAAGGTATCCGTCTCCTTGTTAAAAAGTAATTTTTGCTTAAACAGGAAAATTTCATGCGAGTAAGAGCTTTTGAAAGATATATCCCCTTAATATCAAAGTGTGTATGCGAGCGGCGAAGGCTTTTGTGTGTCTATTGTGTACTGACCGTTGCAAGGCAGTACTACTTTTGTAGATCATTTGTGTTTTTTGTGTCTTGTGTTTTTTTATGCTTTCGCGTCTGTTCATTGATGCCTTGTGATCACCTGCTGGGAAAGGGCTGACCTCTTGGCTCTTGTTGGTGATGTTTATTGTATTTTTGTTACTTTCTTGTGTGGTATCCTGGGTCAGGTGTGGTACTTGATTGTATCGTCTCCTGATCTTTACTGTCTTTCGTACTTTCACATTTGTGCAGGCTCTCCTTAACCTTTAATTTTTAATGCGATAAGTACAGTCAAAACTCTTTATAACATCACTCGTTATAACAGAATATTCAATATCCGACATATAATTGCTGGGAACGGATCTGTTTCCATTAAAATTCCCTCTTTACAACAGAATATTCACTTAACGACACCGACGGTAACTTCTGGGAACAGATATACAATTTCTATTGAAAATAAATTCATTATAACAGAATTTTTACCATGTGTCAGACAATTTGGTGATCAGATCAAGGTCTTTTTGCATGAACAGGTGTCTGTCTCACTTGATAAGTGGGAAGCTTTATGCATTTTGATGCAATATGAAATTGAAATGATGTATACATTTGGAATAATAGTATTTAATTCATTTGTATAATTTTTTTTTACATTTATAATATTTTCTTTTACCAAATGATTACTATGTGGAAATCTGGTAATGGTCAGAATTCTTTATAACAGCAAATTCACTTTAACATCAAAGATAGCTTGGAACAAACAGTGTCGTTATAAAGAGGGTTGACTGTACAAATCTCCCACGTGTTGGCTCAATTATATTCGGAATGTGGAACTAGAAATAAAAACAGCAAAAAGCTATAGACCCAGCCAGCATACAATGGCGGACCGATGGTGACCATTGGCCCGCTAGCGAAACGCCATTCAAATGGCGTTTGGCTGGCGAGCCGATGGTGACCCTCTTTTAGATGTTTACGGGGGTGGGGATTAAACAAATTCTATATAAAAGTAGTTTTCTTATGAAATTCTCCAATCCAGAGATATTTTCAGGTATCAACGAAGTAAGTAAGGGTGCAAAGATCAGGAAGCGATACAATCAAGTACCACACCTGACCAAGAATACCATTGGCAAAGTGACAAACTCACACTTATGACACCACAAGCGAGAGCCAAGAGGTCAGCTCTTTCCAAGCAGGTGGCAACAAGGCACAAAAACTAGACGCGCACAAAGGCATAGCAAAAACAAGACAGAAAAAAACATAAATGATCCACAAAAGAAGTACACCCTTGGAACAGTCAGTAAAAATACTGGAAGGCTTAAACCGGTTTCACGGCGCCAACCTCACCCTTAATTCAGATGTGGATCAAGACACATAGATATTTGTTTTGCATGAAAGACCCCTAACTTATCAATGCATTATCTCCAAGAACATATAAATCAAGATATAAAAAGGAGATAAAGCAAAGATAAGGACTTATCAGTAAATAAAACTGAATACCGGAGCAAAAGAAATCCAACAGGTAAACCCCAGTCGGCCCGACAAGTCAAACATTTCCAAACAATAGATATTCCAAGGAATGTCTATTTCAATATTCAAATTTCTGTAACTCATCTTCAAAGCAAAAATATCACTAAGATATTACAAAGTATAACACCTTGTGGGAAGAACTGCATCATAAAGTCGGTGAGCTCTATCATATTTAATAGCCTCAGTAACCAACTTACAAAGTTATGATAGAAAGTGTTACTAAGTTGGAAAGTGCCTTCTGACTACCTAGTATTTGGGATTTTCCATACAATTCTAGATAGATATCATTTTTATACTAAATTGTCAACGATTTTAAACCAGTCTAAAAGTTAAATTTAATTTTACTAATATGATGTCAATTATTCTGATTTTTTTCCTAATATGATGTCAGTTATTCTAATTTTTTTTTATCTAAAATGATGTCAATTATTCTAAAAAAAATGGTGGAAATCTAATATTGATAAATAATCTTTACGAAAGCATATGACATTGTGTCCTTGACCTTTGACCTACTTTATTAAATCAATAATTAGTAGCATTTTGCCTTTTTTGTTTACAAAATGTCAAATTCAATACAACAATATTGTGAATCACATATGTTCGGTTGGGAAGGGGCATTGTGTTTCATATTCATAGCGTTTACACACATTTTTGTTTGTTTTACAGGCTGTTTGGGTCACTGCCACTATGCCATATTTAGTGCTGACAATTTTGCTTATTAGAGGGTGTACCCTGGAAGGCGCATATGATGGCATAAAATATTTCATTGTTCCCCGGTTTGACGCTCTTGGAAATTTTGGGGTAGGTTATTTCTACTGTTTAAATCAAGACAACGTGTTTTTATTGTTCAGGGTGCCAAAGATTTCACCTAGAGCAATCAATAGTACGAATAAACTTTGAGGTCTTACCATGAGTGTTGGTTTAATATATGTATTCTGGGGGTTTGGCAATATATTGTGCCCCTCAGGTAGTTCAAATAGCATTTTTATTAAAATTGCTATAAGCATTGCTGAACTTAGCAATGCTTACAGCAATGATAATAAAAATGATAACTACCTGAGGGGCACAATATATTCAAAAAAATCCATAATACATATATATGGTATATTTTTGAGTTGAGAAAAAGAGATAATTTACGAGACAGAACCTTACATTGTAAGCTTGCCTGAAACAAATGCTCATGCGTGAGCTTATAGTATACCAATGACTCTGGCTACCATCCGTAAACCACCAACATTATCAAACAATTCTTCCGAAACCACTGAGTCAATTGAAGTCAAAAATCATGTGGAGACTCGTTAGGATAGTCTTGGTCGCTTAACAAAGATGACTGCCACGCCCATATATAGTAAACCATTTAAAAATCTTCATCTCCAGAACCAGAAGGCCGGTGACATTGGGACTTGATATGTAGAATTGGAGATATAGGGCAGACATAGTATATTTAAATGATCCTACGTTGACGTCGACCTGCTTAACGTCAAGGTCGTATTTATAATCATCCATCCATTTTTAAAAATACAATGAAAAATGTTATAAAAACTGTTAAAGCCAAAGCCAGTATACTTATAAAATATGCTTAACCTTATTAGACAATGACTGTTAATACGACCCAAAGATCAAGGATGACGTTTCACCTCTCAAAATAGGTCAGTCATATTGGATTTCAATTGATATATAAAAAATATTTTCTCACAAACCATAAGGCCTCCTATAGAAGGGAAAAAATGATTACTGCAAATGGTCTTGGTCGCATGACCAGAATGGTGGGCATGTTGTAAAACCAATGAAAATCTTAAAACATATCTTCTCCAGATCCATAAAGTCAATGACTTTGGGACTTGGTATGTAGTACTGGGTATGTTTATTCAAAGGTCAAAACACTTAAAAGATCATTTCCAGAAACAGAGGTTCAGTGAACCTTGATTTTGGTATTTTAAATTTGTTGGTATGTGCTCTACAATGGATGTTTCACTAGTGATTGTAGGTTGACCTTGACCTACTTTACTACAAGGTCAAATGTGTTTTGGATGTATGTATAATCGAAAAACTTAAAAAAAGACGATGATAACTGTCGACACAACGTCATAGCAATTACTTGGTATATTTAACCTAATGAGACAATGCCTTTTGGTAACCACAAAAGGTCATGATTGACCGTCGGTCTTTCAGTCAAGATAGCCAGTTGAACAACAAGCACATTTCTTCAGAAATCAAGAGGGCCTACAAAAGTCGTCGAATTCGATTTTGAGCATGCTACAAATTAGTCAACCTTATTATGATAATAGTGTCCATATCACATGACCTAAATGCTCGTGAAGGCTTAGCTGAATACTCAAAAACAAGGTGTCCGCCAGGACGAACAAATTGTTTACGCTTATGCAGCCAAACCTGAGTGACAGATTTTTCATATTATGGAAATACAATGCATTGTTCTGTATATAGAGGATCTTACATTAGTGCTCATGTTTTATTGGTTTTATTAAACGAGTTGGGGAAAAGAGATAAAATGCGAGGCTCGCCGAGAATTTTATCGCTTTTTTCGCAAACAGTTTATTAAATTCAATAATACAAGAGCACGAATGTTAGATTCTATTTTATCATATGACATTAAGAATACTTTGAAATTCATTTCTAGCGTAAAAACGTTATATTTTTTGTCATTATGTACACAACGTTGTTATGGACGTCATGACGTTTCTCGTAAATCTGTAAACCACTAGTGGGTTACCGATTCTATTGCATGTCGTAACTTCACTCCCAGACGCGACGTCATATGATAAAAGGTAAATACCTTTTTAGAGTTTCAGTGAAATAAGAAATATACATAAGAAATATAAATACTATAAAAGGCAACACAGAAATCATTTGCGTAGTTATTTACTGGCAGCCAGGAAATGCCATTATCACTAGTAAAGTATATCACAGCGAAAGATACTTAAACTATAACCCTGCAAAATAAATATGAAATTCGTGCCAATTATATAATATTAATATGTTTAGGTTATAGATCATATATTACAATTAAAAAGAAATTAAGACGGAACGAGCGCAGCGAGTGAACCACTTAATTCCTTTATAATTGATATATATGATCTATGACCTACAAATAGTTTTCTCCTCCTTTTTCATGACTGCGCCTTTCGAAATGGTCGCATGACAACTTAATTGTTTACTTGATAGATATTACATATCGACAAATATGTGATCAAGTCGGCCAAAAATTTAAATTTCTGTGCAAATGGATTGGTTTTGAAGCACAAGGAGGGACGACGTAAACTACAAATGCTTTATTTGTTTCCTATAGGTTTGGGTGGATGCAGCAGCGCAGATATTCTTCTCATTGGGACCAGGATTCGGTGTTTTACTGGCACTGTCAAGCTACAATAAATTTACTAACAACTGTTTTAGGTAACACATCTCTTAAATTTTTTTTTGCTAGCTGCGACATTTGTCGTTTGTTGATAACATTTGCAAACAGTTTGGAATAAGATCAGGACCGACAGAACGTCGGCCTGATCTGGACCCAAACTGTTTGACACCCTGATAGTGTTCCTGAAAGATTTATTTTGAATAATTTAATTTTGAAAACAAATCAGAAGACGACACAACAAAATCATATACAATTACCCAGCATGCAAACAGTTAAACACTAATGGGCCATGAAGCAATGGTACTTATCAAATATATTCGACGTGTGGACAGTTATTACTTGACTTTTCGCTTTCTGTAAAGGCGGCAACTTTAATATTCATATCTGGGTGTGGTTCGGCTATTTCATCTGATAGCAAGGGAAATCAGGTTTTATTTATAATTTGGTAAAGAGTAAATAAGCTTTTTGAGCCGCGCAAACGTGCGTGCATTTCATGAAAATCCTAACCGTATACACACTGAACTCACATGTATTAACCCTTAAAGCGCATAATCGCAAAATGTATGTTTTTTTGTCGTCCACTAAACTATTTGAAGCCTCATAGATACATGTAACCAGTGTGGACCCAGATCAGACTGCTCCTATAGGAGCAGTCTGATCTGGGTGCACACTGTTTGCCTCCCTGCTTATGTCAAATAAGCATTTTCAGATGAAGGTATTTTGCTTGCGTTTTAAGGACTAAATAATGACTGAGGTGGTGGCACAAGATCATACAGTTACTTTTAAATAAAACCACGCCTCCTTTTCAGCTTGTACCTATGCCTAAAGTTGACTAGTCCTAATTACGCATCCATGAGGCGCCGCCTTTACAGTAAGCGAAAAGTGAAGTAATATCTAGTGGGCATAGAGACCTAAATTAAGCCCCATTCTCACTGTGCCGATGTAGCCACGGTTCATCCCGATGCAGGACAGCCGGTATACCGTGATGCACCGGGACACATTTCATAAAAAATAAATTGCGTTCTCACCTTGCCGAGGTTACCCCGGTATAGCCCCAGTTCTCGAGAAAGCAAGATGCCGGTTGATCCCCGGTTCACCACGGAGCACTTACGGTGCAGCATGGTGGAGCCACGGTTCGTGCCGGTGTCCCAGTTTATCTTGCCCCCTGGACAGCTTGCCCCCCGGGGGGCAAGCCAACCGCGGTTGACTTGCCTCCCGGGGGGCAAGCTGTCCCGGGATATCTTGCCCCCCACCCTGGTTATCTTCACCCCCGGGGGACAAGCTGTCCAGGCCGGTTTATCTTGCCCCCCGCCCAACACAAGTAAAAATATATACATGTTATTTTGTTATTTTTTTGTAACATTTTAATGAATTCAGATCCTCCATAAGTCATAAAGTAAGAAATTGGTGCCTGTGGGGTTAATATTGGTAAAACTTTAACATCATCTTCAATAAAAATATCAAGATTAAGTGATTTTAAGCTTAATCATTTTGCTAATACTACTTATTTTAAACTATCTGAATGTGATGATGTATCAATTATAAACATAATTCAAGTCAAATTTAGCTGTTTTCTTTGTAGCATTGTTCTGTATGCTTAGTCGCAGTGGTGGGGGGTAAGCTGTCCAGGCCAGTTTATCTTGCCTCCCACCCACCTGGGCATCAAAGTAAAAGTATTGTGCCTATACTACTTATTTTAAACTATCTGAATGTGAAGATGTATCAATCTAAAACATAATTCAAGTCAAATTCAGCTGATTTCTTTGTCGGATTGTTCTGTATACTTAGTTACAGGGGTGGGGGGTAAGCTGGTCAGGCCAGTTTATCTTGCCCCCCACCCACCTGGGTATCAAAGTAAAAGTATTGTGCCATTTCTTCTTATTTTAAACTATCTGAATGTGAAGATGTATCAATAATAAACATAATTCAAGTCAAATTCAGCTGATTTCCTTGTCGGATTGTTCCGTATACTTAGTTACAGGGGTGGGTGGTAAACTGGCAGGCCAGTTTATCTTGTCCCCCACCCACCTGGGTATCAAAGTTAAAGTATTGAGCCTATACTTCTTATTTTAAACTATCTGAATGTGAAGATGTATCAATAATAAACATAATTCAAGTCAAATTCAGCTGTTTTCTATGTCATATTATTCTGTAAGCTTAGTTGCAGGGGTGGGGGTTAAGCTGTCCAGGCCAGTTTATCTTGACCCCCACCGACTTGGGTATCAAAGTAAAATTATTTTGCTAACTCTACTTACTTTAATCTACCTGATTGTGAAGATGTATCAATCTAAAACATAATTCAAGTCAAATTCAGCTGATTTCTTTGTCGGATTGTTCCGTATAGTTAGTTACAGGGGTGGGGGGTAAGCTGTCCAGGCCAGTTTATCTTGCCCCCCACCCACCTGGGTATCAAAGTAAAAGTATTGTGCCTATTCTTCTTATTTTAAACTATCTGAATGTGAAGATGTATCAGTAATAAACATAATTCAAGTCATATTCAGCTGATTCTTTTGTCGGATTGTTCTGTATACTTAGTTACAGGGGTGGGGGGTAAGCTGTCCAGGCCAGTTTATCTTGCCCCCCACCCACTTGGGTATCAAAGTAAACTTATTTTGTTAATTCTACTTATTTTAATCTATCTGATTGTGAAGATGTATCAATCTTAAACATAATTCAAGTCAAATTCAGCTGATTTCTTTGTCGGATTGTTCGGCATACTTAGTTACAGGGGTGGGGAGTAAGCTGTCCATTCCAGTTTGCCTTGACCCCCACCCACCTGAGTATCAAAGTAAAATTATTTTGCTAAGTTTCTCATTTTAATCTATCTGATTGTTAAGATGTATCAATCTAAAACATAATTCAAGTCAAATTCAGCTGATTTCTTTGTCGGATTGTTCTGTATGCTTAGTTGCAGGGGTGGGGGTAATCTTGAATTATGACAAAGAAAACAGCTGAATTTGACTTGAATTATGTTTATAATTGATACATCATCACATTCAGATAGTCCAGGCCAGTTTATCTTGCCCCCCACCACCTGGGCATCAAAGTAAAAGTATTGTGCCTATACTACTTATTTTAAACTATCTGAATGTGAAGATGTATCAATAATAAACATAATTCAAGTCAAATTCAGCTGTTTTCTTTGTCATAATTCAAGATTACCCCACCCCTGCAACTAAGCATACAGAACAATCCGACAAAGAAAACAGCTGAATTTGACTTGAATTATGTTTATAATTGATACATCTTCACATTCAGATAGCGTAAAATAAATAGAATAAGCGATAAAATTTTACTTTGATACTCAGGTGGGTGGGGGTCAAGATAAACTGACCTGGACAGCTTGCCCCCCACCCCTGCAACTAAGCATACGGAACAATGCAGCAAAGAAAACAGCTGATTTTTACTTGAATTATATTTATAATTGATACATCTTCACAATCAAATAGTTTGAAATAAGTATAATTAGCACAATATTTTTACTGTGATACCCAAGTGGGTGGGGGCAAGATAAACTGGCCTGGACAACTTACCCCCTACCCCTGAAACTAAGCATACAGAACAATCTGACAAAGAAAACTGCTGAATTGGGCTTGAATTATGTTTATAATTGATACATCTTCACAATCAGTAGTTTAAAATAAGTAGACTTAGCAAAATAATTTTACTTTGATACCCAGGTAGGGGGGGGGGGGGGCAAGATAAACTGGCCTGGACAGCTTACCCCCCATCACTGCAACTAAGCATACGGAACAATCCGACAAAGAAAACAGCTCAATTTGACTTGAATTATGTTTATAATTGATACATCATCACATTCAGATAGTTTATAATGAGAAAACTTAGCAAAATAATTTTACTTTGATACTCAGGTGGGTGGGGGGCAAGATAAACTGGCCTGGACAGCTTACCCCCAACCCCTGCAACTAAGCATACAGAACAATGCGACAAAGAAATCAGCTGAATTCGATTTGAATTATGTTTTAAATTGATACATCTTCACAATCAGATAGATTAAAAAAAGTAGAATTAGCAAAATAATTTTACTTTGATACCCAAGTGGGTGGGGGGGCCTGGCCTGGTCTGGTCAGCTTACCCCCCACCCCTGCAACTAAGCATACAGAACAATCTGACAAAGAAAACAGTTGAATTTGACTTGAATTATGTTTATAATTGATACATCATCACATTCAGATAGTTTAAAATGAGAAAACTTAGCAAAAAAAAATTACTTTGATACTCAGGTGGGTGGGGGTCATGATAAACTGGCCTGGACAGCTTACCCCCCCCCCCTACAACTAAGCATACAGAACAATCTGTCAAGGTAAACAGCTGAATTTGACTTGAATTATGTTTATAATTGATATATCATCACATTCAGATAGTTTAAAATAAGTAGAATTAGCAAAATAATTTTACTTTGATACCCAGGTGGGTGGGGGGCAAGATAAACTGGCCTGGACAGCTTACCCCCCCACCCCTGCAACTAAGCATACAGAACAATCCGACAAAGAAAACAGCTGAATTTGACTTGAATTATGATTATAGTTGATACATCATCACATTCAGATAGTTTAAAATGAGAAAACTTAACAAAAAAAATTTACTTTGATACTCAGGTGGGTGGGGGTCAAGATAAACTGGCCTGGACACCTTCCCCCCCACCCCTGTAACTAAGTATACGGAACAATCCGACAAAGAAATCAGCTGAATTTGACTCGAATTATGTTTTAGATTGATACATCTTTACAATCAGATAGATTAAAATAAGTAGAATTAGCAAAATAATTTTACTTGGATACCCAAGTGGGTGGGGGGCAAGATAAACTGGCCTGGACAGCTTACCCCCCCACCCCTGCAACTAAGCATACAGAACAATCTGACAAGGAAAACAGCTGAATTTGACTTGAATTATGTTTATAATTGATACATCTTTACATTCAGGTAGGGGTCGTGAGTTCGATCCCAGTCCTGTCCCATACTTTCGTGGAGATTGATCATGAAATAATTTCTACGGTCATTCTCCTCCCTTCCGCTGATTTATTCAAGAAAGGTTGTTGTCAGTTACAAGCGAAAGTATGTGCACGAATTACTGGTTACCGCTTGTTCAAGCCTGCCCAGGAAAAAGTGTGGTTAGATTAACTGACCGTCCTGCAATGACCATAGCTGTTGACTTGGGACGTAAAGCAACAAAACAAACAAACACACAAACATTCAGATAGTTTAAAATAAGAAGAATAGGCACAATACTTTTACTTTGATACCAAAGTGGGTGGGGGGCAAGATAAACTGGCCTGGACAGCTTACCCCCACCCCTGTAACTAAGTATACAGAACAATTCGACAAAGAAAACAGCTGAATTTGACTTGAATTATGTTTATAATTGATACATCATCACATTCAGATAGTTTAAAATGAGAAACTTAGCAAAATTATTTTACTTTGATACTCAGGAGGGTGGGGGTCAAGATAAACTGGCCTGGACAGCTTACCCCCACCCCTGTAACTAAGTATACGGAACAATCTGACAAAGAAAACTGCTGAATTGGGCTTGAATTATGTTTATAATTGATACATCTTCACAATCAGTAGTTAAAAATAAGTAGACTTAGCAAAATAATTTTACTTTGATACCTAGGTAGGTGGGGGGCAAGATAAACTGGCCTGGACAGCTTACCCCCCACCCCTACAACTAAGCATACAGAACAATCTGACAAAGAAAACAGCTGAATTTGACTTGAATTATTTTTATTATTGATACATCATCACATTCAGATAGTTTAAAATAAGTAGTATAGGCACAATACTTTAACTTTGATGCCCAGGTGGGTGGGGGCAAGATAAACTGGCCTGGACAGCTTACCCCCCACCCCTGTAACTAAGTATACGGAAAGATCCGACAAAGAAATCAGCTGAATTTGACTTGAATTATGTTTTAATTTATACATCTCCATAGTCAGATAGATTAAAATAAGTAGAATTAGCAAAATATTTTTACTTTGATACCCAAGAGGGTGGGGGGCAAGATAAACTGGCCTGGACAGCTTACCCCCAACCCCTGCAACTAAGCATACAGAACAATCTGACAAAGAAAACAGTTGAATTTGACTTGAATTATGTTTATTATTGATACATCTTCACATTCAGATAGTTTAAAATAAGAAAAATAGGCACAATACTTTTACTTTGATACCCAGGTGTGTGGGGGGCAAGATAAACTGGCCTGGACAGCTTACCCTCCACCCCTGTAACTAAGTATATAGAACAATTCGACAAAGAAAACAGCTGAATTTGACTTGAATTATGTTTATAATTGATACATCATCCAATTCAGATAGTTTAAAATGAGAAACTTAGCATGAATATTTTACTTTGATACTCAGGTGGGTGGGGGTCAAGATAAACTGGCCTGGACAGCTTACCCCCCACCCCTACAACTAAGCATACAGAACAATCTGACAAAGAAAACAGCTGAATTTGACTTGAATTATGCTTATTATTGATATATCTTCACATTCAGATAGTTTAAAATAAGTAGTATAGGCACAATATTTTAACTTTGATGCTCAGGTGGGTGGGGGGTAAGATAAACTGGCCTGGACAGCTTACCCCCCACCCCTGTAACTAAGTATACGGAACATTGCGACAAAAAAAAATGAATATGACTTGAATTATGTTTATAATTGATACATCTTCACATTCAGATAGTTTAAAATAAGTAGAATTAGCAAAATTATTTTACTTTGATACCCAAGTGGGTGGGGGACAAGATAAACTGGCCTGGACAGCTTACCACCAACCCCTGTAACTAAGTATACGGAACATTGCGACAAAGAAAACAGCTGAATATGACTTGAAGTATGTTTATAATTGATACATCTTCACATTCAGATAGTTTAAAATAAGTAGAATTAGCAAAATAAGTTTACTTTGATACCCAAATGGGAGGGGGACAAGATAAACTGGCCTTGACAGCTTACCCCCCACCCCTGCAACTAAGCATACAGAACAATCCGACGAAGAAAACAGCTAAATTTGACTTGAATTATGTTTATAATTGATACATCATCTCATTCAGATAGTTTAAAATGAGAAAACTTAGCAAAATAATTTTACTTTGATACCCAAGCGGGTGGGGGGCAAGATAAACTGGCCTGGACAGCTTACCCCCCCACCCCTGCAACTAAGAGTACAGAACAATCTGACAAGGAAAACAGCTGAATTTGACTTGAATTATGTTTATAATAGATACATCTTCACATTCAGATAGTTTAAAATAAGTAGAATTAGCAAAATTATTTTACTTTGATACCCAAGTGGGTGGGGGGGGGAGATAAACTGGCCTGGACAGCTTACCCCCCACCCCTGTAACTAAGTATACGGAACATTGCGACAAAGAAAACAGCTGAATATGACTTGAATTATGTTTATAATTGATACATCTTCACATTCAGATAGTTTAAAATAAGTAGAATTAGCAAAGTTATTTTACTTTGATACCCAAGTGGGTGGGGGACAAGATAAACTGGCCTGGACAGCTTAACCCCCACCCCTACAACTAAGTATACGGAACATTGCGACAAAGAAAACAGCTGAATATGACTTGAATTATGTTTATAATTGATACATTTTCACATTCAGATAGTTTAAAATAAGTAGAATTAGCAAAATAATTTTACTTTGATACCCAAATGGGTGGGGGCAAGATAAACTGGCCTGGACAGCTTACCCCCCACCCCTGTAACTAAGCATACAGAACAATCCGACAAAGAAAACAACTGAATTTAACTTGAATTATGTTTACAATTGATACATCATCACATTAAGATAGTTTAAAATAAGTAGTATTAGCAAAATAATTAAGCTTAAAATCACTTAATCTTGATATTTTTATTCAAGATGATGTTAAAGGTTTACCAATATTAACCCCACAGGCACCAATTTCTCACTTTAATACTTGTATAGGACCTGAATTTATTAAATTGATACAGAAAAATAACAAAATAACATACATATATTTTTACTTGTGTTGGCGGGGGGCAAGATAAACTGGCCTAGACAGCTTGCCCCCCGGGGGTGAAGATAACCAGGGTGGGGGGCAAGATATCCCGGGACAGCTTGCCCCCCGGGGGGCAAGCTGTCAAGGGGGGCAAGATAAACTGTTACACCGGTATACCCCGGTGTTACCCAGGTTCTTTACGGTGATGTCCCGGTAACTGCCGGTTGCGCCACGGTTACATGCCGGTAGGGCCACGGTTGCGTCCCGGTGCTACTCTACACTATAAAACCAGGATAAAAACGTTGAGTAACATCAGTTTTCTTCTGTCTCTATCGCATAACAGTTATGACACAAATTGGACTGCACAGCCATATACGAGTTATAGGAGGAATCATGATCTGTGTAGCGAAAGCAAATGCCTAGTAACCTCGCAGCTCATTTGCATGACAAATAAGCAGAAGCAGACCTGTTTTCTTACGACGAGGTTTAAATGTTGTTGATCTGGGCCCAGAATTACAATGCCTCCTTAAAGTTAAGGAAGACTTAATTTAAGTATTGATACTTCAACATGTACATTAAATGCTTAATATATTGCCAAGACCGATGCAGTACTCATGGTCAAAGATATTATTGTGATCTACAGAAAAAATGAAACTATTTTGGTTGTAATCAGTTTGGAAACGTTATTTTTTGCATCCTGGAAAGTAGTAACGGGGGCCACTCTGGACCCAAAATTTTTAAGCCTGAAAAGAACTTAGAATTTTTCAGGCTAAAATTTTGGGTCCAGAGATGACTCCCCTGGTAGGCTTGAGTGACTAGCTGTGAATAACTTTCCTGGGCTATTGGGGAATAACTTAGTCTATTTTTGATTGCTTTGTAATAGTTTCTAGGGCCATTGAGAATAACTTATTTTTGAGGGCTATTCTGACTGGGCCTATAATTGTAATAGTTTCCTGGGGTGTTGGGAATGACTTAGTCTATTTAGGGGTATTTTGGTTAGGTCTGTGATTGTAATAGTTTTTTCTAGTCATATCTACTGGTTGGTCTGTGATTATGATTGTTTTCTGGGCTACTGGGGAATAACTTAGTCTATTCTGGCTGGGCCTATAATTGTGATAGTTTCTTGGGCTATTGAGAAATAACTTAGTTTATTTTTGAGGTCTATTCTGGCTGGACCTATAATTGTGATAGTTTCCTGGGCTATTGAGAAATAACTTAGTTTATTTTTGAGGTCTATTCTGGCTGGACCTATAATTGTGATAGTTTCCTGGGCTTTTGGGGAATAACTTAGTTTATTTTTGAGGTCTATTCTGGCTGATCAATGATTGTAATAGTTTTCTGATCATATCCACTGGTTAAGTTGTGATTATAATAGTTTCCTGGGCTATTGGGAAATAACTTAGTTTATTTGAGGTCTATTCTGGTCTATGATTGTGATTATGATAAGCTCCTGGTCATATCCACTGGTTGGGTTGTGATTATGATAGTTTCCTGGGCTACTGGGGAATAACTTAGTTTATTTGAGGTCTATTCTGGTCTATGATTGTGATTATGATAAGCTCCTGGTCATATCTACTGGTTGGCTTGTGATTATAATAGTTTCCTGGGCTATTGGGAAATAACTTAGTCATTTTAGGGGGGATGAAGTCTCTTCTGTGGTGATATATAAAATAACTTAGTTAATTTCAGCTATGAAAATAACTTAGTCATTTTAGGGGGATGAAGGCTCTGCTGTGGTGAATTATACTTTTTCAGATTCTTGCATGAAGTCGTATTTGATAGCTAGTATCTATCTTATGATTAAGTTAGAGCTTCTGTTCATATCTTAGATAATCATCATTGGCATGTAATAGTATTGGGGTTTAATGATCAGATGTTGATGAATGTGTCCATATCGCTTGAGATGTGGATGCAATGTGGACCTTCACACGTACAATATGGATGCAATGTGGATCCACCACATCTTCACAATTTGAATGTGGATGTAATGTGGAGCAATGTGGATGTATTGTGGAGCAATGTGGATTTCCACATTTCAAATGTGAATAAATGCATATATATTGCGTGTCAGAATAATGGAGATTTACGTTCATTCTTGGATAAATACGAATTATATGTGGACCACCACACTTTAAATGTGGATCCACCACATCTCCACATCTTGACAATGTGGATCCACCACATCTCCACATCTCCACAATGTGGAGTTTCCACACCTACACATTTGACAATTTGACTTATACCCTCTCTCCAATCAATCCCTTGTAGACTTGGGCATTGGGCTGCGAATAACTTTTTGGGCCATTCTGGCTGGTGTATGATTGTGAAAGATTTCTGGTCGTATGATAGTTTCCTGGTTTTGCTGTGTAAATATATAAAATAACTTAGTTAATTTCAGCTTTGAAAATAACTTAGTCATTTTAGGAGGTGTAGTTTGTGGTGATATATGGTGTGTGTAATAGTCAAGGCTACTTAGTTCTATGCGTCTTAAGAGTCTCTTGGTCAATCAAGACCTCAACTCCTAGAGGCATCACTCTGTAGCGTTAACTAGTGTATAGCTAGCTGTCTCAAGCTTACTACTACTTAATTTTTAATGAAAGAACAACAAAGACTGGTGAACATTTCTATAACTTTATTGCCCCGCTAACTATAACTGATTACAATGACAGAGGATTAGGGCTGTCCCTCTGTTCGTTGTTTACAATAAGAGAAACTAAAGAATATATGCCATCATACAAAGTAGAATTCAATTAGAATGTTTTAAACATTGATCCAGAGCCTAGTTGACTTTGAGTATATTTTGGTCCAAAGTTGTTCTGTTGCAGCTGACTTGGTGCATATTTTGATCCTGAACTCTGTTGTAATGAGCCTGATTCATCATCTTCATTCTGAACTTCAAAATCTTGGAAAGTGAAATTTCCAAATATTTCTTCTCTCTTGCTTCTTCCATGATGTTGAACTCAAATATGATGATCAAAATGACTTGTTCCTTCTTTTTAAATCGTGATCAAGCTATCTATGTTTGAAATGAGATCTTCATAATCCATATCTTCTTCTTCTGAGGCTTGTTGAATTTCTTTCAATACTGCTTCGATGTGAGAAATCACACTTTCGCTGTTTGCCGCATAAGTTACCCA
The DNA here is from genome assembly GCA_964019695.1 of Loripinus fragilis. Classification (NCBI taxonomy): domain Eukaryota; kingdom Metazoa; phylum Mollusca; class Bivalvia; order Lucinida; family Lucinidae; genus Loripinus; species Loripinus fragilis. Next base: position 5,563,998 of record OZ026525.1, read on the forward strand.
ATCGATATAGGTGATAGGAGTGTCATCAATGATTCTCAACATCTCTCGAGCATTACGTTTAGTCAAAAATCTGAATGTATCAAATGTCTCAAATCGGTTTAACCAGTTCTTGATTCCTGCTCTCGTTTTCAAAAACTCTGCATTGGATGGTTCTAATGATAAGATGTGGTCTAAAGTTATTTTGTAGACATCAAAATGTAAAATTTGATCTAAGCACACGAGTAGACTTTTGGTGATCGTATACATATTCAGTTATTCAGCAGATAATCAGATTCACGACTTGGAAACTTCAAAATAATTTGTGGTTCTATCTGTCTTGGAGTATAGTGTCCAATGGCAACGTTGTATGAATCTGTTCTGTTTATATACCTAATCAGTTTACTGGTTATAAAGTGGTTAATCCCTGCAGTTGTTAAAGATGCTGCAGATAAAGATACATCTTGAGTATTCCATGCAGACAATAACCATTGGACCTGATGCTTAGGAGTTTCTTCCTTTAAGTACAAGCATCCATAAAATCTATTACTGTCATAGATAATTCCATTCAAAAAATACTTGATATCTGTGTCACGAGTACGAATAGAGTAAAGTTTATCCACTGTCAAATTCTTCATTCTTACAACCCAAACACGAGCTTTATCAATACTGTGAAATTTAGAGTAATGTATCTTGAGCATCTCCTTATGAAATCTTAAACGCATCTCACCAGGAAGATTTAGTAATTCGTCCATGCTTAGAAGTAGTTGGCCTAGTTCTTGGTGATAGATGTCCTGAGATTTAGTCTCTAAAGCATTTGACAATCGTCTCAACCTAAGTTTAAACCATCCGTCTTGAATGTGTTTCCTAAATTCACACCCTTTAGCTGAATTGTACATCGAATAAGTCCAAATCATATGTTGTATTTCTGTCGGTAGTTGATATGCCATAACTAATTTGCTCTATATGTGATACCTGCAGATGAAATAGGACTAATGTGAAAAGATAGCTATTGTTTTCAGCTTTTATAGGGTGAACAAAATTTGAAAATCGGTCAAGGCAAACTCAAGTTATTGCAAAAATATGATTTTTACTTTTTTAGAAATCCGGTTCTTGCTTTTTCATGCCAATAAATTATCTCCCTTGAATAAAAAAATTCACGGTAAAAAATATGCGAAATTTGTAATAGCTTGGGTATTTTTTATCCGATTTACTTCAAATTTTTACCATAAGATAGCTCTTATATTCAAGTTATCGATTTTACATACTATAAGGCTTGAAAACTATTATGGGATAGAGTAACATTGAGACACCATTTCAAACTCATCTTGTTATAGGATTACTTTATATATGAATCGCAAATATTTGCTTATTAAGTCAGTAGAGATATATGTTGAACAAAAAATAACTGACCACTGGTACTCTATACGTCCGCCAAGGCCTGTAGAGAAGCTTTGTGCTTCAGAAACTGTTGAATATGCATTTAAAAAGGTAGAGCAGCTTCGGCTGTTTAAGGGCGCCAACCTTCGGGTTGGAGTGGCTCCGCCTCAAATTCTCTGGTCCATAGAGACATGCAGGAATTTGACTTGTATTTGAGACAGTTTCAATCGCCAGGGATTCCGAGGTTAGGATAGTACTGGGGGAGTAATGGTACTGTTTATACAGTGCCTGATACTTCTTGAAAATTTTTTAAAAAATGCCTAGCGAAAATTGTAGTCTCGCCTGACACTTTGTGAAAAAATTCATATAGTTTTGCTTGTCAATTTTTTTGCTAGTGATTTCGTCTGCAACATTGTGAAAATTTCAGTAGTTTGGTTAATGGAAACTATTTGATCGGATGAAAAAATTCTAGTAGTTCTGCATATCAAAATAATTTGAGAACTAGTCATCTTGACTGAGGATTTTTTCTGAACTTATGGAAAATCTTCGATCGGATGAAAAAATCAAATAGTGATTACGCTTGATGAAAAAAGATTTTGTGAAATTTCAACTGTTGATTTCAGAAAAGCTGGGTTTTTCCAGTATAAAAAGCTGATTTATTTTGCTATCGGTATAAATAGGATGGGTCTGATTGACAATCCTTATTGTTCTTTGAACACCAAACGAAGAAGAATGGATATCTCAGCAAGACAGAAAAATACAAGTTGCAATGATGATATGAAAACACCTGCATCTAAAAGATCAACTAAATATTTTATGAGCTATGCACAAATTCGATATTTGATGAAAAGGCTGAGTTCAGCATTGGATAGTAATCTCAAGCAAGGAAGACCACCAAAGTACTGTAGAATGTGCCATAGAGAGCTTCGTAAGCTGATAGGAAACCAGCTAGAAAGAATGCCATTAGAGAAGAAATATATGAAGGGAAGAAATATTATGGAGCAAAGATGTGATAAAAGAAAGAATTTTTCTTCTGCAAAAGAGAACAGCAAAACAAGAAAATGCAGTCCTCTCTCAAGCGTTGCAGCAAAAGAGAAACATGCAAATAATAAAGAGTAGAAAATGTCATATTTTTGTGAGAAATATTGACAAAACTGTGGGTTATATGTCTCTACAAGTATAAAAGGACACAATCAGAGAGAGCTATTCATTTACCAAAACGATTTCAATGGGTCAACATCAGTGTCCAAAGTGTGAACGACAGTTTGCAAGATCAGACAGTTTGAGACGACATCTGACAAGTGGTATCTGCAGTGAAGATATGGAGTCAGAAACAATGTCAGAAAATGAAGACTCTACTATGTCTGAAGAATCGGATGCAGGGACTTCTAGAAGTCATCAAAAGGAAGATATCTTTGGGAAATATACAGACAAAGATTATGGTATTCATGACGAAAGTGATACAGACTATACTGATGAAGATGATGAAGACCAACATTATTCTAGAAAAAAGACCAAGTTTGATCCTTGGAAAACTTTTGTTGGTGGAGCTCATAGATACCTACAAGACACTTTCAATGAAAGTGTACAACATACAGTAGAGAAACATCCAGACATGGACACAGATGAAGCAGAGGAGGTCACTTTTAATAAACTAGAACCTAGATACAGAGCAGAGGTCATTGATCGCTACAAGCGCTTCCTTAAAGTATCTAAGGCCATGAAGAAAGACCCCTTGCACAAGAAGATAACAGCTACAGCAAAGAGACTACGAGATGATGACGAGTTTGATGAGGATGAAGCATTGAGATAGGCTATTAAAAAACGAAGATACCTTTTGGATGGAAAACTTGAAGAATATGACCCACCATCCTATTCCTTAGACGAAGATGATGAATCAGGCTCATTACAACAGAGTTCAGGATCAAAATATGCACCAAGTCAGCTGCAACAGAACAACTTTGGACCAAAATATACTCAAAGTCAACTAGGCTCTGGATCAATGTTTAAAACATTCTAATTGAATTCTACTTTGTATGATGGCATATATTCTTTAATTTCTCTTATTGTAAACAACGAACAGAGGGACAGCCCTAATCCTCTGTCATTGTAATCAGTTATAGTTAGCGGGGCAATAAAGTTATAGAAATGTTCACCAGTCTTTGTTGTTCTTTCATTAAAAATTAAGTAGTAGTAAGCTTGAGACAGCTAGCTATACACTAGTTAACGCTACAGAGTGATGCCTCTAGGAGTTGAGGTCTTGATTGACCAAGAGACTCTTAAGACGCATAGAACTAAGTAGCCTTGACTATTACACACACCATATATCACCACAAACTACACCTCCTAAAATGACTAAGTTATTTTCAAAGCTGAAATTAACTAAGTTATTTTATATATTTACACAGCAAGACCAGGAAACTATCATACGACCAGAAATCTTTCACAATCATACACCAGCCAGAATGGCCCAAAAAGTTATTCGCAGCCCAATGCCCAAGTCTACAAGGGATTGATTGGAGAGAGGGTATAAGTCAAATTGTCAAATGTGTAGGTGTGGAAACTCCACATTGTGGAGATGTGGAGATGTGGTGGATCCACATTGTCAAGATGTGGAGATGTGGTGGATCCACATTTAAAGTGTGGTGGTCCACATATAATTCGTATTTATCCAAGAATGAACGTAAATCTCCATTATTCTGACACGCAATATATATGCATTTATTCACATTTGAAATGTGGAAATCCACATTGCTCCACAATACATCCACATTGCTCCACATTACATCCACATTCAAATTGTGAAGATGTGGTGGATCCACATTGCATCCATATTGTACGTGTGAAGGTCCACATTGCATCCACATCTCAAGCGATATGGACACATTCATCAACATCTGATCATTAAACCCCAATACTATTACATGCCAATGATGATTATCTAAGATATGAACAGAAGCTCTAACTTAATCATAAGATAGATACTAGCTATCAAATACGACTTCATGCAAGAATCTGAAAAAGTATAATTCACCACAGCAGAGCCTTCATCCCCCTAAAATGACTAAGTTATTTTCATAGCTGAAATTAACTAAGTTATTTTATATATCACCACAGAAGAGACTTCACCCCCCCCCCCCCCCCCCCCTAAAATGACTAAGTTATTTCCCAATAGCCCAGGAAACTATTATAATCACAAGCCAACCAGTAGATATGACCAGGAGCTTATTATAATCACAATCATAGACCAGAATAGACCTCAAATAAACTAAGTTATTCCCCAGTAGCCCAGGAAACTATCATAATCACAACCCAACCAGTGGATATGACCAGGAGCTTATCATAATCACAATCATAGACCAGAATAGACCTCAAATAAACTAAGTTATTTCCCAATAGCCCAGGAAACTATTATAATCACAACCCAACCAGTGGATATGATCAGAAAACTATTTCAATCATTGATCAGCCAGAATAGACCTCAAAAATAAACTAAGTTATTTCTCAATAGCCCAGGAAACTATCACAATTATAGACCCAGCCAGAATAGACCTCAAAAATTAACTAAGTCATTCCCAAAAGCCCAGGAAACTATCACAATTAAAGGTCCAGCCAGAATAGACCTCAAAAATAAACTAAGTTATTTCTCAATAGCCCAAGAAACTATCACAATTATAGGCCCAGCCAGAATAGACTAAGTTATTCCCCAGTAGCCCAGAAAACAATCATAATCACAGACCAACCAGTAGATATGACTAGAAAAAACTATTACAATCACAGACCTAACCAAAATACCCCTAAATAGACTAAGTCATTCCCAACACCCCAGGAAACTATTACAATTATAGGCCCAGTCAGAATAGCCCTCAAAAATAAACTAAGTTATTCTCAATGGCCCTAGAAACTATTACAAAGCAATCAAAAATAGACTAAGTTATTCCCCAATAGCCCAGGAAAGTTATTCACAGCTAGTCACTCAAGCCTACCAGGGGAGTCATCTCTGGACCCAAAATTTTAGCCTGAAAAATTCTAAGTTCTTTTCAGGCTTAAAAATTTTGGGTCCAGAGTGGCCCCCATTACTACTCTGGAAATTCGATACATGTACTTAACTTAAGTACTCCTTAACTTCAAGGATACATTGTAATTATAGGCCCAGATTGTCTTGCTTTTTCGTAAAAACATATAAACACTTTGAGCGGGACATGTGATTTCCAACAGTGTGATATTTTGAGAAGTATAGACTCAGACAAGCTAGTGCAGTCCCCAATTAAGCTTTAAAGTTGTTCGGTCAGTAGCTTAACATTCATAGGATAATCAAGCGACTAGCAAAGGCTCTGATCAGACTGCGCCTAGGCGCAGGCTGATCTGAGGCTTTGCTAATGACAACTACCACATTGTTGTAAATCTCATGTCGTGGCCCATATATGCTTGACTCTAGTGCATTTATTCATAAGCTTTGTAAATGAGCACATTTATACTGCTGACAATTTAACCAAGTTGTGCTGAATGGACTTTCCCATCCTTATCATTTGGATAAATCCACTTTCATTTTAGGTGCAGCAGGAGTGACTTTTCCTTTTTCATTTTGCATTTTATTACATATACATAGCCAGTGAAACCGCACGGTTTATCACGGTGGAGACACGGATGTTCCGGGATTGCACCGGTATCGCCCCGATGCCTTCCCGGTGGAGACATGGTTGCTCCCGGCGTCTTCCCGGTTTATCACGGTATATGACAGCCTTCCCGGTTACTCCTGGTGAGTCCCAGTTGTTTTAAACGATTTAAAGCAACCGGGGACATGAGCCGGGTTAACACGGTTCAACACGGTTCATCCCGGATCTCCAAGGTTGTCCACGGTGCCGCCACGGTTGTGACACGGTTCATCACGGTTCATCCCAGATCAACAAACCGGGATGAACCGGCACCTAAAACCGGGACAGTGAGAACGGGGCTTTATAGGTCTGCGCATTCATGTCCTTATATTTATATTTTCAAAGCAAGCCTAAAATCAATCTTTAGATTTATGCAATCGTTCATAGCCTCATGAATGACTTAAATTTAATATTCAAATCAAAACTGTTTTGTTTCCTAAATTATAAATATTTTTTGTATTTTAGATATTTAATATAAAGTGTGAATATAAGCAATAAATTCATTTTTGGGTGTTCATGGAATCATGAATACTTCAGGTCTCTTGCAAATTTAACCACTTTCTTTGCAAATGACCCGAAGTATTCATGATTCCATGAATATTCCAAAAATGGAATACATTTCATAAATGTGAGCAGCGACGGATCCGGTGAGACTGCAAAAGATCTTCTGAGCCTGTTTGGTCGCCGATGTGATAAACTTCAAAAATTGTGTTCTGGTGCCTATTAAATCTCTGACTTACATATGAGCTCAACAGTGATGACCCAGAAGAAATGTCGCATTATGCGACAACTCATCAATGTCTGCTCCGTTTGCTAAGATAAAAAATCTTTGGAGACAAAAATGTATCAAAATAAAAAAAAATACAATTACACTTGTTTTGTGTCAGTATGTATGTCCACATCCACCGGATAGATACAAAAAATGTATAAGTAAGTTTGAAAGTTTTGAAAAGCTTTCCATTACTATGAAAAGTTGTAAATATCAGTTTTTAACATGGAGGATGGAATTTTCGTTTTTATATAAAAACTAGGTTAACCAGTAAAACGCTAATAATGACTGTAGGCAATTCTCATGAAATATCATGCCTTATTTGTTTTTGTTTTTTGAAAAGGCAGCACAATTTGAAATGGTCGTCTGCTGTAAATTGTTGAGTTAAAATACTTTGCTTTATGAATTAAGCATATATTTACAGAGATGCAGTCCTCACTAGCAGTGTAAACTGTTTCACAAGTTTTTTGGCGGGCTTTGCTGTTTTCTCTGTGTTAGGACATATGGCGAGGATGCAAGGAACAGACGTTGAGAATGTTGCCAGAGACGGTTAGTATTTTAATTTAACTCAACCTTTGTATGCAGAGTACATCATGTCAGAATTCGAGTCATTTTCAAAAAATGTATACATTTCAGGTTAGAATTTAAAAAAAAGTTTTATTTTTCGATTTAAATTCTGTCTATTAGATCGGCAGTATATACAAGAGCAAAAAATCAAGCAAATGCAAGTTTAATCTCTGTACTTGTAGTCATTTTATATCAAAATGATAGCGTTGTTGAAAGAAATGTCAATGCATTTACCATATACCAAACTTGTATCTAAAACCATTTGTAATTTTAGTGTGAAGCATAAGTATTTAAATTAAGTTTAACTGAGTTATTCATTTTTTTTTCAATCTTGTTTGATAAGGACAGCCTTTATTGTAAGGAAACACCAATGACACTGGTAATTACAATGACATATTTAATAACTGTATGACATTTCCAATACAAATAATGTTTTAACCATGTCTGATAGTGTTGTACAGATCTAAAACACATCAAATTTGACAAGTCTAATTTCTATATTCAGTTAAACTGCAGACTGGAGTCAGCTACTTGATTTGCATTGCAAAAGTATGTGTTACTTTGCTTGTCAATGACGTTACTTTAGGTGTAAGTGCAGTTACTATGTTTGATTGCAGAAAATATTTATTTAATGATGGAAGGTCTCCTGTTGGAATATACACTACTGAAGTATAGCCCTTCAAATGGAACGCTGTTTTTCAGCAATAACATTAAATCTAAAATGGGAACTTTAAATTTAATTCGAAAATAATATTAAAACCAAAAAACTTACCACAAATATTTTTTGAAGTTTGAATACGTTTTCACAAATGCAGTGATAGGATGGATTTTCAACATTCTTAATGTTTAATGCTAAACACATTCCCTTCTAGTACCTTGAGCGATATGGATCAATGACTTTCAGTTGAGCATAAAGCCATTTATATACTAATATAAGACAATGTACAACAGTGCACCAGTGAATTTTAAATGTAGCTGCATATTGGCTTGCGTTGATGTTACTCACGTTGCTGCTTATCAACCTAGTCAACAATATTTTAGTTATCTAGCCATGTCACAAAGATGGTGATCCAAACGAAAGGCTACATCTATAGATGTATACTGCCCAAAATGCCCACTTAGTAGGAGCTACTCTATGAATGGGTCTACTTAATTATTGATCTCAACACTCCCATATGCCTGATGTAATGACAAAAGGCATATTTTTATCATATAAAGTAGGGGTAAAAGATAAATGAAATATAGTACTGGCAAGTGCTCCTACATCTTTGATCTTATTTGTTTTTTCAGGACCGTGTATTTCTAGTTTTCTGCTCACACATACAGACACATTAACAAAACATACAGAAAGGTAGACAGACAGAAGCAGGCAAATGATAGTACTTGGTAGGCATGGACGCATTAATAACCCATTATCCGTAGAACTATATAAGCAAGTTGGATTGCATTGTAAACCGCACCATTTGATGCTGCAAAAAATCGCCTGCTGTAATCTCTAATCGACATTTTATAGCTGAGCAAATACTGTGATATCTATCCTAGGTGTAATGCACTGACAGTACAAAAATGGGTACTAAACGGGTATTCTCATTCCAACAAAAACTAAGTTATTTATTTTTACAAGATATAAGAGCAGTAAGATTGATATCATTCTCCGCTAAAATTTAAATCTAGTTAGGGTTTTGTCTCCCCGCACTTTCATTTAATGCTCTTATTTTTCCAATCCTCAGGATTGTGTGTACAATCTCCTTCCATTATCAGAGTTGTTTTGTCTGTGCTGCGTGGCGGCCCTAAAAAGTCTCCCCGCACTTTCATTTAATGCTCTTATTTTTCCAATCCTCAGGATTGTGTGTACAATCTCCTTCCATCACTTAAAGACTTATCTATTGATGAGATGGTAGGGGCCTGCTGCTTTGGCTGTTTGTCGGGCCCACCGGGGTTTACCTGTTGGATTTCTTTTGCTCCGGTATTCAGTTTAATTTACTGTTGAGTCCTTATCCTTGCTTTATCTCCTTGTTATATCTTGATTTATATGTTTTAGGAGATGATGCATTGATAAGTTAGGGGTCTTTCATGCAAACCAAATATCTATGTGTCTTGATCCACATCTGAATTAAGGGTGAGGTTGGCGCCGTTAAACCGGTTTAAGCCCTCCAGTAAAATATTTTACTGACCGTTCCAAGGCGGTACTTCTTTTGTGGATCTTTTATGTTTTTGTCCTGTCTTGTGTTTGCTATGTTTTGTGCGCGTCAGTTTATATGTGCTTCGTGGTCACCTGCTGGGAAAGGGCTGACCTCTTGGCTCTCGTTTGTGGTGTCTTCTGTGAGTTTGTCACTTTCCCATTGGTATCCTGGGTCAGGTGTGGTACTTGATTGTATCGATTCCTGATCTTTGCAACCTTACTTATTTTGCTTTTTCTATGCGCAAGCAAACTTTCAGGGTGAAGAAACCTTTATGTAAATCTTTAAAAACGAAAAACTGTGCTCCATTTGAGGTGCAATAATACAGTAGTTAAAATGCTTATGGTCAGAGAATATTTAACTACATTTCCACCATTCTTTTTTACGGCTGCTTTAGCCGCTGTTCTAATATCATTTTAGATCTAAATTATTCACCAATCAGAAGCATTTTTAAATTGTAATATTCATCACACCGACTAGAAAAAGATGCTCTCATTGGTCGATACTCAGAATGTCCATACAATCTTACTAAACATGAAACTAAACTTGAAAACACACATGTAAATGGCAGAGAACCAATCTGTGCACTGGGTCTAAAATGCAAATGTATAAACGACCTAATCTCGAATATAGGTCAACCCCCGATGTACAGTATTTGTAAATTGCTGTCACTATCATTGTTTACATACCTTGCACACAGCAAAGAAGTGCATTATAAAATAATCCACTAAATCCGAAAGGACTTTACAGTAATATCACGCTATATAAATAAAATATTTGTAACTTTTCCAATTCCCATATCTGGACATGATTATAGTCTGTTTCATATATTTCGACAATAGTCATTTTTGGCTGTTATACGGTTATATTCCCAAATGCCAAAATGTTTCTTTTCTCCTATGTTCGGATGAAAAAATCCCAATTTCAAGTCGGTAAAAAATCATTGTTTTGTGGAGTAAATTGTGTTTAAAATTGTTTGTTTATTTGGGTTCCCGTTCGGACATTTTCAAACGACTTTCGGCATATCAGTTGTGCTACTGCGATGTAAATCCGCTCGTTGCATTATAAGGGCCCAAGGGTGTTGTGCCCTAACGATCGGCATATCAGCCGTGGTTTACTTATTTGCGTCAACAGGTAATTTCCCCTGTAAGTACAACAATCAATTAAAACTTGTTCTCCGGATGCATAAAAAGATAAATACCAACTAGCTGATACAATTAGGTAGCTTAATTTCGTACATCTGTGTGTAAGAATGGTGATGGAAATGATAATTTTAAGCTAGATGTTATTTTGACTATCTTAACTGTCTCTTGTCTATCACACCTGAATGAGCTGGTAACTCGGTGTAAGCTTCTGTAGTACCAAGTGCCCCATCCCACTTCTTCAGTTTTTCTAATTTATTCGCATTTTTTGTTGGCTGGGGAAAAGGGCTGGGGTGAACGGAAAGTCATAATGTATAAGGGAATCCCTGCCAAATGTTTTTTCAGTGTGTTGACTTAGTCATTTTTATGCAAATGATGTAAAGGGGAGCCCCGCTCAAATTTGTTCAGGGTGGGTTTGCAGAATCACTTTAAGCAGTTAATAGGAAATCTAAGCCTACTCAATGCTTTCAAAATGCTTAGCTGTCGGAATTTTTGTGGGCCCATGTACCCTCTAAAAATTGTGCCCTCTACATTTTGCCCTATGTACCCTCAAAATATGAGTGGTAGACCTGGTAATATTCAACATTGCGCTCAATTGTAGGCGTTTTCGCGCTAAAATTCCCAATTCCAGGGGTTTGTGTCATTGTCCCAAAATGGTGAATATAAACCATTGATTTAAAAAAAAACTTAACGAGTAAATTTAATTTGTTCCATTACAATGGCGTCAAATTAATCGCGAATTTGCACGTAACCTTTGGGTTCAGGAGATTGAGCTTGCCCTAGCCGGCATATGCATTTTCTTACAATGTACAAGAACAATGTAACTATCGGTAAAGTCTCTTCTATCAATTACGAGTAGTTAAATGAGGGTCTGGATGGGGTATAATGAATAGTGAATAATGGCCTTTTTTATAATGAATAGTGAATAATGAGCCAAAAAAATAATGAATAATGAATAATGGGGGCCTAAAAAATAATGAAGTTGAGGACAAAAAAAGACAAAAACCGTTGTCAGAGCTGTCTTCTGGCAGTCGGGCCTGGACCAGCCTGGGAAAAATTCCTGGATCCGCGCATGGGTCAGCCAGCATCCAAACTCGGGCCACTATCGGCCTGCCAGCAAAATGTCATTGGGATGGCGTTTCAGTGGCGGGCCGATAATGGCCCGGTTGTACTTGCATACTGGGTGTCGATCAGTTTTGAATCCTACATGTATTTATTCCTCGATCCTGGCTATGTTCTTTTCTGGTGTTCGGTTTGTTTCAGTGAACGTTTAGTTTTACATTAATTTATTGTCAACACCCCCATTTTCCTAGAAACTAAGGACTTAAAACATTGTTCCGAAACCCTTGCTGGTGAATGCCTAAAATTAAAAAAAAAGATTCAGATGCATATCGCTCAGCGAAAAGAGTTAGATGTGCACAAAACCAAGCAAAAGAGAGACAGAAACAGAACCACAACTTCGCTGGTTTTAGATTCTAGCATGCAAAGGGGTAAATGGGAATTTCGCCTATATCAGCGAATTTGGTTGCGTTTATCGTCAGTATTTGAGAGCCGCTGAATATCTTTTTTCAAGATATTTTTGTTATATGTATCAAGGTTGTAAAAGAAATAGCATTCTTTGTCAAAATAGTAACCAAGCCTGTCAACAGTGTTACCCTGTTCATAGTAACATTTTTGACAGTAAATGTATTGAAGATATAATTATAGCCTCGAAGTAGAGATAAATGCATTATCAAAGCATGTATCGATACTTGCTTTAATGGTCAAGAAAGTAGCTGCAACCCCAGGAATACTTCCCAGGTTTAGAAGGTTGCGATAGGCAACAACATTTGAAAGACCTACAATATATTCATCCAAGAAAGATCATGTTTTTTTACAAAATCATAAATATGGCAAATTGGAAGGAATAAGACTGCTCCCACAATGATGCCAGGAAGTATGGGTCCTCAGATAACAAAGAGAAGCTTCAAACTAGCGATTGAGTGAATTCTGTGAAGCAATTTTATGCACCAGTATCTGCATTGACAAGAAACTAAGGACACACACTTAAGCTGAATAAATTTATATTAAAGATATCAGAATATGTTTTTTTCATATCTAAAGAATATTCCTTGATATCCATTTATCTGAAACAACAACTAAACTTATTTTGACATTGCGCGTTTATCACTTTAAATCAGATCTAAAATGTGAAAGGTCAATTCCTGATAACCCTAATTAGGAAAAAGATGTCTACTCACCGACCAATTTTGACTTTATTTGACAGCATTGATTAACAAAATGTGCATAGTTTGTTGTAAAAACTTTGTTTCTATTGAATAATCTAGTAAAAATGATAGCAACTAAAATGAAATATGAAGTAAGCAACCTCTGTCTGATATTTGCACATTTTTTGAAAATGACCCATTTTTGAGAGCACACTTTTGCTTAAAGATATTTGCAATTTTGTGAATTGTACATAATACACTGAGCCGAAGTTCTAATAGGCCACTTTTCAATTTCATTTTTATCTGACTAAGCGCTTATGATATTGAAATAATTTTTTGCCCAAATATGTACATTATAATAGACTAAAGTTAAGTGGTGCTTAAGAAGAGTTTTCTACCACTTCACAATCTTTTGAGTTCAAAAATGCAAAAATATTTTTTTGATTAATTAAGCTTTTTAGTGCATTTTTTATTGAATTACAGTCAGGTATTTATACCTGTCTAGCCGACTTGAAAAACACCAAACTTTTGATTTTTTGCTTATGACAGATTTTTTATGATTTTTTAAATCTCAATTTCTGCATTTTCCGATATTTTCGAAAATCATCAGCTGCACATACTAAAACATTGTATGTATTTTATTCAATGAGACTATGTTAGACCAAACACCATACAGATTGATCTGCCCATTTTGTAACGATATTTTTTCAAGACTGATGTCCACTTCCGGTTTTAATGTCAAACTTTAAAGGTCATTAAAATGGCATATGTTAAAGAGTTAGGGGACTTTCATTTTGATAAGTAAGGGGTCTTTCATGCAAACCAAACATCTATGTGTCTTGATCCACATCTGAACTGAGGGTGAGGTTGGTGCACCGTTAAACCGGTTTAAGCCCTCCAGTAAAATATTTTTACTGACCGTTCCAAGGGGGTGCTTCTTTTGTGGATCATTGATGCTATTTCTGTCTTGTTTTGTTATGCTTCATGCACGTCTGTTTGTTCTTGCCTTGCGTTCGCCTGCTGGGAAGGGACTAACCTCTTTGCTCTCGTGTGTGATGTCTAATTTTGACGTTGTCACTTTCCAATTGCTATTCTGGGTCAGGTGTGGTCATTTATTGTATCAGTTCCCAATCTTTGCCTTCTTTCTCTTTAAAACCAGAACCACTGCCGGTTGAGCCTTCGGGAGTTCCTGGACATAGAACCACAAAAAGCATAAACCCACCCGGCCAGTACTGGTACAGCCAAGAAACACGGCCACAAAAATACTTAAAACATCGTTTCAGTGTATATGCGGAGACCTGTTCAATTTTGCCTGTACATGTATTTCATATTCTGTAAATTTTAAATTTTAAGCAGTTGTTACGTCATATAGGATTGCCACAATCGTCATGCATTTGAAACAGTTGTATGCTTTACTTAGACTTTTCCTTAGGTTGAGTTAACACATGTCAGGTTGTTTGATGTACAATGGCGCAGCCAGAACGTTGAAAAAGTTACGCACATCAAAGGGAGACTACTGGATCAAGCAGTGATTATCTTCATTTGCGTCCCTTTTCAAAATGGGAACTTCTCTTAAGGGAAAGAATTTGCTCCCAGCGGAAGCTAATTCTTTGCTTGAAGAGTACTTCCTTATGGTATGATAAATTACCTTTACCACATCGGGTGACTTCCCTTGAATGTTACTATTTGCACACGCACGTGTGTAACTGCGTAATGGGAGTTAAGCCAATGGTTTATATTCTTTGTATTTTGAGTTTTCGAGGGGTTGCCCCAAAAAGCATGTTTAAGCAGGCAACTAACAGCCCTCCAGCAAAACGCCATTCAAATGGCGTTTCACGGTGGGCCGATGTTGACCCGAGATTGAAGGCTGTCTGAGATATTTTTTTTTTATTTTCAGACGTTGGTTTAATATTCATCGTGTATCCTGAGGCTATCGCAAACCTTCAGCTGTCAAGTCTCTGGGCCGTGATATTCTTCTTTATGTTGATAACATTGGGCCTGGATACAACGGTGAGTGTGGGAGAGTTTCATATAAATATTTTAATTTGCTTTTGTAGCGCGACGTTTGATTCGATAACGTCAAAAATTGCGACAGTATAACCTACTATATACTGTCAGAAATAGTCATTTACCACGTCACATTTTATATGGTGACGTACGTCTTTGTGGGGCTTTATGCGGCTTAGTGACGAGACTGTAGATGCCTATCAGAATGGGAATAACCATATTCAAAAGGTATATCGTCGGATATACGTTTGAAAATTACGTTTTTTAGGCTTCGCTTGCGCGTCACAGTAAAACTAAATTTTCGATCGTATATATATATCCGACGATATACCTCCCTAAATGAAAATTTTGAATACAGTTATCCAGTAATTATATATTTGAGCCCGGTCATGCTATCTGTGAACATACCACGTGACAGGCAACGAGTCTCACATTTGCCATCATTACTCTCACACACGAATTATGGTATCAGATTATCAGGTACATTGGCAAACATTGAAGATCTAGATTAAATGTCACATAATGTGGCATTACATTAGAATCTGCACTATTTTTTCTAAGATAAAAACAATATTCAGGCACAGAAATACACCATGTTATTGAGATTTGACTGGCACCCCCCCTTGAACTACAAAATGGACAATTTCATATTTATTGTACCAATAATATGTTTAGGTTATTCAATTAATTTAATCAATCAGAATTAAATGAAAAGGATTAAGATTCACATTAAGTTTCACTTCAAACTGCACAATCACGTTTTATAGTTACTTTTGCAATACATACATTTCTTATGGTATAATACAAATTTCGTAAATAAACATTTACGTTTGTATTACAGTTTGGAGGACTGGAAGCTATTGCCACTGGTATATTGGATGAATGGCCTAAACTACGCAAGAAAAGAGAAATATTTATTTTCTTCTTGATGATGTATTGCTTTCTAGGAGCACTTGCAACAACTACCCATGTAAGTCATGTGACGTTTTAACCCTTACTGTCTCAGTAAAACAGCTACATTTGACATGATGCCTGCTAAGTAATCTTCTGCATATAAATGCTTAAATGCTAACAGTATTGACTAATGTAGGTATAGAGGCAAACAGTGTGGAACCATAGCAGACTGCTTTTGATATGGGCCTAAATTGTTTAACCAAGATGCTTCTAAACATAGAACAGATGACACAAGCAGAAATAAATTGTTATGATTGATGGTTTTTTTTTGTTTTTTGGTTAAAGTGTTAAGTCATATGACGTCGTGTCTGAGAGTGAAATAACGCCATGCAATAAAATCAATAAGCCATTGGTGGATTACAAATTTGCGGGAAACGTTTTGACGTCCATAACAACGCTGCATACATAACAAAATTTTTACGCCAGAAATAACTAAATTATAACGTTTTTACGCCAGAAATGAGATTTCAAAGTAATCTTAATGTCATTTGATAAATAGTATCTAACATTCGTGCTTGTATTATTGAATTTATATAACTTGTTGCGAAAAAGGGATAAAAAAGCTCGGTAAGCCTTGCATTTTATCTCCTTTCCCCAACTCGTTTAATAAATTCAATAAACCATAATCACTCATGGGAATTTAATACTGATTGGCAGTTTGTGATGTTTAAAAGAGGTTAAGACAATATACATGACACTTGGAAAATTTACATTTCCTAACAGTTTTAACACTGTCGTGCTATTATCTGTTAAAAAGCCTACATTTGTAAGCATTTTATCGTTATGAACATGATTGATTCGTGCTTAGTTATACTGACCCTGTATAATCTTGAAAAACGGATTCTTCAGAAATAGATAGAACCTACAATATTAGAAAACAGCAGACTCGGTTTTATCGAATCTGTTTATGAGAACTAATGGAAATTGCACAATTCTCACGCCCACTAGCACAAGCTTAAGCGGTATTCTGCTTTTGACCAGAACCCATTATTCCCAAAGGACCAGAATATGAAAAAATATCAACACTATATCGATGCACGTTTTCAGTTTTTCTTGAAATATTATATCTGTTTTCAGGGTGGGATCTACCTCGTGCAATTAATGGATACCTACGGTGCACCTATATCTATCATATTTGTGGTGTTTCTGGAAGCTATAGCTATTTCATGGATATATGGTAATGTACATTGATCTTGTTTTTCATGCAGGGATCCAAAAAGTTTTGTCAAAGGGGGTCCAACAATGACCACGTTTTTATTTCTTTTTTAGTTATTGATAGGAGGATTCAAATACCACAACAAGTGGTTCAACATTGGCCTGCCAGCGATTAAATGGCATTTCGCTAACTGGCCTATGATAGCCCAGTATTGAATACTGACTGGGCAACTTTGTGATTTTTAAGGGGATCCAGTCCAGAATTGCTAATAAACAATACAGCTTTGTGATTTTTTCAGGGGTTCCAGAACCCCGTGTCCCCACCCTTCCCCATTGGATCCGCACATGACCTTGGTATTGAGAGCAAAAACAATATATGCAGCAAATAATTATAGTTGCTGGTCTCTGCAGTTCCATTTTAATCAGGTAAATGGAGTATAAATAGAGTAAAACCTCAAAAATTCAAACTTGATTTTGTTGAAATACTCGCTTGTTCGAAATAAATTTGGGACACACAATTGTTTGTAGACAAAAGTACCTGTTCATGATCTATTTGGTTTATAATTGCATATGTTTTGGTCGTGTAAAAACGTCTCAAATCTTTCACGAATCCCAAACAAATAATATCATGTGAAAAAACTGATGATAATCATTTTGGGGGATGGAGTGTTTCTATTTGTAAATCTACCTCGCTATTATTCGCATAATTGATAATTCAAAATAAAACAGCCAGTCCAGAGGACTTCAAATTTACAAGGTTTGGCCCAACATAGTATATACCATAAACACTCTATGTTGATAGTAAGCAGCAAAACTCTTAACAAATGTTCCCTTCCATTTTCAGGTGTAGAACGTTTCCAAAGGGACATTGAGACAATGCTAGGTCCCCAATCAAGAATATATTGGATTATTTTAACAGTTTTGTGGAAATTCGTGTCACCTGCATTTCTACTAGTAAGTAACTTTACATGTTTATAAACTGTGTGCATGCTGGGTAATTATTCATGATTTTTGTCGTCATAGTATTTTTCAACATAACTTTTTTTCTGCATATAAACTTTGCATTGCTTTGCACACTTTATTATCTGTGGCATAGCATTGAAATTTTTAGCGATTTTTCATTATAGATAGGCGTCACTGTTCTACTAAAAAATCAAAAAAATCTTTTACATATGTCATTTAAATAGCCTTTAAAGTTTCACGTTAAACCACAAGTGGACACCAGTCTTGAAAAAAATGTTGTTAGAAAAGGGCCAATCAAGCTGTATTGTTTTTGGTCTAACATAATCTTATTAAATAAAAAACATACAAGGATTTAAGGATGCGCAGCCGATGATTTTCGAAAATATCTGAAAATGCTGAAATTGAGATTTAAAATCATAAAAAAACTTGTCATAAGCAAACAATTCAGTTGTTTGGTGTTTTTCTAGTTGGCTAGACGGGTTTGTAATCAACCAAACTTAAATTAAAAAAACTGCACTCAAAACGCTTAATTTCTTTAAAAAATTGATTTTTGCATTTTTGAACAAAAAATTGTGAAGCGATAGAAAACTCTTCTAAAGCACCGCTTAACTTTAGTCCATTGAAATGCACATATTTCGGTAAAAATTCATTTCAATATCATTAACGCTTAGTCAGAAAAATTAAATTGAAAAGTGGCCACTTAGAACTTCGGTTCAGTGTATAGAGACTGCTCAGTGAGTGTTTTTGGATGTCAAGTTTACCTGGCATGGCTTTGAGAATGCTCGTTGAATAGCAAGATTAGCCAAGACATTCAACATGCGTTCTCGAAACCCAGCCTGCCAAATTTGATATCAAAACACGCGAACCTGGTATTCTTTTTATTTGTTTACAAGTTTGTTCACTCTTAAAAATAACGATTATGACATAGTTATCAATTTTTGTATCGATTCAACGTACTTAGCGACGTCATTTAAAAGTGCAAAGTCATGATAACCTGATAAAGGCACATGCTATGAGATAGGCAACATTTATCAGGTCAATGTGCAACAGTGTAGTTAATATTAGAGGTAATTGATAAACTAGTATAAGCCCTTTTCTTTGTTTCATCATGGAGTGTTAATTTGATTAGAGTGTTTTCCATGATGATACATTGCATTAGTTAGATGGCCTCCATGCGAGCTGAACATTTCTTGTACTTCAACAACAGCAGAATCTAGGGCGAAGATTTGGTACCAGTAAAATGCATTTAAGCCCCCCGATGACTTAGGCTGCTGTCCGTTCTAAGGCGGTGGTTCTGTTGTTGTTGACTTTTTGTTTATTGTTACTCCCATTGTGGGAGTCTGTAATTGTGTTTTGTTGTACGTTACTTTATGTCCATTCTAGTATTGCAATCATCTTGATGGGGAAGAGAAAGCTGATTGCTTTGCTTAATTTGTCTTCCTGGTGTCTCGTGATGGTTGAGCGGCTCTTCCTCGCGGTGCCACGGGGTAGTCTGCAGTTTGTGATTGTGGTATTTCCTGATCATACTCACTTACTATTTTTTTACATTCAGTGACCTGTTTATCGTAACACTTTAAGTAGTACCATTTTTAAATATAAACTGGCCACCTTGTACTGCCCAGTAATTTTGTTCATTGAAGAACCATTGTGAATGTACAACTAGCAGGTAAGTGTGACACTAAGATCAGTTGTAAGAAACTATGTAGATCAGTCAGATTCTAAGCTTTAGGTTAGCGATTGATGCTCTTTTCTGCTATCTGTTATTTATATTGAATGTGGTTGTTATAAGTTTTGTTTTCTATTTCAGCTTATTAAATAAATTTGTTTTTGTGCGTTTATTTTTTGTGTGATAGTTTTATGTTATGTGAGATTTAATTTTCTTGCACACCAGATCAGTGTTTCAACTTTTTCACCCATACGAGAAATAGAGGATCTTACATGAGTGCTCATGTTTTATTGAATTTATTAAATGAGTTGGGGAAAAGAGATAAAAAGCGAGGCTTGCCGAGCATTTTATCTCTTTTTTTGCAATGAGATTAATAAATTCAATAATACAAGAGCACGAAAGTTAGATTCTATTTATCATATGACAAATATTTTGAAATCTGATTTCTGAAATAAAAATATTTTAATTTTGTCATTATGTACACAGCATTGTTAAGGACGTCATAACGTTTCCCGTAAATCTATAAAACACTAGTGGTTTATCAATTTTATTGCATGGCGTTATTTCACTCCCAGACGCGACGTCATATGATAAAATGCTTTCTCCCATCTTTGCCCATGTCTATCTTTCATGACCACGTGACAGCTTTCTTACATGGGCAGAGTATAATATTCTTTTTTCCCAAAAAATGATATTCAAAGGACCAATATATTGGGCCTAGTAGCTCAAAGACACCAAGCAAGGGTAAACGTTACTTATTGACGTCATACGACGTTACCAAACGTGCATCACGTGACGATAGTGGCAATGTGACCCTTATGGCACAGGTGGCCAAGGAGGATTTTATTTTGCATTTTACAACTAGACTAATGCTCCAATCGTTTCTAATCATTAACAAGTGCAAACTAAGTTTAAACCACTGTCAATACCCGATAAAAACATTCGTGAACTCAAAAATAATGTATATCCAACGAGTGAAAAGCTAAAATTTTCACGATTTTGGACTTTTTAATGTTCTGACAAAACACCTGGGAAAAGTGGGAGAAAAACAATTCATCATGAGCCTGTCCTTGTAGTATAGGGAATTGTCACCCTTGGGGTCAGAATTTAACCAGGGAATCAGCAAGTCTCATCCATGGTTAAAATAAGGATCCCCCAGGGGAGATATCTCAATCCTACACGGACACTCATGGTGGACTGTTGTATTCTCACATACCCTGTACCAAACTGTGGAAAGAATAAAAAACGAACAGCCACACGTTGATAAATAAATGGGCCTCGTCGCGAGAAAACCTGTCTTCGGGGTTTCCGTCATAGCAAGATTTAAACCAGTCTCCTCAGCTACAAAGACTACCTAGAAAATTAAAATTCAACCCGTAGCAAGTTTACATATGAAACTTTCCAAAAAGTGAATAAGAAAGGCGCTGATCAGACTGCGCGGATGCGCAGTCTGGTCTGCGCCTGTGTTGTTCGCAAACCACCGAAGACATGTTGTCTCGCACCGAGGCCCAAATAATGTCGTTGTTATGTTAATAGAAGTAAACATCTCATGTCGCATCTCGACGTGTTCAGGAACTTCTGATTTTTTTTTCTCTTAGATATAAATGTGGTATTTAATGGTAAGCAAGAAAAAATATCTTTCTTCTATTTGTGTAAGGATGAGATGTAAAAATCTATCACTCGAGATAGATGCATATGATGCTTGACAGCAGTGATCCTAAACAAAGAATTTGTCTCCCTACCACTTCGTTCATGATAGATTCTTATCATCTCAAATGGGTAAAAACCTTAAAATCTCGATCTGATGTGCATGAAACAGATATGCAGATGCCATGTCTATTTAGCTTTGTTTAAATATTTTCAGGTATTATTCATTTTGTCTTTAATTGCTGGCAATGAGCCTAAATATGAGAACTACAAATACCCTAGTTGGTCTATAGCTGTTGGTTGGTTGATGGTCTGTTCGTCCCTCATCTGTATTCCTGGCTATATTGTATTTAAGTTCATCAGGACCCCTGGAACACCTATAGAGGTATGCTTTATGATTATTGTAAAACACTTATATGTTTGAAGGTATTTATACCCCCCGCAATCTTTGTTTGTAGGGGGTATACTGTTTTCACGTTGTCCGTCCGTCCGTGCGTCCGTCCGTCCGTGCGTCCGTCCTTCCGTCCGTCCGTCTGTCCGTAACGCTTTGTTTCCTTAATAACTCGAAGAGTCATTGCTGGATTTTCATCAAACCTTGCAAACATGTTCATATATGCAAGAAAAATACTTTAGACAAAAAAGTAAGGGCTAGGGGCCAATTCTATTAGAGTTATTTCCCTTTGTAGTTCTAAATGGCTTTTAATATAGTGCTTTTTTCTTAATAACTCGAAGAGTCATTGCTGGATTTTCATCAAACCTTGCAAACATGTTCATATATGCAAGACAAATACTTGAGACAAAAAAGTAAGGGTTAGGGTCCAATTCTATTAGAGTTATTTCCCTTTGTAGTTCTAAATGGCTTTTATTATAGTGCTTTGTGCTTATGCTATTATAGGCCATATACGGGCCATTCAACTCCTACCACAGCTTTTGATGGAACAATTTGATACTTTTCCTTTACAATGTAGACACATTGAACATATGCATGAAGGAGTTTAGTTCAGAAAAGATAATTTTTGACAAAATGACAGCTGTGAGAACTTAGACAATTTTTCCCTAATAAGGTGTTTGTATATGCATAGACAGTGCCTTTATGGGCCGATCAACTCCTACCACAGCTTTTTATGGAGCAATTTGATACTTTGCCTATACAATGTAGAAATATTTAACATATGCATGAAGAAGTTTGGTTTAGAAAAAATATTTTTTGACGAAATGACAGCTGTGAGAACTTAGACAATTTTTCCCATATTAGGCTTTTGTATATGCATAGATGGTGCCTTCATGGGCTGATCAACTCCTACTACAGCTTTTGATGGAACAATTCTATACTTTGCCGATACAATGCAGACACATTGAACATATGCATGAAGGAGTTTGGTTCACAAAAAATAATTTTGACAAAATGACAACTGTGAGAACTTAGACAATTATTCCCTTATATGGCTTTTGTATATGCATGGATAGTGCCTTTATGGGCCGATCAACTCCTACTACAGCTTTTGATGGAACAATTTGATATTTTGCGGATACAATGTAGACACATTGAACATATGCATGAAGGAGTTTATAATTTTTGTTTGCACAGATTCTACTGAAATCTTCTTATCAAAACTAAGGTCTTCTTGTTCGAACTATAACTTGCCAAGTTTTTTCACTGACTCTTACTGTGCGGGGGGTATCTAATAAGCATTGCTTATTGACTTTTTTCATTTTATTTGGCCCTATTGGTGGTAAAAAATAAAAAAATCGCCAAAATATGAGACCATGAAATACACTTTCAAATTACACTTAAAGCAATAAATGAAATTATATCCTTACCGTAAACTATTTAATATTCATGGCATCAAATTTTAGCTATTTTAAAAGACTGACATAATGGCCTAGCTTAATTTTGGGTGTTTCTCAATTAAATGCCGCCCTTTAAATGCATTGTGTATTCTCATAGGGACTTCTTTTAAAGGCAAGAATACGCTACCTATTATTTTATCTGTGTTGAAACATACTCTACCGTTCAAAAATTGTTTTTGGCGACACGGATTCAAATAGACTAAGGGTGTGTGTCCATTTATTGCATATTGTATTACTGAATAGGAAACATTATTTAGAGGTATCTTATTTCCGCGATATCTATTTTACTGCCAAAACCGCCAAATGAAAAATACCCACCAAATATAAGTATTTTTCTATCCTACCCTCACTTTCAAGATAGAGTCTGACATTCTCTCACGAACAATTGTACAGTCTGTTCCACCTCAAACTTTACAAGTAGCAACGATTGCCTTGCAGGCAGAGGACTCAAGCCTACCAAAAACAAATACGATCTTCCTCAGATAATTTCTCTGCTTTATAAAGTAAGGAAGAAGGCAAAGATCAGGAATCGATGCAATCAAGTACCACACCTGACAAAGGACACCACATGGGAAAATGACAAAAATACAAGAAAACATCACATGCAAAAAACCCAAAAGATTACCCATTTACCAGTCTGGGGCCACAGGGCTGCAAGGAACAGACATGGCAGCATATAGACATGAACATAAATAACAAAAAGGATCCATAAAAGAACCACCGCCTTGGAAGGAACAGTTAGTATTAACAAAAATTACTGGAGTGCTTAAACTAGTTTATTGACTCCAATCCTACCTTTATTTCCAATGAGGGTCAAGACAAATCGATGTTTGGGTTGCATGAAAGATCCCTAACTTATTGATGTGTCCTCTCCTATCAAATACAAATCGATATACAAAAAGATGATAAAACAGAGATAAAGACTCAACAGTATATTCAACTATAAAATAGTAAGTGAGTATGATCAGGAAATACCATATTCACAAACTGCAGACAAACACAAGGCACAGCGAGGAAGAGCCACACAAAAACCAGAATACCAGAGTAAAAGAAATCTAACCATTATTCCCTGGTAGGCCCAACTACTGACACAACATCAGGCCCTGCCCCTCTCATCTATAGATAAGTATTAGAATCTGAGTTCTGGCCCGCAGGCATGCAATTAAAAAGGGAAGCAAAGTTGCCATTCGTGATTGGGTTGATCACCAAGCATGCAGTCTGTTGCAATACATTAATTTGTAACTAATCTTCTTATAATGAAAAATTATTTTAATAAACTGCGCGAAAATCATAAAGAGCCAAAAACTTTACGCAATAAAGTGCCCTGAAGTCCATTTATACAAGACAATTGATCATATGTATGTTTTGATCTGTATCAAGCTTAGTGTAGCATACTATATAGCTACATTGTACTTATTTCAGTCTTATTGTCCATTTTACAATTAACAAATATATTGGTCATTGAATATGACGGCATTGAATTTGAAATAGTTTGTATATCTAAAACCAATTTGCAGGAAATAATTATTTGAGACATTAAATCAGAGTATGCACTGTTTGTTTATGTTACAAACAAAACAAACCCTTCAGGATACAGAAATACACCAGAATTCAAACAATTCTAGCGTCGACCCACAAAAGTGAAAAATGGAAAATCACATACTCATTGTATCAATATGTATGGTGAAATCCATCTGCATGCGAAAGTATAGGGTAAAGTCATGAACCTTCGGACACCAGGTTAATTCGGACACACATTTGTAAACAGTGGAAATCCTTATGAGCCGTCTCATCAGGATTTTCACTGTTTGCTTACTTCATTATTTTTTTATTCCAATAACTATAATCAGAATCAAAAAAGGTCGCTGTCCGAATTTACCTGATGTCCGAAATTACCTGACTTTACCCTAACTGATTTATTGTATTATCTTACAGAGATTTAATACTATGATGATACCAGAAGAAGTACCCATACATACAGAAGATTGTATGCCAGTCTCGGTATAACAAACCTCTAAAACATACAGAAAAACGTGTGCCAGCCTTGGTATGATAAAATTGTCAAACAAACAGAATATTGTGTGCAGTCTGGGTAAAGTACTTTCTTAAACAAACATACAGGCCATATACCAGTAGAGGTATGATAGAATTCCAAAACAAACTAAAGAGTGTGTGCCAGTCTGAGTATTACAAAGTTCACAAACATAAAGAAGAATGAGTGCCAGTCTTAGTATAAAAATAATTGTGATATGTAGATGTGCAGGAATTGTTTTTTCATATGGTATACACAGGGGATCAAAGATGAGCTTACAACTGCACCTCAAGGAAGAGACACCATGCGCTGATCCAGAAAATTCTGTCAGCGGTTCTTGAAACTTTTTTGCAGTCATTAACATATACTCCCCAAAATAATTAAAGGACCAAGATTTTAGAATGCGAGTATAATTAGCTCAAACATTTAAATTCTGTAAAACTTGGCCCAAAGCTTTCTCTTCTTTATGCCCATAAGTCAAGAATCATTATTACTGATTTCCACACCTAAGTCTGTCATGACTGTGTCTCAAATGAACATACCCTCAAAAACACACTTTCAAAAGGCAGTGGGTGGGGTATAGACATTCTTCTGTGGTCATTCGAGTAGAATGAAAGTGACATCAAATTAAACTTTGTTTTAAACAGTTCAGCTTACATGCAAAACATTTCTTCAAACAGTTTCAATATACTGGGAAGCAAGCATTTTCATCTCTAACAATGGAGTTTTGACATGCTTTTGTTTTCTGAAAACAATGTGTGTACTTGGCCATCAAGAATCAGATTTTCAATCGTCATTCTACGCATTTGAGTGTTAGAAAGATGCCCCGACGAGCTGTTTAAAGAATGTCACAGACAAACGCCAAAAACAGTTGTCTGAACCCATAGTCTGGCCATTACGCCGCAGCCAAAAGGGGCAATTTTCTCTCACAGGAATAGGTGGCAGGTATTGACGGGATTAAAACACCATACAATCATGTGAAAACAAAAAATTCAGCATCTAAAAGCATTTTTAATTCTTTTCATGCAGTTCTGTGGTCCATGGATCACATTCAAAAAATGACAATCCAATGCATTTAGGTCAAGTTTTAAAATGACAAAAAATCCTTGTTAGTAACATTTTCTTCCAGTTTCTTTTTGCCGTTTCACTTAGCAATTGGGTGTCAAAGATGTCGGAAAAATTTAGGCTAGATCGTAAAATTGGTTTTCAAAATACGTTCTACACAAAATGCATCAATGTTATAATTGATAGCATTGGTCCTTCAATTATTTTGAGGAGTATATTTCTCAGAGGGCCCTACAGACTCTCACAAGAAGCAACTGGACACGGGGGCCAAATTGCTTCTCAAGGGGATCCATACCAGTATATCTAAGGGAGCATATAGCAAATTGATATTTTCCATGGTGGCTCCAGACATCCTCCCTGCCGCTCTAGATCCGCCCATAAGACACAGAACAGTAACAGCCCCGAAATTTCGCGATAATTTTATTTTCGCAAATTGCATTAAAATACAGTCAAAACTCTTTATAACTTCACTCGTTATAAAAGAATATTCAATATCCGACATAAATATGCTGGGAACGGATCTGTTTCCATTAAAATTCCCTGTTTATAACAGAATATTCACTTAACTACACTGACAGTAATTTCTGTTGAAAATTAAAATTCATTATAACAGAATGTTTACCATGTGTCAGACAATTTTGTGATCAGGTCAAGGTATGTATCTGTCTCATTTGATAAGAGGGAATCTTTGTGCATTTTGATGCAATATGAAGCTGAAATGATGTATACATTAGGAACAATTTTATTTTAATTCATTTGTATGGTATTTTCTGCTACCAAATGATTAAAATGTTGAAATGTGGTACTTGTCAGAATTTCTTTAGAACAGCAAATTCACTTTAACGTCAAAGAATGCTTGAAACAAACATTGTTGTTATAAAGAGGGTTGACTGTACATATTTCCGACGCTAAAAAATTGCGACTACGGCATGATTTACCTATATTAGTAAACAACAGAATGATTTCGGCATATCACGAGGATTTTATTTTCACGAAACTTCGCATATGCGAAAATTCGCTAAAATAAAGCCCTCACGAAAATTTCCGAATTTACATTAACAGCAAGTAAAGCTAGGCAAATAGCTCTCTCTGCCTCAGCGAGCTGATTGCAAAGCTAAAAATGACACTATGTACAAAAACCTACAAACCATGGGAGCAACAATAAAAAGTGAGTAAAACATAACGATAAATCAACTTTCTTAGAACGGACATCAGCCGAGTTCATGGGGTGACCCAGTTGGGAGAAGGGGGTGCTTAAATATATTTCACAGGCCAAATTTTATTAACATTTATGTTATGCAGCATTTTTGTCAATTCAATCATCACAAATTACTCAAATACAACACATGACGTTATGGGTATGAAAACATTTAAAATAGTGCTTTCTTTGACTTAAAACTGAAAGAAGTCTAACAAAAAAGTGCTGTCATTTGATGTTTGCATACGTTTATTTCCGTTGGGCATTGTGGAACTTACTGACATCAAATTGGATGGTCAAACTAGATCATAAATTAATTAAAGGGGACAGCAACCCTAATGATAAGTATGTTTAATCAGAAAGAGCTCTATAAACCATGAATTTTGATACAAGTATAATCAAATCGGTTGAAAATGGGCAAGTTATGGGCATGTAAAGAATTCAATATAGCCAACATTTAGCCGCCATTTTGAATTTTTAATTAGTTTTCAGAATTTTTTCAACTGCTTAATTTTTAGTTATCCCTACTATCACATCATCTGTGTTTCAGCAGATATGCAGCTTTATACATAAGGAAAATGTTTCATTAAAGATTAATGCAAATAATCCATTGGTTTGTCTTTTATTTTGATTACGCATATTTAATTAGGCTGAGTGGCGTCACTAAGCCTACAATATGGCCGCTTCCATAACAGCCCATTTGCAAACATTCAAACGCCCACAACTTCCACATTTTTCAACCGATTTAGATGAAACTGGTATCAAAATTCATGGTTTATTAAGATCTTACATATAAAACATAGTAATCATCAGGGCTGCCGGCCCCTTTAATAATCAAAACTGGTATATAATGCAGATAGGAAATTCTGTGATACAGTTAAAGCAGATTTGGACAACAGCCAAAGATGTTTTTTTTTTGAAACTTTAAAACAATGTAACATGCAATTTCCTGACCTAAAGCCAAAAATTCAGTTTTCAATAATCGTACAAAATTTACTGTACAATTTCTACTGTTTACATTTTACCATGTCTCCATTTGCTCCCAACAACGTCAATGTAGAATAGGGCGATATAATAAAACTGTCACTAAAATGAGCAAATTGATTAAAGTGGATGAAATGTTAATGTTTGTGAACTGTTTCTTTTTTTTAATTATTACAGCATTTGATCATAAATTTGTGAGACTGTATGAAGACAAAAAGCTAGTGTGTATTAGTGGGTGTTTAATGATATGTAATTTTATAAGAAATAAAGCTAAGCAAATGTTAAATATATCATACGAAAGGTCTCATCTAGTTATTTTGTTCAATTTACAAAATAAAACTCTATTGCAACAGTGGATTAGTGTCTTAGTTAAATAGGATTACATATTAAAAATAAGTGAGAAAGACCAGGATATACCACAAACACACACTGACCCCCCCCCCCTTGTATAATGTATTTAAAAGGAGAATATCAGTGTCTGTTATTGTGTAATTTCGTATGGTTTAACACGCCTCTATTGTTTAGTACGTTTTACAATGATCTTTTTGGGATCTTACATGAGTAATCATGTTTTGTTGAATTTATTAGATAAACTCTAGAAAAGAGATCTTATGTGGTACTTTGTCCAGCTTTTAATCTCTTTCACACAACACGTTTAATAAATTCACATACATTAGAGCACAAATGTTAGATTTAATCCATCATATGCCACTGAAATTAGTTTTGAATCACATTTTGGCATGCAGGCATCAAGATTTTGCCACATATATGTATAGGGTATATTGTAACGGTCGCCATTTCATACATTGCCAAATATTTGATAGACAAGTGTTTTATAATTTTAGTACATTCATCATAACACTGTCAGGCGCGATGTCATACGAGCGTGTAATAAATATAATTTATCATATGATGTCGCTTTTATTCAGTGGAAAACTTCATGTTATAAATTACGAGAGTAACCGCTTATTAATTTAGAGAGGAATTAACACAAGTGATGATGTCATAATTTTCTCACATTTATTGAACAGTTTGATAAATGTTCTTTGAAACACCATGCGTGTAAGATTGTGTTTATCATGTTAACTTTTAAATCCTTTTAGGACCAATGGAAGTTTTAATAAAGCTACATACAATTAAAGACATAGAAAATTTAGCAATAATACTGGTACCACTCATTATCATTCTCTCCAGGGGTCAGACTGGACAGATCAAAGGCTAATCTTTATTAGGTGATTAAGACTTCCTTACAGGGGGCAATAAAGTGGTCCCATGAAGGGATAAGATATTTTTTGATAAAATATTGATCTTTAGCTTAGTTAAAGAAATTGTGTTGTATACAGGTAAGTCCCCTTTTGAGACCCCTTTAAGTTTGTGAGATACTGAAACTGTCCCTTATCAGTAAATTGACTAATGATTCCATATATCACAAAATATATGCCTTTAAAGCAAAATGGTCCTTTGTATATATTGAGGGGTCATAGGTTTTACTGTCAAAATAATATTATATTTCTTTCTCTGAAAATCGTTTTTTTTAAACAAAAAGGACAGACTCTGATGAAACGCCACATTATGTGTCATTTCATCTTGGTCTTTGTTTGTCAAAGTACCTATTTAGGCGTTTCCAGTCTTTAAAGGGTTCAATGAGATTGAATCAACTTTAAATTTGGCATAACTTGGCTACAATTGCATTTTTGTTAGGGGCATATTCATGGTGTTACAAGGTCCAAGGGAAGGGTTATACAATGTATTGTCATATTATCTCTATAACACTGAATATATATATCCACTGAAAAACGGCGATGTCGGATGATAAGTTTTATCATTGATAATTATATTGCCAGTGCAAAAACAAGGTCTGACATTAGTGAATTGTTGAAAGAAAAAGACAGTTATTCATTGTCTTTTTTGTTAAAATGTTGACCAGTATTTAATGAAAATTCATCACAAAGTCTAACATTCTTTAAGTGTTGAGAAAAAAGATAGTTATATTTCAAATATTTAATGAAAATACGACACGAAATCTGGAAAAAGAAAAAAAGACAGTCATTCTTTGTTGTGTTTGTAAATATGATGCAATTATTTAATGAAAATGCAACACAAGGTCTAGCATCTGTTTGATGTTGAAAGGAAAACGCGTTATTCTGGGTTTTTGTTAAAATGTAACACATATTTAATGAAAACGCAACACATAGTATCACATCCGTTAATTGTTGAAAGGAAAAGACAGTTTTTCCAGGATTTGTTAAAATGTTACAAATATTTAATGAAAGTGTAACACAAAGTTTATCATCCATTTGGTGTTGAAAGGAAGACAGTTATTCTGGGTTTTTGTAAAAATGTTACAACTTTTTAATGAAAATGCATTACATAGTCTATCATCTGTTAAGCGTTGAAAAAAAGACAGTTATTTGGATTTTTGTTAAAATATTGCAAATATTTATTGAAAATGAATAAATGTCTTATCACTTGAATTCTGAACGGATTACTTAAATACCATCGTTATAATATTGTTACATTTTCAAAAGGCTCCAATGTGTGTTATTTGTATATTGCGCGTTGATGTATATAGTAATGTTGATATAATCTACCACATTTTATGTAACTTAGTTTGTCATGAAATATCATACCTTATTTTTACTTTTGAAAAAGTTCAAAAATTTGAAATTGTCGTCTGCTGCAAATTGTAGGTGGCCCTTTAAGGGTTAAGCACAAACTAAACAAATAAATCCAAAAATAGTGTCAACTTAAGTCCGTTGCTGCATACATTTGCTACATTATTGACTTATTAAATTGTAGACGTAGACAGTGTAGACCAGGATCAGACTGCTCATATAGTTTAATTGTGGTCTACACTGTTTGTCCAAGAGTCTCCTAAACATTTAGGAAGAAGACAAAAGCAGACAGGATTTGTTTTGACTGGTATTTTAAGTTTAATTTGCATTTTTTGCAATGAACCATAAACACGAAGACCATCAATTGTTTAAAAAAGTATGCCAAGTGTGTTTATAGTTGTTTTGTTATAACAAGTTAGGTTTTTGTTTTAGTGAGATTATGTAAAATACAATTTTATTTATAGTGATATATACCTTAACTATAAAAATGTTCAACTGTATTATTGTAGCATTATGTATTATATAAGGCACCTGTGTTGTCTGTTAATGTTTGCTACATATAATTTATACTTATTGTTATCAAAACTGCGTATGGGAAAATGGTTTCAGTATACTTAGCAAAACTGAACTTGAATACAGATAAAGAATCTCGTGAAATCATTTACATGTACGCCAAATAGACTATTCAATTTTATATAAATTCAAATGTTTCGGACAGTCCATAATTAGTTTTAGCCGTTGGCGTTACCTATTTGCAAATGATTTGTTTTTGCTGAAAATATATTAAATTCTGCTGAGATGTTTATTAATGTCACTATAGTCTACTACTAGGCTTAAATAAGTTTAACACCAAAAACCAGAGGTGTTTTAGAAGTTTATGGCCAAAAGCCATCGAAAATCCACCAACCAAAATTATGGTGACACTTCTATTTTATAAACTGTTATTTCAATCGCGTATCATTCAAATTCAATTTTGTTGACCAATGTACATTGTGGCTGCGCACAAAAAAATGAATGAAATATTTTGGCATTGCAGTAATTGACCTAGTCCGAGGTTAACAAAACAGAATTTCAATTTTGTTTTGCAATGAGCATGACTTTGAATACATATTCCTACAATAAATAAGTAGATAGAGTTTTCTCTTCACTAAAGGACTTTAAAACGCAAAAAAATGAAAATTATTATTTTTTGCATCCAGAACATTTTTTGCCTTCTTTAACAGATAAAAACGAATGATAACGACACTCTGCTTCTATCTATACGCAATACCGGTGTTTTAAAGACATTGGTTACCACCAGCTATGCATTGTTGGTTTACTATGATTTGCACGTGGCGTCTCAACGAATCAATGAAGCAAAATATTTTATCATTTCACATGTAGCTTGTAAGTATACATGTATAAAAAAAAACACAGCAGCTTTAGTTTTATAGTTTTATTATTCATGCCACGTTTGTCTGAACATGAACGATCTGGCGCAATTGGAATGTTAAAAGCTGGCGTGCGTGTTTCTGACGTCGCCAGATATCAGTATTGCCATCCGTCAACTATACAGTGCCTCAGAGATCTTTACCAGGCTACTGGAACAGTTAAAGATCGACGCAGGTCTGGTCAGCCAAGAATGTAGACTGGCGTTAAGAGCCAACTTACACTGATTGTGTATCTACGATATTTACATCGACAATATCCGTTCCAGTCAGCTACTGTCTGTGCCAGACGAATAGTAGAGCTCCCAGGGTAATTTATTTCCGATTTTTAAATAAAAATATTTTATCACAATAACTTAAAATCGTGTCCAATTTCTAGACAAATTTCAAATTGCAACTTTAGGATCATAGGGTATTGTTATTTGATAGACTGTTGCTCTAACATTATTTATTATTTTGGCAAAATTTAAACCAAGTTTTGCTGACATATTGATGTTCATATTTGCCAAATCTCAATAAAATTGAGACATTAAAAGTTAGCAATATTATGAATTTCGATATTTTGCGTTTTTAAAGTATTTCAGTGTATATTTTAGTAATCATATCCATTAATCCATGTACCAGTCTCTGACCCTATTTTGTCCGGTTCTTTTTACACAGCATTGAAACAAGAGCCGTATCTGTTAATATAATCGCCAGCGAGACTGTCCGAGCAGTTACCTGTACCCCAGTCTTGTTCCCTCCCAGTTTTGTGACAGAGTAGGAATTTTGATAGAATGATATTGAATCGTTTGATCTGGACAAAATTTGGCTGGACTGTGATGATTTAAATTATGGATTTTACCAGAGTGAGGAGTTAAAAGCTAGCACAAGGAAAATACCTTAATATAATCCGTATCAATGTCACAAGAAAACTTTCCAGAATAGCAACAGACAAAACCTGATCAGAATGCTTCTTTTTATATCTGTGCAGTTTGTCTAGGCATGTAGGCAGGCAACTAGTCTTCGAAACTTTAGAATGTCTACCATACGACCAACTGGGTCCAAACTATGGTAACAATAAGTTCTTTGTATCCAAAAAATGAAAATGATAAAAAATGTTGGACAAATAGAACCAAATTATCGATTTCCTGAAGTTTACAAATACTTTGAAATACGGGTAACTACGTTTAAATATGTTTTAAAACATGTTTAGATACCGTCCGCTGGGGTCAGGCATTCCCATTAATAGCAATTTCGTGTGTGAATGTTATAAGTTGCATTGTATATTCTTACATTTATTTACACAGCCGCTAGAACATATAACCATTGAGCATAAATGTTGCGTGTAATTTTTGGATAAGAAGTAAAGTACCCACAAGGGAGAAATAAGAAAAAATAGAATCAACCCCCTCCTATCCTGGCGGATGGCAAGCGGAGACCAGACGCTAATCCCTTTGCTGACAATTCCATCGATTTCTTCATTTGACCATAACCTTTGTTGGCTATGCAGCAACATACATTTTTGTTCATTTTGAAAGAAAATCCTTATTGAGGCTTCCCCCCCCCCGGTGGTTTGTGGGAACAAGGGACGCAGGACAGTCATTTCAGATAATGAAAAGCCAACTTTTGAGGGGAACAAGGGAACAAAAAATATATTGGGACACAGGGATAATAAGAAAACAAGTTTTGTTTTTAGAAACAGAGGAACAAATAACTTAACTGAAGAGGAACAAGGGAAAGGGTTCCCCCTCCGTTTGGAGAGCCTTCTCCTTTGAGTTTGATGGCCCCTTGATTGCTTGAATGATGTATAAAGTCAGTATAAAACCAATGGCAAATAAATAACCAAATAGTTCTTATCTCACAGGTTTTGATAAGCAATAATTTTCAGCGTAAAAATGTAAATATTTTCTTACCCATCAGTTTTAACATATGTTTTGGGTGCTCAAAGGAACCGTCTCATTGAGACGGTTCTTTTGAGTACCCACAAAATATGTTTTGACTGAGAAATAAGAAAATCAAATTTTCGGTTCGCACTCTTAACTAAATCCCTGTATCTCTAAGACATGCATATCCCAGTTATTCACCGGCGTCTATGCGTTGTGGTCCTTGAGCAAGACACATTTATCCTAGCTTAGTACTGGTTCAACCCAGGAAGACCTGTCCCTGTTTAACTGAAAAATTGTTGATGGGACGTAAAGAATCAAATCAAACAAATATCCCAGTTAGCAGCCACTATCAGACCGCCAGCCAAACGTCATTTCGCTGATGGGCTGATAGTGACAGAAGAATGTCCATGCTTCACTTTTGATGGAATTAGCAAAGTATTCGAGACAAGTAAACTATAAAAGATAAATCAGTCAATCTTAGAATTTTAAATGTTTCTGTTTCCCGAATACAGATGAAAATGCAACAGCAAGTGCTATTAGATATAGATACTCGACCTACAAAAAGACGACCAATTTTTTAAGACGCAAAACTAGGCCACTCGTAGTACGATGATGTTTATAAGAGGATTTACCATGTTTACGTCAAAATGAAGATACATCTGAGATGAATACGATAAATTAGCTTAGAAACTGGTGACTGATCTAGGTCCGAGTCACCCTTCAATTCGAGAAAGTACTTTTAAGCGTATATAGTACTCAAACTGTTCTAGAACATGACCAGAACGTGCATGTTTCTGGTTAGGTGTTTCCATCAAAATTGTTTCATTTGATGCGGTTGAGACATTGAAGCGGATTTGCTACCAAATACGCTAAATCCCTGAAATGAATAATTCATGATTAAGTCATGAATATTCATGAGTTCAGAAGACGTTGGAATTGGAAACATTCCTCGATACAATCTTGTCTAACGAAATAGATTTGTTCACTAAGCTTGCCTCTTATATTTTCGTTTTCATCTGTGTTTATATAATAGATAAATCATTTCTGAATTTCGTTTTGATTATAAAACAATACTGTTCCAATTTTTCATCGAAAAGAAGGGTTTCTGAAAGTAATTATTTCCGTTCTGTCTAAATTATCCGGCCCAGCTGTTTTTGACTGTATAATGAATGTGTCGTCTGTGAGCAGCCAATCAGATCGTCAGGTTTAATTTACTGCGTGGCTGCTTGATCTCTGTTGTATAAATAGTTGTATATTAATTGGGCCGCGTCTCAAGAAAACCTGACTTTATGCATGCGACCAACAAAGACGCAGACCAGACTGCACGGATGTGCAGTCTGGTCAGCGCCTTTGATATTCGCTTTCTTGATAATATAACAGCAAATCTTTATACATAAAATATATCAATATTAATATAGTCTCTATAGCTTTGAAGATTGATTTTAGTGCTACCGGGTCGCAAGCCCTGAAGACAGGTTTTCTCGCAACATGGCCCTTAGTAGTAGTATCTAGACATGATAGAATTTCTGCCTGTGACAGACAAAGTATGCAAGAATTGTTACAAGAAGTGGGATGTAACTTGCGCAAAGGGACCTTCGCTTCTCATTTTACCACTTTGATAATATCTCTTTTAGCGACCAGGGCCCGAAATTACAATGCCTCCTTAAAGTTAAGGAAGGCTTAGGTTATGTATTGATATTTCACCATGATATATCAAATGCGAAACAAATTAGCTAAATCGATGTACTACTTATGGTCAAAGATAGTTTTATGATCTACAGAAAAAATGAAACTATTTTGATTTTAATCAGTTTGAAACGTTATTTTTGGCATCCTGAAAAGTCAATACTTAAAGTTAAGTCTCCCTTAACATTAAGGAGGCATTGTAATTCCGGACTTGCTCAGCCATAGCGAATATCAGACTTCATGTATTTGGACTCTTGGAAAATTTAAATTAGCTAGTTTATCTTTTATCTCGTCACAGAGACATATCAAAAATCACTGCTCGTTGCAAGAAAACTTGATTTTAACCCTTTACTCCATAATAACGCCTTTTGACGCCTTTCAAACACCATGCATTTGAAAATATTATGGAGAATAGAGCATTTGCTCCATTGCAGCAAATGCTCCATTCTCCATAATATTTTCAAAAGTAATCAAAACTTTACTTAAATTTTTCTTGAATTTTTCAATGTTGTCTAAAATAGAAAATGAAGTCATGATAAAAAATAGTCTATGGAGTAAAGGGTTAGATGCTCTATGTAAAGTATAGTGTATAAACTAGCAATATGCACTTACAATAATCTAGCTAGTCTCTGTAACTGAGCAGGCTGGATTGAACATATCCGGGTCGCATACCCCAAAGACATTTTTTTTATCGACGAGGCAAATATGGTAACATGCTCTCGTCTAATGGTGTAAGCAAAAAAGTTCCTTTGATTGACAGCATGTTGATATTTATGAAGAGTCAAACCTTAATGTTCACGTAAGTTGAGCATGAAAAGCGTTTTATAACTTCCTGGTCAGATCAGGTACCGCGGTTATAAAACTTGTTTCCATGATCAACTGAGCTGAGCATGAAATTGCAACAGCTCATACAACTAACATACTGAAGAAAAAAATCCTTGCTTTAAATACTCAAATGGTGTATTTATCCTGCTAAAAATGTTAAAATGCCAACAACTGTTGGCATTTTAACATTTATGAGCATGATAAATTTCGTGCTCAGTTTAGTTGAGAATAAAAAAAATATAACCTCGGGGCCATACTATGCCTAAAAATTCAGTTTGCGTTGGTACAATACATTGGTTGGTGTCGTATCGACGTCGATATGACATTATGTCGACGTTGGTATGACATTATCATCATTTCGTCACCTGCGACGACCTGCCTAGACTATAAACGAACAAGGAAACATTTTTCTGTCGGCAAACACTTGACCGTAGACTGCATCGACGTCGAAACGATGCAGTTATGACGCCCTGTGCCATCTAGGTATGCCATTTGATCCTGGAGGTTCTGTAAGAGAGTAATCGAAGGTCCCTTTGCGTATGTAATTACTCACTAATATCTAGTCTCAACTGTAAGCCTTTATGTTATGATTTGTATTGTTATAGTAAATAAAGTGATTAAATTAAGATGTCTGTTTTCTTGATATTTCTTAGTATAGTAATTGATTATTATCTTTTTGTACTAATCTACAAATCCTGTTTCCAAGTCAGCTTTTGTAAGCCAGAATGTCACTCATGAATATTCATCCCAAATAAAGTGTTGCAGGTCGCCCAAAGAAAGATAACTCATTTATACTGAACCAGGGTTCTAACGCTTCTTTGTTTTATTTTGATAATATCTTTGTCCGAACGAATACCCGAGGCCGACTGGTTCGCCTAAACAAAAGTTCATTCAGTTAGACATCGAAACTAAGTTGATATACCTCAATATACCTAATATGCCTCAAACTGTTTAAGAAACAAAGCATTCCGTCGAGGAAGGGTGGCTGAAAAA
Source organism: Loripinus fragilis (assembly GCA_964019695.1). Lineage (NCBI taxonomy): Eukaryota > Metazoa > Mollusca > Bivalvia > Lucinida > Lucinidae > Loripinus > Loripinus fragilis. The sequence continues at coordinate 5,601,810 of OZ026525.1, forward strand.
ATGAAATGCATGGTAATGTTCTAATATTCGATATGTGACATGCATTTCGGCATCATGAAATCTGAGTTGGTTTTGGGGATTTCTGTCAGAATTCTTTAAGTTTTTAGAGATGAATTATTCTTTCTCAATTCGACTAGGCGTCAGACCCCGTTGTTTGCCAATTAAAAGAAGGATTTAGTCATTATTGAGTTATCGTGTTTTTTGTTTTTTTTTCAAGAAGATTTCCATTATTGTCAGAGTGAATATGAAGCTACGTCGGTAATTTTTTTATCCATATTTGCTCCTCGCCATTCCTAAGCAGCATGTTTATCATTCTCTCAATGATTTCCACGTTTTGGGTAATTTACGCGATATTGATTTTACATTGAGTAGTATGCATGTCCTGGCAATAATCGCACAAATCTCAATTAACTGAAACTCGTCGCTTAATTTTGTGAAATTCGACAGAACAATTTTCAAGCAATACCTCTCATCTTACTGGCCTAGCGTTGGAATGTGGGTTAATATGGACTTTTTAACTTTATGACCACTCACACGGCCCTGAGACCCAAAAAGCGTTTTGACCAATCAGACAACAGCTCGAAGAACCTTGCTCCAGACAACGTATTCTCTGTGCGATAAAGATTCTTCAAGATTAGTTGAGTAGTTTTTCCAGTATAAACTGCCCTACAGCAATTGGTCGTATAAAATTCTGGCCCTTTACGGGTTGCTTTAGAACTTAGGCTCAGTATATCTACATGTACATGTATAGTGCGACCAGGTAACGGACGTTGGGCGTGGCCGCCAGAATACTGCCATTCACTGTCAATTTAGACTCTACAGTAAATTGGGTAAAACAGCATAGGTAAGCTTTAACCCTTAACACCAGCAAAGAAATAATCCGAAACTTCCGCCTGCATTTGTCGTCTGCTGCAATTTTTGCTAACATTATTTAACAAAGCTAAGTACAGCGACAAACAGTGTGGACCCTATACGAGCAGTCTGATCTGAGTCTACACTGTTTGTTGGAAAGGCTTCTAAAACATTTCAGCAGACGACAAAATCAGTCGAATTGGTTGTGATTGGCGCTTTAAGGGTTAATCGTGCAAAACAACTGAACCGCAGACGACAAAGGCGACCAGCTTTATACGGTTAGTATGCCCGGTAAACGTTCGCAGAAAAGTTTACAGACACATTGGTAATATACTTTTGCTCACTGGTCAGGAACTTATAGAACCTATGTGGATGTTAGCCAAGATCAGCAAGGCGGACTGGTCTATGTTAGAACGGCTGTTGCTGCTACATGTATAAAACTATTGAGTCAGGTTACACAGCGTAATGAAGATCTGATTGCATGTAGCGTGCTTTTATCTGTAATTTCCTTTGGTATTATATTTACTATACAGCCATGTCTCAAGTAACCATCTAAAACGCTGGTACGGAGGTCGAAATGTTTTACACGTGATATACGGATATAAACGGCATACACGTAATATAGGTTTAGTGATTACACATTATTGAACTAACCCAACAAACAGGCTGTCATTTATGACGACTTCAAAAACTGTAGTTACGTATAAATCGGCTTTTGGGTCACTGTCTAGCCACGCTCACAACTAGTTCATATCTCCATAAGCTTTATATGAGACCGGCACATACCACGTGGCGATACAGTGGCCAAATAGCTGTATAATACCTGTAGAGTCAACCAGTGGTCTCCACTTGCTTGACTTGAGATAAAGGGGCCGTTGGTTTGAGTCTCTCTGGAGGCACCATATTGTGTCCTTATGCAAGACCCATTTTACTCTACTTAGTACTGGTTTAATCCAGGAAACGTCCCAAAATGGCTAAAAATTTCTTGACTGGCATGGGCGGATCCAGAGGGGGGACGACAGGGGGTACGGACCCCCCTGAAAGATCACAAAAAAGGTTTTCTAAGTAATACTGGTCCGGATCCCCTGAAAAATCTCAAAGCAACTAGGCCAGAATTCAATGTTAGGCCACCATCGGAACGCCAGTGAAGTGCCATTTAAATTGCGGTTTGCTGGCGGGCTGATGATGGCCCGCTTTTAGTGGTATTTTGATCATCTCTCCTTTCATCAAATAAAAAACGTTGTCAAAGTTAGACCCCGCTGACAAAGGTTTCTGGATCCGCGCATGACTGGAATGTAAAGTATCAACTCAAATAATCGAGATCCACAGTTGCTCAGTGCTAGTGTGTTAGACCTGCAATTAAAGAATCGCTATTTTGAGAAGGCTCAATGAAAGCACTTCGAAATGTTCTAGGCAAGACACTTTATTCTCTGCTAAGTACTGGTTCAACCTAGGTGACCAGGAAACGTCGCGTCACGGCTGCAAAAATGTTGGCAGCGACGCAAAACATCAATACAAACAAACAAACAAATAACTCAAAACACTCATCTCTAATTTTTGCTGCAGTTGTGAGCGTCTACTGGTACACAAGTTTACCTTTAGTATGCTATATGATTTAAAATATTCGCGTTAAAAAATTATAGTCGATGGAAATATTCTTCAAAATTCTGTTTGTTTGTCAATAAAATGATTTGGTTTTTAGCTCTGAATTCGAAAAAAATAGCATTAAAACAGCAACGTAAAAATAGCCCCCTGCCCCCCCCCCCCCCACCACACACACACTCAAACACACACACATACACATTAAATTTCAGCATGCTAAGGGTTCAATAAATGGATCACAGGGAAAGGGTACACATATCTTTTATAAAACAATAAAACGTGTGTGATTGTAGATTTCATTGTCGAAGATTGATGTTTTGGTTGTATATTTTAAGATACTCGCACGTGTTTTAGATAGATGTATGTACATATTTTAAACATATCTGGGCTGATCAGATTCATCTTCAATAATTAGAAACGCTTATTTTCCACGATACGACAACTATAAGACTACAGGTATATACTTTTGGTGTGGAGAGTTTCACAGATGGGTGAATACGCGAACAATGCAACCTGAATAGCCGATTCCAAATGTATTTGTCCAGGGGTTGAACTTAGCTAAGAACTGCCCAACGTCTCTTATCTGGACGGAGTATATGCTTCTTGCACACTGGATACTGACTTCCGAGATTGTCGCGTTAAAGTAACGTTTTCGTGTTATGTTACAATTCAGCATATTCAGTAACTTCTGGGAACTTTTTGTTTAAAAAGAGGATATAAAATGCAATATTTAAGATGATTCTTTTTTTGGTGTGAGGATGGGATGGGAAAATCCGTCCCTCCTGATCACCGTTTGTCATCACTTGGCAAAAAAATTAATTGAGTATGATCAGGAAATACCACAATCACAAACCGCAGACAACCCCATGGCACCGCGAGGAAGAGCCGTTCAACCATCACGAGACACCAGAAAAACAAATTAAGCAAAGCAATCAGCTCTCTCTTCTCCATCAAGATGATTGCAATACTATAATGGACATAAAGTAAGGTACAACAAAACGTAGAACAATTACAGACTCCCACAATGGGAGTAACAATAAACAAAACGTCAACAACAACAGAGGGAGCGCAGTGGCTCAGTGGTAGAGTGCTTGACTCGAGACCGAAGGGTAGCGGGTTCGAGCCTCACCGGCGTCACTGCGTTGTGGTCCTTGAGCAAGACACATTTATCCTAGCTTAGTACTGGTTAAACCCAGGAAGAACCGTCCCGCATAACTGAAAGATTGTTGAGTGGACGTAAAGAATTAAATCAAACAAACAAATCAACAACAACAGAACCACCATCTTAGAACGGACAGCACCCTAAGCCACCGGGGGGCTTAAATGCATTTTACTGGTACCAAATCCTCGCCCTAGATTCTGCTGTTGTTGAAGTACAAGAAATGTTCAGCTCGCATTGAGGCCATCTAACTAATGCAATGTATCATCATGGAGAAACACTCTAATCAAATTAACACACCATGATGAAACAAAGAAAAGGGCTCATGACTCACAGATAATCAGAGCTAAAGAGAGCCTCAAGGTGAGCCACGGTGGGTCCAGCTACAGATACGCTTCAGGCACCAACCCATCGATTAAAGCTTAACGTCGGAGCCGTCATAGAGTCTGAGGCCTGACCCACCGTCGGGCAATTAAAGAGGAAACCATAGCTATAAACCATGATTGGGTTTAAAACTAGGCATGCGGACTGTCGCATGATATCAAGAATATCAATGAGAAAGTGACATCTTCACAATTAGACATCACAAAGGAGAGCAAAGAGGTCAGCCCTTTCCAAGCAGGTAACCACAAGGCATCAATTTACAGACGCGCACGAAAGCATAACAAAAACAAGACAGAAATAAAATAAATGATCCGCAAAAGAAGCACTGCCTTGGAACGCAGTAAGAATATTTTACTGGAGGACTTAAACCGATTTCACGGCGCGCTTAGTTCAGATGTAGATCAAGACACATAGATCTTTTGGTTTGCATGAAAGACCCCTAACTTATCAACGCATCATCTCATAGAACATATAAATCAGTATATAAAAAGGAGATAAAGCAAAGATAAGGACTCAACAGTAAATACAACTGAAAACCGGAGCAAAACAATCCCCCACCATCTCATCAATAGATAAGCCTTTAAGTCAGAACCGTCATAGAGACTGAAGTCCGACCCACCGGCGTGCAATTAAAGAGGAAAGCAAAGTTGCCAACCGTGATTGGGTTGGCCACCAGCATGCAGTCTGTTGCAATATATTAATGCCATAGCCAATCTTTTAATAATGAGAATATATTTTAATGAACTGCGCTGAAAAATTATCAGAGCCAACAATCTTTTCAACTTATACACCAAGTAACCATAGAACTAAGGTTCCGAAAGCCCTTGGCGCAAGAGAGATTTAAGTCCATTTTGGAATTTAGATATCAAATAATAGTATCATCTTACAAAATTTAGAAAAGGTTTTGCGAAGTTTATGATGCCGATAGCCTTGTTTAAGAAGTTTCTGAGTTAACAATTTATTGCGAGTGTTGAAGTCAGCAACATATGGCTAGATGCTCTAGCAAAACGAATGAGTTGAGAGGTGTATAGATTCCATAGGATGTAGAGCAAGGAACATCACCATCTAAAATGGGAAATTGACACATTTGAAAATCAAAGTAGTCACGTTTATCATAAATTTTGGTAGAAACAATAGCATTAGAAATTGACAAATGCAAGTATAAAACCGCGGCTTTGGTATCAGGGGTATTAAATTTATCAAGTTGGAGCTCTGAAGTGCATACCTGACTTACCACATGGTCAATATAAACATTATTAATGTTTAAAATATCGTCCAAATATCCGGATGTAGCGCCAAAAGCATCAATAATATCAGCCTGCTTATCATCAGAAAGAGACTACACAAAGTCCCTCTTACAACAAAACAGGAACAAATCGGCAACCAGGGGAGGTCAACCAGCGCCCACAGGAACCCCAACAAAACTCTGGATTTCAGAATTAATCCATCAAGTAGACCATGAGGGTTGGTAATTTCGATACTATCCTGACAGCTAAGAGTGGTGGCAGTGGCGCCATGTGTTGTTTACAAAAATATCAGGGACTAAGAATCGATAGATCACTTGCGTATTCATATGGGACAATATCAGCTGTTATCGGTTTTATCTGTCCGATTATCTCCCTCGAATATTGACCACTCCTGCAATTTACCTGTTGAAATCTTCGACATCAGTTACACAGAAAAGTATGCAAACCTTTAAATAAATTATTAATAACTAACTTATTATTAAGTTGCCATTGTTTTATAAGTTATCAAAAGAAAATTTAATGTTATATCTTTATAATGATATAAACAAATATAAACTAACTTAATATTTTGTTTTGTCAAATTGCTCATCTTTTTTACTGGTAAGATCCCATTCACTTCTATGTGAACTGAATGAAAATGCCTTGTGTGAGCATTTTATGATCAGAAAATAATCATATAGCAGGATAGGATTAATACACAAGTGATCAATCGATTCGCATAAGCTCAAGTGGAGTGTACAAGTTTATGTTTTACTTAACAAGTGTAAACAAAACATGGCGTCACTGTCACTCTGGGCTGGCAGGCAATAGGAATCTATCATGCGTTTTGTCAGTCTATGATTTTGCCCTCCGTATTTACATGTGCAAGAGAGAACATGGAAGTTACAGCATTATAATGAAGAGGGACTTTCATTAAACCTAATGAATGCGAGACAACGCCCAAATGAGAATTGATATTTTAACCGCAACTCAAACCAATAAACAAATTAAATAAACAAGTAGTATAGCCTCTTAAATTTTGCACTTGATGACTCCAACACGGAATAAGGATTTCCTTAACCCTTAATCTTTAAAGCGCCACCTATAATTTGCAGCGTACGACAATTTCAAATTTTGTCGCTTTTTCAAAAACGACAGATAAGGCATGATATTTCATGAGAATTGTCTGTTTGCAGACAATTCTCATGAAATATCATACCTTATTTTATTCGAAACTTATGAAAGATGTCGCAAAATTTATCGTCTGCTGGAGTCGTGATTGGCGCTATTAGGGTTAATCTGCCACTTCAGACTAGATTTTATCATGGAATCAAACACTATGAACCCTGCTTGGATCAGTCTGATCGGGGACCATATTGTTTGCAATATAGGCTACATGTACCAAAGAAGATAAACTGACGAGAGAGAAGCCGAAAAAAGCCGTGCTTGGTAATTTTGCTTGTTTTGGTCGTCTGCGGATTTTATTGTCTTGTGATTTGAATTTTTCAAAAAAAATCTTACATGGATACCATCAGATACCAAACAGCTTGCATCCATGCTTTCAGGTCTTGTCTAGTTCCAAATTATTTGCAAGGGTTACCAGCAGGGGTCAAAAATTGTCCTTGCCAAAAAAAGAGTTAACCCTTAAAGCGCCAATCACAACAAAAGAGGTCTGATTTTTTTAATCGTCTGCTGAAATATTTTGAAACCTTTTTGAAAAACAGTGTAGATCCAGATCATACTTGTAGGAGCAGTCTGGTCTGGGCACAAACTTGCTACGCCTATGCATACAATATAGTCAAATAAGAGCAAAAATATGCATTAGATGGCTTTAAGCACACAGTATTTTCAGGCGCTTTCGGTGTGAAAGCGTCTAACACAAATGCACCAGAAGGCATTGTAGCTCAATTTCAGAATTTAAACACAGCTTGTCATACCATGCGAACAAATGATTCACATGAAATATCATTCTAGTTTGGTTCCTTGCACATGCAAAAACGTTTTATAAGGACTTCACATACAATGAAACCTGTCTTAAGCGGCCACTCAAAAAGAAGACCAAAACGGGTTTCAAGACCGATTACAGCTTAATGCAGGTCAAAAGTAGCATTCTGCAATACTTTCTACCATTTGTCATTAAGATCGGATGTTTTGTCTATTTTAAGTGGCCTCTTAAGACAGGTTTTACTGAAGTCTTAATGAAAGAGACCCGCAGCAACTTCTTAATGTAAACTGGGAATTAAGCATTTGTAAGGGTAACCAATGAAGTTCTTTCAGTATAAGGGTAATGTGGACTGATTACAATACGCGCAGCTGTGTTTTGAACATTTTGTAGTTAGGATGGTCTTTGGTGCACACTAATTAATGAGAGGTGTAGTTGAATCGAATGTTATTGAAGTTCTGTCTGATATGACCGATTTATCCAAATGCAAGTGAGTATGACCAGTAAATGCCAGAATCTCAGACCAACCCACGGTGCCACAATGAAAGACATTTAACAGCCAGACGATACTAACGACACAATTAAAGTAAAGCAACCAGCTCTGTTTTTCCTTAGCGAGATGGTTGCAAATCTAGCAAGGATAGTAAGTACTGCATTGTATAACAAGGACCAAACACAGAACCCACACAAACAATGGGAGCAACAAAAAAATGAATCTAAAGCAACAGAGCGTTAAACATGGACTTGCTGGCTGGTGTGGGCTAGCTAACTTGCTGGCCGGTGGGCTAGGTACACTGTGTAAATTACACATGATCACTTTGCGTGCGGAACAGACAGCAGTCGAAGCCACTGAGTGTGTGTGTGTGGGGGGGGGGCTTAAAATAGTTTTACTGGTCGAATCTTTGCCCTAGATTCTGCTGTTGCCAAAATACAAAAAACGAATGTTTAGCTCGCATTGACGCTTCCTTATATGCAATGTATCCCTCACAGAGAAACAATCAAATCAAATTAAGATAGTATCGAATAATTTAAATCCCGCTCCATGTTCGTCAGCACCAATATCTTTGACACGTGATGAAGACATAATTTCCCAGTCACCAACGCACATATGTGAACACATTAAATTCTGTTTTGCATACGTTACCATGCATCCAGGATACAAATAATTTCATTGAGACAGCACCAACACGACAACGAATAATTTAAAAGACAGTCACATCTGTGAATAATCGGCAAAGAGGTAAACATTTGCATGTAAGTCCATGCGTTTTGCCGATAGCACCAACCGGTGTTGTGTGCATGGCATGAACTGATCAACATTGGGTCTCTAAATTTCATTAGAACATTGTGACAGCAATGGCGTAGCTAAAACGTTAAAAAGTACGCACACCAAAGTGAGACTACTGGATCAAACAGTGATTCTCTTCAATTGCGTCCCTTTTTATAATGAGGATTTCTCTTCAAGGAAAGAATTGGCTACCAGAGGGAGCGAATTCTTTACTTTAAGAGCAGTTTCCCATAGCATGGAAATCACTTTTGCCACATTAGGGTGACCTCCCTTGAATGTTACTATTTTTAATACGCACGCGCGTAACTGCATAATTGGAGCTATGCCAATGGACAGTTATATAGCGACCATTAAGATATGATGACACCCACGCTAATGGTCTGTTGCTATGCCAAGCACATGCTAAATGCTATGTAACATAATTTTGTATCAGATACATGTACAGTGTAGTATCAAATGCTGCTGAGATTTCCAGCATTACCTTAACAGTGGCATTGACATTCTGAACTTTCATCCGTACAGTTTCCGTCGAATTAAACGGTTAAGAAATAAGAAACTTATAAAAAAAACAGTTTTAATAACAACCTGTGATCGCCGCCATTATGAATGTATAATGATATGCTAATGAGATGCATTAAATCTTATTAATATGCATAAAATCTTTATTTGACAATACAATTACACAATTACTTGTATAAATGATCCTTTAATGTTATATTAGTCATTTATATATCAAAACAGAGTTACAATTATTTTTCAGATCTTATTTATTTCCATATCTAATTAGGAGGCTATGACGCCAGAAACTCAAATATGGCGGCTTCCCTTTAAGAATTAATGACAACTTCAAATGTATACAACTTCTTTAGTTCCTGATAGATTTTGACAAAATTTGCAGCAAACTGAATTAATGGATAAATTCTGTCTTTTAACGCTAATTTTTATTTGGTGTGCGGTTCACTTAGGCGGTAAGCCTTCCGCTCTTTACTCAATATATGAGTAATTCGGCCGAGTTTATACATTGATACGTTCACAAAATAAAGGTGATTACTATAATGCCTTAAATCAACATTACAGAAAGTCATTTGTATATAGATATGTTCCATGGCTATATCAATGATTACATATACTGTCATATTTTCGAAAGCTAGTTTGCATATTTATGATAAGGATGGTTTAAATGTATTGACTGTGCTTGTTCACCCGACAAGATCAAAGCTACCCCGGATGAGGACACTCGACAGGATGAGAAACTAATAATGAACACTTTCGATGAAATTTTTGGAGCATGAGCTAAACAAATCGGTGTGCCCATCACCCAATCAAATGTACCTGTCTGTCTGTATGTATTTATAAACCAACATTAGCCTTTGCGTGTAAAACAATCAATACCAAATCCGTTATATGATATTAGGTTTGTTAAAAACATAAGATATTGTTAACTAATGAAAATGTTTGTGACATGCCCTACACCATCACCTAAGTAGCAAGCTACCCTTTTCCTACGCCCACATTGCGGTTTTGTAATCATACATATAAGCAGAACACACTATGAAATCTCAATGTAAAGAGCATTTTAAAATCAAAGTAGCATTAAGGTTAATAAATACATATGGAAATTTAATTTTAGCGCTCCCACTAACGGGTACATAACAAGTTATTGATTTTATTATTTCTCAGCCGCAACATATGTTGTGGGAACTCAGGAGAATCGTAACATTGAATCGATACTTTTGAGCTCAAAAACATATGTTCAATCCGGTGGATTATAAGTTAATAACAATTTTACGCTTATGCAGTATGTTTACCAGGATTAGAATTAATTATTATTTTGTTTTTTACGTATATGAGAAAGTCCAAGTAGCTGTCCATCAATGGTCACAAGGTGACTATTTAACTTTGACAGTAGCACAACTTTATTGAATACTATATATTTACTTTTCAATTATCTTTTGCACCAAAATGAAATAACATCACATGGGCGCTCAGTGACGGAGTCAGAGGGTCTCGCGAACCCCGCGTATCCCTCTAGCTCTGTCACCGACTTCTACATTTGTACTTAAACAGAAAAACTTGGACAGAAATTCATTTTCTTGGTAATTGACCTAATCCACTGGGAAGAATGCATTCAATGCACTTTGACCTTCATCGTGTATTTATTTCACCTTAAACGCTGATTTACAGGAAGTGATAAATATGGTTTTACTACCATGCGTTATTTTAGTATTGTTGACGGATGGAATAAGTTCTAGAGTTGTGAAAGACAGAGGATCTTACAATGAGGCCGATGGAGACAACAGTAGCAATGTGAAGTTCAGCGTCGATGTAAGTTCGATTATCCATATAATATGACACACGATTTCCAACAATGTGGCATTTTGACAAGTGTAGACTCAGAATAGCCTATGAAGCCTCCTTTTAAGCTTAGAAATTCAAAACGATGTTCGGTTAGTAGCTTAACACTCATAGAATATTGAAGCGACTAGCAAAGGCTCTGATCAGACTGCGCGTATGCGCAGGCTGATCTCAGGCTTTGCTGGTCGCACATACCACATTGTTTGAAATCTCATGTTGCGGTTCATATATTCTTTTATCGTGGGTTGAATTTACGACATTATTGCTTCAAGTTTATCATAACCCATGTCCAAACATTATACATCAACGACCCAATCACACCCTTGACCCCTGTGGTGGGGTCAAAAGGTCAAAACGTTGTTTTCTTCTGAAAGTGGCCATGATGCATTTCAAAAGGAATAAAGCATACAACAATTTGCAAGCAAACAGAGTGCCCCTTACACCCACCCACGATCGACCCATAGGATGGGGTTAAAAGGTCGTAACGTTTTTTTCCTGAATGTGACCATCATGCATATCAAATGAACGGGAATAAAGCATACAGCAACATACAAGCAAAATCTTAGGGAGCGCAGTGGCTCAAGTGGTAGAGTGTTTGACTCGAGACCGAAGGGCCGCGGGTTCGAGCCTCACCGGCGTCACTGCGTTGTGGTCCTTGAGCAAGACACATTTATCCTAGCCTAGTACTGGTTCAATCCAGGAAGAACCGTCCCTATATAACTGAAAGATTGTTGATGGGACGTAAAGAATCAAATCAAACAAACAAACAAACAAGCAAAATCTTTACCCTTACACACATCCTCGATCCTGAGAGTGGATCAAAACATTTTTTTCTGATGATGGCCATGTTGCATATTGAGCATAGGACAAACTTCAGGCACAAAGTTTAACCTAACACAGCCCATGAACATTGGGGTTGGTTAAAAGTTCTAAATCATGTGTGTCATTTTATCTCAGTTTTCACTGTTTACCAAATTATCCATTTACTTTACCCTACAGTAGTACCACGACCTCTAAGTAATGACCCACGATTCACTCAATGCATTTACTGTTACAGTCGCGCTTCAAAGCGTTTTGTGGAAGTATAATTCCAAAGCTATGATCATTATTGTTTGTCAAAATTGACCCGAGACATATGAATATTCAATGACTCAGTCTTCGTGAATCTTCGTAAAAAAGTGCGCTTTAGATTGTTGTACAATTACTAATCTGAATGAAAATAATAACAATTCCCCGATATCCTAGTGGATAGTCGAGTATTTTTACACGTAGCACTCAAAAGATGTGGGTTCGAGTCCAGTAGCATTTAAGTATTTTTTTTATTTTCTTTTTCGATTTGCTAGTTTCTTCGTCTTTATTCTTGATTTTGTGCACAATTGGATATATTTATTTGAATTTTGTATACGTTTATGCAACAAATACACCTCGATGAATAATTTAAATAAGCCTACATGTGATAACTCTTTGCACGCTGAATGCTTTTTGAGACTTTAGTTATCATCTGCTGACATTTAACTTTTTCGATATTTCTTACTGGAACACTATCAGGATGTCAAATCGTCTGTATCCAGATCAGAACCGACGTTCTGTTGGTACTAAACTGGGTCCAAACTATTTGCAAATGTTATCAGCTGACAAGGAAGAGTGGAAAACTTAGGGAATAATTAATACAAAAGCGGCTAAATACATAAGAAAGATGTAAAGCTCATCACAAGATGACGTAAAATATAAGAACAGTATTGACTTAAAAAAGAAAGCAATTTGACAATTAAATAAAAAAAAAGGTTCCTACCAAGTTTCGATCCAGGTATGCTTGATTTGTAAGTAGTCAACTAACCATTAGGCTATCAGACCATTTGCATTAACGAATTGACATTATCTTCATATTCTCTGTAAAAGCGTGACCAAGGTCGGAGTACTCCACGAAAACGCACGAATATCACGAAGATTTTGGCGAAAATTAATCAGTCTAAGGTCAATTTTGGCAGACTATACCTGGCCATATTCATTTGTTTATTTTTTTCAGAGAATGCCATTTTCCAATCTCGAATCTTGTCACAGCATTGCGTGGACACTATGCACAGCAATTGCCGCTATGTAGACTACTTGTTTAAAGATACTATACAATTATTGACGTATGTTGAGGTGGACATGGAGTGTTATTGAACAGTAAACGTCATTTTAACCGATGCGAAGTCAATATGATTTAGTTTACTATTCAATTACGCTCCATGTCTATCGAAACTTAAGTCAACAATTGTTTTATTATATAGTAAATGTATGTCCTGCCATTTTGAACCATTAAAACCATTAACGTTACGGATGGATCATGCGAAATTACTAGACGTTCTGACGTAACTTCCCGTAAGCCATGCAATATTAACTGGTACCGTGAGCTTTTGAACGTCAATTCCGACAAACTATGCGACATGCAGTTATATCAGCGGCAGTGGATAGGCATATGAGCCAATCAGAAGATGTTTATTTATAGATATTATAATAATATACAATTATTGACTTTTGTTGAGGTGGACATGGAGTGTTATTGAACAGCAAACTTCATATTGACCGACGTGGAGCGGAGGTCAATATGATTACGTTTACTGTTCAATAACGCTTCTTGTCTACCGAAACATAAGACTTAGTCAACAATTATTATACCATATTATAATTGTATGTTGTGCATTTCCTACCATTTTGGACCATAAACACCATTGACGTTACGGATGGATCATGCGAAATTACTTGACGTTCTGGCGTCATTTCATATAAGCCATGCAATATTACCTCGTGGCGTGTGCTATGCAACGTCACTTCCAGAAAAACATGTGACATGTAGTTATATCAGAGGCAGTGGATAGGCATATGAGCCAATCAGAAGATGTTTATCTATATATTATACATTCGTGTCGTTCAATACCAGCGGCAATAACCACAAACGTATTGCTTGCTGATACAAAATGTACAAACGCCGTAAATTGACAGTATATCGAATGAGTTACACAATGCATTTTAGTAGTAAATACATGTAGATGTACATGTATCTATTTGCACTGCATTCTTTTTGTAATTAAGTCATGATGAGTTCAAAAGAATAATCTGCTTTGTAAAGAACACTTTTGAGTCAGTACATTATACTCTGATACTTTGGTACTTGGATAATGCCAACCAACTTGGGTCAGGCGAGCCTGAGAATGTGCACAGTCTCACCAGATCCTTCCCCGTCCATTTGTACACATTAATAAACACTGAATAAACATGTATTTTGTAATAAACATGCAGGTTTTGTGATTTTAGGATTACTTGGAGAGATATGGGTACTTGAAGAAAGGTGACCTCATCAGTAATGTCCAACATTCAGAAGATGACCGCAAACATGCTATCAGGTTAGTTATATTATCATTCACTGCAACCTCTGGACGTACTATGTGGCACTAGGGTAAAGTCAGGTAACTTCGAACATCAGGTAAATTCGGACATACATTTGCAAACAGTTGAAATCCAGATGCCGTCTCATTAAGATTTTCAGTGTTTGCTTAGTTAATTAAAATACGAAACAAACAAGGTGGCTGTCCGAATTTAGCTGACCGTCCGAATTCATCCGACTTTACTCTAGTAGATGTTATGGCGGATGGGTTAAAGTTTAAACATTCTAAAAAGGAATGAGTAAGACCAGGAAATACCACAATCACTGAAGAATAATAAAAGTGAAGCAGCAAGCTCTCTTCTTCAGCGAGATGATTGCAAAACTATAGAAAGGATACTTTCGAGTTTAAATGGTTCCCTTTAGGTTAACTTTAATTATCTAAAATAAATTTACGAAGCTATTATATTCTGCCTACTACTGTATTCACAAATTTCTAGGCAACTTTTGTGGAAAGTCAGCCTCAAAATCCAAAATTCAGGAATAACCCTGAATACTATTACCAAATTGCATGTGACTTTTTGTATCGATGCTTTCCCCTTATCACATATAATTCTAATAAACGGTGTTGATGTTTACTTTTAGAATGTTTCAGCAGTTTGCTGGCCTGCCTGATTCCGGTCAATTGAACAGAAAAACAGTAGCTAAGATGAAGGAAAGACGCTGCGGAGTTCCAGATATTGTGGATAATCTCGATCCTAACAAACCTATGGAATATACCTTGAATGGTAAGCCATGGTAACATACACTACTGTTTACGAAACTAACCCTTAATGCGCCAATCACAACAAAAATCGTATGCTTTTCTCGTCTGCTGAAATGTTTAAGAAGCCTCTGTGGCAAACCGTGTGGACCCAGATCAGACTACTCCTATAGGAGCAGTCTGTTCTGTGTCCACGCTGTCTGCTTCTATGCTTAATTTGTCACTAAAGTTAGGTAATTATTTTCAGCAGACGACTTCAGCAGACGACATTTTCAGATGCATTTTTTTCTTGGCGCTTTAAGGGTTAAAATCCACATCAAAAATAGTGAGTATGATCTAGAAATACCACAATAATAAACCGCAGACAAACCTATGGGACAGAGAGGAAGAGCTACACAACAATCACGAGACACCAGGAAGACAAACTAAGCTAAGCAACCAGCAGCACTCTCTTCCCCATCCAGCTATCTATAAAACAATGCAGCGCACAGTATTATCTAAATATGACCCATCTTAAGGCAAATATCAACAAATAATTGGTTATTTGAGATCAATATATCCAAATATCATGTGATAAAAATCGCACCCTTACTGTCAAATCTTCGCACAGGATTTTTTTTTATTACAGTAGTTCGAATGGATACATTAATGTTTCACTACAGACAAACAATCAAATGTAAGGTATGTGTGTTTTATCTCGGGTACGGTATGATACAAAAGCACAGGAACCAACCCACTGATAAAAGGTTTGGTTCTGGCTCATGGTTACGTCTTGGGCACGACTCAGATCACTGCAATACAAAAATAGATACTAGAGTTAACACACGATAAGAGTACAGTAAAACATGTCCTAAGCGACCTCTAAAAAAGAAGACCAAAAATTGGTTTTCAAGATCGATTATCGCTAAATGCAGGTCAAATGTATTGCAGAATGCTCCAAGAGAGCATTCTGCAATACTTTCGACCTTCATTAAGATACTACTTGTCATTATGATCTATGTTTCGTCTATTTTGAGCGGCCGCTGAAGACAGGTTTTACTGTACATTTACGAAATGGACCTACCTTTAGAACTATGAAAGAAACACCTTTAGTTGTTAAATCATGTGAATGCAGTAGCACAACGTGATCAACTATGTACGTCACTTCACTCTGAGTGTGTGCAAAGTATAGCACAGTTTGAACATGTGATAAGAAAGTAAGTGAGTATGATCAGGAATTACCACAATCACACAGCGCAGATCAGCCCACGGCACCGCGAGGAAGAGTCACAGAACATTTACAGTAATAAGACATCCGTAAGCCAATAAAACCAAAACAACCAGCTCTCTCTTCCTCTTCAAGATGATTGCAAAACTAGTAGTGACACAAAGTTATGAACAACAAAACGAAGACAAACACAGAACCCCCACAACTAATGGGAAGCACACCATGATTGCGAAACTAGAATGGACTAAAGTAACACACAGCAAAACATAGAACAATTACAGAACGGACAGCAGCCTAAGCCACTGGTGGGGGTCTTAAATACATTTTACTGGTACCAAATCTTTGCCCTAGATACTGTTGTTGTTAAAACAACAAATTGTTAAGCTCAAATGGAGACTATACTTCAAGCTTACAATAACCATGATTATATTTATTATTAGATGGAAAGTGGAAGGATAAAACAGTCACGTGGAGGATTCAATCTTACTCATCCAAGATACCAGAAAAGAAGCAAAGGTATGTACTCTTTAACTGTGCATGTTGGTCCAGATAGTCCAAACATTTTAGCAGTTTAACCCTTTGTATACTAATGGATTCTTCCTTTTAGGTCTATGCAATAAGATTGGAAAAGTCCATTATACATATATAGGAGTGTCAGGTTATAATTGTATAATAAAATATTGTATTATTTTTTCTGAAGATCTGTTTTACCTTTATAAACAGTGTAGACCCTGATGAAATCTAGCATTATGCTGCATTTCATCTGGGTCTTCACTGTTTTGGAAAGTAATCGTTTCCTGAGTACAACGGGTTAAATAGATGTTCCCATCATGGACCTCTGATTAGTTAATTATATTATATTTGACAGGGAGCACATCTTGGTCTTTAGGGATAGTAACCTGAAAACTGAATCACGAACACACTGCTTAAAGATTCGTATCTACGAGTATATTTATAAAATATCTTGGTCTTTGAGGAAAGCAGCCTGAAAGGTGAATCATGAGAACACTACTTAAAGATTCGTATCTACGAGTATATTTATGAAATATCTTGGTCTTTGAGGAAAGCAGCCTGAAAGGTGAATCATGAGAACACTACTTAAAGATTCGTATCTACGGGTATATTTATGAAATATCTTGGTCTTTGAGGAAAGCAGCCTGAAAGGTGAATCATGAGAACACTACTTAAAGATTCGTATCTACGAGTATATTTATAAAATATCTTGGTCTTTGAGGAAAGCAGCCTGAAAGGTGAATCATGAGAACACTACTTAAAGATTCGTATCTACGGGTATATTTATGAAATATCTTGGTCTTTGAGGAAAGCAGCCTGAAAGGTGAATCATGAGAACACTACTTAAAGATTCGTATCTACGGGTATATTTATGAAATATCTTGGTCTTTGAGGAAAGCAGCCTGAAAGGTGAATCATGAGAACACTACTTAAAGATTCGTATCTACGAGTATATTTATGAAATATCTTGGTCTTTGAGGAAAGCAGCCTGAAAGGTGAATCATGAGAACACTACTTAAAGATTCGTATCTACGGGTATATTTATGAAATATCTTGGTCTTTGAGGAAAGCAGCCTGAAAGGTGAATCATGAGAACACTACTTAAAGATTCGTATCTACGAGTATATTTATAAAATATCTTGGTCTTTGAGGAAAGCAGCCTGAAAGGTGAATCATGAGAACACTACTTAAAGATTCGTATCTACGGGTATATTTATGAAATATCTTTATCTTTGGGGATAGCAACCTGAAAACTAAATCCTAAACACACTACTTAAATATTCGTATAGATGTATGTTTACAAAAAAATCTTGGTCATTGGTGACAGCAACCCGTCAATTAAATCCTAAACACACTACTTAAAGATTCGTATCTACGAGTTTCTTTATGAAATATATTTGTCTTTGAGGATAGCAACCTGACAACTGAATCACTGACACACTACTTAAAGATTCATATGTTCGAGTTTGTGTATGAAATATCTTGGTCTTTGAGGATAGCAACCTGACAACGGAATCATAAACACACTAATTAAAGATTCATATCTACGAGTATGTTTATGAAACCTCTTGGTCACTGAGGATAGCGACCCGACAACTTAATCATAAACACAATACTTACAAATAACCATGCTGAACCTTAAAACGAATTGTACTTTCATGTAAGTAAGTCTACCTGATGCTGATAGTATCAATGTCTGTAATTAAGCATTTTATTTATTATTGTCTTGAACATTTTCAATAGTGCAAATACAAAATATGTAACCAGTGCCCTCCCCCCCACACACAAATAATGGGAGCAACAATAAACTTAGAACGTGTGAGGGTGCTTTAATGTATTTTACTGGCTCAAAACCGTTACCCTAAATGTCATTTTACTAAATCACGATAGAACAGCACAACAAATACAATCGCCACAATAATAGCTCATCCTAAGTTAAGTAACCATCTTTTCACATTAATAAGATGATTATTAGACCAAAAACGGCACAATACAACCACACCACAAAACTAAGACACACAATTGAAGCAGCAACAAACAATGAATTAACGCCAACAGAACCATCGCCTGAGAACAAACATCATCCGTATAGCCACAAGGCTTAAATGTATTTTACTGGCGTCAAATAATTTCTCTAGATTCTGCTGTTGTTAAAACAAACAAATTACTTAGCCCGCATAAAGGCTTCCTAACTATTGCAATGTATCATTACAGAGGAACAATCTTATCAAATTAACACACTATGATGAAACAAAGAAAAGGGCTCATGGCTCACATATAATCATAGCTAAAGAAGGCTCAAGTTGAGCCTCCATGGATCTTCATATTCGCTCCAGTTCGTTAGTTATTAAACTCCTTCTTGTAAATAAATTTGCTTGTATATAAGAATAAATATATCTGCATTGTACATAGTTAACCCAATTAAACCAAGCGTCCTTATGTGGAACATAGGCACACAGTGCAGACCGAGATCAGAAACCGCATAGTGCGGTGTCTGATTAGGATCTTCACTGTTTGTTTACAGAATTTTCCATCATTTTTTGTAGAAAAATGCAAAATTCCACGCAACATCCCTTAATATTGGAAATGGGCTCGTCCAAATGATAAAAGGAGGCAACTCCATTCGGTTTAAATGGGTTAAATGTATGTGTACAGTAAAACATAGACTGGCTCCAGTCCTTAAAATATTTTTTCATCAATGTGTCAATTCATATATTTGGAGCTCGTCTAACTCTGATGGCTCTGTTTTAGAGCTAGTCTAACTCTGTTAAAACAGAGCCATCAGAGAGACTAGCTCCAAATATATGAAATGACACATGATTAAAAATGTTTTAAGGGCTGGAGCCTTAAAACAGAGTCATCATAGATACACTATCAGAGTTAGACTAATTCCAAGTATATGAAATGACACATTAATGAAAACATGTTTAAGGACTGGAGCCAGTCTTCAGTAAAACCCTCATAAATAGACAATATAAATATCTTAAGGACTAACTGTAGCTAAATGAAGGTCAAAGTATTGCAGAATGCCCCCATTCGAGGATTCTGTAGTACTTTTGACCTGCATTAAAGCTGCATAGTCTGTAACTTTTGATATTCTAATTTTGGAAATAAAGTTTCTATTTTTCAAGAATACAGTAAAAAATACTCAAATTCAGGTAAACATTTTACCATTTTCACAATTTTTAACAAATTATATCTATCAAAACAGCAGCATTTATGTTAAAAATCATCTGTCTAGAATTATTGGAGTGGCGTAAATAATTCCTAACTAGAGAAATATCACCTGTTTTTATTAGGTAATTCACAGTTCCATGCAGCTTTCAGCTGTACTGAACATATTTATTGTGAAAGCATAACTTAATTCTATTTTTACAAATGATTTAAAAAGAAAATATTTTTTTCAAAAAATGTTCATAGTTACGAATCAAGCCTCTTTAAGCAATATTCAGTCTTAAAACAATTTTTGGTCTTCTTTTTGAGTGGCCGTTAAAGACAGGTTTTACTGAATTCGCATTATTTGTTCTTACTTTGTTTTAGACAAGCCATCATTAACGCCTTAAAGAGATGGGAGGATAACAGTGGTCTTATTTTCCTCTCTGCGGAAGACGAGGAGAATGCGGACATCAATATTCTCTTTGCTACCGGTGATCATGGTGATAGCAGCGCATTTGATGGTCCAGGTAACTTTCTCAATAATAACCTCGCACCTCTTTTCGATAGACACAAAATGTTCCACCCTCGGTTTTAGAGAAGTATATTTTCGAAGTTTCAATTTGTGAACATACCTGCGACATGAGCTTACCAACAATTTGCAGCCAACAAAGCCTCAGATCAGCCTGCGCTTACGCGCAGTCTGATCAGAGCTTTTGCTAGTCGCTTGAATAGTCTTTGAGTATATAGTTACTGACTGAACATCATTTGGAGTTTCTAAGCTTAAAAGGGGGCTGCATAGGCTCGTCTGAGTCTAAACTTGTCAAAATACCACATTGTCGCGGCTCATATCAATTCTTGTGTCTGTCACCCTTTCAAGCAATTGTGCATATCATTTGTGGGTAAGAACTAGGGTCGTTACCATTGACCTTACTCTTCAAATGCTAGTAGCCTGAGTATGAAGTGAACAGTAAATTGCTTTTAACCATGTTTAACCCCTCCAAGGATTTTTTGTAATGGCTGTTCCAAGGCGGTGCTTCTTTTGTGGATCCTTTTTGATATCTATGTTTCTCGTTTGTTTTTATTATACTGTCTTGTAATGTTTCTTGCAACCTTGTGATTGCCTGCTGGGAAAGGATTGACCCTCCTGCAATTCCTGCTCTCCCCAAATGTCTTTTTAAAGGATGGCGTCTGTAAATTCGTGGTATCTTTTGCCTAAGATTCTGTTCTCGTCATTGCAATTGAAATTGTTCGATACTGCACAAAGATGGGCACAAAAAGATGCGAAACATTAAAAATTGCTAAACTTATTGTGCATAGTATATATTGTATATATATTTTATTTTCAATTACTCAACAAAGTGAGGCCATCAGTCCACAGAACCGTTATTTATTTACTGAATGGTTATATTCTTAAGCTTTTATACTATTTGTATAGATGGCTCGTTGGTCTAGGGGTATGATTCTCGCTTTGGGTGCGAGAGGTCCCGGGTTCAAATCCCGGACGAGCCCATGATTATTTTTACTTTGGGATAAACTTAAAATATAGACGTTCTACTGAAAATCATTTATCATCAAGTAGATTCCATTTCAGAAATTCATCATTATCCAACCCCTAAACAGGTAGCCTTGGTAAACATTGAAGACTCAGATGAAATGCAGCATTGTGCTATGATTAAAACAATCTTCATGGACATAATTATTATAAGAATAGCGAGGCTTGTCGAGAATATAAGAATCTATCATGAGTGTGAGGGTAGGATAGGAAAATCCGTCCCGAGGATCACCGAGGGACGGATTATCCTACCCTCACATGATTTCTTGCTCACCACTGTATTTATTTATTTATTTATTCATTTATTTCAAAACAAGCTTCCAGAAGTCCCTAAATGCGCTAAAATGCAATTTCACATGATGAAGTTACTTGACGTCGTGAGTATGACTCAAGTGCGTAATAAAAAAAAAATAGTCACATTCAAGGGAGATCACCTTATGTGGTAAAAGTGATTTTCCATACCAAAAGGAACTGCTCTTTAAGGAAAGAATTCGCTCCCCTGGGAGCAAATTCTTTCCCTATTTTGAAAGGGGACACAATTGAAGAAAAACACTGCTTGTTACAGTAGTCTCCACTTGATCGCCATGCAAACATAAGACCTCTGATCCCACTAGATAGTTGTATATGCATGTTCATTTCACAAAATAGGAATTTATTTCCTCTTCTTTTTCCGCATTAACCCATTTAAGCTGAATGGAGTATTTCCCACTTCTATCAATTGGACCAGTCCATTTCCGTATTTAGGGTTGTAGGGTGGTATTTTTCATTTTTATTCAAATTTAAAACGAAACTTCTGTAAGCAAACGGTGGATTGCATTGTTTGCCGATGTCCCACAAAAAGGATGCTAGGCTTATATGGTTTAAACGGGTTGCTGAAGATTTTATTTATAAAATATAATGTTAAAATGCTCAGTTCTGTTAATGTAATTGTTATTTTACTATTATTATTATTATTATTATTATTATTATTATTATTATTATTATTATTTTATGTCAGTTTGCTAGTTTATCAAATTTATATGTTTTCAGGTGGTATACTAGCTCACGCCTTTTCACCTGAGAATGGTGGGACCCACTTTGATGATGATGAAGATTGGACTTATCATAATAATAGAGGTACAGAGTTTGAACTCACTGCTACACATGAACTGGGGCATGCGCTGGGACTAAGCCATACCGTAGTATTTGGTTATGTGATGGTTCCTTTCTACCAATCTTATAGACGAGGTTTTCAGCTTCACGCTGATGATATAGCAGGGATACAGCATCTCTATGGTAGGTTTAACTTGCGTTGAGTCAATACATGAGATTTGAATACTTATCGCATGGCAAAAATGGAAGGTACAGACGAGTCAGAAAATTTGCTGCTTGCATCAGCAATGTACAAAATAGTAAAAAGGCTTAGAACGAACCTTAGACTTTTAGCCAAACTAGCTAGCTAGGTGTGCTTGTTTAATGATAAACTTTCTGCATTTTCGATAAACACCAAAATCGCATGGTAGGCCTATTAGTTAGATCTGGATGAAACAATTATTGCAAATTATAAATTATTCTTTATAACCCCAAAACGGGAAATACAGATAAGTGGCTTGTTATGTTGTTGTTTTTTAAATTATTTGTGCTGTGGGTTAGCTGTAATATGTTTCTGGCTATATATTCACTTACTCTTAAGATTTTCATTGAATCAAAATTATTTTACATTTGGCTATTGTTGCTTTTACTATGCTTTTTCGTTTCTCATGTAAATATGTATTGCAATTGGTGGTATTCATCTCACACATATGCATAATTTATGTTTGGTTTTATCAAATGAATAGGGCCTCCAAAGAAATCTAATGAAATTCCTGATATTGTGGAGCCACCTACTAAAGCTACAACACAGACACCTGTAATCCCCATAGACACAACAATATGTTCTGCAAGATTCAATGCAATCACAAGAGGTAAGCAGCTACTTGTATTTTACCAGCTTTTTCTTCTTATATGCATGTTTGAACATACACTACTATTCAAGAAATCTATCAGCTCTAGCAGTATATTGTTGAGTAATAATTCACTGTTTGGAGGTCAGTTGTAAAGTAGATCAAATCACGAGCATGTAGCGCGAGCGATTTATCTTCGTACAACTGACAGACAAACAGTGAATTATTATTCAACAATTCACATACAAGCTTAAGAACTGGTCTATTTCGATTCTAACACACAATACACGACGATAACACATTTGAAGTCTTCAGCTTCTTCCGAATTTCCGCAATTGCACTGGAGAGTTTCCGCCAATAGTTGGACTTTGTCGCATACGTTCTCATGTATTTGTAACGTCTTTCAAGCGTAAAAACGATATTACACCTTCTAACGCCATGGCTGACGTCATTTTGCAGTAACAAATGAAGTCAACTTCGCGCGTTTTCCTCGCGCTTTCAAAACTGTAAATTATTGTTTGATACATCACGGCTTTTCATTTACTCTATAGGCGAGGTGTGTTAGAATTGCAATTTGGTCATTACAGTTTTCATCGCTCATTAGACAATCGTAAGGATTTTTTTTTCAAATTTAAGACACAAATGGAAATGTTTTTTTCTAAAGGCTATCTGCAATTTTAACGTGTTACTACATTTTAGGCTAAATTAAAAAAAAAGTTTGAAGGTTATCCATTTAGTGATGGATGTATTCAAATGTAATATGCTTGTATTATGTTTAAAAACTATAAAAATTGAGATATTTTTTATAGAAATATTTTCTTATCTATCAGTTTAAACATATGTTTTGGGCAAACACAAGAACCGTCACACTGAGACGTTTCTTTTGAATATCCATAACATATGTTTTGGTTGAGAAATAAGAAAACAATTATTATTATGCACTCTTATCTGAAGGAATGGATCTAGATTAGATCATGAAATAAAGTATGTGTAATATTTCATTTGAGCCAATGACTATTGCTATATTCTTTTTCCAGGGCCAGAGGGCTTTATTCATCTGTTTATTGGATCTTATATCTACAAATTACAAGAAGCATGCCCTCCAAATGAAAGTTGTATCATACCTGGATATCCTCAGCCAATCAAGACTGTGTACAAACGAGCCCCTAGGAACATCGGTGCTGCAGCGTTTATACCAGATGAAAGACAATGGACATATTTCTTTAAAGGTTACAAAATTAATCTTGTTTAGGCCATAAACTTCTAAAATATTTTTTTTGATTTTATCTGCCGACTCTTATATTATTTGTTTTGTTGAACTTTTTTTAAATATATTTTTGAGGTTCTGTCTGTGTATTTTTAGAGATGATTGTCCTGTCCAGATTTTTAGGAAAATTATGAAATATTTAAAGATTTAATACAGACGGTTGGTTAATACCTTTCTAGTTTTACTGTTTGTTCTGGAGATATTAAAAGAATAAAAAAAAGCTGAAAATGACCAGTTAAAAAAATCTCTGAAAATGACCAGCTTTTTTTTCGTCCCCTACCCCATATCTGGAAAAAGTTCATGTAAATCAACTAATACAAAATGGCCTTAAATAAATACCAGTGATTATGGCAAGACATACCATAATCACAGAGCATCCATTTTTAACATACTTGGAAATGTAGTAATTTATATTGTGTTTGCTTGTTCAGTTTATTAAAGGTATCAAACTTTATTTTCTATGCATTAACATTTAATTGGCCTTGAGAGTGGTGTTGAGGTCTGAACAGGTAAGTGAGTTTGGTCAGTAAATGCCACAATCACACACTGCAGACCAACCCACGGCATCGTAAGGAAGAGTAACATTACAATAACAGTCACATGACATAAAAAGGTAATTGAACTATAGCTACCAGCTCTCACGCTCTCTCTCTTTTACGGAGTGAGGCGATTGCAAAACTATAAATGACAATTAGAACTACACAACAATACAAGGACCAACCACAAAACCCAACAAAACAATGAATCTGAAAAGAAGATGTTAATAAATCATAAAAAAACATGTTTGATCGCTAGTAATGCATAAACTTAGTTTGATGCTTGAAAACTTTGGAGAAAACTTCAATTTTGGAGTACATCTAATGACACGTACAAACATGAGAGCAAAGGTTTACATCATTTAATTATGTGCACTTCTATGCACGTTACAGACAGGGCTTAATGATTTATATTTGAAGTCGTGTAAGCGTCCAATAATCGCAGGAAGAAACGTGTTAATATACTTGAAAACTGTTGAATGGACTATTTACTCTCAATACAAACAGATTATACCAATTTGAACCAGCACTCAAGTTTTTTGTACTATTTTAAATTCGGAAGTTTTTGCCAGGGTTTATTTTCGCGAAACTTCGCGGATGCGGTGTTTCGCGAAAATAAAACCCTCGCGAAATGCCAAAACTCTTTGTCCTTAACTGATGTAGGTAAATCATGCCAAAGTCGCGAATTTTTTACTTGCCAAATATGTTTTCTGACATTATTCACGAAAATTTCCGAATTTACAGTAATTGCATTGACAAACAAATTACTTTTTGTTTGATTTGATTCTTGACGTCCTAGTCAACAATTTTTCAGTTTTTCGGCATGAGTCTTTCTAGGTTGAACCAATACTAATCAAGGATTAGTGTGTCATGCTCATGGACACAACACAGTGACGGCATTGAGGCTCGAACATGCGGCCCTGTGGTCTGGAATCAAGCACTCAACCACTGAGGCACTGCGTTCCCCGACAAACACAAGTGAGTATGGTCAGGAAATGCCACAATCACGAATCACAAACAAAACCATAGCACAGAGAGGAAGAGACATTTACGAAAGAAATTCAATTTTTGGAATATCCATGGAATCATGAATATTTCAGGTCTCTTGCAAAGTAAGTGAAGCCTGACGGGCTTCACGTAAACTTTGCAAGTGATCCGAAGTGTTCATGATTCCATGAACCTTCAAACAATTAAATTTATTGCTTACATTTACCTCTTGATTACAGATATTTAAGATATAAAAAATATCTTTAATTAAGGAATTAAAACAGCTTTGTATTTAAAGTATAATCATATTCACGGTTTAATCGGTGTGTAAAACGGAAAAGCGGAACAGCCAGTGTAAACACCGATAGCCAATTGAGCAAACAAGAAGCTTGTTTTGCACATGCGACTCAGGTGTAGCTCGATATCAATCACAACACCAGTGTCACATCCGGCGAATGAATTCGATGTTCTAAGTGAATTGCACGGCAAGTGAGTTTGGCAGCTGTCAATCAAATTTTGCGTAATTCATGAAGCAATGAACGGTACGCAACAGTTCAATGTTTTGATGAGTGGTGTAGCTGATTCATTTATACCAGACCAAATCCGATTCCACTGTCCAATACTTGTTTTACTTAAATTTCTGCGCCCGTCAACTAAATTGTTTAAGCGCAAAATACGTAACTATGAACGAGCTGATTTTACCCAATTTCGTGAAAATTTGATAACATTTAATCTCATGGAAAAGCTAGTTACAGAAAATATCGATGATAACGTTGTATGTATACAAGAAGCCCTAGATGTTGCTTGTGAAAATTCCGTTACAAGCAAAATAGTTACAATAAGGCCTGACGAGCCACCATGGATAACTTGCCATATTAAAAATCTCATCCGAAAACGAAAACGCGCTTTCAGGAAATTCAAAAAAACATCCAATCAGTCATTATGGGAAAAATTTAAGGCCCTGAGAAATAAGGTCGTCAATGAAATTAGATTGTCAAAAACGAATTACTTCGACAAGCTTGAAGATATCTTATCTAAAGAAAATGTCAACTCTAAATTATTTTGGAAAACGTCCAAACAAATACTCGGTGTAAGTAAAACATCTCATACAAGACCAACATTGAAGCTCGACAATAAATTTGCTGAGAATAATGCTGATAAGGCTAATATGTTAAACGAATATTTCAGTTCCCAGTCTGTTGTTAATGATATAAATAAAACGTTGCCTCCACGCACGGATACTAATAATGAGCTCAACTCCATAACTATATCAGAACAAGAAGTTAAAGATGTCTTAGATAATTTAAATGTAACTAAGGCATGTGGCCCCGACCTTATAAGTCCTCGCTTACTGAAGGAAGGCGCGTCTGTGTTGTCTAAGCCTTTAGCAATGGTATTTAATCGCTCATTATTACAAGGTTATTTCCCCTCAAATTGGAAAGACGCCAACGTCACCGCTATCCACAAAAAAGAAGATAAATCGGTTCCTTCAAATTATAGGCCAATATCCTTACTTAGCCAATTGGGGAAAGTCATGGAAAGGTGTGTGCACAAACATATTTTCAACTACATTAGTGAAAATAGTCTTCTCACCCCCTTTCAGTCCGGATTCATTCAAGGCGATTCAACTACTTTCCAGTTATTACACACATATCACTCATTTTTAGAAGCAGTTGACAGTGGTAAAGAAGTGCGTGTTGTTTTCTGTGACATCAGCAAGGCTTTTGACAGAGTATGGCACAAAGGTCTATTACATAAACTAGCCTGCATGGGTATTTCTGGATCTCTTCTCCAATGGTTCCAAAGTTATCTCTCAAACCGTAGGCAGCGCGTTGTTCTGAATGGGGTAGAATCTAATTGGGCCGACGTTTTAGCAGGAGTTCCCCAGAGCTCCATTCTTGGTCCCTTGCTTTTTTTGATTTACATTAATGATATTGTAAATAACATTCGATCATCAATACGTCTTTTTGCAAACGACACAAGTATATACATTATCATTGACGACCCACAAACTGCAGCTTTTATTCTTAATTCTGATCTTGATACTATCAATGTCTGGGCCAATGATTGGCTAGTAGACTTTAATCCAACAAAAACGACTTCTCTTCTTATATCTCGCAGACAGCTCCCAATTGCCCATCCTCCACTAGAAATGAACAATGTTATCTTGAACGAAACCACCTCTCACAGACATTTAGGACTTACTTTCTCTAATACATGTAACTGGTCAGATCACATCCAAAGAGTGACCGATACAGCATGGTCAAGATTAAATCTTATGAGAGCTCTCAAGTTTAAGGTCAATAGACAAGCACTAGAAAAAATGTACTTCGCATTCATACGTCCCTTGCTTGAGTATAGTGACTCAGTTTGGGACAACTGTTCCAATGAAGCAAAAGACAGCTTGATTCTATCCATCACGAGGCAGCTAGAATAATCACAGGAGGCACCAAGGTCTGTAGCCTTGAAAAACTTCTGGCTGATCTAGGATGGGATTCATTGCAAGAACGTCGCACCAAACATAAGCTCGTGATATTTTATAAAATCATAAATAACCTTACACCAAATTACTTGCAGAAATTTGTACCCCCTCTTGTTCAGGATGGTAATCCTTATAGACTTCGGAATTCTAGCGATATTCGCACTATTCATACTAACACAAATTTGTTTTATAACTCGTTTTATCCCTCAACAATTAGAGAATGGAATAACTTAGCACAAGAAATAAAAGATGCCAGCTCTGTAGCGTCTTTCAAATACCAACTCAACAGAGAAACAAGGAATCGTGCACCCCCTAAGTATTACTCAGCTGGTTCAAGAAAAGGGCAAATTCTCCATGCAAGATTACGCATGCAATGTAGCTCACTAAATGCCGATCTCTATCGTAAAAATATAATACCTAGCCCGTCTTGCTCATGTGGTGGTTTTGAGAGTGCATACCATTTCTTCTATATTTGTCCTCAATTAACAGCAGTACGTGAAAGGTATCTGGGTGATGTCCTTAGAAACCACACTACGCATGAGCTCCTTTGCGGCAAACCGGAGTTTACAAATGATGAAAATGTATCACTATTTCTTAAAGTCCAAGATTTTATAATTAAGTCAAAAAGATTTGAAAAATAGGCCCACCAGACTATATACTTGTAAACCAATGTATTATACTTGTCCAGGCCTGAGCTATGATGTTTAGTCTCGTTAAACCTTGTCTATCTTCCAAAGTGTACTGAAGGAATACGGTCAACATACTTTTTTCTTTCCTCCTTTCAACTTTTATAACTCTATCTTTCCCATTTCAAATATGAAAAAGACTCTCTTGCACCCACTCTTACGATTTCCAACTAATGTTGTGCAAATAAATACGCAGTTTAATAACTCTCCATCTCCCTCTCATTGCCCTCTCTCTCTCTCTCTCTCTCTCTCTCTCTCTCTCTCTCTCTCGTTTTCCTAAAATAAATATCTTTCTCATTTGTTTTCTTTACATATTCTACCTGTAGCGCTAGTTGATTATTCTTTGTAATGTTTCTATACTATTCACATATGCTGTATATACATTTTGTGTCAGGAAATGGCTTACATATAAGCTTAAAGCTTACTGTCAGATCCTGAAAATATTAACATTGTATATATTTGTCTACATGCAAATTATCTGAATAAAATATTGTTTAAACCAATGAACGGTTGCACAAATCTAAAGATTTATTAAAGGATTGCTTCTAAAATGTTAATATTAGAACATAGACCTACATAGAAACAAGCATGAATGTAAACATAAAACACAATATTATGGAATATTTATATTTTTGAAGCAAGCCTTAAATGAATCTTTAGATTTTTGCAACCGTTTATAGCCCTATGAAAAACATAAATTTGATTGACAGCTGCCAAGCTCACTCGCAGGTGCAAGACGCTTCGAACATCGAATTCATTCGCCAGAAGTGACACTGGAGATGTGATTGACACCAAGCCACACCTGAATCCAAGGCGGCCAATCACGTGGTCAGCATGATTAGGTTCACGGATTTCCTTAACCAGTAAAATCATTCGTAACTTTCGTAATACTAAGTCGAATTTCATGCAGTAAAGTGCAATAAACCCTCCTATTTTTCTGCACAAGACTGTGTCAAGGTTTTCCTCATTTTGCTGTAGTGTCCCAGATTACTTCGACCAGCTGAAGTAAAAACGGATAATTCTCCGCGATTGGGTACACACTTCAGTTGGTCGAGGTAATCAGGAAAACTGCAATTAACCCAGGAGAAACTTTTACACAGTGTTGTACAAGAAAATATTAGGGGGGGGCGTTCACTTTACTGCATGAAATTTGACTCAGTATAGGGAAAGTTATGAACAATTTTCCTTACCTATGATGTCCGATTACTAGTTCGTAAAGTCCGTGAACCCAACCAGGCAGACCACGTGATTGGCCACCTTGTGAGTCGCACGTGCAAAACAAACCTCTTGTTTGCCACATTGGCTGTCCATGTTCACACTAGCTGTTCCGCTTTTCCGCTTAACACTCAAACAAAACCGTAAATACGATTACAAAATCAATACAAACCTGTTTTTTCCTAAATTATAAATGATTTCTATAAATTAGATATTTATAATAAAATATAAATATGAGCAATAAATTCGATTTTTGGTCTGTTCATGGAATCATGAATACTTGGGTCTCTTGCAAAGTAAGTGAAGCCCTTCACTTACTTTGCAAGAGACCTGAAGTATTAATGAATACATGAACATTAAACAAATCGAATTCATTTCTTAAGTAAATGAATAATAACAGAGTGTAAATACTGCAGAATGCTTCCATGGAGCAATCTGCAATACTTTTGACCTGCATTAAGCGGTAATTTATCTTGAAAACCATTTTCTGTATTTTTGAGAGTGGCCGTTTTACACGGATTTTACTGTATATCTACTTGTCATTTTTAAAGTTTGGACTTTCATGACATTTACTAGTGGTGCTCTTGCATTGTTAATGAGCCCTTAATTTAAACATGTATAGCTATTCACTACTGTTATATGTCTGAAACTTCATCCACTGCTATACGTTGTTGTGTACATATGCAGATGCTCATCTGAGCCATCTTTAGGCGATATCAGCTGTGCTTCTTACATAACTAAATAAAGCCCCGTTCTCACTGTCCCGGTTTAAGGTGCCGGTTCACCCCGGTTTGATGATCCGGGATGAACCGTGATGAACCGTGTCACAACCGTGGCGGCACCGTGGACAACCTTGGAGATCCGGGATGAACCGTGTTGAACCGTGTTAAACCGGCTCATGTCCCCGGTTGTTTTAAAATGTTTAAAACAACCGGGACTCACCGGGAG
Source organism: Loripinus fragilis (assembly GCA_964019695.1). Taxonomy (NCBI): domain Eukaryota; kingdom Metazoa; phylum Mollusca; class Bivalvia; order Lucinida; family Lucinidae; genus Loripinus; species Loripinus fragilis. The sequence continues at coordinate 5,633,216 of OZ026525.1, forward strand.
TGACCGGGAAGGCTGTCAAATACCGTGGTAAACCGGGAAGACGCCGGGAGCAACCGTGTCTCCACCGGGACGGCGTCGGGGCGATACCGGCGTACTCCGGGAACATCCGTGTCTCCACCGTGATAAACCGTGCGGTTCCACTGCCTATGTATATGTAATAAAATGCAAAGTAAAAATGAAAAGTCACTCCTGCTGCACCTAAAATGAGAGTGGATTCATCCAAATGATAAGGATGGGAGAGTCCATTCGTCACAAGTTGGTTAAATTGTCAGCAGTATAAATGTGCTCATTTACAAAGCTTATGAATAAATGCACTTATAGTTACTGAAGAGTCAAGCATATATGAGCCACGACATGAGATCTCCAACAATGTGGTAGTTGCCATTAGCAAAGCCAAAGATCAGCCTGCGCCTAGGCGCAGTCTGATCAGAGCCTTTGCTAGTCGCTTGATAATTCTATGACTGTTAAGCTACTGACCGAACAACTTTACAGCTTAATTGGGGACTGCACAGGCTTGTCTGAGTCTACACTTCTCAAAATATCACATTGTTTGAAATCACATGCCCTGCTCAAAGTGTTTATATATTTTTACGAAAAAGCAAGACAATCTGGGCCTAAAATTACAATGTATCCTTAAAGTTAAGGAGTACTTAAGTGAAGTATTGAATTTCCAGGATGCGAAAAATAACGTTTCCAAACTAATTAAAACCAAAATAGTTTCATTTTTTCTTTAGATCACAATGCTATCTTTGACCATGAGTACTGCATCGGTCTTGGCGATTTATTAAGCATTTAATGTACATGCTGAAGTATCAAGACTTAAACTAAGTCTTCCTTAACTTTAAGGAGGCATTGTAATTCTGGACCCAGATCAACAACATTTAAACCTCGTCGTAAGAAAACAGGTCTGCTTCTGCTTATTTGTCATGCAAATGAGCTGCGAGGTTACTTGGCAATTTTGCTTTCGCTACACAGATCATGATTCCTCTAGTAACTCGTATATGGCTGTGCAGTTTGTTTGTTTGCTTTGATTCTTTACGGCCCATCAACAATCTTTCAGTTATATAGGGACGGGTCTTCCTGGGTTGAACCAGTACTAAGCTAGGATTAATGTTCTTGCTCAAGGGCACAACGCAGTGACGCCGGTGAGGCTCGAACCCGCGGCCCTTCGGTCTCGAGTCAAGCACTCTACCACTGTGCTCCCTAAGGCTGTGCAGTCCAATTTGTGTCATAACTGTTATGCGATAGAGACAGAAGAAAACTGATGTTACTCCACGTTTTTATCCTGGTTTTATAGTGTAGAGTGGCACCGGGACGCAACCGTGGCCCTACCGGCATGTAGCCGTGGCGCAACCGGCAGTTACCGGGACATCACCGTAAACAACCTGGGTAACACCGGGGTATACCGGCACGAACCGTGGCTCCACCTTGCTGCACCGTAAATGCTCCGTGGTGAACCGGGGATCAACCGGCGTCTTGCTTTCTTGAGAACCGGGGCTATACCGGGGTACATTGTAACGTCGGCACAGTGAGAACGCAATTTATTTTTTATGAAATGTGTCCCGGTGCATCACGGTATACCGGCTGTCCTGCATCGGGATGAACCGTGGCTACACCGGCACAGTGAGAATGGGGCTTTAGCTAACGTTATACATTGTTGTGTATTTCTTACAGGCAGGTCTTTATGGAGATTCACTGGTTATAAGCTGGACCAAGGTTATCCCAAAAGGTTCAACAAAACAATAATGCCATATAAACCCACCGCTGCATATATCCATAAAAATCAGTTCGCTGATTATCAGCTCTATTTATTTGCGGTAAGTCTTCTTTTTAGTCTTACTAGAGAATAGTATTTATTCTCTGATGAAGTTGTTCTCTTGAGCATTACAATCAAAAGGGGAGCTCAGTGGTAGAGTGCTTGACTCGAGACCGAAGGGTCGCGGGTTCGAGCCTCACCGGCGTCACAGTGTTGTGTCCTTGAGCAAGCCACATTGATCCTTGCTAAGTACTGGTTCCACTGAGGAAGATTTCTTCATGTGATCTACTCACCTTCGTGCTGATGGTTTCCATTTCCATTCACTTCCCTTAAGCAACCCGCTACTACAACTAACTCCATGTACCGTTACATCTATGTCACGTCACGTATATGCATGAGCACACACATGCCTCAGTGCACTTGCCATATAGTCGTTGACGTTGTAGGCATATTACTTAATATTTTCTATATATATTATTTAAGGTATCTACATTTATTTAGTAATTATGGATGAGATTTAGGACTAGCTAAGTTTACTTACTATTTTGATAAGATGAAGTTTTGATATTTCGATATTTTGTAATGGAATTGAAGGAGGTGTTCGATTGGCATATTTTCACAAATCCGTACTCATATCAATACATTTTGTACTGTATGTCATTTTCCATGCTTTTCACCATTTCATACAGTGAGCATACATACAATCAACATTGAGCATGTTGGTTGTATATCTATTCCATTGTCAGGGCACTTGCAACATAGCCGTTGAGCAGCCGAGTTGAAGACTTTGCTTTACTGCTTGACTTTGTAGACATATTACTTAATATATTCTATACACATTTTTGATTCACCATAAATATCACCATTAAATAAATTTTCCTTTTTAAAGGAGGGCTTGCCTAGTCTAAGACAGCATGTGCACCTTGTATGTTGGAAACACTTCCAATTTTGGTTATTTTTTTTACACTGCACTATAACCACGTCATAGACGAACATCAACAATAGTTATTGAGTGGGTCGGTTATATACTCTTCTGGCAAAAGAAAGACACAATCAGTTATCTAAAGCGGCACCTAGCGCCATACACTGAAGGACTTTAAAAACGGAAAAAATGAAATTAATAAAATTTACTTATTTTTAATGTATCATTTTTTTATTTTTGGCAACAGTTAACATCAACATGTCAGCAAAACATGTTTTTAACTTCATGCCAAAATAATAAATAATTTTAGGACAACAGTCTATCAAATAGCAATACCCTTAGATTCTCAAGTAGCAATTTGAAATGTGTCTAGAAATCAGACGTGATTTAAAGTATTTGCATTAAAACATTTTTTATTAAGAATCTGGATACAAAATACCCTCGAAGCTCTATTTTTTGTCTGGAACTGACGATAACCAACCAGAACTCATATCGCCGATGCAAATATCGTTGATACACTCGACGTAAGCTGCCGTCAGACGGTCTTAACGTTGGGTCGTCATTTTTGATTTACCAGACCTGAGTCGATATTTAACTGTCCCTGTAGCCTGATAACGATCTCTGAGGCGCTGTATAGTTGATAGCCTTTTCCAAAGGCCTAGAACTTTTAAATAGTCATTTCATTTTTTCCATATATAAACATATTCCTACTTTGTTGCTAGTCTATAGGCTGGTGCTAAGTTCTGATAATCATACAACTCCACTGAAGACAATTGCATTTATAGACTAGCCATGAACATAACCACTTGGGAAAGAAAAAAAAATACTATTACAATATTTTACGTTCCTGCTATAGTAACTAAAGTTCTATTCGAACATCGATAGTCGCTACTATAGTGATGTCACTGATCCTACTAAAGATCAAGGGTGGGTCAGAGCACCGTTACTCTAGTAGCTTGTCTGGTTCCTACCTCTAGACCTATCTAGCAAGATGGATTCAAGATCTATCAATAGCTTTAAAATGTTTTTTATTTACAAAATAAATCCTTGATGTGTTCTATTTGCGGTCCCTCTTATTCGTAATTGTTAATTAAAGTAGGCTGTGCAGTTTATGCACACCCTTTTTGTCTACGATGGAGAATTTCGATGGGGCATACAGGGCTAGTCACTTTGTTTACTTGACAACTAACTAAAAGGTTGCAACTGTAGCCCTTCGGGTGTAAACGTGTGCACGCATCCATCAGGTAATAACTTTAGTAGGAACTTTAGTCGAAGTGGGTCAATATCATTCCAAATGCGCCAAATCGTTCATGTCCGGACGAGTGTGGAATGATTAATAAAGTTATAAAACTAAAGCTACATTCTTCTATACATGTTTATATACATGCTACAAGGCAAAGAGACCCAGAAGTGTATGCTACACGCCATGATCCCAAAATATCTCCTCATACCAAATTTGGAATTCCTCCCTCAAATTATATACAGATATGCTCTGGGCTCGACCTTGCTAGAACTGAAACCAGATGTCAAGGTCACAGTGACCTGGAAATAGTTGGTGACTTGCCAGGACCCAAGATGTATCTACATGTACATACCAAATATGCAACTGCTACCATGAATAATATAGGCGATCTGCTGTGGGTGCATTTTTCAAGTCCTGACTCCTGAGATCAAGGTCACAGTGGCTGAAAACAGTGAGCGACATTCTATGATCCCAACATATATCCACACATTCAATTTGGGGGTTAATATGTCATATAATTTTAGACATGCTCTTAACACTATGTTTTGCTTGATGTCGGTGAGTTGTCTTGTCGGTGAATTGTTTTGTTCCCATACACACGACCGTCATGCTAACAGTATGTTATATAAATAGACAACCAGGTCACTATTCCAAAACAAATGCTTGAGGCGAGAGCGCCACAAGCAAATATATCATCATTGCTTATAGTATCTTGTTGAAGTTTTTCCAGATTTGAACAACCCTGACCAGTGACAATAGTGTTGAAACAAGTTTTCTTGTGCTGAAAACAGAACTGGTGTAATTGATTGAAAATCTAATTTAAAAGTGTAATTGATTGAACTAGTTCTGGCAGCTTGCTTGCGAATTGGCATGATTAGTGTATACACCAGTAGCTGGTATACTGAACATGATCCATGCATTTAATATCCAAGACACTCATAAGAAAATGTACTATAACGTAGTCTAACCTGTCCTGAGAACATGGTTACAGGCTTCTTCCTGACCTGATTATATTTCTCTTTCAGGGCAAACATTTCTGGGAAATGAATATTTATAATGATATGCCAACAACTAGTTTTATGAAGGTACGCCAGTACTGGACCCGTATGCCAAGCAGTCCTGATGCTATGGTACAAACAAGAGATGGATTTATTTATGTGTTCAAAGGCAAATAGTAAGTGTCAAAATGTTACATAGAATCAACGAAAATTACAATTTCTCCTTAAAGTTAAGTATTGCTATTTCAACATTTTTAAAATGTTAAATAAATTGCCAGGCTCAGTGCATTACAAATGGTCAAAGAAAACATCAATTTCGATTTTTAAGAAGTTTAAAATGATAATTTTGTATTTTAAAAACAATACTTAACTATGGCAGTACTTAACTTTAAAGAGACATTGAAATTTTGGTCTCATAAATGTATCAACTAATTTATGTCGCTTTATCTAAAATATTTATTTATTAGTAACGACAATTGGTTCCTGATCAGTTAAAAAATATCTATTATAAAAAAGTGAGATTTTCTTTAGCTCTGACGGTCTCTTAGTTGAGAGCTTTTGTCTTTGTTTTATCACAGTCGGGGGATGATTCGAAAATTCTGATCCTGGCGTGATATCGCTGTAGCCAGCTGTGCAACATGCGTGCAAAATGCTCCAAATTATAATATATTCTTTATCTATACACCGCTCTGACAAGTTTTATGTAAGTTGGCGCCATGAAACCGGTTTAAGCCCTCCAGTAAAACACTTTTACAGACCGTTCCAAGGCGGTACTTTTTTGTGGATAATTTGTATTATTTATGTCTTGTGTGTTTCATGCTTTCACGTCTGTCCATTGCTGCTTTGTGGTCACCTGCTGGGAAAGGGCTGACCTCTTTGCTCTTGTTTGTGATGTTCAATTGCGTTTTTGTCACTTTCCCATGTGGTTTCCTGGGTCAGGTGTGGTACTTGATGGTATCGTTTCCTGATCTTTGCCACATTTCTTACTTTGAAGGAATGACCAGAAATCTACCCTAAATTAGCCATACCCTCACTGACCTATCAAGCAGACTATGCATAATACAGACCTCACAATTTAGACAATAGCAGTCTCAGCAATTCGTTTTATGGCTGCTCAATGTTCATCCATAAGCCAATATGGCCTGTACATATGGCGCACTTTCAATATGATCTGGGTTTCCTATGCCCTTTAATGTATAGCTATGCAACTGTCAGCTATAATCAAATTTTGGACCACTTGAAGTTTTGACCGGTCCATACTGCCGTAATAACGGCGGTATGAACGGTAATGAACTGACTTTTGTCTGAAGCAATTACAAATTGTCTGTATTGTCGGAGACTGATAGTAATCCACATAAGAAAAAGTTAAACGAGTCTCAAATTAGGTCCATTCGGAGGCACAAAAATTTGCATGTGTATATCTAAAAATAAAACCCAATCAATTGTCCAAAGGTGCACTCTATCGTATATAAAGCAATATGGTATTTAATTGAGCACAAAACATCCATCTGAAACCAATAACAAATTTGAAAATTCTTAATTTAAATTAATCGTTTTTTGTTTTTTTGTAAAAAATAAAACTTTTTACAAGATTCCAATTAAGAGAAAGATATTTTGTAAATAAAATAATATTGGTCTTAAATATTTTGCTGATATCACGTTTGGCATGTTTTTAATCCAAAATGATGGACAAAATTAGAATATTCATGGAAATGAAAATTCTGCAGTGTATTCAAAATGACGTATTTGTCAATTTCAATGACATTATAAGAATTGCGCATTGAGCTTTAAATATTGAATCGACACAACCTTTCGCCATTCTAACATTTTACTGGCCATTATAAGTAATAAAAGGTAAAATACAATGCAGTTTTATTTTGTGGTTTTAAAGATGCCAGGCTTGAAAGATTTAGATTCAAATATTATTATAATTCTATTACATAAAAACAGGCCAGTGGTATGGGAATGGGCCATATATAATGTGCTGTAATTATTAAACGAAACAGTACAGCGAGAAACTATTAGCATCGTTATGTTATAAAGGTAATACTAAAAGCTAGATTTTTTCGAATGGTGCGTAATATGCCTCTCAAAAATATCTCTGGAGAAAGCTACAAGTAAAGACCAGAACTTTTGGAACATCCCTCGTATATTAATTAATTGGACTATTTCCCTGTAGTGATAATAAGTTATGAAAGTAAGTAAGGTTGCAAAGATCGGGAATCGATACAATCAAGTACCACACCTGACCCAGGATACCAATGGGAAAGTGATAAACTCACAGAAGACACCACAAACGAGAGCCAAGAGGTCAGCCCTTTCCCAGCAGGTGACCACGAAGCACATATAAACAGACGCGCACAAAACATAGCAAACACAAGACAGAACAAAAACATAAAAGATCCACAAAAGAAGTACCGCCTTGGAACGGTCAGTAAAATATTTTACTGGAGGGCTTAAACCGGTTTAACGGCGCCAACCTCACCCTTAATTCAGATGTGGATCAAGACACATAGATATTTGGTTTGCATGAAAGACCCCTAACTTATCAATGCATCATCTCCTAAAACATATAAATCAAGATATAACAAGGAGATAAAGCAAGGATAAGGACTCAACAGTAAATTAAACTGAATACCGGAGCAAAAGAAATCCAACAGGTAAACCCCGGTGGGCCCGACAAACAGCCAAAGCATCAGGCCCCTACCATCTCATCAATAGATAAGTCTTTAAGTCGGAACCATCATAGAGTCTGAAGTCCGACCCACCGGCGTGCAATTAAAGAGGAAAGCAAAGTTGCCAACTGTGATTGGGTTGACTACCAAGCATGCAGTCTGTTGCAATACATTAATGTCATAGCCAATCTTTTTATAATGGGAAATTATTTTAATGAACTGCGCTGAAAAATTATTAGAGCCAACAATCTTCTTCAACTTATACACCAAGTCACCATAGAAATCAGGTTCCGAAAGTCCTTGGCGCAAGAGAGATTTAAGTCCAACTTGGAATTTAGAAATCAAATCAAATGAAGCCTCCATGCGAGCTAAATAAATTGTATGATTAATTTGGCCAGTAAAATTAATTCAAACCTCAATTGGCTTCGGCTGCTGCCTATTCTAAAGCGAAGGTTCTGTTGTTGTTTATTCATTGTTGCTCCTATTTGCAACCATCTGGCTGGGGAAGAGAGAGCTGAGAGAGAATTGATCAGGAAAAGAAGATTTTCCAATGATTATTTTGAATTTATAAACTAAATTACAATAAAATACTGGCTCTGATATCTCCTGTTGCAGAAGTGTTTAAACCAATATTGTATTTATTAGTCAACTCTTAGTGAATCTGATTAAGTTTAGAAAATAATTTACTAAGTTCATGCTACTAATAGCCTTGTTTTGGTAACTTAGCAGTCAACAGTTTAAAACAATATCATCATTTTATAGTTTCCTATCTAAAGCTGTAGCTATTTTAAATGAATGCAATTTTCTTGTCCTGAATCTGTAATTTCCATACACAATGTATATTTTCTGATAATGAAACGGATTTGACTTTTGTTCTAGGAGATGATGCATTTAGAAGTTAGGGGTCTTTCATACAAACCAAACATCTATGTGCCTTGATCCACATCTCAACTAAGAGTGAGGTTGGTGCACCGTTAAACTGGTTTAAGCCCTCCAGTAAAACATTTTTACTGACCCTTCAAAGGCGGTGCTTCTTTTGTGGATCATTTATGTTATTTATGTCTTTTTTTGTTATGCTTTCATGTACGTCTGATTGTTGATGCCTTGTGGTCGCCTGCTAGGAAAGGGCTGACATCTTGGCTCGCGTTTGTGATGTCTAATTGTGACGTTGTCACTTTCCTATTGGTATCCTGGGTCAGGTGTGGTGATTGATTGTATCGATTCCTGGTCTTTGCCCTCTTTCTTACTTTCAAACACTTCACTCAGATGTCTGAATTTGATAGAAGATTATATTTGATACATGTCGCCAGGTAATGTTTGAAAGCAGTGCTAAAATCTATCTGGATTTCCTCTGTATAGAAAGCATCGAACTAATCTGGGAAAATGGAACCTTCAGAATAGAGAGGTTTTGAAGTTATAACCTGAGACCCTTCATTATATACAATGGACTATGCTGAATATAATGTGCGTAGATTTATAGAATATTCCATTGACCGGAAAAGGGTTAATATTTTATATTCATTTCAGCTACAGTAAATACGATCATCTACGAGACCTTATGGTAAGAAAGAGACGTAAAGCACCAGCTTGGCTTGGAGGGATATGCAGATACGCCCCACGATGATGCAGGCATAAAACTCTTGTATAGATGTTGACGGCTGGGAACATATCATAGCAGGATCAGACAGATCTTCAAACATATCACAAAAACATAATTGAGCCATGACACGTGATTTCCAACAATGTAGCATTTTGACAAGTGTAGACTCAGACGAGCCTGTGCAGCCTCCTTTTAAGCATAGAAACTCCAAATGATGTTCAGTCGGTAGCTAAACACTCATAGAATATTCAAGCGACTAGCAAAGGCTCTGATCAGACTGCGCATATGCGCAGGCTGATCTGAGGCTTTGCTAGTCGCACATACCACATTGTTGGAAATCTCATATCACAAAAACAATTTCATCTTGCTTCTTCATTATCACAAAATCAAACCATAATAACCATAAAAATCGGAAAGGTAGACCTGATGAAACAGTGCAACGTTAACTGAACCTGTTATTGAAAGGGCAGTCAGATCAGGATTTTCACTGTTCTCCATTATATCACACCATGCCTCAGATGTGTTCCGAAGAAATGGGTCCGAATATATATGGTGTGTACGGTGGTCATAACCTCTTTTTAAGACAGAACTGTGTGATTGGTTTCGGTATTATTGTCTACGTGCCGGGGCCCAGAGACTATATGTATCTTATGTTGTTTGGTCAATCAGAAGCATCCCCAAGTCTAAACGTCTCAAATGGGTTTAGCTAATCAGAGAAATTAGCTTACTGTTGTAGTAAAGATGGTGGATTAGTATGTTACTTTCATTTAATAAACATTGATTATGTATTATGAAAACCTAATAGAACTACACATTTGCCTTTGCCAAATTAAAGAAATAACCTAGCTCATGAAATTGTGTAACAAGGGCTGGGTATGCGAGTCTTGTCAGAACCTTCACTGCTTGCAAAGCGTAGGCATGAGGATCAATGCAAAAATGCAGACCTATAGCCCCCACTAACTAGCTCAGAATGCATGTTTTACTCTTTTCTTTAAGGATACCGATAAACAGGTACTTTGACAAACTGTATAGACCCAGATATAAGGCAGCATTTCATCAGGGTTCGCACTGTTTGCTAAGATAAACACAATCTTTAGGGACATAAATACGTCATCGTTTAGAAATTTGGACATGTGAGCCCTTAAACACAAAATGGACTATCCAGAGCTTATTGTTTGAATGCGTTTGAGAAAACCAATCAGAATTAAAAGGTTTAAAGAATGAGTTTACACATGAGAAAAAACTGTCTTCGAGGTTTCCAACAGAGTGATTTTCAAGCTGGTCTGTTCACATACCCACGAAGACAGGTTTTTCTCGCGTCGAGGCCCATATGATAATTACAAGCATCACACATGCTGACCCCAATTGTTCTTGAAAAGGCACTTTGCCAATAAAGAGGAAATAGCATGTTTTGTGGTCATGTTTCTTTATCTTGCAAAATATAATAAACTCCCCTTGGTTAATAGTTATCCTTTAATGTGCATTCCAATGTATTTGTGAGATTCCTGCCACTAAAGGAAATGAAAAAAAAAGAAATCCATAGATAATAGGTAAGGTGTTTCACATATGGTTCTGCGTTGTATGTTAAAAACTCAGCGCTGTAGATTAAAATGTAAGATATGGACTTCCTTCATAAACATACATTGAGGGATCACATACGACTGCAAAATTCATACAATGAAAAGACGAGCCACATACCAATTTAGACAGGAAACAAAGACGATATTGCTGAATATACTCAACAAAGCCTTAAACAAAGCAAATAACCATTAAACGGGTATAACCTTTTTGCTTCTGCTATAAGCGAAATAATAACAGCTCTTTATCAACTTTTCAAAACGATAAATTACCACAAAAGCAAAATATTTAGGCTAGCACACATTGACAAGCATATACATGCATTAATTTCATTCTAATAGGCCATGGCAGGAATCACAGAGATAGGTACGTTGTTGCATGCGCGGCTTGGTAGTTTCGTGATTTTTCAGGGATCTGGACCACAATTGCTAAGGAACTCTACATTTTTGTGATTTTTCAGGCGGGGTCGGGATCCCCTGTCCCCCCTCTTGATCGGACATGCCCATTTACTAAGATGTACACGTTTGCATGGTGCGATATTTTGTGTTAGTTTATGATACGTGTATGACATTAATTACTTTTAAACATTATAAAACAACCAATAAAGTCACTGTGTTGCATATCACCTATTAATTAAATGATGAAGTAGAACACTTGTTTTATCACATTCTCTGGTTAATAATGTATGTATAAGTACAGATACAACCTTCAAGAATAACGTTATACAAGAAATATCTTAAAAATGTATACGACGAAGTGAAAGATGACGCGACATGAAAATTAAAAAAAAACATCTAATTGTTTGGTTTTTCATGGTTGGCGGAGATACTTTGTTTTGTTTTGTTTTTTGCCTAGCGTCCTTTTTATGGGAAATCCGCAAATAGTGCAGAGCCAGATCAGAGGCCACAGAACTTGGCGTCTGATCAGGTTATACACCCTTGTTAACCTGACGTACTTTTAAAAAGTTGCATGAAATTGAAAGTTACCGCCCAATAAAAGTAAGTAATTGTGCAAAGATCAGGAATCGATACAATCAAGTACAACACCTGACCCAAGATACCAATGGGAAAGTCAAAAACTCACAGTAGACACCACAAACGAGAGCCAAGAGGTCAGCCCTTTCCCAGCAGGTGACCACAAAGCACATATAAACAGACGTGCACGCCCATTAAACCTTAAATTTGAAATGGATGCGTCCAATTGATTAAGGTGGGAAATTCGCTATGGCATAAATTAGTTATTGTCCTTGGATTGCCTAAATTTCACCATTTTTTCTGTCCTAAGCCATAACAAGGTAACCAACGGATATAATTTCATGAAACTTATGCTGAATATATATGACCATGATGTGGCTATGTATGTAAAAAAAGTTTGCGGTGTCTTGAGTTAAAGCATATTTATTGCCCTTTTGGTTGCCTAAATTTCAAAGATATTTTTCGTCCCCAACCATAACTTGGTAACAAATGGATAGATTTTCATTTAACTAATACTGAATATATTACCATAGTGAGGTTTAACACGTGAAGTTTTACTGGGTTTCATTAGATATAGTGGAGTTATTGCCCTTTGATTGCCTAAATTTCAATGATTTGTTCTGTCCTCAGTCAGTATAACTAGGTAACCGATGGATGAAATTTCACAAAACTTTTACTGCATATATATGACCGTGGTGTGGTTATGCATAAAATGTTTCATGAGGGTGTCATCAGTTATAGAGGAGTTATTGCCCTTTGATTGCCTACATTTAAGGATTTTTTAACTCCCCGGCCATTAGTAAGTAAGCAATGGCTGGAATCTCATGAAACTTAAACTGAGTATATATGACCATGGTGTGGTTATACATACGAATGTTTGTCAGGATATCTTAAGTAACATATGAGTTATTGCCCTTTGATTGCTTAAATTAAATAATTTATTCCATTCTTAACCATAACTAAGTATGCTTATGATCGAACTTCATGAATTTTATTCTGATTTATTCCAGAAACCTTGAAACTGGTTTAGCCCTCAAGTAAATATGTTATACTGGCCGTTCCAAACCTGTATTTCTTTTGTGGATCATTTATGTTATTTATGTCTTGTGTTTGTCATGCTTTCACGTCTGTTCATTGCTGCCTTGTGGTCACCTGCTGGGAAAGGGCTGACCTCTTGGCTCTTGTTTGTGAAGTCTAATTGTGATATTGTCACTTTCCCATGTGGTATCCTGGGTCAGGTGTGGTACTTAATTGTATTGATTCCGGATCTTGGCCATTTTTCTTAACATTATTCCATCCTCAATCTCACATAATTTCGGCGGGGATTTCAATTCGTTTTCGAATTTCCTTGTTTCAGCAGCGATGGGCCTAACCCTACGTCCACTTAAATCCGTTTGTTTATTCTTTGTCTTTTAAAAATTGCATTTTCTGCTTATCTTAATTTTTAAAATTATTTCCATTTCATTTTATGATTAATTTTTCTATTTAATCCTTTACTTGTTTCTTTTTACTTACCACTAGAAAATGACCCATGCAAGCGCGGATGCTGGGGGGGTCTTTTTTGCAAATAATGAAAAAAGTTTTAAAATGGCATGTATCCTCATATATACCAAAACGGGAGCAACTATTAGCATTCAATATTTAAGAACATGATACTCATTAACAGAATTCTGACATAGCAAACTGAACATAGATATTGACAATACCAATGCAAATGCAAAGTTTGATCAAAATGGCAATAAACTTTGTATATTTCAATTTATACCACCTTTACCAACTTTAGCATGAAATATCTCGTAGTGTGCAATGTCTACACTGATGTAGGTGGTATAAAATAGTTATACCATGTTTGTCCACCTGTACGTAAGATAATCCACTCGCTAAAGCTCGTGGATTATCTCCACGTACAGGCGGACAAACCATGGTATAACTATTACGTGTATGAAACGAAATCCTTTTATGAAACGGTCATAACTTTTAGATGACCGTATATGAGCCGTGACATTAAATTTCCAACAATGTGGTATGTGCGACCAGCAAAGCCTCAGATCAGCCTGCGCATACGAGCCTTTGCTAGTTTCTTGAATATTCTATGACTGTTAAGATACTGACTGAACACCATTGGAGTTTCAAAGCTTAAAAGGAGGCTGCAGAGGCTCGTCTGAATCTACACTATACATACATACAATAACCATACATAACCATAGATTGCATATACTCTGAAATGACCAATCGTTGCAGCCTTTCTTGGTAGAAGTTGGGAGAATATGAAAACGTGGATGGATATCGTCCATTATCACCAGTTAATAAAGAAGGCCTTACCCTATCAAAATTGATGGGAAATTATGGAGTCAAAAACAGAATTGTATCCAATAATCTCAAAAACGAAAAAAGTAAAAGAAGCCTAGATCGAAGTTATCAATGAGGGCAATATCTGAATATATGAATAACTCAGTGTAGAACAAATGCTTGTAAATATACCGTTTCAGAGTTTTTGAGCGCAAAGGGTTCCTTTAGTAGAATAGATGAGACGTTCATATGTTTAATGCTCAAAAAAGTAGTTAATTTCATTCACAAATACGACAATGTAGTAATACTTCTACATGAAAATTCGAAGTGTCTTCTACTAATTAAAATTTGATTTAATTTTATTCAGTAATACAATAACCTAAGACACAGGCCCTAGTTATTTCATATAAATATTCATATCACACTCTGAACAGGAAAGTGTACCTTTGTAATGAACGACCATAGAAAACTCACAGAATTCTGTGCATGACGACGTCATCTAAGCGCGCCAATGGTAGGAAGACTTGCTCGCATGCACTGCGATTTTCATCACATTGTTGGAATGTTTTAATTCGCCCCATTCGTCCCTCAACACGATATGCATGTAATAAACAGTAACTGATTTTAGTTGGCATATATCGTGACGATGTGGCCTACAAAATTGGCATATCTTCGGGGCGAGGCCTTAAACTGTTATAGAATGTCATCTTGGACTTATCGTGGTGTCACGGTAGGCTAACGTGCGACTGACGTTACGTTTGGAAGCGTTCAAACAACAGGCTTAGCAGAGCTTATGTAGGAAGGTCAGTAAATATGCATCTGTTCGCTACAATGTGGTGTGTTTGAATAATGGCAAACTGTCTCAAAAGTAATTATTTATTTTTATTTACTTAAATATTTTCATACTGGAACGTCACGAAAAAGGAAACAAACAAACAAACAAATTGTTTTACCTTTTAGGCAGGTGTTTTCAAAGACAGGCATTAAGGCTAATTCTTCTCTGCGGACTATAATAAACAGGTATTTTATTGGATAATCTATAAAACTTTTAAATGGATACATACAATAAACCCAGGATGGTCCGTTGTACATATAGATGGGTCACAGGTTATTATTTCCAAAATAAATATATGCGTCACTGAAGATCGATTTCATCTAAGCAAACAGTGCAGATTCACATAATATGCCACATGCATGTAATGTGACATTTCATCTTGGTTTCCATTGTTTGTCAAAGTAGCCGTAAAGGGGATTTCGGTCTTTAAGGGTTAACTCTCAAAGCGCCAACCACGACTGTAGCAGACGACAAACTTTGTGACATCTTTCCTAATTTTTGAAAAAAATATGGAATGATATAGCATGGGAATCGTAGACGATTCCCATGAAATGTCATGCCTCACTTGTTATTTCTGAAAAAGCGGCAAAATTTGAGATTGTCGTCTGCTGCAAATTATAGATTCCAGTCTTCAAAATATACAATCTTTCGCTTCTCTTGGCGAAACAAACATATTTGTTATAAACCCTTTTCATACTTATGTTTTATCCCATTTAGGGGATCTCTTTAAAATAATGTATTTGTGTCCCTGGCGGTTACTTTCATCTCATCAAACAGTGCAGATCATTGTGAAATACCCATTGTGTTGCATTTCATCAAGGTCTTCACTGTTTACAGGTATCCAGATTGAAAATGGTTAAAATGTAAAAGGTAGGCCGCCAATATATGGACCAGTTGACAAAAATAAAGTTGAAATAATTCAGATGGCGGACTATGTTCTATTATGTTATATACTTAATTACTAAAGAAACCTGACACATACTATATTTTAATAGAAAATAAATACGATGCACACTTGTCTTTCCATTGCGGAACTTGAACAAAGGTAGACTAAGATGCAATGAGATTATTTGAAAAGATAAACATATTTCAGACGTCAGCTATCAAAAGGTCACGTAACCCGTAAAATCATTTTTTGCAAAAACAAAGAAATCACGCAAAATTCACCAGAGACAGCTTTAATGTGTTTCTTTGTTATTTCATTGATATCTTCTGGGCATTCAAATAAAGCATGCGTGCATTGTTTAACCCAAAAGCCTATTTTCATTTTCTTAACGTCCATTTTACGCTATCAGCGTTTAGTGAGCTTTTAGAAAACACTGTCACTTTATCAACTCTTTTCACTTTGTATGATGTTTGAAATACATTTTGACAATGTTTCGGTCCTTTTGAACTCTGTAGCTGCCGCCTTAGTTCATGTAGCTACGCCAAGCATTACAATCACATGCTGATATGTGTATACTGCAAAGCTAGAAATTCATACACGATTAAAGTAAAGTGTAGCAAATTTTAACTATAATAAAGTAGACAGCACACACTAAACCGTGACATACCTTACAAAGAAAAAAAAACGGTTATTATCCATAGTTTACGTTGTTTCTTAATTGACGTTAAATTTGGTTTATTCCGCTTTTACCCTTTAACGTGACGCGAATCATATGTTCTGATTCTTGAAAATATATTCTCTTACAATGATTGGTTGACTCCAAGTCATTTAAGTTTATAGAAATTGCTTAAACAAAGGAAAAAAAAAACATTGGTAGTGACTTTGCATACATGAAAAAAGTTTTCAAAAACATATCTAGACATACACTCCAGTGGCAAAAGTGATAAAAACGATATTTTTGACGTTGTGACGTCATGGTCTATAGTTGATAAATATATTTTTCCGAAGAATACTTTCTAATGTCTTGTTATTCAAATAAGCATATGCGCTTAGCTCTATGCTTTGTTATTAACGAGTTTGAAGCAAGTAAAAAGTGTCAGGTTTCTTTAGTAGTTAAGTATATTTAACAAAGTCTATAGTGTACAGTAAAACCTGACAGTGTGTAAAACTGCCACAACATATGTTAAAATTGATTGGTAAGAAGAAAAATACAAATTTACGCTGAGAAAGTTTGCTTAACTAGACATATTCTTAAAGACAAATGGTAGCTTAATGAAGATCGAAAGTATTGCAGAATGCTCAGAATGCATTAAGCGATAATTGGTCTTGAAAATCAATTTGTGTTTTTTAGAGTGTCCGTTTTACACAAGTTTTACTGCATAGATTAAAATAAATAATACATTAAAAAATGTCAAGATCTTCCACATCAGCCAGTTCATGATAAAACCAGCCTAATGGCATGAGAAGACTGTCTGTGAGATGTGCGCCATTTTCTTTGTTTTATCACAGTTGAATAATGTGATTTGATTATATCTCTGTGAAGATACATTGAATAAGTTAGTAAGCCTCTATGTATAGGTTATAGATCATATATTACAATTCTAAAGGAATTAAGTGGGAACGAGAGCATCGAGTGAACCACTTAATTCCTTTATAATTGTAATATATGATCTATGACCTACTTATACTTTTCTTCTCTTTTTCATGACTGCGCCTTTGGAAATGGTCGCATTGACCAGTTCACGGATTTACTTAATGATTTACTTTATAGATATTACATATATTGACAAAAATACGTGATTAAGTTGGCCAAAAAAAATGTATGTGCAAACTAATTTGTTGTGAAGCACAGGAAGGGGCGGAGTAAACTATAAGCGAGCTTAACACTATTGGGTTTTAACATCATCAGAATCTAGGGCGATAATTTGACCAGTAAAATATATTTTGAAAAGTCTCCACTGCTCAAATTGGCTACGGCTGCTGTCCGTTCTAAGGTGGCGATCCTGCTTTTGTAAGTTCATTGAAATTTTGTACAGATGTGTGTAGGATTTGTGTTTGGTCATGGTTTAGTGATGCAATTATCTCGCTTAGGAAGTTTATCTTAATTGCATTCTTGCTTTATGTGTGCCTATTTTGTTTGTGTCATAATGTATACACTGAACCAAAGTCATAAGTGCCACCTTACTTTTTTGCGCCTGTTCAGAGAGTAAAAATCGCTCTTACAAAATTTAAATTTATAGAAAATTCAAGGCTATGGTAGATCTTGCACAACCGAAGTCCGAGTAAAGGTACCCTCATTTCAAAAAGTCACACTTTTAGTATATTCTTCAGATATGTTATCCATTTTTATCTTAATTTGTTTGCAGCTGTGATATAAGATGAAAAAGAATAAAAAGTTGTGTGACAATTTTCTCTTCTACATTAACATAAAAACAGCCACTTGCAGTAGCTTAAGCTTTAACCATGCAATTTGCATACAAATTTTGCATGGCTCTGTACGCTTTACTATCTGCGGCACGACATTGAAATTTTCAGCGATTATTCATTATGAATAAGCGTCATTGTTCTACTTAAAAATATAAAAAAAAAAACTTTTACCTATGCCATTTAAATCAATTTTAAAGTTTCAAGTTGAAACCGGAAATGAACACCAGTCTTGAACAAATTGTCGTTAGAAAATGGGCTGATCAAGATGTAATATGTTTGTTTAAACATGTTCACATGAAATAAAACACATACAATGATTTTAGTATGTGCAGCTGATGATTTCGAAAATATCGGAAAATGCGGAAAATTAGCTTTTAGAAAAATAAATCTATCATAAGCAAAAATTCAAGTGCTTGATGTTTTTTTGCGGCGGCTTATCATTTAGAACCTAAATTTTATGTAAATTTTCGCCAATCAGAAGTATTCTTAAATTGTAATATTCATCACACCAGCTAGAAAACAATGCCCTCATTGGTTAATAATCAGACTGACCACGCGATCTTAATATAGATGCAATTTAACTTGAAAATTTCCATGTAAATGGCCGAGAACCAGTCTGTGCACTAGTCCTAACAATGAACATTGATCTTGAATATAGGTCAACTCCCGCTGTACAGCATTTCTAATTTGCTTTACTACCATTCTTTGCATGCCTTGCTTAATTGCACATAGTAAATAAGTGCAATATAAGATAACTCACTATATCCTAAAGGACTTTAACAACATTATATAAAGCAAATCTTTGTATTTTTTATTCAAGCCATTATGGTTTCCCGTATCAAATGCGTTACACGATTATAGTCTGTTTCATAAATTTCGACAATATGCAGTGATTTTTTTACCTGCGCGCCCTGGGTCTTAGACGCATGCTTCTCACAAAGGACGCATGATTTTAAACCATGAGAGTCCCGCAGGATGCATTAAAATTGTGGCGAAAAGTCTGCATTTAGTATTTGCAACTTTCGTTTTGAGTGTGTGTTTTTTTTAACTTGCGCACCTTGTCTTGAATAATATTGGTAAAAACCGGTACTGAAAAAACTCCCCAACAGTATAGCGATCATTCCTTCCCTTGGGAAACACGTGTTTTCAAATATGACCCGCTGTAGGGGAGTTTACCGGTAAAAGCCAGTACCGGACTATTGGTAAAAACCAGTGCCGATAAACCAGTACCAACCCGAAATGAAACATTTGCATAATGCGTTTTACCCGCAAGTTTAAACACCCTGCTTCGAGCAAATACCAATAGAATGGTTAAAGTATTACTGCAGGCTCACGAAGTACGGAGACTGTACTGTGCACAGATGATAAAAGAAAAATTAATATGGTATGTCCAAAGGCTCAAATGCAGTAGCTTCCAGCACTACACTTGTAGGCATGCAGAGTTAGATGAACACGGGCTAATGACCTGGGCTCTAAAAATATATGAAAACAAAAGCGAGACAAAAGTCTCACTCTTGGCAAAAGATGATAATATGATTAAATTAAGGAAATATACTGTCTGGAACTGAATTTTTTATTAATAAGAAAGTCAGGTAGGTTTTTATATCTTTATTATTTTACTTGACAAAGTAAATTAAGTTTGATCTTTATTATAGTATAAATAAGTATGCCAGTGTTTTGCTTCCCAAATCGGCTTCTATGAATGGCCGGATTCGTATGGATACACAAAATTTATAATTTAAAGTGGATCCTGTATGGGATGCAGAACTTCGAGTTTGGGATGCAAAGAATTTTGGCCCAGTGGGTCCCGGGACTCATGGAAACAAATTTGTAAAAAAATCACTGATAAGTCTAGTCTATTTCTAAAACAAATATAACAAGTGTATTTAATGCATTACATTATATACAAGGGTGTAAAATTCATCGCGAATTAGAGAGTAACCTCGGGGTTCAGGCGAGTTAATACGTGCAAAGCTTGCTCTGACCGGCAAATGCATGTTCTTCCAACGACAGTGTAGCTATCGGCAGAGTCTCTCTTTAATCAGACAACATGGTGCGTTATAAATAGACAGCAAAAAACCCACGTTATAATGTCTATTAATAGCGCCTAACAAGATACATCTTTGTGAAAAAAGATGTATCTTAAAAAAGAGGTTATAATAGGGATGGATATTTAATGTAAATAATGGCACATAATTTCCTACAATTTGAATGTGTCGGCAACCCACAATCCTACACTTAGACTCAGATCAACCTCCGCAGCTGTACATGTATCAGCGTATTTTGCTATTTCCTTTAGGAAGATGACAAGCACAAGCTCTAGTATCTTTAACTACATGTATGTCAGACGAACATGTATCATATAAGGCTAACGTCCCGGGGCTAACTTGCAAACAGCCAGCACCAAATCTCGGGCCACTATGGGCCCGCCAGCAAAACGCTTTTCAGGTGGTGTTTTTCTGGCCGGCCGAGAGTAGCCGGATTTTACGTGCTTACTGGGAGCTAGTCGATCAGTTTTTGAGTCTACATGTATTTATTCCCCGACCCCGGCTATGGCGAGGTGCCACAGGAAATAGAAAGGTTATAGGAGTTAGTCCCACACAAAAGCGATTTGGTATATCAGCATTTTTCTGTAAATAGAGACATTCATAATATGTAAATAGAGTGGTGAAAGTGTAAACCATTTAAGACTTGAAATCTACTCCAAGTTGAGATTTGAGACGGGCAGAATCTAGCCTATGTGACAACAACAGCAACAATAAGGCATGTTTTTTCCGGGTTTTCAGTTTATATCAGTACATACATTTATCGTCAAAATCTCCCGTTTTCTTAAAAACATTAGGACTAATAACATTGTTCCCTAGCCTTTGCTGGTGAAGTGCCTACGATTTGGAACGATTCAGATGCATATCGCTCAGCGAAAAGAGCACCAAGCAAAAGAGAGACCAGAAACATAGCACAACTTCCAAATTCGCTGGTTTTAGACGGAACATCCTTTTCCAGCATGCAAAGACAGGGAGTATAAGGGGATTTCGTCACCTAGTTGTGTTAAAATTGTTAGTATTTGAGAGCCGCCGAATATCTTTTTTAAAGATATTTCTTGTTTCAATTCGGCTAGACGGGTTTGTAATCACCTGTACTTCTATTTGATAAAAACGGCAATCAAAACGCTTTTATTATTCAAAAAGTTGATTTTTGCATTTTTGAACCCAAATATTGTGAAGTGATAAAAAACTCTTCCAAAGCACCGCTTGACAAAAACACAAAAGACACACCGCAAACCGCAAATTGACATCCAGGTGTTATATCAATTCTCGTGAACTCGGGAGTGTAGATTAATTTGTGTGTGTGTTTGCGATCAACATTTGAAATGTCTACAGGTGTAAATTTTTCACAGGTTTCATAGTTTCATAGTTTGTATCTTTCCTTTGCATTTTACATGTAAACACGGTTCGTTTTTAAGCATACTGTCAGCTCATGCAAGAACGCCTCGATAAGGCCAAATAAAAACACCTGTGTTTTGGGTAACCCGACCCTACCTAAATTTACTGATGAAACCTAGAATTATTTCTAAGGTTTTCTGGAAAAAATATAATTTTGATGCATTTTGAAAGGCGAATTCGCAGTGGAGATTCAGCTGTTTTCTTTGTTTTTTGTTTGTCAGATTATATTCTACAGAGCGGAGAGGATTCTTAGCAAGCCACCATCGGCCCGCCAGTGAAACGTCATTTCAATGGTGTTTCACTGGCGGGCCGATGATGGCGTGAATTTCCAGGGGAGGTTCTGACCCCCTGTCCCTCTCTGGATCCGCGAGTGATCAAAAAGCGACCCATAAAATGGATACCAGAGATTTGCTAATTATTAACAATGTTTAAAAGATATCTGGAACGTTTTTACGAGGCATAAAGCAAAAGCAAGACTGATTTAGTAGGTTTTATTATAGACATCAACACGTCAGACATTCTATTGTTTATTGTTCAGTTAAAATAAATTAAATTGTCAAAATATTCTGAATTCATTCAAGCTAGAAGATCTAAGTAGAATCATATACAGTGTAGAAAGCGAGCAGCCTGGTCAAATCAGTCCAGGTTTGGTCTTTTTCATCCTGTATAATTTGTTAGGTTTTGATTAGCAAATTCATCGGAGGTCATCTTAGTACCATGCATAGATTGAATTCCGTATTCAAACCTCTGTTGTGTGTAAGCTTTGTCTTTTTTGCTCACGTTTTCATGCATACGTGTTGAGCCCTAATTCTGTGATGCAGTTATTTGCATCCTTTATAGTTTGGCATGTATCTCCCTGAGGACGAGAGAGCTGGCTCTGAGGTTATAACACTTATTTCACGCTCAACTGAACTGACCATGAAATTTCAACTGCGAATAAAAACTAAAATACCGACAAATGAAGAAGTTCCTTGCTTTAAGTCTCACAGATGGTGTATTAATCATGCTAATAAATGCTAAAATATGAACAGGATAAGTTGTATATTTCTTGTTTCAGCACAGAGACGCCCGTAACACACGATGAGCAGACAGAGGATTATAGTTATATTGGGGCTTGTCTTTACAGTCATAAAGGCTCAAAATGGTAAGACAAATACTTTGCGTAGTGATTAGAAATATATAATATGTTGAGCAATGGGTCATACATGCGCGGATCCAGAGGGTGGCAGAGGTCCCGGACCCCCCCCCCCTCCATGAAAAAAAAAACACAAAAATTTAGGGCTTCTTAGCAATACTGGTACGGATCCCCTGTGAAATTACAAAGCTACCAAGCCAGCATTCAATGTTGGGCCATCATAGGCACACCAGACACCAGCGAAACGACATTCGCTTGCGGGCCGATGATGGCCCACTTTGGGTAGTATTTGGATCCCCTCATCAACTAAAGAAAAGGAAAAAAAAGTTGTCAAAATTGGACCCTCTCTGAAAAGACTTTCTGGATCCGCGCATGTCATAAAAGGGTATCTATCTGTGCATTTAATATTTTGTCCAATATGGGACCACTGTGTGTTTTGTGTGTTAGGCTGCACTTGACTTGGTAGTAGCCAGACAATTAGCAGTAAAAGGAACATATCACCGACCAATTGGAATAGGCTTATGGAACAATAATTAGTATTGTAATATGTATTTCACTTTTAACTGGTGATCTATTTCTGTGCGTCAATAAAGAACATCATTGAAATACATCAGCCTAAATGATCCTCATCGATCATCTGTTAGCAGGTCTACCGCTCTATTAACACCCCCACATAACGCTTAATTAGCGCCAAGAAAAAAATGCATCTGAAAAATGTCGTCTGCTGAAGTCGTCTGCTGCAAATAATTGACTACCATTACTGACGAATTAGGTATAGAAGCAAACAGCGTGGACCCAGAACAGACTGCTCCTATAGGAGCAGTCTGATCTGGGTCCACACTGACTGTCATAGAGGCTTCTTAAACATTTCAACAGACGAGAAAAGCAGACGACTTTTGTTGCAATTGGCGCATTAAGGGTTAAAATCAGCCACTTCATGGGAGTGTAGTACTAACACATATTGGAGCAGGGAAGGCTCTGACAGAGCACACAAAGTAGGGGCGCAGATGGTGGCCAAGTTAAATATTTAGGCCTTTAGCCCCACTAAATAGCTATGCACATATGTTTAAATCTCTTACTTGCATGAATTTTTCCTGTATAAACAAAAAATACTTTTCATCAAGGAGACGGATACCTTTGGCCACATTGTTGTATGGACATTTTATACATCTCACATAGATCACTGTATGTTTGGGTGGAAAGTGATCTATGTGAGATGTATAAATTGTTCATACAACAATGTGGCCAAAGGTATCCGTCTCCTTGATAAAACACTTTTTTTGTTTATACAGATAAAATTCATAAGAGCTTTCGAAGATATATCCCCTTAAAGACAATCAGGAATGTCTGACACAATTCAAGAATTTAATCAAGCATCCAATGTACACAAGGTGCATTACGCGTAGTACTATGTACGAAAAAGCTTCATTTGGTTAGCCGGAACTTTGTTGTTGTTTTTTTTTGCTTGATTTGATTCTTTACGTCCCATCAACAATCTATCAGTTAAACAGAGACGGGTCTTCCTGGGTTGAACCAGTACTAAGAAATTTAGCCGGCCCAAAGGTGGAGATGAGCAAGTCATAAAATAAACAATGGTTAACAATTTGTATTTATAGCACCTGTATGTGGTCATTGGTCAATTTGATAGGTTGTAAATTTCACTCTGTTCTTCACCTTTAATCAAAGCATTCACCCATGCAAATATATGTCCGTGTCAGTATGAACATCGCGTTCTAGCTATTTTGTCAAGATATCAGATGATAACCACATATTTTCTTTAGCTTTTTATACTTCATACATATGCATTTACATTTAAAAGAGGTATAAAACCTGACAAAATTGTCGTGTATTTTACAACTACATCAGTGTAGCTCGGCAATCATTTAATGCACGTGCGTTTTACAACATATAACATAGCCTGAAACAACTCTACTGAATCTCACAAGTACTATATGTAGATGGGTTGTGCATAAAAGTAGTTTGAGTTGGCATTTATTCTTATTGCCCAGTTGATAAACTTGATAAACACAAAAATAGGTTAGGATCTTACAATGTAATAAAGCACACATTGTTTTAGTGTCATTTTCATGTTATCAGTCACGCTGTATTTCTATCATTGACCGATATAACTGTTAATTACATTAATATGTTCAACAATTTCCTGGTATATCATGAATGGTTTAAATATGACTGATGCTCTAGAGATATAGGCTGTTGAATATCTGGTTAAACAGTCACAGTTGGTACCATTGGCATTCCTATATTAAGCAATAGGATATTGTTTTAGTTAAAGCGTAGGAGTTCAAATTGACAAGTGATCTATCAATATAAGAATCATTCATGAGTTCCCTCTTTCAATGTCAAACGATGAAACCAACCATTAAATATAATGTTAGTAGTAGACAAATAAGGTAATCTTAAATGAAACGCTTTAAAGATTATCTTCTATCGCTCTCTGATTCAATTATTACGTTTTGATAAAAATGTAATATTAGTGTAGAATACTATACTATACTTCCACAAAACGTTTTGAGGCGTGACTGTAACGATAAATGCATTGAATGAATCGAGGGTCATTACTTAGAGGTCGTGGTAGAAGTATAGGTTTACATGCAATAAATGTCATGTGTGGCTGTTAAGACAAAAAATGCAATAATTCTTACTAGGTGTTATACTCAACATGTTCATCGTCCGTATATTGATTCTAAAATATATTATATTAAGCAGTCCATCAACGTTTATTGGTGAACAAAGGAATTTAATTACCCAATACAGTTAAAGGCAAAACTGATGTCTCTTCTATTGCTTCATAATTTGAAAACACTGGATCACCTTTGATTTGTCATAAATCACAATACAGTTAAATCTGTCTTAAACGGCCACACAAAAAGAAGACCAACAATTGGTTTTCAAGACCGATTAACGTTTAATGCAGGTCGAAAGTATTGCAGAATGCTCCAAGAGAGCATTCTGCAATACTTCAACCTTTTGTCTTTAAGACCTTTGTTTTGTCTATTTCGAGTGGCCGCTTTAGTTTTACTGTAAACATTTTTTTCAGTTCTTTCTCTTGTTTGTTGTACAATATCTAATTTTAACAAACAAGTAACTAAACTTGATATTGAATGTATTAATCCGCAGAGATTTTTTCCCGTGGGGAAAATCAAAATATTATAATATACTTGAAACATTATCAAATGTGTCAAAGAGATTGCAAGGGTGAACCTAGGCCTGTTTTAAGGCATTAAAACAGATTTTTTAAAAATCCCTGCGGGGAAATATCAAACATTGTTTTTATTGATAGACATTCATTTTTACCTACCAATTTCATGAGATATTTTCATATTTGAACAAAAAGATGAATATTACATTTTTCGAAAATTCCCGTGGGGAAGGTGAAAAATCCCCATGGTGATTTATTTGCCCTACGGGGATTTGCAAATTTCCAGGGGTTTTTGATCTTTGTCGTGGAATATGTTCTAGGTTAATATAAAGTTTAAATCAAAATGTTATAGAAATTATTCAGTATGGAATATTCTTACCGAAATAAGTCACTTTAGGTGTCTATGTCAGCTAAAAGTACTAGGTGATTTTGCCAAAAAACTGGTTTGGCAAAAAAAAATCCGGTGGCTGTTAAAACAAACTGCATGTATCCAACTGGATACTAATCGTGTGTCCGAATATTGTAGATATGTTTTTTTTTAATTTTTCTAGGCATAAATATATTCGGTATGAGATGATAATTGGTATTGTGCAATGCAATATAATGCGTTCAGCTATATTACTTAAACCGCCCACCGCATTTGATAATATTCGCTAATTTTGATTGTTTTGGGACAGGAAACGAAATGGCTTTGGTAACTAGGTCAAATTTGACAGCTCTAAAACATCTCGTTTTGGCTGAATATTTTTTACCAGTTACTATCTGACGCATGATTCGATTCAAGACACCTTTAAAATGATACACCGTTGCTTGACGCTTCAGCAACAACGTATTTACGATACATCTCTCAATTACCATGTACTCGGACCCAGTATATTGGGTCCGAGCCATCAATAATTATTTGTGCAGTCTGATCATCTGTTCTGATAATATTGTCATGACTGAAAATAGGTTATTTTACTGAACATTAAAGAGCCTGATGAAAGTTTTACTCTACTAATCTTATTCTGTTCAGCAAAGATCCTGACGAGACGCCTCATGTCAAAACTGGTAATTTAAAAGTGAGTGTGCGCTGGCGCATAACCATTTGTTAGATTTTGTCAAATTTATTTCTTTTATCTAGATGAGCAGTTCTTATCGTCACGGTAAAATGGAAAGGTTTCTACACTTCTGAATCCAAACGTGTCATAAAAAACATAAAATCAGTCTTTTATTATGACCAAGATAAGAACTTTAGCCCCAGGGATTATCCGTCACCTAAGATTATCGCCTATCGCCGTTAACCTCCGGAGAACAACCAATTAGTTCTTCGGAAAGTTACCTTTGTGAATCTAATAATCGATTGTCACCAGCTTGAAATAGTGAAATACGTGTGTTCTGCCAGATGTCCTTATTACGTAAACTTAACGATTCCATCAAGAATCTTTGTTTTCTTGTAAAACGCATTCATTTTGCCTCGCTGTATCGTGCTTGTGTACTGTCAGTTTCATAATATTGGAGTTGTTATTTTGTCAATTTTTGATATGCATTACTTTGTGTCCTATCTAGTTTTGCAATCATCTTGACGAGGAAGAGAGAGCTGGTTGCTTTGCTTTACTTGTCTTTTTTTTTTTTTTTTTTGTGACTATAATTGTTCTGTGGCTCTTCTCTGCAGTGCGTTGGGGTTGTTCTGTGGTATATGATTGTGGCATTCACTGAGCACACTCCTTACTTTTGGCTCAGTTCTCTATATAGCGTGTTCGATTTTACTCGCAGGTAACCCTGGATTAACATTGTATGGTGGTTCATTGTATTGATCAGTACGGTCGAGACAAAGTATATCTGCTTGAGTCTTTTAGCTGACATCACAAGGAAAAAATGACGTGATGAAACGTGTACTGTGCATGCGCGGATCCAGGCAGTTTTGTCAGAGGGGCCAACTTTGACAACCTTCTTTTTCAGTTGACGAGGGAGGAAAGGTCCAAATACCACTTTTAGTTGGCGTCCATCATCGGTCCGCCAGCGAAACGCCATTTAAATGGCGTTTCGCTGGCGGGCCAATGGCGGCACCATACTGAATGCTTACTTGGTAGCTTGTTGATATTTAGGAGATCGGGATCAGTATTGCTAAGAAACCCTATACTTTTGTGATTTTTCAGGGGGGTCTGGACCCCCTGCCCCCCCCCCCCCCTCTGGATACGCACATGGTATGCATGTGCTTGAAGGATATATGAGAGAGCGAGTTTCGCAGTTCTGGTTGACATTCTCTGAGTGTAGTAGACACTGCCATTATAGTTCCGTTTACCCAGTAAACAGAAACCTTTAAACTTTAAACGTCCTTAGTACTTTTACCTAAAATCATCCAAGTTGATTTTAGATAATTGAATGGCATATTATAGCTTATTTGGTTTAAACATATTTTATTAGCAAGAACAGGTGACATTATCAAACATATGTAAATTAAAGTTACAAGGATTGGAATGGAAGCAACATGCTTATCAAATAGCTTATTTTTATTTGAAGAGGTTAATATAGTTTTTGCCTTTTAACCTGGGGCATTTATCATGTACCTGGCATTATAGACTGATTACCTCGGCTGGGACAGTGACCTATAATATAGGTTACTGGCCAGGCGGCAGATGACATAATGACATCTTCCTTAATGTTTAGAGAATCAAAACATTTAAGCAAATTTTATCAACCACAATTAATAAGTCTATGAATAACTTCCAAACCGAGACTGACCACAGTTCACGGTACACAGAACATGGTTACCGCAACACCAGATTGTATTAAATATGCAAATTGCGACATTTTAATATGTTAACATTGAAATACTGATTTATTATCAGGCCTTTAACTTGTCCCTCACTGTCACCAATACGATAGATGCTGTCAAGGCATTCAACTTATCAAATTGCCAATTCTGATTGGGAATACCCGGAGTAGAATCTGCATGAACTTCATTTAACGCCTTTGTTTTGGAATTATGCATCAAGACGTCATGGCTACAGCAGACGACTATTTTGCGATCATATCATGTTTTTTTCCTGCGATTTCCTACGAATGGAACCTTATTAGGTTCTGATCAGGTTCTCCACTGTTTGTACAGAAGTTTCTTTTAAAATTTAAAAATACCACCCAACAACCCTAACGTTGTATAATGATTGTACACTTTGTAAGATTATTGTTCACACGCTAAAGATGCGCATCTTCTAGTTTGTGCACATTTTGTGAATATTTTCTCATCTTGCGGTGTGTTGAAATTAGACATTTTTACGTCAAACATGCTTTGATGGTGTCTGGTTTGTGTTATCTGTAACTCCAACAGTTTTCATTATCTTATATTCAAACTTGGAAAACTGATTCTTCGCGCATGAAGATGTGCACTTCCTATTTTGTGCACATTAAATCAATATTTTCCTGTTTTAAGGTGTGTTGAACTTAAACATTTCTCCATCCAATTACATGTAGTCGGAAGTCGTATATTTGGTCTTTAATCACATTATGCAAGTGATAAAAATCCAGTGAAATTATAAAAAATCCAGGGGTCATTCTGCCGAAATGCACGCGACGTACACAAGTTAAGAGTGAGTAAATCTTATCTACTTTTGGCTATACTGTAGAATGTATTGAGATATCGATGGAAACTGAACTGTTCAGCATTATTAAAAGAGACATTTTGACGTCGACGATCAAAAGAATGTGATTTAGCACTTTTGATCGACTGTCTTGATCCAAGCAGAATTGTTTCAAGGGAACCAAATATACACAGTGATTCTTTCAAGAATGCTGAATTTTTTTCCATCAATGTCCTTTTCCATACATATTACAGTAAAGCAAAAAATAGATAAAATTTACTTACTTTTGACTTTTTACGTCGCGTGCATTTTCGCGGAGTGGTCGCTGGATTTTTATCATGCCGCTGGACTTTTTATCGCCTTGCATAGTGTGTTAATGACCATATCTCTTTTAGCCTTTTCTGTTGCCTTTTCCAGTTACTATTGCATGGGTAATAAAACACTTATACAAATACCAGACTTTTACACTTAGATTATTGTTTAAATATACAAATTATAACAAACAGGTGAGTTTAGCTTCAAACGAGGGCCTTAGCCATCTTATGTATGAAACTCTTTGATATTTATAGTATGACAGGAACTCGTTGATATCCCAGTAAAATCTAAAAGCGCGCCACCATCGACCCGCCAGCGAATCGCAATTTGAATGGCGCTCCACTGGCGGGCCAAAGATGGCCAGACAACGTACGTTATTTTTAAGGCAGAATGACCAGAGCAATCATTCAGTGTTTGTCTAATATCGGCCCACCAGCGAATCGCCATTTAAATGGGGCTTCGCTAATGGGCATATAGTGGCCTGCTTTTATTTGTTTACTGAACAATGACAAGCTGATACTGTTTGTGTTTACAGATCCTCCCCCGCCTATATTCGGTGGGCCACTACCTCCAGGACAAGCAGAAGACGCATCAATAGTACCAAAACCTAAGCCAAAAATAGATGAACTGCCAGTACAGATAGATGGTTCCCCAGCAATGCCAACAGATGACGGAACAGCGATGCTTGACATCAACATTGATGACGAACTCTTTATGCCGATATCTGATCCACAGCTAATGCTAGCTGATGTACTATCACCACCAAAAGATGGTGAACCTACGATGCCAATATCAGATCCACAACCAATACCAGCAGCTGATGCACCGTCACCACCAATAGATGGTGAACCTGCAATGCCAGTATCTGATCCACAACCAATACCAACAGCTGATGCACCACCACCACCAATAGATGGTGCACCAGCAATGCCAATATCAGATCCACAACCAATACCAGCAGCTGATGCACCACCACCAATAGATGGTGCACCAGCAATGCCAATATCTGATCCACAACGAATACCAGCAGCTAATGCACCACTACCACCAATAGATGGTGCACCAGCAATGCCAGTATCTGATCCACAACCAATACCAGCAGTTGATGCACCACCACCACCAATAGATGGTGAACCTGCAATGCCAATATCTGATCCTCAACCAATACCAGCAGTTGATGCACCACCTCCACCAATAGATGGTGCACCAGCAATGCCAATATCAGATCCACAACCAATACCAGCAGTTGATGAACCACCACCGCCAATAGATGGTGCACCAGCAATGCCAATATCAGATCCACAACCAATACCAGCAGCTGATGCACCGCCACCACCAATAGATGGTGAACCTGCAATGCCAGTATCTGATCCACAACTAATACCAGCAGCTGGTGCACAACCACCACCAATAGAAGGTGAACCTTCAATGCCGATATCAGATCCACGACCAATACCAGCAGCTGATGCATCTCAACCGCTAATAGATGGTGCACCTGCAATGCCAATATCGGAACCTCAACTTATACCAGCAGTTGATGCACCACCTCCACCGATAGATGGTCAACCTGAAATGCCAATATCAGATCCACAACCAATACCAGCAGATGATGCACCACCACCACCGATAGATGGTGCACCAGCAATGCCAATATCAGATCCACAACCAATACCAGCAGCTGATGCACCACCACCACCGATAGATGGTGCACCAGCAATGCCAATATCAGATCCACAACCAATACCAGCAGTTGATGCACCACCACCGCCAATAGATGGTGAACCTGCAATGCCAATATCAGATCCACAACCAATACCAGCAGCTGATGCACCACCACCACCGATAGATGGTGCACCAGCAATGCCAATATCAGATCCACAACCAATACCAACAGCTGATGCACCACCACCACCAATAGATGGTGAACCTGCAATGCCAATATCAGATCCACAACCAATACCAGCAGATGATGCACCACCACCACCGATAGATGGTGCACCAGCAATGCCAATATCAGATCCACAACCAATACCAGCAGCTGATGCACCACCACCAGCAATAGATGGTGCACCAGCAATGCCAATATCAGATCCACAACCAATACCAGCAGTTAAATTACCTCCACTGCCAATACATGGTGAGCTCGCAATGCCCATTTCTGATCCACAATCAATGCCAGCAGCTGATGCACCACCGCCACCAATAGATGGTGAACCTGCAATGCCAATCACTGATCCACAACCAATACCAGCAGCTGATGCGCCACCACCACCAATAGATGGTGCACCAGCAATGCCAATATCAGATCCACAACCAATACCAGCAGCTGATGCACCGCCACCACCAATAGATGGTGAACCTGCCATGCCAGTATCTGATCCACAACCAATACCAGCAGCTGATGCACCTCCAGCGATAGATGGTGCTCCAGCAATGCCAATATCAGATCCACAACCTATACCAGCAGCTGGAGCACCACCTCCATCAGTAGATGGTGAACCTTCAATGCCAATTACAGATCCACAACCAATACCAGCAGCTGGTGCACCACCACCGCCAATAGATGGTGAACCTTCAATGCCAATAACAGATCCACAACCAATACCAGCAGTTGATGCACCACCTCCACCAATAGAAGGTGAACATGCAATTGCAATATCAGATCAACAACCAATACCAGCAGTTGATGTACCTCCCCCGCCAATAGATAGTGAACCTGCGATGCCAATATCTGATCCTCAACCATTACCAGCAGCTAATGCACTACCTCCACCGATAGATGGTGCTCCTGCAATGCCAAAATCTGATCCTCAACCATTTCCAGCAGCTGATGCAACACCAACGCCAATAGATGGTGCTCCAGCAATGCCAAAATCTGATCGACAACCATTACCAGCAGCTGATGCACCACCTCCATCGATAGATGGGGAACTTGCAATGCCAATATCTGATCCACAACCAAAACCAGCAGTTGATGCACCACCACCACCAATAGATGGTGTTCTTGCAATGCCAATATCTGATCTTCAACCAATACCAGCAGTTGATGCACCACCACCGCCAATAGATAGGGAACCTGCAATGTCAATATCTGATCCACAACCAATACCAACAGCTGATGCACCACCTCCACCGATAGATGGTGAACCTGCAATGCCAATATCTGATCCTCAACCAATACAAGCAGTTGATGCACCACCACCACCAATAGATGTGGAACCTGCAATGCCAAAATCAGATACTCAACCAATACCTGTAGCTGATGCACTACCTCCACCGATAGATGATGGTCCTGCAATGCCAAAATCTGATCCTCAACCAATACCAACAGCTGATGCACCACCTCCATCGATAGATGGGGAACCTGCAATGCCAATATCTGATCCTCAACCAATACCAGCAGCTGATGCACCACCTCCACCGATTGATAGTGCTCCTGCAATGCCAATATCTGATCCACAAGAAATACTAGCAGCTGATGCACCGCCACCACCGATAGATGGCGCTCCTGCAATGCCAATAACAGATCCACAACCAATACCAGCAGTTGATGCACCACCACCACCAATAGAGAGGGAATCTGCAATGCCAATATCTGATCTACAACCAATGCTACTAGCTGATGCACCACCTCCACTTATAGATGGTGCTCCTGCAATGCCAATATCAGATCCACAACTAATGCCAGCAGCTAATGCACCACCTCCACCGATAGATGGTGCTTCTGCAATGCCAATATCTGATCCACAACCAATACCAGCAGTTGATTCGCCACCACCGCCAATAGATGGTGAACCTGCAATGCCAATATCAGATCCACAGCCAATACCAGCAGTTGATGTACCTCCACCGCCAATAGATGTTGAACCTGCAATGCCAATATCAGATCCACAAACAATACCAGCAGCTGATGCACCACCACCACCATTAAAAGGTGGATTTACAAAAGCAAATGCTAACATGGTACCAATACCAGCTGCTGATTCACCACCTCGACCGAAAAATGATTCACCTGCAATGCCAAGGGTTGAGCCAATACCAGCAGTTGATGCAACGCCCATAGACAGCACATCTACAAAGCCTAAAGCTGACCCAGTACCACCACTGGCAGCTGATTTATCACTACCACAACAAGATGACATAGCATTAAGGTCAAAAGACCCAATGCAAAAGTCCGAAGCAGATAAGTCATCAATGCCAAAAGTTAGGGAGAAAGCTTTAACTATGGTAAATGCAACAGACTTGTTTGCAAAAGATAATCAGTCTGCTTTAAGTGATACTTCTCTTACGGATATGATACCTGTTGAAAGCTTTCCTGGATTGATTGATCTGGATGAAGTGATAAGTAATATAACTAGTAACGATTCTGAACAAGCATTTTTAGAAATTCAAGCGAATATATCTAGTGAAACGAATGCATTAAACGCAATGGAATCACCTAATTCTAAAGTAATGATGGATACGAACACTACTTCTGAAATAGTTGTGGAGGAGGTGGCTTTGGCAGATTCTCAAAATCAGACTACGAATGAAACTGGTCCTTCTTCAACAAATATTCGTGCTTCGATTGCTAAAAACGAAGCAGTTCAAAATGTTTCTGAAAATAAATCAGTTGTCTTGTCTAATAAAACGGAGTTATCTTTGGATGAATTATCATCAAAGAATGCAACAGTACATGAACCTAGTATTCAATTTGATAACATTACAACTCATGAGCTGCAATCACCACCAACGATTGATCATATATCACTACCTGTAATTAAGTCACCAGAAACTGTTAACATTACAACTGAGTCAGGACCTATGTCAATAACAGAACTTGCAGATACAAATGGTATGAGTCTTGTTATTGACCCAGATATGGCAATAGGTATTGACCCTTTTATAGTCGCAGAAAAAGTTATCCCTCCAAAGGAAAACCACACATTGTTTGCTGCCACAACTATGACTTTTGAGATTAATACAACTATTGCCCCATTGCCTAATACAACGATCACTCAAAGAACAACATCCACTGATTCAATAACAGAGCATAAACCTACTGCAGATTTCAAATTACCACCAAGACAACCTGCAGTACCACAGCATCCACCCCCAATAATGATTAAGCCATCCATGCAAACTGAATTTGATAGAAGGAAAGCTGCAGTATTTGGCCCCCTAGTGAAAGAGTCGTTGCCAAAATATACAACAACTCCAGCTCCTCCTCCGCCTATTGTGATTCCTAAAAGGCCATTAACAAAGCGTCTTAGATATCGACATCTGTATACCACCACGCCAGTGCCACAGTTATATACAACCCCATTAGTTTATCCTTACCACAAACAAGTACGATCGTTTGCTAAAGCCCCTTCTGTTTATGACCCCAGATACTTATCCGTTGCTGAACTAGCGGAATTAGCCTTGCAGCAAATTAATCAAGCACGAAGCAGTAAGAAACCAGCTGGTTTGCAGGTATTTTTTAAACCTAGTGTACCAGCAATCAGACAGTATACAACAACTACGAGGCCTACTACTACCACGTCTATATACCCTGAAACGACACCGTTAATGTCGCATATGAATTTGCCAATAAACATTGACATTCCCTGGCTGAACTCGAAGTTGAGCAAACAAACAGTAGATACGAGACCAGTGCCAAAGTCCGATCAGCTGTTTAAAGTACCTGGCACAGGAACAGGTGCTAATGTTTGGGGAGGAAATGATTTGTGGGGACAAATATTCAATATGGAAATTACAACGAAAGCTCCAATTATACCTGAAATTGCCAGAAGAAAGTCTAATCCACAGTATGAATTATTACCACAAAACGCATCACCTGCTCTTAATATGTGGGATAATGCTGGGTTATGGGAACGAATGCAATATACAGATACATCAACGAAACGTTCAGTACAGCCAGTACGTCCAATACAACCTCCTCCAACAGTAGAAAAAGTTAACCAAATTATATCTTTAGACAAAAACCCAAGGGTTTCCCAAACAATCCTAAAACAGAGAGGATCTGATTCAAATATTCCACAATATTCGTGGCTTGGAAGTCAAAAGAACAAAAATGTTCATGACTTTACATTGAGCATGCAACCATCAGAAAAATCTAAAGCATTTACTGGTTCTCCTGACCTCTACCTTCAAACGGAGACTAAACCTTTGACACATCCACGCAATTATAAAACAACCCTAAAGGGAAATAACAAGTTAAGTGGCATAGATAAATCTCTTCCTAGCTTTACAAACAGAATAGCAGACAAATCTGTTCTACACCTTAAAAATTTACGCTCCAGCCAACATGACATTCGATCGTATAAAATGCAGCCATATCATTATTTTCAACCTTCAATTAATATTGCTGCCAATAACGATCTTGATTTGTTTCTGCGGTCCAACGTGGATAGATACAGAGCTAGAGTTATACAAGCAAAGCCCACTACTACTACTACAGGCGAACCCACTACTACTACACCATTTCACCGTTTAATATTACCAGCTATTCAAAAAAGACCCAGACCTCGTAGTTATGAAGAACTTCTTCTGAAACAGCTGCAGGAATCAAACTTTCTTTTCAAAGCTGGACAAAAGAGTAAACAAACCGACATTCTTAGGACAGAACCAAAAGTTCCTTATCCTACATTCAACATAAACATTGATGTACCACCCACCGATGTTTCAGTAGCTAATGAAACAATGGACAAAGCAGCAAAAATTGGTGTCACCACAGAAGCACCAGTAATGAGTGTTGTGACTTCTCCAGAACCAATGAGGAGTACAACTGAGCCTAAGGCTGATGAACATCCACCACCTATCTTTGACAGTAAGGTTTTCAAAACGTTCATGCCTTTCCCCAAAGATGAAGCAACAACACGTGGAACAAAAGACGTTAAAGGGATCAGCGACATTCGACCATTTGATGATCTTACCGGGATTGATCATGGTAAGCTTACCCATATAAGCAGAATTGATTTCCTCATCCTTCTCAATTAGACCAGTACATTTCCAATTTTAGCGTTGTTGGTTGATGTTTTTAACTTTTATTCAAATTGGCATAGTACTTTCTGTTAGCACGCACGAATCAGACATCGCATTCTGTGGTGTCTGATCTGGGTTTGCACTGTTTGGTTATTTAACATAAAAAGCATGCTAGGACTATTTAGTGTAGGCCGCTGTGTAATCCCGTGGGAATTTTTGGTAAAAGTGTCAAACATATATTTTCTTGTAGAGAAATGTATTCTGCTTAAGAAAAAAGATGTTTCCAATTTTTCTTTGCTGATTTAATGTCATGGTGACGTCACAAAGTGATGTACACGTTTTAGGCTTATTTAGGGCTTGAAAATTGAGTACTATGGATTCCAGCTGGCATAAACATGTACTGTTTGATCAGTTCTTGTAATATTATTGGCGACATATTGTTTTTGGAGCATAGACTCTGACTCAGAATTTTAAAGAGGTTACATTAACTTCAAAAATGATGTCAGTAAAAGAAAAACATGACGTCAGTATTAAAATGAAAAGTCAGTTACAGTGAAAGCTCAAATGACATTAGATCACACTATGCTAATATACCTTCCTCTCCCAGTGCTGGGATATTGAACCCTATGAATTTCTGAAACTACATTAAATAAGATGCAAAATGACACATGTTAGCTCTCTGACCTGTAACTGTTAGCTACGTTACCCTATTGTAATTTCAAATACAATAGTGCAAATATCAAGTTATGCATATTTCTTATTTAATGGCATACTGATTGCCTTAAAAGCATTTATCTAATAGCAGTAAACAACTTGTATACGCTTAAACAATATACTCATATGATATTACTGTAATATATGTTACTTACTTCAAATGTATTACTACTTAATGCAGTACTATCAATAGACAAATGGCTGGCAAAAGACGTCCAAGATGGGGTTTTGTACACTTTATTTTTCTAAACCCAGAATATTTAAGCCACAGAATAATGTATGTTAACTCTATAATGGTTACAGTGTTACCTTGTTATAGCGAATTTTACTTCGTTTTCCTGAAATAATAGGAGATCCTATCAAATTGTTCCTTATTCTGAATTGTCAATATTATCTTTTAATTGCAATCAAATGACTAGCAATATGATTTTTTTCGATTAAATGACCTTTTATTACTATTATGTATTTTACTTTCTTTTAAATACACTTTGTTAAAGCAAAAACAGCAGTTAATGAGTTTACAATGCTAGTGGTTTATTTACTGCCATTTAACTGCTACTAATTGCAATTAACTGAAAATAACAACAAAGCATTGGTGATTATGGTGAGAAATTTGAGCTTCAATCAGATCAAACGTCATTTCAATGCAAGTCGGGGTATTTTATTAAATTTATAAACAGCAATTTAGAAGCTGCTTATTTTATGATCCATTAATGTTTCTTAAATGCTTAAATGATATCTTACATCTCAGAGACACTTGCGTATTTGTTTTTTATACACGGAATGATATTTAAAAACAGACTACACTATATTTTTGATAACACAATACTATTAAGCATGAAGTAGCTTTAAATTGGTAAGATTTATCACACATTGTATAAGCCTATTGATTACATAACTATATTGTTACCATTCAAAGACGAAACTTACTCAGAATGCGTTAAAATTGTAAGTTATTTCAGACGTAGTTCAAAATCGAGGCCTTTATCCTTGTCTTTTGAAAGAATAAACTAAAGTGTTTTGGAAACTTAACGACTTTACCCCACATTTGACACACGCATGGTTATAATCGCTTTATATCTGAGTGGTGTCTAGTTTGATGAAGTAGAATACCATTTATGTTCGAAAAATGCATAACAAGAGAACTTTATGGAGAATATTACACTAATCATCTATTCTGTCTGGTTCTAAAATTTTGTAAAGCATTGAAA
The DNA here is from genome assembly GCA_964019695.1 of Loripinus fragilis. Classification (NCBI taxonomy): domain Eukaryota; kingdom Metazoa; phylum Mollusca; class Bivalvia; order Lucinida; family Lucinidae; genus Loripinus; species Loripinus fragilis. Next base: position 5,671,903 of record OZ026525.1, read on the forward strand.
CAAAACAGCATTTGTTCTAATGGTTTATTATTATATATTATAGTCATACATTTGAAAAAAGGTGTATCACTCAGAAAAGTTCCCTGGTAGTGTTAGTATAGCATATATATTACAGTCATTGCTAAATTAATGGACAAAATAAATTATGTGTTAATTTGTTTTGCAAAAGTATATCAATTAGATTTAGTATTGCAGTTGAATTTTGTTTCAGATAATATCATTTTTATGTGTAGCCAATCAAATGTGAACATCAACTACGCAACTAGATGCCAGGATAAAAAATTGAATTGGTGACAGCCTCTTTAACCAATAACTGATTACAGAGAGTTATAATGCATGAGACTGCCTCCCTCAAAACATTAGTAATTATAAGGGTTATTCTTTTATGGTAAATAAACCTAAATATACACGGATACATTGAATCTAGCCTGTATCACGTAAAGTAGCTGAATATGTTTACCCATAATTTGAGCGACTGTAAACTCTTACAAAAAGTGATGGTTTTTTAATAACTGTTTATCATTATTTAAATTAAACTTAGATTTCTCTAGATAAATATTACAACACTCCCAACTCACGATGATATATAAGCTTTTCAGGCGCATTTATATATCGTCTTTGACAACATATTGGATAAACATGGGGTCTGATGATATACGTTATACAGTAATATATGATATTTAAACAAATTTGACAGAAAATGGTAAAGTAGCCTTCTAAGTACTGGTACTTGAGAACTATAATTTTATTTGCTTAAGAGTTTTAAAATTTTTAATTTTTGGCAAATCATTGTTTGTACATATAAAAAAGTTGAAATATATACTATTTTGCAAATGTTGCAAAGATAATTAATACGAACTCTATATGAATTGATAAGTCTTTTTCCAGACAAACTGATTTTTTTATATCTATAACAAAACAATCAGCTATTACCATGCGATCTAAACAATTGTTCTGCTGTAACAACAATAGAATCTAGGACGAAGGGTTGGCACCAATAAAATGCATTTAAGCCCCCCCCCCCCCCCAACAGTGACTTAGGCGGCTGTTCGTTCTAAGGCGAGGGTTATGTTGTTGTTGATTCGTTGTTTATGGTTGCTCTCATTGTTTGTGGGGGTTTGGTGTTTGTGTTTTGTGTTTGTTTACATTTTGTTATTTAGTACTTTATGTCCTTCTCGTGTTGCAATCACCTTGATTTGGGTAGCTAGGTCTGCAGTGTGTGATTGTGGTATTTCCTGATCATACTAACTGGATGCTTAAAAATGATATAAAATACCATAAGGCGGATACTATTAGGAATTTAGCAATGTATATACAGTCTTGAAAGTTGTAATATACGTTACATATTGCCACACAATAAACAAAATGGTTGCCTACACCAGAAACGACATTGAGCACATCCTTTCACTCTTGAATTTCAACATAATACTCATATATGGTGTTTAAAGGCTTTCATATAGCCTTGCATACTAAATTTTATAATGAAAATATTCTTACCTTATTAAACGTGTTATTCAGGCTATCATATTAAACATTTCATAACTCTTAAAGTATTTATGATAAAAGCAAGCTGCTTGCAGTTATACAATGGCTGCTTACTTGTCTTTAGGAACATATATTTAAAACATGAATGCTACACGATAAGCTTATAAAATGAAGCTAGCTAACAACATTTCGTATAGTGGGGGTAATTTAAATGTAACATTAATGACACTACATTGTGCCCTAATAACTTTTATAAACATCAATATCTTCAAGGAATGCAATGTTCTTGTATATAGCATGAATGTTTGGCCAATTTAAATGTTCAGGAACTACATTAACAACCTTATTTACATTATTTTTGTTTTAAAAAATGAGGGGTAACGTAGTTGACATGCTGTAACAGCCAAACCTCCCAACCCCCGGAAAGCTAACATGTTTCAAAAAGCTTAGGCAGAATCATAAATTTATGCTAACATTTGATTTTAATCGCAAGGCACCCACAATTTTCCAGAATAAATTTCTGTACGCAACATGTTTTTCTTGCATACTGACATCAAATCGACGTCAATTTGGCGTAAAATTGAAGTTCGCGTTGAATCTAATTTTCATTACGGTCCTCCTATAGACGTTTCCAACCTCTTGAACGCTATAACCACACTTAAATGCCATTATTTTAGGTGTATATAGCACTAACAGATATAAGCTGTTTGATTCTAGTGAAAAGACGGTACGTCATTTTGTGACGTCACTGTGACGTTAATACTGCAAGAAAAAATTGGAAACATCATTTTCCTTAAACTGCATATATTTCTCTAGTTGAAAATCGACATGAATCGCTTTTACCCAAAAATTCCCACGGGAGCCCAAATTTCGACACAGCGGCCTACACTAATTTGGGTAAATGTAAGGTAAATTTGAAATTCTATCCCTTTCATTAAAGATGAATCACCTAATTTCTTGTCTAAAGTACCGCCTACTCTACGGATTTGTTTTCAGATTACAGGCATACAGTTTGGAACATAATCTGGCAGCTCTGTAGGGAGCAGTCTGATATGCTTCCACACTGTCTACAATTTTGGCTTCCAACAGATGATTCTTAGTCTACTGTGGTAATGAAAGGAATAATAAGAAATGAACTGTCTTTAATGGGTCCCTTTGCTTGGCATTTCTAAATTTCTAAATTCTTAAAAAGTGCTTTTCTCTGATTATTGGTCACTTTACGTGTAACATATAGACCTATAAGCATATTATTGTTGTTAAAACATACTCGTAAAAGAGTTTTAAATGGTAACAAGCATGTGCAAGAAAAAGGGAAGCAACAAGCCATAAATGTTCTTAACATATGATGTCGCGTCTGGAAGTGAAATAACGCCCTGCAATAAAATGGATAAACCAATAGTGGTTTACAGATAAACGGGAAACGTTTTGACGTCCATGAAAACGTTGCGTACATAATGACAAAATTATAACGTTTTTACGCCAGAAATGAGATTTCAAAGTATTCTTAATGTTATATGATAAATAGAATTTGTGCTCTTGTATAATTAAATTTATTAAACTTGTTGCGAAAAAGAGATAAAATGCTCGGCAAGCCTCGCATTATTTCTCTTTTGTCATCTCGTTTGATAAATTCAATAAAACATGATCGCCCATATAAGATCCTCTATTTACAAGGTCATGTAGCCATCTAGCCCCATTGCTTGGCTAAACATGCAAGTTTAAGGTAATTTGTATGCACATTCAATAATACCATTATCTCATTTGCTGACTCACTTATACGCTAAAGGCATGGTTGAGTGTTCTACCTAAAACATGTGGTATAAAATGATAGGGCCGGTTTAGCAAAATATTTAAGCGTAAAATTGCGATTGTTTCTTATCCATTAGTTTAAACATGTGCTTTGAGTACCCACAACATATGTTTTGGTTGAGGAATAAGAAAAATAATTTTCAGTTACGCACTCTTATCAGGGGGCATAAAACTGTAGTTTTGGTATTTAAAAAAATGTCTATAAAATGAATGTTCTTAAGAGAATATTATAAAAACTATCTGCTCTTTTTTCTTTTTAAGGCCTTGTGAATCTTCAAAACCTTTTTAAAACTCGTCATGATTTAATGATTGATGAGAAAACCAAAATGCTGAAAACCCCATCTTAAAATTCCAACTGAGTCAAAGGTTATGCTAGTTTTAAAATTATGCAAATTAGCATATAAGCCCCGCCCTAATTAGTGTTTCGAGATGATTTTTTTTTCAAAATGTCATATTTTTTGTAGTGTGATTTCTAAGTAATTTAAAACAGCATAATCAAGCTTTTAGATGCAAATGTTGTATTTTATCATACTGAATCATTTTCAGCCAGAGACTTATAAATTATGTTATAATAAATGAAATGCTGTATATTAAATTTAATATTTAAAAAAAGCTAATTTAATTTTGAAACCTTTATAACTTGGTAACTTTTTTAAATTTTTGATGTATATGCCTAGTGCGAAGGGACCGCGGCACACCGACATCATAAATTTTTGATGGGGCTTTCGACATTCTGTTTCTCTCATTCCTGGCTTTTCAATCGATGGGAGTTTTAAAAAGTTTTTTGAAGATTCACAAGACCTTTTAAGGGGGTGGGGTACAGCTTTTATCGCTTCCATATTGATTCACTGTTGTCTACATGCCTTTTCAGGAAATGAACACTGCCAAAATATAAAGATGGAAGCTTCCACTTAAATCTGAAACAAGGTTGTACAGCTCTGTTTGAGACTTTTTTTTTATAAGTCACAAAAATGGGGTACATGCGGGGAACCAGAAAGTTTTGTCAGATGGGGTCCAGCTTTGACAAGGGTTTTTTATGAGGGGCAGGATGATAACTACTATAAGCGGGTTATCATCGGCATTTCGCTGGCGTGCCGATGATGGCCAACATTGAATTCTGAATCGGTATCTTTGGGATTTTTGGTGGATCCGGACCACTATTGCTAGGAGACCCTATATTTTTGTAATTTTTCAGGGAGTCCGGATCCCCTGTCCCCCCTCTGGATCCGCGCATGTTTATTGTTTATAAGTCACAAAAATTGGGTATATGTTGCAGTAATGTCTGATCTTCGCTGTTGATTTACCAGTGCAAAGCATTCATTGCAGGAACATGCAAGGGGTGTACATTTATCAACGATCGGTGTTTGCTGCCAGAGCCGACCCACTGTAACCAGTATATCGAGTGTGTAAAACAAGGTCCAGCAGTTCGAGTCTTTACCAGAGAGTGTGCCCTTGGGTCTTTCTTTGACAGAAAGTCCTACTTGTGTGTAGACCCTAAGGAGGCCGATTGTCCAACTGGTACGTTATTGAATAGACTGGCTCCAGTCCTTAAAACAGTTTTTCATCAATGTGTCATAGCATATACTTGTAGCCAGTATAACTCTGATGGCTCTTAAAACAGAGCCATCAGAGTTAAACTGGCTACAAGGACATGATATGGCACATTGATGAAAATTTGTTTTAAGGACTGGAGCCAGTCTAGCTATTGAAAAGTTTCAACAAATGTGAGATTTTCGTGCTTGTTTTAAATTTGCTATTGTGAATGTTGAGGGTTATGAAGCTGGTTGCTTGGCTTATAAGAATCTATCATGAGTATGAGGGTGGGATAGAAAAATCCGTCCCGAGGATCACCGATTGGCATCATGAGGCTTGCCAAGTGATGACAATCGGTGATCGCGAGGGGCAGATTTTTCTATCCCATTATCACACGAATAATGGATTCTTTTTCTTGCTCACCACTTAATATCTCATTTATATCGGAAAAACCGTGGAAAAGACTTCCAGAAAATCACGAATGCGATGAGATGCGATATGAAGACGTCATTTTAACATTACAATGACGTCACGGATCGACGTGCGGCCAGCGTGCGGCTGTTCGTTTTTATCTTTCCATAGGGCTGATAAGGGTGTGTGAGATAAATAGAGTCCATCATTGGTGTTCAGTGGGGACAGAAAAATTTCAACGCGAGGGCCCACCGTTCCAGTGGGAAACGAGGCTTGCCAAGTTTCCTACTGAACGGTGGACCCGAGAGTTAGAATTTTTCTGGAACCACTGAACACCAATGATCGATTCTTTTTCTCATATACCATGACCGTACGGTACAGTACTGTGTAATATTTGTTGGTGACGTCACAGAGATCGATGTTTACAGTCAATGACGCGCGCTGTATGAATCATCTTGAAACAGCCAATAAACAGTGCATTTAACAATGAACAAATGGTTATTTCATCAAAATGGATTTACAAGAACTAGCTTATCAGCCACAGTAACTCGAGTAAGTAATGTTGTTGAGGAAAATATGTGTGTGTGTGGTGTGTTTTACATCGTCAAGGCCCCCCGTCCCGGTGAATTCAGTCACTCAATGCCCAAAACAACAGGTTAAAAATATGTCAATCGCAATGCACTCAGCATGTTCAAAGCATTGAATAAAGGTTGTAAGTAGGTTTTTCCAACAGCGAGCTTACATAGGGATCACTCGATCTCGTATGCGTTGGTATGTGAGAAAGAAACTTCTCGCACACCAGATCGAGATTTCCGTTGTTTTTACCCATATGAGATAATTCTTTCTCACATACCAACGCATGCAAGATCGTGTGATCCCTATGTGAGCTTGCTGTCGGAAAAACCTGTCCCACATCGCTACCCATGTGAGATAAGCGTAACTAATACGAGATAAGCCACACGCAGCCAGCTGCTAATACGAGATAACATTTTTGGTGCGTGACTGTATTCCTTCGAAAACGAAAGTTGAATTGTTGTCAGTCGAAAAAAAATTCAATGTTGATTTTCAGCGATTTTAGTCGGCCTTCAACTTGGTTTAAAAGTAAAAATGCGCATTTTTACTTAAAACCTTTATTCAATGCTTTGAACATGCTGAGTGCATTGCGATTGACATAGTATTTAACCTGTTGGGCATATAGTGACTGAATGTATTGGGACGGGGAGCCTGGACGATGTAAAAAAAAACATTTTCCATAACAAAATTACTTACTCGAGCTACTGTGGCTGATAAGCTAGTTCTTGTAATCCATTTTGATGAAATAACCATTTGTTCATTGATTAATGCGCTGTTTATTCACTGTTTCAAGTTGATTTGTACAGCGCGCGTCACTGACTGTAAACATCGACCTAAGTGTCGTCACCAACAGATATTATACAGTACTGTACCGTACGGTCGTGGTATATGAGAAAAAGAATCAATCATTGGTGTACAGTGGTTCCAGAAAAATCCCAACCCTCCGCTCCACCGTTCAGTGGGAAACTCGGCAAGCCTCGTTTCCCACTGGAATGGTGGGCCCTCGGGTTGGGATTTTTCTGTCCCCACTGGACACCAATGATGGATTCTATTTATCTCACACACCCGTACCAGCCCTAGGGAAAGATAAAAAACGAATAGCCGCACGTCGTCCTCACGTCGATTCGTTACGTCATTGTAATGTTAAAATGACGTCACCATGTCGCATCTCAACGAATTCAGGATTTTCTGTAAGATGTTTCATGTTTTGTAATATAAAATGAGTTATTTAGTTGTGAGCAAGAAAAAGTATCCATCATGAGTGTGAGGGTGGGATAGAAAAATCTGTCCCTAGGCAAGCCTCGTTATGCCAATCGGTGATCCTCGGGACGGATTTTTCGATCCAACCCTTAAACTCATAAAGGATACTTATAATCTCACATGGGTGAAAATAACGGAAATCCCAATCTGGTGTGCGAGAAAAGTTTGTCTGGCATATCGTAGTCGTTGTTGCTCAGTTAATCACCATGACATCATGCTGTTTTTTATATCACAGGATACATGTTGCATATATAATTATCCTGGCGATGGAAATGAAATACGCTTACAGTTATAATAGATAAATTCATAGTTTATGTGTTAATGAGAAAACATTTGGTAATCAGTAAGGAAGTGTTCATTTGATTTTATCAAGGCATTACGAAAGTTCTCGCACACCAGATCGGGATTTCCGTTGTTTTTACCCACGTGAGGTAATTCTATCTCACATACCTGTACCAGCACTTGGAAAACTTAAAAAAACGAACAGCGGCACGTTGGCCGCACGTCGATTTGTTGCGTCATCGTTATATTAAAATGACGTCATCATGGAGCATCTCAGCGAATTCAGGACTTTCTGGAAGCCTTTGTTATGCTCTTTCTATATAAAATGCAGTACTTAGTGGTAAGCTAGAAAAAAAATCACTATACGTGTGAAGATGGGATAGAAAAATCCGCCCCTCGGTATCGCCGTTTGTCATCACTTGGCCAATCTCGTGATGCCAATCAGTGATCCTCGGGACGGATTTTTCTATCCCATCCTCACACTCATTATAGATTCTTTTATCAGTTACCTCACATATTAACTGAATTGTTGCACGTTGCATGATAAACGTTGTCTATCTCATGGCATGTGCCTTTATCAGGTCATTATGACGTTGCACTTTTTGAATAACGTCGCTAATACGCTAAATCAATATGAAAATCGATAATTTCATCATAATCGCTAGTTTAGAGAGAGCAACAATGGGTAAACTGATAAATAGAACACCAAGTTTGCATCTTTTGATATCAAATATGTTCTTAAAAGGGTATCCCTTGAAAGCAAAGACTGCACCTAAGAAGTTTACCAAGCTCGGTTTTGAGATCGCATGTTGAATCCGCCACAAGCCTTGCGGTGCCACACGGGTTGTCTGCGGTTTGTGATTGTGGTATTTCCTGATTATACTCACTTACTAGTTTTGCAATGTCAACAAGCGTTCTTGAAGCCTTGCCTGGTAAACTTGATATCAAAAGACACTCACCTTGTATTCTCTATATCTCGCAAAGCCTTACGATGTCATCAAGCGTTCTTGAAGCCTTGCCTGGTAAAATTGATATCAAAAGAAACTCACCCAGTATTCTCTATATCTGGGCAAGCCTCACGATTCAACAAGCGTTCTTAAAGCCTTGCTGGTAAACTTGACACCTAGTATTTTCTATATCTCGGAAAGCTTCGCGATTCAACAAGCCTTGCCTGGTAAACTTGATATCAAAAGACACTCACCTGTATTCTCTCCTGTAACGCTGTTTTACGAATTCCAGATCGTTGTAGAGAGCCAGGTCTGAAAGCCTATATTATCCATGGTCATTGCAAACATTACTGGGTCTGTGGGTCCAGGAAAGGTGGTGGAATATTTGCCCAGGCGGAGTGTTGTCCTGCAGGAGGAGGATTCAAGGAAGGTGAAGGATGTATACACAACCCTAATTGTACCGAATCCTGTGATTTCTCAAAAACCGAGGAAATTATTACAGGTAAGCCCAGAATTATTATAAACAATTGCCTTGGCCCCGAGGTTATAAAACTTTGTTCATTCCTAGCTGAACTGAGCATGAAACTTAAAATGCTCATAACTGTTAAAATGCCAACAATTGATAACTTAAAATGCATGTGATATTCCCAGTCTCAATGTTACCACTTCAAGAAATGCACAAAATATGCATCTGCCAAATGGCACAGGCGTTATATTTCGTACATTGCATGCGGTTGTACGCCTTTTACGATGCACAACGACAGGACAGTGACTAAATATAAAGCCTACGGAGTTTTTCAGAGGTTTCATATTAAAACATAGCAACCGCTAGTGTTTACCTATTTTTTATCACACATGACGTCGCCTCTGGGAGTGATATAACGCAATGCAATAAAATCGATAATACACTAGTGGTTTAATGGTTTTGTAACATTACGTAAGACGTCCATTATAACATTAACGCCAAAACTGTGATTTTTTAAATAAATTTCAATGCCATGTGATAAATAGAATTTAACATTCGTGCTCCTGTATTATTGGATTTATCAAACTCGTTTCGAAAAGGAGATTACAGGCTCGGTAAGCCTTGCATTTTATCTCTTTTCCTCAATTGGTTAAATACTTTCAATAAAACATGATCACTCATGTAAGGTCCTCTATATCTCTTCTTTATTGTTATGATTATCAATTTGTTTTATGTGGCAAAATGCATAGAGTTTTGATTCAGTGTTTTAAAAATGCCAATGGGAATGTGTTACGTGATGACTATATTAACATATTTTAAAATGGCAACTTAATAATATTGATGTTTATGTACATAAGATAACCTATAATTAGTCAAATGACAGCCTGTTTCAGATGACAATCGAAGAAATCAACCAATTAATATTGACCGTTATTGTCATCTTTAAGTGTATTGCCTGGGTGGTTTTAACCGGTTAAAACTGGCGGTTAAATCCGGGGTGGGTTTAACCGCTCATCCTTACCAAAACTTTATCAAATACTTGTATATGGCACATACTATTCCACAAGTTGTTTATGACAATGACATAAGGTACATTTGTAAATTCCAAAACCTTTATAACTTTCAAGACTAATGATAACTTAAATTAAGTTCCAAAACATATTATGACCCTGCTGTCAGAAATCGCCTTGTTTAATAGTAGTTTGTCGTATGCTCCAATCTCGATTGTCGTTTTAAGGTTAATTTTGAAGGAATTGAGTACATGTATTAAAATCTTACTCTAAAGCAGTTGTTGTTCAGTAAAAATTTCATATTCATAAGGTATGTGCCCTTACTGTTGTATATTATAAAATGTATTTTGAACAACGCCATGAGAACATCTGTTACTTTTAAGGCATATATGCCAGTGCTTTGCCAATCAACATCGGCCGACCAGCGAAACGCCATGCAAATGGCGTTTCATTAGTGGGCCGATAGTGGTCCACCTTTTAATGCTAGAAAGGTACCTATTCTCTGTAAATGAGAAGGCTGATTGCTTACCCAAATGACAGATTTTCACATGACGGGCGGATACGTCTTAATGAAATACAACTAAATTTTGCTCCCTACTGCTCCTTATCCCCTAAACAGGCTGTAAGCTGCGGAAAACGGCGTCACCAAGAGAGTATTTTGATGAAAACGCAAATATAATTCGACCATGCGCACCAGGCACATTGTTCAGTGAACCCAAATGCACATGCGTACAGGATGTAGAAGTTCAGCGACACGAAAGTTCGCCAGAAGGTATCGCCTTAAGTAATATTTGTCGCATGCTGTTGAGAGCAAGATTGCTTAGCATAGAAGAGAAAAGCATGCATAGCTGGCGAAGCATATAGCAAGTAATACAATCCAGAATTCGTTAGGCATGAGCTCTGTTTACATAGTTACTGAAATGTTCTAGTCAGTTACCAAGTACCGTATATGAAGCTAGCAGTGAAGGCCCAGACGAAGGGTTCTAAAAATGAAGTGCGCGAGAAAACATGTCTTCGGGGTTTCCGATGAAGAAAGACTCAAACCAGCCTGCTCAGTTACAGAGACTAGCAAGAAAATCAAAATTTCGCTTGTAGCAATTCTAGATATAATACTTTCCAATTGGCGAGTAATATAGGCGCTGATCAGACTGCGCGTATGCACAGGCTGGTCTGCGCCTTTGTTATTCGCACAATCCCGAAGACATGTTTCTCGCGACGAGGCCCATATGTACTTTGGGTATTTTAAATAGTTTGAGCATTTTGATCTCAATTAATCAGATGCTATATATTATGCGAACAGAGCTCACTTAAAGCTATCTTCATTCTAAATGTATTTGTAAATAGTTGCTTTTTACACGCATTGTTTTTGCATATCACAATTCCTAACCAAATATACTAGTAAAATCTATTTAAAGTAGAGGGTATTGGCTTCTTTGTAGAAAAATACGATCATGGCGGAAATTTGTTTTTAAAAAATGTCTTGAGTTTCATCTATTAGAATGCACAGTTCATGCATTGTTTAGATGAAGGGGAAAACTGAAACAATAATAATGTCTATTAAGGATGTATGTAATGGCAATATTTTACAAATACAAACCAGCGCATTAATTTTGGATAATTATATGTAATATAATATGTATACTTAATATTCATTATATGCCAACTTGATTGTATTTTGAGGGCCTACATGTGAGTGTAGCCAAGGGATTCCTGTCCTGACTGAGGACACATGCACCTGTCGCGCGGCTACCGCCCTGGAACAGTTGAAAGCCACAGGTAGACATTGGTGTGCTGGGTCCTAGGTTCTGCCAGACAATACGATACCTTGGTTATATATGCTTTGCTTTTGGTGCTTTTTAGACTCTTTGTCAGCTTTTGGTGTCTGCTGATAACCTTTCACAAACAGTTGGGACCAAGATCAGGACCGACAATATGTCGGTCCTGATCTGGATCCAAACTGTTTTGACCATTGATGGTATTTCTTATAGACGTTTTGAAAATATAATGATTTTGAAAACAATATTAAGTGTATATTTACAACGCAGTTTCTATTCTTAGCTTGACCTTATTTGGACGTACCCTACGATTCTGGAAGAATCGAAAGACGGTCACTGTTCAGTTGCCTATAAATTGTTTCTGGTTAAATATATGGTAATTATTCAGCGTCAAATAACCTCAAGCTCCTTAATACAGTGTAAAAGCTCTCAAATAATTTGCCAAAATTAATAGCATGTATATTGATGGCTTCTTAATTTTTATCTGCATTAAACCACTGAAACGTGTGTTGTGATGGCTTCTGTTATCATTTTGGGAAGATTTGACATATCTTATGTTACCACAAAATGCCTAAAAGTGACATCCCAGTAGTTTCTTCTCAAGACCCATAAGCAACACGTCATCAAACGCTTTACTAAGTTCTTTGGAAGGTTTGATGGCGACTAATGAAGTTTATTGGGACTATCGTAGAATATTTTGATTTACACTTTAAGGGTGTAAATCATAATGTCATATGATATCGATTTCTGATCGTTGCCTCTTTTTACTTCGAAATAATTCCTCTCAAAAAGTTAACAGATTGACTGGTTTTAGTCTGAAACATTAAACTGTCAGAAAAAGTCATAATTTCATTTGTTACTTTTTATTAATTAAAATAATATATTTATGAATATTTGGGAAAAGTACTTGAATATTGTTTTCTCCGATGCATCGATGTTTAAGTCAGTCCAATGATGTACGAACTAGGAACTTTTAAGCAATTCAGTGATAATTAAATAATATATTACACTTTTGGAAAGACACTGTTGTAATGTATAATCATTGTAGAAATAGAACAAACCAGCCTTTTGCTTTCATAGACTTTACTTTTGGTGACTGACTCACGTGACTGAGTGTATCATGATACATGTGCTTCTCTTGAGTATTTAACTAATGAAACCTATGTTTAATTATCCACAATCAGTAACTGCAAGAAACTTTCTTTGAATGCTTTTTTATGAACCAAAATGCTATGCTGCACCTGAGGATAGGTGATTTGAACTTTAAAATAAATTGATAAGAAAACAACTTTGATTGGTTACCCAAGAGACAAACAGACATACAGATGGACTCTCACAGGAGGCTAGTTTAAACACTCCGCTTTGCTTTGTAGATTCTTTGTTGTTTGTAGATTCTTAACATAGTTGTTTTGTGGTTTTGGTCAAAAGAAAATCAACTCAGCAGCTTATTATAACCGACAATTCTTTTCAAATGCCTACAAGAGAATACAAAAACACTTTTGTTGTAAGTGGCAGGTTGAACTTATATTATAAAGTTGGTTGTTTTCCAGTAATTTCTGCACTCTTTGTTTGGTTAATGCTGAATGATGCATCAACCCGTGTGGGTTATTAGCGTTTGACGTCATTAGATTTAACATGATTTGGGTGGAAAGTAAGTGTGTAAATCTGCATGAAGTTTCACGGATAATGTTTAAAAGAATGCAAAATATATAGCATGTTTAGCTCATACAAATATTAAAGCAATACACAATTTTAAAAATAACAGGATTAGATTTTGTTAAAAAAGATTTATTTCTTTTGAAAATCACATAATACTATCAATATGGATATCTTGAAATAACAACATGGAAACACGTATTTCTTTCCTATGAGAAATCGCAACACTCTGACAGGAAGTAACGTACAGTAAATGATGCATCACAACCAACACATTGTGATTGCTCCTCACTTAGTAGTAAGTATGTGTGATTCTTGTATGACATGAACGTCTCCCTGCCTAAATAGCAGAAACTAGCTAGCTAGTCTGGCCCAGGAAATATGCACACTCTAGTTTAGTTCTTTGGTGCATTGTTTGCTTCCAAAGGATACCCTTTTAAGAACGTATTGAGCTATATCGACTACTTCTTTTCTTATGTTTCGAACAACCAATTGATATTCACCAATAGTTGGTTTTACCTCAAATATGTTCTTTAAAGGGTATCCCTTGGAAGCAAAGACTGCACCAAAGAACTGAAACTAGAGTGTGCATGTTTTCTGGGCCAGACTAGCTAGTTTCTGCCATTTAGGCTTCATCAGTGACCCTCTAATAGTTTCAAAGTTCCACAATGAAACCCATGATCCCAAAGGACAAGAAAATAAAATCTACACTATAGTGAAGGGCAGGGAGACGTTCTACCGCCGCCACACAGTCCCTGTCACCAGCTGTAGTGAAGTCAAATATGTTCTTAGGGTATCCATTGGTAGCAAATACTGCACCAAAGACCTGAAACTAGAATATGCATATTTTCTGGACCAGACTAGCTAGTTTCTGCCATTTAGGCTTCATTTAGAAGTTTATTTCCAATGCTGTTATTCCTTGAAGTCTGCCACTGATCAAAAATATAGTTATAGATAGATGGTTAAAATTTGGTAAAAAGAATATTAAAAGAAGTTTGATCTGGTGTAAGAGATGCTTTTGCTTGCATGTTTTACATTTCAATCCTTTGAATTCCTATATGACTAGGAATCCAACAGACAACAATTTCCTTATTTGCTAAAAACCCGTGACAATGTTGTATTTTTTTTTAATCTGTTGATTCATTGATTCATTGAACTTCAATGCTGAAAGCGAGTTATATACTATAATAAATGCATTGCTTATGTCACAAGTTCTAATCAAATCTACAGCTAGATCAACTGTTTTTACTTCAGCAGTGAAAATGGATAAACCAACAGGAATACGTTGTATATTGAAATGGTTATCTGATATAACGGCACAACCAAATTTTGGGTCTTTTTTACCCATTGTATAAACTTGTTGATAATACTTAAAAACGAGTGTGTAGTTTTCTGAATTCATCTTTTAGTATACGAGGGTCATTTTTTTATGTTCGTAGAATAGAGCTGTACATTTTAAAGTACCATAAGTATACATTTATGAAAGGTCCAGCATCCGTGTAGCAATAGATGTAAATTTGACGCCATAAGCGTTTAATTCAGTTAAGATATATAGCTTTGAGTAGACCCTAGTAAAGGACACTGGCTGAAAATCGTGCCAATTTAAGTGCGCAGTCAGCACGAAATTATATGCTGTTAAGTTTTATTGGCTATGGTAAAATAAGTATTTGCCAAGCCGATATGTATTTTGCACCTGTCCATCAAAATTATTAGGTCCAAAGCTAATTATAGACACGTATAACAATGCTATAAGCTCGATGTTTGCTCTTCAATAACAACAATTTGAAAACATCCATCAGTAAACCAAAATAATCAAAGTTAAGTGCTGGTTCATATAATTGTAAAAATTACGATTAAGAACACAATTTAAAATTTCTTCTGATTTTGCATAGTCTATGATATATGTGATCATTCGTCAGCAATTATATTGATATACCGATTAAAGCGTGTACCTGACAACTTCCGGTACTGTCATACCCCCATGTTTTAAAAAGTGGGTGGGGTAAATTAATCCCAGGTGAAACACACAATAAAATCTAATTTACATTATTTTCTAATTGTTGTAACGCGCCAAAACTGGTTAAGAGGCACAAACCCAGTTTTAATGTATTTTCTAAACTAAGTAATGCACCATGACGTCATTTATGTAAAAAGAAAGGGGTTTTAGCATGTCAAAAGATATTTATTTTGCAGTTCATTTCTAATAAAAACAAACGTTTTATTTTTTTTTTGGAATAAAAATTGCCATAATACTTCAATCTACCTTATTAACAAGAAAAATATAATGATACTTTACACCTAACATAATGAGTCTAAATTAAAAGCCTCTATCCAACTTCATTTTGTATCCCATTTTCAATAAAAGGTCTATACCTACTTTACAATTTGCTAAGGTTCTAAATAGATTCTCCATATCAAATACTTTCTATATATATACTATAATGGCTGTAGCATATTGTAGCACTTAGTATCCTCTATCTCTAACCAAATTTTCAAAAGCCATTTATGGAAATCAATCTGTTTGCATGCAATTGTTTCAAACGTTCTGTCAGAGACAATGTTCGCCATTGTCTGATTTCTACCATATTTCCGGTGTCCTGTATATAGGTGTTTCTTTGCCTCTTAGAAGTTATTAAAACTATACATTTTGAAATAATTTTAGGCTGCATGTATAGATAAAATCTCAATCTTTCCAATATATAATTAATGTATGTGTTGGCGTGCACTCGGCATGCATAGAAATGTCGCACAGTGTATCTTATTTAAACACATCATTATAAACGACCATCAATAAAAAGAGACTTCATATACTTATATAACAAATAACAAAATACTGTAAATATAACCAGCAAATGTCACAAATCACAGTCTACGCATGGTACCACGAAGGAAAAGGAACAACAGCAATACCAAAGTATTAAACGATTTACACGTCGACAAAAAATAAGCAGGACTACTGAAAGGATGTGCGTTTTAAAGCTCCCTTTCAGACTCTTTACATTAGTATATGAATTTATTTTATACTTAGCAGTGAGATCAATGCATATAAAAAACAAATAAAAGTTATATCAATCACTAGTGAAATTATATGATATTAATCACTAGCCTAGTGATTGATATCAGCATATATTTTCACTGTAGCGTTTTTTGGATTACCTCTGACTTTTCCATTTGCTTAATGCAGTTCACCACGAAAGTTCAATCGCCTAATTTGTGAACAAAAACACCAAGTGTGGGTAGGCATTTTCTTAGCTAGAATATGAGGAACATTTTGGTACCAAAATAATTCAGATTTGCTGAAATTTTTCGATTTTGCATTTTCAGCCCTCCCGCTTCAGTGAGTGAGGCAATTCGTGTAACCTATGCTACGTAACGTCATCAACAAATTATGACGTCACTTATCTCGCACTTTGACGCTAAATAAATTTCTTTATATCTGTAAGTCCCAATGACTATAGATTAGTCCAGGTATTCTGTCACAAATACTCTTTTGTCTTTTTATTATTGTGAGTCGGCTTGAAGCATTGTTAATTGATTGACTGTAAATCTTATAAAAAGTGTAAAATAAAAAGAAACTTTACTTTTTAGTAAATACCAAATATATATGTCATCTCGTGAGTTGAAAACATCGAAATTTTCAGCCGTGCTGTGCACTCATGAAAACTCTGATGTTTTCAACACACTCGGTGAAATATATTTGGTATTCACCTCAAAAAGTAAATATTCTCTATTTATTGTACCAGTATAGAAATAAAATACAGTTTATTTTAATTTGGAAATTCTAGTATGCACAATTAACCATCTCAGAATTGATTAGTGTACAGAGGATTAACTCATTTTCGACCAATAGAATTTCCCATAGAGTTCGATACTGCTAAATAAGGGTGGTCCATTTATTATTTAAAAAAAATATATATATATTTCCTTGTCTTAAAATGATTTTGTCTTTCAAACAGTTGCAGACCCTGATGATGCCGCATTTCAACTGGATCTTGACTGTTTGCAAAAGTACCCGTTTTAGAGTTTCTGACTTCTAAGGGGTAACTGGGCTACAATCTTTATTTTCCCTTACAGCTGCCACTTGCTCCCCAGTACTAAACATGACGTTTGATGGTGGCAAAATAGAAGATACGTCAACTACACGACAGCATGTTGGGGAGGAAAATATAGCGGCATCTGCTACTGGGGAGTTAATCATGACACCAAAGGGAAGACTTGTTCTTTGGAAGTATTCAAACCTGATCTTTTCTGATATTTTTGCTGTTAGGTAATTATTTAGTTCCATGGAATTGTCAATATATTTGTCATTATCACATATTTTAGACACGTTTTGCCGAAAGTCTGCATATGCGATAAGCTCTTTCCCGCAAACTGGTTATCAGCCTGGCGTGATGATAACCGGAAGTCATGTATTTTGAACGGAGAGAGGTTATCATGCCCGGCACGTAACGTTGTTCATTTGATGACGTTAGATGTAAACAAGTGGCGCGACGTAACGCCAAATTTACGCCATTCCTCTGTTTTACTTACATTTTTTTACGTCAAACGCATTGAAATAGTGAAATGGAATATGTGATAAGCAGATTATAACATGGGGTTTTGGTTATCGCCCTCAGTATCAACCGTCGACCATTATCAGCCCTCGAGCTAAAGCTCTCGGGCTGATAATGGGGTCTCTGGTTGATACTTCGGGCGATAACCAAAACGCCATGAGATAATCTCTAATTATCACATATTTAAGACACTTTTTGCCGTGATAACCGAAAGTCTGCATATGCGATAAGCTCTTTCCCGCCAACTGGTTATCAGCCTGCCGTGATGATAACCGGAAGTCATGTATTTTGAACGGAGAGAGGTTATCATGCCCGGCACGTAACGTTGTTCATTTGACGACGTCAAATGTAAACAAGTGGCGTGACGTAACGCCAAATTTACGCCATTCCTCTGTTTTACTTACTTTTTTTAACGTCAAACGCGTTGAAATAGTGAAATGGAATATGTGATAAACAGATTATAACATGGGGTTTTGGTCATCGCCCTCAGTATCAACCCTCGACCATTATCAGCCCTCGAGCTAAAGCTCTCAGGCTGATAATGGGGTCTCGGGTTGATACTTCGGGCGATAACCAAAACGCCATGAGATAATCTCTAATTATCAGTTACCTCGCATATTAGCTGCACTTTTGCACGTTGCCTGATAAACATTGTCTATCTCACGGCATGTGCTTTTATCAGGTAATGATGATGTTGCACTTTTTGAATGACGTCGCGTATGACGCTGAATCAACATAAAAATCGAAAATTACGTCATTATCGCTGGTTTAACGAGTGAAACAATGTGTAAACTGATAAATAGAATACCAGGTTTGTGTCTTATGATATCAACTTATCATGCTTGGCTTTGAGAACACATGTTAAATCGCTCTACAAACCTTGTGATGTCAACAAGCGTTTTAAAAGCCTTGCCTGGTAAACTTGATATCAAAAGACACTCACCTAGTATTCTCTATATCTCAGCAAGCATCGCGATGTCAACAAGCGTTCTCAGAGCCTTGTAAACTTGATATCAAAAGACACTCACCTAGTATGCTCTATATCTCGGCAAGCCACACGATGTCAACAAGCGTTCTCAAAGCCTTGCCTGGTTAACTTGATATCAAAAAACACTCACCTAATAATCTCTATATCTCCGCAAGTCTCGCAATGTCAACAAGCGTTCTCAAAGTCTTGCCTGGTGACTTTATATCAAAAGACACTCACCTAGTATTCTCTATTTGTGCAATGTGTTAACCCTTTAAAACTAATATCATATTTGATCTAACTTGATACAATGAGCATATGGTGATTCATTATACATAATGAGGGATTATGGGTTCTAATTTCTAAATTAATTTGTACTTCAAGTCACATTCATTTCTTACTGTCTTAAGAAACAGTGCAGATCCTGCTGAAATGCAGCGTTCTCTATCACTTCATCTGAGCTTTCACTTTTTGCACAAGTACCAGATCAAGGGTTTTCAACACACAAAGGGTTTAACCATTTTTTATTTGAAACTAGTAAACGAGTGCCTTGTCAAAAAGTGAAAAGCCAGGCACCAATGTTATGCAACTTTTTTATACTCAACTCAACTGACCGCGAAATTTATCATACTCACAATTGTTGGCATTTAAACATTTATTTGCATGATAAATATCACATTGAACAATTTGAAAGCATAAGAAGTCTTTATTTTTCACCATTTCAGTTTTATGATCAGTTGAAATTTCGTACTCAGCTGAGCTGAGCCTGAAAACAGTATTATAACTTCGAGGTCTGGTGAAATGCCGCAGCATTATAACAGGGTCTGAACTTATTACATACTAGATAGAAATAATATCCAGAGACTGAATCAAATCTTAACTTAGAACTTCTTGGCCCGGAATTACAATGCCTCCTTAGAGTTTAGGAAGACTTAAAAATGTTTTGATATTTGAACATGCTATATTAGATGCTAAATAAACTGCCTGGATCGATGCAGTACTTGTGGTCAAAGATTGCAATACTTTTGGTCAAAGATATCATTGTGATCTACAGAAAAAATGAAACTATTTTGATTTCGATCAGTTTGAAGCGTTATTTTTCGCATCCTTTAAAAATTAATAATTAACTTAAGCCTTCCTTAACTTTAATAAGGCATTGTAATTCTGGGCCCAGGCCTGTGACCCCTTGAGGTGTTCAGTGAACCATTCTATATGTATTGGGTCGAACCAGTTGGAATAGCAAATTGGTTAACAGTTTTCATTCCTGTGGAACTTCCCTTACATATTAATACAATAAGAGCCTACTGCTAGTAGAAAAAAAATAGGGACTGTAATTAAAAAAAACAGGGTAAAGTCAGGTAACTTCGGACACCAGGTTTCTTCGGACAGCAACCTTGTTTGTTTCATATTTTAGTTATTTGAATAAGAAAAGTAAAATTAACTATGCAAACAGTGAAAATCCTGATAAGACAGCTCATAAGGAGCCGTCTTACCTGGATTTCCACTGTTTGCAAATGTATGTCCGAATTTACCTGATGTCCGAAGCTACCTGACTATACCCTACAACTAATTTAACAGAGTGCTCTAAAATTTAAACAAAAAAAGGAAATAATAAGAGAAAATGGGAAGCTAAATGTTGAATGATATAAAAAAAAAAACCTAGACCCCTTCAAAATATAGTTACAAGCGAATGCAATGCAAGTCATGAGTGTCATTATTTGTAGAATGCGATTCAAGGCCACAAAGTCAGGTCCTCGTTTCCAGACTCTGCTGTCGAATTGTGATCCTAAGAGTGGCTCGGAACCATCATTAGAAGTAGTTGTTGATACGGTGTACCACGAGGTTGTTTTCACCATAAACACCTACGAAAACCCACCAAAAAGTATTAAGATATATTATCAGGTATGTATGTTTTGGTTTGAGTTAATATCTTGAGGTTTTTATTTGTTTTAAACCATAAAGAGGAACAAAAACAGATAAGACGCCACATGACTTCAAGTTCGATCAGGGTTTTCTCGGTTTGCTTACAGAATGTTCAACTAAAAAGGGGAAATCCTATCAAATAATCTTAAAATTTGGGAGAATAATTTGTTCATTCAATAAGGAAATGAATTTATTAAACGTAAAAATCAACTAAAACTGAAGGCCTCTGCACCATAGTAAAAATGTATGGCATCATGCAAACGTTTCTACTCAGTCGTGTTCTGTCCTCACATTATAGTAAGAAAGGCGGCAAAGATCAGGAGTCGATACAATCAAGTACCACACCTGACCCAGGATACCACATGGGAAAGTAACAATAACACAGTTAAACATCACAAACAAGAGCCAATAGTTCAGCCCTTTACCAGCAGGTGACCACAAGGCATGACAAACACAATACATAAATAATACAAATGATCCACAAAAGAATTACCGCCTTGGAACAGTCAGTAATTAACATTTGCAACTTCACAAAGGAAGAAATATCACCTTTTGCTTAAAATCACAGTTTCAGAGCAGTTTGTATAACCAGTTTTTTTTAATATTTTATTTGTATCCATATATATAGATGAAGAAATGGTCTACAATTTACTTAATATATGATGGAGAAAGAATTGTGGCAGCCGTTGATGGAAGAACCAGAAACATATTTTCTGGGGGTAAGTTTCCTTGTTATACCACAGATTTAGATAAACAACAATTTTCAGCGTAAAATTGTAAATATTTTCTTACCCATCAATTTGAATATATGTTTTGGGTGCTCAAAAGAACCGTCTCATTGAGACGGTTCTACGGTCCTCATTGAGACGGTTCTTTTGAGAACCCACAACATATTATTTGGTTGAGAAATGAGAAAATTAAATTTTCGTTACGCACTCTTATACAAAATACCACCAGCTCCACTAATAATGATCTCTATCTTATGTAACATTCCATTTTTGTCCTTTATTTTATGTAACGTGCCCATAATTTTGTGTTGACTGACTCAGACGATACTGTGCAGCCTCCTTTTAAGCTTAGGGACTCCAAATGATTTTCAGTCAGTTGCTTAACACTAAGAGAATATTCCAGTCACCAGCAAAGGCTCTGATCAGACTGCGCGTATGCAAAGGCTGTTCTGAGCCTTTGCTGGTCGCACATACCACATTATCTTATGTAGCATTCACCTTTGTCCTTTCTTTTATGTAACATGCTCATTATGCGCTTTATCTTATGCGACATTCCTTTTGTAGTCTTTCTTGTATCTAAATGTCAGGCTTTTTTCTATCTTACGCAACATCCCCTTTGTGTTCTTTATCTTTTTTACATGGCGTTTATCTCATGTAGCATGCCCTTTCTATTCTTTACTTATTGAATCATGTTCTTATGTAACCTGTCCTTTATAGTTTTTATCTTATGTAGCATGCCCTTTATGTTCTTTATCTTATTAACATTCCTTTATGTAATATGACTGTAGTCCGCCCTCTCTGTATTTGTTCCTTATGTGAACTACCCTTTATGAGGGTCTCAATGGGGTACCTCTGAATTCGGTAATCAGTAAAATTTAGGCCCAAAATTTGGTAATCAGTAAAATCTAGCCCCATAAATTGGTAATCAGTAAAAAACAATAGGCACAAAAATCGTTTAATCAGTAAATGTCAGGCCCAAAAATCGTTAATCATTAAAATTAAGGCGCAAAAATTGGTAATCAGTAAAAATTATGCCCAAGTAGAATATAGACTAAAAATCGGCATTCAATAAAAAAAATTGACAAATTCGGTGAAATATCATTAAAATATTTTCTCTTGGTGTAGATTTATTTATTTTCTTACCATTTAAGATGGCATTTTGTAAAAAAAAAGTTATTGGTTGAATTCGCTACCTGTTAAAATGCATCATTGCACTATTCAGTATTTTTACCGCATAAAAATTGGCTAATCATTATATTATGACCCAAAATTCGCTAATCACTAGCAATGCTCATTCTGCTATTCTGTAAAATTATTCTTAAAATCGCTAATCATTAAATTTTTGGGTCATTATTCGCTAACCGTTAAATTTTAGGGCCATAACTTGCTAACCGTTAAATTTCAGGGCCATAATTTGCTTATAATTAACCCCATTGACACAATCTTTAATGTTCTTTAATCCAATGTAAAATGCCCTTTCCAGCCACAGTCTAATGTTCTTTATACATGTTCTTGATACACGTATTCTTAATCTTACACATAACATGCTCTTTATATAACATGCCTTTTTAAATATGTTCTTATCGCTTATGTTAAATATCCTTTTTTGTCTTGTTTAACATTCCCATTGCATTCTTTAACGATTGTTACATACCTTTAATGTTTATTCTATGTGATATCTTACGTCTTACGCAACATGGCATTTCTGTTCTTTATCTACATAACATTTTAATCTGTAAAACATACACTTTATGTTCTTTATCTTATGTAACATGCTCTCCATGTTCTTTACCTTGTGTAACATTCTCTTGCGTAAATATAAGCTAATTTTAGACTTTTAACTACTATGTAAGCAAGGTTCTACAAATTTTTTTTTCATGCAGACAGCAAACACTATGATCACATCGAGCAAAAACCTGAACTGAATTATGGCTTGGAAAACAGATGGTGGTGTGAGTTTTATTATGCACTCATTTACTGATTCACATGGCAGTCTTAGACGCACCTGCGTTCGTGCACAGATTCGTCATAGCCGTCTCTGCTCATTTACACAAAGATTAGGGTTCCAGCATGCTAAGGGTTAAATTAAAAAGATATTGTGGATAAGGTTGTAGATATATAATACATGTAGATGTACAATCTAACGGGTAAGGAAGTCTTAAGCGAGCCTGCGCGTATGCACTCATCATAGCCGTCTCTGTCCTCATATACATAGGGTACATTTAGAGTTTTTATTTTACAGATAGTTAAATTAGAAAGTTCTAGAAAATCAGGTTGTAGATATATAGATCTACATGTTAAATCTCATACATATGCGATAAATACCAAAGTCAAGTGCTACAAGTTTGCAACCGCATGAATTTTAATAGGCTAGACCCTGATATAATACCACATATTGCAACATTTTATGTTGTTTTTTTCTGTTTGTCTGAATTGGATTATTATTATATGTACATTTAATCTAATGAGCTCAATTATTATTACCTGTATGTGTTTTATACATGTTTTATGTTTACCTTTACTGAAATAAACTATATGTCCTCAGGTTATGGATTAACACCTTTTCACCTTATCCACAGTTCCTGTTCTTCCCACCCCAAATTTACCTAAAAATCAAAAAGTGGGAGAAACAGGAAAACACCTTCTAGCGTTGTAATCATGTAAGTTCTATATTTACAGGTAGGATAGAAACACGACCAAACCCAATAGGTATAGGGAGTTGTGGTAAAAAGGGAGGACTTAAAGGGTTTGTAGACGAAGTAAGTACTCACTTAAACATCATGAAAAGTCACAACACATATGAGCCGTGACATGTGATTTCCAACATTGTGGCATTTTTAAAAGTGTAGACTCAGACGAGACTGTGCAACCTCCTTTTAAGCTTAGAAACTCCAAATCATGTTCGGTCGGTAGCTTTACACTCATAAAATATTCAAGCGACAAGCAAAGGCTCTGATCAGTCTGCGGGATGCGCAGGCTGGTCTGAGCCTTTGCTCGTCGCACATACCACATTGTTGGAAATCTCATGCCATGGCTCATATAGTAAATTGAATCTGGACATCGACAAGAGAAAGCCTGCCTAGTGGATGCAGGCGAACATCAAAAGTGCAGACCCGCCTGCGTATCCACGCAGTCTGATCAACACCTTTGCTACTCGCTATCTGTAATGTATAGTACTTGTAGATAAATTTGATCTACGCAAAAGTTCAATGTTAAAACTAGTTGCTGTAGTTGAGCAGGCTGCTTAAGTTTAACTTGCTTGGAAACCCTAAAGACTGGGTTTCACTCGACGTGGCCTATTTATTTCTTGCACACCCGATCAGAATTTGCGCTTTTTTTACACAAATGAGAAAATTATATCTCACATACCCCCTATCAACCCGTGGGAAAGACAAAAATGGAACATCCATGGCGTCCATCGGTGATGCCATTGTAATGTTAAAATGAAGTTACCATGTTACATGCGTGTCGCATCTCAGCGTAGTCAGGAACTTCTGGAAGGTTTTATTTTAGGTTATTCAAATATTAAAAACGGTATTTGATATTGGACAAGAAAAACAATCAATAATTTGTGTGAAGATGGGATAGAAAAATCCATCCCTCGCAATCACTGTTTGTGATCAGTCGGCAAGCCTGACACCAAACAGTGATCCTCGGGACAGACTTTTTCTTTCACACCCTCACACTCATGATAGATTTTTATAATCTACGTTTGTCCGTGTGTCTCTTTTTCTTGCTGCATAGATTGTTCTGTGAATTCATGGTCACAACACTTGTTTTCTGGGCCACAATCGATACTGTAAATTCGGAAATTTAGCTAGAGTTGTATTTTCGCGAATAGCGTTAAAAGACATATTTGGGATGAAAAAAAATCGCAACAAAGGCATGAATTACCTATATCAGTAAACGATAGAACGTTTTCGCCATTTCGCGAGGATTTTATTTTCGCGAAACTAAAACCCTGGCAAAAAATTCTGAATTTACAGTATTAAGAGGAAACTATTGTATGAAGAGCAAACCTCATCTGAAAACAAGATGAAACTGGTGGGTTTTTTATAAAGACGAGAGTGATTGAAGAGTTTCGAGAGTGGTTGACTATAAGAATCCATCATGAGTGTGAGGCTAGGATAGAAAAATCCGTCCTGAGGATCACCGTTTGGCATCACCAGGGACAGATTTTTCTATCGTACCCTAACACGAATAATGGATTCTTTTTCTTGCTCATCATGTTTTTTATTTAAAATTAAAGCTTCCAGAAGTCCCTGATTACGCTAAGATTCAATTTCACATGATGACGTCACTTTAACATAACAATAGCGTCACTTGACGACCATGTGCGAGAGTTCCAATACAGCCAACGTACAGAGTTCTCATGTGACAGCCTGGGTAAGATAGCATGGATAGATGTTCTATCCCAGGTTAAAATCTCAGATATCTTTATCTGGTGTGCAAGAAAGTTTCGTGTTTAGATAAATTACCTTTAAAACTTTATTGAAGAAATTTATTTATTTAACGATCTGACCCTTTTTTCAGGTTGTTTTCTTTGAAGACTGTATTCCTGATGATATGTACGAAATATTCCTGAATGTCCTGGAATGAACTTACACCTCAACACTGCACATGATCAATGAAATTCCAGAATGGGCCAGCTCATAGCCTGCTGTTACTCACCGCACAGACGATTGGCCATCGGTTAGACGGGTCTAGTGCATCCGCACAGTTGGGCACAAAATACAGCATGGAAACAGATAAGGGCACAGACTAAAACACGATTGGGAAAAGCCAGCACAATTTGAGAATTGAATCAAGCCTCGGGTGTACGTTAGGCAAATTACGCATAGTATTATGTACAAAAAAGCTCCATTTTGTTAGCCAGAACTGGCATACGGAAAATTAATTCTGCAGCATGTGGGTTCCTATTAAAATCGATTTTTCTGATTACCCGAAAAGTTTTATCAGCAGAATAAATGAAGTTTATGTATTATCCCTATAGCGATATTTTATTGAAAAAACATTTCTTCATTTATAACCGATTGTTTTGCTGCTCAGCTTGTTATTGTGTTGGCATGGTTTCTGTGACGTCAGCGTCATGTTATGTAACGTCAGCATCACGTTATCAACGTAGATCCTCGATGTACATCCAAGGTCTGATTCCACGGAACTCCAGGGAATTTGCGGAGGCAGTTCCGATCGACTAAAACATAGACATTTAGTTTCGATAGTCAAAGCGAGTGCATGTTCAAAAAATGAATTTTCGCATATGCATAAGAACGATTAATATTCATTAGGCTGGCTTAGATACTTCCACATCTTAACAAATTCGAACAGACTGGGCGCGTGTGCAAGGACAAGAAAAAGTGCATTTTCATGCCGTGTGGTGCGTGGCATATACCTCATAAACCCGTTCTCTTGATGTCAATCAACGACCAGGAAGAAGATGACGTCATATTTATATATAAAGGATGTTAAGAAAATTTGTTCCAAAATAAAATTATGTTCCTATTATTTTAGTTATTATGTGTCTAATGACATAAATACCACTGGAATTCTTTAAAGTTAACACACTTGACAAGAAATAAACAACCGGATGTTTAATCAAATTTTTTGTCACCAAATAAGTTATCTTCAAAATCAAGTACCCCTAGGAAACTTTTTGACTCGATGAGCATAATGGGGGTATATGACAAAGAATCCTTGTCATGTTCCGGCCATAGTGATAAGAATATTTTCTAATTGGTTAAGAAACCCTAAATGGAGTTGTTATTCATCTTATATAAGCCTTTATTACGTTTGCTTAAAGCTGCATAGTCTGTAACTTTTGATCTTCTAATTTTAATAATATTTTTTTTATTTTTCAAGAACACAGTAAAAATACTCAAATTCAGGTAAACGTTCTACCATTTTCGTAAATCTTAACAAGTTATATCAAAACAACTGCATTTATGTTAAAATTCAACGGTCTAGATTTATTTGAGGGACGCAAATAATTACCAACAAGAGAAAAAAAACACCTATTTGATAAGATAATTCACTTTTCCATGCAGTTTTCAGCTGTACTGAACAAAACATAGCTTAATTCTACTTTTACAAATGATTTAAAAAGAAAATAAAAATTTTCGAAAAATGTTCATGGTTACAGAGTATGCAGCTTTAACTAGAAGGCTGTAAATACTATGAATAATAAAAGTCACATATTTTGGAAAATATCAGATTTTTCTAGTAGGACTGAAAGACAGTACCCAAATTAAGCGTAATATTGTAAATACTTTCGATGTCAGACATGATGCCAAACCCCATATAGAGCATCACGAGGAATAACAGGCCCATTGAAAATGTCATTTTTCAGTATGTTTTTTAAACATGATTCGAAATTCTATGATGAAGAGCGGATCGAACTTTCTTAACACCCATTATAAATGTACATGTAATTGAGTTAATGACAAGTTTAATGTCATTGTGTATGGACATTGGAAACGTGTCTGCCAACGTTCATAAAATAAGTTTAGATATGAGATTATTTAGCTCTGCTGGAATGTCATTTGTTTGCAAACAGATTGTACATATATCAGGCCTGAAGAATCGTCGAACCTGATCTGGATACAAATCGGTTGGCACTCTGATGATATTCCAAAATAGATTTTGTTAAAAAAGTTAATTATGAAAAAGATCGACAGGCTGCAAAAAGAGTAAAATAACTTTCCAGCATTCAAAGAGCATATTAAAAGGGTTATTTGTGTGTGTTGCTATATAAAATTATTATTTTGTAGAAAAGTTTTTAATGAAGAAGTATTTGTTTTGCCCTTAATAATTGGGTGCAGATTAATCCTAACTACTGATGTTTCAAAGATAGACGAGAATCATTGTTAACAACACTGGCGAGTATACCTTGTTTTGGGGCATAGGGTAGTCTCAGTTATAACGAACCTACCACAGAATACTGCATATGCACGTTGTAGTGAATACGTCATCTTAACCTGTTTATAAGAAATATAGAATCACCTCATTACTATGCATCTTTGAAACATCAGTACGTGTGCGAACAATCATAACATACAAAGTGTGAATATGAAGGAATAAAAACTGCTGGAGACAAACCAGACACCCCCTACGCATCTCCGATGGAAAAATGTCTTAGTTTAACACCCGTCAAAAATAAGAAAATATTATCAAATGTGCACGAAATGTGCACATCTTCAATGTGTGAACAATCATTATGCAAAGTTTGAAAACAAAAGAAATGAAAACTGTTGGAGTTACATATTACACAAACCAGACACCATTTAAGCATTTTTGGACGGAAAAATGTCTAAGTTCAAGACCCCTTAACATTGAGAAAATATTCATGAAATGTGCACAAAATAAAAGGGGCACATCTTCAATATGTCAACAATCATTATGCAAAGTTTGAATAAAAAGGAAGGAAAACTGTTGGAGTTACAGACTACACAAACTAGGCACCCCAAAAGTGTAAAACCTGTCTAAAGCGGCCTCTCAAAAATAGACTTAACAAAGATCTTAATGACAAATGATAGCTTAATGAAGGTCGATGGTATTGCAGAATGCTCCCTTTGGAGCATTCTGCAATGCTTTTGACCTGCATTAAGCGATGATTGGTTCTGAAAGCCAACTTTTTGTTTTTTTGATAGTGGCCGTTTTAGACAGATTTTACTGTAATGTTTTGAGGCTAACTTTCAGTAGAAAGTAAACCTCAATCTACTGAATTTTAACTCTTTCCTTCATAAATATTCATGCTAGGCTCCACCCACTATGAATAATTATATAAATAAGCTTTGATGTTGGTATATAGAACACAGAATCTACTTGTCAGGTCCTCCACTAATGTAGGATCAGCTATATCATATTTCCAAAAGCAAACAGAGTAGGTCCTGATCAGGCAGCTCTTACAAGAGCTGTCTGGTATGGGTCTACTCTGTTTGCAAAGGCATAAAAGGAGGTCTCTATGAGGTAAAGGGTTAATTAAGCAAAATATAATAAGAACTTCTCTGATTTATGTTCTGTTTACCTAATGGCATAGCAATAGGCCATTTAATTTTAAAACTATTAATATTTTCTAGGTCTACTAATAATTATAAAAAAAACCTGAACCCCCTCTGGATCCGCAACTACAATGTGCTCCCAATCATATATTTCACTGAACAATATTGGCCAGTACAGGTAATAAAAAAGGTCATTACCTAGAAAATTCGCTCATTTGAATGATTTATCCATCCGCTCTTTTGACTGTATGATTCTCCGCTTATTGCATACTCCGTCACGGTATGATTTCCGCTCAAACGTAATTTGCCCGTTTTAATCTTAGCAAACAGAGCAGACCCTGATGAGCAGCACAATGCTGCATTTTATCTGTGTCTTCAATTGTTGTCAAGGCAACCCGTCTAGGGGTTTCCAGTATACGAAGGGGAAATGGTGAATATCTAAAATGGAATCTACTTGATAATAATCAAGTAAAATAATTCATAATTCCCAAAAGTAGAACAATTCATGGGCTCGTCCGGGATTTGAACCCGGGACCTCTCGCACCCAAAGCGAGAATCATACCCCTAGACCAACGAGCCATCTATATTAATAATATCAAACGCTTAAGAATATAAACATTCAGTAAATAAATAACGGATGTAACACATGCCACCAATTGATTTTATATATGAACCAATTTAAACTAAGCTGCACTCATTTTCTTAAAAGAATTGCAGAATGCTCTAGTTTTGACCTGCATTAAAGCAATAATCTGTCTTAAAAACCAATTTTTGTCTTCATTTTGAGTGGCCGCTTAAGACAGGTTTTACTGTAACTCACGAATGTATCATTACAGAACGCCTTTTGATCAGCTATTGTCCTTCTATGAAACGTTAAGATATAGAGGTTGGCTGATGAATAAAAATGTTAATAAAGTTATTTAAACGTCAAAGACCTTGTAAGAAGTATTATTCCCCTGTCATATTTATGTCTTTTTTATGGTAGTATAACATGGTGTGAAACTGACACGATCAAAGGCGCCTTTCACTTGCACGAAATAAAACAGCACAGTAGACTTGACAGTCAATCTCTAGATCTGATACCTCGAAGTACGCGGTTGAAAGAATGGCTCTTCTAATTGGGCCTCCAAACCTGTCTTCGAGTGTTTGCGAACTACAAATGCGCAGACCAGCCTGCGCATCCGCGCAGTCTGATCAGCGCCTTTGTTATTCGCTTATTGCAAAGAATCATATCTATGCTCGCTACTTCTAGCTAGTCCCTGTAGCTGAGGAGACTGGTGTTTTAGCGGACATACTTTAATATTGTGGACCTATGTGGAATCCTGCCTTATAAGAGTATGTATCCATACAAATGTGGTATCAAAATAAACTTTGACATCTTAACTACAAAGAAAGACCAATTATAATAGCTATATTCTCGTATAAGGTGAATATCGAGGCCTTTAAACTTCATAAGGGTCAACGCAATTTTCGTTTCATCGCGCATCAGTGTACATGATCATTTCCAACACTCGTGCAATCCTCTGGGGTTATGCACTTTGGTAAATCAGATCTTGAAACGATTGGGCAATGATTATAAATGATACCCATTCCGTGTTTTCTGCAATAAAAAGGTTCTCACATCATAAAATGCACAAATCCTTCACTCATGTGAATCTTGTTGACAAGTCGGCCATTTTGGTAGAAAAGTAGATAAAAAGCGCCTGGATAACACTTGCTATTGTCGCAAACTCCCCAGTAGCTCTCACAAGACTAAAGGGTGCCGAGTCATAGAGGGGTTTTGATAACAGAAATGCTGTTTATTCCGTATAAGTTACATTGACGGAAAAAACGCATTTTGATATAAAAACATTGTATTCTTAAGAAATGTGGAATCATTTCTATATATAGAGATGCAACCAGATTTTCGGCAAAGACTGAATAATTGTCTTCTCAAGAAATGTGGATGCATTTCTATCTAGAGATGTGACCAGATTTTTGGCCCAGACTGAATAGTTGTTTTCTTAAGAAATGTGAAATCGTTTCTATATAGGGATGTAACCAGATTTTGGCAAAGACTGAATAATTGTTTTCTCAAGAAATGTGGAGCATCTCTATATAGAAATGATTCCACATTTCCTAAGAAAACAATTATTCAGTCTGGACCAAAAATCTGGTTGCATCTTTATATAGAGATGATTCCACATTTCTTAAGAAAACAATGTTTTCATATAAAATGCGTTTTATTCCGT
Organism: Loripinus fragilis; assembly: GCA_964019695.1. Classification (NCBI taxonomy): domain Eukaryota; kingdom Metazoa; phylum Mollusca; class Bivalvia; order Lucinida; family Lucinidae; genus Loripinus; species Loripinus fragilis. The sequence goes on from OZ026525.1 coordinate 5,703,509, forward strand.
CAATGTAACCAATACGGAATAAACAGCATTTCTGTTATAGATGCCTATCTATGGATACATCTTCAAGAAGACGAATAACTGTTGGGGAGTTTTACAGCATAACTCCCCAAAACATGATCCATGTTTGAAAGACGCTTGCATTTTTTATTGAGACATTTAGATTGGTTCCCCTCGTTGATAAAGCTCCACTTCCGCTACGCATATAACGTTTGGTAACTAGTAATTTTTTACAAGTAGAGAATCCTACTCATCCGACTGCGCATGCTCTAGAAAAGATTTTTCAACACAAACTTCAGTATTTTTTTCAGTTACTATAATTTGATAATTAAGTAAAAGAAAAAAATATTAACTCCAAGAACAAAATAAACTTAATAAAACGGCTTGTTTAAAAAATGCAATTTATGTCAAGGGTATTTTCCAATACACGTCACTCATAACGTCAGTGTGTATGCGATACGTAGGCGCAATGGCGGCTAGTAGTTACCTGTCTTAATATGCTGACAAGCTATTAAAGGGAGAGAACCAGTCTATGAGACATTGAAATGGCCGATATCAACCGTGAAAAAACACTGACCCTTGCCCGATTTAACTGATCATTACAAACGATATTTGGACCCAGGCCTATTGATTGTAGTATAACAATGGAGATGAGATACAGTTGTATATAATTCGACCACACAAGTGTGGACACATCCTCTTATATGGCAGGATTCCACATAGGTCCACTATATTAAAGTATTTCCGTTTTAGCTTGCTTTGTCGGAAACCCCGAAGACAGGTATTCTAGCGACCTGGCCAAATTTTAACGTGAATGTTTTTCTTCATTTGAAGACAGTTGACTCAAAAAGATTATTGCTATAGTTTTTCTAGGTCAATTTTCCCCTGTGCCCCGTTCCTGTAATCATTTGTATAGCCGGTGTCCCACGTGACCTGTGTCCAACCCGGGGCGAAGCCAACAACCTTCGTGATGGTGCCATCGCTCCCGCCATCCTGAAATAGAAATTGGGCCAAATTAAACATTAACCATTTGAATGCTGGGTAATTGTTCATGATTATTTCCTCGGACCTATACTGGGTCCGAGTTATTTCGTCGTCTTCTGACTTATTTTCAAAACTAACTTTTTCAAAAATATCTTTTAGTAACACTATCAGAGTGTCAAACAGTTTGGAGCAAGATCAGGCCGACGTTTTGTCGTCGGGCCTGATCTGGGTCCAAACTGTTCAAAAAGATCAGCAGCAAACGACAAAAATTCGCCGCTAGCAGGCAAAGAGTTTCCTGATAAACCCGGATATTTGAGTACAGTTCATAAAATCTCCATGTTTCGAAATTCTTCTGCAATATGACATTTTCAATGCTGATTTAGTTTAAAAATTTAAAAAATAATCCTTTTATATTCTGGCATTCTCTTGGACCCGAAACCCCGTTTTTGACAGTATTAATATCGCGACGACCAGCTGTCAAAGACACACGCCGTCAGTGTGTGCGATCAAGTAATTCATGCGCGGAACCAGAAATGTTAGTCAGAGGGGGCCGAACTCTGATAAGTTTTTTGTTGCTTTTTTTAGTTGATGAGGGGAGATAGGAAAAGCGGGCCATCACCGGCCCTCAAGCGAAACGCCCTTTATCTTGGTATCTTTGTGATTTTTCAGGGGATCCGGACCAGTATGCTAAGAGACCCTATATTTTTTTCAGGGGTGAGGGAGGGTCCGGATCCCCCTCTGGGTCCGCGCATGTAATTCTCAACCCGGTCTGCTGAAATTGTGCATATAGCAAGCCTCGTGATACCGAACGGTGATCCTCGGGCCCAGCCTAACACTCATGAAAGATTCACATGTCATAGTCCATGCAGTCTATTATATGAAACGTCATGTAATAAATGCATTAGCCTTTGTATTCTGATGGATTTTCCCATACATATTGATACAATAAGTATGGGGTTACCGGGCCGCGTAGCACAGTCGGTAACGTGTCTGACTGCAGATACGTGTCTGAATGCAGATCCAGGGGTCGCGAATTCGATCCCGGCCCGGTCCCATACTTTCGCGGATCATGAAATCATTTCTACGACCATTCTCCTCCCTTCCGCTGATTCAAGAAGGTTTGTTGTCCATTACAAGCGAAAGTATGTGCACGAAGAACTGGTTAACTGCTTAGTCAAGCTTGCCCAGAAAAAAGTGTGGTTAGGTGAACTGACCGTCCCGACATGACTATAGCTGTTGACTGGGACGTAAAGAACAAAACCAAACAAACAAAAGTATAGTTGCCTATTTTGTACTTTAAGTGGTAAAAGCTTCTGAAAATATGTTGTATTTTTGTCTGTGAAGATTCTTTTAATCCTAGTAAACAGGACAAACCCTAAATGCACAATGCTGCATTTTATCCCAGTCTTCAATGTTTGCCCAGGCTACCCGTTTAGGGGTTTCCAGTATACAAAGGGATAATGATGAATTTCTAAAATGGAATCTACTTGATAATAAATAAAGTAAAATAATTCAGAATTCCCAAAAGTAAAACAATTCATGGGCTCGTCCGGGATTTGAACCCGAGACCTCTCGCACCCAAAGCGAGAATCATACCCCTAGACCAACGAGCCATCTATACGAATAAAACCAAAAGTTCAAGAATATAACCATTCAGTAAATAAATAACGGTTCTATTCAACTTGATGTAACACATGCCACCAATTGATCCACAACCCACATCCACTCACTACATTACTTGAAAGCACTTGAGCTGCTCATGTGCCATTCGCAAAAAAGAGGAACTTAAAATGTGATCCAGTGGAATGAGGGCCTATATTTGTTGAGTAATTTAAAATACTCCTGACTTTAGAATAATCAGGAGCATATCTACTATATTATTTAAGGTAGGAGTCCCAAATTTGGTGTATGGATGCATCTTTGGATGGTGGTATGTCACGGACCATTTTAGGTCACGGTGACCTTGACCTATGATATTGTTTTTGGAATAATCGTGTCTGTAGCATATAGCCTATATTATTTGAGGTAGGAATCCCATTTGGTGTGCGGATTCCTTTTGGGATGGCGGAGTGGTGCATACCATTTTGGGTCACTTTGACCTTGACACTGACTTCTGACTTCATTTCTAGGTTTTTCTTATCTGGAGCATATCTGTGTCATGCTAAATCAATTCCTTTTGGGGCATTCGTCACGTTACTATGGCATTTCTTGTTCTAATCTAAGGTCAGCAGACAGCCTGAAGCCTCCATGTGAGCTTAACATTTTTGTGCTTCATCAACAGCAGAATCTAGGGTGGAGATTTGGTACCAGTAAATGCATTTAAGCCCCACTCCAGTGATTTAAGCTGCTGTCCGTTCTAAAGGGGTGGTTCTGTTGTTGATTCGTTGTTGATTGGTACTCCCATTGTGGGATCCTGTAATTGTCCCATGTTTTGTTGTGCGTTATTTTGTGTTCATTCTAATTTTGAATCCTCATTGGGAAGAGGGACCTGATTGAATTGCCTAGTTTGTCTTCCTGGTGTCTCATGATTGTTGTGCTGCCCTATCTCTCGTTATCATGGGTTAATCTGTAGTTTATGATTGTGGTATTTCCCAGATCATACTCACTTACGAGTTACGTTACTTTATGTCCATTCTAGTTTTGCAATCATCTTGGTGGGGAAGAAAGAGCTGGTTGCTCTGCTAAGTTTGTCTTCCTGGTGTCTCGTGATTGTTGTGTGCCTCTTCCTCGCGGTGCCATAGGTTTGTCTGCAGTTTGTGAGTGTGGTATTTCCTGGTCATGCTCACTAACAATTTCTGAATACATGCATACTGAGAATAAGGAGCTTTGCACTCGTTTGGTTTATTCATCTGAAAGCAATTAACTAGGCAAGCCCCCCTTTTAAAAAGGAAATTTTATTTTTACCACATTTGGTGTTAACTTATTTTACAGTGTTGGAATCTTTTGGAGAACTAGATGCTAGGGGCTAAATTTCGTCTCGCGAACAATTTTGCTAGGTAAATAATAATAAGAAAAATGTGAAAACATTAAGTACAGGTGAATGAAAGGCGCTTTATAATCCTAAGTTAGATGCATTCTCATTCAGGATTTTGATGCGAAAAAATATCCCCCTAAAACTATGGGCTCGTCCGGGATTTGAACCCGGGACCTCTCGCACCCTAAGCGAGAATCATACCCCTAGACCAACGAGCCAGTTTTTTTCTTATGCAGAAGGTAAGATTTAGATGGTGCCTAGCCTAGTTCAAAGTGTCACAGATCTTATTTCAGGTTAGTATTCCCCTCCCCATCTCATGTACATCCCATTTGGCGTAAAGAGACAATCAATTGTGTGCTCAGCAAGTGATCAAATGATACTTGATAGTAAGATGGCATTAAGCTTTTTGGAAAATCTTAAGCTTGTAAGAAACAATTCTTTGTCAAGAATGCTTTTTAGTGAAAACGTACCACCCGTGGATAACAGCCAGTCCAATCAAATGTATAGGTACGGTGCCTTGCAGTCTGAAGCCAAGACACCAAACAGTCACAAAGCATATTTTAACGAGTTATTGCACGGGCAAGGTGTTTGTGAAGTAAAAGTGAATACTTTTGCAAAGTGTTCATGAAGTAGGACAATGGGAATTGAATGAAATTAAGCATTTTTACCTTCCGCCAAAACGCATGTGCACAGGTAAACAATGCTGTCGATATCGTAGCGGACTGTCTTGCTACGTTTTGAATAAAGGGGTTGTAGCAGATGCAAAACAATTTATAGATTGTATAAATAAATAAATAAATAAATAATAACAGTGGTGAGCAAGAAAAGGAATTCATTATTCGTGTGAGGGTAGGATAAAAAATTCCGTCCCTCGTGATGCCAAACACTCATGACAGAGTCTTATAGTATTCCTGTCCATGACCATTGTTTTAATCCTAGCAAACAGAACAGACCCTGATGAAATGCAGCACAATCTGAGTCTTCAATGTTTGCCCAAGGCTACCCGTTTAGGGGTTTCCAGTATACAAATGGTAGAGCAAAAAACTGGCAAAAAGTCGCTTAGTTACGTCCGAACCCCTCCCCATCAGTAAAATAAAATAAACGATTGCATGAATGATAAGGCAAGATGTTCAAGTTTCTTGGATCGCCGGAATTACTTTTTCAAAGTGGGGCAATGGTGTAAAAATTTGACAAAAACTTCATTCTTCGAAGTGAAATTGTGAATTTCTGAAATCCATTTGAAGCAACAGATACACGACACCAGTAACAAAAGACTGCAAAATGATTATTGAGTTTCATATAATCCTTCCCTGACTTTATTATGAAGTCAAAGTCAGAAAGGAAATGCCTTTATTTTTGGGTGAAAATCAGTGATTTCATAAAAATAAATCCATTTTTTTGTAATCTGACAGGTAAAGTTTTTAAAATTTATAGTTTTTATTTATCTAATTTTAAAAATGATGCTGCATTATTCAACTTACGTATATCCTGTCATGTATACTTATAAAACCCGCAAAAATATTTTCTTTTTTCGCCTCAAAATTGGACTTTTAATATTGATGTATATTTTGGGAAATGCGTGTATTTCTATAAGATATATATCTGAGCATTGCCATATTAAGAAAAGGATGTACATAAAGTATATATTTCAAATGAAAACAGCATGTATCATGTTCTGTGATATCATATCAAGTATTGACACACAATAAAAGAGGGCCAAGTGACCCTGAATCACTCACCTGAGTTTTGTTTGAAACCTCTTATCTATATGTATCTATTGAAAACTGGCCATGCTCCTGGTGACCCCCTGGTGGGGCCATTTTTGTCCCCAGAGCTCTATTTTGAGCAAATCTAAATATTGTCCACTAGGTGATGCTATATACTTAATAACAGGGATCTAGACCTAGTGGTCTCAAACAAGAGGGTTTTTTATGTTTTCAATTTGTAAGTCAATGTAATCTCTGTGACCTCCAGAATGAGGCCATTTTGACCACATATCCACATATTGAGCAAACTTGGTAGAGAACTACTAGATGATGTTACGTACCAAATATCAAAACTTTGGGGCACTTTGTTTTCTGGCAATAATACATGTAGTTCTAATATTTTCTCTATATAACCTATTAGTAGAGCAAAATCGTCGCTCATTTGAGGCGAACCCTCTCCCTTCATGTAAAATAAGATTGTGATATACCAACGGAAAGGTTTTTAATTGTACATTATGAAACCATTAGCATTGCTTTTCAAAAAAGGGACAGTGATTCATTATAAGGCTTCGAAGAAGGGCACCCTCATTCAAAGAACCATACATTGAGTATCTTAAATAAGCAAAAGTTTGCTGGGTGAAAAAAAATGCAAAAAATGCAAATACTTTCAAAACAGTAAGGGTGTGTATTAAACCAAATAAGCTATGCATTAAACCAATTAGGCCTGTTTTAATGCAATGTATATGCAGAATGCAAGTACCATATTTATTATTTTGACATCATTATTTAGTACCATGATTACATTTATTTTTGTTAATTCATTTTACACAGATTGCTAGTGCATACGATTTGAAAGCATTCCTAATCAAATGTGGTCTTATATTAAAACAATAATAAGTTATGCCTTTTGATATTAGCAGCAGCATGGAGTTTATGCCCCGCCAAATGTCCTCCTAATTATGTTTTAAAAGTAACCGTGTTGGTGCTATAACAAGAGCTCTTTGCCTCGATGTTCATAATTGACATAACAACTGCCTATGGTGTGTAGATGGCAAGGGAGGTATCAAATTGTCAATATGACCTTTGAGTCAAAGGACAAGGTCAAATATAGTCAAAATCTCTAAAACGACTCTGGACTCTAATCTGAACTCCCCTTTCATTTCTATCACCGAGGGAATTCATATGTGGCACAATGATTGTTTATGGTGTGTAGATTACGACATAGGTTCCTTATCATCGCTATGCCATTGAAGTTAATAGACAAGGTCAAATATTATGGCTTGTTACCCGAACTACTCTCAATTTTTTTAACCCAGGTTGTTAATACTTAGCACAATTCTTGCTTATTGTGTGTAGATTACAAATAACGTTCTTTGTTATATACCTATAGCTGATACGACTTTAGAACTGTCTGTTTTCTGGCCATCTGATATAGAAAGCTGGATCAACGAACTGAGGTTTTCTGAATCCATATCACTATCCTTTAAAACGAGGCTGACGTCGGTTACCTGCTTTTGCGGCGACGTTACGTAAAGTAAATTGCAAAGCATAGAACCAGAGACGGAAAACATGTTGACGTGACGTCAAGAAACGTAACGTTATGGCCAACGTTCCCACATCTTGGGGGGGGGTTAAAGACAAAACAGGTTTTAAAATTAGAAAGAATGTCAGAAAAAAAGGCATATAATAAACATTATCATAATAGTAACTTAATCTGGCGTACAGCATCACGTCTCGTGGACGAGGCCACACCATTGGATCGCCCTCGACGCTACGCGCGCGTCTCGGGTGATCCGATGGTATGACTTCATCCACTTCACGTGAAATAGTACGCCAGATCAAGTTACTATTATGATAATGTGTATATATCACCGCTAAGCACAGGAGTCAAAGATCAATTAGAATATGTCTTACAGTGGTAAGGTTTTGACAGAGGTGCTATATATTTGGTACAATAATTGCCAAAATAGCATTTAAGCCAAAAGTACTTTTCAAAATAATATAATTCTGGTTGTATAGCTTGTAAAGTAAATCTCTCTAACATGCTTTGTTATAGATGGTTCATATTTTACCTAAGGCGTGTTTTGTCAATGCTAGCTTCTAACTGCTGATATCACATTTGTATCAAAGTTCAAGGTCAAAATGCTCAAAAACTTACATTTCAAACCCTCAAAGTGGTACTATTCACTAATGTGTGTATGCCTCTTTCTAGGTGCTATGCTAGGCAGACCAAACGATGGACTATGATTCCCAGCATGGAGTAATAAAGAGGTCCTTAAAGGGTTTAGGTATTTTCTGATAAAATATTGATGAACCTATTCAGTCGGCAAGTCCTCTCTTGGAGGCCCCCTAGTCCGGTGAGATAGGCGTGAAATAGTCTGTCTCTTACCAGTAAATCTGCTGGTGACCAATCGTAAAGCAAAAAAGACCTCTAAACTCTGTCTATATGGCATGTAACACGCACATTTATGGAAGAGATGTATAAGTGATCAAATTTGGAACAATAGCTGTCTATGGTTTTTAGAAGACAAAATAGGTTTAGGATTGTTGATATGACATTAGAGACACCAATCAAGGTACAAATGATCATTATCATACTATGTGGTATCCCCACAATCAATTGATTCTATTCTAGTTGTGTTTTATCGTTGGCTGTGCTTTTTCGTTCTTTGTATCTTCATGTTTTAGCTCACCTGAGCCAAAGGCATAATGTGAGCTATCATAATCGCCGGATGTATGTCGTCCATCGTCAACAATTGCTTCGAAGGAAATCTCCTCCTAAACTAATAGCTGGATTTTAACCAAACTTTGCAGGAATGATTCTTATATGACCTTCTTTAATAGTTGTTCAAATAGTTTTAGTCCGTTGCATATCTAGGTCACATGGGCCTAGCATAAAACAGACTTTCATTATGAAAATTTTAATAATATCTTCATGTTTGAAACCACATTGCCTAGAGTCTTGATATTTGGTATGTAGCATAACCTATTAGACCTCCACCATGTTTGTCCAAATTAAAGCCCTGTGGTTGCAAATGGCGCAGTCCTGGGAGTTGCATATTTTACACAGGCTTGTGATCACCTGCTTGGAAAGGGCTGATCTCTTGGCTCTCTTATGTGTGATGTTTTCTTGTGGTTTGTCACTTCCAATATGGTGTCTCAGGTCAGGTGTGGTACTTGATTGTATCGATTCATGATCTTTGTCTTCTTCTTTACTTTTATATGAGGAAAACATAGAACAAATCTTCTTGTCTGAAACGACAAGGCCTACAGCCTTGCCATTTGGTATATAGCATCACCTAGTACGTCAATTTTATTCAAGTTGGGGCACTGGGACTAAAAGTAGGCCCGCCCTGCGAGGTCACAATATTCAATATAGGAATCTATTGGGAAATTTATAAGAAATTTTCGTGTCTGACACCACAAGACGTATAGCATTGATATTTGTTATGGCCCTTGTGTCAAAAATGGCCCCACCCTGGGGTCACATGTTTTACATAAGTTAATATATGGGACGCATTGGATAGTCTTGTCTGAAACCAAAAGGCCTAGAGTCTATATTTGGCATGTTGCATCAGCTAGTAGACTTCTTCTACTAAGTTTGTTAAAATTAGGGCACTGGGGTCGAAAATGGGGCCGCCCCAGGGATCAATGTTTTATACATAGCTTATATAAAGAACGCATTAAAACACATTCTTGTCAGATATCAAAAGGCTTGATATTTGATATATTGCATCACCTAGTGGTACTCAACCACATATTCAAATTGTGGTTCTGTGGTCAAATGGCATCATCCTGAAGGTCAAAGAGTTTTGAGGCTGTTATAACTCTTTGACTCTCTCTCTCTCTCTCTCTCTCACGGTACCGTGGGTTGGTCTGTAATGTGTTAGTGTGGCATTTCCTGGTCATATTCACTTTTAACATGGACGTACTTATAGTGAAAGCATAAAAATATTCTTGTCTGAAACCACTAGGACTAGAGCCCTGATATTTGGTATGTAGGATTAGCTAATAGACATCTTTTAAATATGCTCAAATTATGGTTCTAGGACCAAAAATGGCCCACCTGGCAGATAACAAGGAACGTGGCCAGTTTTCAATAGATAAGACGCTTAAAACAAAACTCAGGTGAGCGATTCATGGTCACTTGGTCCTCTTTTAATTGTGTTATTAGCTGATACGATATCAAAGTACATGTTAATTACCGTTTCCATTTGAAATGTTTATTGTATGTACGCAATTGTCTTGATATTGCAATGCAATACATAAGTAATAGAAATACATGCATTTCACAAAATATACCTGAACATCAAAAAGTCGGATTTTGACTTAAAAACGAAAATATTTTGCCGGTTTTTAAGTATATATGACAGATATATATGCACGTTGAATAATACAGCCTCAAATTTGAAAAAAGTTAAATAACAACTCATAATTTTAAAACTTTACTAGTCAGATTACAAAACTTCGTGTTTAAATTTATGAAAACGCTGATTTTCACTCAAAAGTCAAGGCATTAAAATTCCCGTTTTTACACTATAATTAAATCAGAGTGGCATTATATACCGCTCAATAATCATATTTCAATCTTTCTATGCTGGTGTTATGTATCTGTTGCTGCAAATGAATTTCAGAAATTCGCAATTTCACTTCTTAAAATGAAATTTTTGACAAATTTTAACACCACTGCCCCTCTTTGAAAAAGTAATCCCGGCGATCCAAGAAACCTTAACATCTTGTCATATCATTCATACAATCGTTTCCCATTTTACTGATGGGGAGGGGTAATCGGTCAATTTTCGCTTTTTTTGCTCTACCAAAAGGGAAAGTGATGAATTTCGAAAATGGAATCTACTTGATAATAAATGATTTTCAGAAGAACGTCTCTATTTTAAGTTTATCCCAAAAGTAAAATAATTCATGGGCTCGTCCGGGATTTGAACCCGGGACCTGTCGCACCCAAAGCGAGAATCATACCCCTAGACCAACGAGCCATCTATATAAATGATATCAAAAGTTTAAAAAATATAACCATAGCCTAGTGGATAAGGCATCCGCTTCAGGAGCGGGAGGTCGAAGGTTCGATTCCCAGTGTCGGCGACATTGGGGTTCGTTCTGATATGGCCGTTTGGTGAGCCGCCAGCTAGTTAAACGTAATGGTCACCGATTCCTAGCCTGCCTGGTGCCTGGCAAAAGGATGGGATTTGGGAAGTAAATGTGGCAAGTTAAGGTGTCTCATAAGTCAGAAATGGCTGGCCCTTTCAATAGGGGTGACACTATAATAAACAAGCACTATAGCCATTCAGTAAACATGGTAAAAAAATAACTTGATGTAACACATGCCACAAATTGATTTCATATAAACTAAGATGCACAACCCAATTCTACTCATTACATTATTTGTAAGCACTTGAGCTAATCATGTGCCATTCGCAAAAAAAAGAGGAACTTAAAACAGAGGGACTATACGTGTTGAGTAATTGAAAAGAAAATATATATACAATATATGGTTCATAGATTGAACCACGTTTGCTAAGCGAGCGCACATACTCTGGATTAAGCGTTCATTTTGTCAATAAATGACATCTCGCTTAAAATCATTGTGTTTTAGAAGTTCGGAAGATAAGCTAAATGTCGATTGTCTAGCTCAACATTCGGCCAAAATCAGATTGAAAACTTCAGAAACATTACAAATTCGAATGTTTAGTTGAATGTCGATTTGTCTAGCTCAATATTCGCCAAAATTCTGTTTTAGAAGTTCAGAGGTGATCTTCTGTTGCTTGAACGCTCGCACAGATTCTGAGTAAAATCTATACAGAATATAGACAGGTGTCCAAGATCATGTGTAGCGCTTAGCTTATTCGAAAGCCGTTCATTAGAAAAAGACATTCAGAAAAGAAAACAAATCTTGTTCGGGCAGCTCTGTCGTCTCGATCCGTTTTACACCGTTAAAAGGATATTCATGTAACGTTTAATATCCCAATTCTGTTTTAATGATCTTACTCATGGCTTTGTTTTAGATTCTTTAAATATTCTATCAAAGTTTAACTTAATGCACATGGTGCGTGACCTTATTTCTCTTGGGAATATTCTTGGAAATCAATTACTAATGGGACACTCACTGAACAAAGGGATCTGGAATTCTTCTCAGAGAAAGCAGAGAACCGGCTTGACCGTTTACTTAGGTTTCACTCTGGCTTTATCAGGCCGAACTACTTCTGGGAATTATCTCGCAAGTAGGTGGGTTTATTGCCAGCCTGTAAGTCAGTGGTCAAGCTGATTGGTCTGCTATTCAATAGTAAATTAAGGTCGATCTGTCTGGCATGTCTCGAGGATTTCGACCCTTTTGTTGGGCATATAATCTTACGATGTGAGTCGAATACTAAGATTCGGCACGATATGTGGGTGAAAGTATGGACCAACTATGGTGATGACGTCTATATTAGCTTAGCAAGCATGGACGAAGAGTCTCTTTTAGATGTATTACTGGGTAGTTTTGATACTGTACCTGACGTACAACACTTGGAGAATAAAGACTCCTTTTACATGATAGTGGCAGGCTCCCTTCATAGGCTGCTCTGTGGAGTACACGGAGGTGTGCTATGAAGAAAATGAGTACGTCTTGGAGGTTGGGGTCTTGATGAGATGGGTATGCTTTCGACATTGTTCTCGGCGTATCTAGCGCTGCGTGCTTTGGACGATGTCGCATGGATACCTATGCTTAATAATGTACCGGGGTATATATTTTGAAGAAGTGCTTATCGCTGCAGCCCTCTGTTAATAGACTGAGGATGCTGGCACGTGTACAGTGTTTTTGTTTTCTGTGTCTCATTGCCTCTCTCTCTCTCTCTCTCTCTCTCTCTCTCTCTCTCTTGTTGTATTGTATTTATTGTATACATGTAAATGGTGCACTCCTATATGGAGGAAATAAAGAATCTATCTAACTAGGCAAGCCCCCTTTTATAAAAAAAATTATTTATACCACATTTGGTGTTAACTTAATTTACAGGGTTGTAATCTTTTGAGAACTAGATGCTAGGTGCTAATTTTCATCTCGCGAACAATTTTGCTAGGTAAATAATAATAAGAAAAATGTGAAAACATTAAGTACATGTGAATGAAAGCCTATTGATAACCCTAAGTTAGATGCATTGAATCTCATTCAGGATTTTGATACGAAAAACTATCCCCCTTAAACTATGGGCTCGTCCGGGATTTGAACCCGGGACCTTTCGCATCCTAAGTGAGAATCATATCCCTAGACCAACGAGCCAGTTATTATGCAGAAGGTAAGATTTACGTGTTGCCTAGCCTAGTTCATAGTGTCAGAGATCTTATTTTTCAGGCTAGTATTCCCCACCCCACCGCATGTACATCCCATTTGGTTTAAAGAGACAATCAATTGTGTGCTTAGCGAGTGATCAAATGCTACTCGATAGTAACAGTAAGTGAGTATGATCAGGAAATAACACAATCACAAACCGCAGACAACCCCTTTGCACCGCGAGGAAGAGCCGCTCAACCATTACGAGACACCAGGAAGACAATTAAGCAAAGCAACCAGCTCTCTCTTCCCCATCAAGATGATTGCAATACTAGAATGGACATAAAGTAGCGTACAGCAAAACATAGAACAATTACAGACTCCCACAATGGGAGTAACAATAAACAAAAAACACCAACAACAACAGAACCACCGCCTTAGAACGGACAGCAGCCTAAGCCATCGGGGGGGGGGGGGCTTAAATGCATTTTACTGGTACCAAATCTTCGCCCTAGATTCCACTGTTGTTGAAGTACAAGAAATGTTCAGCTCGTATGGAGGCCATCTAACTTATGCAATGTTCAGTGGGATATATCTGACCTACCATTTGTACAAATAAGGATTATCAATATTAAGTAAGTCATCTAAATATCTGGAGGTTGAGTTAAAAGCTTCAATAATATCAGTTTGATTATTGTCTGACAGAGACAACATAAAGTCTGTCTCATAACAAAACAAAAACTTATCTGCAACAAGAGGAGCACAATTAGTACCCAAAGAAATACCTACAATTTGTCTGTATAATTTCGAGCCAAATCTTATAAATATATAGTCCAAAAGATAATGGAGCGTGTCACACAATTTCTGACATGACCACAATTTATATCGTTTAGGTTGTTCAGAAGTAAAAAAGGCATTTTTATCATTACAAGCCAAATAAAGTGAGCCCTCTATGTTAAATGTTTGTTCGATTAATTCTGTTAGTTTTTCTTTGATTAGATTATGAGGCAATGTAGTATAGAGAGTAGCGAAATCATATGTAGACAAACCAGATGCTAGAAAACCTCTAGACTTCAATTTATTAAGAATTTCACCTGAATTTTTAATAGACCAAAATAAATTTTACCATTTCTTTCATAAACTGTTGTGCAATATTTAATTACATGATTTTTAATCGCAGTGAGGCAAGAAGTCAAAAGAATAGACAACTCAGTAGTTGTACATGCACTAGAATTAGCAATAAAACGCGACTTATAGGCCGTTTATGAAGTTTAGGTAACGAGTATAACGTAGGAAGCTTGCTATGGTCCTCATCAACAAAAAACCCAAACTTAGCTGCTATATGGCATCGATACCTATCAACGATAGACGTCTCATCAAGCCTGTTATGCTCATATGTTTTAGCAGTGCTAAGTTCTTGCTTTAGGGTGTCAATATAGTATCTTTTTCAAACGACCACAACATTGTTAGCAGCCTTATCTGCGGGGGCCAAAACAAACCTCCTATGGAATTCCTGGATCCCTTTCTTCAAGTGTCTAAACGTGAATTTAGGTTTAGGTGGCAGAAGATCTAAATTGTTGCAATAAAATGAAATTCTACCATTAATAATTTTAAAAATATTTAGTTTCCAACTATTTAAGGCATTAGACTCAACATGCTCTCGTTTACACCAGCGATTACAAGATTCTTGTCAGGCACCTGCAATTTCCTCACGGCATGATTTGAAGTCTATTGGCACAGGAAACCTATATTTAGGTCCCTTAAGATGGCACTAAGCTTTTTGGAAAATCTTAAGCTTGTAAGATACAATTCTTTGTCAAGAATGCTTTTTAAGTGATAACGTACCACCCATGGATAACAACCAGTCCAATCAAATGTATTGGTACGGTGCCTTGCAATCTGAAGCTAAGACACCAAACAGTCACAAAGCATATTTTAACGAATTATTCAACAATAACAATGCTGGTATGCAACTTGCACGCGCGAGGTGTTTGTGAAGTAAAAGTGAATATTTTTGAAAAGTGTTGATGAAGTAGGACAATGGGAAATTGAATGAAATTAAGCATTTTACCTTCCGCCAAAACGCATGTGCACAGGTAAACAATGCTGTCGATATCGTAGCGGACTGTCTGCTACGTTTGAATAAAGGGGTTGTACCAGAGAAAAAACAATTTATAGATTGCATAATTAACTAAATAAAAAAAATATATAATAAAATAAATAAATGAATAATTAAATAAATAAATAAAAACAGTGGTGAGCAAGAAAAGGAATCCATTATTCGTGTAAGAGTAGAATAGAAAAATCTGTCCCTAGGCAGGCCTCGTGATGCCAAACACTCATGACAGATTCTTATAGTATTCCTGTCGATGAAGATTGTTTTAATCCTAGCAAACAGAACAGACCCTGATGCAGCACAATCTGAGTCTTCATTGTTTGCCTAGGCTACCCGTTTAGGGGTTTCCAGAGTATAAAGGAATAGTGATGAATTTCTAAAATGGAATCTACTTGATAATAAATGATTTTCAGAAGAACGTCTCTATTTTAAGTTTATCCCAAAAGTAAATGGGCTCGTCCGGAATTTGAACCCGGGACCTCTCGCACCCAAAGCGAGAATCAAACCCCTAGACCAACGAGCCATCTATATAGATAATATCAAAAGTTTAAGAATTTAACCATTCAGTAAATAAATAACTTGATGTATTGATTTCATATAAACTAAGATGCACAACCCAATTCCACTCACTAGATTATTTGTAAGCACTTGAGCTACTCATGTGCCATTCGCAAAAAAGAGGAACTTAAAACTGAGGGTCTATACTTGTTGAGTAATTGAAAAGAATATATATATATACAATTTATTTAGTTCATAGATTGAACCACGTTTGCTTAGCGAGCACACGTACTCTGGAGTAAGCGTTCATTTTGTCATTAAATAACATCTCGCTTAAAATCACTGTGCTTTAGAAGATCGGAATATAAGCTAAATGTCGATTTCTAGCTCAGCATTCGGCAAAAATCAGTTTGAAAACTTCAGAAACATTACAAACTCGAATGTTTCGCTGAATGTCGATTTGTCTAGCTCAATATTCTGTTTTAGAAGTTCAGAAGCGTTACAAACTCAAATGTTGAGCTGAATCTCAACATTCGCCAAAGTTCTGGTTTAGAACTTCAGAAACGTTCCGAACTCGAAAGTTCAGCTGAATGTTAGTTGTCGAGCTAGACATTGAATGTTGAGCTGAATGTCGATTGTCCAGCTCAATATTCAGCCAAAGTTAGTTTGAAAATATTGGAAACATTACAAACTCGAATGTTAAGCTGAATGTCGATTGTCTAGCCGGACATTGAATGTTAAGATGAATGTTGATTGTCGAGCTATACAGTGAATGCTTAGCTGAATATCGATTGCCTAGCTAGACATTGAATGTTTAGCTGAATATCGATTGTCTAGCTAGGCATTGAATATTGAGCTGAAGGTTGATTGTCGATGTGGACATTGAATGTTTAGCAGAATGTCGATTGTCTACCTAGAAATAATTATTGAATGTTTAGTTGAATGGTGATTGTCGAGCTAAACATTGATGTCAATTGTTGATTGTCGATTGATCAGCCAACTTCACACATATGATATGTGAATCGATTGGCCATAATGTGCACGACCCGTGGTGAACGTAGATTAATCAGTATCTGGTGCCAGAAGGAATGTAATAAAAGCAAATTAGTCATATCCTGCAAACTGATGCATAACTGGATCAAAATATACCATGTTGTTCAAGAGTTTTGAGCATTTTAACTTCGTGATCACGGTAAACGAATTGAAGGACGGACTCACACAGCGATTATAGTGGGTCGTTAAAATATGCCTTGTGACTGTTTGGTGTCGTAGCTTCAGACTGCAGGGCACCGTACTAATACATCTGATTGGACTGGCTGTTATCCATGGGTGGTACTTCATAATCGCGTTTTCACTTAACGAGCATTCTTGACAAAGAAGTGTATCTTACAAGTTTAAGATTTTCCAAAAAGCTTGCCATCTAACTAACGAGTAACATTTGATCACTCGCGGAGCACACACTTGAATGTCTCTTTACACCAAAAGGGATATGCATGCGATGGGGAGGGGAATACTAACCTGAAGAATAAGATCCGTGACACTATCAACTAGGCTAGGCACCACGTAAATCTTGCCTTCTATGTATAGTGGAGCAGGGAGTGTCCATTTTAGGGCGAAGATTTGGTACCAGTAAAATGCATTTAAGCCCCCCAGTGGCTTAGGCTGCTTCCGTTCTAAGGCGGTGGTTCTGTTGTTGTTGACTTTTTGTTTATTGTTACTCCCATTGTGGGAGTCTGTAATTGTTCTGTGTTTTGTTGTGAGTTACTTTATGTCCATTCTAGCATTGCAATCATCTTGATGCGGGAGAGAGTGCTGGTTGCTTTGCTTAATTTGTCCTCCTGGTGTCTCGTGGTGGTTGGGCGGCTCTTCCTCGCGGTGCCACGGGGTTGTCTGCGGTTTGTGATTGTGGTATTTCCTGATCATACTCACTTACTATTTATGGTATATTTTGATCAAATTATGCATCAGTCTGTAAGAAATGACTAATTTGCTTTCCACACATTCCTTCTGGCACCAGATACTGATTAAGCTACGTTCACCACGGGTCGTGCACATTATGGTCAATCGATTCACATATCATATGTGTGAAGTTGGCTGATCAATCGACAATCAACAATTGACATCAATGTTTAGCTCGACAATCACCATTCAACTTAACATTGAATGTCTAGCTAGACAATAGACATTCAACTAAACATTCAATGTGTAGCTAGACAATCGGCATTCAGATAAACATTCAATGTGCACATCGACAATCAACATTCAGCTCAACATTCAATGTCTAGCTAGACAATCGACATTCAGCTAAACATTCCATGTCTAGCCTGGCAATCGAAATTCAGCTAAACATTCAATTTCTAGCTCGACAACCAATATTCACTGTCATTCAGCTCAATATTCAATGTCTAGCTAGACAGTCAACATTCAGCTAAGCATTCAATGTCTAGCTAGGCAATCAACATTCAGCTCAACATTCAATGTCTAGCTAGACAATCGACATTCAGCTCAACATTCAATGTCTAGCTAGACAATCGACATTCAGCTAAGCATTCAATGTCTAGCTAGACAATCGACATTCAGCTAAGCATTCAATGTCTAGCTAGGCAATCGAAATTCAGCTAAACATTCAATGTCTAGCTCGGCAACCAACAGTGAGCTCAAAATGAACTCTTACTCCCGCTGAGCAAACGTGGTTCAATCTATGTCAATTACTCAACAAATATAGGCCCTCATTCCACTGGATCACATTTTAAGTTCCTTTTTTGCGAATGGCACATGGGCAGCTCAAGTGCTAACAAATAATGTAGCGAGTGGAATTGGGTTGTGCACCTTAGTACGGAAGCCCTGGAGGGACATTTTAACTTATTACTTATCACTTATTACTTACTACTTACTACTTATTAGTTATCACTTATTACTTTTTACTTACTACTTATCACTTATTACTTACTACTGATTACTTATCATATCACCAGGCCGCGTAGCGCAGTCAGTAACGTGTCTGGCAACAGATGCGAGTCTGATTGCAGATCCAGGGGTCGCAAGTTCGATCCTGGCCCGGTTCCATACTTTCGTGGAGATTGATCATGGAATAATTTCTACGGTCATCCTCCTCCCTTCCGCTGAATCATTCAAGAAGGGTTGTTGTCAGTTACAAGTGAAAGTATGTGCACGAAGTACTGGTTAACTGCTTGTTCGAGCTTGCCCAGGAAAATATGTGGTTAAGTGAACTGACCATCCCGCAATGACAATAGCTGTTGACTTGGGACGTAAAGCAACAAAACAAACAAACAAGCAAACAAAACTTATCATATCATTATATCACCCATATAATGGCAGGAAACTCCATTGTACATTCCATGTAATAGCGGTAAGCTGTAGTAGTAGCAGTAGCAGCAGCAGCAGCAGTAGTAGTAGTAGTAGTAGTAGTAGTAGTAGTAGTAGTAGTAGTAGCAGCAGTAAAAGTAGTAGTAGTAGTTAAATATTAGCGGTGGTAATGATTGTAGTAGTAGTAGTAGTAGTAGTAGTAGTAGTAGTAGTAGTAGTAGTAGTAGTAGTAGTAGTAGTAGAAGTAGTAGCAGTAGTAGTAGTAGTAATAGTAGCAGTAGTTGTTGCAGTAGTAGTAGAAGTAGTAGTAATACTTAGCAGTAGTAGAAGTTGTTGTTGTTGCAGTAGTAGTAGTAGTATTAATATTAGTGGTGGTAATGATTGTACTAGTAGTAGAAGTAGTTTGTTTGTTTGTTTGATTTGATTCTTTATGTCCCATCAACAATCTTTCAGTTAAAATGGGACGGGTCTTCCTGGGTTGAACCAGTACTAAGCTAGGATAAATGTGTCTTGCTCATGGACAGCAACGCAGTGACGCCGGTGAGGCTCGAACCCGTGGCCCCTCGGTAACGAGTCAAGCAATCTACCAATGAGCCACTGCGCTCCCTAGTAGTAGTGTTAGTAGTAGTAGTAGTAGTAGAAGTGGTGGTACTACTACTACTACTACTACTACTACTACTACTACTACTACTACTACTACCAAAAAAGTAGTAAGTAGTAACAAATAAGTAGTAAGTAATAACTAATAAGTAGTAAGTAATAACAAATAAGTAGTAAGTAATAACAAATAAGTAGTAAGTAATAACAAATAAGTAGTAAGTAGTAAGTAATAACAAATAAGTAGTATAAAATAACAAATAAGTAGTAATAGTAGCTGTAGTACTACTTCTACTACTACTACTACTACTACTACTACTACTACTACTACTACTACTACTACTACAACTACTACTACAACAACTACTACAATCATTACCACCACTTATATTACTACCATGGAGCGCAAAGGCTCAGTGGTAGAGTGCTCGCCTCGAGACCGAGAAGCCACGGGTTCGAGCCTCATAGGCGTCACTACATTGTGGTCCTTGAGCAAGACACATTTATCCTAGCTTAGTACAGGTTCAACCCAGGAATACCCGTCACAATATAACTGAAAGATTGTTGATGGGACATTAAGAATCAAATCAAACAAATAAATTACTACTACTACTACTACAACAACAACAATAATCACTACCACCACTAATACTACTGCTGCTACTACTATAACTACTAGTACTACTACACTACTACTGCTGATGCTACTATTACTACTACTACTACTGCTACTTCTACTCCTACTACTACAACAGCAATCACTACCACCACTAATACTACTACTGCTTCTATATTACTACTACTACTACTACTACTGCTACTACTACTACTGCAACACTACTGCTGCTGCTGCTGCTGCTACCACTACTACTACTACTACTACTACTACTACTACTTCTACTACTACTACTACTACAACAACTACTACTACTACTACTACTACTACTACTACTACTACTACTACTACTACTACTACTACAACAACTACTACTGCTGATGCTACTACTACTACTACTACTACTGCTACTTCTACTCCTACTACTACAACAGCAATCACTACCACCACTAATACTACTACTGCTTCTATATTACTACTACTACTACTACTGCTGCTACTACTACTACTGCAACACTACTGCTGCTGCTGCTGCTGCTACCACTACTACTACTACTACTACTACTACTACTACTACTTCTACTACTACTACTACTACAACAACTACTACTACTACTACTACTACTACTACTACTACTACTACTACTACTACTACTTCTACTACTACTACTACTACAACAACTACTACTACTACTACTACTACTACTACGACTACTACGACTACTACTTCTACAGCAAAACCAGCAACACCAACTACACATATACTACTACTACAATTACTACTACTACTACTACTACTACTACTACTACTATGACAGCGAAAACAGCAACATCCACTACAAAAATACTGCTACAACAACTACTACTACTACTACAGCTACGGCTGTTACAGGGAATGTATATTTGGAGTTTCCCGTCGTTAAAGGGGTGATAAATGATATGATAAGTAATAAGTAGTAAGTTATAAGTGATAAGTAGTAAGTAATAAGTAATAAGTAATTAGTAATAAGTAATAAGTGATAAGTAATAAGTAGTAAGTAATAAGTGATAAGTAATAAGTAAAAATGTCCCTCCAGGGCTTCCGTACCTAAGTTTTAATTGGTTCAAATATATAAAATCAATTGGTGGCATGTGTTATATCAAGTTGAATAGAACCGTTATTTATTTACTGAATGGTTATATTCTTAAACTTTTGATATTATTTATATAGATGGCTCGTTGGTCTAGGGGTATGATTCTCGCTTTGGGTGCGAGAGGTCCCGGGTTCAAATCCCGGACGAGCCCATGAATTATTTTACTTTTGGGATAAACTTAAAATAGAGACGCTCTTTTGAAAATAATTTATTATCAAGTAGAAATTCATTATTATCCCTTTGTATACTGGAAACACCTAAACGGGTAGCCTTGGTAAACATTGAAGAAAAATGGCTCACCCGGGACCTCTTGCATCCAAAGCGAGAATCATACCCAGTTTAGACCAACAAGCCACTTGTAGCTGAAAGTTTCCAAATTTAAGTAATACACTGAGCCTTGTCAAAAGAAAGATACGGTTTATTTCACTTGTACAAGAACAAGCTGATGATCCTCGAAATAATATTGCTATGCGCAATACATTTACAGTTAATATATTTCAAATCTTGTGTCTACAGCTGAACACACTGCTTAAGTCATGTTTGGTCAAATGCAATGAAGCTACGTTTTCTTGAGCCTAATTATCATAATTATTTTATTAACGATTAAGGGCGTAAATAATTCAACTTATATATTTTTTGTCTTAACTGGCTCGTTGGTCTAGGGGTATGATTCTCGCTTAGGGTGCGAGAGGTCCCGGGTTCAAATCACGGACGAGCCCAACAAGTTCATTTTATTACTGAAACCTGGAATAATTTTAAGACACATGCGGCTAATTCCCATGCGCACCATTCGTGAATCAGATAGCTCATAAATCAATCGAGAATGCTTATGCATTTCAATTTTATTTATGATATTGATTTGACTAATACATGGATGAGAAGATATATGCATGCCTTCAAATATTCACAACATAATTAAGCTGATTTGCATATTGTTGCTTAGCAGCCGATAATAGTAGCTAAAAAGCCACTAGTGTGCTCGCTTTGGTGGTAGCCATGGTTACAAGGAATTAATTTATGATGTTATTTTAATGCTAGTCCAAGAACACACATGTTACTATATATTGACTATCAAAAGGTTATTTGCTAGTCTTTCTGTTATAGCTGAACACTATAAAAATGCAAAAATGAAAATAAAAATTGTTAAGTTTCAAAGTTTCTAAAATTGGGATGTGGAAGACAAATGTCAATACTTACACAAGTTAAAAAGTCATATGTACTTCAAATTATACTTACGACTTAAAAACAAACTGGTAATCTGTCAATTAAATGGCTATGAAAAGTTAGTATAATGCATTCAAAAAGATGTTGTCATGGAAACAAAGATGCAGTATTTTTGATCTACCTTTTTCTTGATCAATTATATAAGATTTGTTTTTCTTTTTAACTTTGTTATTGATAGAAATTTTGAAAAAAAACTACACATAAAGGCACCAATAAGTCCTAGCATGTTATAGCATAAACTCAAGTAATTATTGAATGTCCGGTTACCATGGAAATTGTTTTAATGAGATAGAAAGGGCAAATTTAGCCATTTTTGTCTTATTGCTTGGCCACCACCTTCAATATGGATTCAAATTTTCTGAGCATTTGTAATGATAGGGAGGATAGTGATGCATCCAAGCTTAAGCATTATCCATGCTGTAAATCTTTTCTTTTAGATTTGTTGAAAATAATCATTATGTTTTGTCTTGAAATTCATTTTGTGAACTTTAATTGAAAGCTGGATTTGTAGCTCTATGATTTTAAGGGGATCCGGGCCAGGAACCCTATATTTTCGTAAATTTCCAGGGGGGGTCTGGACCACCTGTCCCTCTGGATCCGCACATGATCAGCTTGTTCTTGTACAAGTGAACAAGTGAGATAAACAGTATCTTTCTTATGACAAGGCTCAGTTAATTATTTAAATTTGACAAATCTCGGCCAAATGTGACTCGTTGTTCTAGACCGGGTATGATTCTCGCTATGGGTGCGAGAGGTCCCGGATGAGCCTATTTTAGTTTTTGGTTAAACTACTTATAAAAAAACTACACAAAGAATTCTGTTGATGCTAGTTTATACAAAAAATGACCAATTTATAGCTCATGTTAATGTTCTACATGTGGGCCACTACACGAGATATCGGTACTTATCGCATCATTCAGGCGAGTCTGCGCATATCATATGCGCAGACTCGCCTGAACCTTCGATGCTCTCAGAGTCCTCGCTGCTCGTGTACACAAAATATGGATGTAGATATAGAATCAGGCCAAAAATTTTAGGGAGAGCAGTGTTTCAGTGGTGGAGTACTTGACTCGAGACCGAGGGGCCGCGGGTTTAAGCCTCACCGGCGTCACTGTGTTGTGTCCTTGAGCAAGACACATTTATCCTTGCTTAGAACTGGGTCAACCAAGGAAGACCCGTCTCCACATAAATGAATAATTGTTGACTGGGACGTAAAAAATCAAAACAAACAAACAAAAAGCATCAGAGCCGGAGCAGCGTAGGTTCAGGCGAGTCTGCGAATATGCGCAGGCTTGCCTGAATCTTCGCTGCTCGCAGAGCCCTCGCTGCTCTTAAACACGAAGTATGGATGTAGATAAAGGTTCAGACCAAAAGACCTCAAACTTTGCTTGTTACGCAAGCATGGGTGTTTATTAGAATTATTTGCGCATATGCGATAAGTACCATAATATTTTGCTCTGGTCCATATGCTGTCCAATTTCAATCTAATTGCTTGTGGCGCTCTCGCCGCAAGCATTTGTGTCGGAAAAGTGATACCCTCTACCTGGTTGTCTATCTATATAACATACTGTTAGCATAACGGTCGTGTGTATGGGAACAAAACAGTTCAACGACAAGACAACTCACCGACAGCAAGCAAAACATAGTGTTAAGACAGGGTTCGTATGGGAATGGGAAAACAGAATTTCAGGGCTTTTCCAGGACTTTTTCATTTTTCAAGGACTCGATTTCTTCCCAATTTTGTATTACACAACGTTTAAAAGTGCAATTTTTCAGCCAGAAGCGTCGAAATGTAAATGCGCACTCGTTTTCTTTGATTCTGACACCGGTGATAAAAACCGGGACTACCGCACAAATTGAATAGAATAGAATACGAGTTGCACCTCGCTCTTTGACGTGTATCTAGCGATTTTCACTCAGTTTTTTGCGATTTTTACAGTTTTTTTGCGCATCCCATAAATCTTAAAGGACTAGTTGTATTTTTATATTTTTCAAAGACTAATTCATATTTTCAAGGATGATTTTACAACATTCCAGGACAAAGGGCACTTTTTTTCAAATTCCAGGAGTTTTCCAGAACCAAGGTCAATTTTTCCAGGTATGTGTGAATCCTGTAAGAGCATGTCTCATATTATATGCCATAATTTGTGTTTATATATATTTGTCGTGGAATGCCGCTCACTGTTCTCATCCACTGTGACCTTGATCTCAGGAGTCAGTTCTTGAAAAAATGCACCCACAGCAGATCGCCTAGTTTATTTATGGTAGCATTCCATATTTGGTATGTAGATACATCTTGGACCCTGGCGATTCACCAACTGTTTCCAGGTCACTGTGACCTTGACCTCTGGTTTCAGTTCTAGCAAGGTCAAGGTCAGAGCATATCTGCATATAATTTGAGGTAGTAATCATTAATTTGGTGTGAGGATATATTTTGGGATCATGGCGTGTCGCATACACCTCTGGGTCTCTTTGACTTGTAGCTTGTACATAAGTATGTATAAAAACTGCAGCTTTAGTTTTATAACTTTGTTATTCATGCCACGATTGTCTAAACATAAACGATCTGGTGCAATTGGAATGATATTGGCCCACTTAGAATCGAACTAAAGTTCCTACTAAAGATCTTACGCAATAGATGCATGCGTACGTTTACACCCGAATGGCTACAGTTGCAACTTTTTAATTAGTTGTCAAGTAAACAAAGTGAATAGCCCTGTATGCCCCACCTCAATTCTTCATCGTGGACAAAAAAAAATGTGTGCATAAACTGCACAGCCTACTCTAATTGACAATAACGAATAAGAGGGACCACAAATCGAACACATCAAAGATTTTTTTGTAAAATAAAAACATTTTGAGGCTATTGATAGATCTTGAACCAATCTTGCTAGATAGGTCTAGAGGAGGGAACCATACAAGCTACTAGAGTAATGGTGCTCTGACCCACCGTTGATCTTTAGTAGGTTCGTGACATCACTATAGTAGCGAATATCAATGTTTGAATTGAACTTTAGTTACTATAGTAGGAACTAAACTTCGATTCGAAGTGGGCCATTATAATTGCCATCAGTCAACTATATAGAATAGCTACCAGTCTGATAATATAAGTGGTCATTAATACATTTAAAATATTGTAATAATATTTCTTTCTTTTCCAAATGGTTATGTTCATTAGTCTATAAATGTAATTGTCTTCAGTGGAGTTGTATGATTATCAGAACTTAGCACCAGCCTATAGACTTGCAACAAATTAGGAATATGTTTATATGGAAAAAATGAAATGACTATTTGAAAAGTTCTAGGCCTTTGGGAAAGGCGATCAACTATACAGCGTCTCAGAGATCGTTATCAGGCTACAGGGACAGTTAAATATCGACGCAGGTCTGGTTAACCAAAAATGACGACCTGACCTTAAGATGGCAACTTACGTCGAGTGTATCAACGATATTTGCATCGACGATATCCGTTTTGGCTGGCTATTGTTAGTTCCAGACAAATAAAAGGGCTTCGAGGGTAATTTATATCCAGGTTTTTAATAAAATGTTCTGATATAATTACTTAAAATCACGTCTGACAAATTTTAATTTGCAACTTTAGAATCTAAGGGTATCGCTATTTGGTAGACTGTTGTCCTACCATTATTTGTTATTTTGGCATGAAATTAAAAACATGTTTTGCTGACGTGTTGATGTTCATTGTTGCCAAAACTCAAAAAATTGATACATTAAAAATAAGGATTTGTTTTTATTTATTTCATTTTTTGCGTTTTTAAAGTCTTTCAGTGTACGGCACTAGGTGCTGCTTTAGATAACTGTTTGTGTTTTTCTTTTGCCAGAAGAGTATCTTACCCACCGACTCGATAACTATTGTTAATGTTCGTCTATGACGTGGTTTTAGTGCAGTGTAAACAATAACCAAATTTGGGGGTGTTCCTAACATACAAGGTGCACGTGCTGTTTTCAACTAGGCAAGCCCTCCTTTAAAAAGGAAAATTTATTTGTATTGAGCTGAATGTGCCAGCACACAAGAGGTACATGTGGGATTGAGGACCAATGAAGGCACAGACAAGTATATCCTTTTAATTACGGAACAGAACAGAACATATCTTTTTTTGACATATATGGAGAGAAGGGAGACGTAATTACAACTAGTAAAGACACAACGGACGGACGGATGTCTTTGTAGCTGAACAGATCGGTTTGTCCCCTAATTACTCAGAAACCCCGAAGACAGATTTTCTCGAAAAAGGCAAAGATAAAATGGCTATTCCTGGCAGTAATTATTTCCCATCTGAAACTGTTGTTTCTAAGTTTCAAAAATGGATGTTTTGGTGAGAATTGCTGAAACTCAGTAACAAAAATGGACTAATTGGGCTCGTCCGGGATTTGAAACCGTGATCTCTCGCACCCTAAGCGAGAATCATACCCCTAGACCAACGAGCCAGTTACGTTATGAAAATACAAGTTCAAACATTTAGATTAAATACATTTAAGGTTGTACCGGCGGACTTATCGACATGTGTTCAATAAAATAATCTTTTAATAGTTTAAAAATCGTTTATATCTAGAATAAACACGTCACATAATCACGGGTTATAAACAGTGGAACGAGCGCCAAAAGGAGGTCCCAACGGCACATCCGGATCTTCCAAGATCGCTCCAAAGAACAAAAATGTTTCAATAAATTTTCCTTTTTCTAAAAGGGGAGCTTGCCTGGATAATTGCTTTCAAATGTAAAAACCAAAAAGTCGCAAAACACTTTACATGTATTCAGGCTGCCAAGACCCTAACCCTAAATGACATTAGAATAGAAAAAAATAGGCCTTTATTTAATTGTATATGCTATTTTTACAGAAGGCACCTTTTCAATTTATGTTTGATTTGATTCCTTACGTCACATCAACAATTTTTCAGTTATGTTGGAACGGGTCTTCCTGGATAGTCCCAGTACTAAGACAGGGTTAATGTGTCTTGCTCAAGGAAACAACACAGTGACGACGGTGAGGTTGGAATCCGCGGTCACTATTTCAGTTGGCCTATCCAGAACTGGAACATGAGGTCAAGGTCACAATGACCCGGAAGTAGTCATTGACATATCGCGACCAAACATGTATCCACACACCAAGGGGTATGTGCAGTAAGGGGCTTATTTGGCCCCCTCTGGAGCCCAAATCTGAAAATTGCTTTTCACTAATTTCTTCTGCTTGTTTTATTAAAAGAAAAACTCAAGTGTAAAATTCTGCCACTCATTTAAATTTTAATTGTTGCTATGGTAACGCAAATGGCGGACAAAATAGACTTAAAATAGAGAAATCGCCATTTGGAGACCGATTTTTAAGAATTAGCTATAAACGCAGCTGAATACCAAAAAAGGCTTTAAATACCGGTATGTTATGTGCCGTGGTAATTCTCACCATCTGTTAAAATATTTGGTATTTGCGTGTGTTCTATGTTAATTGGTCTGTCAAATGTTTCAAATTTGCTACAATATAGCAAATTTCCTGTTTTAGCCTATTTTGACGACCTTTTTTTGTTACCATAGCAACACTAAAAGTCAAATTAATACCAGATATTTACACTTGGGCAATTGTTCTAAGAAAGAAAATGAGAAATGCAGCAAAAAATTGTATTATTTAACCTCGAGGGGAGCCAAAATAGCCTCTTAACGCACGTCCCTCTGCGGGGGCTTTATGTCACATAATATAGGATATATGCTCCGTACACAATATTTATAGCCCCCCTCCACCCCACCCCGCCCCCCCCCCCCCCCTAAAAAAAAATAATACGCTATTATCTCCCCCATCAAGATGCATCCACACACGAAATTTGAGATTGCTTACTCTAAACATGTAGGAGATATGTTGTGGATACGAGTCTCAAGAACTGAGGTTAGAGGTCTAGAGGTCAAGGCCCACTATACCCTCAAACAGCATGCAACATTCCACAACCCAAATCTGTATTCTCAAATCAAGTTTGGGATTTTTATGTCATACATAGTATAGGAGATTTGCTCTGTTGAATAAAACTGAGGTCAAAGTTAAGGTCACAAAATAATACGCTACAACAAACATCACCAAAGTACGTCCACACACGAAAATCGAGATTTCAACCCCAAATTACAGAGCTATACTCAGGGCACAATTATTCTAGAACGGTGGCCAGAGGTCATTGTCATATTCACAGTGATACTATAATGGTATGCAACACTTTGCAAACCCAAGTTGCATCTACATTCCGAATTTAGTTTAAACATATTTATTTCCAACAGATAACAAGTTATACAGTACAATATATACAATTCATAAGGAAATTAGGATTAGAACGAAAGCGTAAGCTTATAGAGTTCTTCTCCTATTATAGAGTACACTGTGATATGGAAGGCGGACTGTATTATATCAATTCGTAGTCAATATGATCACACATTGACCTGTCAAGCAAGTTTAATTTTAATATTCGTACATACGGAATGGAAAATGACTTAATATACTATGTGAACTTATAAATTGATGAAAATACTAAGACAAAAAAAACTAAAGAGGGAAGACGGGATCATTTGGATGTGAGTTTGGCATTTGGAGATCAAACATATAAGTATCGCATCAGAATCGCCTTGACTTTAATATATAGTTGTGTACATGGTCAAATATACTCCTGTTACTTTCTTCAGGCAAAGCTGGGTCACCATAAAGTAAAAGATGTAAGGAAGGGTTTTGAATTAAAGTTATACTGTTTAATAGTTCATGTCTGAGAGCTTGATAGTTTCTGCAGGTGAAGAAGTAATGTTGAGAGTTTTCAATACTACCACAGCTACATAATGGTGAATCGGTTATGTTTTTAGTAAATAAGTCTAAATTAAGTGCACTGCAGCCTGTTCGTAAACGTGAGTGAAGTATTTGAGGTTTTCTATTTCCATGATAGTAATACCTAGGAATGGGAAGGATGTCTTTTTTTAGAAAGAGCTTGAAAGAGTTTAGAGTATTACATTGTCTTGCTTCAAGTGGTAAATTGTTCCAGAGATGTAGAGTTTATGGTAAGAAGGAATCCCTGTATTGATTTGTTCTTGCTCGTATCGTTTGATAGTTTTGTGCATTTCGTAAATTGTATCTAGAAGCAGAACTAACTTGTGCTGGTATAAGAGAAGACAGATAGATAGGTGTGAGATGGTTAATCATTTTATAAAGAAGAGTTAATTTATGGTTGCTTCGTCTTTTTGAGAGTGATTCCCAGCCTATTTCTTTGTATAGATTGGTCAGGGAAACAAGTTTTGTAGCTCCTGTAGCTATTCTAGCTGCTTCATTTTGAATTTTATCAAGTTCATATTTTTCATATTGAGTGCAATTATCCCAGATAGTGTCGCCATACTCTAATAGAGGTCTTATAAAAGATATGTATATGGATTCAAGTGATTTGCGGTCAAGTTTATACTTTAATCTCCTCATTATGTTGATTCTAGCCCAAGCCTTATCTTTGATATAATTAATGTGTTGATGCCAACTGCAGTCATTAGAGAGAAATAAGCCAAGATGCTTGTGACCTTCAACTTCGTTAATGGGTATGTTTTCCATAAAAAGTGGTGGGTGAAGTGGGTGGCTGACTTTGCGAGAAAGTAACAGGGCTACACTTTTATTGGGATTAAAGGTCACCAACCATGTAGCTGCCCAACGTGATATCTTTTCCAAATCAGCATTCAGAGTTTCAGCAGCCACCAATGGGTTATCGACAACTATATAAAGGCTAGTGTCATCTGCAAAAAGACGTATGTTGGAGCCAATATCAGTTACTATGTCATTTACGTAAACTAGAAAAAGCAAAGGGCCCAAAATTGAGCCTTGAGGAACACCTGCCTTAATAAAGTTCCAAGCAGAAGAAATACCTGGCAGTACAACTCTTTGTTTCCGATCAGAAAGATAATTTTTGAACCATTGAAGAACATTACCTGTGACACCAGCAGCACGAAGTTTATATAAAAGGCCAGTATGCCAGACACGATCAAAAGCTTTGCTGATGTCACAAAAGACAGCCCGCACCTCTTTACCAGTTTTTAGTGTTTGAAGAGCAGATTTTACTTCAAGGGCGGTAATAACAATTCTGTTGAGTGTTGTATTGTATGTTGGAGGTGGTAGATCAGGAAGTCTTACATTACTATCATCAAGTATTGTTTGGCTTTGGAAATAGTCTATGAAATGTTAGCTTTTTCATAGTCATCAGTGTAAGTTTGGCCATTAATCTCAATAGGTGGAATATCAGAGTTTGAATCTGTTGTTATAAATGATTTGAGGGTAGCCCACCAATCTTTAGGAGATAGATTTTCAGATTTGAGTTTTGCAGCTAATGTGTCATAAAATTGTTGCTTAGAGCTACGAATAAGGGTTGTGGTATCATTTCGGATATTTTTGAATGTAGCCCAATGTGCATCCAAATTTGTATGTCTGGCTTTTTTATATGCGCGTTTCCTTTTACGAATATTACACTTAATTGTAGCAGTGAGCCAAGGTGGGTCTAATGGTTTGATGCGTACATGTTTGTTTGGTATACATTCTGCTGCCAGTGATAAAATGGAAGAATTGATATTATTAGCATATATGTCTAAGTCATCGTTTTCAAGGGATTGCCAGTCAAAAGCTGATGCTTTTTCTCGAAGTAACTCATAATTACCATTTTCATAACTCCATATATGTCTGACAAATGCCTTGGATTTGGGTTTCGAGAATTTAAGAACGCCATAAACAGGACAATGAAACCTAACGTCTTGGTTAAGAAACGGATCTGTAACACCAGAGAGAATGAGATTTTCCTTATTGCTTACCAGGATAATGTCTATCAGACTATAAGAATGTTCAGTAAAGTGAGTTGGTTGAGAGATAGATTGGTGAAGTGAAAATTGCATGCAAAGCGAATCAATTTTCCGTCTAGAAGTGTTATTAAGATAATTAAGATTAAAGTCACCAGTAATAACAATATCTTTTATTCCAGTATCAACAGCTAAAGAGACCGAATCTTCGATATTATTATAATAGTTAGCATCAGAGTTAGGTGCTCTATAGAAAAGTCCAAAGAGAATTCGTCTACGTGGGTTAATTACTTCTATCCAAAGACATTCCAAACCCCTAATTTCTAAATCCTCCCTACGCTTATAAAATATTCCATTTTTGACATATACAATGACTCCTCCATGAGGATCGCCAGTTCGATCCTTTCTTTCTGGAATGTTATATGACTGTAACATTAAGTCGTTGGTTGATACAGCTGGGCTTAACCAAGTTTCCGTAAATGCTAAGATGTCAAAATCTAACAACTCAGCATGCAAAATATCGAGCTTGTTGACAATACTCTGTACATTATAATGAACAAATGAAAGATTCTGATTGAGACTTATAGAACTGAAAGAAGGTCCTGGGGTATTTGAAGAGTCAAAACTATCACTAGATGAGGAAAAGGGGCCAGGATTTGGATGGATGTCGCCACAATAGAGTAAGAGAATTGAAAGCCACAGTGAAAAGTCTGCCACTAGAATGATCAATATGAGGATCTTAGAAAAAAGTGAATTAGATATAGACTTTGTGCTTGCCAAAACACGCTTCTTGTAACAAGCAGGTATTTGGATGGGACAAGTGGCTGTGGCATGAAGTAGAAGCGAGAAAGTATCTGTACATTGGTTATAGATTGAGCAAAGAACAAGCATATGTAGACACATGTTAAAGGCTACGATGCGACGATAATTTGCCATGACAACTTTTTTATTCTCCTTTCTGGGTTGTCTCATGTTATTGTGTTTAGAAATAGAAGTAATATTTGGAGGGTTGTCATGAATGTCAAACTGTATGAAAACAAAGTCATGCCAGCCTCTCCAAATGCCAAGCTCACAATCCGTCGATCCCATGAAATAGAATAGAAATACATAAACATGAAAAGAAAAAAATACATGCTGAAAAAGGGGGATACATATGGGGGCTTGGAATATTAAATGTTTAAACGACGAAGAAGAGCTAGGACAAGGGAGGAGAATAATCAACACTTCAAAAATATGATATAATAATAAAATTGACGTCGGTCGTAATGCTGACTATTAAATGGATGCAAGGGGTGATACAGTCATGTGCGTAACTCCGCTACGCAGGTACGCATGTGCGATATCCTTCAAGTGAAATCCAGTTTTTTTCGACCGATTCTAATTTCTGCACTTTCTCATTCAAACCTGATAAAACTCCTTCTGTGATACCCTTCACCATGACTGACAGTTCTGCTTTTATAATGTCTCTCATATCTGCAGTAAAAGAATCCTTCAACACATTCGCTATTTGGGACATATGCGCATCACCCAATGTAACATTCACACTTTCCGCCATCTTGTATTTAGGTTGAGCCATGGGCAGTTGTTCAGAGTAAGAAAATTTCAAAGTTTCTGTATCTACCGATTCTACAGAGGAATCAGCAAGTTTATTCTTTTTAGGTTCGTCAAGCAATTCAGGCGATGGAAGTTCCCTTTTCTTACTAGACACTATTGGTGTAGAACTGTACACATCGCATCCACTCATAGTAGGTCATATGGTTATTGAAAAATGTTAAAAGTGCATCAGCATATGTTCGTAGTGGCTTCTTATGTTGAGCAGTATACTTGTAAAAAAATTGAACGTAACTGTTGGAATGTAAGTCACTAACTGGATACCGTTACACCAGACCAACCACCAATGAAATTGAAGGATTGCCCATAGCGAGATGAGCGAGATGAGACTTATACAAGAATTATGAAATTTATAGATATGATTTATAAAGAATTGAAAGAAAGTTGTTGGCTTATCTGTTTATATCATTATTCCTATACTCCGATATCACTGTATACTGAATTCCAGCCTCCAAGTATCAACGAAACTAAGTCATTTTATTTAAAATGTCTACACCAAAATCAAAACACAACTTTCCGCCATGATCACGTTCCGAATTGGGGATTCATACCTTAAATAATACAGTAGATATGCTCCAGACACGTTGTGAATACTCAGACACTTAGTATGGACAGTTAGATTAAGTATTATGTACTCGTATGTCTCTCTTTGGGAGAACAAAAATTCTCTCATGCCCGTCATAAGGCAGTACCGCAATTCGTGTTACCTTCTTTATACTGTTAAGCAGGGCTCCAGATAAGAGTGCGTATTGGAAAACTATTTTCTTTATTTCTCACCCAAAACATATGTTGTGGGTACTCAAAAGAACCGTCTCAATGAGACGGTTCTTTTGAGCACCCAAAACACATGTTTAAATTGATGGGTAAGAAAAAAGTTACATTTTTACGCTTATAAAATGTCCTTATCTGGACCTATGTGTTAAGGACGTTGACTAAGTTGAGGCTCGTTGGCACAGTTTGTCAATCGAGGGCTTTTTGAATTGGGGACATTAAATTCATCCTGGACAGACTTGATTTAGCTGTTCCCTTTACTCCTTCCACTCCGAATAGGCAGAACACAAATCAAGTGTTTTGGAACATTTGTGCTGGCGTACGCTGGAGTACTCCCTCTTCCGAGGTGGTGTAGACAGAGCAGTCACGTGACCTGTTCTAAAACAAGATGACGGAACACTGTCAGCATGTGTGGAAATATTTGCATCGCTTGATTTATTCTGGAGTACTCCAAAGTGCCCAGTTTGACTTATTTATGTGGCTGTTCTGGCATACGCCGAGTACTCTAAAAGCTGCTAAATCAAGTCCGCCTCCTATTAAAAGTCTGCACCAAACATCATCGTTAATTCATAATGTTAAAAGTCTACGCCCAACGTTATAATAAAAGTAATTTTCGTGGACCGATATTGACGACCCATTCCCACAAGTCCGCGGTTAGTTTATATAAATAAACCAAAATAGCTGAGGGTATCACTATTCCGAATCAAAAAAAGAAAAAGGTAGGCCTCGGTGGCTTTATGAAACAATTCGAAGCATTAAGCGACAGATGGTTAATTATCGCTATGCTATTCCGTGTAGAAATAGTTTCTGTGTGTGTCGCCCAAATATTCGGTTGAAATCGAATAGTTTCGACATGAATCCCATAACCGAGTCGAACACAAAGTGGTTTTTCCCCAGCTTTTTTGTTAACAAAGACACCTCTGTGCGCCTTTTATTGTTTTACACGAAAAATACAGGCCTGGTACACTAGTCTTGGTTGAAAAAGCATTCTATAATTGAGCCAGTGCATGAGATTTCCAACAATGTGGTATGTGCGACCAGCAAAA
Organism: Loripinus fragilis; assembly: GCA_964019695.1. Taxonomy (NCBI): domain Eukaryota; kingdom Metazoa; phylum Mollusca; class Bivalvia; order Lucinida; family Lucinidae; genus Loripinus; species Loripinus fragilis. Next base: position 5,738,166 of record OZ026525.1, read on the forward strand.
CCTCAGATCAGCCTGCGCATACGCGCAGTCTGATTAGAGCCTTTGCTAGTCGCTTGAGTTTTCAATGATTGTTAAGCGACTAACTGAACACCATTTGGAGATTGTAAGCACTGAGGCTCAGCCGAGTCTACACTTGACAAAATGTCAAATTGTTGGAAATCTTAAGCCGCGGCTCATATCACATATCAGGTTTAAAAAAAGACAATGATTTTGTTTGTTTTGTTTGTCTTTCAGTTATAAAGGAACGGTCTTCCTGGGTAGAACCAGTACTAAGCTAGGATAAATGTGTCTTGCTCAAGGACCGCAACGCAGTGACGCCGGTGAGGCTCGAACCCGCGGCCCTTCGGTCTCGAGTCAAGCACTCTACCACTGAGCGACTGCGCTCTCTAGAAAAAAAAGACAATGATGAGCATGATTGAAACAAATGATGGAGAACATACAATTGGAATCCGTTCCTTCGTTCCGAGCTCGTTCTAAACTGAGTGAGATCGTTCCCAGTGCTATCTGTTATGTAATATTTATACCATGGGTTGTCCGAGCTTTAGCGAGTGGATTATCTTACGCACAGGTGGACAAACATGCTATAACTATTTTATACCACTACATCAGTGTAGACCTTGCACATCACGAGATATTTTGTGCTAAAGATGGTAAAGATGGTAAGGGTGGTATAAATTAAGCAACACAATCTCATGAATTTTAACTCATGTGTTGTATATCTTTGGGAAACAATGTAGCTTAGCCAAAAAGTAAAAAGAATATATGGGCTCGTCCGGGATTTGAACCCGGGACCTCTCGCACCCAAAGCGAGATTCATACCCCTAGACCAACGAGCCATTTGTGACAGATCAAGGCTCTTTTAAGCATATAAATAAATAAACAGATCACATGAGCCTTGTCATAATAAAACATGTTCACTAAACAGGTCCCAGCGCAGGTTGATCATCGCAATATTTGTTATTACTAGTATACATGTGGAACTTATTATACACAATTTTGAGATGTTCTAGAATGTTTCTGCTAATGATCAAGCTGGATAGTTTCCTACATTTTGCCATAACACCAGTGAATACATATTTTCTCGTGACATGATCGATAGATATTGCACATATGGGTGATTTCAAAAATAATGCATCCATTTCTTTAATCAATGTTTATAGACTATCTAAAGCAGATTTATTGTTAAAATTAATTTTAAGATATGTAATTAATGTTTTTCTTGCATCATGCCAAATTTCATCGCTTTAGAATGTTCCGTTCAAAAATAACATGGAAAAATGTCATCAAAATTGTCACAAGGGTAACATTTTTTGTGACATTTTTTCCCTTACCTTTGATTCAACTGTAAATTGTATTAAAAACTATTCATGTATAGTCGAATGGTGAATTGCAGTTGAAATATAGCATAAAAGCTGTAGGAGAATAATCTTTTCATCTTTTTTAAACCAGATAAATCGGAAATTTGTAACCTTTTATAAACACACCCTTTCAAATTTTTATCATACAGAATTTCATATGATTGGAGTAAAGTGAATTGCCACGTAAAAAAAATACAAAGCTTTATTCATAAGGAATGCTGTTTTAATGACTAGCAGTCTTTTAGCTATCTAAAGGAACCAACTTGCCTATAAAACAACAAGTATGATTTTATGTAGCCAGTACTGAATGAAACCACCCAGATATGTCACAAGTGTAACATTTAAGGTTTCAATCATCAGCATTTCAATTTGTTTTGCATTTCATCGCTTTTTTTGCTGTTTTTCTGGTCAAAGGAGCCCTCAAAAAACATTATGAGGAATTGTTGTGAAATCCTTAAGCTGCTGACTTCGTGGCATGATTTTAACTGATGTCACAAGTGTAACACATTTTAGGAATATGTGATAAATGCATATACATGGCAGATTTTAAATATAATATTACTTCTTTGGTCTTTTTAATAATTCTTGAATGCATAAATATAATTTAAACACAGCAAGAAGTCAACAACTTCACCAAATGTGTAGTCAGTACTAGTTACAGTCCAGCAGGTAGACACTTCCTCAAGTCCATATACTAGTTTCATTATGAAACTGGCCATCCTTGAGCTACATTCTGGGATAGGAATCATGCTAAATTCAACACTGAAGAAATCAGACAGTCTTAAACCAGACTATAGCTTAATTTAGACAGGTAGACTTTAAAATGTTATTTTTGTCACAAGTGTAACATATATTATGGAGTGACTTCATCTCACTTTTTCTTGTGTGTGGTCAAAGGATGATCTATTCAACAATTAATTTGATACTTTTTGGTATTTTAGGGTAGTTATTCACTCTTTTGATACAAAGAAAACACAAAATGATGTAAAATAGAAGGATAAAATTATGCACTCACAAGGAGGGAAAGGTATTTTTTCACAATTCAATAATATTTACAGGAATTTATTGAAGAAAACCATTAAAGATGCTCAGTTGTACATACTATAGTAGATTATATAAAGTATAAGTGATAAGAAAAGACTAAAGTGACATAATCAGTTCCCTTGTTTGCTTGTCACAAGTGTAACACAATTATTTCTTTCTATTTAAGCCTTAAATTTGTTACAGATTCTTTAGAATTGCAAGAAATGGTATCATTCAAATCATTCAATTGATAACTTATCCCACAATGAGTGCTGCCAACTGTTTTCTGATCATTAACATTTTATAACTACTTACTATGCTTAATAAACAAATCTGAATAGTTCATTTTTTTAAAGTTTTGTGCTAAAAAAAGGGAATTGATTTATGTTTTGATACATTTTAATCAATTTCCATGAAGCCAATTCACTTCATCCTATATAAAATCTATAAGAGATCAAAAATTCAAAGGAGAAACTCAATCTTCTGATTTTGTCACAAGTGTAACACATTCCATTACCAACATATGTTATTGTGTGTTATATGTTTTATATCCTATATATTCAAATGAAATTTGTTCTATGTTTTTCATATACCCTACTTGTTATCTAAAAACAATTTTTAACAAAAAACATGCTTATTATTTTAATTAGAAAAACTTTTTCCTCTACAAAGTGAAAATCCAGGGGTATATTTTCACATAAAATTTTATTACAAGTGCAAATTTTGAGTGAAAGATTAAATTTTACTTTGAAAATGTGTATACATAAGTACTTCATCAGTTCACGAGAAAAAATTTTATGATTCTGCATACCTGTGTTGTTTATAATCAAGTTAAAAGTAGCTTATAGAATTGTAAAAAAAATAATGAAAAATGATTAAAGTATTAAATTTAAAGCATTGTCCTTCTGAAATTTTGATGTTCCCTGGTTAGGATGATGAAAGAACAATTTTGAAATTTGACCCACAATGTCACACTTTGGATGCATTTTTATTGAAATCACCCATATAGACAAATTCTTTCATCAACTCTTATAGAAATTCATGTTCAACCTCATATTTACTTATCATAACTGGCTCGTTGGTCTAGGGGTATGATCTCGCTTAGGGTGCGAGAGGTCCCGGGTTCAAATCCCGGACGAGCCCAAAAATACTTTCATTGTCTCATATCACGACGTAAGAAAAAGTCTTAACAAGACCGCTTTCATGTATGACACTCCATATCTTTTCCATAACGTATTTCTGCGTAATTGATCACAAACCTCACGCTGACAAGACAGCAATAAAGTCTTAGGTTGACCGAGCAAATTTGAGGTAGTCAGCATTTATTAATAAGAGGCTAGTTAAGGGCTCCATAATTGGAAAAAAATGTGTTAAATTATCATTATTAAAGGACCTTTTTCTACCCTTTTCTACACTACTTTCGTAGGCTGTACTTCATGAATCAGCCACTTATTCTCCATGAATCGACCACTTCTTGGGCTGCACCACATGAATAGGCCACTTTATAGGCTACTTACTATGAAATGGCCACTTGCACTCCATGGATCTGTCACTTCTTGGGCTACAGCCCATGAATGGGCCACATCGTAGGCGGTACCTCATGAATCGACCACATCGTAGGCTGAACCTCGTGAATCGGTTGCTTCGTCGGATGCACCGCATTAATTGACAATATTGTAGGCTGTACCTAGTAAATCGGCCACTTCATAGGCTGTAACTCATGAATAGGCTTCTGTGTACGATTTACCTCATGAATCGGCCACCATCGTAGACTGTACCTCATGAATCGACCACTTCTTAGGCTGTACCTCATGAATTGGCCACTTCGTAGGCTGTACTTTATGAACCGGCCACTTCGTAGGCTGTTCCTCATTAATCGGCCACTACGTAGGCTGTAATTCATAAATCGGCCACTTCGTAGGCTGTAATTCATAAATCGGCCACTTCGTAGGCTGTACCTCATGAATCTGCCATTTCTTGGGCTATACTTCATAAATCGGCCACTTCGTACGCTGTACCTCATTAATCGGCCACTACCTAGGTTGTACCTCATATATCGGCCACACCGTAAACTGTATATTATCAATCAGTTAATTCGTAGGCTGTACCTCATGAATTGTCCACTTCGTAGGCTGAACCTCATGAATCTGCCACTACCTAGGCTGTCCCTCATGAATCTGCCATTTCTTGGGCTGAATCTCATATATCAGCTATATCATAAACTGTTTCTCATCAATCAGCTTATTCGTAGGCTGTACCTCATGAACCGGCCACTTCGTTAGCTGTACCTCATGAACCGGCCACTTCGTTAGCTGTACCTCATGAACCGGCCACATCGTTAACTGTATTTCATCAATCAGCTACTTTGTAGGTTGTACCTCATGAATTGGCCACTAAGTAGGCTGTACCTCATTAATCGGCCACTACGTAGGCTTTACATCATGAATCTGCCATTTCTTGGGCTATACCTCATGAATCGGCCACTTCGTAGGCTGTTCCTCATAAATCGGCCACTACTTAGGTTGTACCTAATATATCGGCCACATCGTAAACTGTATTTTTTCAATCAGCCACTTCGTTGGCTGTACCTCATTAATCCGACACTTCGAATGATGTACCTCATGAATCTGCCATTTCTTGGGCTATGCCTCATGAATCGGCCACTTCGTAGGCTGTTCCTCATAAATCGGCCACTACCTAGGCTGTACCTCTCATATATCCGCCTAATCGTAAACTGTATTTCATCAATCAGCTACGAAGTAGGCTGTACCTAATGAATTGGTCGCTTCGTAGGATGCACCCAATGAATTGACCCTATCGTAGGCTGTAACTCATGAATCAGCTTCTTCGTACAATGTACCTCATTAATCGGACACCATCGTAGACTGTACCTCATAAATCGGCCACTTCGTAGGCCAACATGTGAACAGTCATACTAGAGCTTTCATAGCTCGCATATGCAAAGTAAGTGTGGAGCTGGTATAATAAGATAAAAGAGACATATTGATTTGCTATTATTGTTGGTAGGGAAATGCCTCCTATTTGCGAAATCACAAAACAAAATGATTCACACCGGGCACAGAAGACGATAGTTACATGTAGATATATGCAACATAATGAAATATACTGTATAACATATCTAGGGTTTCATCCAAGCTACAAAGCGGAGCCCTGGCACACACGACGTCATATTTACAAATGGACGTAAGGAGTGCTGTGGCTCAGATGGTAGAGCGTTAGACTTGGGATAGAAGGGTTGCCAGGAGTCGCTGTGTTGTGTCCTTGGGCAAAACACTTTATCCGCTACTTAAAGTTAAGTAATGGCTCAACCCAGAAAGACAGGACATCACCCGGACATGACTATAATTGTTGATGGGACGTTAAGCATCAAAACAAACATACAAAATCATTCTTTTAAAGCTGAATAATCTGTAACTTTTGATCTTTTAATTTTAGAAAAAAAAATGATTCTATTTTTCAAGAACACAGCAAAAAAACAAAAAATCAGGTATATATTTGACCAATTGCGTAAATCTTTACAAATTATCAGTATCAATACAACAGCATTTATGCTAAATACTAACTGTCTTTATTTATTGGAGGGACGCAAATAATTACAAACAAGAGAAAATACCTGTTTTTATAAGATAATTCACTTTTCCATGCAGTTTTAAGCTTTGGTGAACAGATTTATTGTGAAAACATAACTTAATTCTACTTTTACAAATGATTTAAAAAGAAAATAGATTTTTTCGAAAAATGTTAACAGTTGCAGACTTAGTCTCTTTAACGTCCAAGTGCAGCCATCCAGTGGACCTTGGTATACGCTTTCCCCTACTTCATGCCTTAGTGTTTGCGAGGAGCGAAGGCTCTGGCAAGCAGGACAGTATGTACCTTGGATGTTCTCAATTGCGATAAGCAACACAATTTCATGAACTAGCTCATTTGTTGTATATCTTTGAGAAATGGTGTAACTTAGCCAAAAAGTAAAAGGTATATATGGGCTCGTCCGGGATTTGAACTCGGGACCTCTCGCACCCAAAGCGAGAATCATACCCCTAGACCAACGAGCCATTTTTGACAGATAAAAGCTGTTTTAAGCATATAGCTAAATAAACAGATAACCTGAGCCTTGTCATAAGAAAACATGTTCACTAAACAGGTACCAGCGCAGGCTGATCATCGCAATAATTGTTATAACTAGTATACATGTGGTACTTATTGTACACAATTTTGAGATGATCTAGAATGTTTCTGCTAATGATCAAGCTGGATTGTTTCCTACATTTTGCCATAACATCAGTGAATACATATTTTCTCGTGACGCGACCGAAAGATATTGCACATATGGACAAATTTCTTCATCAACTCTTTAAGAAATTCATGTTCAACCTCATATTAGGGTGCGAGAGGTCCCGGGTTCAAATCCCGGAGGAGCCCAAAAATACTTTTATTGTCTCATATTACAACGTGAGAAAAAGTCTTAACAAACCGCTTTCATGTATGACACTCAATATCTTTTCCAATAACGCATTTCTGCGTAATTGGGGAGCGCAGTGGCTCAGTGGTAGAGTGCTTGACTCGAGACCGAGGGGACGCAGGTTCCAGCCTCAGCGGCGTCACTGTGTTGTGGTCCTTGAGCAAGACACATTTATCCTAGCTTAGTACTGGTTTAACCCAGGAAGACCCGTCCCTGTTTAACTGAAAGATTGTTGATGGGACGTAAAGAATCAAATCAAACAAACAAACAAACAAATTTCTGCGTAATTGATCACAAGCCTCACGTGAACAAGACAACAATAATGTCTTAGGTTGACCGAGCATACTAGAAAAATATGAGGTAGTCAGCATTTATAAACAAGAGTCCGTAATCGGAAAAAAAAAATGTTAAATTTTCATTTTTAAATGCCCTTTTCCAACCCTTTCCTACCCTACTTTCGTAGGTTGCACCCCATGAATCAGCCACATGCTCTCCATGAATTGACCACTTCTTGGGCTGCACTCCATGAATTGGCACCTTCGTAGACTACACCCCATGAATCAGCCCTTTGCTCTCTATGAATCGGCCACTTCGTAGGCTGTACCTTATGAATTGGCCACTTCGAAGACTGTACCTCATCAATTGGTCATTTCGTGGACTGTAACTCACGAATAGGCTACTCCATGGACTGTACTTCATGAATCGACAATTTCTTATGCTGTACCCCATGAACCTGCTACTTCGTAGGCTGTACATAATGAATCGACCACTTCGTAAGCTGCACCCCATGAATCGGCCACTCGCACTGTATAAATTGGCCAACAAGGGCTTCACCCCATGGATCGGCCATTTTAAAGGCTGCATACTATGAACCGGCCACTTCTTGGGCTGCACCCCATTAATTGGCCACTTGCACCCCATGAATCGGCCACTTGCACTCAATGAGTCGGCCACCATGGGCTTCACCCCATAAATCAGCTACTTTATAGGCTACATACTATGAATCGGCCACTTGCACTCCATGAATCGGCCACTTCTTGGGCTGCGCCCCATGAATCCGCCACATCGTAGACTGTACCTCATGAATGGATCACGTCGTAGGCTGTACCTCGTGAATCGGTCGCTTCGTCAGATGCACCATACAAATTGACCACATCTTAAGCTGTATCTAATGAATCGGCCACTTCGCAGGCTGTAACTCATGAATTGGCTTCTGCGTACGATTAACCTCATGAATCAGCCACCATCTTAGACTATACCTCATGAATCGACCACTTCGTAGGCTGTTCCTCATAATTTGGCCACTTCATGGGCTGTACCTCATGAATCGGCCACTTTGTAGGCTGTACCTCTTTACTCTGCCACTACATAGGCTGTACCTCATGAATCTGTCATTTCTTGGGCTGTACCTCATATATCGGCCACTTCGTTAGCTCGACCTCATAAATCTGCCATTTCTTGGGCTGTACCTCATATATCTGCCACATCGTAAACTATATTTCATCAATCAGCTACTTGGTAGGCTGTTCCTAAGAATCCGCCACTTCGTAGGCTGTACATCATATATCAGCCACATCATAAACTGTATCTTATCAATCAGCCACTAAGTAGGCTGTTCCTCATGAATTGTCCACTACGTAGGCTGTTCCTCATGAATCAGCCACTACGTAGGCTTTACCTCATGATTCGGCCACTACGTAGGCTGTACCTCATATATCAGCAAAATCGTAAAATGATTTTATCATCAGCTACTTCGTAGGCTGTACCTCCTGAATCGGCCACTTCGTAGGCTGTACCTCCTGAATCGGCCACTTCGTAGGCTGAACCTCATGAATCGGCCACTTCGTAGGCTGAACCTCCTGAATCGGCCACTTCGTAGGCTGAACTCATAAATCGGCCACTTTGTAGGCTGAACCTCATGAATCGGCCACTTCGTAGGATGAACCTCATGAATCAGCCACTACGTAGGCTGTACCTCACGAAGTGGCCATTTCTTGGTCTGTATCTCATATATCGGCCACTTAATAGGCTGAACCTCATGAATCAGCCAATACGTAGGCTGTACCTCATGAATCTCTTTTCTTGGGCTGTACCTCATGAATCTCATTTCTTGGGCTGTACCTCATGAATCGGCCACTACCTAGACTGTACATCATATATCAGCCACATCGTAAACTGTATCTCATCAATCAGCTACTTCGTAGCTGTACCTCATGAATTGTCCACTTCGTAGGCTGTTTCTCATGAATTGGTCTCTTCGTAGGATGCGCCCCATGAATTGACCCTATCGCAGGCTGTAACTCATGAATCGGCTTCTTCGTACGATGTACCTCATGAATCGGCCACCGTTATAGACTGTACCTCATAAATAGGCCACTTCATAGGCCAACATGTGCACAGTAATACTAGAGCTTTCATAGCTCGCATATGCAAATTAAGTGTGTAGCTGGTATAATAACATAAGAGACATACTGATATGCTATTATTGTTAGTAGGGAAATGCCTCCTATTTTCGAAATCACAAAACAAAATGATTCACACAGGGCACAGAAGACACGAAAACAAAGCTGATAGTAACATGTTAATGAAAATATACTGTATAACATCTCTTGGGTTTCATCTAAGCTACAAAGCGGAGCCCTCGCACACACGACGTCATATTTACAAATGGACGTAAGGAGTGCAGCGGCTTAGTTGGTAGAGCGTTAGACTTGGGAAAGAAGGGTTGCTAGTTTGTGACTCACAGAGTCACTGTGTTGTGTCCTTGGGCAAAACACTTTATCCACAACTTAAAGCTGCATAGTCTGTAACTTGTGATCTTAATTTTTTCAAATAATATTTCAATTTTTCAAGAAAACAGTTAAAACTAAAATTCAGGTATACATTTTACCAATTTCGTAAAATCTTAACAAATTATCATTACCAAAACAACAGCATTTATGTTAAAAATTGACCGTCTATAATTATTGGAGGGACGCAAATAATTAACAATCAGGGAAAACAAAACATAGATAATTCACTTTTCCATGCAGTTTTCAGCTATAGTGAACATATTTATTGTGAAAACATAACTTAATTCTTCTTTTACATACACCATTTTTAGAAAAGAAAAAATTTCGAAAAATGTTCAAAGTTGCAGACTTAGTCTCTTTAAAGATAAGTAATGGCTCAACCCAGAAAGACAGGATGTCGCCCCGACATGACTATAATTGTTGATGGGACGTAAAGCATAGAAACGAACATACAAAACACTCTTTTAACGTCCAAGAGAAGCCATCCAGTGGACTTTGGTAAACGTTTTCTCCTACTTCATGCCTTTGTGTTTGGGAGGAGCGAAGGCTCTGGCAAGCAGGACAGTATGAACGTTGGATGTTTGCAATTGCGATAAGCAACATAATCTCATGAACTAGCTCATTTGTTGAATATCATTGAGAAACAATGTAAATTTAGCCAAAAAGTAAAAAGAATATATGGGCTCGTCCGGGATTTGAACCCGGGACCTCTCGCACCCAAAGCGAGAATCATACCCCTAGACCAACGAGCCATTTGTGCCAGATAAACCTGTTTTAAGCATATAAATAAATAAACAGATAACCTGAGCCTTGTCATAAGAAAACATGTTCACTAAACAGGTACCAGCGCAGGCTGATTATGGCAATAATTGTTATAACTAGTATACATGTGGTACTTATTATACACAATTTTGAGATGATCTAGAATGTTTCTGCTAATGATCAAGTTGGATTGTTCTCTACATTTTGTCACAACACCAGTGAATACATATCTTCTCGTGACGTGATCGAAAGATATTGCACATATGGACAAATTCTTTCATCAACTCTTATAGAAGTTCATGTTCAACCTCATATTTACTTATCGTAACTGGCTCGTTTGTCTAGGGGTATGATTCTCGCTTAGGGTGCGAGAGGTCCCGGGTTCAAATCCCGGACGAGCCCAATAATACTTTTATTGTCTCATATCACGGCATGAGAAAAGGTCTTAACGTATGACACTCAATATCCTTTCCAATAACGTATTTCTGCGCAATTGATCACAAATCTCACGCCGACAAAACAGCAATGTCTTAGGTTTATCGAGCATACTAGATAAATATGAGGAAGTCATCAGCTTTTTTATTAATACGAGGCTTGTTTTTTTATATAGTAGCTTCATAATTGGAAAAAATGTGTTAAAAGTTCATTTTTAAAAGCCCTTCTTTTACCCTTTTATCCTTCTTTCGTATATTGCACCCCATGAATCGGCCACTTGCTCTCCATGAATCGACCACTTCTTGGGCTGCACTCCATGAATTGGCCACTTCGTAGACTGCACCCCATGAATCAGCCACTTGCTCTCTCAGAATCGGCCACTTCTTGGGCTGCACTCCATGAATTGGCCACTTCGTAGACTGCACCCTATGAATCAGCCATTTGCTCTCTAAGAATCGGCCACTTATTGGGCTGCACTCCATAAATTGGCCACTTCGTAGACTGCACCCCATGAATCAGCCATTTGCTCTCTACGAATCGACCACTTCTTGGGCTGCACTCCATGAATTGGCCACTTCGTAGACTGAACCCTATGAATCAGCCACTTGCTCTCTAAGAACTGGCCACTACGTAGGCTGTACTTTATGAATTGGCCACTTCGTAGACTGTACCTCATCAATTGGTCACTTCGAAGACTGTATCTCATAAATTGGCTACTCCATAGGCTGTACCTCATGAATCGACAACTTCTTAGGCTGTACCCCCCCATGGACCTGCTACTTCGTAGGCTGTACATAATGAATCGACCACTTCGTAGGCTGCACCCATGAATTGGCCACTTGCACTTAATGAAACGGCCGCAAAGGGCTTCACCCCATGGATCGGCCACTTTATAGGCTGCATACCATGAATCAGCAACTTCTTGGGCTGCACCCCATCAATTGGCTACTTGCGCCCCATCAATCGGCCCCTTGCACTCAAGAATCGGCAACCATGGGCTTCATCCCATAAATCGACCACTTTATAGGCTACATTCTATCAATCGGCCACTTGCACTCCATGAGTTGGCCACCAAGAGCTTCACCCCATGGATCGGCCACTTTATAGGCTGCATACCATGAATCAGCAACATCTTGTGTTCCACCCCCGTTAATTGGCCATTTGCACCCAATGAATCGGCCACTTGCACTCAATGAATCGGCCACCATTGGCTTCAATCTATTAATCGGCCAGTTTATAGGCTACATACTATGAATTGGCCACTTGCATCCCATAAATCGGCCACTTCTTGGGTTGCGCCCCATGAATCGGCCACATCGTAGGCTGTACCTCATGAATCGACCACATCGTAGGCTGTACCTCGTGAATCGGTCGCTTCGTTGGAGGCACCGCATGAATTGACCACATTGTAGGCTGAAGCTAATGAATTGGCCACTTCGTAGGCTGTAACTCATGAATTAGCTTCTGTGTGACCTCATGAATCGGCCACCATCATAGACTGTACATCATGAATCCACCACTTAGTAGGCTGTACCTAATGAATCGGCCACTTCATAGGCTGTATCTCATGAATCAGCCACTTCGTAGGCTGTACCTCATTAATCTGCCATTTCTTGGGCTGTACCTCATGAATGGGCCACTTCGTAGGCTGTACCTCATAATCGGCCACTTCGTCAGCTGTACCTCATGAATCGGCCACTACCTAGGCTGTACCTCATATATCGGCCACATCGTAAACTGAATCTCATCAATCAGCTACTTCGTAGGCTGTAATTCATAAATCGACCACTTCGTAGGCTGTACCTCCTGAATCGGCGACTTCGTAGGCTGTACCTCATGAATCGGCCACTATGTAGGCTCTACCTCATGAATCGGTCACTACGTAGGCTGTACCTGATGAATCTGCCATTTCATGGACTGTACCTCGTATATTGTCCACATCGTAAACTGTATCTCATCAATCCGCTGTACCTCATGAATCGACCACTTCGTAGGCTGTACCTCATGAATCGGCCACTTCGTAGGCTGTACCTCATGAATCGGCCACTTCGTAGGCTGTACCTCATGAATCGGCCACTTCGTAGGCTGTACCTCATGAATTGTCCACTTCGTAGGCTGTACCTCCTGTATCGACCACTTCGTAGGCTGTACTTCCTGAATCCGCCACTTCGTAGGCTGTACCTCATGAATCGGCCACTTTGTAGGCTGAACTTCATAAATGGGCCACTTCGTAGGCTGTACCTCATGAATCGGCCACTTCGTAGGCTGTTCCTCATGAATTGTCCACTTCGTAGGCTGTATCTCATGAATGGGCCACTACGTAGGTTGTATCTCATGAATCGGCCACTACGAAGGCTGAGCCTCATGAATTTGCCATTTCATGGGCTGTACCTCATATATCGGCCGCATCGTAGACTGTACCTCATCAATCAACTACTTTGTAGGCTTTTTCTCATAAATTGGTCGCTTCGTAGGATGCATCCCATGAATTGACCCTATCGTAGGCTGTAACTCATGAATGGGCTTCTTCGTACGATGTCCTGCATGTATCGGCCACCGTCGTAGACTGTACCTCATAAATCCACCACTTCGTAAGCCAACATGTGCACAGTCATACTAGAGCTTTCATAGCTTGCATATGTGTAGCTGGTATAATAATATAAAAGAGACATACTGATATGTCATTATTGTTAGTAGGGAAACGCCTCCAATTTGCGAAATCACAAAGCAAAATGATTCACAACGGGCACAGAAGACACGCAAACAAAGCTGATAGTTACATGTAGATTAATGCAAAATAATGAAATATACTGTATAACATCTCTTGGGTTATTCAAGCTACAAAGGGGGGCCCTTGCAAACACGACGTCATATGTACAAATGGACGTAATGAGTGCAGTGGCTCAGTTGGTATAACGTTAGACTGGGGATAGAAGGGTTGCTAGTTTGAGACTCATAGGAGTCACTGTGTCGTGTCCTTGGACTACTTAAAGATAAGTAATGGCTCAACCCAAAAAGACAGGACATCGCCCCGACATGTATTTAATTGTTGATTGGGACGTAAAGCATAGAAACAAACTTACAAAATCACTATTTTAACGTCCAGGTGCAGCTATCCAGTGGACTTTGGTATACGCTTTCCCCTACTTCCTGCCTTTGTGTTTGCGAGGAGCGAAGGCTCTGGCAAGCAGGACCCAGTGAGGCTTGGATGTTTGCAATTGCGTTAAGCAACACAATCTAATGAACTAGCTCATTTGTTGTATATCTTTGAGAATCAATGTAACTTAGCCAAAGAGAAAAAAGAATATATGGGCTCGTCCGGGATTTGAACCCGGGACCTCTCGCACCCAAAGCGAGAATCATACCCCTAGACCAACGAGACATTTGTGACAGATAAAAGCTCTTTAAGTATTTAAATAGATAAACAGAAATAACCTAAGCCTTGTCATAAGAAAACATGTTCACTAAACAGGTACCAGCGCAGGCTGATCATCGCAATAATTGTTATCACTAGTATACTTGTGGTACTTATATTATACACAATTTTGAGATGATCTAGAATGTTTCTGCTAATAAACAAGTTGGATTGTTTCCTACATTTTGTCACAACACCAGTGAATACATATTTTCTCGTGACGTGATCGAAAGATATTGCACATATGGACAAATTCTTTCATCAACTCTTATAGAAATTCATGTTCAACCTCATATTTACTTATCGTAACTGGCTCGTTGGTCTAGGGGTATGATTCTCGCTTAGGGTGCGAGAGGTCCCGGGTTCAAATCCCGGACGAGCCCAATAATACTTTTATTGTCTCATATCACGAGGTGAGAAAAGTCTTTACAAGACCACTTTCATGTAGGACTCAATATCCTTTCCAATAACGTATTTCTGCGTAATTGATCACAAACCACACGCCGACAAGACAGCATTAATGTCTTAGGTTGACCGAGCATACTAGAAAAAATGAGATAGTCAGCATTCTTTAATAAGAGGCTAGTTAGAAGCTCCATAATTGGAAAAATGTGTTGTATTTTCTTTTTTAAAAGCCCTCTTTCTCACGCTTAGGGATGTCTGTTACAACGCAAGGTGGTTCTGGACGACAGTACGTTACGGGTCCCGGACGAAATATTTCTAAATATAGGTTTGTGTTATTGATGGGCATCGTTTTCGGGAGACTTAAGACACAATAAACCGCAAGTATCTTATTTTGTCTTTGTATATTCGTCCACAACACTTATCTAAACTTAATTATTTCAAAAGAGCTTGACGACTGTATCAAGTTGACGCGTATATGACACATTATTGTTCTTGAAACTGTATTTTACTTCTACACATGTCCGCATATCCTTATTTAGTACTTTCACATTCGTTTCCTTTAATCATTTTATGATTTGATATGATTAGACATTGCATTGTCCATCACATAGACCAAGAAAGATTTTTCTTATAAATCTGCTTACTTTAGACGAATACGTTTTTAAAACCAAAACGAGTGTATTGCAGTCATTTTTCCAGGTTACAGATGTGTAACGACTGCAGATATTTTGTTACAGGTTATTGTGACAGCGTCTCAGGTGGAGACGACAGTTAGTCTATGTCGAATGGGCAAAAAAATAGTCCAGTGTAAATCTACTTTAAAATGCAATATGCCATCTTGCCCATGAGCCTCAGGCATGAGCCACGTTGCAGTCTATATTGAATGGCTCCTATATTTTTATGTTACCGAACTTGACCTTGATGTAAAACAGGTCAAGACCAAACCATCACATTTTTATAAATGTTAACCCTGTGTTGAAATTAACCTATTTCACAGCTAGGTTAAATTTTGCAACTTTCCTGATCCTTGCCCTCTTCCTTAATTGTGACCCGTCACGCAAAAAGGTACGAGTTGGGTGGACGACGTCATATCGAGAAAATAGGTCCATAAAGTTAACGTCGCGTCGCACAAAAATAGTACACCTACGCACGTGTCTCAAAGAGACAGGGTGGTTAGTCACGTGGTTTTTGCTTGGATACACTGTACGGATGTTCGAATACATTGTACGGACATTCTGATCGAATGTATGTAGATTTCTCTATGTTTTCTCATCTATACCCAGAAAGTTATACACCATTTTCAAGCCCACATCTTCCCCTATCAAACGCTACCAGGATAGCATCTTTAAGCTTCTTACTTTGAGTACTAACTCTGTCACAAATGTTGTCCGTACAGCTTATTACCAAATTCAGGCCCGATCTTCGCCGCTAAAGATTTTGTGACAGAGTCTGTACTCAAAGTAAGAAGCTTTATGAGGATATTCTGGTATTGTTAGAGCGGGAAAAATGGGGGCTGGAAAATGGTGTATAACTTTCTGTGTAAAGATTAAAAAACACGCAGAAATGTCTACTTACTTTTGCTTAAAACATCGGTATGGAAAGAAGTCCGCCATTTTTCCGTACAGTGTATCCTAGCAGAAACCACGTGACTACCCACCCTGTAGAAGTTTAACTTATAATAAAATCGGATCAAAAGCATTTTCATGTTGAGGTTTTCTGCCGCCAGACTGTCAAACATTTTGTACGATGTTAAATGTCCCTTTTGAATGTTCGTAAGTGAAAGTTGGGTCGAGAACCGTCCACGCAGTCCAGTTTATGATTAAGATCTATTTCTCATCTTGTTTACAAGGTTTAGGCCTACTAATTTAAGGGCAGTTGCGGGTAATACTTCCCATATTTAAATCTTTTAAATTCTTTGCATACAGTTTGTTTTATGTATGGACTGTCAATTTATGAAATAAAAAGGATATGTCACCACTCTTGATTTTTCATAATCTCACATGGAAGTTTTCAGCATTTTACAAATTTTCTGAAAAAAACGATGTCCTTAATACTAAGTTAAAAATAGTTGTAATCGCCACTCAGATTCTTTATTTTAATTTTAATTACTCACGACATCAAGCTTTTAGGAAAAGTGAAAATTTATTTGTTTTCGCAAGCCGTGGCAAAATTTAAGTTTATCCGATGACGTTGTTATGATGTCACCTGGTAAGAACGAATTTTTGCTACAGTTTTTCTTTAACGAATGGTCAAGTGTATTATGAGCACAGCAGAAGCATGAGAAAAATTTTGTGAAAAATTCAAAATGGCTTTTAGGAACTAAAAGAAAATTTAAAAAAAATGAAAAAAAAAAAATTCATGATTATGCCAAGTGATTTGAAATAATTAGAAGCAAATTCTTTAAAATTTCTGCAATGGTGTAGGGGCTAGGATACGTGACTCTCACGCGAATCGAACGGCCCAAGTTTGATTCCGAGCGTCGGTATTCCAATATAATTTTTGCTGCTTTTTAGGCTTTTTTATATACTTTTTCTTGCTGTTGAATATTGACATACCAACAGTATCTTCATCTTCCAAACAAAATATTTAATTCCCCCTCCGTCATAAATAAGAAAAAAATACCGATATGCATCCTTCATTAGAAGCTACGACACCTGTGGGGCTAAGGGTAGCGGGGCTATAAACCACTTGCGCTTCTGTATTATCTGTAAGCAATGGCAAGTTTCAAACCTATCTATACACTTAAACTGTAGGAGGAGCTGCACACACATGGCACCCGAGCAGAACCACACACCACAAACAACACACCACTAATACTATGCTCATCACTTTCTCTGAAAAGCGGGCGACAATAAACAATATACTAGCAGAAAGCTGGTGGAAATAGCATAACAATGTATACACAGTCTAATATTTGCTAAATAAATTTAACTGATAATGGAGTAAATGTACACATGTTTGAGAAAACAAAATTTTCTATTACGGCATGGCTCTGCGACGTTCCCGTTGACGTCAACGGAAAATCAGTTTTTAAGTATTTTACTGTTTTACTATAATTATCATTTTTTCAGGAAGTAAGAGACCTTGGCCAATGACTAAATTTTGTTTATTGCGTTTTTCAATTTCCTTTCCAATGGTATCCTTTTTATCAAGCTTGATGCATTAACAGCGAGGAAAATAACTTTTAAACAACAGATGAAATATGTCAGTGTGAAGTTTTTTTTAAAGTTGACTAAGTTTTGACACTACAGTGTAGTTGAAGGCTAGAAAAAATATCTGGTGCGAAATTTGAAGAAGAAATAGAGGAAGAAGAATGAGAGGAATAATAAATAGAAAAAGAGAAAAGAAAATGATTACAACAAATACATTGTAACGTCCTTTTGCAATATTTTATAACGTGTGTTAATCTGCTGGATTTTATGATGTACATGTAACGTTACAATAACGTCAATAGAAAGTTTGTGACGCTTCAGAGCGGTACCCATCTTCTTTGGACATTTTGAGACCCAAAATGATCAAGAACCCACCAACATGTTAATATTTCTTGATTCGTCATGAAATTCTCTATTCAAAACGCGGAAAAAGTGAATTTCACTATATGACACCCAACTCGTCCCTTTTCGCGTGACGGGTCACAAATATAAAAGAGACATACTGATACGCTATTATTGTTAGTAGGGAAGTGCCTTCTATTTGGGAAATCACAAAACAAAATGATTACATCCGGCACAGAAGACAGGCAAACAAAGCTGTTAGTTACATGTAGATATATGCAAACTAATGAAATATACTGTATAACATCTCTTCGGTTTCAACCATGCTACAAAGGGGGGGGGGGGGGGGGGCTCGCACACACGACGTTATATTTACAAATGGACGTAAGAAGTGCAGTGGCTCAGTTTGTAGAGCGTTAGACTGAGCAAAGAAGCGTTTCTAGTGTAAGACTCACAGTAGTCACTGTTTTGTGTCCTTGGGCAAAACACTTTATCCGCTATTTAAATTTTAGTTATAAGACCGGAAATCGCCCCGCCATGACTATAATTGTTGATAGGACGTAAAGCATCAAAACAAACAAACAAAATCACTCTTTTAACGTCCAAGTGCTGCCATCCAGTGAACTTTGGTATAAGCTTTCCCCTACTTCCTGCCTTTGTGTTTGCGAGGAGCGAAGGCTCTGGCAAGCAGGACAGTATGAACGTTGGATGTTTGCAATTGCGATAAGCAACACAATATCAGGAACTAGCTCATTTGTTGACTTAGCCAAAAATAAAAGTTATGTATGGGCTCGTCCGGGATTTGAACCCGGGACCTCTCGCACCCAAAGCGAGAATCATACCCCTAGACCAACGAGCCATTTGTGACAGATTAAAGCTCTTTTAAGTATATAAATAAGTAAACAGATAACCTGAGCCTTGTCATAAGAAAACATGTTCACTAAACAGGTACCAGCGCAGGCTGATCATCGCAATAATTGTCATACTAGTATACATGTGGTACTTATTATACACAATTTTGAGATGATCTAGAATGTTTCTGCTAATAAACAAGTTGGATTGTTTCCTACATTTTGTCACAACACCAGTGAATACATATTTTCTCGTGACGTGATCGAAAGATATTGCACATATGGACAAATTCTTTCATCAACTCTTATAGAAATTCATGTTCAACCTCATATTTACTTATCGTAACTGGCTCGTTGGTCTAGGGGTATGATTCTCGCTTAGGGTGCGAGAGGTCCCGGGTTCAAATCCCGGACGAGCCCAATAATACTTTTATTGTCTCATATCACGACGTGAGAAAAAGTCTTAACAAGTGACACTCAATATTATTTCTGCATAATTGATCCCAAACCTCACGCCGCAAGACAGCAATATTGTCTTAGGTTGACCGAGCATACCAGAAAAATATGAGGTAGTCAGCATTTATTAATAAGAGGCTAGTTAGTAGCTACATATTTAGAAAAAAATGTGTTACATTTTCATTTTCAAAAGCCCCTTTTTCTACCCTTTTCTACCCTACTTTCGTAGGTTGCACCCCATGAATCAGCCAATCGACCACTTCTTGGGCTGCACTCCATGAATTGGCCACTTCGCAGACTGCACCCTATGAATTAGCCACTTGCTCTCCATGAATCGACCACTTCTTGGGTTGCACTCCATGAATTGGCCACTTCGTAGACTGAACCTCATGAATCAGCCACTGGCTTTCAATGAATCGACCACTTCTTGGGCTGCACTCCATGAATTGGCCACTTCGTAGACTGCATCCAATGAATCAGCCACTTGCTCTCCATGAATTGGCCACTTCGTATACTGTACCTCATGAATTGGTCACTTCGTAGACTTATCTCATGAAGCTGCTACTTCGAAGTAGGCTGTGCATAATGAACCGACAACTTCTTAGGCTGTACCCCACGAACCTGTTACTTTGTAGGCTGTACATTATGAATCGACCACTTCGTAAGCTGCACTCCATGAATCGGCCACTTGCACTCAATGAATCGGCAACCAAGGGCTTCACCCCATAGATCAGCCACTTTATAGGCTGCATATTATGAATCGACCACTTCTTGGGCTACACCCCGTTAATAAACTCGGCCACCCCAAAGTGCATCATCATCATCATCATCATCATCATCCAGGTGAAGGGTTGGAATCCAGATTGGAATGTCGAAAACCCTGTAAAATCTGTGCAGCCCAATAAAAGAGTTGTGTGTGCATCCACACGACAAATTTGGCATTCCTATTCTCTCAATCATGTGACCTATGCACCTGAAATGTTGAGTTGCTACGTCCAACGTTTTTGTTGATACAACTACAAGAAACATGATGGACCGACAGACCGACGGGCGCAGAATTGCACTGACGGACGACTGGCTGATTTTGGTACTAAATTAATACACCTTCTCCTAAAGAAAAAAACGGCTATAAAAATATATGTTGGCTTGTCCGGGATTCGAACCCGGGACCTCTCGCACCCAAAGCGGGAATATAATTTAAGAATCAAGGCAGTCTCTGCAGCTGCTAACGCTGGTTTGCCGGACAGAGCGCGCTGGTTTGAGTCTTGTACCTGGTTACAGTCGAAGACATTTTTCTCGTATCTGACTTAAACAAACTCTTACAGAAAAACTATATGATTGTTGAATATAATGAATATTGTGACTGGCTCTTTGATCCAAGGGTATGATTCTCGCTTCGGGTGCGAGAGGTCCCGGGTTCAAATCCCGGACGAGCCCAACGATTATTTTGCTGTTTGGTGAACTGAGGGGAGAAATAAAAAAAAATACGACATTCGTTATACAAAGGAATTCCGGGTTCAAATCCTCGACGAGCCCCTCAATTATTTTGCAGTTTGGTGAACTGAGAGGACAAACAAAACGTGATACTGGTTGCGCCTCAGTGACTTGACGTTCAGTAAATACCTTTTAACTGACTTTATCATAAAACTAAAGTAAACTTTCATCTACATCCATGCTTTGTGTATGCGAATAGCGAAGGCTCGGACAAGTCTGAGCTTTTGCTGCTGGCTGGTGTGATAAGTTGTGTTTGAAAGTTGTATTTTGTTCTAAAAAAGCAACATTGCCGGATCACACATTTTCAACATTATTTATCTTCACTGGGTACCAACCTTTAACAATTTGAGCCAGTTCACGAGATTTGTGTACCTACATCAAAATCGTTACGCAGCCATCCAAAATTTTCACAAAACTCACAGTTTAAAAATTTGTCTTTTTTCACAAATGACTTTTATTGGGGAGATTTCACGCCTTAACAGGACATCTCCATAGTCTCTGCAGCTGAGCACGCTGGTTTGTGTCTTACCTGGTCAGTCTTTCTCGTATCGTGGCTCAAATGGTGTTACTTGACTTTTCGCTTACTGTAAAGGCGGCAACTTTAATATTCATATCTGGTGGTGGTTCGGCTATTTCATATGCTAAGTAAGGGAAATCAGGCTTTAGTTATAATTTGGTAAAGAGTTAATAAGCTTTTTTGTGCCGAGCAAACGTGCGTGCATTTCATGAAACTCCTAACCGTATATAAAAATCATTTATTAACCCTTAAAGCGCATAATCACAAAATGTATGGTTTTGTCGTCCATTAAAATATTTGAAGCCTCATATACAAACAGTATGGACCCAGATTAGACTGCTCCTGTAGGAGCAGTCTGATCTGGGTCCACAATGTTTGCCTCTTTGCCTATGTTACATAGACATTTTCAGATGCAGTTATTTTGCTGGCGTTTTAAGGACTAAATAATGTATTTTGCGTCTATATTGAGGTAATGACGCAAGATGATATAGTTACTTTTGAATAAAACCACGCCTCATTTTCAGCTCTCACCTATGTATAAGGTTGACCAGTCCTAATTACGCATTCATGAGGTGCCGCCTTTACAGAGAGCGAAAAGTCAAGTAACATGCACAACTGCACATATTCTTTCACCAACTCTTAAAATATAATTGTTGAATATCATATAATCGTATCGTAACTGGCTCGTTGGTCTAGGGGTATGATTCTCGCTTCGGGTGCGAGAGGTCCCGGGTTCAAATCCCGGACGAGCCCAATAATTATTTTGTTGTCT
This sequence comes from Loripinus fragilis, assembly GCA_964019695.1. NCBI lineage: Eukaryota > Metazoa > Mollusca > Bivalvia > Lucinida > Lucinidae > Loripinus > Loripinus fragilis. Next base: position 5,760,420 of record OZ026525.1, read on the forward strand.
ATTTCCGATACTTCTTGACTTGGAGTTTTTCTTCCTGGCCTTTCCGAGGCGGTACTTCTTTTGTGGATCCATTTTTTTGTTATTTGTGTTTCATTCTTGATGCAGTACTCTCTGAGGCAGTACTCCGTAACGGGGATAGTCTGAGCCTTGTCATAAGAAAACATATACCAGTTCAGGCTAATAAACGCAATATTTGTTATTTACGCTTATACATGTGATATTGCGAGGTGATCAAGACTGTTTCTGGATTATACCAAGTCACAACAAATTAAAACCGCTTTACTCATGAGTTACTCTTATCAACTACAATAGAAATTAATTTTCAACCTAATATTTATTTATCGTAACTGGCTCTTTGGTCTAGGGGTATAATTCTCGCTTTGGGTGCGAGAGGTCCAGGGTTCAAATCCCGGACGAGCCCAATAAATATTTTATTTTTGCGACTGAATGTATAACCTGATAGAAAACCCTATTTTATTTTTAAAAGACATCAACAGCTCTCACTTGTTAATGTTGTTCATCTATTGAAGTAAATGTAGAAAACTAAAATACATAAAATAATTTACAGTAAAACATGTGTAAAACGGCAAACTTTCAAAACGACAGAGACGCTAACAGAAAACCACATTAAGAATCACATTTTCATGATTTTCTACTCAAAGAGTATTTGCCATTACAATCACCATGCGTCAATTTGACCACCGCATTTTTCAAGTTGACCACCGGCATTAAATGGATCTGTGCATTGAAAGGAAAGCGTAATTGTATTCTGTGAAATTACACGTTAAAAGCGTAATTTATATAGACGTATGTGCATCATCTAAAGTGGTCCTGGCATCTAAACTGGTCCTGGCATCTATTATGGTCCTGACAAGCCTCTATATTGGTCCAGACTGGCATCTATTATGGTGCGCTAAGCAGACTCTAAAATGGTCCTGAGCGCTAAATGTAAATATATGCAAACCTAATACTTTTTCAACTTAAACGGCTTCCACCGCAAAAATATTCATAGCCATTTGTGCGCGTGTGTGTGTTTTGCAGGATTTGGTTAGCCCCGCGCCACATCTAATGCACATGCCGTTTATTTTAACAAACGCAAAAATGAAATTTCATTTGAGACAACTCCGTGTGTTCGTGCCTCGTGCGAACAGGCTTTCAACCGCATTGAATAAAAAAGTGTTCGATGTTTATGAGATAATGCAGCCCCTTCCCCTTGGGGCCGTGGATACCGGGGACATTGCAGGGCTTAAGTGCCGGGATTAAACCTACGATATGTCCCCGCAGTGCCGTGGGTATGCCGGGGTTTTAATTTCCCGTTTAAATAGGGCTTGTCTAAAAGGTCCTCTTAACAGCGCACTACATTATCTACCTATATATATTATGCCAATATAAACCAAAAGGGGTGCAACTTGGTGGTCAATTCGCATGTTCTCGGGCAGGGGCAGATCAAGAAATTATCGTATCAGTGGGTGAGGGGGAGGCCCAAGCCTGACTGATGTTTTAGTCGTCTTTTACTTACTTTTTACAGATTGTTCCAATTGACCATTCCAAGGGAACTAAAATTTCCAAGGGAGGAGGGTGGGGGAGTCCAAGATTTTTAGGCGCTGTGGGGTAGGGATGGGGTACGGAGGTCCTCATACTTATTCCTAAAGAAACATATAACACTTGTAATTTTCCAAGGGGTGGGGGGGTCCGGATCTCCTGACCCCCCCCCCCCCCACCTCTCTATGGATTCAGAAATCAAGAGAATCGGTAGAAACGATAGATACTCCCTAATATACGGTTGTTCAATAGCTGCAGATATCACTAATAGTGTTCATGTTCTGCTCTGGACAAAATTCAAGTATAACAAAGGGCAATAACTTCTTAATTATGCAAAAGAGGGTGATGATCTTTGTACACTGTACTTCTCTTCATCGAGATCTATCAACCAGTGAAGTTAATCTTATAGTTTCTGTGTTATGCTCTGGACAATATATTAGTAAATTCTCTGAAACCACTGGGCCAACTGAAGTTTTTCATATGGCACCACCATGGGATAGGGGAAAAGATAGAAAGCTTATCTAAATGATTTAGGTCATTTGTTGTTAGTTATTATTGTCAACCCCCGGGGGCGGGGGCATTTAGCAGGAATTTTTTCCACAAATGTGGCCCCACAGTGCAGTGCTTTGAAAATCGAAAAGTTAATAGCCTCGCTATTCCCCGGCCCGAGGGATCGGGGGATACAAATGACTGGTGCATAACCGAACCATTAAAGGTACAACCTCCGTAAATGGAAGCAAATGAAAAGACATGAGTATAAGAACATATGATTTAGTACGAATCATGCTCTTTATCTGGGTCATATTGCAACAAATATAGCGCTTAAGAATGTCAACCACCAATGCTTCATCATAAATATAATAGTATATAGACTGTAGAATAGTACTGGTATCTAGTATCAGAGACTAGGCCTGGGCATACTAGTACTGGCCTATAACAGTAGAGACTATGACTATGGAAACTAGCAGAGATACGAGTACTGACGGATACGGATACGAGTACTGACCACTAGTAGCAGAGACTGGGTCTATGGATATTAGGACTGACCTCTAGTAGTAGTGACTGGAACTGAGAATACCAATACTGACCTCAACTGGCAAAAACAGGGACTCTATGTACTAGGTTTGACCTCTAGTGCCATAACCTGGTACTATGGATACTTATAATGACCGCCTGTAGCAGTGATTACAACAAGGCATACTAGCATTGACCCTCTGTAGAAGTGACTACAACTATGGTTAATAGTACATTCCATTTGTAGCAGAGAGGCGGACTCTGGATACTAGAACTAGCCTCTAGTCGCAATGGAAGGGACTCTGGATTCTAGGTATGATATCTAGTGACAATGATAGGGACTCTAGACACTTTTACTGACCACGTGCGGCAATGGCAGGGACTCTGAAAACTTTAACTGACCTCTAATGACAATGTCTGCGTCTCTTGATAATTTAATTGACCTCTAGTCGTATTGACAGGGATTCTGGATACTTGAACTGATCTCCAGTGGCAATTGCTGGGACTTTGGATACAAGTACTGAACTCTAGTGGCAATGGAAGGACTCTGGATATTTTTACTGACCTCTATTAGCAACGAATGAGACACTAGATGCTAATACTGCCCTCTAGTTGCAATGACAGGTACGCATGATACTAGTACTGACCTCTTGTGGCAGAGACTAGGAATAAAGATACTAGTACTGACCCCAAGTGGCAATGAAGCGGACTCTGGATAAAAGTATTGGCATCTATTGACAATGATAGGGACTTTGGATACTCTTACTGACCTCTATTGGCAATGACAAGGCCTCTTAATACTCATACTAAACTCTTGTGGCAATGACTGGGACTCTGGATACTTTTACTGACATCTAGAGGCAATGACTGGGCCTCTGGATACTTTTACTAACCTCAAATATCAATGACTGGGACTCTGGATACGTATACTGACCTCTAGTGCCAAAGACAGGGACTCTGTATACTTTACTGACCTCTAGTGGATATTGATAGAGACTCTGGATACTTTTACTGACCTTACGTGGAAATGACTGGGAATCTGGATACTACTACAGACCTCTAGTGGCAAAGAAAGAACTTTGAATACTAGCACTGATCTCACGGGCAATGACAGGGACTCTGGATACAACTACTGATCTCTAGTGGCAATGAACGGGACTCTGGATAGTTTTACTGACCTCTCGTAAAGAGGAACTCATAATATTTTTACTGACAACTATTGGCAATTACGGGGACTCTTAATACTTTAAATGACATCAATTTGCATTGGCTGGGACTCTAGATACAAAAACTGACCTCTAGTGGCAATGACTTGGATTCTTGATACTTGTACTGACCTCTACTGGCAATGACTCTGGATACCTGTTCTGATCTCTCATGGCAATGGCAGGGATTCTGCATACTTTGACTGACCTCTAGTGGCAATGACTGGGACTTTCATACTGGTACTGACCTAGTTGCAATGACTTGGATTCTGAATACTTTAACTGACCTCTAGTGTCAAAGGCAGCGACTCTGGATACTTTACTGACCTCTAGTGGCAATAACTGGTTATCTGGATACTTTTACTGGCATGTAGTAGCAATGACAGGGACTCTTAATACTTTTACTGACGTCTAGTGACAATGATGTGGACCTTGGATACTTTTGCTGACCACTATTGGCAATTACAGGGACTCCAGATACCTGTTCTAATCTCTCGTGGCAATGACTGGGCCTTTCGATATTTTAATTGACCTCAAGTGTCAATGACAGAGAGTCTGGATACTTTCACTGACCTCTAGGGGTAATACAGGTATATGGAATCTATGTATACTTTAACTTACTTCTAGTGGCAATGACAGGTATTCTGGATTCTAGTACGGACATTTAGTGCCAAAGACCGGGAGTCTGGATAAAGGTACTGACATCTAATGGCAAAAACAGGAAGTCTGGATATTTTTACTTACAACTTTTGGCAAAGACTGGGACTCTGGATAATTTAACTGACCTGTAGTGACAAGTACAGGGACACTGTCTACTTGTACTGACCTCTAATGGCAATGATAAGGACTCTAGATACTATATTATAGTACTGATACTTTACTGACCTCAAGTGGCAATTACAAGGACTCTTACTACTTATACTGTCCCCTTATGGCAATGGTAGGGACGTAAAGTGGCAATGCCTGGACTCTGCATACTTTTACTGAACTCTAGTGGCAATTACATGGACTCACGCTACATGTACTGACCTTTAATTGCAATGATAGGATTCTAGATACTAGATACTAGTACTGACTTATAGTGGCAATAACAGAGACTCCGTATACTAGACCTGACCTCTATACATTTACTGACAACTATAGGCAATGACTGGGACTATGGATGATTTATTGGCCTCTAATGTCAATGACTTGGACTTTGAATACAAGTACTGACCTCAAGTGGCAATTTCCAGGACTCTGGATACTTTTATTGATCCCTAGTGGCAAGAACAGAGACTTTGTCTACTTGTATTTACCTCTAGTTGCAATGTTTAGGACTCAGAATACTAAGACTGACCTTTAGTGGCAAGGATAGGGACTCTGGATACTTTAACTGACCTCTAGTGGTAATGACTGGGACCCTGGTTACTGACCCAGACCTCTAGTGGCAATGACTGGGACTTTGAGTACTGACCTCAAGTGGCTATTGATGTGACTCTGGATACTTTGATTGATATCTAGTGGCAAAAACGAGGACTTTGTTTACTTTTTTACCTGTAGTTGCAATGCCTAGAACTCAGGATACTAAGACTGACCTTAAGCGGCAGGGAAAAGTACTCTGGATCCTTTAACTGGCCTCTAGTGGCAATGACTGGGGCCCTGGATACTTGGACTATTTTCTACTGGCAATCCGATGTACGTTCGATATCTTAACTAACCTCTTGCTGGACTCAAGATACTTTTATTGATCTCTAGTGGCAAAAACAGGGATTTTGTATACCTTTATTTACCTCTAATTGCAATGTCAAGGACTCAGGATACTTTAACTGACCTCTAGTGGCAATGACTGGGACCTTTGGTACTGACCCTGACATCGAGTGGCAATTACAGGGACCCTGGATACTTTTACTGACATCTAATGACAATGATTGGAACTTTGGATACCTTACTGACCCCTAGTCGCATTTATAGGGTCTCTGGATACTTTACTTGACCTATTTTGAAATTACTGGGACTCTGGTGTTCAAGTATTGACCTCTAGTGGCATTGACAGGGATTCTGGATACTAGTACTGAACTCTAGTGGCAATGACATGGACTATCGTTACTTTTAATGGTATTTAGTGGCAATGATAGGGACTCTGGCTACAGCTACTGACCTCTAGTGGCAATGTGTAGGACTCTGGATGCTAGTACTGGCCTTTAGTGGCAAGGACATGGATTCTGGATACATTTAATGACTTCTGCTGATAATTACTGGGACCCTAGATACTGGTAATGATCTCTTGTTGCAATGATAGGGACTCTGGATACTAGTACTGATCTCTAGTGGAAATGACATGGACTTTGGATATTTTATTGACCTCCGGTTGCAATGACAGGGACTGAACAGTAATACTGACCTCTGTGGCAGTGACAGGGACTTCGAATACTAGTCCTGACATCTAGTGGCAATGACTAAGACTCTGGTTACATTTACTGGCGACTAGCGGTACTTACAGGGACTCTGGATACTTTTACTGACCTCTAATGACAACGACTGGGACTCTGGTTACTTTACTGACCTCTAGTTGCATTTACAGGGACTCTGAATACTTTAACTGACATCCTTTGGTAATAACTGGTTCTTTGGTTACTAAGTTTGACATCTACTGGTAATGAAAGGGAGTCTGGATAATTTGACTTACATCTAGTATCAAAAACCTGATTCTGGATACAAGTACTGGCCTCTAGTGGCTATAACAGGGACTCTGGATAATAGTTCTGAACTCTAGTGGCAATGACAGCGACTTTCGATACTTTTACTGATATTTAGTAACAATTACAGGGACCATGGATACAAGTACTGACCTCTAGTGTCAATATCTAGGACTCTGGATGCTAGTACTGACTTTTATTGGCAATGGCAGGGACTCCGGATACTTTAAATGACCTCTGTTGGCAGTTACTGGGACCCTAGATACTAGTACTGATTTCTACTGCAATGATAGGGACTCTGGATTGTATACTGACCTCTAGTGGCAAGGAAAGGGTCTCTGGATAATTTTACTTACATCTAGTATCAAGAACTGTACTCTGGATACAAGTACTGACCTCTAGTGGCTATGACAGGGACTCTGGATTCTAGTACTGAACTCTAGTGGCAATAACTGGGACTCAGGATACTTTTACTGATATTTAATGACAATGACAGGTACTTTGGATACAATTACTGGCCTCAAGTGTCAATGTATATGACTCTGGATGCTAGTACTGACTTTTATTGGCAAGAGCACGGACTCGGGATACTTTAAATAACCTCTGTTGGCAGTTACTGGGACCCTAGATACTAGTACTGATTTCTACTGCAATGATAGAGACACTTGATAGTATACTGACCTCTAGTGGCAAGGAAAGGGACTCTGGATAGTAATACTGATCTCTAGTGGCAGTGACAGGGACTTTGAATACTAGTTCTGACATCTATTGACAATGACTGGGACTCTGGACACTGTTTTACGACCTCTAGTGGCAATGACTGGTATTCTGGATACTTTTACTGGCATCAAGTGGAAATTGTAGGAACTCTGGATAATTTAAGTGAACTTTAGTGGCAATGACACAGACTCTGGTTACTAGTCCTGACATCGTAAAGCAATGACTTGGGCTCTGGACTCTATTATTGACCTCTAGTGGCATTGAATCGGACTCTGAACACTTTTATTGACCTCTAGTAGCAATGACAGGGTTTCTGAATACTTTTAATGATCTATAGTGGCAATGAAAGGGCTCTGGGTACTTCTACTGACCTCAAGTGGCAATGACAGGGATCTTGATACTTTTACTGATATTAAGTATCAATGACTGGGACTCTGGACACTATTATTGATCTCTAGTGGCAATGAATGGGACTCTGAACACTTGTATTGACCTCTAGAGGCAATGACAGATATTCTGGATACTTTTACTGATCTATAGTGGCAATGAAATGGACTCTGGATACTTTTACTTACCTCTAGTGGCAATTACAGGGTTTCTGGATACTTTTACTGATCTATAGTGGCAATGCTAGGGACTCTAAGATGTCATTACTGACCTCTAGTGGCAATGATAGGTACTCTAGATATTAGTACTGATATCAAAATGCAAGAACAGGAACTCTGGATACTTTTATAGCCAACGATTGGCAATGACTGGGACTCTGGATATTGTTGTTGACCTATAGAGGCATTTACAGGAACTCTGGATACTGGTACTGTTTTCTAGTGGCAATGAGAAGGACGTTTGCTACTTTTACTGACCTCTAGTGGCAATGACTGGGACTCTAGATACGAGTACTGGCCTCCAGTGGCAATGACGGGGACTCTGTATACTTTAATTGATATCTAGTGGCAAGGACAGGGCCTCTGGAAACTTTGACTGATATTTAGTGGCAATGATGGGGACTCTGGATATTCTTACTGAACTCTAGTTGGAATGTCTAGGACTCTTGATATTAGGACTGACCTCTAGATGCAGAAAATTGACTCTTGATACTTTTACTGACCTTTAGTGGCAATGACTGGAACCCTTGATACTGACCCTGGTCTTTAGTGGAAATGACAGAGACTTTGGATACTTTTACTGACCTCTAGTCGCATTGCCAGGGATTCTGGGTATTTTAACTGACCTCCTGTATAAATGACTGGGACCCTAAAATTAGTTCTTACCTCTAGTAGCAATGGAAGGGACTCCAGATATTTTTTGATCTCTAGTTGCAATAACAGGGAATCTGGATACAAGTACTGACCTCTATTGGCAATATCTAGGACTCTGGATACTAATACTGAACTCTAGTGACAACAGCAGGGAGTCTGGATACTTTTACTGATATTTAGTGTCAATAACAGGGACTCTAGATAGAAGTACTGACCTCAAGTGGCAATTTCTAGGACTCTGGATAACAGTACTGACCTCTAGTAGCAATGAATTGGAGTCTAAATACTAGCACTGATCTCTAGTGTCAGTGACAGGGACTCTTGATACTAGTACTGATCTATAGTGGCACTGTCTAGGACTCTGGATGCTAATTCTGATCTCTAGTGGCAATAAAAGGGACTCTAGATACTAGTTCTGATCTCTAGTGGCAATGACAAGGACGCTGGATACCATAACATACCTCTAGTAGCCATGGTTGGGTCTATTGATATTAATACTGACCTCTTGTAGCAGAGACATTGACTAGGATACTAGTACCCACCATATAATAGAGACTGGGACTATGGATTGAAGTACTGACATCTAGTAGCAACTACTAGGACTCTTGATACTATCACTGGCCTCTAGTGGCAGAGTCTGGGACTGGATGCTTGTTCTACCCTCTAGTAGCAGAGACTGCGACTATTGATACAAGAACTGACGTCTATTAGGAGTGACTTGGAAAATGATTATTAGTACTGACCTCTAGTAGCAGAGACTGAGACTATGGATACAAGTACTGACCTCTAGTAGCATAGACCGTGACTATGGTTACTAGTGCTGACCTGTAATAGCAGTGACTGTAACTAAAGTGCTAGTACTGACCTCCAGTGGAAATGACTCTAATATTGACCTCATATGGGAGAGACAGGGCATTTGAACATAGCAGTACTGCCTCTAGCAGCAATGAAAGTGACTCTGGCAAGTAGAACTTGCCTCTGGTGGCAGAGACATTGCTTCTGCATAGTAGTGTTGACCCTAAGCCTCTGGATAGTAAAGCTGATCTCTAGTGTCTCTAGTAGATTTTTAGCTACCTTGAGCCTAAGGCACATAAGTGAGATTACATTACTTGGATATCCTTGATTTAAATTATAGACCCTCTTTGAAAAGGGGGTGCATATTTGATTTGGGATGTCTGTCATTCTGTCAATCCATCTGTTCGTCATTCCATGTTAATTTCGTTCAGTTTAATATCTTGAAAACAAATAGATAAAGTTTTTAACAAATCGTGTATTACATTTGTATAGACAATATCCTGATTGGGTTTGTTACACATTATTTTTCAAACATTGTAACAGAGTTATGTCCCTTGACTGCTGTCAGAATTTCATCTAGAATTCATTTTCTGCTTAGATTGATAGAATTTGACCAAATTTTGTATGCCCATTGATATTGACAAGAAATATGTTGGTATTGTTATTTTTCGCAAATTTGCAACGGAGTTATGGTCCTTGATTGACTTCACCTTTTCGTCTACGCTCAATATCTTATGAACAAATTGATGGAATTTTACCATTAGTATATGCAATGATATTGGCATAATCTAGATTGAGATTGTTATACATCATGATTTTTCTCTATTTTGTAACAGAGTTATGGCCCTTAATTGATGTCAGATTTTTGTTTCCGCTCAATATTGTAAGAACTCATAAATTGAATTTTACCAAATTTTGTGTGTTAATTGATATTAACAAGATCTAGGTTGAGATTGTAATCTGTCATATTTCGCAAATTTGTCACGGAGTTATGACCCTTGCTAATGTCGGGCTTTTGCACCAAATTTTTATACATACATTTACATTGACAATATCTAGATTGGGATTGTTACTTGCCATTTTTGCAAATTTATAACAGTTATGGCTCTTAATTGAAGTCTTAATTATGGTTTCTTCTAAATATTTACAGAATACATGGGCAGAACTTGGCGAAACTTTGCATATGCTTTGATACAGACAAGCTGTAGACTTCGAGCTAAAAAAGGTCCTGCTCCCCCCCCCCCCCTAGGGAATTTCGCAGACATATCCTATCTTGAAGAAAATTTCAAGCCGCATCTTTTAAGAGATGTTTGCACTCTGTGCTCCGGGGCGTTAGTCTCTGACAGCCTGTTACATATGTTACTGTAACAAACTAAGGAAAAAATCAAAATAAAAGTTTGAGCTACAGATAGAAGACATTAAACCATCTAATTATTCAAATTTCTTATGTAGTTTGCAAACTGGATGCCTAAGCTACATAACAGCAGCATTTTAAACAAAATTACAGCCTTCAATGGTGTTATATGCGTTACATAGATTAAATTTCCCTTTGAATGTTGAAATTGTGACTAACATCATTCATTTTACAGACAATTTGTGCATTTTTACAAGTGTTTTTAATCTTAGTTTACTTAAATACTCATTTGACTAATAGAAAAAACAATGTTTGCTTTTCTATTTCAAATATATTGTTTTATATGAGCTATTAAACAACCCTACTCCCAATTTTAAGTATCCAATTTTGGTATCTATTATTGAATAAGTATATATGAAAATATTTGACGCTCGTGGATATCTTACATTTTTGGCACTGTCTTGCTAATGCAATAAAGAATCATATATTTGCAAGTTTGACATCAGGATCAGAGCACTTATTAAAGTATGTAACGTATGTTACATGGCATAATGAATGAGCTAGGAAATTTTCTTGGAAGTAAGAGATGATATTTCAGAAAAATACCGTTTTTCACATGTTTTCCTATTAATCTCTAGCCTCTGGTGCCTTAGTCTTAGTAATTACAGTCATTGCTGATAACAAGCCTATGGAATTGTGTTACCTATGTTATATATATAACCTTTTAAATCACATTTTTCCTTATGCCTATAATATTAAAATATATAGACATATAGATAGAAAATAATAGTTCTCATTTAAATGACACAATTTAATAAATATTCCTATTAAATAAAATTATTCAAAAACAATCTTTATTCAAGTCACCCTCACAATGTCTATCATTGTGTCTGCTTCTATGGCAAAATAATCACCCATTTCATCACAACCAGTAGAATCATCGCATTGTATTAGGACTGCAAACTGAGTACAATCCTGTTCCTCTCCACCCCTTTGGGAATTGTGCAGACAAATCCTACCTTAAAGAACAATTCACGCTGCATCAAATAAGAGATGTTTGCACTCTATTAACTAGGGGTTTAGCCTGTAATGGTATGATACGTATGTTACCATATCAATTTAAGAATAAATGAATTGAAAGTCTGAGAAACAGAAAGAAGACATAAAACTATCTATTTATTTGAATTATTCATGTAGTTTGATACATAAGAAAAGATTTTTAACAAATATACAGCTTCCTATGGTGTTATATGTGTTACATTACTTAAGATTACTTTTTAAAATTGGTAATTGTGACAAACATCACTTATAAGCATTTCATGTGATCCTCCTCTTTTGCCATCAAAAGACTTAATTTTCTTTGTATGTGTGGCCAGTGCAACTTGACTCAGCCAAACTTGAATCCATAGCATTCTTCAAAAGCAGAAACAGCATGTCAGTGTCATGGGATCTAACACCTGATTAAATATGGGTTTAATGCCATTTCACATATATGCATACAATGGAGTATGACTCTGGTATATATCTCTTCCTGTGAAGTGGCAAGAGCAATCTAACTGCAGCTGCATCTGCATCCATGCTAGTCAAATGATAACTTTGCTCTGATTTTGCAAAATCTATGTCTACCGTGTACCTCTAAGAATACTTTAAGATTTCTGACATTGGTCGAACAGAAATTTGATAGGCTGCTTTTTTGCGTCATTTGCCATGGAACCTGTCTAGTCTTTTGGTGCTTAAGTCCTCAGGTCTTAGATCAATAGTATTTTGCTGCACCCAAAGAACTTATTAAGTTTTCTTTACAATGTTGACTCTTGATGGTTTTGGCAGACCGTCTGAAACAATTTCTGCTACACCTTGAAAGTTATCTGGTATAAGAGAAATAATATGAAGTTGGACATTGCCATCCATTATGTTTGCAGTAGGTTGTTTTTTGATGTCAGTACATTGAAGCATGTCTTCAAATAATGTAAAACCTATGATTTCACAGTTTTTACAGCCATATCATTAGCTGTTGCATTCAAAAGAAGGAAAGTGGACTATAGGTAGAATGGGATAACCAGTAGTTCTATATTATGCTCTATGGAAGATTTATACAGAGTAAACAAGTTAATAAGGTGCCTCATATCATGATCCATTGAAAACACTGAAATTGAAAACACTTGCCTCTGACTGTGTAATCAAAAAGGATGTCACGACAATGCCCTTGCTCATTTATTATGACGAGTTATATATGTTACATCCTTTAATAAGCGCTCTTATCTTAGAAAAATAGTGAATCATTGAATTGAAAGGGTCTATTTGCGCTCTGTTCATCCTGCATTTCATTGCTTTACCTGCTGTGATACATCTAGCTCGTTTATCTGATGGGAAAGAGTTACCTCGGTTTCAGCACTTCAGAAGTACTAAGACTTCAAATAAGTTTTTGAATGCTTGGGGAAAGATAATAAGTGCAGAGACATTATTAGATGAAAATATGTGGGTTGCATGTATGGAAAGGCTACATTTATAAAAGTTAACCAGCTAAGATATGATTCTTTATCACAGAAATATCAAGGTACATCAGTCCAGGTACTCATTGCTCTTCCTCCTTGTAAAGCTTTAGTCTTTCTCCTACTTGCAGAGTATCACTTGAAACACATACTCAAAGAGCCAACTATTAGGAATTCATATCAGTTTCCAAATGTTCCAAGCCATAAATGGCAAAATTGGAAAGTTGATAATGGCTCATCAATTTTGAGTGGACTGGTGGTAAAATTGAATAACAGTAAATGATTGAAATATTGTGTGATGATTTTACTAGTTGCAAGGAGGTGTGTGATAATAATGATTAGCACAGAAGCAGACAACGACAAACGTTTATCATGAGTGTTAAATCGATGAGAAATAGTTTGGACCATTTAATTTATTGTATTTTCTTGTAAAAATGAAAAACTATCTTTTCTATTTGTGGCTCTATATTTAGCATTATATGCACCGTATTAGGAAATGTGTCCAAAAGGTCATTGATAACATCTGTAAAAACAGTCCATGGGCTTGCTAATAAGAAATGAATATAATTTCTAGTGTTTTGGCACCAAAGACTTATAAGTACACATTAAGTGTCCTGATCTTAAACTTAATGACATCTTGCAGATATATGAGCAAGACAGACTAAGAAAATGAAAAATATCCACATGCTGTAATCGCTTTCATGTGTTTTACTTAAACGGTAATAACAAAATTCACTTCTCTGTAAAACTGGGAGTAGGGCTGTGTATTAGCTCCTATAAGACAATATATTTAAGATAGAAAAGCAAACTTGGTTTTTCCTATTCATCAAATGAGTATATATTGTAAAATCTAATAAAACAGTTTAAAACCAAGTCATAGAAGTTGTTTAACTAAATGACGATAGCCACAATTATAGCTTTTAAATTATAATAAGGTTCATGTAACGCACATAACACACAGTTAGCCGTATTAATGTTAAACAGCTTCCATGTGTAGTAAAGACATCCAGTATAAAGACTATAAGAATGTCAATATATTAGATAATTTTAATGTCTTCTTTTAGTAGCTCAAACACTCAAATTTCTTATTCTCAAATTGATATAGTAACATATGTAACAAGCTGTTACAGGCTAATGCCTTGACTTACAGAGTGCAAACATTTCTTATTAAATGCACCTTGAATGGTTACATAAGATGTAATTTGACTGCAGAATTCCAAAGGGGATTAGGATGGAGCAGGCCCTTACTCAGCTTGATGTCAAAATACTATTTGATGATTTACTTATCACGCTAACATATGTAACGCTCTCTGATCTTTAAAACTTGATGACAACTAGCAGATACATAAGTCTTTATCATAGGAGCCAGTTTAAAATCCCTAAACAATGTAAGATATCCAGCAGCTGCAAGTTTTTTCACAATTTTAGCTTAAACTTTCAAACTACATTTCCTTCATTTGATATAGTAACGCATGTAACACGCTGTTTCAGACAAACGCCCCAACATAGAGAGTGCAAACATCCCTTATTTGATGCAGCTTGAGTTGTACTATAAGAAGGAATATGTCTGCAAAATTCCCTCAAGGAGATTAAAACATTTTTAGGCATATCTTACGTAAAGACAATGAGCTTGCCCATTTATTACATCAGGTAACATATGTTACAGCCTCTGATATTAAAAATTTTGCAACAAACTTGCAGATTTATAAGTCTTTTTATATAAGCTTATAAATCCCAAACAATGAAACACATTCATCAACTGCAAATATTTTTTAACTATTTTTACTTTAGTTTCAATACCAAACATTTCACCTTAAAACTGTGTAGGGGTAGGGTTGTTTAATTGCTTATTCCAGAAAAAATATTCAAGCTAGGGAAACAAACTTTAATTTTTCTGTTAGCCAATTGCATAAGCTAGTCAGACATGGTTAAAACATTTTGCAAAACACACAGAGAGATTGTGAATATAAATGATGTTAGCCACACATGCAAATTTTAATGGGTTATCTGATTTATGTAACGCATATGACACCTTAGGAAGCGGCAATTTTGTTCAAATGGCTGTCATATGTAGTTAAGATATCCAGTATGCAGACTATATGAATAATTTTTAAAAATAAATATTTTAATGTCTTTAATTTGTAGCCCAAGCTTTCAATTTACTTTTTCTTAGTTTGATTAAGTAACGTATGCTACAGGCTCTTACAGACTAACGCCCCGGAGCACAGAGTGCAAACATCTCTTAAAAGACTCGGCTTTCAATTCTCTACAAGATAGGATATGTCTGCAAAATTCCCTAGGGGGGGGAGCAAACCCATTCTCAGCCATCCGTCTATGTCCGTTTTCTTCAACTTGTAACTAATTATTGTTATGGGCCTTGATTGACATTTTTTCAACTTGAAATGCACTATACTGGGCTATAGTCAGATTTTCTGAACTCGATATCGCAGAGGCGTGTTGGCCGATCTTGTTCAAATTTTATGTGTATCGTCAAAAGGGTAGCGGGCAGCTAAACACTATTTGGGGACCGCTTTGAGCTAAAATTGATTTCTATAAAAAATGATAGCTCCAAGCTAGCCCATTCATTTTTATCGCACCTTTTTAAAAACAACATTCATTCGCCGTGAGTTGGCATACGTCCATTCTGATCATGGTCTTCTCTTTTTGTGTATGAGCAAACCTTGTGTTTTAGCATCTCTCTGAGCATTGAACACAGCGAAGACCCAGCGCACACAACATATTACCATGCTGATCTGAGTATTCGCTTTGTGCACATGGTTTTTTGATGTTTTTGTACAGATGCGGTTCAGTTTATCTTAAGTGTACTCAGCTCAGTCTTACATTTGAATATTTTGAATTAAAAATATCCCATTTGGTCAGCTCGTATATTGGTCAGTTGTTACTTTGCTCCATTTTCCAAAGGACCGTTTTTCCAGAAAAATATGCATAAAATTGGGAAATTTCTAATATGTTGGGTTGCATATTTTCCGGACCAGAAATTTTATTTAGGGAAATGTCTTCTATATGACGACAATAGGTTATTTCACGGACCCTGTATTGATCATTTAGGATCCGCGGTTATTTTAACGGGGTGGCGGGATACTATATTATACTACCGGAAAATTCACACAAAAACCTGAACTGCACCAACGCCAAAAACAACAGTAGAAAAAGAATCGAAAACTTCGCCATCTTGTTCCTTGAAATCAACAATGACACAACAAAAATTGGAAATTAAAATGGAGAGGGACCTATGCGACATATGAACTGATAAGCGTTTTTGCTTTTCATTTTGTTTTCACTATAATATCACTTTTACACAGCGAATACTCTAATGATCTTATAATGGCACAGCTGTCTTCAACTCTTGCAGCAGGAATCTGATGTCGAGGTTTCAGTCTTTCAGACCAGGTAAAATTCAAACCAGACTGCTCATCTACGTCTTGAGGTTTCGTATATAGTAATCGCCGGTACATCTAAACAGCGAAAATACTTATGTGCTGATCAGATCACACAGCGAGGAAGCGCAATAACTGTGCATTCAAACGGACACACTGTCGTGATCAGACTATGCGGTTGCCCCGTCTTTTTGTTCTGGTGCTTCACTAGATGCACAGTGTCAGTTTGTTGGTTTTATCATGCTGTGGTCAATTAGTAAATAGAAGTGAAACAATAGTCCCATGCACCTATACCTACTTAAACATTTCTGCGCAGTTTTAGATGCCAGGACCATTTTAGATGCAGGACCACTTTAGATGATGCATAGGAATATAATGGGGACCATTTTAGAGTCTGCTTAGCGTGCCATAATAGATGCCAGCCGGGACAAATTTAGAGGCAATTTGGGACCAAAATAGATGCCGGGACCATTTTAGATGCAGGACCACTTTAGATGATGCACAGATGTATCTTACTGCAACGATATATGGTCATCTGGAAAACAGAGCTTATTTGCTTGTATTTGACAGCTTTCTACTTTCGTTTTTGCCACTGAGCAAGCAGGACACAAGCGATAGCAGACCATGGCAGTAATACGTTTTATTTTTTTTAAAAAACGAAGCACCGCCTTGGAACGGTCAGTAAAGAAAATACTGGAGGGCTTAAACTAGTTTCATGGTACCAACCCAAACCTTATTTCTGATGAGGATCATGACAAATAGATGTTTGGTTCGCATGAAAAATCCCTATCTTATCGATGTATCATCTTCTAGTAAATACAAACCAAAGTCGTGTTGCTAACATACTTCTCCAATACCAATAAATTATGGATCTACTGTCCTGCCAGCCAAGAGTGACAGTGACGTCATGTTTTGTTTACAAAGTTACTAGGGACTTATAATCGATAGATCACTTGTGTATTAATCCTATCCGCAGGATAGGATTAATACAGGATTAATACACAAATGATCTATCGATTTGCGTTAGCTCAAGTGAAGTGTACACGGTACTATTTTACTAGCAATGTAAACAAAGTATTACGTCACTGTCTCTCTTGGTTGGCACGACAGTCCTTGTTGATTCCTTATCTTTTTTATCTCCTTTTTATATCTTGATTTGTATGTACTACAGGAGATAATGCATGGATAAGTTCGGGATCTTTTATGCCAACCAACCATATATTTGTCTTAATTCACATCAGAAATAAGGGTGAGTTTGGTATTGTTTGTTTGTTTGATTTGATTCTTAACGTCCCATCAACAATCTTTCAGTTAAACAGGGACGGGTCTTCCTGGGTTGAACCAGTACTAAGCTGGGATAAATGTGTCTTGCTCATGGATCACAACGCAATGACGCCGGTGAGGCTTGAACCCGCGGCCTCTCGGTCTCGAGTCAAGCACTCTACCACTGAACCACTGCGCTCCCAGTTTGGTATTGTCAAACATGTTTAAGCCCTCCATCTAGTGATTTTCTTCCTGGCCTTTCCAAGGCTTCTTTTGTGGATCCTTTTTTTGTTATTTGTGCTTCGTTTTTGTCTGTTATACTGTTATGTCTGTTCGTTGCAGCTATGCGGTCACCTGCTCGATTAAGACTGACCTCTTGGCTCTCTTGGGGGCCGCAGGTTCGAGCCTCATCGGCGTCACGGCGTTGTGTCCTTGAGCAAGAATCATTAATCCTAGCTTAGCACTGGTTCAACCCAGGAAGACCCGTCCCTAAATAACTGAAAGATTGTTGATTGGGCAAAAAATCCAATCAAACAAAAAATTTTGGCTCTCTGGTATGTAACGTTTTCTTGTGTTGTTTTCACTTTCCATATGCACGCTTGGGGATGTCTGTTACAACACAAGGTGGTTCTGGACGACAATCCATTACTGGTTCATGACGACTGTGTTCTTGTGCTGGACGACAAATAACAGGTTTTAGACGACAGATTTTGGGTTTTGGACGACAGTTGAAAGGGGTACCATACTGAAAATGATAATATAGTGTTATTTGCTTGTTTTGATCATTACTATCATTTAAATGTTGTTAGATTGGCATTACAAAGACAAGCTTCTTAGATATTTGTAGTTACATCGTAAAACTATGGTCCGGAATAGAACTTTCAGAAATACGTAATTTGTGGTCAATTACTTGCATTTCCGCCATAGAATTAGCATAAATTGTCTAACAATATAATCCACACGACTTTTCAGTCAATTTTAACATGTTCTTCTCTAAAGAAAACTGAAAACCTCAGATTTCATTTTTTTGCAAATGTTACTGGTCAGAGACGACTGTGTAACAGGTAATAGACGATGTCATATTTTCTGTAACAGGTTAGAGGCGACAATTTTCAATATTGAGCAGATGTAAATACTGCCCTGAAACCTTTTCAACGCTGGTCAAATACAAGGTCCAAGTCTTCAAAATACAGGGCCTCGACATTAAGTGTATCCTTGATAATATAGCTCTTGATTCTGCAAATTTCAACTGGATTTATCAGGTATTTCAGTAACTGTAGGTGATTGTTTGGACCAAGATCAGGTCTGCATTTTGTCAGTGGCAAAATGTTTGGAACCTGTCAGCATAGGACATTCGCATGCAACAAAATAAGATTTTCATGCGACTAGGTCAATGCATTTCACACTTATTGTTCAATAGTATGTTGTCAATCCTGACCAAAACTTCCCTATGTATAAAGATTCACTGGTATCCTTTTAAATAAGACGTTTGACGTATTATGAACGAGAATATGTTATAATTAGATAAATATATCCATGTGACAATACAGGAGATGATATTAAAGGGGTGGGGGATGCATGATTAGACTACACCAAAACATTTATTATTTTATGTTTCATTCGTAAGGGTATTAAAACATCAATACCCAATTAAAGTCACATTTGGAAATCTTTTAAAGTCAAAATCGTTACTATTTTTGTTGCTGCTGCTGTTGTTGTTGTTGTTGTTGTTGTTGTTGTTGTTGTTGTTTGCTCAGTGCAAACAAAGTATGTTCTACCTTGATGACAATATATATACTTTGTGTAATTTTATGCGGTAAGTAGTAGTTATACCATGGGTTGTCCGCCTGTACGTGGAGATAATCCACGAGCTTTGGATTATCTTAAGTACAGGTGGACAAACATGGTATAACTATTTTATACCACCTACATCAGTGTAGACCTTGCACATCAAGTGATATTTCATGCTAAAGTTGGTAAAGGTGGTATAATGTACCATAACAATTCATCCATGCATACAGTACACCTATTCAAGGGGTCATGTAGCTTATCTGTAAGTGTATGTACAAAATCACCTAACAACAGAATTTAATATCGTTAAAAGGCCAATTTTCATAATCTAAGACAAATATGCTAAAAGCTGATATATTTCAGGACTAAGGAGCTATGTAAAGGAAACTCACTCGTACTAATTATAAAATTTTATATTTGAAGAAAAGAGGTTTAAAAGAATACACATGATAACCTATATACATTTTTGCAGGTTGGGGAGGAATGGTGCTAAAATAGTTTTCTATTTTCCTATATATTTAATGCAAAAAATGACCAGCTTAGCTCAAAAATAAAGCTGTATATCCATTGAAATAGAGACCAACAGGCGAGACTATATATGTAGATGAAAACATTTGACCAACTTTGATTTTTTCCAAACTTATAGGCACTGTGAATTAATTACCACTGTCAGAGGTCCTTTAGACCAGGATAGTTAGGATTTCGCAAATGATCAAACCACTGTACACATTCTCAGTACGTTCAAAGACTTCTTCAGCAAGTCCCTCATTAGCGAAAATATTTAAGGGCATTTCACCTTCACCCAAAATAGAAGATATTTCGTATAACAGAAATCCAGAGAATCCATGAGACTGTCGTCTCTCCCTGTAACGCTGTCGACATTAACCTGTAACAAACTTTTTGAAGTCGTTACACATCTGTAACATTATAAAATGACTGAGGTAGCCGCAGTTTGGTTTTAAAAACGTGTTTGTTTAAAGTAAGCTGATTTACAAAAGAAAACAAATTTCGCTTATGTGATGGACAATGCAATGCCTCATCATATCAAGTCATAAAAATACGAAGAAAACGAAAGTGAATACATAAAATAAGCATATGCTAGCATATGTAGTAGTAAAATACAATTTCAGGAGCAATAATTGTATCAGGTAAGCGTAAACTGGATAAATTTTCCTTGCTACTGGATTAATTAAGTTTTGATAAGTATCCCGAACAAATATACAGCGACAAAATAAGATTATTGCGGTTTAGTATGCGTCAAGGCTTCCAAACACATTACACGTTCACTTCATAAATCTTTATTTCGTCAGGAACCTGTAACATATTGTCGTCCAGAACCAACATACTGTCGTCCAGAACCACTTTCTGTAGTAACAGACTTCCCTAAGCGTGATATGGTGTCTGTTAGGTGTGGTACTTGATTGTATCGATTAAAGATATTTGCCTTCTTCATAACTTTGTATGTACAATCAATTTTCATATACAATTGTATTAGAATAGGATGCTGAATCTAGAATGTACTGCACAACATAACCATGAGCATTTAATATGTTCATCATTGACAGGAGACTATATGTCGTTCTTTATCATAAAATGTCGTTATTTATTTTAAAAGTGTATACAATCGCCAGAAATTAACAAGTATGAAAGAATGCTCTTTTGCACAGGTTTCGTGGTTTGTACATTTCCTGCGATGTTGACGGTAAACAGTCTATCGCATGCATTTTAAGCAGTTTATCCTTCTACATGTTAGTACTGTCGTGCCAACCAAGAGTGACAGTGACGTAAAAATTTGTTGACAATTGTTAAGTAATATATTAACTTTCCACTCTATTTGGGCTGAAGCGAATCAACTGATCACTTGTTTATTAATCCTATCCTGCGGATAGCATTAATACACAAGTGATCTATCGATTCTAAGTCCCTGATAACTTTGTAAACAAAACATGACGTCTCTGTTTGTTTGTTTGTTTGATTGATTTGATTCTTTACGTCCCATCAACAATCTTTCAGTTATAAAGGGACGGGTCTTCCTGGGTTGAACCAGTACTAAGCTAGGATTAATGTTCTTGCTCAAGGACACAACTCTTGGCTGGAAGGACAATCATAATTGTATGGAAGGGAGTGATCACATAATTTTGGCGGAAAAACTCATACTGAACGGAAAGAACGAGGGTTCTGACAAGATAACCTTTTAAGTATGCAGTATCATGCGTGTCAATGCGATAAACATTTGTTAACCATATTCTAACCAATTGTATCCCTAATTCCGTTATTAGCAGTTTTTCTAGCTAAAAAGTAAAACACTTTATGGGCTCATCTAGGATAAGAACCCAGGACCTCTCGCACCCAAAGTGAGAACCATACCCCTAGACCAGTGCTGGTCATCGCAATAATTGTTACTTACCCTTATTCATGTGATACTTACTAAAACAGAATTGCAAGATAATCTTGAATCTCTCTGCAAATGATTTGGTTGGATTGTGTCATATATATTTTTTACCTTGTATATATTTTCTTGTGACGTGAAAAAAAAGTATTGCACATTTGGACAAAGTCCTTCATCAACTCTTATTCAATCTTATAATTGACTGGCTCGTTAATCTTGGGGTTGGCTTAGGGTGTGAGAGGTACCCTGTCAAATCCCGGACGAGCCCGGCAAAGGGGTACGTGCATTAAGAGGCTATTTTGGCCCCCCTATGAGGTCAAAAAGTAAAAGTTGCTCTTCACAAGTTTCTTCTTATAAGTTTGTTAGAACAAAAGTCAAAGTGTAAAGGTCTGGTATTGATTCAACTTTTACGGTTGCTATTGTAACAAAAATGGCCGCCGAAATAGGCTGAAAATAGGAAAATGACCATTTTGGAGCAAATTGGAGACATGTAACAGACGAATTAATATAGAGCACAAGCAAATACCAAAAAAAATATTTTAACAGAAGATGAGAATTATCACGGCGTACAATATATACTGAACAAAAGTGAAAACGCTACACCTGAATTGTTTGCCACCTATATACAAAATTATTCAAACCAAGAATGCAATTGAAAGTGTATCTTAATTTTCAAATACTGGGTAATGCATAACAGTAAAAGTGTTTTGGATGTTGTCACGAGGAAACACATAAAAGCCATTTAAATGTGGCAGGGGTCCATTTTTTCAGGCTGCCAATTTGAACGGAAATCTAACACAATTTAGGCCTTCAGAAATCCACTACCTACGAGATCCGACTGCACGAAATGGTAGTCTAGACATGGGACAACCAGGAATGTGAAGGACTTATCTCAACTTTGTTTTAATCGTTTAGAAAAGCAATCTTAAAAAGCGGATTTTCAATCAAATTGCCAAGTTTTAAAATTTAACACTGAAATCTCCATAGGAAAATCAATGTGTTGTTGCATCTTAGAATAACGACATTACTAGTCGAAAATGGTAGAAACAATGTGCTGAGGGGTCTACCTGATTTGGCAAAAGAAAATTATCGAAAATAGTGATAAATTGAAGATTACCAAACATCTAATATTCCCTATTTGTTTTTGTCAAAGGGAGATAATTTTCAATATTTTACAAATTTGCTTAATTCGAAATTGATTTCTGAGCTTGTTTCAAGTGATTAAGCAATTGTCTTGTGTCTTTATGCAACACAATTAAGACCAATTTTGATAAGCATAACAATTTTAATTTGCGCATGCGCAATCGCAAATTTCAGTGAATAAAGCTTTAAACACTTAAAGGAACATAACTCATACATCAAATGAGACAAATTGGTGGAGTTTCGACGAATCGTTTCCTGGAAGTCTAAAGCCCCAGTTACACTGTCACGATTCAAGCCCCGATTTAACCACGACTCATCCCGATTTGAGACAGATGGTAAAATCGGGGTGCATCGGGATGCGTCGGGATGGAAAAAAAGAAATTCCAGCATCAATACGATGTCTCACGATGCTCCTACGGTGTCTGCACGATTCATCTACGGATCCACTACGACTCATGACGGCAGCGCTACGATTCACCACGGTGGAGCTACGAATGCTCACGATGCCTCCGCGATTCGATACGGTGCTAGTACTATTCAAGCCGGTAGCGCTACGGTAGCGTCACGACCTCCCACGAATGTGCACGATTTAGTGGTTGTCATACGACAGTCCTAGGGGGGAGGGGTTACTCTCATTTTTTCTCCATATGTAGGTTCGGGCCCAGCATCTACCGTTCATCTACTACCCCCCACCCCCACCCCCAAAAAAAATCAGGAATTTCAAGCACCCCCCCCCCTCCCAAAAAGAAAATTAAATTCTAAATTTTAGCAACTAAAAAAATATTCCCCATTCTGTACATTGACCTTAAAAAAGACCCTAAAATGCATAGAAATGGCCCCTAAATATAGTCCAATATTGTGATGACCCCCCCCCCCCCCCAAATATTCACAAAAATTTAATACCCTAAAAATATTCATTTTTCTGAAAACCCCAAAATATATTAAAATTCAAAATTTTGAAAACCCCCCCCCCCCCAAAAAAAAAAATAAATAAATAAATAAAAAATAGAAATAACCAGAGCCTACGTATGTATGAAAATATCAGAGTAACCCCCCTGGGGTGACAGTATCTCTTCAACCTTTGACGATGTCAGTCATACCATCAAAAAGAAAAGCTGTGGGAAAATCAAAACAGTCACCGGACCCATGGGCTAGGCTCAGTCCTGTCCCAAGTCCAGTGTCATGTCCAGTTGTATCAGATGACTTCCAGTTCAAGCTGCAAATTCACAGACATAATCCATGATGCGCTGCACTAAAATTGAGCCGTGACATGTGATTTCCAACAATATGGCATTTTGCATGTGTAGACTCAGACGAGCTTGTGCAGCCTCCTTTTAAGCTTAGAAACTCCAAATTATGTTCGGTCAGTTGCCTATGGGTCATAAACTATTCAAGCGACTAGCAAATGCTCTGATCAGACTGCGCGTATACGCAGGCTGGTCTGATCCTTTGCTGGTCTCACAAACCACATTGTTGGAAATCTCATGTCGCGGCTCAATTCACTTTTGAAAATGATTTTCAGCAATGATACCTCTGTTTTTATACCAGAATCTTGTGTCAGTGATAACCCGATTCGCTACGAACGCACACGAACGCACACGAACGCCCACGAATGACCTCGAATACTACCACGGTACCACTAGGAATGATCCCGATCCCGCTACGGTAGAGCTACGATTTAGCCCACGCCCACAATCCAACACGATTCACCCCGACGAGTTTAAACGGTTTAAACTCGTCGTAGCCTTGTCGTGGAGGTTGCCGAATCACCAGGAGTCTTCACGAATCACCACGGTACTACTAGGATTCGCGCCGATGTCTCTACGGTGCTGCTACGACTCATGCCGATGCATCACGACTTGGTAAATCGGGGTGAGTCGTAGCTCCGTCGTGGCCAAAATCGTGACAGTGTAACTGGGGCATAAGCAACATTATTAAGCTTTAATAAATACTATTTGTCCGATACTTTCTCTTAAAATATAGATAATTGTAGTGTAGCGTTTTCACTTTTGTTCGGTATATAAAAAGCTTTTTTTGGCATTTGCTTGTGCTGATATCTAATTCTTAAAAAATCAGTCTCCGAAAGCCTCAAATTTGGCCTAAAATGGCAGTTTCTCTATTTTAAGCCTATTTTGTCGGCCATTTGGGTTACCATAGCAACCGGTAAAAGTAAAATAAATGCCAGAATTTTACACTTTGGCTATTCTTCTAATAAACCAATAAGATGAAATTGGTGAAAAGCAACTTTCAGTTTTTGGCTCTAGATGGGGCCAAAAAGCCCCTTAATGCACGTACCCCTTTTTTATTTGGTTGGCTTTTATTCCCGTATAATTTCCATTTTATCTTTATATTAAAAGGCATTAACCACTCTCTCTCTCCGACATTGAAAATTATCTTCAAGTAAGAGGCCAAATATCACACTGGTCAATGTAAACGCACCGGTGGTTGCTACAACGAGCTGGCGGTTGCATTTTTCAGCACAGGTGGTGGCGTTAAAAATATGCTTTAAAAATACTCACAGTGCGTTGTAATAAAATTCCTCGATAAAACATTTGCTAGTTTACCAAGAAAAAAAAATACAAAGTAGTAATCGTTTTTGGATGTTATTTCATGGGAATATGACAACAGCTGCGCTTAGACATGCAGATTTCCCTCAATTTAGGCAGTTACAATAGAAAAAAAGCACCTGTCACGGCAAAACTCTAGAACTTTGTTGGATTTGCAGTAAATCACCAATTGCCTGACAGAGCAATAAACTGCAATGTTACTTGTGGTCTGTGCGCCAGGTGTCAGCACAAATAAAATAATTGCAAGGTTATAAATAAATCATAAAGTAAACAGGTATATATTTTTTTACCTTTTACGCCACCACCTGTGCTGAAAAATGCAGCCACCAGCTCGTTGTAGCAACCACCGGTGCGTTTACAGTGACCAGTGTGAATATAGATACTCAAGTGGGTTGATGTTTAGCTGTGTACCCTGACTCAGTCGTTTTCTTTTCTCTACGTCATGTTGCATGCATGCCACTAAAAATCAATAAGTCAAGTTGATTTTGTGATACTCCTCGTGCAATGTAATTATGCATGAAACTCACCATATAAGATGGATATACTTTTCTGTCAAGTTTCCATGTACGATCTTGATCTAAATATAGAGCCATAATGATCAAGTATGTCTCAATCCATATGCATGTTTACAGCAAGCTTCCTGTTGCGAATTTTGATTTTGACCAACAGATATTTAGATAAATAGGGCAATAGTGCTCTTATATTTGGCTTCGATGAACAACAAAAACGTCCTCAAATGTGTAAATTATTATTATAAAACATCTGTCATAGTCATTAACAGGGGCGGATCCAGGATTTCTGTAAAGGGGGTTCATATGTATAAAGATGTGGTGGTTCGCTTTGCTGATTTTATCTCATTTTTGTCACATATTCCATGAAACTGAAATAATCTGGTCTCACTGTAACCAATTGATTTCGTTTTCATAGGATATTAAAAAACGAGGGGCGGGGAGGGGGTTCAAGCGAATCCCCTGAACCCCCTCTGGATCTGCCACTGATTATTCTTTAATCATTTATCTTTAAAAACACTGGCAAAGAAACATAACAGAGATAAACCCCCCTCTTGTACAAAATATAAGAACGACACCTTGTTCTAGGATGTGTCACAACCTTCTGAGCATTGACTCACCCTCCGAAGTGTAACCAAAACGTTTCACTAGGCCGCGGGGGTAATGCCCTACGTCTATGGTGGCCATCTTGGATTCAATGCCCTTATTTGGATTTCGTGACGTCATTGACCCTAAATGGGGGCCCATATTACTCGGTACTTTGGAAGGAAGAGTTTTCTATTACTCTATGATTTTTGGGTCAAAAATGCAAAAATCAGCATTTGAAGTACATAAGCAGTTTGAGTGCAGTTATATCCAATTAAAGTACATATGTACAGGTAATTACAAACCCATCTTGTTGAAAAACATCAAACACTTTACTTTTTGCTTTTGACATTTTTTATGATTTAAAAAAAAAACAACTCATTTTCAAAAATCATCAGCTGCACATACTTAATCATTGTATGTGTTTTACTTTATGTGAACATGGTCGACCAAATACAATACAGCTTGATCAGCCCATTCTCTAACGTTATTTTCTTTCAAGACTGGTGTCCACTTCTGGTTTTAACATGAAACTTTAAAGGTAATTTAAACGACAAATGTAAAAATATATATATATATATAGAACAGTTTTGCTATTCATAATGAATAATCGTTGAAAATGTCAATGCAGTGCTGCAAATAGCAGAGCGTACAGAGCAATGCAAAGTGTGTATGCAAATTGCATGGTTAACGCTTTTAAAACTATTTGATTAAGCTGCTGATAATGGCTGTCTTCATGTTAACGTAAAAGAGAAATGGAGAGTTCAATTGTCACAAAACTTTTGATTCGTTTTCATCTCATATCAGAGCTGTTATTAACAGCTTCAAACTAATCAAAATACAAATGGATAGCGTATCTGAGGAATATTTTAAATCACACGAAAAAGTGTGTTTTGGGGAATATATTTTAAATCACACGAAAAAGTGTGTTTTGGGGAATGAGGGTACCTTTACTCATACTTCGTCTGTGCAAGATATATCAGTCATTTTGAAATGACATAATTTGCCGTCTTGGCAAAGCCTTGGTTTTTTATAGAATTAGAAATTTTGTAAGAGCGATTTCTACTTTCTGAACAGGTGCAAACAATGTAAGGTGGCAACTTATAACTTCGGTTCAGTGTAAAGGTAAATACAGACTGTAGAAGAGCTTACCTGATCTCCCCAGGACCAATCTGGACCTTTCCTCACCCGATCTCCCACAACAAACTGTATTCCTTCTGAAAACAATAGACTACTAAGTAAACATCTAAAAGTGGGTCAATATTGGCCCGCCAGCGAAAATGGCGTTTTTCTGACGGGCTGATGGTGGTCTAATATCGAGTGCTGGCTGTGCATATACCACCGATGTTATACGGGCTTGTAGTCGACATTGAGGTATGGTTTACTACGATTTGTTTTGTATAATGTAATAGTCAGGGAACCAAGATCCTTGCACCCCAAAGATTTTGCATGGTTGCAGGTGTATCTGATACCACTGTATAGCAGACTCGATCGACTTGCATAACGCCAGATCAGTCCATTTTCTACGGAAGTCCAGCAAAAGAATGCGAAAATATTATTCTTCAAAATGTCTTATATTTTTATCAAAAAAGATGTGGACTGAAACATATTGAGTTCATATAACAAAACGACATCCGTGTAGATCCCAGAAGCAGTGGTGGTCATCTAAGAATACTGTTTATTGTTTTTTAAAGCATGTAGATTAGGACACCCCGATTTTGAAATAAAATTAAAAGATTTCTTTGTATCAAAAGTCACCAAAACTGTATTTATTGCCCAGAAATGTATTTGATGATTATTTATATATTGCTTATAAGCATATTTTGTAATAAAATGCGTGCTTACATATTCATATTTATCCTCCCAAAGAAGAGGTTTGTATTGCATATTGTTTTAATCGTATGCGTTTAAACACTGCATACAGTTAACCAGACGTTTGGGTATAATTTAAGATGATTAATTTTATTTTCAATGAAAAACTTGAGAAGGTAGCCGAAACACAGAAATATAAAACCACAATAGTTTGATAGTGAGTAAATCAGTCCATTTTAGTTGGCTCGCAGTTTAATACTACGAGGGTCACCCAATAAACGGCGGGAACTTACTTATAATGTAAGTGTTTGTACCATTTAAACACCACAAATGTAACCATTAGGTGGCATACCTTGTTGCACAATGACCGATATATCCAAAAGTTTGATGGAAGGTGATGTCGCTTGTTGCTTATCAACACCAGGTATTAAAGCTAACCTGGCCGGATGTCTTAAAATAAACTACAACATAAAATAAATATTCTGTAAAACTCAATGACTTCAATTAAAAAATGTCAAATTGGCAGGTACTTATATGCAAAATTGTGGCATCAGAAATAGGGGTCATTAACTTGTCCTTAAATTATCGTTGGCTGGTATAAAAGATTTGAATCACCCTTAGATTATTAATTGTATTCTATATTCTAAACAATATCTTTAAAAAAGCACGTATCAAGTGTGCCCCTTGTTGCCTAGCGACAGAAGAATATAGAAAATTCAAATAGTCCACTTTGCACAATTGCGTGGTTGCTAGGCAACCGTTACTATCTAGTACATGTTAATGAGCATATTTTATATGCAACATTGAGAACAATTAGACTAGACCAAACCTAATGACAAACTATGTACAGATACATGATACCAGCTAAATGGCAAAATACCTTTGTTTAGCTCGAGATTTTTACATGAGGACAATCTGGCCAGGTTAGCTTTAATATCATTTTTTCGTTGCTAAGCAACAGGCAATCTGATTTTCCATCAACTATTTGGATATGTTATTGCATGCCCAACAAGTTATGCCACCTAATGGTTACATTTGTGATCTTTGAATGGTACTTCCTCTTACATTATAAGGAAATTCCCACTATTTATTGGATGACCCTCTTATTGACAAATTAAGAACAATTTAACTCATAAATGAAATTTATCAAGGTTTAAAGGCCAATTATCTGCCATATTTACAACATCTTTGATAAGATGGTCATTGTGGAGACAAAGGTTGTTTTTTTATGCTGAAAACATTAATTTCATCTAGCAGTGGTAAAATAAAGATGGAAAAACTCGTATAACTATTAACATATCACCATTAAACAAATAAATCTCCGCTTGAGATACAGAAATATAATCGCATAGTATTTTTAAAGAAAAAAATGATCCAAGGAAGACTACATTGGTGCAAAAATGGCTGTCCATACTATTAAATGCAATTGTATTATCGGACAGTCAAACAGTTTCTCATACCCGACCTCCAGATAAGAGTGCGTATTGAAAAATTATTTTGTTATTTCTCAACCCTTCAATGGACCTTTTTAAGGGGATATATCTTTCAAAAGCTCTTACGTGCATGAAAATTTTCCTGTATAAATAAGAATTGCTTTTTTTCAAGGAGACAGATACTTTTGGCCACATTGTTGTATGAACAACTTATACATCTCACATAGATCACTTTACGCCCAAACATACAGCTTTTGAGCAATCCGCAGCATGCTTATCAGTCTTTTTAAAGTTACTTCCTGAGGCAAGTTCAACAATGTGAGTGCTATCAAGCGTTCGTTGTACTGGTGTCAGGCTTTACACATTACGAATAAAGATAGGTACCAATCAACGAGCGCTCGGCGAGCACTCGCGTTGTTGAACTCACCTCAGGTTTGATACCGTTAAAGCTGCATACTCTGTAACTATGAACATTTTTCGAAAAATTTTCTTTTCTTTTTAAATCATTTGTAAAAGTAGAATTAAGCTATGTTTTCAAAATAAAAATGTTCAGTACAGCTGAAAACTGCATGGAAAAGTGAATTATCTTATCAAATAGGTGTGTTTTTCTCTTGTTGGTAATTATTTGCGTCCCTCCAATAATTCTAGACCGTTGAATTTTATTCATAAATGCAGTTGTTTTGATAGTGATAACTTGTTAAGATTAACGAAAATGGTAAAATGTTAACCTGAATTTGAGTATTTTTACTGTGTTCTTGAAAAATAAAAACATTATTTTTAAAATTAAAAGATCAAAAGTTACAGACTATGCAGCTTTAACAATGCTGTGACACGCTGGAAAACCATTTGCATGAACATGACCTACAATTATTCGACTACAATATTTAGAAGTATTTTCGCCCAAAAGGTACAAATTTCTGGTAGAAAAATATAAATTTTCAATTTTTGCTTATAAATTTTTCAAGGTCAAATTGAAAAATTGTAAATAATACCAGAAATACATAATATTTGGGTCAAAATACTTCTAAATATTGTAGTCGAATAATTGTAGGTCATGTTCATGCAAATGGTTTTCTTTAAAGTTCATCTAGCATGGCACAGCATTGTTAACGGTATCAAACCAGGAAGTAACTCTAAAAAGACTGATAAGCATGCTACGGATTGCTCAAAAGCTGTATGTTGGGGCGTAAAGTGATCTATGTGAGATGTATAAGTTGTTCATACAACAATGTGGCCAAAGGTATCCGTCTCCTTGACAAAAATGCAATTCTTATTTATACAGGAATAATTTTCATGCAAGTAAGAGCTTTTGAAAGATATATCCCCTGAAATGTAACGGTTCAATAGAAGATCAAAAACACACATTCAAACTGATTGATAAAGAAAATTCACAATTTCTACACTGTGGAAGTTTGTTTTAACTTGACGAATGCGACATACAAAATGCATTTTCCGCGAAATGCTATTTCATATCACGCAACATTTAGACTATCAGTATGCAAAAATCCAGCCGTATAGCTCTTGGGTGCAAACATTTTGTGGTTTTGCACAATACACGATTTCGGTTCCTCGATTAGACTGATACTCATATGCATTGCAAAAAGGTCAAATTCCTTCATGTCTATTAAAAAAAGAATTGATCCATGGGTTAATGCCATATTTTAACCCCTAAAGAGACAATCACAACAAAAGTGATTGCTGAAATGATTAGATAGCTCTTCTGCAAAGAGTGTGGTCCAAGATCAGACTGACTGCAGTCTGATCTTGGTCCACAATGTTTGCCACTATAATTACATAAGTGAATCTTGCAAGCAAGTATATGCAGCGGACAACTAAAGCAGACGGCACGTTCAAATACATTTTTGCATTCGGGTTAATTGTTAACGCCTATCAAATTGAATAAAACTTGCTAATGTGCAATTAAGTTCTTCTATGTGTTCTGGTAAGAAAGCGCGTGCGCACATGCTCGTCGGAGCCTTCACTGGTCGCTTACAAGATAATGTTATGGCTCAAATGCAGAAAATATCATATTAGCCATTACCTATTAGTCCCACTGTAGTTGCCCCTTGCGTGCTCGTTGGTGTCGTCGAAGTAGACGTGGTCGATGTAGTTGTCGTCGAAGAGGATGTGGTCGGAGTAGTTGTCGTGGAAGTAGATGTCGACGTGGTTGAAGTTGTAGAATGCGTAGTTGTTATCGTACTGTCCTGTAAATATGGGAGTAGTAATGGGTGCCTTCGGGTACCCAGAGTGGCACCCATTACTACTTATGGGTCAGCATACTTTTGCTTTCATTCCCAGACGCGACGACATAATTATGATAAATATGTTTAGGACAATTTATTTATTAGATTTGGGTCTAAATTGAAAGAAATTTTGGTGGTAAATTGTGCTCCTTAAGAGAAAGACAATAATCGCGCTGATGTTAGTGAGGCGTTCAATACTACTTCCATATGTTGCTTGTTTTGATTCTTTTCGCCCCAGTCAACACTTTTCCAGTCATGTCGGGACGGGTCTTCCTGGATTAAACCAGCACTAACTGCGGATAAAATGTCTTGCTCAAAAACACAATACAATGACACTCCACCGGCAGTGAGACTCTAACTAGCAATCCTTCGATCCCCAGTCTAACGCTCTACCAACTGAGCCCCTAGAAACCAGTTACTAAGAAGCAATGCTATCAATATGATGAAATTCGTATAGCTTTCCAGTCTAAGTTCTACCGAAGACACGAAGAGTTGATCGTTAAACAAAATGTTGGTTTGAAAACTCTTCTGCAACACTCATGTCATAGGCAGTATTGTATGGCGATTTAGTTTATAAACTCAAAATTATCGTTGGAAAACCCTCTTTTCCTGATCAGCTGTCGTTATAAAAGCATGGATATGCGGCAGTCTGCATGCCTGGTTATAATCGTTCATCGTTGGTTCAGTGTCGGATGTTTGTCACCGTGGCTCAACTTTTTAGCTCTGACTGTCTTTGAGTCAAGAGCCCTTTTTGTACCGTCACAGTATGTTGGTGATTTTGTTGTTCTTGGTTTATTGTTGCCCCCGAATGGCCCCGTTCGATGTTTGTGGGTCTTTTGTATTTGGTCCTTGTTTTGCAATGCAGTAATTGCTGTCCTTTCTAGTTTTGCAATCACCTGGCCGAAGAAGAGAAAACTGAATGGTTGCTTTACTGTAATTGTGTTATTGCTGTCTGTTCTCAATCCGAAAATCTCGACCCAATTCGAGAATCAAACCTCAGATGTATGTAAGACGTAGTACTATGTATGAAAAAGCTGCTTTTTATTAGCCGGAACTGACTTTAGAAAAATTAGAACTGTAGCATGTGGGTTCTATTATTCTGATTACCTGAAACGTTTTTTCAGCAGAATAAATGAAATTTAAGTGGGGGGGGGTTTCAATAAAATATCGCCATAGCAATATTGTATCAAACTTTTGAATTATTATGTAAGAATAACAAAGGAGCATGGAATAGTGAATTTTAGATTACTTATTAGAACAAACAGATTGAAAGTTTTAAGATCTGTGATTGTAAATAATGAAGCAAAATCGCAAGGAACCAATTTAAAGTATTAGCGGCCAGCAGCTATACAACACGGCAAAAATAAGGTATGTTGTTCGTTGTTTTGCTTGTCTGAAACCAACTTTCATTGATTGAAACCTGGAAACTGATACCTCCCAGCTAGCAACTCTCGGCCCGCCCGCGAAACGTCATTCGAATGACGTTTCGCTGGTGGGTCGATAGTGACCCGAGATGGCATGGCTGGGGTTGTTGGTGAATAACACAATTTAGTTTGAACATTTTACCCTTCACCATCAAGTAATAGAATTGACCATCAGTAACCTTATTTGGAGAGCACCTTATTCGACATAATAAGTGTACAATCCTATTGGCACACACTGAATACATGGGTGAAATTTTCAAAATTTACGAAACCCCGAAAATCTTAAAACTTGCAATTTGCCTACAAAATATTAATACCAGTTCAAGTTTGTTTGGTCGATTGTCTTTCATTAGATAAACTGAAAACAAATCAGATCCTTGAAGCTATAATACTCTGCCCAATTCAGCATTCCTAAGAATACGGTAGTCGACCTAAAATACCTACCCAACCGTGAAGATCGACATACAAAAATAATCCTGTTTTCCCTATGATATCTTGGTAACTCGGAGACATGTAAAAATTGTCCAAAGACTGACTAATAGTCATACACGTCCCCTCCAATCTCTCATAAAACGCAGCAGCGCAATTGACGTTGGAAACACAGAAGACGCCACACTGAATGACGCTGTCGAAGTAGGACTGGTTGAAGACATTTGAGTGGTCTATTTCAGAACCATTAATGATGTATATATAGGTATTGCCACTGTACGGCGTGTTGCTTCTGAGTGACACAATACACGGGAAGCAGCTGCTCGCAATTAGCCATACAGTCCCAAATTTCATTGTTATTTTTAATGATTCCCAGAGCATTTTTTCAAATCCAGAAATTGGCTACTACTTACCTGTCTTAAGCGGCCACTCAAAAATAAACAAAACAAAGATCTTAATGACAAATTGTTGTTTAATGCAGGTCAAAAGTATTGCAGAATGCTCCAAGGGGAGCATTCTGCAATACTTTTGGTCTGCATTAAGCGATAATTGGTCTTGAAAACCAATTATGGTCTATATAAGAGTGGCCGTCTAAGACAGGTTTTAATGTATGTCTGATTTACAGTGATAAGTGTAAGTTATCACCAAAAGAGGAGGCAGCTGAGCTGTCACCCCTTTTTGTGTAAACTTACACTTATTTTCCTACTAAAACAACTTGAGGCTAGCACTTCCCCAGAGGTAAATGATAAAAATTTCTTCTTGTTATTGTTGTAGTTATTATCCGGAACAATACAATTGAACAGAACATAGTTTTTAAAGCAGTTAAGGTTACACCAAGGCCAGTGGCAGGTTAGCTGCCACCAAATTTGGTGTAAAATTACACTTATTATTTACAGCGAAGATAACAAAGATGATAAAATAAAAAGCCAACACGAAGAATCAGCTGGTAATACCATGGCAGAACACACAAAACATCATAAACTCTCAGCACATCTCAACATATAATGAAATGATAAGAAATGGGAAATTATGATGGTTTTTCGAATTTTATATTATTGATAAATTTGAATATGATATGCAAAAATCAACAGATACATGATAATTTCTCATAAAGATATTAAATGTCCTGATGATATTGACAATTCATAGATTCTGAAGACAAATTATCAATCAAACCCGCTACTACCGTATACTTCCAGGTTTTAAGTGACCCCCGTTTTTCTTTTAATTTAACAGCTGTCTGAATCCTTTTATACGATCGACGTTTAGCATGTGGATGTAAATGCACACCGCGTAACAAAAACTTATTTTTCGGCGCAGCCCTTACTTTGAACTAAGGTCCACCAATTTTACATCACTGATCGGCATAACACGCCTACCAAACGGTCAGATGCTCAACCGCTGGTTGAGCGAGAAAAACAATTCGAGTGTCGTCCGGTAAACAAATGTTGCATGTTATGTATATTATAATTAATATTTCTTGTCCTAGGAAGAGAATAAAAAATCGGGGAATTTTTTGCAACCTCTTACGGGTCCCTACTTTTATGGTGCAAATAGGAGGTCAGAGAGTTTTCTCCTTTTGTCAGATTTACTTTTTGCGTGAGGAAGGTGTACCAGAAGCAGATATAAACGTGTAGAAATTCGTGTTGTTTTGCGCTGTGTATTCAATTTTATGATGTGCTCGAAGGTGATATATACAGGCCTGATCAAGACTGAGGTCGGCAACTGGAATTCAGATGATTATTTTCACCGAGCTTGTGCAATATGCGAAAAATCTTGGTGGAAAGTCCCGGAAAAATCTGGTTGAGCATCAAATAATAATAAAAATGATAAGAAAAATTATTAGCATCATTTGTCGTTTTTTCGCACCCCATAGTCAAGATAACGCATTCAGTCTGTTGCATGGGCCCATACCGACATACTATTCCCAAACTTGGCGCTACAAATTCTTAAATTCTTGGAAAAATGCCGAATAGCAAACTTTATGTAATGAAATATTTTTGCACGAATATAAAATCATATGAATGATCATATGCGACCGAAATGCACTAAAATACAGTTATAAACATTTTTTTAGGTTTGTTATCCTCAAGAAATACCACTCTTTTAGATTTTTTTATGGTTACGCAACCAGACACTCTGATGAGTAACCATAAAATTCTGAAAGAGTGGTATTTTTTGACGAAAACAAAGTAAGTAAGGATGCAAGACCTCAAAATTGTTTATAACTGTATTTTAGTGCATTTCGTCGCAAATCTTATAAACCATCATTATATGTTTTGCCAATGCAACTAATAAGCAACCTGCCCCTTCATTTTTAAAAACGGCTTTATCGATTTTTCAATTGAAGAACGATTGCTAAGGGAGATAACAATGTGAAAGTGGTCTATTACGCGGTCTATATCCAAATTCATTTCTGCAATTTCTTTTTCAATTAAAATCACCATTAAGGAATAATCTGCGAAAAACGGGGGTCACGTTAAACCTAGAAGCTTAGTAATAATAGCGCTAGCTGTCCGGTGCGTAGTAACTTTCGTGCCAATACTCGTTGGGTTTGATATTTTCCTCTATTTGCTTAAGGATCAGATTTGTCATTTGTAATGCGAGTTAATTGTGCTTTAATTCATTCATTAATTCACAATATCTCTAGCAAGGAATGTCATATAATCTGTCTGTACTTTTCGCAGAGATTCTCAATAATTCCGGTTTGATTGAGTGACAAACAGATCGGTTCTGGGTTTTGGTATGAATTTCTTTTCAGAAATTCAAGAAAGTATAAACGCTGTGATTTCAGTTCAACGTTCATATTGTATTTCTCTATTTCATATTGACATGCTTTTTAATTATTAATTAAATTATTAATATATACATACAATAACAATTTAGAGAATTGGAAAGCTTATAGATGTTCTTTCCCACGTTCGCATGTAAACTTTGAACTGAGAACACCGCTATCATACTGCTTTTACCTCCAAGTCATCTCTAATACCTCTGAAAAGTGAAATTCAATTCGAAATTGATATGTCCCCTGAAGGACAGATCAGTGCTTATCCTCTGGGGGACATATTATATGAACTTATTGACCGCTCGTAAAAAATAGTTCGGTAAAATAGAGGACAACGCTTACAGCCGCATTAGTAAGATCAGCTATTTTGCTTGTTGTTGTTGATGGTGTTGTTGTTGTTGCTGCTGCTGCTTCTGTTGTGGCGTACCTTGACACGTCTGATAGGCCTGATCACATAATGCAGGTTAGTTATGATGTTGACGATAATACAGATAAAACTTATGTTGCTGACAGTGGTGGTGGTGGTGGTGGTGGTGGTGGTGGTTGTGGTGGTTCCTTGATAAGCCACAGAAAACTAGAACCACTGATGGCTAAGCCGATCTTCATGGATCTCGAGTTATAAAATTGAAACTGAATGATACAGACTTGTTGCTATTATCATGTAGTCAAAAGATAACGAGGACTGCCTGACCTTTTGATACAAGATGTTATACATGGCGGATCGGACTATTTAATTCAAAACCGATGTAAGTGGTTTGCAAATTAAATATAAAATCAATTTTACAAGATAATTGTATAACATAGTACGTATTATTTAAAGATGTTATCTGAGCATCTTGTCTTTACGCTGATTTTGAAACAAAACAACAAGTGTCGGCCTTTTACTTATCACATGCGTAATTCGACTGGAGAATGCATTATGTGCAAGTAAGAATGTAAAAGCAAGTTCGCTCGAACCTCCCTGCCCCCCCCCCCCCCCCCCCGTTTTTAAGTATCCTATGAAAATGACACATTTTGGTCTCAGTGAGACCAAATTATTTCATTTCCATTGGATATTTAAGAAAAATGAGTTAAAATCAGCAAAGCGACCCGCCCCCGCCTTTAATATGAACATTCGGCCATCTGGCGTTAGTCATGTTAGTCTAAAGCGATTACCATAATAAGTATGATTATAATTTGTAGTAAAGAATTTATCTATATTTAATTCATAAGCTTACATATTTGTACCAGCACAAGCGCCAGCACATATAGTAGTTCGATACTTATCTCGAGTTTGGCTAGCAGTGAATGCTAGGAAGAGCCTGTGCATCCGCTCGCTTCATAAAGTAGCTGTAAAGTAGATAAAGCTAAACGTTAAAATTCTTGACAAAATGGATACTTTCCATTTTGTCAAGAATTTAAGCGTTTATAGTCCGAATGGTTATATATGTTTTAACCCATATAATCTAGCGTCCATTTTATGGGACTATGGGCAAAAAGTTTAGAATTAGATAAGACGCCACATAACATGGAGCCCTGAGCTGTTTGCTACACAGAATGTACTTCTAAAATTTGAATGAATTTGTAAATTACTGTCCAAAAACCTTAAAATTCGAAATGGATCCGTCCAATAGGTAAGGGTCGGAAATTCAATTAGGCATCTCTCGATCGGACCCAATCAAAGATACATGTATGTTGTCGTGGCTTTATTTTAGTGCTATTTCAAAGTACCTCAGTCAATAAAATTGATTTTGATAAATACCGTTGGTTATAAGAAGCCATTCCCGGTCATGCGCGGATCCAGGAATTAACGTCAGGGGGGGGGGGGGGGGGTCCAGATCAGTCTGACAAAAAAAAGCTCTGACAACGTTTTTTTAGTCCTCAGCTTACTTTACAGAAGTCAAATGGTTAATTTCAATGAAATCTATCATTTTTCAAGGTTCCAGAGGGGTCCAACATTTTCCAGGGGGGTCCAACTTTCCCAGGAGGAGTCCAATTGCTTATTTCCTATAGAAACCCATATAACTTGTGATTTTCCAGGGGGGGGGGATCTGGACCCCCTCTGGATCCGCACTTGCCGGTATGCGAACTTGTTGAAACATTACAAGTAACAGGTTATCATCTTTTTAGATTGATTTCTGACGATTTTCGGCTTGAAGTGCTGAGAATAGCTAAAAGGTTAGGCCTACCATGGTTTCTTGCTGATGTTCATAAAGACGGATAAACTTTCAATATAACGATACAGTCTTAAAGATAATATGTTGAACCATTGCTTTTTGAAGAAAAAAAAATCACAGATATGCAGGGAAATAAAGCCACGACAACGTATTTCCCAATATGCATTTACCTGTATGCCGTAGGTCTATATTGGGTCCGAGGGCATATATTGGCATAACTTTACCCATATGCGGATACGACTCATGGGCTGCCAAATTGTCTTTAGCTAAGCGACCCATGGCCATGTGTCTGGCTGTTAGCAGAACATTCCAACGATATTCAGGTTTTGGTGTATGTTATACATGTATTTTACACGGAAATATGGTGGGCTGTTGAGAGACCTATTTCATAGGTTATCCAACCCAATATTGATATGAGTATTACCCAACCGATAAAACTAATTGGGTAGCTAAATTCCTGCAACAAACATTAAATTAACGCATACCAAGACACGCCCCCTTTTTGCGCGAGATAAACCGAAAATCTCCGATTGACATCGGAACCGGAAGTAGAGGGCGATAATCTCTGGAGACTGTCAGAATGCAAAATTTTGTAAATATTGACCATATTCAAGCAAATAAATGATCTAAAATGGATGAAAACGAAGATTTTGGTCCGATGGAGAGTGCAGGTAGACAAAATATACCGAATCCCGGATATTTAAGCGATATTTAGCAGGCTAAATATGTAAATATCGGTCTGTGAGGCGATTATTGATCGAAGTTGTGTACGATTTTTGCACCGGATAAGGATCTCTGAGATTTTATCTGAGAAAATTCTTGCTTTTGCCGATTTAATTTTACCATTGTGTTTTGTTTTGATTCTTTACGTCCCATCAACAATCTTTCAGTTAAACAGGGACGGGTCTTCCTGGGCTGAACCAGTGCTAAGCTGCTTCTGCTTTGTACAGTGTAGGGCTAGTTACAGCGTTATACACTGGGGAGAGAGAGCGGCGGCGTCTAGTAACACCGTGTGAGAGTGTCTCTAAAGCTCTCGACTGTCTCAGCACGAACAACTTCTGTATACAGCTGGTTCCATTCGACTATAGTCCGCACAAAAAATGATTGTTTCAGCAGCTCAGTTTTACAGTTTTCTATGACAAAGCACCTATTGTTATTTACACTATGTCTATCCACTATGTTTTTTTAATTATGATCTGAATATTTCCTGGGTCTTATATGTCTTTTTGGTTTTTGCGGTTTTAGAAAATCATCTACAGGTATAGCCGGCACCAGCCCCTCGACCACTTTGTACATAAACACTAGTCTGTTGAAGCTGCGCCGTTGTTCCAGTGATGACAGTTCTAATGATTCCAACATTCGCATGACACAACCTTCTTCTCGCGTTTTATAATCACCAGTAATGAAGCGAGCTGCTTGTCTCTGTACGCGTTTAAGTTTGTCGATGTCTTGTTTTAGGTATGGGTCCCATATGATTGATCCATAATCAAGCAGTGATCTAACTAGTGTTGTGTAGGCACTTTTTCTACAATCTAAGGGAAAGCTTCTTAGATTCCGTCTGAGAAAGGCTAGAGTTCAGTTTGCTTTCTTGGTAGGTTTTGTAATTTGAGAATTCCATTTTAGGTTTTCGGTAAGTGTACTTCCAAGGTAAGGGTTCTCACTAACTTGTTGTAATATATGGTTACATAGGGAATAGAAGTGGGAAGATTTGTTATTTATACTCATAATGTATCACTTCTTCACATTGAACCTCATTCCCCATTTACTGGCCCCTTTTTCAAGTTCTATCAGGTCCTGTTGTAAAATAGTATGGTCCTCTTGTGATTTGATTGTCCTGTACAGAAGGCAATCATCCGCGAACAAGCGAACCTGTGATGATACGGCTAAAGGCAAGTCATATATATGGCGCAAGAAAAGTAGGGGTCTTAAAACTGTCCCTTGGGGTACACCTGAATCCACTGTAACTTTACTAGCTAGGAATAAATGCGTCTTGCTCAAGGCCCACAATGCAGTGACGCCGGTGAGGCTCAAGCCGGCAACCCCTCGGTCTCGAGTCAAGTACTCTACCACTGAGCCACTGCCCTCCTAGGGTTTTGTAATGTCATTTGTAAGTTTGAAGTAAAGTCAGAAAGCAAGTCCAACAAAAGGTTGTTGATGATGTCTGCTTAGTGGATTTGGACAAGTACATGTATCCTCATTGAAGTTGAAGTTTGAACATTAAAACAAATCCAGGTCCTGTTTCCCATAGCTTTTAAACTTCACAGAAAAGACTTACCTGTCCTGGATATACATGTAGTGACAGTGCCATTCTTAACAGACTCACTGTTGGGTTAACTCTTTAGCGACATGGTTAGAGATGTCGACTGTCACACAGGAGATTTGGGTTCGAATCCTGGCGGACTCATAGATTTTCCCTTTGGAATTGCTTTAATGGTGTCAGAAGTAATTCAGTAATGCCTGGGGCGGTCTCCGTTGTATGTCTGTAGGAACGGTTAATGCCCAGCTCTCAAAAAAACAGGGGGGAAGAGTGTAGTGACAGTGCCATTCCTAACAGCCTCTCTGTTGGGTAACTCTTTAGAGACTAGGTTAGAGTGGTTGACTGTCACGCAGGAGTTCTGGGTTCAAATCCTGGCGGACTCAAAGATTTTTCCCTTTTGAATTGCTTATAATCGAGTATCAACTCAAACACCTGGAATGTCACCTACCTATACCTAACATAATCTTCAGAAAGTTGAAGGTGGCAAGTACACAGCAGAAGTAGACTCCATTTTTTTAGCCAGAGGGTGGACATCATTTTCTTTCTTTCTTCCAATACTTCTAAACCTTAAGTTAGTGCGAAAAAGAGGGTTAGTTTAGTTCAAAGATAAAAACAGAATATGGTGTTTT
Source organism: Loripinus fragilis (assembly GCA_964019695.1). Taxonomy (NCBI): domain Eukaryota; kingdom Metazoa; phylum Mollusca; class Bivalvia; order Lucinida; family Lucinidae; genus Loripinus; species Loripinus fragilis. The sequence continues at coordinate 5,802,289 of OZ026525.1, forward strand.
AGGGTGACACATGCACCACCTGGCACACAGCATGACTAAACTGTGCCAAGGTAGGGAGCAGGACAATGCAGGTTGGGAGGGCATTCCAGTGTATGATAGTTCTGGGGGAAAAGCTGTATTTATAGTAGTTTGAAGAGGTTGGAATGATCTGCTTGTATGGCAGAGGGTAGATGAATTTAGACTCCCTGCCATTAGGTATTAGATACTCAGATGCTGGAATTGCAACAAGGTCATATGTGACCTTGTACATTATAACAAGGCGACTGTCTATGCGTAGACTTTGGTCTAGTGGACGCCAGTGTAGGTTTTCGAGCATTTTGGTCACACTTGAGGTTTGCCGGTAGTCATGACAGGTCCACCAGGTAGCCCTGAGTTGGACCGACTTGATTTTGTTTGTGTCTTTAGCAGTGTGTGGAGACCAAACAGTGGAGGCATATTCCAACTGTGTTTGAATGAGGGTTTTGTATGCTGTTGATTTTAGTTCTTGTTTGTGTAGTTTGATATTCCTCTTAAGGAAGCCTAATGATTGGTTTGTCTTTTTTGCAATGTTGGCTATGTTGGTTCCCCAGCTAAGGTCGTCCAGAATGGTGACCCCTTGATACTTAGCAGCAGATACACTTTTAAGTTCTATGCGATGAGGGAAGTATTTGGAGGGAATCAGGGTCTTAAGCCTGGTGACATGTGAAACCTGACATTTAGTGGGGTTAAAGTTCATGTCCCAGGCCTCTTCCCATAGATCCAGTTTACAGAGGTCTTCTTGTAATGTGTTTGCTTCTGACAGGTTGCTGATACATAAATACAAGGCTGTGTCCTCTCCAAACAGTCTGACTCTTGATCTGACTTGCTCAGGGAGGTCATTAATGTAAGCTGGAAATAGAATGGGTCTGAGAACAGAGCCCTGGGGGACATCAGAGGAGACGGGAATTATAAACTCATAAGTGCCAGTGGTCCTGAAAGAATTAGTATACTTGAAAAAGCTAATTTTGAAAAAGTCAGTATAATATACAACAAAAAAACATGAAAAATGACCTTGCATCTAAAGAGCTAAAATTGTTTTTATTCTTGCAGATGAGTTGAGCTCTTTAAGAGCTCGTATAGTGCAACTTGAGGCACATGAGCAAGAGCTGGAGAAGAAGTTGGAGCAAAATGAAGTGGATTTCGGAGTCAAGAGGGCAAAATTCCGAGAACTTTTCTTGCAGAAAGAAGGTATATTCTTTGTTTTTCAGGACTTTAGTTAAGAGTGCGTAACTAAAATTTAATTTTCTTATTTCTCAACCAAAACATATGTTGTGGGTACTCAAAAGAACCTTCTCAATGAGACTGTTCTTTTGAGCACTCAAAACATATGTTAAAACTGTTGGGTAAGAAAATATATATACATTTTTACGCTGAAAATTTTTGTTTATCTAAACCTGTGTTTATTGTTGTGATCTTTCAGAAGTGGCCATAATATGTATTTAGGGATCACAAGCATTAAAGGTATTTATTTCATTCAAATGAGTTTTGGATAAAGGATAGGATGCCACTCATGCCAGACTGTGCCTTGCAGATCTTTTTCTCAAATTTGTTTTGCAAAGCCTTAGGTAAGAGGTGTATGACCTTGTATCTCTATATGTAATTTGTTGTCTTGAATGTCTCCAATATTTTCCCTAAAACAATTAAGAATTTGTTATTTTTTGCTTCTCCTTTAAGGTTGAGATACCAAAATATTGATTTTCTTATTTCTCAACCAAAACATATGTTGTGGGTACTCAAAAGAACCGTCGCAATGAGATGGTTTTATTGAGTACCCAAAACATGTTAAAACTGATGAGTAAGAAAATATTTTCAATTTTAAGCTCAAAATGTTTGTTTATCTAACCTATAGGAGCATGGTGGTCCATTGGTAGAGAGCTTGACTCGAGACCGAGGGGCCGCGGGTCCCAGCCTCACTGGCGTCACTGCATTGTGGTCCTTGAGCAAGACACATTAATCCTAGCTTAGAACTAGTTCAACCCAGGAAGACCCGTCCATGTTTAACTGAAAGATTGTTGATGGGACGTAAAGAATCAAGTCAAACAAAACAATTATCTAAACCTATGATATCTCTGACACTAACATTCTTTCCATGTACATTTCACAGCGGAGCTGACATCGTTCCAGACCAGAGGGAAGGAGCTGGAAGAGAAGGCTGTAGCGATGGAAGAGAAATTTAATGAGTCTGTGAGTGAACTGAATGATATCAAGACTGCTGTCGCTGTGTCAGAGATGAATAAAGAAGAAGAGATTGCCAAGATACGACAGCAATGTCAACAAGAAATAGAGACGATGCAAGCACTGCTTAGAGGTAAATAATAGGTTTAGATAAACACAACTTTTCAGCGTACAATTGTAAATATTTTCTCACCCTTCAATTTTAACATATGTTTTGGGTGCTCATAAGAACCGTCTCATTGAGATGGTTCTTTTAAGTACCCACAACATATGTTTTGGTTGAGAAATTACAAAAAAAAAATTGATACACACTCTTAACTAAAGGACTGTAAATATTTGTGTTTAAATAAAATAAATGTGTGAGTGAACTGAATGATATCAAGTATGCTGTGGCTGTGTTTGAGATGAATAAAGAGGAGGGGATTACCAAGATACGACGGAAATGTCAGCAAGAAATAGAGACGGTGCAAGCACTGCTTAGAGGTAAATATTTGTGTTTAAAATAAAATCAGTGTGTGAGTGAACTGAATGATATCAAGACTGCCGTGGCTGTGTCCGAGATGAATAAAGAAGAAGATATTGCAAAGATACCGAAGCAATGCCAGCAAGAAATAGAGACGATGCAAGGACTGCTAAGAGGTAAATATTTGTGTTTAAAATAAAATCAGTGTGTGAAATGATATCAAGACTGATGTGGCTGTGTTTGAGATGAATAGAGAAGGGGTGATTACCAGGATATGACGGAGACGTCAGCAAGAAATAGAGACAATGCAAGCACTGCTTAGAGGTAAGTGTTTGTGTTGGAAATGAACTCAATGGTATCAAGATTGCAGTCACTCAATGCTGTGTCTAATATGAAGTTGCCAAGAGACTACAGCAATGTAATTGGAGGTGGTATAAACGTTTCTGAGCGTTATGTTTAAGATATAATATTTCTATCTTTGGTGCTTAAAGTCTTTTACAACAACCAATATAATACTCAATGTGCACATATAAGAGTATGTTTGCTTATTGGATAAAAAAACACCCTGAACATTGATAGTATATACATGTACAGTTAAACCTCGTTTTACCGCCAACATCGAGTAGGGGGCAATTTGATGGTACAACAAGTTTGGTGATAGATCAAGGTATGAAATTCTGTCAGCTACATGTGGACATAGTAGGACATGCATGTGCTATTGATGAAAAAACAGTATCTACATTGTACTTAGGTCTATTTTAATCTATATGTATGTGCATTGGAAAATCAGAGATACAAAGCACATTCCATATCAGAGAATTTTAAATGGTGGATATCAGGACATGGGAAAATGATGGCAGTAAGTGAGTTTGGCGGTTAAGGGGTCGGGGCAATAAAACAAGGTTTTACTGTACTTCCTTGTATTTCTATCAATTAATACAGCTAATCGAGATATAATCTTTGGTCAAGATAAACTGGTGAGAGAATGTGTGCTTATTTATAATTGGGTTGAAAAAAAACACCCTTAACACTGTCAGTATATACTTCCTTGTAGTTTTATCAATTAATATAACCACATGTACATGTAATCAAGATATAATCCTTGGTCAAGATAAACTGATAACTTAAAAAATGGATTTTCTCATTTCATATTACTGTCCATATTATCAGCAAAAATGATATTCATGTCAATGGTATCAAATTTAAAATGATATAAGTAATGAATGAAGGGGATGATAATGTCGCCTAGTATTTCAACCCTGTTATTAACCCTTTGTTTACTAATGGGTTCTTCCTTCTGGTTGATGCAATAAACTTGGGATAGTCCATTGTACATATCTAGGGGTGTCAGGTTATAATTTTAAAAAAAATATTGTTTTCTTTTGTCTGAAGATCTTTTTTACCTTTTCAAAAAGTGTAGACCCAGATGAAATGAAGCATTATGATGCATTACATCTGGGTCTTCACTGTTTGCAAAAGTACTCATTAAGGGATTTCCTGAATACAAAGTGTTAAGAAATAGAGGTGAACATGTATTCAGCAAAAAGTACAAGTTGGTATGTGCATCTGTTGATGACACAGAGCCGCACAGTTTGATCATGGGCTGATTGGTCTTCGATGTGCACTCTATGGGTCCAATGTTTCTTCAGGTGGAAAGCTAAGATGCTGATCAGACTGTGCAGATGCTAAGACGATTTTAATCTTCACTTTATGCATATGCCAACTTTTAACTTATGCTGGATACCGCCTCCATTGATTAGGCCAAATAAAAAATATAAGTGTGTTTTGGGTAGCAGGTCTGAACATTTTAGGTAGGGTAGGCACACATATTTTTTAATTATTTTTTCATTCTGGAAAAAAAATATAATTTTTGCATTTTTCGCCTTTCAAAATACATTTTCCAGAAAACCTGAAAAAAATTCTAGTTTTGAAAAAAAATTCTAGTTTTCACAACTTACCCTTTTGTCTGTTCTGACACATTTTTAACAGTTTCTGAGAACATCACCCATATTGGACTAGTAGTAGAATGCAGTTCTTACTTTCATAACATTACATGCAGTGGTTCAAGCTGGGCCCTGACAGTAGGGAGAAGTGACTTCTCCCTCCAGGAAAATTAGGGAGAAGTGTCAGTCAGATAGGGAGAAGTTATAGCACAAAATTACAGCATTTTCTATCAGTTTAGAAGCAAATTAGCTATTCTACATTACTATCGCCATTAAATGGAATGAGAAATACGATGCGGTGGTAGTAGATTGTCACCACAGCTTGCATGCATTTGTGTGGTGACAGAAAGAAAAAGAGTCTCCCTAAAAAAGGTTTTATCTTTATTTTTTAGGGAGACTCCCACTTATCCCTGGGTCCCATTTAGGGCAAAATTTTGGCCCCTAGGGTGACCATTTTGCCCTAGTCGCCCCCTAGCTTAGTCCCTGTACATGTATGCTCAGTGATTTTATTTGGGATTTTGAGAAGATACCTCTTCCTGCACATTTGGGAAAATATTTTACTAAAATTGGGAAAATAAGAGCTAAAATACATGAAATTGGGAAAATAAAGGCCATATTTGGATTGGGAATGACTCCCATATACGGCCTCAAAAATGGCCAAATAAAATCACTGAATTGCTGGTGGTCCATATGAATGGTTCATATTTCATGTGAATGGTGATATAAAGGGACAACTTTACAAAGGAATGTTAAATGGTCATTTTATAAAACTCCATGTTAAAAAAAAATTGGAAGCCATAATATGACTGTGTTATTTCCAAATCCGCATTATAAAAGAGTTGTGTGATAATGCCAGGGACTTCACTGATTTTGGAATAATAACGAAATACCTTGTTGTTTAACAGAAGCAGCAGAGGAGGCGTCGAGTTCAACAGCAGCACAGTACGAGACAGAGCGGGCAACACTACAGAAACTCAATAAAAACTACGAGGAAGAGATAGAGCAAATCAGGAGTAAGCGATCACAAGACCAAAATCTCGACAAGTAAGTTGGCAAAATAGGGTAAAGTCGGGTATATTCGGACAGACAGCTAAATTTGGACAGCGACCTTGTTTGTTTCATATTTCAAATATTGGAATAAGAAATAAATTAACTTAGGAAACAGTGAAAATCCTGATGAGATGGCTCATAAGGAGCAGTCCTTCTGGATTTACACTGTTTGCAATTGTGTGTTTGAATATACCTGATGTCCGAATTTACCTAATTTTACCCTATTACCACCCAGAAGTTTAGGAAGACCCATCATAGATAAATCAGTGATGATATTTTCCTACATAAATCAGTGATGTGAATATAAACATGCTGGAAGCACCCATCTTAAGAAAGCACCTGTCTTAAGCAAGCATCTTCTCCAGCAAACACCTGTTTTAAGCAAGTACATGTCTTAGGCAAGCACCTGTATTAAGTGAGCACATTTTTAAGCAGGCATCTGTCTTAGGAAGCTCCTCTCATAAGTAAGCTCACTTGTTAAGCAAGCACCTGTCATAAGCCAGCAAAACTTCTTGCTTAAGGTAGGAGATTGCAGTACAGAAAAGAGCTTGATATATTGTTCGTTCCATATTGAATAAGTTTATATGTTTAAATTTGGCCATAATCATAGAAGGATCTCTCTTTTTTATTTGACAAACACAACCATATCAATGTCAATTTTCACAAGAAATAATTTTTTTTTACAAAAATGTATTAATTCCCCAGGGGGCACTTGCAATTTTTTTTTACTACATAGGCTTGTCATCGGCATCTACTGTTTGCCAAAAGAAAAATATCAGTTATATCAGGCATACCCCCCCCCCCCCAAATACTTGAAATTTTAGTATACCCACAAAAATGTTCCCATTCTGTACATTGACCTTAAAAAATGACCCTAAAACAGTTGACTATAGGAACAAAAAACGTTCAGTTTAGAAATGACCCCCAAAGATTTTCACAAAAAATTTCACACACCCAAAAATATTAATTTTTCTGAAACCTCAAAAATATGGAATTAAAAATTTTAAACCTCAAAGATTGGCCAAGACTTTGTATATCTTAAGATATCAAATTAACCCCCTGAGATTAATTCATTGATATTTTGTTTATTTCTCATTCCAATCAACTTTTAGGGCTTTATAAAAATTTAGAGAAAAAGCACCAGTCTAAAATTATTATGAAAATAATATAAAAAAAAGTTTGCAATTTTAGTTTGGACTAAATGGAGACAAAATAAGTCTGCTAGGGAAAGACAGAAATTCCCTAACTAACGTCATATAATTTCAAGTCTTATTATACCACAGCTTACCTTTAAGTTTTCAGCCTGTACATCCATCTGTCAACATTTCGATGATTTTGTTCAATAACTTATACATGTAGCTTTTATCGGATTTTGATTAAATTTACACCAAACTGTAACCATTAGACATTGCATGTTTGGTAGAAAAAAGTGGCTGAAGGCTACCGAAAGCCTTGCTTGCAGCCAAATTCTTGTCTGCACCCCCTCCTCCTACAAACACACACTCAAAAAGCATCACAACTTTGGTACCTTATGCAGTATTGAGGGTATAATACACTGAGCAACATTTCTAATTGGTCACCTTACATTTTTACGCTTGTGGCAAAGATAATTATACACTTAATATTATTATGCCTAAGTTTTGCTCCAGTGCTCCTCCACTCTGTGTGTAAGCTTATCCTGCTCCATCAGAGTTACAATGTAACTCCAGTAGAGCAGCATAAAATGCACATGCTAATAAATATGGAGCAGCATTTGCTACTCATGCTGCATGCTTTGCAGAATATTCATGCTCTTGATGGAGCACTTGGGCTATATAAAGATTGATTTATTTGTTTTTAGTTTTGTTGGTTACAAAAGAGTTACAAAAATAATTTCTTAAAAAGCTTATAAAGTGTTGATAAAAATTTGTTGGAATACAATTGTTGTAATAAAATTTGTGTTGTGGATCACTTAAAAATTACGTGTGTGGAGAAAAAAGGGCTAAAAATAAAGGATCTCCACGACAAGGCTTGTTTTGAAAGTAAGATTTGGTTATACAAAATTCATGCTTCTATAAATCAACCAAGGTTTTGCTGAGAATCTGCAGGTCATTCCATTTAAAAATGACTGGTACTTCTTTCACAGAAGATGCTAGAGTAATGGTACCCTCATTTCAAAAAGTCACACTTTTTTCTACAATATTAAATATTCCACAGAGACGCTATCCATTAGTATTTTTGTTTGTTTGAAGATGTTACTGGCTGCCGTGATTTAAGACTACCAAGCTTCAAATGTGTTGCTCCACTAGGACTCCTCGTTTCTGTTACGTAATAGCATGAAGACAAATAATACCAGCAGCTAAATCATAGAAATTCAGCTTTGTGTATGCAATTTGCATAGGAAGTTCACACTGTTCTGTACGCCTTATTATCTGCGACACGGCATTGAAATTTTCAGCGTTCATTCATTACTACTAGACGTCAGTGTTCTAATTTGGAAATTAAAAAAAATGCAAAGTGCCGGCAAATTGATTTTTTTAAGTTTTACATTCAAACCAGAAGTGCGCAGCAGCAGTGAAATGTTTGTCATCGAAAAATGGACGAATCAAGTTCTATTCTGGCAGGTCATTCTTGTTCAGATAAATTAAAATGTGTACAACAATTTTAGCACTAGCTACTGATGAATTTGAAAAAACTCGAAAAATGTGTTATTTAAAAATTGCGTAAAGACTCTACTTTAGTCAAAATGTCAAGTGTTTTGTGTTTTTTTAAGTCGGCTAGACCAGTTTATTACCAACTGCACTTAAATTTGATAAAACCATTTTCTTCAAAAAGCATATTTTTGCATTTTTATACAAAAAACTGAATTGAAAGACAACTTGTCTGAAAGACCGCTAACCTTTTGCCCATTAAACTGCGCATATTTAGGCAAAACTTCATTTCAGTGTTATTAGCGCTTGGTCAGAAATAATGAGTTTAAAAATTGACCAATAAGAAATTTTGTTAAGTGTATATTCTTGGGTGTTTCAGGAAAGGATTTCTATCATCCATGGCTGATATTGTACACCGAGGTACAGCATCATTGAACACAGGTACTAGTGAAGCTGAGAACCTAGAAGTCAGTATGAGACGGGTAAGTTACACTGGCTTTATAGGCCCATTCCCACATTACCATAGAATTAACTTCTTGCCTATTTATGTAATCATGCATATCTTTTGTAGTCTACTGATTTTTTTATCTTTGGGCTTGTCCATCCATCCGTCCGTCCGAACAAAAATTAAGCTAGGGTTTTAAAATTTCGTAGATAGATTCCCCATCAAAAAATAACTTCACCATATTTTTTTTAAGCCTGGATTGTCTCATTTTGTGGAGTTATGCCCCTTTTAAAGGGCCATAATGAAACTTTGTAATCAAGATATCTCACAAGCTATTACAGCTAGGAGCTTCAAACTTGGTCATCTGATAGAAGATAATGATTATATAACCTGGTCAAAATTTAAAAAAAAAGTTTTTTTTTTTTTTTTTTTTTTTTTTTGAGGTATTGCCCTATGCAAATTTCAGCCTTGAAAACTTGTAATCAAGATAGCTCAATAACGATTACAGCTAGTAGCTTCAAAAGTTGATCAGCTGATATGGGGATAATGAGTAGATTACCTTGTGAAAATTAAAAAAATGTATTTTATTTTTTCGAGTTAATTGCCCTTTGCAAATTTGGGCATTAAAAATTGTAATCAAGATATCTCGAAAATCATGATAGCTAACAGATGGAAGATGATGAGTAGATGGTCTCGTGAAACTTTAAAAAAAATGTCATTTATTTTTTTCGAGTTAATGCCCTTTGCAATTTTGGGCATTGGAAACTTGTAATCCAGATATCTTGAAAATTATTATAGCTAACAGCTTCAAACATGGTCAGTTGGTAGAAGATGATGAGTAGATTACTTGGCAAAAATTTTAAAAAGTAATATATTTTTTTCAAGTTATTGCTCTTTGTAAATTTTGGCATTGAAAACTTTAATGAAAGATATCTCGAAACATTTTATAGCTAGCAGTTTCAAACTTTGTCAGCTGATTACTGGGTGAATTTTTTTTTTATTTCAAATTAGGTCAGCTGATAGAGGATGATAAGTAGTGTAGCTAGAAGCTTCAAACTTAAGATGACCCTTGTGTTATAAAAGAGTATCATCCTTCTTAACAAGCAAAGGGTTGGGGCAAAATGTTTCAAAACATCATTTCTAGTTTTAAAATTTATTTGTCAAAAATCCTGCTATATTACTCAGCAGACAAAAAGTTAAAATGAGTTATAATAAGGAAAAAACTTTCTGCAAATCATGAAGTGTTAAATTTCTCAAGTGAACATATTAGGAGAATACCTGTCTCTCTGGGTAAGTTGGAGGAATCAGCTAAAATTTGGATGTCACAAGTGACCAGTATTTTAGTTATTGTATTCACTGTCTTAGCAGCCTAAAAAATAGCACTAATACATGCACTGATCCAAAAAGTTTCGTCAGAGGGGGTCCAACTTTGGCAACGTTTTTTTTTCTTTTTTGCTTGATGAAGGGAGGATCCAAAAAGCACTGAAAACGGTCCATCACTGGCCTGCCAGCGAAATTCCATTTAAATGGTGTTTCGCTGGCGGGCGGATGATGGCCCAACATTGAATGCTGGCTTTGTAGCTTTGTGATTTTTCAGGGAATCCGGACCAGTAATGCTAAGAAACCCTATATTTTTGTATTATTAAGGGGGGGGTCGGGACCCCCTGTCCCTCCCCCATCTGGATCAGCGCATGTATTTATGACTATATATGTGCCGGCTGATTGGTCCCTTTGCTGTCCACATACTGTAAAAAAGTATTTATCATAGGGCCAGTTAAGCCAAAATACATGTGTATTCTTTTCTTATCCATCAGTTTAAACATGTGTTTTGGGTGCTCAAAAGAACCGTCTCATCTAGAGGGTTCTTTTCATCAAACAAATGCAAGCATTTTCATCTCTAAAAGACAAATACTTTTTATAAAAGAATAAGGGAAAGGGTCCACTTCTCTGAGAGTTATTTCCCTTTGTAACTCTAAATGATCAACTTGCTTACTTACTGAAAATGAATGTAGACTACTTATTTTTCCAGTCATATTGACAATGAGAACATTTAACAGATTCAAATAAATAAGCATTTCAGGTCTGTAATGCATAGATTGTGTGACAAAAAAATCTATTATTATCAGCTTTCTGGTTTCATAGTTTTTCTAGCAAACTGAGTGGACCTTGATCAGCCAGCTCAGGATACCCTCTGATCACCATGCAGCTTATGTAATGTTGCATGGTTTGGTTGTAATGATAGTGACTTTTTTTCACATGCTATAAATAGCAAGTGATGGCAGTTTGTACTTGCTTTTGGGGAAAACAACTAGAATTTAGCAAGTGCTAAATTAAATTCCTGATAACATAAACCTTTCGTTACGCACTTTAAGCTTAAGGCCTTATGTCATAAGGCCTTAAGTTAAAAGTGCGTTACAAAAAATCATTTTCTTATTTCTCAACCATTTAAAACATATGTTGTGATGGAGATAGTTCTTTTGAGCACCAAAACATATGTTAAAAATAATAGAAAATAATTACAATTGAACACTGAAAAATTTTGTTCACCTAAACCTGTGTGACATAGTCAGAATGAATATACAGTAAAACCTGTCTTAAGCGGCCACTCAAAAGAAGACCAAAAATTGGGTTTCAAGACCGATTATCGCTTAATGTTGGTCGAAAGTATTGCAGAATGCTCCAAGAGAGCATTCTGCAATACTTTCGACCTTCATTAAGCTACCATTTAGTCTTTTAGATCTTTGTTTTGTCTATTTTTGAGTGGCTGCTTAAGACAGGTTTTACTGTATACAAATGTCATGTATGCTTTAAACCGGTTTAAGCCCTCCATTAATATATTTTACTGACCGTTCCAAGGCAGTACTTCTTTTGTGGATCTTTTATGGGTTTTTTATTGTCTTGTGTTTGCTATGTCTTTTTGTGCTTCTGTTTATATGTGCCTTGTGGTCACCTGCTGGGAAAGGGCTGACCTCTTGGCTTTGTTTGTAGTGTCTAACTGTGAGTTAGTCACTTTCCCATTGGTATCCTGGGTCAGGTGTGGTACTTGATTGTATCGATTCCTGATCTTTGCCCCCTTACTTGCTTTTAGGCTCAGCAAGATGCAGAAATACTGAAGTCAGTAGTGTTACCCCTGGAAGAAGAAATTGCCAAGTTACAGAGGAGGGCTCAAGAACAAGATGAAAAAGTCAAGTCCTTGGAAAAACAGAAATCACAGGTAATACCCAGGGATTTTCCTATGCCTACTTTGGGGCCGAATATTGGCCCCTTTCCCAATTCAAAAATGATCAAAATCTTTCCAAAATGCTGTATATCATTCCTAAATTCTTAGTTTTACATTTTGGTGAAAATTTCACAAAAATCCGGACATAATTAGCAATGTTACAGATGCATGAAAATTTGCATATAAAATGTGATTGAAAACATTTTTCATTCACATTAGATTTTCATGAGTTTTTACGAGGCGTAATTAAAGCTACAAATATGTTACAGCTTTACACTGCTAATTATTTATATGTTTTTTAATCCATTTAAAAGAGCGGTCCAGTTCTTTTAGACTGCATCTAATTTTCCCAATTTTGATGGTCCAAATACTTTTTTTCCCAAATTCAACAGGCCCCTGGCCCCAACTTCAGAAAGGTAGGCTAGTTTCAGGGGTTCTATAAGGGTGTCAATGGGGTTTGCTGATTAGCAAATTTTGGCCCTAATTTTTACCGATCAGTGAATTTTGAAGGCTAATTTTACCGGTTAGCGAATTGAACACAGCAAAATTTTACTTAATACTGATTTTTGCCTTTAAACTTTACTGGTTACTGATTTTTTTAGCCAAAATTTTACTGATTACTGATTTCAGAGGTACCTCATTGAGACCCTCTTTTATAGACCTATTCCCAGTTGACTAAAAGAATTATGCTAGCAGTGACTTATGTCGTCTGCTGATAACCTTTGAAAACAGTTTGGACCCAGATCAGGACCAACAGAATGTCCAGTTCTGGATCCAAATCCGTTTGTCACTCTGATTGTGTTCCTTATAGAATTTTATGAAATTGTTAAATTTAAAAACAGTCAGCAGAAGACAAAATAGCATGAAAAGTTACCGAGCATGCAAAGAGTTAATTAAAGTAAGGTTAACATGGGTGAAAGTTTTCAGGATTTATCCTGAATTCAGGATTTTGAGGCTGACTTTCCATAGAAAGTCAGCCTCAAAATTCTGAATTATGGAGATAATAGAAGCTTCTCTGATTAATTTTCAGATTATCTAAACACAATTAACCATTCAAACATGAAATTATTAATTTTTGTAGGGATCCTGCAAGTTTAAAGATTTGAATTTCTAAAGTTCAGGACTTTGGAAATTTTGAACTTTCACCCATGGGTTAATATAAAGTTTTTTTTACTGTTTTAGCTTCAGGAAAGACTGGTGAGCCTTCAGCCTGAGGATTTACAGTCACCGACCAAGACGACATCACTACCATCACTAGATGACATCAAAGACCCAGATGAAAAGGTTTGTGTCTCAGCCAGGATTATAAGAATCTATCATGAGTGTGAGGGTGGGATAGAAAAATCCATCCCGAGGATCACCGTTGGGCATCACGAGGCTTGCCAATTGATGACAAACGGTGATCACGAAGGACAGACTTTTCTATTCCAACCTTGCACGAATAGAATAATTGATTCTTTTTTTTTTTGCTCACCATTTGTTTGGTGTATCCTTTTAAAACTTTCCAGTTATGTTACAGACATATTGAAGGTGTAGATGTGGAAGTTTAATGATGAAAAAATAATTTTTGATAAATTTACACCATTTTTAACTATAAAATTAGCAAAGTTACTGATGCATGAAAATTTGTATAAAATGTGAATGAAATCATTTTTATGCATATTTTCATGAGTTCTTACGAAAGGCAATTAAAGAAACAAATATGTTACAGCTTTACACTACTATTTTCTGATATCCATAGTTTTTAATCAATTCAAAATGGCAGTCAGATCTTTAAAGCTGCATCAAGTTTCCTAACTTTGATGCTCCAAATGCTTTTTCCCAATTTCAACAGGCCCCTGGCCCCAACTTCAGAAGCCATACACTGTTTTCCACTCTGATTGAAAATACAAGTTTTACAACCAGAATTCTGCAGGTTAACAGAATAAAAACTGGGGAGGGGTGTAGTACATAAAAATATTCAGTATGACAAGGGTTAAAATCTCGCCTTGACTGGAGCTGTGTCTATTTATTTCTATCCTGTGAAAACACAATTGAGCCTTGGCATGAGATTTCCAACAATGTGATATTTTGACAAGTGTAGACTCATACGAGCCTATGCAGCCTCCTTTTAAGCTTAGCAACTCCAAATGGTGCTCAGTCAGTAGCTGAACAATCATAGAATACTCAAGCAACAAGCAAAGGCTCTGATCAGACTGTGCATATGCGCAGGCTGATCTGAGGCTTGGCTGGTCACACATACCACATTGTTGGATATATCATGCACTGGCTCATTTGTGAGTGATATAGCGCCATATATTAAAATCCACAAGTTTAGATAAACAAAAGTTTTGAGCGTAAAATTGTAAATATTTCTTTTCCATCAGTTTTCGTATATGTTTTGGGTGCTCAAAAGAACTGTCTCATTGAGACGGCTCTTTTGAGTATCCACAACATATGTTTTGGTTGAGAAATAAGAATATTAGTTTTTCGTAATACAGCCCTGAAAATCGATTAGCCGCATGTGGCTTACATATTAAGAGAAGCCACGTTTATTTGGCAAAATCTTGAGCTTTGCAGGTCAAAAATATGATTTGAGCTGTGGCATGAGAATTCCAACAATGTAGTGGATGCGACCAGCAAAGGCTCAGACCAGCCTGCGCAAGTCTGATCAGAGCCTTGGCTAGTCACTTGCATATTCTATGAGTGTTAAGCTACTGACTGAACATCATTTGGAGCTTCTAATCTTAAAAGGAGGCTGCACAGGCTCGTCTGAGTCTACACTTGTCAAAATGCCACATTTGTTGGTAGTCACGTGTCACAGCTCATTTCAAAGTAAATTAAGTGTTGTGTCATAAATAAAGGATCTTACATGAGTGCTCATGTTTTATTGAATTTATTAAACAAGTTGGGGAAAAGTGATAAAATGCGAGGCTTGCCGAGCATTTTATCACTTTATCGCAACGAGTTTTATAAATTCAATAATACACAAGCACAAATGTTAGATTCTATTTATCATATGACATAAAGATTACTTTGAAATCTTATTTCTTGAGTAAAAACGTGATTATTTTGTCATTATGTACGCAACATTGTTATGGACGTCTTAATGCTAACGTTATCTCATTCCCTGACCCAAATTCATATGATAAATAGAAACTAACTTTCATGCTCTTGTATTATTTAATTTATTTTAACTCATTGCAAAAAGGCTATAAAATGCTCTGCAAAGCATCTCATTTTACTCTTTTCCACTTATCATTTGATAAATCTAATAATACATGATCACTCATGTAAGATCCTCTTTATTCAGATTGAGAAGTTAATGAAGTACTTGAAGGCTGAGAAGACTTGTCTGACAGATCTTGAGATGTATGTGGCAGCTATCAATGTTATATGATCACCCATGTAAGATCCTCTATATTCAGATTGAGAAGTTAATGAAGTACTTGAAGGCTTGAGAAGGCTTGTCGGACCGACCTGGAGATGTATGTGGCAGTTATCAATGTTATATGATCACTCATGTAAGATCCTCTATATTCAGATTGAGAAGTTAATGAAGTACTTGAAGGCTTGAGAAGGCTTGTCGGGACGACCTGGAGATGTATGTGGCAGTTATTAATGTTATATGATCACCCATGTAAGATCCTCTATATTCAGATTGAGAAGTTAATGAAGTACTTGAAGGCTGAGAAGGCTTGTCAGACTGACCTGGAGATGTATGTGGCAGTTATCAATGTTATATGATCACTCATGTAAGATCCTCTATATTCAGATTGAGAAGTTAATGAAGTACCTAAAGGCTGAGAAGGCTTGTCAGACTGACCTGGAGATGTATGTGGCAGTTATCAATGTTATATGATCACCCATGTAAGATCCTCTATATTCAGATTGAGAAGTTAATGAAGTACTTGAAGGCTGAGAAGGCTTGTCGGACTGATCTTGAGATGTATGTGGCAGTTATTAATGTTATATGATCACTCATGTAAGATCTTTTATATTCAGATTGAGAAGTTAATGAAGTACTTGAAGGCTAAGAAGGCTTATCGGACTGATCTTGAGATGTATGTGGCAGCTATCAATGTTATATGATCACTCATGTAAGATCCTCTATATTCAGATTGAGAAGTTAATGAAGTACTTGAAGGCTAAGAAGGCTTATCGGACTGATCTTGAGATGTATGTGGCAGTTATCAATGTTATATGATCACTCGTGTAAGATCCTCTTTATTCAGATTGAGAAGTTAATGAAGTACTTGAAGGCTGAGAAGGCTTGTCGGACAGACCTGGAGATGTATGTGGCAGTTACTAATGTTAAATGATCACTCATGTAAGATCCTCTTTATTCAGATTGAGAAGTTAATGAAGTACTTGAAGGCTGAGAAGGCTTGTCGGACTGATCTTGAGATGTATGTGGCAGTTATCAATGTTACATGATCATTCATGTAAGATCCTCTATATTCAGATTGAGAAGTTAATGAAGTATTTGAAGGCTGAGAAGGCTTGTCGGACAGACCTGGAGATGTATGTGGCAGTTATCAATGTTATATGATCACTCATGTAAGATCCTCTATATTCAGATTGAGAAGTTAATGAAGTACTTGAAGGCTGAGAAGGCTTGTCGGACAGACCTGGAGATGTATGTGGCAGTTATTAATGTTATATGATCACTCATGTAAGATCCTATATATTCAGATTGAGAAATTAATGAAGTACTTGAAGGCTGAGAAGGCTTGTCGGACAGACCTGGAGATGTATGTGGCAGTTATTAATGTTATATGATCACTCATGTAAGATCCTATATATTCAGATTGAGAAGTTAATGAAGTATTTGAAGGCTGAGAAGGCTTGTCGGACAGACCTGGAGATGTATGTGGCAGTTATCAATGTTATATGATCACTCATGTAAGATCCTCTATATTCAGATTGAGAAGTTAATGAAGTACTTGAAGGCTGAGAAGGCTTGTCGGACAGACCTGGAGATGTATGTGGCAGTTATCAATGTTATATGATCACTCATGTAAGATCCTCTATATTCAGATTGAGAAGTTAATGAAGTACTTGAAGGCTGAGAAGGCTTGTCGGACAGACCTGGAGATGTATGTGGCAGTTATTAATGTTATATGATCACTCATGTAAGATCCTCTATATTCAGATTGAGAAGTTAATGAAGTACCTAAAGGCTTGAGAAGGCTTGTCCAACAGACCTGGAGATGTATGTGGCAGTTATTAATGTTATATGATCACTCATGTAAGATCCTCTATATTCAGATTGAGAAGTTAATGAAGTACTTGAAGGCTGAGAAGGCTTGTCGGACAGACCTGGAGATGTATGTGGCAGTTATCAATGTTATATGATCACTCATGTAAGATCCTCTATATTCAGATTGAGAAGTTAATGAAGTACTTGAAGGCTTGAGAAGGCTTGTCCAACAGACCTGGAGATGTATGTGGCAGTTATTAATGTTATATGATCACTCATGTAAGATCCTCTATATTCAGATTGAGAAGTTAATGAAGTACTTGAAGGCTTGAGAAGGCTTGTCGGACAGACCTGGAGATGTATGTGGCAGTTATCAATGTTACATGATCACTCATGTAAGATCCTCTTTATTCAGATTGAGAAGTTAATGAAGTACTTGTTAAAGGCTGAGAAGGCTTGTCGGACAGACCTGGAGATGTATGTGGCAGTTACTAATGTTAAATGATCACTCATGTAAGATCCTCTATATTCAGATTGAGAAGTTAATGAAGTTCTTGATAAAGGCTGAGAAGGCTTGTTGCACAGACCTGGAGATGTATGTAGCTGTTATAAATGTTATATGATCACTCATGTAAGATCCTCTATATTCAGATTGAGAAGTTAATGAAGTACTTGAAGGCTGAGAAGGCTTGTCGGACAGACCTGGAGATGTATGTGGCAGTTATCAATGTTATATGATCACTCATGTAAGATCCTCTATATTCAGATTGAGAAGTTAATGAAGTACTTGAAGGCTGAAAAGGCTTGTGGGACAGACCTGGAGATGTATGTGGCAGTTATTAATGTTATATGATCACTCATGTAAGATCCTCTATATTCAGATTGAGAAGTTAATGAAGTACTTGAAGGCTGAGAAGGCTTGTCGGACAGATCTGGAGATGTATGTGGCAGTTATCAATGTTATATGATCACTCATGTAAGATCCTCTATATTCAGATTGAGAAGTTAATGAAGTACTTGAAGGCTGAGAAGGCTTGTCGGACAGACCTGGAGATGTATGTGGCAGTTATCAATGTTACATGATCACTCATGTAAGATCCTCTATATTCAGATTGAAAAGTTAATGAAGTACTTGTTAAAGGCTGAGAAGGCTTGTCGGACAGACCTGGAGATGTATGTGGCAGTCATCAATGTTATATGATCACCCATGTAAGATCCTCTATATTCAGATTGAGAAGTTAATGAAGTACTTGAAGGCTGAGAAGGCTTGTCGGACAGACCTGGAGATGTATGTGGCAGTTATCAATGTTATATGATCACTCATGTAAGATCCTCTATATTCAGATTGAGAAGTTAATGAAGTACTTAAAGGCTTAGAAGGCTTGTCGGGACGACCTGGAGATGTATGTGGCAGTTATTAATGTTATATGATCACTCATGTAAGATCCTCTATATTCAGATTGAGAAGTTAATGAAGTACTTGAAGGCTGAGAAGGCTTGTCGGACAGACCTGGAGATGTATGTGGCAGTTATCAATGTTACATGATCACTCATGTAAGATCCTCTATATTCAGATTGAGAAGTTAATGAAGTACTTAAAGGCTGAGAAGGCTTGTCAGACTGACCTGGAGATGTATGTGGCAGTTATCAATGTTATATGATCACTCATGTAAGATCCTCTATATTCAGATTGAGAAGTTAATGAAGTACTTGAAGGCTGAGAAGGCTTGTCAGACGGATCTTGAGATGTATGTGGCAGTTATTAATGTTATATGATCACTCATGTAAGATCCTCTATATTCAGATTGAGAAGTTAATGAAGTACTTGAAGGCTGAGAAGGCTTGTCAGACGGATCTTGAAATGTATGTGGCAGTTATCAATGTTATATGATCACTCATGTAAGATCCTCTATATTCAGATGGAGAAGTTAATGATGTATTTGAAGGCTGAGAAGGCTTGTCAGACGGATCTTGAGATGTATGTGGCAGTTATCAATGTTATATGATCACTCATGTAAGATCCTCTATATTCAGATTTGAGAAGTTAATGAAGTACTTGAAGGCTGAGAAGGCTTGTCGGACTGATCTTGAGATGTATGTGGCAGTTATCAATGTTATATGATCATTCATGTAAGATCCTCTATATTCCGATTGAGAAGTTAATGAAGTATTTGAAGGCTGAGAAGGCTTGTCGGACAGACCTAGAGATGTATGTGGCAGTCATCAATGTTATATGATCACTCATGTAAGATCCTCTATATTCAGATTGAGAAGTTAATGAAGTACTTGAAGGCTGAGAAGGCTTGTCGGACAGACCTGGAGATGTATGTGGCAGTTATCAATGTTATATGATCACTCATGTAAGATCCTCTATATTCAGATTGAGAAGTTAATGAAGTACTTGAAGGCTGAGAAGGCTTGTCGGACTTATCTGGAGATGTATGTGGCAGTCATCAATGTTATATGATCACTCATGTAAGATCCTCTTTATTCAGATTGAGAAGTTAATGAAGTACTTGAAGGCTGAGAAGGCTTGTCGGACTTATCTGGAGATGTATGTGGCAGTCATCAATGTTATATGATCACTCATGTAAGATCCTCTATATTCAGATTGAGAAGTTAATGAAGTACTTGAAGGCTGAGAAGGCTTGTCGGACAGACCTAGAGATGTATGTGGCAGTTATCAATGTTATATGATCACTCATGTAAGATTCTCTATATTCAGATTGAGAAGTTAATGAAGTACTTGAAGGCTGAGAAGGCTTGTCGGACTGATCTGGAGATGTATGTGGCAGTTATCAACGCTCAGAAGAATACACTGGAGAATGATACTGACAAGATTAGAAATGAACTCAAAGAAGGTGAGAAAAAAAACTGTGTTGCCATGGTTTAACCCTTTCACTCATGAATATTGATGCTAGGCTCCACCCACTATGAATAAGTATATTAATTAATGTTCATGTTAGAAAATACTTGTCAGGTCCACTAGTATGAGGGTCATCCAATAAATAGAGGGAATTTCCTTATAATACAAGAGTTCCTACCAGTAAAACATCGCAAATGTAATCATTAGGTGGCATAACTTGTTGGGCATGCAACAGCATATCCAAAACTTTGTTGGAAAGTGAGGTCGTTTGTTGCTTAGCAACCAGACAATAGTGGAAAATGGACTGGTTGTTAAGTCTATATTTTACTGTTGCTAGGCAACAAGGGACACATTTGACACATGTTTTTTTTAAAGATACTGTTTTAAAATATAGAATATATTTATTAATTTTAGGCTGGTTTAAAACTTTTATACCAACCAACAAGAAATTAAGGGCTAATTTATGACCCATACCCCTATTTCTGATTCAACAATTTTTCATTTTTGTCACTTTTTTTACGCTAAATGCCCTTGCCAATTTGACATTTTTCAAAAGAAGTCAACTTTAAGTACCTGTTTACGTTGCTAAGCAACAAGCGACATCACATTCAGTCAAACTTTTGGATATGTTGTTGCATGCACAACAAGTTATGCCACCTTATGGTTATATTTGTTATGAATAAATGGTACAAACTCTAACATTAAATGGAAATTCCCCCTATTAATTGGATGACCCTCGTATAGGATCAGATATATCATATTTCCATATGCAAACATAGTAGACCCTGATCAGGCAGCTCTTTCAAGAGCTGCCTGATCTGGTTCTGCTCTAAATGCAAAAGAATTAAAAGCATCTCTATGACGTTAAGAGATAATTTACTCTTTAGACCAATGGGGTCTTCCATTAAGCTACTAACAATAAAGTCTGGATGGTCCATTGTATATATTGAGGAGTCACAGGTTATAATTTGCAAAAAATTATATATTTCTCTGGAGATCGATTTTGTCTTCTCTGATGAAATGCACCATATGCGACATTTGATCTGGGTCTTCAGTGTTTGCCAAAGTTTATGGGTCAGCAAAGGGTTTAGTGAACCTTGATTTGGCAATTAAATGAGTTTTGACTTTACCTTATAGAGGACAGCAGCATTGAAAGCAAGTGAATCTGACTGCCACAAACCCAAACAAAATTGAATGATAATTAAGAAAGTTACAGATGTTTGTATAATAGATAATAGAAAGCTATGGAGGGCAGCCATTTTTAGGCCGTGTGACATCACAGCACCCTAATTGAATATGCATATAGAAAATTACTAGTTTCTAGCTATTCATTTTAACTTTGTTTGCATTTTTGTTGATTCTTCTTTTGAAAGTACTTAAATTGAAAAAAATTCTGTACAGTTTACATTAAAATTGGGGGATTTTATTGGCTTTTCAAAATTTACGGAAAGTTTATCAATTATTCAAAATTGACTTTCTAGAAGTCAGAATTTTGATTTTCAGATTGCTATAAGTTACTTATTTTACATCGGATTTTGATCAGGTTTGCGGCAGATTGCATGGTTTAATGAGGGTTTGCATCTCAGATTCATTGCAATCAATAGTGCTGTTCCCTCTGATAATTAGCATTTTTAAAATACTAGTGTAAAATCAATTTAATAAATGATGTTATTACACTCGAGATGTGATGTCATATTGTTACGTGCCAGGCGTAAGTAGAAAAGAATTCAGGAAACCAAAATTTCGTATTTGGAAAGTCAGCAAACAGCACTTTTAAAATTTAACAAAATTTATTAAAAATAACAAAATTATCATTTACAAAAGCATGGAAAATATTTATACAATCAAAGAAAGTCTAATTTACAGTACCTTATATGTCCAAACTGTTCCTCAGAATTAATTATCAATACAAGTTCTGCAGCAGTTTCTGCTCCCCAGATTTTGAAAATGAACACTAAGTTTGAGTCCAAAACTGAATAATCCAAAGTAATCCAGAATGAATAAATTAAACACAAAACAATTCAAGTTAGAATTCCAGCACAAAAAGTTTAGACTTTTAAATGATGAAATTATTTCAAAGATGCCCCTATGAAAAAATTATCTTATAATTACTGTTTAGGAAAGTTCCAGAACTATCAGGTAACAACTACGATATCATATGCCAAATATAAATCAAAACATTGGTCCTGGAAAGTTCCACAAGCTTCTCAATTCTCCTGGATGACTCCAGAACCTGCTCAGAGCTTCTATTTGGCATAAAAGGAAAGTTCTAGGGAATTCCGGACTTCTCCGGAAACTTGCATAACAACATATTTTCAATTTCTAGATGATAAGTCATCCTTCTAGAAAAATCTTATAATCAAATAAACATCTTGTTTACAACAACTTGTTTACCATCAAAATCTCCCAATATCTGGGTCAACAGAAACTTAGTAAACACCATATTAAACAGATAAACATCATACATGTTACAATATGATAATGGTATTTGTAGCATATGCATGAATTAGTTCTTTTAGCAAGTCCAGTTTCATTCGCTATGTCTTTAGCTATTTGTTTATTATAGTATGTAACATTCTGAGTAACGAGAAGAGAGAACACGGCCAGTTGAAGGAGACGTGGCAAATGGCCAATGATCAGTTCTTAGAATCTCAACGCTTGATGATGATGGACATGAGGAGAATGGAGAGTTTACTCTCTTCAGAGCAACAGAGACAGTTAACAGGTGTGTATAATCATGCCTTCAGATTTATGGTGGGCTCGGGTTATTGTCCCATGATTTCAAAATATGGCCCATCACTTTCCAAGGCAATGGGCCCTGTGGACCCATCCTTTTTAGTTGCGAAAAATCTCACTTTAATAAAAGTATTCAACTTACAGCGAGTCTATGAAGACCACAAAACAGAAAAGTCATGTAGTTAGTCAATACAATAATATATGTCTTAAGCAGCCACTCAAAAAAGACAAAACAAAGATCTAAATAACAAATGGTAGCTTAATGAAGGTCAAAATGCAGAATACTCCCCTTGGAGCATTCTGAAATACTTTTAACCTGCATTAAGCGATAATTGGTTTTCTTTTTTGAGTGGCCGCTTAAGATAGACTTTACTGTATAATCAGCAGTCAATATATGTATATGCATACAAGTGTCTGTGTCAGTGTGTAGGTAAAGTATACTACCCAAATGTCAACTGTGGTAAGTTTGATATGCTTGGGCCCAGCATTTCAGAAAATGACCCACCATTTTTTGCTCCATGGGTCACTTCGGCCCATCAGTCTTGAAAAAAATCTGAAGCCCGGTACAGTCAACCCTCTTTATAAAGACACTGTTTGTTCCAAGCTATCTTTGATGTTAAAGTGAATTTGCTGTTATAAAGAAATTCTGGCCATTACCAGATTTCCACATACTAATCGTTAGGTAGAAGAAAATATTATACAAATGAATTGACATGCTATTATTCCAAATGTATACATCAGTTCAATTTCATATTGCATCAAAATGCACAAAGCTTCCCACTTATGAAGTGAGACAGAAACCTGTTCATGCAAAAAGACCTTGTTCTGATCACAAAATTGTCTGACACATGGTAACAATTCTGTTATAATGAATTTTTTTCAATAGAAATTGTATATCTGTTCCCAGAACTTACTGTTGGTGTCGTTAAATGAATATTCTGTTATAAAGAGGGAATTTTAATGGAAACAGATCCGTTCCCAGCAATTTTATGTCGGATATTAAATATTCTGTTATAACGAGTGACGTTATAAAGAGTTTTGACTGTATAATGGGAAACCATTGGTCTTGAGAAGCAAACAGTTTGAATTTGATTTTTTTAAATTCATTTAAGCATCTTGCTAAACAAAGGTTTTGAGCACCTGTAAA
The DNA here is from genome assembly GCA_964019695.1 of Loripinus fragilis. Lineage (NCBI taxonomy): Eukaryota > Metazoa > Mollusca > Bivalvia > Lucinida > Lucinidae > Loripinus > Loripinus fragilis. The sequence continues at coordinate 5,826,164 of OZ026525.1, forward strand.
CGTAGGTTGAAGCTTTTTAATGGTGGGGATGTGGGTGGGGAAGGTAAATGGTGTTGCAATATCTCATATTCTTGAAACAAAATCTCAATATCCTGTTTTACCTTAATTGTTTTAGATGATATCCTGAAATATCATAAAATAAACAATTACTCCTAAATTAAAAACCCTAATATTCCTAATATGGCAAATAGGCAAATATCCTGTATTTGAAAATACTTTTAACAGCCCTTTATTGTTAATTCTAACACACCTCGCCTATAGAGCCAATGCTAAAAAAACGTGTTATATCAAACGATATAGTCACAGTTTTGAATGCGCGTGGAAAGCGCACACTAGCTGACGTCAATTGTTACTGCAAAATGATGTCAGTTGTGGCGTTAGACTGTGTAACTTTGTTTTTACGCATGAAAGACGGTATATACTCGATAGATCATATGCGACACAGTCCAACTATTGGTGGGATTTCTTCAGTGCAATGTCGGAAAGTTGGAAGAAGCTGAAGACTTCGAATGTGTTTTCATCGTTAATTGTGTGTTAGAATTGAAATAGATAAACTCTATTGCGTGAATTGTTGAGTAATAATTCACTGTTTGGCAGTCAGTTGTAATCACTCGCGCTGACCTCCAAACAGTGAACTATTATACAACAATGCACTGCTAGAGCTGATCTATTTCTTAAATACAACGATTTTTTCTGTCTCTGGACCTATCAGTACATTTCTAATAAAGATATTTCCAATAATCCTGTTTGAGAAGTGTCTGTTGGGTGAGGTTTTAGCCCATTTACATGGAATGGATTTTCCAATAATTATCAATCAGACAACTGCACAAGTCCATTTCCAATATAAAAATAGTTTTATCATTGTATCTATACCCTAGTTGACCATTCTAACACACCTCGCCTATAGAGTCAATGCTAAAAAAACGTGTTATCAATGTAAATATTACATTATGAAGTGTTTATTTCAATGGTTACCCATTGTTTGTTTTAGAACTGAACTATACCCTAGTTGACCGTTACATTATGAAGTGTTTATTTCAATGGTTACCCATTGTTTGTTTTAGAACTGAACTATACCCTAGTTGACCATTAGGTTATGAAGTGTTTATTTCAATGATTACCCATTGTTTGTTTTAGAGCTGAACTATACCCTAGTTGACCATTACGTTATGAAGTGTTTATGTCATTGGTTACCCATTGTTTGTTTTCGAACTGAACTATACCTTAGTTGACCATTATGTTATGAAGTGTTTATTTCAATGATTACCCATTGTTTGTTTTAGAACTGAACTATACCCTAGTTGAGCATTACGTTATGAAATGTTTATTTCAATGATTACCCATTGTTTGTTTTAGAACTGAACTATACCCTAGTTGACCATTACATTATGAAATGTTATTTCAATGGTTACCCATTGTTTGTTTAGAACTGAACTAATACCCTAGTTGACCATTATGTTATGAAGTGATTATTTCAATGGTTACCCATTGTTTGTTTTAGAACTGAACTATACCCTAGTTGACCATTAGGTTATGAAGTGTTTATGTCAATGGTTACCCATTGTTTGTTATAGAACTGAACTATACCCTAGGTGACCATTACATTATGAAGTGTTTATTTCAATGGTTATCCATTGTTTGTTTTAGAACTGAACTTTACCATAGTTGACCATTATGTTATAAAGTGTTTATTTCAATGGTTACCCATTGTTTGGTTAAGAACTGAACTATACCCTAGTTGACCATTATGTTATGAAGTGTTTATTTCAATAATTACCCATTGTTTGTTTTAGAACTGAACTATACCCTAGTTGACCATTACATTATGAAGTGTTTATTTCAATGGTTACCCATTGTTTGTTTTAGAACTGAACTTTACCGTAGTTGACCATTATGTTATAAAGTGTTTATTTCAATGGTTACCCATTGTTTGTTTAAGAACTGAACTATACCCTAGTTGACCATTATGTTATGAAGTGTTTATTTCAATGGTTACCCATTGTTTGTTTTAGAACTGAACTATACCCTAGTTGACCATTATGTTATGAAGTGTTTATTTCAATAGTTACCCATTGTTTGTTTTAGAACTGAAGAAGAAGGACAGAGAGAGAGAAATACAGGAGAAAAAGATCCAGGAGCTTCAAGAAATGAGATTAAAACAAGAACAAGAGTCAGCTAAAAATACAGGTATGATTTGGGCCTCGACGCGACAAAACCTGTCTTCGGGGTATCCAGCAAAGCAAGTTTCAGCCTAGTCTCCTCAGCCGTAGTGACTAGCTAGAAAATTGAAATTTCACCTGTTAGAAGTTACATATGGTACTTTCCAAAAAGCGAATAGCACAGGCACTGATCTGACTGCGCAAATGCGCATGCTGGTCTGTGCCTGTGTTGTTCGCAAACACCTGAAGACAGGTTTTCTGGCACTGAGGCCCATTTGATGGTGTCAGAAACAAATCCATGTTGAGTTGGTTTAAAGGCAGGAATCCTGCAGCCCCCAGTTGGGGAGTGGTGTTTATATGAGACAGTAATGGGCGGAGCTCAGCTACTGTCAGATTAGATTTGACCAATAGCCTGATTAGGCTGAAGCAGCATGGTCAATTAGCTGATAAGACCTGTGAACTATTTCCAACACCAAATTAGAGATAAAAGCACGAGCTCCTGTAAATGTTAACAGCTTGGAGGAGATTGAGAAAGTGATCGCATTTTATATCTTTTTCCCAGCTTGTTTAATAAATTCAATAAAAGATCATGTAAGATCCTCTATATAGAAACTCTTGAAAAGTTAAGAGAATTGGATTCATATTTTGTTCATAAAGGGAAAATGACTAATTCTTGCACACCAGATATGGACATATGAGATTTTATCCTGCAAGGGATAAAATTTAATATTAATATCTTACCAATGTTATCTTACCCAGGATGTCACATTAATGCGGTGTCATCATGTTATGTCGCATGATCCCATCAGCATATTTAGGACCATCTGGAAGCATTTTTCTGCAGAATTCAATGATGAGCTAGAAAAGAAACCATTACTTGTGTGTGGACGGGGTAGAAAAATATGTCCCTCAAAATCACCGTTACTCGGCAAGCCTTAAATGTATCCATCAGGTTTGAAGCATCAATGAATATATAAAGGGTTAACTTTCTTCATGCTAGGTAATATTGCATGCTTTTTTTGTTGTCTGCTGAATTTTCTTTTTTAAATACATTTTTCAAAAAATCCATCAAGAATGCCATCAATCTTTCAAACAGTTTAGATCCTGATCATGACAGACATTTTGTGGGGCCTGATCAGGGTCCAAACTGTTTGCAAAAGCTATCAACAGATGAAAAAATTGTTATCACTGGAAGGAAAATGGTTTGAATTTTCCAATCATTATCTTTCTTTTGCAAATTATCCAATCAGAATCTTTCTTTTACAAATTATCCAATCAGAATCTTTCTGTAACAAATTATCCAATCAGAATCTTTCTTTTACAAATTATCCAATCAAACAAATTATCCAATCAGAATCTTTATACCCCCGGTACGAAGTATATAGGGGGTATATAGTTTTTGCCTTTTCTGTAATTATGTTTGTTTGTTTGTTTGTCTGTTTGTTTGTCTGTAAACTTTTTTTTTCGTCAAAGATTTCTCAGCAACTACTTGGGTTAGGATTCTGAAATTTGGTACAAGGCTTGATAGTGATGAGTTGTATTGTGCAACAAAAGAACAGCCACATATTGCTTATCAGTCCCTTTATTTGTTCATTTTTCTTTCTCTCCAATGGAAAAATTTTTCGTCAAAGATTTCTCAGCAACTACTTGGGTTAGGATCTGAAATTTAGTACAAAGCTTGATAGTGATGAGTTGTATTGTGTAACAAAAGAACAGCCACATATTGCTTATCAGTCCCTTTATTTGTTCATTTTTCTTTCTCTCCAATGGAAATTTCTGTCACAGATTTCTCAGCTCCTATCTGAGCCAGTGTTTTCAAATTTTGTTTACATCTTCAGGATGGCAAAGTGTACTGTGTAAATGGAAATTAAGATGCTAATCCTCATTTTGCCTTCTTTTTTCAAATTTTCATTTTTTCCTTCTTTCTCTCTTATATAATACATATGGACATTTTTTCTGTCAAAGATTTCTCTGCAACCACTTGAGTTAGGATTCTGAAATTTGGTACAAAGCTTGATAGTGATGAGTTGTATTGTGTAACAAAAGAACAGCCACATATTGCTTATCAGTCCCTTTATTTATTCATTTTTCTTTCTCTCCAATGAAACTTTCTGTCGCAGATCTCTCGGCTCCTATTGGAGCCAGTGTTTTCAAATTTAGTGTACACCTTCAAGTAGGCTAAGTGTATTGTGTAAATGAAAATAAAGATGCTAAAGCTCATTTTGGCTTCTTTTTCAATTTTTCCTTCTGTCATTCCTATATAACACATATATATGAACGTTTTTTGTCAGAGTTTTGTCAGCAACTACTTGATTTAGGATTATGAAATTATTTGTGTACTTTCAGGTAGGAGAAGTGTATTGTGTAAATGAAAACTAAGGTGCTAATCCTCATTTTGCCTTCTTTTTTCAAATTTTCAATTTTTCCTTCTGTCACTCTTATATTATAATACATATGGACATTTTTCATCAAAGTTTTCTCAGAAACTACTTGATTTAGGATTATGAAATCTTTGACAATTTTGTCTTTTCTCTGAAAGTGTTACAACCTCTGATGGCTACCGCCGGGGGTATGTGAGCTTCGCTCACTTCTTGCTATATTTCTTTTACAAATTATCCAATCAGAATCTTTCTTTTACAAATTATCCAATCAGAATCTTTCTTTTATAAATAATCCAATCAGAATCTTTCTTTTACAGATGATACTGATGCTGAGAACAGTCTTTCTGAGGTAAGGAGATGCCTTAGTTTTTTCTGGAATAATTTGACCTTTTGAGAACCGGAAACCCTTTAATGGGTACTTTGGCAAACAGTGAAGACCCAGATGAAATGCCGCACATTGCGGCATTTCATCAGGGTCTGCACTGTTTGCTAAGGCAAAACTGATCTTCAGAGAAAGAAATACATTTTTTGGAAATTATAATCTGTGACCCCTAAATATATACAATGGACACTTCTGACTTTATTGTATGTAGGTTTATGGAAAATTCCATTGGTCTGAAAAGGGTTATGAAACAATGTTCTCTGAATAATTCTGGTCCGGGTAGCACAGTAGGTAGCGAGCCAGATCTGTAAATTGACTAATATTGACTGAAAAATTGTTGGCCGAGATGTAAAGAATCAAACCAAACAAATAAACAAAACATAAATTTGTTGGCATTTACAGATTTGAGCAAGTTCATGAGACTTTGGTTCGTATTGCTTATGCAACCAGTGAAGGCCCAGATGAGTTTGAGCAGATGAATGTGCAGTCTCACCGGAGCCTTTGCTACTCACACACATATAGTTGGGGTCACCAGAGCCTCACAAACATATAGTTAGGATGTAGATGAAAGCTGAGGCCAAAATTTAGGCATCTAGCACAAAGAGTATAAGAATTCATCATGAGTGTGAGGGTGGGATAGAAAAATCTGTCCCGAGGATTGCCCATTGGCATCATGAGGCTTGCCAAGTGATGACAAACGATTATTGCGAGGGACTGATTTTTCTATCCTATCCTCACACAAATAATGGATTCTTTTTCTTACTCACCACTAAATACCTTATTTTATATTGGACAAACATGAAAAAGATTTCCAGAAAATCCTGAATACCCTGAGATACGACATGGTGACGTCATTTTAACATTACAAAGACGTCAAAGAACGATTTGCAGCTGTTTGTTTTTTTATTGTCCCACCGGCTGTTACTGGTATGTGAGATAAATAGAATCCATCATTGGTGTTCAGTGGGGACATAAAAATCCAAACCCGAGGGCCCACCGTTCCAGTGGGAAACGAGGCTTGCCGAGTTTCCCACTGAACGGTGGACCCGAGGGTTGGGATTTTTCTGGAACCACTGAACACCAATGATCGATTCTTTTTCTCATATACCACGACCGTACGGAACAGTACTGTGTAATATTTTTGGTGACATCACTGAGATTGATGTTTACAGTCAATGACGCGCGCTGTACAAATCAACTTGAAACAGCGAATAAACAGCGTATTAAACAATGAACAAATGGTTATTTCATCAAAACGGATTTACAAGAACGAGCTTATCAGCCACAGTAACTGGAGTAAGTAATTTTGTTGAGGAAAATGTGTGTGTGTGGTGTGTTTTTACATCGTCAAGGCTGCCCGTCCCGGTGGATTCAGTCACTCAGTGCCCAACACAACAGGTTAAATATGACAATCGCAATGCACTCAGCATGTTCAAAACATTGAATAAAGGTTGAAAGTAAAAATGCACAGTTTTACTTTTAAACCAAGTTGTAGGCCGACTTAAATCGCTGAAAATTCAACATTGAATTTTTTCCTGACTGACAACAATTCAACTTTCGTTTTCGAAGGAATACAGTCATGCACCAAAAACGTTATCTCACATTAGCAACAGGCCATGTGTGGCTTATCTCGTATTAGTTACACTTATCTCACATGGGTAGTGATGTGGGACAGATTTTTCTGACAGCAAGCTTACATAGGGATCACTTGATCACGTATGCGTTGGTATGTGAGAAAGAATTTTCTCCCACCTTTGCCCATGTAAGATAGGCTGTCAGCTCATGCAAGAAATTTCTGTCTTACATGACCACGTGACTGCTTTCTTACATGGGCAGAGTTAAAAATTCTTTTATTCCAAAAAAGGATACTTTAAGGACCAATATATTGCGCCTAGGTAACCAAAAGGCACCAGACAAGGTTAAGCGTTACTTACTGACGTCATGTAACGTTAATGACGTCACCGAACGTACACCGCGTGACGAAAACGGCAATGTTACGCTAATGGCACAGGGAGCCAAGCAGGAATTTATTTTGCATATTGCAACTTAACTAATGCTCCAAGGGTGTTTTCCTCGCAATAACAAGGTGCAAACTACGTTTACACCCATTTCAATGCCCAATAAAAACACTCGTGAACTCAGAAATAATGTAAACCCAACGAGTAAAAAGTTAAAAATTTCAGGTTTTCATGGAGTTTTTATGTTCTGACAAAAACGCTTCGAAAAGTGGGAGAAAAACGATCCATCATGAGCCTGTCCATGTAGGATAGAGAAATCTCACCCTCGGGGTCGGAATTTAACCAGGGACTCGGCAAGCCTCGTCCCTGGTTAAAATTCCGACCCCTCGGGTGAGATATCTCTATCCTACATAGACACTCATGGTGGATTGTTATAATCTCACATGGGTCAAAACTATGGAAATCCTGATCTGGTGTGCGAGAAATAGATAAGCATACACATTCAAAGAGTATGGGATGGAAATTTTCAGGAATATACCTGAAATCAGTATTTTGAGGCTGACTCCTCAAAATACTGAATTAAGTAGATTATAAAAGCTTCTCTAATGTTTAGTTAAAGACAATTCAGCATTTCAACTTGAAATTGCTAATATTTGGTAAGCAGGCTGCAAGTTTTAAGGTAGGAATTTCTAAAGTTAAGGACTCTGGAAAATGTTCTGTTTTTCCCACAAAAGAGTGACTTTAGGTATATGAGATAAATTACAAAATCTTGTCAACCAGTTCATTTACATTAATATACAGTAAAACCTGTGTAAAATGGCCACTCAAAAATAGACAAAATAAAGATCTTAATGACATTCTGCAATACTTTTGACCTACATTAAGCAATAATTGGTCTTGAAAACCAACATATGGTCTTTTTGAGAGTGGTCGTTTAAGACCATAAATTGGTTTTCAATATCAGTTAGCGCTTAATGCAGGTCAAAAGTATTGCAGAATTCTTCAATACTTCCGACCTTCATTCAGCTACATTGTACCATTTGTCATAAAGATCTTTATTTTGTCTATTTTTGAGTGGCCGTTTTACACAGGTTTTACTGTACTTTTCGTGTTATCTCGTGAACCAGTTCATTTACATTAATATACAGTAAAACCTGTGAAAAATGGCCACACAAAAATAGACAAAATAAAAATCATAATGACAAATGGTAGTGTATTGAAGGTCAAAAGTATCTCCCCTTTGAACATTCTGCAATACTTTTGACCTGCATTATGCAATAATCGGTCTTAAAAACCAATTTTTGGTCTTTTCGAGAGTGGCCATTTTACACAGGTTTTTTACCGGGCCGCGTAGCGCAGTCGGTAACGTGTCTGGCTACAGATGCGTGTCTGACTGCAGATCCAGGGGTCGCGAGTTCGATCCCGGTCCGGTCCCATACTTTCGTGGAGATTGATCATGAAATGATTTCTAAGGTCATTCTCCTCCCTTCCGCTGATTTATTCAAGAAGGGTTGTTGTCAGTTACAAGCGAAAGTATGTGCACGAATGACTGGTTAACCGCTTGTTCAAGCCTGCCCAGGAAAAAGTGTGGTTAGGTGAACTGACCGTCCCGCAATGACCATAGCTGTTGACTTGGGACGTTAAGCAACAAAACAAACAAACAAACAAACAAATACACAGGTTTCATTGTTGATTGTTACTCCCATTGTGGGATTCTGTAATTGTTCTATGTTTTGTTGTGCGTTACTTTGTGTCCATTCTAGTTTTGCAATCATCTCGATCGGGAAGAGAGAGCTGGTTGCTTTGCTTTGTTTTTCTTCCTGGTGTCTCGTGATTGTTGTGTGGCTCTTCCTCACTGTCCCATGGGATGGTCTGCAGTTTGTGATTGTGGTATTTCCTGATCATACTCACTATTTTTCACTGTACTTTCCATGTTACAGGTATCCTCAAAGAAAATGGAAAACAAATTGATAGAACAGCTTGTGAGGGGAAAAAGTATGTCAAGCACTTCGGTGAATTCCACGGCATCCCAGGATTCCTTGAACTTTGACGACAGTCTCGCGGAGACTGCCGGTTTAACTAAATCTCATTCCAATCTAGAAATCTGTTCAATGTCGGAGCAGGACTATATAAACAGCAGCGTGCAGGAAACACGTTCTTTAAGTGAAATGGATAATTTAACGATTAGAATAAGTCCTGAGAAAGTGATTAATTTACCGTCGCTGACAGAGGCACAAGTGAAGTCTATAACAGGTAATTAATTTTAACTAATATCTATCTTCGTTACCCTATCATTATGCCAGGGAGGACTAATTTTGAAACTTTGGAAGAAAAAAGCAAAAAAAAACCCTTGTATCTGTTTGTATCATCTGCTGATAGCATTTGCAAACAGTTTGGATCCAAAACAGGCATGACAAAATTTCGGGCCTGATCTGGATCCAAACTGTTTGGCATTCTGATTTTATTCCTGAAAGAACTATTTGAAAATGTTTATTTTGAAAAAGGCCAGCAATGCAAAATATTCCAGCATGCAAAAACTTAATTCTGTTAAGATTTATGCATATAGACATCTAACCCTTTGTATACTGATGTGTTCTACCACCTGATATGATAAAATGTATACTTGGGATGGTTCATTGTGCTTATGAAGGGGTCGCATGTTAGGATTTCTAAATAATGATGATGAAGAAGATTGTTTCTATCTTCAGCAAAAAGTGCAGATCACTGTTTCAATGCATTTTCCATACAAAAATGTAAGTAAATATAGGATTGACGTAAACTTTGTGTTACCTCACACCACTTCTTTACATCTGACATCATGTAATGAACAATGTCTCCTGCCTGGCATGATAACCCCTCTCCATTCAAAATACATGCCTTCTAGTTATCATCATGCCAGGCAGATAACCAGTTGGGGAGAAAGAGCTTATTGCATATGCAGACTTTGGGTTATCACGGCAAATAGTGTCCCGAACATGTGATAAGTTGTCATATTGATATAATGGGGTTGAACAATCAGATAGTTGTTACAGATTTCCCAATCACTGAATTTGTAAAATGATCAATTCACTTGTTGTGTTATTATACCCCCCGCAAACTTTGTTTGTAGGGGGTATACTGTTTTCACGTTGTCCGTCCGTGTGTCCGTCCGTGCGTCCGTCCGTCCGTCCGTAACGCTTTGTTTCCTTAATAACTCGAAGAGTCATTGCTGGATTTTCATCAAACCTTGCAAACATGTTCATATATGCAAGACAAATACTTTAGACAAAAAAGTAAGGGCTAGGGGCCAATTCTATTAGAGTTATTTCCCTTTGTAGTTCTAAATGGCTTTTAATATAGTGCTTTTTCCTTAATAACTCGAAGAGTCATTGCTGGATTTTCATCAAACCTTGCAAACATGTTCATATATGCAAGACAAATACTTGAGACAAAAAAGTAAGGGCTAGGGGCCAATTCTATTAGAGTTATTTCCCTTTGTAGTTCTAAATGGCTTTTAATATAGTGCTTTGTGCTTATGCTATTATAGGCCATATACGGGCCAATCAACTCCTACCACAGCTTTCGATGGAACAATTTGATACTTTTCCTATACAATGTAGACACATTGAACATACGCATGAAGGAGTTTAGTTCAGAAAAGATAATTTTTGACAAAATAACAGCTGTGAGAACTTAGACAATTTTTCCCTAATAAGGTGTTTGTATATGCATAGACAGTGCCTTTATGGGCCGTTTATAATTTTTGTTTGCACAGATTCTACTGAAATCTTCTTATCAAAACTAAGGTCTTCTTGTTCGAACTATAACTTGCCAAGTTTTTTCACTGACTCTTACTGTGCGGGGGGTATCTAATAAGCATTGCTTATTGACTTTTTTCATTAGATGCAGTAGCGTCATAAAATTCACTGTAATATACTTGTTTTCTGGCAGACTCACTGTGTTGTGACATTGAGCAAGACACTTTATCCCCTGCTTAGTACTGGTTCAACCCAAGAAGATCCGTCCCAACATGACTGAAAAATAGTGGACTGGGACATAAAGAATCAAACAAACAAAATTCTGATGGTATTACAGCAGATGACAAAAGCATAAAGCCTTCAGGGTCCAAAATAACGGTATTCCTGAAAAAATATTTTGAAAAAGTTATAGCAGATGACAAAAAAGCATGTAAAATTATCCAGCATGCAATGAGTTAAATATTTGAATAGGATATATTGATGTATCATTTTTGTATTTGTAGATCCTACACCAGAGACGGAGGCAAGACAACATCTACTAGCAACTGTTAAGTCAAAAAGTGAAACCCTCTCACTAGAGGGGAGACGTCTGGTTAGTGATGAGGTCTGGAATCTCCTACAACAAGAGGTATTGTTTCACTGGTTTTTCTCCAAGTTTTGGCCTTGAATTTATATGTTCTACCCCATAGGTTTAGATAAACAAATTTTTTTAGCGTAAACTTCTAAATATTTCTTACCCATTAGTTTTAACATATGTTTTGGGTGCTCAAAAGAACTGTCTCATTGAGACGGTTCTTTTGAGTACCCACAACATATGTTTTGGTTGAGAAATAAGAAAATTAATTTTTGAAACGCATTCTTAACTAAACAACTGGTAGTCCCTTTATAAAACGCCTTGTTTTAACACAGATCTAACACAAGGTCAATGTGGATCCCAATTTTTTTACCATGGAATTTACAAAGGAATTATAGGAAAATTAACATTTTATGGTCATTTTCCTATAATTCCTTTGTAAAATTGTCCCTTTATGATATGGTTCACTTATTACACTGTCCATTCCTATGGAATCCAAATAAATTAAATAGAATGATTCAATAAACTGTATATTACATGTATTCTGCTTTGACTGCCTGCTCAAATCAAAAATATACTACGGTATGCGATGTGGCAAAAGTAGCGGGATCATGGCATGTCTAATTCTAACTTGAGTAATAATACATCAGCTGTTCCCTGCTGAAAAAAATGAAGTTACCATTTTGGAAATCTTCTTCATCGAGTCCACCTCAGAATTTCAAATGTCTGTAATTTTGCTTATTAATGAACGAAAACGTAAAGTGTGGGTAATCATTTTCTTAGTTAGATCGTAACAAACCTTTTGATTTTAAATTCATTGTGTTTTTCTAGAATTTTTCGTTTTTGTACCTCGATCCTCCAGTTTCAGTGTTAGAAGAAAGAAACTTTATATAATGTCATCGCATGTGTAAATGACGTCATTTGTTAATGTTTGGGACGTCAAAAGTAAAGAGAAGCGTTATGTTTGTTAAATTGTAAATAATAAAACGAATATGAGTATAACATATGTTTTATCTCATCAATGCCTTGGGTCACTTGTGGTTACCAAAAAAGAGTTCTGGCTAAAGAGATTTATTTCCCTAGAAGAAATAAATCTTTCTAGACAAACAAAATTACCACTTTTATTTGTTTGATAAATCATGGGATTTCTCCTTCAAACATGTAATATAATGTTATAAAGGGACTACAATATATGTAGTTTTATCTGTTTTAACAATGAAATTATTTTGTTATAGCTGAAAGGAGCTCGAGAGAAACTTGGCAGGCCATGTGATATGTGCAATAATTACGAAGACCAGCTACAGAACGTGCAGGACGACATGAAGTCTGAGCAGATGAAAGTGCGGTCACTGGAGCGTGAACTTACAGCTGAGAAACAGACAATAGGGGCCCAGAAAAACTATATAGAAGAGTTAGAAACAAGTCTAAAGGATGCTGCTGTGCAGGCGGACACAGAGGTACTATAACTTAAGGGAAATAAATTACAAGTGTTAAAAGACAAAGTTTATCGAGTGAAGCACTTTGCTGCAAAATTTATAAAAATCTGTTTAGAAATAAAGAAACTACATTCATTTAAAGTTGCATAGATTTAGATCTCTTATCTAGTCAGTAAGGTACAAGAATGTGAGAAGTATATCAGTGGGGTGAGACAACACCACAACAGTTCACAGGTCAATGTGTTGTTAACTTTGTTTATCATGTCTTACAGATCTTTAATCTAGTCAGTAAGGTACAAGAATGTGAGAAGTATATCAGTGAGGTGAGACAACAACACAACAGTTCACAGGTCAATGTAATGTTAACTTTGTTTATCATGTCTTACAGATCTCTAATCTAGTCAGTAAGGTACAAGAATGTGAGAAGTATATCAGTGAGGTGAGACAACAACACAACAGTTCACAGGTCAATATGTTGTTAACTTTGTTTATCATGTCTTACAGATCTCTTATCTAGTCAGTAAGGTACAAGAATGTGAGAAGTTTATCAGTGAGGTGAGACAACAACACAACAGTTCACAGGTCAATGTGTTGTTAACTTTGTTTATCACGTCTTACAGATCTCTAATCTAGTCAGTAAGGTACAGGAATGTGAGAAGTATATCAGTGAGGTGAGACAACAACACAACAGTTCACAGGTCAATGTGTTGTTAACTTTGTTTATCATGTCTTACAGATTTCTAATCTAGTCAGTAAGGTACAAGAATGTGAGAAGTATATCAGTGAGGTGAGACAACAACACAACAGTTCACAGGTCAATGTGTTGTTAACTTTGTTTATCATGTCTTACAGATCTCTAATCTAGTCAGTAACGTACAAGAATGTGAGAAGTATATCAGTGAGGTGAGACAACAACACAACAGTTCACAGGTCAATGTGTTGTTAACTTTGTTTATCATGTCTTACAGATCTCTAATCTAGTCAGTAAGGTACAAGAATGTGAGAAGTATATCAGTGAGGTGAGACAACAACACAACAGTTCACAGGTCAATGTGTTGTTAACTTTGTTTATCACGTCTTACAGATCTCTAATCTAGTCAGTAAGGTACAAGAATGTGAGAAGTATATCAGTGAGGTGAGACAACAACACAACAGTTCACAGGTCAATGTGTTGTTAACTTTGTTTATCATGTCTTACAGATCTCTAATCTAGTCAGTAAGGTACAAGAATGTGAGAAGTATATCAGTGAGGTGAGACAGCAACATAACAGTTCACAGGTCAATGTGTTGTTATCTTTGTTTATCACGTCTTACAGATCTCTAATCTAGTCAGTAAGGTACAAGAATATGAGAAGTATATCAGTGAGGTGAGACAACAACACAACAGTTCACAGGTCAATGTGTTGTTAACTTTGTTTATCATGTCTTACAGATCTCTAATCTAGTCAGTAAGGTACAAGAATGTGAGAAGTATATCAGTGAAGTGAGACAACAACACAACAGTTCACAGGTCAATGTATTGTTAACTTTGTTTATCATGTCTTACAGATCTCTAATCTAGTCAGTAAGGTACAAGAATGTGGGAAGTATATCAGTGAGGTGAGACAACAACACAACAGTTCACAGGTCAATGTGTTGATACTTTGTTTATCATGTCTTACAGATCTCTAATCTAGTCAGTAAGGAACAAGAATGTGAGAAGTATATCAGTGAGGTGAGACAACAACACAACAGTTCACAGGTCAATGTGTTGTTAACTTTGTTTATCATGTCTTACAGATCTCTTATCTAGTCAGTAAGGTACAAGAATGTGGGAAGTATATCAGTGAGGTGAGACAACAACACAACAGTTCACAGGTCAATGTGTTGATACTTTGTTTATCATGTCTTACAGATCTCTAATCTAGTCAGTAAGGAACAAGAATGTGAGAAGTATATCAGAGAGGTGAGACAACAACATAACAGTTCACAGGTCAATGTATTGTTAACTTTGTTTATCATGTCTTACAGATCTCTAATCTAGTCAGTAAGGTACAAGAATGTGAGAAGTATATCAGTGAGGTGAGACAACAACACAACAGTTCACAGGTCAATGTGTTGTTAACTTTGTTTAACATGTCTTGCAGATCTCTAATCTAGTCAGTAAGGTACAAGAATGTGAGAAGTATATCAGTGAGGTGAGACAACAATACAACAGTTCACAGGTCAATGTGTTGTTAACTTTGTTTATCATGTCTTACAGATCTCTAATCTAGTCAGTAAGGTACAAGAATGTGAGAAGTATATCAGTGAGGTGAGACAACAACACAACAGTTCACAGGTCAATGTGTTGTTAACTTTGTTTAACATGTCTTACAGATCTCTAATCTAGTCAGTAAGGTACAAGAATGTGAGAAGTATATCAGTGAGGTCAGACAACAACACAACAGTTCACAGGTCGAGATGCAGGATCATCTTGTAAGTACTACACATGTTTAGATAAACAAAATTTTTGAGCATAAACTGTAAATATTTTCTTACCCATCAGTTTTAACGTATGTTTTGGGTGCTCAAAAGAACCGTCTCATTGAGACGGTTCTTTCGAGTACCGACAACATATGTTTTGGTTGAGAAATAAGAAATTTAATTTTTCGTTATGCACTCTTCACTGAAGGCCTGTACTAGAAAAAAATGAGTCGTAAGGAGAACACAAGTAAGCATACAACATCGTATCAATGCCAATGTGACACCATTACATCACATTGACATTAATGCAATGCTATATGTGCCTGCTGGAAAAGGATCTTTTGGGAATTTCCTGACAACCAAGCACAGATGAACTCATTTGGGTGTGCATTTTTGGATTAAGGATTTCATATTGTTCCCTTTCACATGCTTTCAAGTGGGTCCTACCTTTTCTCTTTTTTTTTGCTCCTACTTTTCCTCGAAAATGCATTATTATCCGTATTTTTTCACTCTCATAAAATTACAAATACCTTTCTTGCTCCCATTTTAAGAATTGTTATATTTTTGTCTGTAAACAGTCACAGAAGTACAGTTAAACCTGCCATAAACGGCCACTTAAAAATAGACAAAACAAAGGTCTTAATAGAAAATGGTAGCTTAATGAAGGTCAAAAGTATTGCAGAATGCTCCCCTTGTACCCTCAACATAGGTTTTGGTTGAGAAATAAAATAAATAGGCACTCTTACCTAGAGGCCTAAATTAATCCCTACTTTTTCACTACTTTTTCACCACTTTTTTACTACTATTTCACTACATTTCAAAACATTTTATATCTACTTTTGGGAGCACAGTGGCTCAGTGGTATAGTGCTTGACTCGAGACTGAGGGGTCGCGGGTTCGAGCCTCACCGGCATCACTATGTTGTGTCCTTGAGCAAGACACATTAATCCTAGCTTAGTACTGGTTTAACCCAGGAAGACCTGTCCCTACATAACTGAAAGATTTAAAAGAATCAAATCAAACAAACAAAAATCTCTACTTTCTTGCAGAAAGGCACTTGAAAGCCTGCTTTAACTGCAATAGTAAATTGGCCTAACATGTTGTCTGCTGTTTTTGAAAGTCCAAATTGCAAATAGCAAAGTGTGAACACATTGCTTTAATCAGGATCCCCACTGGTTTTCATCTACATGATGAATCCATATATTAATAATGAAAGAGGTACATGCATTAAGGGGCTAATTTGGCCCCCTCTGGAGCCAAAAACTGAAAGTTGTTTTTCACCAATTTCTTTTGATTGGTTTAATAGAAGAATAACCCAAGTGTAAACATCTGGCAGTTATTTAACTTTTACAGTTGCTATGGCAACAAAAATGGCCAACAAAATAGGCTTAAAATAGAGAAATTGCCATTTTGGACCAAATTTAACGCTTTGGGAGACCCTTTTTTTAAGAATAAGATATCATCACAGCTAAATACCTGAACCTTTTAATATGCTGTGTGTCGTGATAATTCTCATCCTCTGTTAAAATATCTTTTTGGTATTTGCTTGTGCTCAATGTAAATTTCTCTGTCAAATGTCTCAAATTTGCTCCAAAATGGTCACTTTCCTATTTTCAGCCTATTTTGGCGGCCATTTTTGTTACCATAGCAATGGTTAAAGTCAAATTAATACCAGACTTATACACTTGGGCCATTGTTCTAATAAACTAATAAGAAGAAATTGGAGACAAATAATTTTCATTTTTTAGCCTGATAGGGGGGCCAAAATAGCCCTTTAATGCATGTAGCTCTATCACTGGTGGATTGACTCGAAATCAGTAAACACCCCATGAAGTACTCAGTTTGTGCCTATAGGATCATGTGTACTTATTATATGGAATATGGTATTTTTAAATAAAGTGGATTAATCTTTCTTTTGCAGAAAGAACTCACTTCAACAAGGGAAGAGGTACAAAAAGAGGTAAGTTATTGCATCATTGATCACTATTGCATCATTGATCGCTATCGCATCATTCAAGTTTCACTTATACAGTGCAGTCCCTTTAACTTACTATATTTGGGGTCCATAAGAATGGACTGTGTCATAAGTGAATTGTGTTTTAAAGGGACAGTTTTACATAGTAATGAAATGGTAATTTTCCTGTAATTCCTTTGTTAGGGGACAGTTTTACATAGTAATCATAGGAAAATGACCATTTCATGGTAATTTTCCTATAATTCCTTTGTAAAATTCCATGGTTTGAAAAGTTTTTAGAGCCACAACATGGCCTTGTTATAGCCAAACCTGTGTTATAACGAGGTGTTATAGTCCATAGGAATGGACTGTGTCATAAGTGAGTTGTGTTTTAAAGGGACAATTTTACGTAGGAATTATAGGAAAATGACCATTTCATGGCAATTTTCCTATAATTCCTTTGTAAAATTCCATGGTTTGAAAAGTTTTTAGAGTCACAACATGGCCTTGTTATAGCCAAACCTGTGTTATAATGAGGTGTTATAGTCCATAGGAATGGACTGTGTCATAAGTGAGTTGTGTTTTAAAGGGACAATTTTACATAGGAATTATTAAAATGGTCATGATCCTATAATTCCTTTGTAAAATTCCATGGTTAAAAAAATTTGAGAGCCACAATATGACCTTGTTATAGCCAAATCTGTGTTATAAGGAGGTGTGTTATGAAGGAACTCCTGTATATTCAGTGTTAAATTTGATTATTTTTGGCTCACCTGAGCACCCAGTGAACAAAGGTGAATTTTTGTATTTAGTTTTCATCATGTTACCTATAATGCCTTGTACCAAAATTGCACAAACTGTTCCGCTCCTTTGAACAAAATGGCTGTTAGAGCTATAAAACAAATGGGAGCACAGTGGCTCAGTGGTTGAGTGCTTGACTAGAGTTTGAGGGGTTGCTGGTTCGAGCCTCATCAGTGGATTTGCGTTGTGTCCTTGAGCAAGATACATTAGTCCCTTCTTAGTACTGGTACAACCCAGGAAGATCTGTCCCGACATAACTGAAAAAATTGTTGACTTGGACGAAAAGAATCAAATCAAACAAACAAAGAGCTATAAATAGAAAAGTTATTTCCTCTTTATCCACTGGCTCAAATTCATAATAATTTAACACAGATGTTCCCAATATTATTATGCCGTCTACCAAGATTGTGAGAAAAAAATATGTTCACATGAAATTGGTAAAAATAGAACTGTTTTTAAATAGCATATCCTCCTCAGCCAGGCCCCGAGGTTATGAAACTTTTTCCATGCTCATCTCAGCTGAGCATGAAATTTATCCTGCTCATAAATGTTAAAATGCCAACAATTGTTGGCATTTTAACATTTATTAGCATGATAAATACAATATCTGAGAGACTTAAAGCAATAAACTTCTTTTGTTTGTTTGTTTGATTTGATTTTTACGTTCCATCAACAAACTTTCAGTTAAACAGGGACGGGTCTTCCTGGGTTGAACTAGTACTAAGCTAGGATTAATGTGTCATGCTCAAGGACACAACGCAGTGACGCCGGTGAGGCTCGAACCCGCGGCCTCTCGGTCTCTATCAAGCACTCTATCACTGAGCCACTGCGCTCCCATAAACTTCTTTATTTGTCAGTAATTTAGTTTTTATGAACAGTTGAAATTTCGTGCTCAGTTGAGTTGAGCAGGAGAAAAGTTTTATAACCTCAGGGTCTGGGCTCAGTCGGAAGTTCCAGGGCCTTGTGGCTCAATTATTTAGTAACTTAACCAAACCACATGACACTTCCTTTCAGTACCCAAAACAGATGTTTTAAAAGGTTTAAAGATAAACAAATTTTTTTTGTTATGAACTCCTAACTAAAGATCTGGTTGTCAATCGAAATTCATAGTTTATATGCCAACATTATTTACAGCTTGTCCGACTACAAGAAGAGAATGACTCACTAGTTAACAAACACTCAAAGAACGCTCAACAGATGCAAAATGAAGACATTAATCTTCCTAACAACCTCGAGGTAACTCCGCTTCTAACATTGCTTAACTCTTACCTTGCTAGCGGCAATTTTGTTGACTGCTGATAACTTTTGCAAATAGTTTGTACCCAGATTAGGACCGAAGTTGCTTCTGATCTGGACTCAACTTGTTTGACATTCTGATAGTGTTCCTGAAAGAATTTTTTGTAAAAAGTTAATTTTGAGAGAAAAAAAGTCAGCAGACAACAACAAAAGCATGTGAAATTACCTACTGTCGTGCCAACCAAGAATGACTGTGACGTAATATTTTGTTTAAAATTGTTAAGTAAAAAGTCTTGTACACTCCGCTTGAGCTAACAGGAATCGATAGATCACTTGTGTAATTATCCTATCTGCGGAAAGGATTAATACACAAGTGATCTATCGGTTCTAAGTCTGTGATAACTTTGTAAACAAAACATGATGTCACTGTCACTCTTGGCTGGCAGTACAGTAGATTTCGCTGTTTCTTTACTCCTTTGCATCACCTGACATTTTCAAATTTTGTCGCTTCTGTAACAAACCAAATAAGGCCTAATATATCATGTGACTCGTCTGCTAGAAAATGAAGAAAGAAAAACAATACATATTTAATTTCACAAAAAAGCTTTTTTTCTGTACAGCTAATTTTACTCAGGGCTGTTCCAGAAATGACTAGATTGTTTACTTTTTAACTGTAAATAACTGCATACCAATTAGCTGAAAAGGAAGTTTTCACTGTTCAGCTAGCTTTTCTGTAGTTTGTTTTACTGTAGTTTGTATACTGTATAGCTAATTTTGTTGAAAAGGTAATTAACTTTACAGTGATTTTTTCGTACTGTGTAAATGATTTTACAATAAAAGCTTGCTTACTGTACTGCTTATATTACTGTATGCTAAATTTTACTGTAACATCCATTACTGTATACAGTAAAACCTGTGTAAAATGGCTACTCAAAAATAGACAAAAAAAAGATCTTAATGACAAATGGTAGGTTAATGAAGGTAGAAAGAATGCAGAATGCTCCCCTTGGAGCATTCTGCAATACGTTTGACCTTCTTTAAGCAATAATTGGTCTTGAAAACCAATTTTTGCTCTTTTTGGGAGTGGCCTTTTTTCACAAGTTTTACTGTAGTCAGTTTTACTGTATAGCTAATTTTATAGAGCAGGTAGTTTTACTGTATTATAGCTATTTTTCTTTATAGCTAATATTACAGGACAGCTTATTGTAAGTTGTGTAGATAAGTTTAATTTTTTTCTAGAAGATCTTACATGAATGCTCATGTTTCTTTAAATTTATTAAACTAGTTGAGGAAAAGAGTTAAAATGTGAGGCTTGCTGGGCATTTTATCTCTTTTTCGCAACAAGTTTAATAAATTTAATAATACAGATGCACGAATGTTAGATTCTATTTATCACATGACATTAAAATTACTTTAAAAATGTTGGTGTGAAAACATCAAGATTTTGCTATCTGTTATGCAACGTTATAATGGACATCATTAACATCACCAAATCTGTAAACCACTAGTGGCTTATCGATTTTATTGCATGGCGTTATATCACTCCCAGATGCGACGTCATGTGATAACTATTTTTACAGTACAGCTTATTTTACTGTATTCTTTGTTTTACTGAACAACTTTTTCAGCCAGCACTTGAGATATTGGAATTTATCCACACATTGATGAGCAAGGAAGGCCCAGGAGAGTCTGAGCAAATGTGGAGATTATCCTGAGCCTTCCCTGATTGCATACACAAAGTATGGATGTAGATAAAGACTCAGACTGGGAGTGCAGTGGCTCAGTGGTAGAGTGCTTGACTCGAGACCGAGGGGCCGCGGGTTCGAGCCTCACAGGCATCACTGCGTTGTGTCCTTGAGCAAGACACATTAATCCTAGCTTAGTACTTGTTCAACCCAGGAAGACTGTTCTTCATAACTGAAAGATTGTTGATGGGATGTAAATAATCAAATCAAACAAACAAAATTTTGACCTCTAGCACTGCTAAAGACATCAGCATGTGTGTTTAAAAGAGGCATTTTTTGCATATGGGATCAATGTCAAAATCTCATGTGTTAGCCAATCTTTACTGTAAAGATGATGGGGAGTGAATGGATAGTCTGGACATTTTACCATACATCTTATTTTATTTTATGGCTATTATATTAAATTGTACTTTACGGTAAATATTTTAAAATTTCAGACAAAATTTGCCTGCCAAAAAGGCCTAGACAAACAGGGTAGACCCAGATCAGACTGCTTCTGAAGAAGCAGTCTGACCAGGGTTTCCTTGTTTGCTATTCTATTAAGCATTTTGTGACTTACAGCCCTCAAAACCACCATTTCATTTGAAAAAAGAAAGAGTAAAGTGTTTGAAATTTTAGAACATTTATTGTATCACTTATTTTACTGTATAGCTAATTGCTATCATTTCTTGTTCTAGGATATGCAGCTACAACTGCTGAAATACAGAGAAGATATCATAGCAGTTAAAGTGTTTACTGTACGGCTAATTGAACTGTACCTCTTATTTTAGTGTACGGCTAATTGCTATTATTTCTTGTTCTAGGATATGCAGCCACAACTGCTGAAATACTGAGATATCATAGCAGTTAAAGTGTTTACTGTACGGCTAATTGCACTGTACCTCTTATTTTAGTGTATGGCTAATTGCTATTATTTATTGTTCTAGGATATGCAGATACTACTGCAAATATACAGAGAATATATTATAGCAGCTAAAGTGTTTACTGTAAGGCTAATTGAACTGTACCTCTTATTATACTGTATGGCTAATTATTTCTTGCTCTAGGATATGCAGCTACTGCTGCTGAAATACAGAGAATATATCATAGCAGCTAAAGTGTTTTCTGTACGGCTAATTGTACAGTACCTCTTATTTTAGTGTATGGCTAATTTGCTATTATTTCTTGTTCTAGGATATGCAGATACTACTGCTGAAATACTGAGAAGATATATCAGCTAAAGTGTTTACTGTACCGCTAATTGTACTGTACCTCATATTTTACTGTACCGCTAATTGCTATTATTGCTTGTTCTAGGATATGCAGTTACTACTGTTGAAATACAGAGAAGATATTATAGCAGCTAAAGTGGCCCAGGAACAAACACTAGAGACTCTACAGAGTAAGATACTCTTCTTGAAGGACCAAGTCTCCTCAGAACAAGAGGAGAAAACTAGAATAGAGGAGGCTCTTACACAAGAAATCAATAGTTTACAAGAGAGGCTTGGTAAGGGACGTTGGATATTTGAATTTGAAAAAATATATCCTCCGTGGGCAGCAAGTTTCAAATTATGACTAAACTACACATAGTTTTAAGTGATGTTTTTCTCTAACTCAGTCATTCTGTTTTATAAAAGCTTAGGATTCCTTAAACAAATAAAAATTAATAGAAAATGAAAAAAAAACTTTCTAATTTCTAAATGACAGCATTCGTAGTTGTATGCATTAGAAGTGTCTCATTTTGATAGTTCCAATGAGTGCACAATCATAAATTAATTTTTATTCTCAACCAAACCATATATTGTGGAACTCCAAAATATGTCTCTTTGAGATAGTTATTTTTAGCCCCCATAACATATAATTAACCCTTTGTGGACCAGAAATCCCTAAACGGGTACTTTGGCAAACAGTGAAGACCCAGATGAAATGCTGCATTTCATCAGGGTTTACACTGTTTCCTAAGGCAAATCGACCTTCAGAGAAAGAATTATAAAATTTTGGAAATTAAAACTTGTGACCCCTCAATATATACAATGGACCATCCTAACTTAACTATATCAAACTTTTTGGTAAAGTCCATTGATACACAAAGGGTAAAGTTGTTGGATATAAAAAATAATCACAATTTTATGTGCAAAATGATTACTGTTGTGAACCTTAACCCTTATTGCACCAATCACAACAAAAGTTGTCTGCCATTCTCGTCTGCTAAAATGTTTAAGAAGCCTCTATGGCAAGCAGTGTGGGCCCAGATCAGACTGCTCCTAGGAGCAGTCTGTTCTGGGTCCATACTTTTTGCTTCTATACTTAATTTGTCAGTAATACTAGACAATTATTTGCAGCAGAAGACTTCAGCAGACGACATTTTCAGATGCATTTTTTTCTTGGCACTTTAAGGGTTAAAAATTTTGTGATGATCTATTTTGTCTCATTTTAGCAATTCAAGACAGCCTGCGGACAGAGTTAGAGAGAGAGTCAGCTGTGAGATCTGAGACAGAGACCAAACTTAGGGACGTAGAGCAGGCTCTGAAGGGACAACAAGCTAAATCAAAACAACTTATAAATGGTCTACAGAAACAAGTTGAAGAACAGTCTAAAGCCAGGGTGAGATTTTTATACCCTTGGTGTTGCGCGCAGTGGCTCAATGGTAGAGCGCTTGACGCGAAAACTGAGGGGCCGTGGGGTGGAGCCTTACTGGCGTCACTGCGTTGTGTCCTTGAGCAAGAACATTAATCCTAGCTTAGTACTGGTTCAACCCAGGAAGACCTGTCCCTTTATAACTGAAAGATTGTTGATGGGACTTAAAGAATCAAAGAATTTCTAGCGATAAGGCGAGCAATCTCCCTAAACGAGACGTTCGTTTTATTTTGTTGAAATGACGACTGGAGAAACTAGGCACATTAAACAAATATATATAGACGGGCCGTCGATGCACCATTGCCCCCGAATTTGTATATTTAAAACGGGATTTCCTTAGTGCATGTAATAACTCTACTTCTTATTGAATGGGAATTTATTTCGATCATCAACTGTACTTGTTATTCAGTAACATATATGGGAACTAGACCGTTAAACAAGGGAACCAATCGTCCTATCACGCTATGTACAGTAAAACTATTTATACAGTTGATGTACAATAAAAATGACCATCTTGCAAAGTGGTCTATTTTTTGTCAGATATTTGATGTCTTCTTTCGCTTATACAACCCCTTTGCCCCCCTAGACCCAAGACGCCCTTTACATATGTTATGTATTTGTATAGCAACATTTAATTGTCCAAAGGGCATCTTGGGTCTAGGGTTCAAAGCATCTAAAAACAAACTGAAAGACGCCAGTTTCATCTTTTCAATGACAAACGTCACAATTTTAAGTATATTTCGTACGCATGCGCAGAGGAAAAACCGCAAAGTTTTGAAAATGAAGGGTACTTATATCCTTAATATTTTAGCACTTTTTCTTTTTGAAAACCTGCAAAGGATTTACTAAAACTCTCGTCTAAACGGCACCCAGTCTAAAGACGTAAAATGAGGAGTGGGAGTAGAAGGCGCAAGTTTTAATGGTTTTGTAAATGATGAATCGCTTTGAAACCTATTTTGATGCTTTCTATGTAAATTTTACTACCGGAACAGACCAATTTTAAAAACATTAGGGCAATTTCAAAATTTAGGTTTTGCAATCATGTCAACTAGGGAAAATATACGCCTTATCGCTAGAACTCCTTAAACAAACAAAACAATTATGCTGTCAGTGGACATTTTGTTTTTGTGCATGCAACAAAGTTTAAAATTGACAATAATTTTGAACAGCTTGATCTAGAGCTTCGATGTTTCATTTGTTTATTCTTTGTGGGAAGTGCTTTCCAAATATACAAAAAACCGAGCCGCATAGTGCAGTCATTAACGTGTCTGGCTACAGATGCAAGTCTGACTGTAGATCCAGGGTCGCGAGTTCGATCACGGCCCGGTCCCATACTTTCGTGGAGAGTGATCATGAAATAATTTCTATGGTCATTCTCCTCCCTTCCGCTGAATCATTCAAAAAGGGTTGTTGTCAGTTACAAGCGAAAGTATGTGCACGAATTACTGGTTAACAGCTTGTTCAAGCTTGCCCAGGGTAAAGTGTGGTTAGGTGAACTGACCGTCCTGCCATGACCATAGCTGTTGACTTGGGACGTAAAGCAACAAAACAAAAAAATGAACCATCCCAGGCTCATTATATCAAACCAGATGGAAGAATTCATTAGTATATACAACAAGGCAACCACCAAGTTAGCATTTCATTCCAATGAAACTTCTAAAGATAAGCTGTCAATAATATAAAATTGGCTGTCTATTGTTGTCATCCATGTGCATGTCAAACAACACATAAATTGTTTATTTCTACATACTCATTACACTGAAACATAAAAAGTAGTTAAGAAGTTTGTGAAAGTCCTGTTTTATGGTGAAAAAAAATCATTTATTGAATGGTTATATGTTGTAGGTACACATTGGAATTGTCTCTATGAGGTAATTCCAATGTTAACCAACAACATATGGGAGCGCAGTGGCTCAGTGGTAGAGTGCTTGACTGAAGACCGAAGGGCTGCAGGTTCGAGCCTCATCAGCATCACTGCGTTGTGGTCCTTGAGCAAGACACATTTATCCCTGCTTAGTACTGGTTCAACCCAGGAAGACCCGTCACTGTTTAACTGAAAGATTGTTGATGGGATGTAAAGAATGAAATCAAAGAACAAAAAAAATCATTTTTTGAGGGGACTTATGCTGTAGGTACACAGTGGAATTGCCTCTATGAGGCAATTGCAATGTGTACCAACAACATATGTTACTGAAATTAAGAAAACCTATTTTGAAATATACACTAAAAAAGTATCATGTCCATTGGCTTTCGTCTTTTAAACATCTCATACTGCCAATCAGTATTAAAATACATGTCACTATATGGCAACATGACAGCTATACAGTAAAACCTGTCTTAAGTGGCCACTCAAAAAGAAGACCAAAATTGGTTTTCAAGACCAATTATCACTTAATGCAGGTCAACAGTATTGCAGAATGCTCCAAGAGAGCATTCTGCAATACTTACTGCCTTCATTAAGCTACCATTGTCTTTAAGACCATTGTTTTGTCTATTTTTGAGTGGCTGCTTAAGACAGGTTTCACTGTATCACCTAATTTGATTTCATGAACTATGCTTTTGCTAAGCCGCTAGCTGCGTGGTTGTAAAGGGTTAAACCTGAAAGGACCATTCCATATTTCTATATTTCAGACAAAGTTGGAGAATGAGACGACGATGATGCGAGGTAAAATCCAGTCATTACAGTCTGACCTAGACAACAGCGAGGCTGTACAAAGAGACTTTGTCAAACTATCCCAGTCTTTACAGGTAAACAACTACCTTAATGTATCAAACATGTGCACTTAACAAAGGTAGAATCCAGACATTACAGTCTGACCTAGACAATAGTGAGGCTGTACAAAGAGACTTTGTCAAACTATCACAGTCTCTACAGGTAAACATCTACCTTAATGTATCAAACATGTGCACTTAACAAAGGTAGAATCCAGTCATTACAGTCTGACCTAGACAATAGTGAGGCTGTACAAAGAGACTTTGTCAAACTATCACAGTCATTACAGGTAAACATCTACCTTAATGTATCAAACATGTGCTCTTAACAAAGGTAAAATCCAGTCATTTCAGTCTGACCTAGACAACAGGGAGGCAGTACATAGAGACTTTGTCAAACTATCACAGTCTTTACAGGTAAACAGCTACCTTAATGTATCAAACATGTGCACATAACAAAGATAAAAGGTAAAATCCAGTCATTACAGTCTGACCAAGACAACAGCAAGGCTATACAAAGAGACTTTGTCAAACTATCACAGTCTCTACAGGTAAACAACTACCTTAATGTATCAAACATGTGCTCTTAACAAAGGTAGAATCCAGACATTACAGTCTGACCAAGACAACAGCAAGGCTATACAAAGAGACTTTGTCAAACTATCACAGTCTTTACAGGTAAACAACTACCTTAATGTATCAAACGTGCACTTAACAAAGATAAAAGATAAAATCAAGTCATTACAGTCTGATCTAGGCAACAGCCAGGCTGTACAAAGAGACTTTGTCATACTATCACAGTCTTTAGAGGTAAACAGCTACCTTAATGTATCAAACATGTGCACATAAGAAAGTTAAAAGGTAAAATCCAGTCATTACACTCTGACTTTGTCAAACTATCCCAGTCTTTACAGGTAAACAACTACCTTAATGTATCAGACATGTGCACTTAAAGACCAACACTGAGGCTCACCATGACAGCTTTTAGCACCTATCAGTTATAATTGTTAAACCAATACCTGCACATTGATACCATCTGATGATGATAAGATTAGACCAACATGTACACAGAGCTGTGTTTGGAATGACCAAATAAAATGACTGATAAGCTAACCAGAGAAAGTCATGTGAAGCAATTGTTGGTGGATTCTATGCTTTGCTTTTCATTTGACAGACCAGTGACTGACAACTGTCCTATTTTAGTTTTGAAAAAAACTGTACAACATTGAAGAAATATTACCAGCGGCTTCAAGCTGTAACCACCTGATTTCAGCCGAGATGAAAGTGATTTGAAAGCATATTAATTTTAATGAGCACCCAAAAAAGACGCATTCGGTCAGCCTGAACACCCATCATGTAAAATCAGAGTGGGTTTTTAAAACGTTTAAGATACTGTTGGGTAGGCAGCGAAAAATGATCAGACTGGGCTGATACAGAGGCTGTGATTAACAGAGTGAAACATGACCAGACTGTTGGACTGACTCATAGATCAATTCGAGTCTCACTATATGCTCAAGCATTTTTGTTTGATTATACCCCCCACAAACTTTGTAGGGGGTATACCGTCCGTAACGCTTTGTTTCCTTAATATCTTGAAGAGTCATTGCTGGATTTTCATTTAACCTTGCAAACATGTTCATATATGCAAGACAAATTTTGTAGATAAAAAAGTAAGGGCTAGGGGCCAATTCTATCAGAGTTATTTCCCTTTGTAGTTCTAAATGGCTTTTAATATAGGGTTTTATGCTTATGCTATTATAGGTCATACATGGGCCCATCAACTCCTACCACAGCGTTTGATGGAACAATTTGATACTTTTCCTATACAATGTAAGCACATTGAACATATGCATGAAGGAGTTTGGTTCAGAAAAAATAATTTTTGACAAAATGACAGCTGTGAGAACTTAGACAATATTTCCCTAATAGGGCTTTTGTATATGCATAGATGGTGCCTTTATGGGCCGATCAACTCCTACCACAGCTTTTGATGGAGCAATTTGATACTTTTCCTATACAATGTAGACACATTGAACATATGCATGTAGGAGTTTGGTTTAGAAAAAATAATTTTTGACAAAATGACAGCTGTGAGAACTTAGACAATATTTCCCTAATAGGGCTTTTGTATATGCATAGATGGTGCCTTTATGGGCCGATCAACTCCTACCACAGCTTTTAATGGAGCAATTTGATACTTTGCTGATACAATGTAAGCACATTGATCATATGCATGAAGGACTTTGGTTCAGAAAAAATAATTTTTGACAAAATGACAGCTGTGAGAACTTAGACAATTTTTCCCTAATATGGCTTTTGTATATGCATAGATGGTGCCTAAATAGGCCAATCAACTTCTATCACAGCTTTTAATGGAGCAATTTGATACTTTGTCGATACAATGTAGACACATTGAACATATGCATGAAGGAGTGTTATAATTTTTGTTTGCACATATTATACTGAAATCTTCTTTTCAAAACTAAAGTCTGCTGGTTTGAACTATAACTTGACAAGTTATTTCTCTGACTCTTACTGTGCGGGGGGTATCTAATAAGCATTGCTTATTGACTTTTTTCATTTATAGCTAAGTTCACCTTTAGTACTGAAAAAAGTATTTCGTCAAGGTGCCGTTCATGCATGTTTGTGTACATGTATGCGACAGTAACACATTTTAATAATTTGCCCAAGACTAAAAAATGATTGAATGTTTAATCTTTCAAATTTTGACAATAAATTTCAGAAACAACAGTCATCTCATGAGAAAAGGTTGTTTGAAATCTGCTAATGATGAAGATGCACATCAGTCTATGCATCTGGTGCGCACCGTTGGTTCAAGAATATTGAGAATGAATTGAGCCATACCTGGCCGAGACGCTCGAAAGACAAGTGTTCTCTTAAAGTTTAAACTGCTCAGCTCAGGACCTTTCAGTGGATTTGTTGGACATGCGAGATACACAAATTTACCCCTTTTCCCACCAGTCAGACACTTTTGCTTCGTCCATTTCAAATATTGCAAAACACCTAGATAAGATTGCTCCCTTAGGATCAGTCTGATCCAGGTCCATAGTGATTGCTTCCATGATCATGATAAAAGGCTAGTCTGGATTACACTTGAATATCTGCAGTAGACATTAAAAGCATTTAGGACAAAACAATTTGGCTGAAAAGGGGTTAACTCGTAACAATTTGGCTGAAAAGGGGTTAACTCTTTGCATGCTGGGTAATTTATCATACTTTTTTTTTCGTCTGCTTGCTTTTTCAAAATTCCTCCACGAAAGTATGGGACCGGGCTGGGATCGAACTTGCGACCCCTGGAACTGCTGTCAGACACGCATCTGTAGTCAGATATGCCGCGTTATCGACTGGGCTACGCAGCCCGGTCTACCTTAGTGTCAACCATTTTGGATCCAGATCAGCTCTGACCCAATGTCCAAACGGTTTGGAAATGCTATCAGCACATGCAAAACATCCCCGTTGGTAAAGAAAAAGCTAAATAGTATATTATTGTCTGAATTCATATTCATGAACAGTTTGTGATTGTTTGGATTACACATGCGTAGAATGCATGCACACCAATCTAGTGGGATTAGAGGCAGCCTATATTTTGTCCTCAATGGGCAGCAAGGTAGAGTGCTTGACTTGGGACCAAAGGGCCGTGGGTTGGAGCCTCACCGGCATCACTGCGTTGTGGTCCTTGAGCAAGACACATTTATCCTAGCTTAGTACTGGTTCAAACCAGGAAGACCCGTCCCTATATAACTGAAATATTGTTGATGGGACGTAAAGAATCAAATCGAACAAAATCAATGGGCAGCAAAGACATTGGCGAAACTACATAGACGGCAGGCTTGTCTTAGCCTTTGCTATTCGCATATATATGTGATAATGTATATAAATATCAGGCTCATTTATATGTGAAATGTGGGGCCACAAAAACATAGTTAGCTTGTGGTTCTAATAATCAACTGGCAACCCAAAAATGTTCCATAAAATGGAGTTTATTATGAAAAGTAACATTGAGTTCAACTCTCTGAATTCTTAGTAAAAGAGATGAAACAGAAGTTGAAATTTTAAGTTCAGGATTTTTCATATGTTAGATCAATCGTTGTCTCATAATTTCTAATCTCATGACTACTGAACTTGAAAGTCTGGTGATTTTTTATCTTGTATTTCAAACCTTCATTACAAAGTATCGACATCTAAACGCATAAATTTCGTTTTTTGCCACTGTTCGTTACCCTTGCATTTCAATTTCTAAACTCAAAATGTTGACTTTCTATTGAAACCAAATTTTTTAACTATTAAACAATACATTGAAATGCTTACTTTTGACCATATAAATTATATGCGCAATATCACAATCCAAAATAAAATATGCATTACATGACAAAAATCAACAAAATAACCTCTGCAGCTAACCAAAATAAGCCTGTGCATAGAATCATAGAAACTAGCAGTTTCATGTCGTTGCTGCGTGCTCAGTTGGTAGCTAATAATCATTGGTTTCCCTATATGGACAGTGAACCGGGAATACCAAACAGATGACCAAGTGGCTGATTAGAGTCCCCAATCTATAAATCATGAAATTAATCATTTAGGTGTTATTTTTCACTGAAAGATTAGATAACACAGAACATGTGTAATATGCCTTCACAGTAAACAGTTGGAGGTAAGACAGTGGGCAGCCAATAATTATCATTAATCAGTGACCACAGTTACAATTATGGAGCAAAGATGTGTTTCCCTGGGGAAGCAATGTGTGCCTTTAACACAGGTAAAAGGTAAAACCCAGTCATTACAGTCTGATCTAGACAATAGAGAGGCTGTACAAAGAGACTTTGTCAAACTATCACAGTCTTTACAGGTAAACAACTACCTTAATGTATCAAACATGTGCATTTAACAAAGGTAAAAGGTAAAATCAAGTCATTACAGTCTATCCTAGACAACAGCGAGGCTGTACAAAGAGACTTTGTCAAATTATCCAGGTCTTTACAGGTAAACAGCTACCTTAATGTATCAAACGTGCACTTAACAAAGGTAAAAGGTGAAATCCAGTCATTACAGTCTGATCTAGACAATAGCGAGGCTGTACAAAGAGACTTTGTCAAACTATCCCAGTCTTTAGAGGTAAACAGCTACCTTAATGTATCAAACATGTGCACATAACAAAGATTAAACCCAGTCATTACAGTCTGACCTAGACAATAGCGAGGCTGTACAAAGAGACTTTGTCATACTATCACAGTCTTTACAGGTAAACAACTACCTTAATGTACCAAACATGTGCACTTAACAAAGGTAAAATGTAAAATCCAGTCATTACAGTCTGACCTAGACAACAGCGAGGCTGTACAAATAGACTCTGTCAAACTATCACAGTCTTTACAGGTAAACAGCTACCTTAATGTATCAAACATGTGCACATAACAAAGGTAAAAGGTAAAATCCAGTCATTACACTCTGATCTAGACAATAGCGAGGCTGTACAAAGAGACTTTGTCAAACTATCACAGTCTCTACAGGTAAACAACTACCTTAATGTATCAAACATGTGCACTTAACAAAGGTAAAATCCAGTCATTACAGTCTGACCTAGACAACAGCGAGGCTGTACAAAGAGACTTTGTCAAACTATCACAGTCATTACAGGTAAACATCTACCTTAATGTATCAAACATGTGCACTTAACAAAGATATAAGGTAAAATCCAGTCATTACAGTCTGACCTAGACAACAGCGAGGCTGTACAAAGAGACTTTGTCAAACTGGCACAGTCTTTACAGGTAAACAACTACCTTAATGTATCAAACATGTGCACTTAACAAAGATATAAGGTAAAATCCAGTCATTACAGTCTGATCTAGACAAACAGCGAGGCTGTACAAAGAGACTTTGTCAAACTATCACAGTCTTTACAGGTAAACAACTACCTTAATGTATCAAACATGTGCACTTAACAAAGGTAAAATCCAGTCATTACAGTCTGACCTAGACAACAGCGAGGCTGTACAAAGAGACTTTGTCAAACTATCACAGTCTTTACAGGTAAACAACTACCTTAATGTATCAAACATGTGCACTTAACAAAGGTAAAATCCAGTCATTACAGTCTGACCTAGACAACAGCGAGGCTGTACAAAGAGACTTTGTCAAACTATCACAGTCTCTACAGGTAAACAACTACCTTAATGTATCAAACATGTGCACTTAACAAAGGTAAAATCCAGACATTACAGTCTGATCTAGACAACAGCGAGGCTGTACAAAGAGACTTTGTCAAACTATCACAGTCTTTACATGTTAACAACTACCTTAATGTATCAAACATGTGCACTTCACAAAGGTAAAATCCAGACATTACAGTCTGATCTAGACAACAGGAGGCTGTACAAAGAGACTTTGTCAAACTATCACAGTCTCTACAGGTAAACAGCTACCTTAATGTATCAAACATGTGCATTTAACAAAGGTAAAATCCAGTCATTACAGTCTGACCTAGACAACAGCGAGGCTGTACAAAGAGACTTTGTCAAACTATCGCAGTCTTTACAGGTAAATAGCTACCAGTTGTAGACCTCTTACCTGCACTTAACAACTTATTTTTTTCAAATTTTATATCCTTTTAAAAAGAGTGTAAATCCAGATCAGCTGGATGAAGCAGAATAAAAAATGTTAAAATGTAGACTGAATCCATGTTTATGTTTGTTTGATATGATTCTTTACGTCCCATCGACAACCTTTCAGTGAAACAGGGATGGGTCTTCCTTGGTTGAACCAGTTCTAAGCTAGGATAAATGTGTCTTGCTCAAAGACCACAACACAGTGATGCGGGTGAGGCTCGAAACCTCAGCCCCTCGGTCTCGAGAATCCATTTTTATATTGAAATAGCACCACTGGATTGAACAACCCATAAAATACTCAGTGCACATTTTATGAGTGCGTGCTAATTAGGTCCATCATCATCTCCCCAGGGTTGGGCCTGTCTGACTTGTCTTCCTCCAGGATGCTCTCTTCACTTAGAGTGGCTTAGAGGGTTTGTTGAATCCAAGCCTTACACAGTTTTTACTTACCAGTTCAACTGAAGTTTTCTTTGGCCTGATGTGGATTCTGCCGTGCCACCTCTAGCTTGGGGGTTTTGGTTGATCCAGCTTGAGTTATCCTCTATATGACAGGGTTCCGACAAGCTCTGGAAATCATGGAAAACCTGGAAAATCAGTTCCATGCATGGAAAAATCATTGAATTTATGCTTAGTGTGGTGAAGATGCCGCTAAAAGGGGAGCTTAGAGGCCATACATTAAATAATCATTGAAATTACATTGCTGATCATGGAAAAATCATGGAATTATGTTTTTAAATTTCTGTGGGAATCCTGATATGACCAAGCCACCTCATCCTACTGCTGATGTGGATCACTGCCTCTAAATCCTGGATGACAAGCTTTGTGAGCAGGGAGTTAAAGCTATCTTTGTTCTTTGCATTGATGTTGCAGATCCAGCGGATTATAGCATGCTTGTTATGCCGCAGGTGATTCAAGGTGTCTGTTGTCATGGCTCATGTCTCTGATGCAGCGGATTAGGAATCGAGACAGTTCACCGACAAGACAGTTCACCGACATGTATTTTGAAGACAGTTCACCGACAGAATTGAAGACAGTTCACCGACAGAATTGAAGACAGTTCGCCGACAGATTTTATATTGTAATTATGTGAAATGTCCAAATTTTAACATTTAGCTGGTGTTATAATAAACGAAGGCGCAATATAAAGCCAATGAATTAAGATACATATTTGATATTGCACTTTGATTTGATTAGACACACCCATGGCTAATGCATATAGAGCGATCATTACATTGTCTGTGCGAAAACACGTTTTATTTCGTCAACTTTAAACGTAAAGCATTACCTGGGGAAAAATAAACGAAAAAAAATATGTCAAAATAATAAAAAAAAATAGAGATAGCCTACAACCAATCTGTTTAAATATTCAAACTGAATTATTTGCATTGTTGGCGAACTTCAAATATAAAGTACATGTACAATTAGCGATATGACCGCTAGCTAATGTTTGCCTATTATTCATTAAACAGCAACCTCTCAACAAATTATATCTACTTATCGTATCAAATCATAACTCAACATAATCCTTGATAATAATCAATTATATTTTCGACTCATATGTCAATTAATATAATACAAATGTGTCGGTGAACTGTCTTCAAAAGTGTCGGTGAACTGTCTTCAATTCTGTCGGTGAACTGTCTTCAAAATACATGTCGGTGAACTGTCTTGTCGGTGAACTGTCTTGTTCCCGCGGATTATGGCATCATTGTTATGCTGCAGGTGATTCAAGGTGTCTGTTGTCATGGCTCATGTCTCTGATGCAGCGGATTATGGCATCATTGTTATGCCGCAGGTGATTCAAGGTGTCTGTTGTCATGGCTCATGTCTCTGATCCAGCGGATTATGGCATCACTGTTATGCTGCAGGTGATTCAAGGTGTCTGTTGTCATGGCTCATGTCTCTGATCCAGTGGATTATGTCATGATTGTAATGCTGCAGGTGATTCAAGGTGTCTGTTGTCATGGCTCATGTCTCTGATCCAGTGGATTATGTCATGATTGTAATGCTGCAGGTGATTCAAGGTGTCTGTTGTCATGGCTCATGTCTCTGATCCAGTGGATTATGTCATGATTGTAATGCTGCAGGTGATTCAAGGTGTCTGTTGTCATGGCTCATGTCTCTGATCCAGTGGATTATGTCATGATTGTAATGCTGCAGGTGATTCAAGGTGTCTGTTGTCATGGCTCATGTCTCTGATCCAGTGGATTATGTCATGATTGTAATGCTGCAGGTGATTCAAGGTGTCTGTTGTCATGGCTCATGTCTCTGGTGCATACAACATCACACTCCTCACACATGTTGAGAACACCCTCTCTGGGGTCAACAGAGGTAGATGGTAGTTAGCGAGAAGGGTAACGAAAACCAGCTGACAGTCGCCTCCAGCAGAGAGCATTTTATTATAGAGCTTTTGGGTCACTGTAAAGGCGTTAAATTAAATATCAATATCTGGGCATGGTTCAGCTATTTCATTTGCTCAGGAAGGGAAATCAGGTTCAATTTATTTGGTAAATAGTTACTAAGTTATTTGAGCTGCGCAAACGTGTATGCATTTCATGAAAATACCATATATATACACTGAACTCACATTTCTTAACCCTTAAAACACAAAAAAGTGTATGCTTTTGTCATCTGCTGATACATTTGAAGCCTCTTTGACACACAGTGTAGATCCAGATCAGACTGCTCCTGTAGGAGCAGTCTGATCTGGGTCCACACTGTTTGCTTCTATACTTATGTTATTAAACCAATAAACATACATTTTCGGATGTAGGTATTTTGCTGGCGTTTAAGGGTTAAATCATGTTTTGTGTCTTTACTGAGGTGTAATGGCACAAGATGATACAGATACTTTTGAATAAAACCATCCCTCTCTTTCAGCTTCCACCTATAACTAAGATAGATCAGTCCTAATTACGCATTCATGAGGTGCCGCCTTTACATTGACCCAATAGCCTTATAATACCTCCTTTTGGTTGTGATTGGTATTGGATATGAAGGTTTGACATCTCAAACGACAGTCTCAAAGGCTCCCCTGGATGCATGCCCAAGCCCCACAAAATGCCTTATATCTCAGAAACAATTAAGATCCCAATCCTGAATCAGTATATATCATAAACCAATAAAAAAAGACACTCTGGATAAAAATATCTTAAATTGTTCCAGAGTGTCTTTTTTAAATTTTTATATATATGTATTCTTACCCATATTATTTTGTTTTTGTTTGTTTGTTTTGTTGCTTTACATCCCAAGTCAACAGCTATGGTCATTGCGGGACGGTCAGTTGACCTAACCACACTTTTTCCTGGGCAGGCTTGAACAAGCGGTTAACCAGTAATTCGTGCACATACTTTTGCTTGTAACTGACAACAACCCTTCTTGAATAAATCAGCGGAAGGGAGGAGAATGACCGTAGAAATTATTTCATGATCAATCTCCACGAAAGTATGGTACCGGACCGGGATCGAACTCGCGACCCCTGGATCTGCAGTCAGACACACATCTTTAGTCAGACATGTTACCAACTGCGCTACGCGGCCCGGCTTAACCCATATTATGGACTATTTGCTTCTTTGATATATCATATACCATATATATATATGTATTTATCAGTTACCTCTCATATCAACTGCGTTGCTGCACGTTGCATAATAAATGTTGTCTATATCTCACGGCATGTGCCTTTATCAGGTCATGATGATGTTGCACTTTTTGAATGACGTTGCTAATGACCCTGAATCCACTCGAAAATCGAAAATTACATCACAATGGTTAGTTTGAAGAGGGAAACAATGGATAAACTGATAAATAGAATACCAGGTTTGCGTCTTTTGATATAAAGTTTACCAGACTCGGCTTCGCAAGCCTCACGATGCCAACAAGCGTTCTCAAAGCCTTTCCTGGTAAACTTGATATCAAAAGACACTCACTAGTATTCTTTATATATTATTGGTCTTTAAATTGATACATTTTAGGTGATAATATGACTCATTCTTGTCTTCTTTTCTAGATTCAGCTAGAACAGCTACGGCAAGCAGAGACAGAGGTACGATGGGAGAATGAGGAGGATGTGGATGAGTGTCATAATTGTAAACAACAGTTCAGTGTCACCAAGAGAAAGGTAAGAGTGGGGATAAAGAGGTATCATTAGAACTGTAGATGCACAAAAGTGTTCCTCTCGATACCCTCTACCAAAATTGAACAAATGGTTACGCTCCACTGAACAAAAGGGCTGACAGAGCTCCAGATACGAAATACCTTAAAACGGCATTTCCTTCTGAACCACTGGTCCAAATTCAAAATAATTTCACAGGGTTGTTCCTCATGATGCCTTCTTCCAATATTATACAAATGGTTCCAGTCCACTGAACAAAGGGGCTGCCAGAGCTCTAGATAAGAAATGTCTTTAAACTACATCTACTCCTGAACCACTGGTCAAAATTTCAGATAACTTAACATGAATGTTCCCCATGATGCCCTCTTTCAAAATAGCATAAATGGTTCCGCTCCACCGAACAGAAGGGCTGCCAGAGCTCCAGATAAGAAATCTTTTAAACAATATCTGCTCCTGAACCACTGACCCAAATTCAAAATAATTTCACAGAATTGTTCCTCATAATACCCTCTACCAAAATTGCACAAAATAAATTAATGGTTACACTCCCCTGAACAAAAGGGCTTCCAGA
This sequence comes from Loripinus fragilis, assembly GCA_964019695.1. Classification (NCBI taxonomy): domain Eukaryota; kingdom Metazoa; phylum Mollusca; class Bivalvia; order Lucinida; family Lucinidae; genus Loripinus; species Loripinus fragilis. The sequence goes on from OZ026525.1 coordinate 5,863,611, forward strand.
TATCCAGATAAGAAATACCTTTAAACGGCATTTCCTCCTGAACCACTGGTCCAAATTCAAAATCATTTCACAGAATTGTTCCTCATGATACCATCTACCAAAATTGCACAAATGGTTTGGGCCTGTGAACAAAGGGGCTGTCAGAGCTCTAGATAAGAAATGTTTTTAAGCGGCATCTCCTTTTAAACCACTGGTCCAAATTACATATAATCTCACATAAATATTCCTCATGATGCCCTCTTCCGAAATTGCATAAATGGTTCTGCTGCAACAAACAGGAGGACTGCCAGAGCTCCAGATAAGAAATCTTTTAAACGACATCTCCTGAACCACTGACCGAAATTCAAATTAATTTCACAGAATTGTTCCTCATGATGCACTCTACCAAAATTTCACAAATGGTTCAACTCCACTGATCAGTCATTCTCAGGTGAGCAACCTAGGGCCCAAGGGCCCTCTTGTTGTTTTATTGCATGGGATGTCTCCACAACTGAAGCGATTCTCATGATTACACAAAATAAAACTTTTGACAAGAAATAAGATATAGATCTCACACAGTAAGAGTATTGTCCGTCATGGAAAGAGTCCAATAGAAAACAGGTGTAGCAGCTTAATACCGTTATTCATTCATTCAAGTTCATTCAGAAAAAAATAATTACACTGCAGGTAAATTAATTGTACGGATTAAGCGATAAATAATGATCATGGCATGTAAATCCTCGGTGGCTCAGTAGGTAGAGAGGCAACTGTAATAATATGCAAGTGAGCTATGTAAAAAGTTAAGGGTTCGAATCCCATTGTTTAGCATTTTATAGGCTTATTGATATGCTCTATTTTTTGTTTCCATTGTGTATTTTCTTATTCTAGATATTTTCTTATTTTGTGTATTTTCTTTATATTTTTTAATGTTTTATTTTTTCAATTTTTATATTTTAATCTTTTAACGAATTGTATTTTATTTCAATATATATATGATATAAAAAGTTCATAAAATAATGCCAGCAAAGGGAGTTTTTGATCGCAGCACTGAGCATCAAAGGATCAGGTGAGCATGCAGAAATACGCAAACTCACCAGAGCGTTTGCCGCTTGCATACACAACGTACTGTGTGGATGTAGCTGAAGACTCATTTTAACTTTAAGTATTGCATAAAAACCCGTGTCACACGCTATTAACAGCCATGTTTTAACCGGCAAAAACCCATGTATTAATCAGGCAATTTACGTGCTGTTGATGCACGGCTTTTCTACTTTACATATACGCATTCTAGGCCATCAGAAAAATTGAAGTCATCAACAGTAGCATGTATAGAAATGAACGTAATGCAGTGGCGTTAGGATGACGTAAGTTTTTGCTCTGGAACAGGCTTTTTCAAAACCTATGAATCCTTCATGCTTTTGCTCGCCATTATAGTAATGCAAAAATGAACTTTTCGAAGCATTTTCCCAAAGTTTTCAAGTGACAATATGATTTTATGCAATAATAACGATCAAACGTGGTTTTCTGATACACTAACGTCTGCTAGACCCTTCGTTGGTTGTTAAAACCCTTGCCTTTATCTGGGTTTCCTGTAAAGCCTGAAATATCGACATAAGCCTTTTTGTTCAAAGGCGGATCCACGACTCCAGGAGAGGGGATTCAGATAAATTAGGGAGGGGGGTCGATTTGCAGATGATCTCTCATTCTTCTTGAATATCCCTTTAAAAATGAAATAATCTGTTCCGAAGCCCACTGAACCCCTTCTGGGTCCGCCACTGTTTGTTACAGCGCTAGTTAATTCAAACTTCCCACTGAAGGAGTAAGAAAAAGAAAGAAAAAGAAAATATAAACTCAGGGATTCGAACCCTCAGAAAAAAAATACAGGTGCGAATATGTAAGTATCGCTACTTAACCACTGGACCACTGGTCTGTGACACCCAATGATAGCTTTAATGCATTAGTTAGGATATAACTACCAATATCCTCGTTTGTTTACCTGTCTAAATGCGGGATTACCTTTTATTGTCAATAGACCTCTCCGATTACAGTTATACAAACTGTATACTTTTTCAAACAGTGAAGATCCAGATGAAATGCAGCATAATGCTACATTTCATCAGGGTCTGCACTGTTTCTAAAGGTAAAAAAGATCTTCAGACAAAAGAATACAATATTTTTTTTAATTATAACCTGACACCCCTAGATTTGTATAATTGACTATCCCAAGTTTATTGTATCGAACCAGAAGCAAGAATCCATTAACATGCAAAGGGTTAACCATGGTAGTAAGCGAGCCATCTGTGTTCAAGCCATTAACGTTTTATAGTACCAAATTGTTTATAGTTGCACAAATGGTTAACCATTAAAGCCAATAAAAAGATAATGAATGTCCAGTTACTTTTCAAGGAATTAAAAGGCAAGTTTTACATGAAATATGCTGAAAAATAAAAATGCCATCCAGTCATGCAAGTCAGTGATGCAATTTATCACATGACGTAGTGTCTGGGAGTGATGTAACGCCATGCAATAAAATTGATAAACCGCTAGTGGTTTACAGATACAGATTTCATAACGTTAAGTAATGACGTCCATTATAACGTTGTATAAAAGATGACTACGTCTTCATGGTTTCACGCCAAATTTGCAAATTTTAATTAATTTTAATGTCATGCAATAAATAGAAACTAAAACTCGTGTTCCTGTATTATTTAATTTATTAAACTTGTTGCGAAAAAGAGATAAAATGCATGGCAAGCCTCACATTTTATCTCTTTTCCTCAATTTGCTTAATAAATTCAATAAAACATGTGCCGCGACATGAGATTTCCGACAATACGGTATGTGCAACCAGCAAAGCCTCAGATCTACCTGCGTATACATGTAGTCTGATCAGAGCCTTTGCTAGTTGCTTGAATATTCTATGAATATTAAGCTACTGACCAAACAGTATTTGGAGTTTCTAAGCTTAACAGGAGGCTGCACAAGCTCGTCTGAGTCTATTCATGTCAAAATGCCACATTGTTGGAAATCACATGTCGTGGCTCACATGAGCCCTCATAGACAGATGGCTGAGAATGGGTTTGCTCCCCCCCCCCCCCCATAGGGAATTTCGCAGACATATCCTATCTTGTAGAGAATTGAAAGCCGAGTTTTTTAAGACATGTTTGCACTCTGTGCGTTGGGGCGTTAGTCTGTAAGAGCTTGTAACATACGTTACTTTATCAAATTAAGTAAAAGTAAATTGAAAGTTTGGGCTACAAATTAAAGACATTAAAATATTTATTTTTTAAAAATATTCATATAGTCTGTATACTGGATACTACGTATGACAGCCATTTGAACAAAATAGCGGCTTTCTAAGGTGTCATATGCGTTACATAAATCAGATAACCCATTAAAATTTGCAAGTGTGGCTAACATCATTTAAATTCACAATCTCTCTGTGTGTTTTGCAAAATGTTTTTAACCATGTCTGACTAGCTTATGCAATTGGCTAACAGACAAATTAAAGTTTGTTTCCCTAGCTTAAATAATTTTTCTGGAATAAGCAATTGAACAACCCAACCCCTACCCAGTTTTAAGGTGAAATGTTTGGTATTAAAACTAAAGTAAAAATAGTTAAAAAATATTTGCAGTTGATGAATGTGTTTCATTGTTTGGGATTTATTTGCTTATATGAAAAGACTCATAAATCTGCAAGTTTGTTGCAAAATTTTTAATATCAGAGCCTGTAACATATGTTACCTGATGTAATAAATGGGCAAGCTCATTGTCTTTATGTAAGATATGCCTAAAATGTTTTAATCTCCTAGAGGGAATTTTGCAGACATATTCCTTCTTATAGTACAACTCAAGCTGCATAGAATAAGGGATGTTTGCACTCTCTACGTTGGGGCGTTAGTCTGAAACAGCGTGTTACATGCGTTACTATATCAAATAACGGAAATGTAGTTTGAAAGTTTGAGCTAAAATTGTGAAAAAACTTGCAGCTGTTGGATATTTTACATTGTTTAGGGGTTTTAGGCTGGCTCGTATGATAAAGACTTATAGATCTGCTAGTTGGCAGTAACTTGGCACCAAGTTTTAAAGATCAGAGAGCGTTACATATGTTAGCGTGAAAAGTAAAATCATCAAACAGTATTTTGACATCAAGCTGAGTAAGGGACTGCTCCATCTCAATCCCCTTTGGAATTCTGCAGACATATTACATCTTATGTAACCATTCAAGGTGCATTTAATAAGAAATATATGCACTCTGTAAGTCAGGGCTTTAGCCTGTAACAGCTTGTTACATATGTTACTATATCAATTTGAGAATAAGAAATTTGAATGTTTGAGCTACCGAAAGAAGACATTAAAATTATCTAATAAATTGACATTCTTATTGTCTTTATACTGGATGTCTTTACTACATATGGAAGCTGTTTAACATTAATACAGTTAACTGTGGTGTTATGTGCGTTACATAAACCTAATTATAATTTAAAAGCTATAATTGTGGCTATCGTAATTTAGTTAAACAACTACTATGACTTGGTTTCAAACTGTAGATTTTACAAACATATACTCAATTGATGAATAGGAAAAACCAAGTTTGCTTTTCTATCTTAAATATATTGTCCCATGGACTATTGTTACAAATGTTATCAATGACCTTTTGGACACATTTCTATAATACTGTGCATATAATGCTGAATATAGAGCCACAAATAGAAAAGATAGTTTTACATTTGTACAAGAAAATACGATAAATGAAATGGTCCAAATTATTTCTCATTGATTTAACACTCATGTTAGTCTGCTTCTGTGGTAATCATTATTATCACACGCCTCCTTGCAACTAGTAGAATCATCACACAATATTTCAATCATTTACTGTTATACAATTTTACCACCAGTCCTCTCAAAATTGATGAGCCATTATCAACTTTCCAATTTTGCCATTCATTGCTTGGAACATTCTGAAACTGATATGAATTCCTAATAGTTGGCTCTTTGAGTATGTGTTTCAAGTGATACTCTGCAAGTAGGAGAAAGACTAAAGCTTTACAAGGAGGAAAACTATGCCATTAAAAGCAAAGAGTACATGGACTATTGTACCTTGGTATTTCTGTGATAAAGAATCATATCTTAGCTGGTTAACTTTTATAAATGTAGCCTTTCCATACATGCAACAAACATTTTTTCATCTAATAATGTCTCTGCACTTATTATCTTTCCCCAAGCATTCAAAAACTTATTTGAAGCCTTAGAACTTCTGAAGTGCTGAAACCGAAGTAACTACTTCCCTTCAGATAAACAAACTAGACGTGTCACAGCAGGTAAAGCAATGAAATGCAGGATGAACAGAGTGCAAATTAGACCCTTTCAATTCAATGATTCACTAAGTTTCTAAAATTAGAGCGCTTATTAAAGGACGTAACATATATAACTCGTCATAATAAATGAGCAAGGGCATTGTCGTGACATCCATTTTGATTACACAGTCAGAGGCAAGTGTTTTCAATTTCAGTGTTTTCAATGGATCATGAAATGAGGCACCTTATCAACTTGTTTACTCTGTATAAATCTTAAATAGAGCATAATATAGAACTGCTGGTTATCCTATTCTACCTATAGTCAACTTTTCTTCTTTTAAATGCAACAGCTAATGATAGGGCTGCAAAAACTGTGAAATCATAGGTTTTACATTATTTTAAGACTTGCTTCAATGTACTGACATAAAAAAAAAACAACCAGCTGCAAACATTATTGATGGCAATGTCCAACTTCATGCTCTTTTTCATATACCAGATAACTTTCAAGGTGTAACAGAAATTGTTTCAGACGGTCTTCCAAAACCATCAAGAGTCAACATTGTAACTAAAGAAAACTTATAAAGTTCTTTGGGCGCAGCAAAATACTATTGATCTAAGACCTGAGGACTTAAGCACCAATGGACTGGATAGGTTCCATGGCAAATGATGCAAAAAAGCAGCCTATCAAATTTTTGTTTGACCAATGTCAGAAATCTTAAAGTATTCTTAGAGGTACACGGTAGAGACAAAATCAGAGCAAAGTTATCATTTGACTAGCAAGGATGCAGAGGCATCTGCAGTAAGATTGCTTTTGCCACTCCACAGGAAGTGACATATACCAGAGTCATACTCCATTGTATGCATATATGTGAAATGGCATTAAAAATAGTAAGTGAGTATGATCAGGAAATACCACAATCACAAACTGTAAACAACCCCGTGGCACCGCGAGGAAGAGCCGCTCAACCATCACGAGACACCAGGAAGACAAAATAAGCAAAGCAATCAGCTCTCTCTTCCCCATCAAGATGATTGCAATACTAGAATGGACATAAAGTAACATACAACAAAACATAGAACAATTACAGACTCCCACAATGGGAGTAACAATAAACAAAAAGTCAACAACAACAGAACCACCGCCTTAGAACGGACAGCAGCCTAAGCCACTGGGGGGCTTAAATGCATTTTACTGGTACCAAATCTTCGCCCTAGATTCTGCTGTTGTAGAAGTACAAGAAATGTTCAGCTCGCATGGAGGCCATCTAACTAATGCCATATTTAATCAGGTGTTTGATCCCATGGCACTGACATGCTGTTTCTGCTTTTGAAGAATGCTAAGGATTCAAGTTATAGCTGAGTCAATTTGTTTGACGCTGGCACTGGCCACACATACAAAGAAAATTAAGTCTTTTGATGGCAAAAGAGGAGGATCACACGAAATGCTTATAAGTGATGTTTGCCACAATTACCAATTTTAAAAAGTAATCTTAATTAATGTAACACATATAACACCATAGGAAGCTGTATATTTGTTAAAAACACTTTCTTATGTATCAAAGGTATTCAGCATGCAAACTAAATGAATAAAATAAATAGATAGTTTTATGTCTTCTTTCTGTTTCTCAGACTTTCAATTCATTTATTCTTAAATTGATATGGTAACATACATATCATACCATTACAGACTAACTTCCTAGTTAATAGAGTGCAAACATCTCTTATTTGATGCAGCTTGAATTGTTCTTTAAGGTAGGATATGTCTGCACAATTCCAAAAGGGGTGGTGAGGAACAGGATTGTACTCAGTTTGCAGTCCTAATACTATGCCATGATTCTACTGGTTGTGATGAAATGGGTGATTATTTTGCCATAGAAGCAGACACAATGATAAACATTGTGAGGTTGACTTGAATAAAGATTGTTTTTAAATAATTTTATTTAATAGGAATATTTATTAAATTGTGTCATTTAAATGAGAACTATTATTTTCTATCTCTTTGTCTATATATTTTAATATTATAGGCATTAGGAAATATGTGATAAAAAGATTTGATTAAAAGATTATATATAACATAGGTAACACAATTCCATGGGCTTGTTATCAACAATGACTGTAATTACTAAGACTAAGGCACCAGAGGCTAGAGATTAATAGGAAAACATGTGAAAATGGTATTTTTTCTGAATTATCATCTCTTATTTCCAAGACAATTTCCTTGCTCACTTATTATGCCATGTAACATACGTTACATACTTTAATAAGTGCTCTGAACCTGATGTCAAACTTGCAAATGTATGATTCTTTATTGCATTAGCAAGACAGTGCCAAAAATGTAAGATATCTACGAGTGTCAAATATTTTCATATATTTTTCTTCAATAATGGATACCAAAATTGGATACTTAAAATTGGGGGAAGGGTTGTTTAATAGCTCATATAAAACAATGTATTTGAGATAGAAAAGCAAATTTTGTTTTTTTCTATTAGTCAAATGAGTATTTTAGTAAACTAAGATTAAAATACTTGCAAAAATGCACAAATTGTCTGTAAAATTAAATGATGTTAGTCACGATTTCAACTTTCAAAGGGAAATTAAATCTATGTAACGCATATAACACCATTGAAGGCTGTATTTTTATTTAAAATGCTGCTTCAATGTAGCTTTGGCATCCAGCTTGCAAACTACATAAGAAATTCGAATAATTAGATGGTTTAATGTCTTCTTTCTGTCGCTCAAACTTTCATTTTGATTTTTTCCTTAGTTTGTTACAGTAACATATGTAACAGGCTGTCAGAGACTAACGCCCCGGAGCACAGAATGCAAACATCTCTTAAAAGATGTGGCTTGAAATTCTCTTCAAGATAGGATATGTCTGCAAAATTCCCTAGGGGGGGGGGGGGGGGAAGCAGGACCTTTTTGAGCTCGAAGTCTATCATGTAAGATCCTCTATTTATTCGCTAATTTTGTTGACCCTTTCATTTCAGCACCACTGCCGTCATTGTGGGAAGATTTTCTGTTCAGACTGTAACACAAAAACTGTCAATAGTGGTCCAAGACAGCGGCCAGCTAAAGTGTGTGATGTGTGTCATACGATATTAGTGAAAGACGCTACTCCCTACTTCAGTACAGATTTACCCAACACGCCAGACTGAGAATTGAACTCCCCACTCGTCCTTGGAATTAAACTCCCCACTCATCATTCTCTTCTACAATTCTACAACCATTTTTGTGCCAGTACATGAAAAAAAACAGCAAAATTATCTTTACGCCCTGCAAAGACTCAGATCAGACTGGGGATCTGCCCAGTCTGATCAGAGCCTTTGCTGTCCACAGGAAGAAATTTGAAACCTTTGGCTACAGTGCACAGTAAAGACTCTGACTCAGCTGTGTTGATACACAGGCTCCAAGGTTAACAGCTCATATTTACAAAAATCATAAAAAAATAAAAACATTTCTGGCTTTAAAACTCTCAGATATTTATTTATCCTGCTTATAAATGCTAAAATGCCAACAATTGCTGGCATTTTAACATTTATGAGCAGGATAATTTTCATGCTCAGTTGATCATGAAAAAAGTTTTTTTATGACTTCGGGACGTGGCTTATCTGAGATTTATTTTTTTTTTTTTTTTTTTTTTTTTTTTTTTTTTTTTTTTTTTTTTTGGTCTTGTTCCTTTTATTTTCTATAATCCTGTTACAACTTACAGAAGGGTATCCAGCCATACATACAGTACATACATACATGAGCACCCTTAAACAATACTCTCCCTGACAGCCTGGATCCTGTCGTACATATATGTTTAGTTAAGAAAAAATTCAGGAAGGGTGCTCCTTTCGCTCAAAACGACTCTCAAACATATGTTGGTATATATAAAGTAAAAATATCTACTGTTGTGCCAACCAAGAAAGACAGCGACCTTGTGCCTTGTTTACAATTGCCAAGTAAAACACCAACCTGCACACTCCATCTGAGCTATTGTGAAAATAGATCACTTGTGTATTAATCCTATCCTGTGGATAGGATCAATACACAAGTGACATATCGATTCTAAGTCCCTGATAACCCTGCAAACAAAACACGAGGTCACTTTCACTCCCGGCTGGCAGGACAATATATAATAAAGATAAAAACAGTATGCATTGGCTTTCATTTTTATCCCTACTACATATTTAATATTTATACAATACTACAAACTAAAAAGAAACAAGACATTTTTGTATGGTATACTTTTCCTGTTCCTGAGGCTGTACTGGTTACTATAATGAATTACTAATACATATATTTCAGAGTGTCAGTTTTATTCTTGGTATGTGAGGGTTGGCATGTATGTTTATATACCTATTCTTAATTATTAAGTACTATTTCATATGGTTCCCAATCTTTATTGAACTCTGTTAGTTCATTATTTGACAAAGCAATATCTTTAAGTATTTTGAACAATTGATAAAGCTTCTTCTTGTAAACTTCTAGGACCAAGTGACGTTCATTATAGCGCGTTGTGTATATGTAGTATTTGGCATAGAGTATTATGATATTAAGTGGTTTTGTTATAGTATTTAATCTATCCAGACCAAAAATAAAAAATTCCTCCACAAAGTCACACTGTATTTCATTATTATTCAGCCATTGTAACAATTCCTTCAAAAAAGCTTGAATCCTCTCACAGCCCCAGAAGAGATGGGTAATTGTTTCTTTTTGGGAATGACAGTAATAGCATAATGAGTCTCTCTTTATTTTCATTTTAAAGAGAAGATTGTTTGTTACTAAAATATTATGATTAATACTCGTCTGAAACCATTGTATAGCTGGATATTTTATTATATTAAAGGGGTAGTTGTAAATTTTCTTCCATTCTTGGTCTGTGAAATTAAATTTCTCATTCCATCTTTTTTTACTTGTCGGTTCATCATAATTTTTATTCAGTTCATTATACATTGCTTGTGTCCCTGATTTTTGTTGCAGAAAAACTTTTATATGACTTGGTATGAATGGATCTTGTACTTTTTTGGTTAATCTTATTTGTGTATGTGATAGAAAGTGTTTTAGTGAGTCTATAAATCCATGATATTTTAAAATGCTCAACGGGTTGCCATCAATTCCAACTTCTTGATAGCTATAAAAGCTTCCATTCTGGTTCACCAGATCATTCACAAATCTGATACCTTTATCATACCATGCTTTATAAAAAACATATTTTCTATCTATTTTAATATTTCTGTTATAGAACAGAGGACTTTTTAAAATTTGTTCTTCACATATTTCTGTTTTATAATTTATATCAAGAAAAGACTTTAGTACATCTTTCCAAAATTGATTATTCAATGTGCTTAAAATATCCTGAATATATTCTACATTACATGATGTCAACATTTCCAGATTTATATGTATTTTTATTATTTCTTGCCATTTACTTTCATTTAAAAGAAGCCTTCTTATCCATGTAGATTTTAATGCACTTACAAAGGCATTTAGGTTTATCATATTCAATCCTCCTTCTATATACTTCTTTATCACAACTGTTTTTTTAATTTTTGGATTTTTATTCCATAAGAAATCGTACAGAGTTTTATTTATAGTTTCATATATTTTGACATCTGGATTTGGTAGAGATGTAAAAAGAAGATTAAATATTGGTATAACAAGAGTTTTAATTACAGTAATTTTTCCAATAGGTGATAAACTTCGTTTATTCCACTGTTTTAGTATCTTTTCCATTTGTGTTACTTTTGGTTTATAATTATTTTCTATCATCTTATCTAAATCTGTATTGAAAAGAATCCCTAGTAACTTAAATTGGTTACTACCCCATGAAAGTTTCCACTTTGTTTTTATTGACCTGGTACTAAATTTTTCTGAACCAATCCACACCAGTTGTGTCTTATCAAAGTTTATATTTAACCCTGATATTTTTGAAAATCTTGAGAGCTCTTCAAGAGTCTGATTGAGAGATCTTTCTGTGCCATCTAGCATTGCTGAAGTGTCATCTGCATACTGTGATATTTTAAATTCAATATTATTGATATTTATGCCTTTTATTGTTTTGTTTTTCCTTATCTTTGTTGCAAGGAATTCAGCACAAATCACAAAAAGGTATGGAGAGAGGGGGTCGCCTTGACGACATCCACGCTCTATGTTAAAAAAAGAAGACAGATGTCCAGATACAGATACTGCTGAGGATATATTTTTATAGCATACTTTTACCCATTTTCTGATCGAGTCCCCAAAATTTAGATGTTCAAGTGCTTTGTGTAAGAAATTCCATGATAGAGAGTCAAATGCTTTTTCAAAATCTATCAGCAGTAATAGTCCTGGAATATTCTTTTCATCTGTAAATTTCATCATGTCATATATTATTCGTATATTTTCCACAATTGATCTACCCTTTATAAAACCTGTTTGATCTTTATTTATAATGCTGTCTAATACTGTTTTAATTCTATTTGCAATAGTACCTGATGCAAGTTTGTATACAGTATCAAGGAGAGTTAACGGTCTCCAGTTTTTTAAAAAAATCTTTGGTTTATTGTCTTTTGGGATGCAAGTAATAATGCCTTGTTTTTGAGATATGGATAGTTCTCCAATTGCATAGCCATGATTCAAGGATCTCAGCACAAAAACTCCTAGCTGTTTCCAAAAAACTTTAAAAAAATCAGCAGAAAATCCACTTAAACCAGGGCTTTTACCATTTTTCATATTTTTAAGAGTACATGAAATTTCCTCTAGGGTTAAGAGTCCTTCTAATCTTTTAGCTTGGTCATCAGTGATAGTTTTCATAGTTTGCCCTACATATTCATTCAGATTGATATCCTCCAATTCTGAGTCCCTACTGGAGTACAAGTTTTTATAGAATTGCTCAGTTTCTTTTAATATTGCATTTTGCTCTATTAGGACAGTTCCATCATCTTTCTGCAAGCTCTGCATTGTTTTTGAAATATAATTATGTTTTTCCAGCCCACAAAAGTATTTAGTTGGTCTTTCACCTTTATCTATATACTCTGCTCTTGATCTTATCAGGTTACCTTTTAATTTTTCTTGTCTTATGTCATGTATTTCTGTTTTTAATACATCCAGTTCTCCAAAATTGTTTTCATTTAAATTGTTTTCCAAATATGTGATTTTATTAATAAGATCTTTTTCTAAATTATTCCGTTGTTTATTTCTAAAACTTGCATATGAAATTGACTGTCCTCTTAATTCCATTAGCAAAACATCTAAAAACAATTGATCATTTATATTAAACTGTATTTCTGTGTTAGGAATATTATCTATTTCATCAATATTATACACTGGTAGGGCATATTGTTTTTTAACATCCAAAATTTTGTTGTTCATAGTCTTTAAATATTCAAGATCAGTTAGCAGAGAGTTATTATGTTTCCAGTAGGACTTTCCATGAGAAATGTTAGTAAAGTTTAATTCTAATGTTACAAGTGAGTGGTCTGACCTATAGCTTGCTCCAATTTTACTAACTTTAATATATTGAGACATACTCTCAGATGTGAGAAAAAAATCTAATCTAGCCTGCTTAAGTGGGTTTCTTCTCCTCCATGTATAACGTTTAAGTTGTGGATTACTTTCACGAAAGGGATCAATAATGTCATTAGTTTCCATGTAATCTAAAAGTAACTCTCTGGACTTGGGATTATTTACATTTTTGTAATTTGAACAATCAATGTGTGGATCTAGTACGAGGTTAAAATCTCCACATATGATATAATCACTATTTCCTATCTCTTCGAGATGCTGAATTATTTTTTTGAAAAAGCTAGGGCTATCAGAGTTTGGACCATATATGTTGATTAAAGTGAATCTTTGTTGCTGAGCTGTTACATCAATCACAAGAAAGTTTCCTTCATTGTCTTTAATCTGCTTATGAATTTTATATTCTAAATTTTTTCCAAATAATATTGCAACTCCTCTTGCATTTGATCTATAGTTGTTAAAAAGGCACTCTCCATTCCATAAATCCAATATTGATCTTTCCTCAGTATCAGTAAAATGTGTCTCTTGAAGACAATAAATGTCACAGTCAGTATTTCTTAGAAAGTCAAAAATATCTGTTCTTTTACTTATACCCCCAATACCTTGTGCATTGTATGACAGTATTTTCAACTCAGCCATTTTCATATTGCACACAGATTAATTTATTATTTATATTCCATTTAAGTTTTAACAGGACAGCCTCAGTGAACAAGGTAAAAGATAAGTACCATATACAAAAAAAAAAAAACATCCTCAAACATCAGCAAACAAATAGATAAGTAATCTTGGATTCTTGCTTGTGAATTAATTACTGATAGATTCATTGATTTATAGATGGGTAGAAAAGCAGAGATTTATTGATTAAAAGGTAATTTTGGTGGTTTTATCATGTGCTGGTTTATTTATAGTACTGGGTCCAGTTGTTCAAAGTTTTGTTTACTTAACATATTTTATGTATAAAACAATCCCACATGCGGGGCTCAGTTGGTACAGTGTTAGACTGGGGATCAAAGGGTTTTTAGTTCAAGACTCACTACTGGCGGACTCATTGTGTTATTTCCTTGAGCAAGACACTTTATCCGCTGCTTAGTACTGGTTCAACCCAGGAAGACCCGTCCCAACATGGCTGAAAAATTGTTGACATGGACGTAAAATCAAACCAAACAAAACTATATCCGCTGTTAGTACTGGTTCACACCAGGAAGACAGGAAATCATCCCTACATGACTGAAAATTTGTTCACTGGGACATGAAGCATCAAAACAAACAAATAACAATCCAGTATTAGTGTCTTAGAAGTCTCATTCATTAAATGATTCTGTTCTGACCTTTAGGATGCGCTGGCTCATGATGAATTATTTTTCTCTCATGTATTCCAGAAATGTAATCCTATTACTGACAAAGTCAAATCAAGTCTTCTTCAGTGTCCTCTTTGGAAACCAATATCGCAAAAAGTGATGACCCAGATCAGACTGCTCCTTATGGAGCAGTCTGATCAGAGTCTTCATCTTTTGTCTGCTACTTGAAAGTCCAATACTGTTAAATCAAATTCCTGATATTAAATTCAGTCCTGTAGTCTTTGACTGTGACTTAGCTAACTGTGTTATGTCTGTTAAGTAAAAAAGGCCTTGAACAACTGGGTCCTATCTTATTTATAATTTAGTCAGGGTCAACAGAAGGTATCATTGTAACCATAACAACCAGTGTAGAACCTAATCAGTTTTCATATTTGTACCAGACATGCATGGTGTACCATTATTCAAAATAGCATCATACTCTTGAGTCTATATGTCCTGTGTACGATAAGCATGGGCAAAATGATATGTGTGTAAGTTTATAAAGTCTTTTTTACCTCTTTGCATGCTCTTGTTGTCATCTGCTGACTTTTTTCAAAAGTAACCTTTCAAAAAAAAAATCAGGAACACTATCTGGTTGTCTAACAGTTTTGATCCAGATCAGGACCGACACAATGTCGGTCCTGATCTGGATCCAAACTATTTACATAGGTTATCAGCAGAGGTCAAAAGTCACTGCTAGCAAGGAAAATGTTTAAACAGTAAAGCCTACAACTAGATTTCATTAGTATAATTTTGCTGATCTTGCACAACATTCATTGTTCATTTTGGATGACAGGGCTCGAAAATAGTACTCGTCCGCTCGTATTTACGAGTGTCTCAGGCTGCAGGGCAAGTGAATATTTTGATATTTCTACTGAAAATTAAATTTTTCCCATGTATGCCAATAAATTTTGCGATGCAGGGCAAGTGCCTATTTTCAGATATTTCGAGGCCTGGATGACCCTTTTAATTTTTAGTTATTCAAGTACATTGTACTTTATATTACTTTAGTCAACAAGATTTAGAATCTAGTTAAGAGTGCATACCAAAAAAATATTTTTCTTATTTCTCAACAAAAACATATGTTGTGGGTACTCAAAAGAACCGTCTCAATGAGACGGTTCTTTTGACCACCCAAAACATATGTTCAAACTGATGAATTAGAAAATATTTACAATTTTACGCTCAAAAATTTTGTTTATCTATACCTATCCATCAAGGACCAAGTAAATATTAGGTAGAACCATTTTTCTTGTACTACAGCATGTTTGCTATGTCAGGTTTTTGTATAACACAATACATGTACATGTATTTCATTGTTTGAACATGCTTATCCTGTCAGAATAATTTTATATTGGCACTCAAAGGATTAAACCACACCATGAAGGAGTCTGCCTTGATGAACTTTCCTTTCACACCTTTTAGGCGCATCTTTGTACAGCAACTTAACTTTATGATGTAATTTCTAGACTTTATAATTTCTTTTTGCAAAAGTGGTGTATGCTTAATTTACTTATGACACTCACCCTGTCATAGGTGTAAAATGAGCAAATATTTTGAGTGTAAACTATGAGTATTTTCAAATTATCATATGACATTGCATCTGCGAGTGAAATAACCCCATGCAATAAAATTGATAAACCACTACAGATTTTTGGGAAATGTTATGACGTCCATAGCAACGATGTGTACATAATGACATAATTATAACGCTTTTACGTCAGAAATGAGATTTCAAAGTAATCTTAATGTCATATGATAAATAAACTGAGGGAAAAAAGTTAAGCAATCAACTTTGGGGATTCACAGTTTAAAACTTTTTGTGGCTTTCCCTGGGTAGAAACCAGTACCGCCGGGAGGGTTTATGATTGTGTGTGTTTATTATATGACGGGAGCACCCGAAGGCTCACCGAAAGTTTAGAAGAAAAAGGACTTTTAATTTCATAGTGTCAAAAATATATGTTGACAAACGTTGACAAGTACGATGACATTAACAGGTTGAAATTTCAATTAATGTAAAGTCTGATTTTATGCCTCCTTGCTAAAACAGCTTATCTGGCAATAGTGTGAATAGTTTTTGACTAAAAGTTTCATTTTTCTGTCGAATGTTTAGATCCAAACGTAAGAAAGTGAAAAACGGTTTAAAACTTAATGTTATGTTCACCCTTTTCGTACAGTTTTTAGTTGAAATCGTTTTTATCCAAATTACCTCCCTTTCAATTGAATAACGTTTGAAATTAAAATGCTCAGCAGATCAAATCCTCACTATGAAGTCGGATTTTGTTTCTTTTGACCACTTGCGGGTAACCATTTGTTTATTTTCAGGCAACTGACATGTTTGCGAACCTGCTAATTAAAAAGATCTAATGCTTCAAAGATCGCCTATGGGAAACCCCATTAAGAATAATTGCTTAACTATTTTCCCTCAGTATAGAATCTGACATTTGTGCTCCTGTATTATTGAATTTATTAAACTTGTTGCGTAAAAAGCCTCGCAACTTCAATAAAACATGAGCACTTATGTAAGATCCTCTAACTTCTGCACATCTTAGGCTGAGTAATCTGTAAGATCATTTAGGATTCATCGTGAGAAAACCTGTCTTCGGGGATTTGTGAAAAACAAAGGTGCAGACCAGTCTGCACATGCATGCAGTCTGATCAGCCCCTTTGTTGGTCACTTATTGGAAAGTATCACATCTAGACTTGCTACAAGCAAAATTTCTGTTTTCTAGCTAGTGTCTAGCTGAGCAGGCTGGTTTGAATCCCACTTTGTCGGAAACCTCGAAGACAGGTTTTCTCACATTGGGGCCAATATAAGATAATCCTAGTCTGTTGGCAAAGAGTTAATCCAAGTGAAAAGCTTTAGCCTTCACTTGAAAGAAGACAAGCAAATTGGAAAAAGGAGATTAACATTACCTAAAGAGTGCCAACTGCACTAACAAGCAGAGGGGTCTGGAAGTTTGATATTTTTCATAAACATCATTTTATGTGACTTTACTAGTGTCATACTGCCACCATAAAAGAGAGTCAGTCTTCTTCAGTTCCACATTCTTCCTCCCTTATTTGCCAACTGTCATCCAAATTTTAATATTTTGATATCATTAGATTGCATCATATCTATTTATATTGTTGTATAACCATTTATACCAATTGAGCCGCGACATAAAGTTTCCAACAATGTAATATGTGAGGCCAGCAAATCAGATCAGCTTGCGCATACGGGCAGTCTGATCAGAGCCTTAGCTAGTCGCTTGAAAATTCTGTGACTGATAAGCTACTGACTGAAAAGCGTTAGGTGTTTCTAAGCTTAAAGGAGGCTGCATAGGCTAGTCTGAGCCTACACTTGTCAAAATGCCACATTGTTTGAAATCACATGCTGCCGCTCATTTATCTTTTTCTCCACTTACTGCTTCCATAAGCAGAGGTCTGTGTAGAATTTCCATATCTCATCTGTGTGGCCTGCTAAACCATCCACTTGACTACAAATCATTATTATTTTTACTTTTAATAGCAATTTACATGAAAAAATAAGTTCAAATACAGCCAAACCTGTCTTAAGCTGTCACTCAAAAATAGACAAAACAAAGATCTTAAAGACAAATGTTAGCTTAATGAAGGTCGAAAGTATTGCAGAATGCTCTCTTGGAGCATTCTGCAATTCTTTTGACCTGTATTAAGCAATAATCAGTCTTGAAAACCAATTTTTGGTCTTCTTTTTTAGTGGTCGCTTAAGACCGGTTTTGCTGTATAAAAATGGAAAAAGTGGGTATAGTAAAACCTGTCTTAAGCCGCCACTCAAAAAGAGACAAAACAAAGATCTTTAAGACAAATGTTAGCTAAATGAAGGTCAAAAGTATTGCAGAATGCTCTCTTGGAGCATTCTGCAATACTTTTGACCTGCATTAAGTAATAATCCGTCTTGAAAACCAATTTTTGGTCTTCTTTTTGAGTGTCCGCTTAAGACAGGTTTTAATCTATCTAAATGGAAATAGTAGGCCAAACATTTTCATATGGTTTAGCAACATCTAAAGTGCTTATGACATCGCAAAAATGTCTCAAAACGTAAGATGAGTATGACCAGGAAATGCCACAATCACAGACAAACCCACGGCACTATGAGGCTGAGACACAGAACACTAACAGACACACAACAGCAAGTACACAATGTAAGTATCCAGCTTTCCCACGGCCACCAATCCATCTCCTTCATTGCCTATACCAGTTGGATAAAACTTTCTGTTTCTTAACTTTGACAGCAAAATTTAGAAATTGGGCAATGCTATTTGATAAGACACTCACTGAACTTTTTGACATTGACATCGGTTTTTAAAGGATTTTATACTTGACAGATTAAAATGGTTTGTAGTGAATGAAAATGGCATTTTTTCAACTTCAACACCGATTCTAGCATCAGTTTATGTGTCAGGGCACACTATTTCAAGTATGTCAAAGGCACACAACAAGGCCATCGAATAGCATTTTCAGATTTTTAAATTTTTGTATTTGTTAGAAAAAATAACTATTTTGCTGAAATTTTAGTCCCTCTTATTCATAGGAAACAGGTCCCTCTTCTTCATAACACAGTATTGATTTTATGCGATGAAGGAGATGGATTGGTGGCCGTGTTTCCCTTCCTCAGTGAGATAATTTCAAATCTAGAAAGAACACTGAGTACTGCATTACACACAACAAAACCAACAATGCAATATGTCATTAATGCTGTTTGGTGCCACAACTTTTTTGTTGCCAGAAACGGATTTTACAGGCTCCAGTAAAAATAGAACTAATCCTTGAAATGTTATCTTGGATCTTACGGTAAATGTTCTAAAAATTTTGAACCACTTTTTCTTCTCGTAAAATGTTGGTTATCAGGGCTGGAATCATGAAAATTCTTGTCAGAATAGCAAACAGGGAAGACCCTGATCAGACTGTGGTCTGCACTGTTTGTCTAGGCCTTTTGCATTGGAAGGCAACTAGTGTTCGACATTTTTGAACATTTACCATACTAAATATGTACCAGAACTAGAAAACACAGGGTTTATCTTTTCTGACCTATTTGCATTTATTTCCAGTCATATTTATACAGTGCAGTCGCTTTATAATGCTAATTTGGGTCCATGTGAATGGACCCTGTTATAAGTGAATTATTGTTTGTGGCCGTGTTCCATGGCTCTACCAGTACTGGTCTGGTGGGTTTATGGTTTTGGTGTTCTATGTCCAGGAGCTCCCGAAGGCTCAACCGCCAGTGGTTCTGGTTTTTAAAGCGTCTAGAAGACAGGGCAACGGTTTAAAGTCTCATCCGACAGACTGGGAGAAGCTGGGAATCGAACCTGCGACCCAAGTTTACAAGACATTGGTTTGTCCCCTACAAAACAGCGGCTTCTCTGTTATAAGTGAAAAGTGCTATAAAGTGACAATTTTACAAAGGAATTATAGGAGCATGTTCATTTTCCTATAAATCTTTTATAAAATTGTATGGTTAAACAATTTTGGAACCACAACATGACCATTTTATATCCAAACCCATGTTATAATGATGTGTGTTATAAAGGGACTGCACTGTTTTATATTAATTTATATGTTTTTTTGTAATCATGTTTTTTTCTGTTTTTGTTTCTTGCATCATTATTTTACAGCCCACTCAACACATTAAGGTCATGTTAGACCAAGTCAATTATCCTATTACACTGTTCCTGAGCAAGCTTATGTTAACCTGGCTGGTTTTAAGTGTACATACTCCATATGGGCCTCATTGCGAGAAAACTGTCTTCGGGGGTTCACAAACAACACAGGCGCAGACCAGGCTGCGCAGTCTGACCAGCGCCTTTGTTATTCGCTTTTTGGAAAGTACCATATTTAAACTTGCTACAGGTGAAATTTAAATTTTCTAGCTAGTCTCTGTAGCTGAGGAGATCGGTTTGAAACTCGCTTTGACGGAAACCCCGAAGACAGGTTTTCTCGCGACGAGGCCCATATATAAGAAAGCAAATAAATCTTTTTTATGAGAAACCTCTGCTCTGATTTGGAAATAATTTAGCACTAATTGACATTTGGGGACCCTCTATCAAGATTGTCAAAATTATGCCATTCTTATAAAAAATAATGGCGCCAAGGCTAAAAACCTTTTTTCTTCAGCTGATCACATTAGCTAACAGTTTGGACCCAGATCAAACAATTAATGCAAACCATTTGACACTTTGATAGTGTTCCTGAAAGATTTTTTTTAAAAAATTGATTTTGAAAAAAGTCAGTGGACAACAATAAAATTATGAAAAATTACCTAGCATGCAGAGTTCAAATAGTTTCATATAATTGTTTCCTTATGTTGTTCTCTACCAAAATTTCTCAAACCATTCTCTTCTATTGAATTGACACTAAAAGAGACTCGGGTTAGAGATCCAGACCATCATGGCCTTCTTGTTTATCTTTAGGACTTTCATGCATGTGGATACAATCAGGCTTCGAGGTTATAAAACTTTTTCATGCTCAACTCAGCTGAGCACAAAATTTATCCTGCTCATAAATGTTGAAATGCCAACAATTGTTGGCATTTTAACATTTATTAGCATAATAAATACACCATCTGAGAGGCTTAAAGCAAGAAACTTCTTTATTCGTCAGTATTTGAGCTTTGATGAGCATTTGAAATTTCGTGCTCAGTTGAGTTGAGCATGAAATTGTTTTATAACCTCAGGGCCAGATGTTGTCCATTTATTAAACTATACTCATGTGAATGCAGGCCTCTAGATAGGAGTATGTAGTTGAATTTTTTTTTCTTATTTCTCAACCAAAACATATGTTGTGGGTAATCAAAAGAACACTCTCAATGAGATGTTGTGGTACTCAAAATAACGGTCTCAATGAGATGGTTCTTTGGAGCACCCAGAACAAATGTTTGAATTGATTGGTAAGAAAATGATATCAATTTTACGCTAAAAAATGCTGATCCGGACTGATGTGAATGTGCTAACAGGCTCTTTTGGTTTTACCATTATTTTTGCTCAAGTTTGTGGCATGCTTTAGGTGTTCTTTTTTGTTATCTATGTCATTAACAAAAACTTCCATTTTTGATGTCTAACAAAATAGTAACTATTGTTATTTCATTTTACTGCTGTGAATATATATCTGAATTATTCCGTTAGCAATGTAACTTGAGATAAAACTTTTATCTTGTTCTAAATTACTGGTATACTGGTTGTAATTTACTGGTCGACTATCCCATCTCCCCTTAAGACTCGTCCTGCTGAAACTTTGAATTTTAGCCATTCTTTGAGCATTAATGTTGAATAATTTTTCACCTGCCAGCGTCGACTTTTGTTGTCTGCTGCTGATGTTTACAATCAGTTTGGACCCAGGTCAGGCCCGACAAAATGTCGGGTCTGGTCTGGATCCAAACTGATTGAAACTCTCATAGTGAACCTGAAAGAATTTTTTGAAAAAGTTCATTTTGAATAAAGTCAGCAGACAACAAAAAAAATCATGAAAAATTACCAAACGTGCAAAGAGATAATGCTTACTGAGATCAACAACAGCACTTAATGAATATTCTGAGTTATTAACTAACTACACTGTATGGATTGCTGTTTTAATCAAGGTCAGTCAATATTGCTTTAAGGTCATCAGTATTTGTCTTAGGTCTGCTGTATTAAACTGATGTCGACTAATGTGACACAGACTTATTTGCCTTCAAAGTGCTATGATATTAAGAATTTAATAAATAAAAATGTCTTTAATCAAGTGTAACTGGGGTATTGGCCCAGTTACAGGGCCAATACCCCAGTTACAGGGCCAATACAAAGTTACAGGGCCAATACGAAATCACTTGATTGATAACGTAATATTATAGAAGGATTTTGTTAGAAAAAGTGGATAGAAACCGATCTGTTAAAATGATATTAGTTGATGTCTGTTAGTGATATTGGTTTTGTTTTGTATTATAACTTGAAATATTTAACATAATTTGAAAAAAAGGAGAAAATCTTTTTAAAGAAGATACTTTGACTTTTGTTGAAATATAAGGAGTAAGCATTTTTTGACTGGTGATGTTTTCCATCTAGTTGGATACAGTGAAGTTTGATGTTTCATTATACATTTTAACTATTTGCATCATGCGCAGATCCAGGAATTTTCACCCCAGGGGGTGTCCATATCCAACTGTCATAAAAAAGCTCTGACAACATTTTATTTTAATTTTTTAGTCCTCAACTTATTTTACAGAAGTACAATGGTTTATTTCAAAGAAAACTAAAATTTTCCAAGGTTCCAGGGGGCTCCAACTTTTTCCAGGTGTGTGTGTGGGGGTCCAATTGCTTATTCCCTATAGAAACCCATAAAATTTGTGATTTTCCAGGGGGGCCCAGACCCCCCCCCCCCGCCCCCGCCCCTCTGGATACTCGCATGTGCATACTGGGTAATTTTGCATGATTTTTGTTGCTTTTTTTTTGGTGTGTGTTTTTTAAACTCCAAAATTAACATTTTCCGATAATTTTTTTCTCGGAATACTGCCAGTATCAAACAGTTTAGACCCAGATCAGACACAACATTTAGTCTGGCCTGCTCTGGATCCAAATTGTTTGCAAAGGTTATCAGCGGACAACACTCAGTAAGCAATGAGTGAAGAGATCACATAATGCAGCTTTTCATCTTGGTCTACACTGTTTGGTAAGATAACAAAAAAAATCATCAGAAATAAGGGTACACGATAATTTTGAATTTCCAACCTGGAACCCCTTATGTTATATAATAGACAGTACAAACTTTATTGTATCAAACTAGATGGAAGTATCCATCTGTCATGAAAGGGCTATTAATGGTAAAATAGGGTATGAATTGTTGATCAATATAAATGCTATCATGATAAAGAATTAAAACTGTTTTTAGTAAATACTGACAAAAGATATTTTTAGAACAAAATGACAATTAAGTCAATTTCGAGCATTGCTCGAAATTAACTTTATTGTGTCATTTTGTTCTTTGCTCAAAATGCTTGAAAAGAATTGTATTCACAGTGTATTTATTAACCAAGAAGCCATTTAATGGAGCATCTCATCTGGATCTACACTGATTATTCATTGTAGAGAAAGAAATAAAGCTAGTTTTAGTACAAAATGACTAAAGTTGATTTTGAGATTTGCTTGAATTTCATAAACTTGTTTCATTATGTTCATTTGCAATAGCAAAAGACAACACAGAAATGATGTATCTCATCAGGATCTACACTGTATATAAGAGTTTGGACACAACAGCAAACTGGTAAACAACATTTAGTAACTTCTAGATGCTTATAAATAAGTTTTATATAAATCTGGTGTTAGCATGTTTGATATGAGGTGATAGTGTGTAAGATTGTGTTTTTGTAAAACAGTTTTAATCTTGATTTTATTGCTTTTAAAGTGGACGGTATTTCAATGGGGAATGTAAGGGTGTAATTGATGTGTTTATGACTTTATATTTATAAGCCAAAATATTATTTTGCATTTGGTGGCAAACTGAAAAACAGTCTGATTTTAGTACTTAATGACACAAGAAAATCAATTTCGAGCTTTGCTCTAAATTGATTTTCCTGTGTCATTAAGTAAGCAGTTTCTTGTGTCATTAAGTAAGCAGTGCTCTAAATTGATTTTCTTGTGTCATTAGGTAAGCAGTTTCATGTGTCATTAACCCTTAATAGGCCGATTGCAACAAAAGTCGTCTGCTTTTCTCGTCTGCTGAAATATTTAAGAATCCTCTATGGCAAACAGTGTGGACCCAGATCAGACTGCTCCTAAAAAGCAGTATGTTCTGGGTCCAAGCTGTTTGCTTCAATACTTAATTTGTCAGTAATGCTAGGCAATTATTTGCAGCAAACCACTTCAGCAGACGACATTTTCAGATGCATTTTTTGTTGGCGCTTTAAGGGTTAAGTATTCAACGCTCAAAATTGATTTTCTTGTGTCATTAAGTAAACAGTATCTTGTGTCATTAAGTAAGCAGTACAGAAATGATTTTCATTCCTGTGTCATTTTGTACAATAGCAGAACTCAAAATGCTTTGAAAGGCTGGTATTAAAATCATAATATATTTGTTAACAATATCAAAGTAATGAAGTATCCCATCAGGATCTGCCTTAACCCTTAAAGCACCAATAAAAATGCATCTGAAAAATTATGTCTGCTGAAGTCGTCTGCTGCAAATAATTGTCTAACATTACAGAAGAAATCAAGTATAGAAGCAAACAGGGTGGACCCAGATCAAACTGCTCCTATAGGAGCAGTTTGGTCTAGATCCACACTGTTTGTCATAGAAGCTTCTTAAACATTCCAGCAGACGAGATAAGAAGACGACTTTTGTTGCGATTGGCGCTTTAAGGGTTAAATAACATAAATGTCAGATATTGGCCTCATTCTGATAAACCAATCATAGAGAAGCTAGAATCATGCAAATTCAGATAAAGCATGCAAATTGTATTCTACAGGTAATGAATAACAAAGCTGCAGAACAGACTGAGCAAGTGCACCATCTGATCTACGTCTTTGTTGTTCACATACATCTAGTGATGTAACCCATTATAAATTTCATTTTTGTGTGTTTCATGGCGAAGGTGATATAAGAATGCTCTCCACATTGATTTATGTTGTATATCTGATAATAATGTCAAAATTGTGGAGAAGTTTTACTCCAATGTCTAAAAAATATACTATTTACTAAAAATCATGGTGAAAAATTTTTACATTTAAAGTTTTACTCTTTTCTTTTTTGTATGTTCTATAGAAAATTGATGGTTTGATAACAAAATATTTCCATATTTTTTGTGGGTTTCAGGTCATGTAAGAGGCATTATTGTAGTCAGATAATTGTAGTTCATGTTCATGCAAATGTTTTTCTCTAAAGTTCACCCAGCATGTCACAATATTGCAAATGGTATCAAACCAGGAAATAACTCTAAAAAGACTGATAAGCATGCTGCCGATTGCTCAAAGCTGTATGTTGGGCGTAAAATAATCTATGTGAGATGTATAAATTGTTCATACAACAATGTGGCCAAAGGTATCCCTCTCCTTGGTAAAAAAGCAATTTTTGTTTATACAGGAAAAATTTCATGCAAGCAAGAGCTTTTGAAAGATATATCCCCTTAAGACTCAGACCAAACTTTTAGACCTCTAGCCCCACTGGAACGTCAACATGGCTTTTAGAGGAGTTTTTTTCACATATGTAATAAGTACCAAAGTTCATGAGCTGGCCCATTAATGTACTCAAAAGTATAGACTTAGGACTGTCTTAGAATCACTGCCAATTTCATTTTGATATTTTAATTTAGGTTAGAAATAAGCAGTTGCCCCCTTGCCCCTCACAGGTCAAATTTGCTGGGGGGGGGGAAGCTGATCTTCCTGGATGGTTTCCCCGATGATAACATGAAATTCTTTAACAAGGTTTTGATCTCTTTATTTTTTAATGTTAATCAAATTCAAACAGATATCATGATAAAAAATCTTTCCTGGATGTTATAAAGATAAAGGTGATAGCAATTAAAGCAAGGTAGCTGAATAGCATAATATGATTTTCTGAAACACTGTTATGTTTTTGACTGCTTTCTGCACTATGAAAAGGTTCTTTTTCTATGCTGCGACTTAATCTGATTTAAAATTTCCACGGCAATTTTTTTAATCTTATCACAAAATATGGACTGCCTTCAAGAAAACCAGAATTCCGCCAAAGATTCTCTTGCAAACGTCAAAAATGGGAGAACAGGAATTTTTGACATCATTATTTCAGCAATTGATCTGTGCGCATATGCGCAGTCTGACCAGAGCCTTTGCTAGTCGCTTGAATATTCTATGAGTGTTAAGCTACTGACTGAATCTCATTTGGAGTTTCCAAGCTTAAAAGGAGGCTGCACAGATGCGTCTTAGTCTACAATTGTCAAAATGTCACATTGTTGGAAATCTCATTAGAAAATTCTACATGTTGCCCCACAAAACTATATAATAAACTATCCCATTCTTTATTGTATCAATATCAATGGGGAAATCCTTTAGTAGAAAAAGGGGGTTAAATGAGATTTCACTGATCTGTCTTGACTTGTTCTTGCTTTAGTGCATTTTAGCAGTACCAGCTACTGTTGTTTTGTTATTATTAAAAAATATTGTTAAATATGTGCTGATAAATCATGTAATACAGTCTCTGTCTTTGTTATTATTTTTATCCCACAACCGACAAGGTTTGTGGGATATAGCAATCAGCCTGGTGTCCGTCCGTCTGCCTGTCCATCCGTCTATCTGTAGAAAAAAAGCTTGTGCACTTTTAATACCTTTTGAGATATTTTGATAACATGTGGTAGGCATGTATATCAAGTGATGCAAAAATGGTTGCTCTCTCTTGCTGGCCTTTTGAGTTATCTCCTTTGAATGAACTGTATAGGGAAAAGCTTGTGTGCACAATAACTCTTTTACCCTTTGAGATAGTTTGATGATAATTGATATACATATTCATCAGTCACCTCTCATGTGAACTGCATTGCCGCACGTTGCCTGATAAACGTTGTCTATCTCACGGTATATATATGCCTTTATCAGGTCATGATGATGTTGCACTTTTTGAATGATGTCGTTTATGACACTGAATCAACACAAAAATCGAAAATTACGTCATAATCGCTAGTTTGAAGAGAAAAACAATAGGTAAACTGATAAAAAGAATACCTGATATTAAGTAACCAGCTTCGAGAACGCATGTTGAATTAATCGCTCGGCAAGCCTCGCGATGTCAACAAGCGTTCTCAAAGCCTTGCCTGGTAAATTTGATATCAAAAGACACTCACCTAGTATCATGGACGTATTCAAGTATACATCCGTGCTAGTATGTCAAGACGGTGTGTCACGTTCAAGAATGGTTGCTCCCCCTTGCTACCCTTTTTGAGTTGTCTCCCTTGAATGAAGTTTAAAGGGGAAAGCTTGTGCGCTCAATAATCATACCCTTGGAGGTATTTTGATGATAT
This sequence comes from Loripinus fragilis, assembly GCA_964019695.1. Lineage (NCBI taxonomy): Eukaryota > Metazoa > Mollusca > Bivalvia > Lucinida > Lucinidae > Loripinus > Loripinus fragilis. Next base: position 5,890,682 of record OZ026525.1, read on the forward strand.
TTTGTATAGTTTACATATATATCAGGTCAGACGATGTGTCGCGTGCAAGTATGGTTGCTCTCCCTTGCTACCCTTTTGAGTTATCACCCTTGAATGAATTTTATAGGGGAAAGCTTGTGCGCTCAATAATGTATACATTTTGAGATATTTTGATGGTAATTGATTTACATATATATAAGGTCAAGATGGTGTGTCACGTGCAAGAATGGCTGTCCATTGAGTTATCTCCCCTGAACAAACTTGACAGGGGAAACCTTGTGCACTCAATTACTCTTGAACCCTTTGAGATATATTGATGATAATTCGTAGGCATAAATATCAGATCTAGATGATGTGCATGCATGGTTGCTCTCCCTTTCTGTTTTAATTATCTCCCTTGCAAGAACTTAAAGTGGAAACCTTGCGTGCTTCATAACTCTTACACACTTTGAGATATTGTGATGATTCATGACGGGCATATACACTGAACCGAAGTTATAAGTAGCCACCATACAATTTTTGCTCCTGTCAGAAAGTAAAAATCGCTCTCACAAAATTTAAATTATATAAGAAAGTCCAAGGTTTTGTTGAGACTCTGCAAAATTATGTCATTTCAAAATGTCTGGTAGACCTTGCACAGACGCGGTCCGGGTAAAGGTACCATCATTTCAAAAAGTCACACTTTTTAGTGTGATATAAACTATTCATCAGATACGTTATCCATTTATATTTTAATAAGTTTGAAGATGTTTATAACAGCTGTGATATAAGATGAAAAGAATCAAAGGTTTTTTTGACAATAGACTCCTTTCACATTGTTATCTCCCTTAGCAATCGCTCTTCAATTGAAAAATCGATAAAGCTGTTTTTGAAAATGAAGGGGCAGATTGCTTATTAGTTACATTGCAAAACACATAGCGATGCTTTATAAGTCGATTGTTTTGGCCTTTCGCCGCTAGAATGAGATATCTTATTCTAGAAATAAAATAAAGGAGTTCTAGCGATAAGGCGTATATTTTCCCTAGTTGACATGATTACAAAACCTAAATTTTGAAATTGCCCTAATGTTTTTAAAATTGGTCTGTTCCGGTAGTAAAATTTACATAGAAAGCATCAAAATAGGTTTCAAAGCGATTCATCATTTACAAAACCGTTAAAACTTGCGCCTTCTACTCCCACCCCTCATTTTACGTCTTTAGACTGGGTGCCGTTTAGACGAGAGTTTTAGTAAATCCTTTGCAGGTTTTCAAAAAGTAAAAGTGCTAAAATATTAAGGATATAAGTACCCTTCATTTTCGAAACTTTGCGTTTTTTCTTCTGCGCATGCGTGCGAAATATACTTAAAATTGTGACGTTTGTCATTGAAAAGATGAAACTGGCGTCTTTCAGTTTGTTTTTAGATGCTTTGCCCCCCTAGACCCAAGATGCCCTTTGGACAATTAAATGTCGCTATACAAATACATAACATATGTAAAGGGCGTCTTGGGTCTAGGGGGGCAAAGGGGTTGTATAAGCGAAAGAAGAACTCAAATATCTGACAAAAAATAGACCACTTTGCAAGATGGTCGTTTTTATTGTACATCAACTGTATAAATAGTTTTACTGTACATAGCGTGATAGGACGATTGGTTCCCTTGTTTAACGGTCTAGTTCCCATATATGTTACTGAATAACAAGTACAGTTGATGATCGAAATTAATTCCCATTCAATAAGAAGTAGAGTTATTACATGCACTAAGGAAATCCCGTTTTAAATATACAAATTCGGGGGCAATGGTGCATCGACGGCCCGTCTATATATATTTGTTTAATGTGCCTAGTTTCTCCAGTCTTCATTTCAACAAAATAAAACGAACGTCTCGTTTAGGGAGATTGCTCGCCTCTTAATGCTTTAATATACATTCAATAAGTCTTCAGTAAATTTTTCACATTAATAAGTGTAAAATTAGTTTGATAGCGAACTTAAATCGGCTTCTTCAGAGTCTTCAGGCACGAAATCGCTTCTTCTTCGGGCACGAAGTCGCAAAAAACTATTTGAAACACATGCCAACTAATAAGGCAAACTTATCTTTTTTACACGCGAGCATCGTCAACTCAGAAGAGCCTCGGCCGCAAATGCACAATCTCACCAGGGCATTTGCTACTCGCACACACATCGGATACATTGTTGTGTCCAAGCGCACATAAAGGCAGTGCATGCAGATGGAGGCTCAGACAAAAAATAGATCCCACCAGATAAGCATTAAGTAGCACATGCATGTTACCAAATAGACGTGCGTGTAGTTGCATATAATGACTAAGCATATGCGATAAATGTCGCCATCGAACTACAAGTCATAGACCCATTCAGCGACCTATATAAGACCTTATATAGGTCAATGACCCATTAAATTACATCATTTCTACACAACGTCGGCTTATGCGCAGGCTCGCGAGAATCATCGCTTCTGGGCATTGGATTAAAGGACCGGATGCACAGTAGTAGATATTAAAATGGGCCCCGACGCGAGAAAACCTGACTTTGGTGCGTGCGAACAACAAAGGCGCAGGCCTGTATTCCTATCCACGCAGTCTGATCAGCGCCTTTATCGTTCGCTTATTTGAAAGTTCAATGTCTAAACGTGCCTCATGCAAATTTCATTTTAACTGTTTCTGTAGCTGAACAGACTGGTTTGAGTCTTACTCAGAAACCCACAAGACAGGTTTCTTCTTCTTCTGATCTGTATAAGCCTCCTCTTAACTAGGAGCACCCCTGGTAACAGGGTAAGATTGTCTGTTGTTTTGGGCTGTAACTTTTTTAAGTAGAGATATGTTCCCCCAGATTAAGCGGCACCTCCCGGGAAGCCATCTTCAAGATTACGAAGGATAGATAATCTTTTATTATATAGTTTAAAACACAGGTTTCTGGAATGCTTCTCAATTTGAAGTAAAATGCCACTGTTGTCAAACCGAGATGGCCTTAGTGTATCTTACCACTTATTTAAACCAGAAGACCATGTTTAGAGCACTCCATTTCTCTTCTACGGTAACATGAAGACAGCCACGGTCAACAACTTAATCAAAGGATTTTTAGCTTAACCATGCAGTTTGCATACACACTTTGCATTGCTCTGTACGCTTTATTATCTGCGGCACAGTAGTGCAATTTTCAGGGGTCCTTTATTATGTATTGGCGTCACTGTTCTGCTTAAAAATTAAAAGAAATCTTTAACAAATGCCATTTAAATGACCTTTAAAGTTTCACATTAAAAGCGGAAGTGGATACCAAATTAGTAAAAAATATCATCAGAAAATGGGCTCATCAAGTTGCATGGTGTTTTGTCAAACATATTAACGTAAAATAAAAGACATACAATGATTTTAGTATGTGCAGCTGATGATTTCCAAAAATTTCGGAAAATTCGGAAAATTATAAATTTTTAAAAATTCATAAAAATCTGTCATAAGCAAAATGTCAAGTGTTTGATGTTTTTGAAGTCGACAAGGCAGGTTTGCAATCACCTTTACTTAAAGCAGCATACTCTGTAACTATGAACATTTTTCGAAAAAAAATATTTTCTTTTTAAATCATTTGCAAAAGTAGAATAAAGTTATGTTGTCACAATAAATCTAATTTCTACAGCTGGAAACTGCATGAAAAAGTTAATTATCTTATAAAAACAGGTGTATTTTCTCTTGTTTGTAATTATTAGCGTCCCTCCAATAATTCCAGACAGGAAAAAGGTAAAATGTATACCTGAATTTTAGTATTTTTACTGTGTTCTTGAAAACTAGAAACACTATTTTTAAAATGAAAATATCAAAAAGTACAGATTATGCAGCTTTAAATTTGATAAAAACTGCACTCAAAAAGCTTATTTTCTTCAAAAATTTGATTTTTGCATTTTTGAACCAAAAAATCGTGAAGTGATAGAAAACTCTTCCAAAACACCGCTTAACTTTAGTTCATTACAATACACATACTTGGGCAAAAATTCATTTCAATATCACTAGGGCTTAGCCAGAAAAAAAGAAATTGAAAAGTGGCTACTTAGAACTTCGGTTCAGTGTATATAATGGCAATATAATGCTGTGCTATGTGCAGTAATAGTTACTCTCCTTTGCTACATGTTTGAATTATCTCCCTTGCATGAACTTTAAAGGGAAAACTAGTGTGTTCCATAACTCTTATACACTCTGAGATTTATGTTTATTTGATAGCCAAACATATCAGATCAAGGCAGTGTGTTGCATGCAGCCATGGATGCTCTCCCTTGATTCCTGTTTAAATTATCTCCCTTGAATGATTCAAGAGCGCATTCTGCAATACTTTCGACCTTCTTTAAGCTACCATTTATCTTTAAGACCTTTGTTTTGTCTTTTTTGATTGGCCATTTAAGACAGGTTTTACTGTATATCAGAATTCCATCAGCCATAACATATCCAGCTGCTAGAATAGTCTTTGGCGGGGTGGCAGGGTGCTTCCATTGTTTAGACTGTTGTTTGGCCTCTGTGGTGAAATGATGGACACACATTTCATCCATATTCTCAAGCCTCTGAAGAAAGTTAGCAAGATCTGCCTCTAAAAGGTTCAAATTTGCACACGACATAGTCCGCCTGGTGTGATTCTGATCAACTGCCAGAAATCTTGTTACACAACGGGCTGAGCTTTTTCTCTTTGGAAGATTTTTCGTAAGAATGGAGTAGTACTCTTTCTTGTGAAATCCCAACTGTACTGGCATATGGCGTAAATATATCCATACCGACATGGTAGCAACAGTAGAGAATGATGCCCCCATATGCTATATTGAAGAGGTAGGTAGAGGAATTTAAGCGTAACAGGAGGCAGAACCTGGAGGATTTCGCCTGTCATGGAAGGCCTGTAACTTGCAATTCCAGGCCTCGAGGTCACAAAACTTGAGTACAGCCTCAGACTCAAAATAAAGCGCAATGATTGGCTGCTTGCAAGCAGCCAATCATTGCGCTTTATTTTGAGTCTGTTTTATAACCTCGAGGCCAGAAAGGATCAATAAAGTTCGTGGCATTGTTATGGCTGACAGACAAGTTTCAGAGAGATAATTGAGCCGTGACATGAGATTTCAAACAATGTGGCATTTTGACATGTGTAGACTCAGACTAGCCTGTGCAGCCTCCTTTTAAGTTTAGAAATTCCAAATGATGTTCAGTCAGTAGCTTATCACTCAGAATATTCAAGCGACTAGCAAAGGCTCTGGTCAGACTGCGCGTATGCGCAGGCTGATCTGAGGCTTTGTTGTTTGCACATACCACAGTGTTGGAAATCTCATGTCATGGCCTTTCTAATGCAAATAGTGAATCACTGCTCTTTCAGCGAGTTTTTTTTTTCCATTTTGCAAAAGGTACTTGCTACCTCTTATACATAACCCATTTAAGCCGAATGGAATTTCCCACTGTTATCAATTAGATCATCCCACTTCCGTGTAAAGGGTTGTCGGGTGATATTTTACTTTTTTATTCAAATTTCAATAGAACATTCTATAAGAAACAATGGAGACTCTGACTAGACGGCGCGTTCTGCGGCGTCTGATCTGGGTCCGCACTGTTTGCCTATGTCCCACAAAAAAGACGCTAGGCTTACATGGGATAAACTAACCAAATGATTAAGACATAAGGAATAGCAGGGCTGAAAATGACATCGCTTCTTAACTACTTCAATACAAGGCTCAGCCCTCATATGTCGTGTTCTTTAAAATAGGGAATAGCAGGGTTGAAAATGACATCGCTTCTTAACTCCTTCAATACAAGGCTCATCGCTCGTATGTCGTGTTCTTTAGATAATATCTGGAGGTCAGAAATATGGGCTACCATCAGTGCGTACATATGTACCGGTTCTACCTTTAACCGGACATTGACTATGGCAGATACTTGTAGTCCGTACAACGATCGCCCTGTCCTTGAAATGTTTGGCTCGTGGATTCATAAAAGGGCCAATCACAATAAATGTATTCTGTTTTGTCGTCTGTTGAAATGATCTTTACTTATATTAGCAAAGACTTGATCAGACGACATTGCCTGATGCAGTTTTGAAGGCGCTTTAAGGGTTAATTATTTACGCAAAGTGCTGTTTAGATAAAACATGCATGTGATTTTATCAGTAATATTATATCAATCCACTTGAAATTAAAAACAACTTTATATGTAGTGTTTTCACAGACACTTAAATCTAATAATGGAGTTGGTGTCGTACCTCTTCGGTATTTTAACTGACACTTCTGTGATTCTTGGAATTCTTATATTTTGTCTGTTCCGCTTATACGCTGCCAGACGTTCTGATTTACCACCAGGACCTTTATTTCGCCTGCCAATTGCGGGTAATATGTACGCAGTCGAGCCTGATATGAGAAAATTTCTTCGGAAATACAGGAAAAAGTATGGCGATATCTACAGCCTGTATTTAGGGACCAAACTTGTGATTGTCATTGCCGGGTATGAAAAGATTAAAGAGGCCTTTGTGAAGAATGGAAAATTTTTCGACGACCGACCTCATGATACAATAATCGAACAATTTGTTAAAGGCAGAGGTAAGCTTGATCAACCCATATATGCCGAATTGAATTTCCCATACTATTCACATAGACCAGTCTTTGTCTGTTTTAAGTAATGCTGGGTGGTACTTTTCATCTTAAATAAAATTATAATAGAACGTTCTGTAAGCAAACGATAAGACGCCGCGTTGTGCGGCGTCTGATCTGGTTCTGCACTGTTTGCCAATGTCCCACAAAAAGGACGCCGGACTTATATGCGTAACCCATTTATATACTTTAAACCAAAAGCTTCAGTACTGAATAGATCTATACTCATTTTGAGTTTTAGCAAATTAAATATTGCAAATAGTTCCAAGCACTTGCACTAACATAATTTGTTTGAAAAAACGAGCTACGCTTTCGAGTTACCTGTGCTTCATTCAAAACAAAAATCAGCATTTTCTCACAAAATCTACGGTAAATTGAGGATTGGAGCTTGCTATTTCTGTTCTGTCGGGCCTGATCTGGGTCCAAACTTTTTGAAAGGATCAGAAGCAGAAGTCTTAATTCGCCGTTGGCAGGCATTGTCCTAAACATTTCAATATGTTTGTCCTGAAAAAAGGTGTCTGCTTATTACATCTGCAGCATATATTCAAGTTCACTTCATGGAAGCAAATGATTTGAGCCCTGACCAGACTGCTCCCAGGGAGCTGTCTGGTCTAGGTCTATATAGACTACCTATATAGTCTACCTAAGAACATAAGCAGATGAGCAGAAGAAGGCGTCATGACCCAGGCTAGAGCCGATGAACTAATAGGTATGCAAAATATTTGTTGCAACTCTGTTCCAATCTCGCCGAATAGATATGCTATCTTTAAAGTTCAATGATAAATAATATACAGTAGTTATGCAAAAACTTTGTTCCATTCTCGCCGAATAGATATGTACTGATAAATAATCTACAGTAGTAATGCAAAAACTGTGTTCCAATCTTGCCGAATAGATATGCGATCTTTCAGTTCACTGATAACAAGAAAAACTATAACATGTGTTACATGTTATAAACGGCGTTGTTGAAAGGTTCTTATGAGTAATAAATGATGAAGGATAATAATGAAGTTTTTTCTCGCAATGAGATATACATTAAAGCGGCTTTGAAATGAGTCATTAAATGCTTGACGTTTCGCTAATACATAAACTATTCAATCAGACGGTGTGATGGGGAAGCAAGCTTTTGTGAAAGCTTATGTTTGTTTTCAAACCACAGCGTTACCGAGACCCTTCGATTATGAATACAAAAATATAAGACTTCTTCCTTAATATAACTGTAAGTGGGCCGATCAAATATTAGATAGACATTTAATTGTTCAAAATATTATCCATTTTGGTCACTTGCTATACCACCGCAACTTTTCTTTACAAACACGGGTAGCTCTAACAAAGAAACAGACAGTCAGTGTTGAAAAACTTGTCCCTAAGAGATAATCAGCCCGAGACCAAAATCGTCATTAATTTTTTCTATTGTGGTTTTAACGATGTTAAGGGAATGTCAATATATTAAGCCTACAGAAACGTTTGAGATATCAATCTTATTTGGAACTTATCGCATCTTCAAGCAGAGAAGGCTCAGTCGAGTTTATGCCAATGCACAGCCCCGCTTTCGCTGCTTGCAGTAAACTATAGAAAGAAAATCTTGAAATTAGGTACCTGTCGCAATTTAAAGCAACGAAGGCTCAGTCGAGTTTATGCCAATGCACATGCAGTCTCGCCTGTGATTTCGCTGCTCGCATCAGATGAGAAAAATATGGAAATTTGCTATTTTTCGAATTTTAAAGCTAAGTCGAATTTACGAAAATGCACAGACTCGCCTGAGCCTTCGCTGATCGCTGAAATGAGAAATGATATAGAAATTCGCTATATCTCGATTTTTGAAGCTCAGTTGAATTTGCGACAAGAGTAGCGTCTCAGTGGTGAGATGCAGCAGTATCAGGGTTTTTATACCCAGCATGTTTTTTTTTTTTTGTTTTTTTGTTTTTTTTTTTTTTTTTTTTTTTGGAATAAGTGAAATAAATATGCCAACGTGAATTGTTCGCATATTATTTTGCATGTTAATTTGGCCTATCATAATTAAATCTCGTTAGCTAATTAATTAATCATATACAATTATGGGCGTGATTAGTTTAATTCCCTAACACTCTCGTTAAAGGTGGGTTATCAAGTCATTGACAAACTCAACCGCTATAACGTATAGCTTTATTATCTGAATTCAAGTTAGGCCAATTCAAATATACTTTTTTATTTTCATACTCTTTGCCAGCTTTATATACTGACTTTTTCTTTATCATTTGTATCTTCTTGCAAAATGGACCATGATTTGCCATGATTTCGATTTGCTCATGCTGTTCATTCTGACGTAATATTGAGGTAAGTGTTTTTCAACAATTGTCGTCTGACAAATGTGAATTTATTTCAATTTGAAAACAAACACTTTTAGGTGGTAGCCAGATGTCTTAACAAATGGAAAAAACACAAAAGTTTTCAGAAAAAATCGTTTTATTACACTCCCACTCGCAGCGTTTCTTTGCTAACGCCAGTCTTAAATTTTCAAACATCAATAACAGACGGGTGACGTCCGCGTATGTCGCGACACTTTTGTCTTTTATGCAACTGATTGAGGAGTATCTGTCGGCAACTTTTTTTTATTATTCCTGATCCTTATGATATAAACGGCCAATTACGTCAAAAATCAATGACGTCATATAGACGTAATGAACGTTGCCAAAGGCCTAAAACTTCATGATTTGATTTTGTCTTTCCTTTTGCTTTCAAGAACAAACATCGGTTCGAAAACTTTTTTCTTTCATAATGGAAGGTATGGGTACTCTGTGACTTTTTGAATTTGAGTTGTCTCAGAATTATCGCGACGTCACGGCAATCATATGCCACAGCGTTTCGATTTTCTTATTGAATGCAAGCTGAGTGACTGGACTTGTCAATTTTATTTTTCACATAATGAAAATATCTAATTTTCGACATAAATTAGCATTTATCAAGTGGTGCGTTTTTAAAGTCCTTCAGTATAGATGACAAAACGAAATATATAATTGGCATCTAAAAAAATTTGTAGGCAAAAATTGAAATTCCCTTGACATCGTCAATGCCGCAATAGAAATATAAATGGCGATTTTGGTCCCTTGATTAATTTTCTCTTAGAATATTAGATCAATTCAAATATTTTTTTTATATATATATATTTTTATACCCTTTGGGATCTTTTAAAACAATAATATGAAAAAAAAATTGGAATTTTAAAAGGTTTCTGTAGCCAAATTTTGGAATATTCTCGACATCTTCAATACCGCGAAAACTGGTCCGGGGTGTAAAATACATGACAGGGTCCGGTATTAGTGCTAGTAGTTAACAAAAAATCAAAAAGTCATAAAGAATCTTAATAAGCATTTTAAGAAGGCTCTATAATGAACATATTATCCAATTTTTAGGTCGACATTTGCATTTTAAATACCATTTTGATGCTTGCAAACTTTGGTCCCGGAATTTGGTCCCGAGTCTCGGGCGTTGGTCCCATCTTTTATTCCTTCCCCTTGTTATCTTCAGTCTTTTATGAAAACCAATACTTGTCCGCGGGGAAAGAAGACTTCTCAAGTCGAAAGAATAATATCCCATGCATTTTCCTCCTTTAGATGGACAGAAATCCAACCCCAGCCATGAATTTGCGAATGATAGGAAAAAATCTACAAGCATGATCACGAATGTACAGTTCAATATATACGTCCCTGGCATTATGATCGTTTGACACAATTTGCTTCGAAAACAAACCTGAGGTCAAACCAATCGAATGACCTATTTTCCGCGTTTTGCCTTTAGCCTTTCTTAGATTATTTTCTTTGCTTATTCATATGTTCTGCTTGTATGCCCGTTGTCCATTCTGTTTGTTTGTTTAAGATTTTCTTGCTTCTATTTTCTAATAAAATGAAAAGTGCGTTTCTGTTTTATCATGGCACGAAATAATTTAACCTGGCACACTGCTAAATATAGAATGAATGACGTCACAATGATTTACAGAATAGTCCTTCATATACTTATTTAATATACTTATTTAAGAATTTCGTATCTATAGAAATGAATTTATCAATAAATTCGCCCCAAAAACCACTGAAAAGTTATTCTAAGTTAGACCATTAGACCAGCTGGCGAGGGTGAAAAATAGGTACAGTCCGTGGGTAGAACAGCTGTTGAACATCCGACATATACACTGAAAAGACACCCGATTTTAGACGTTTTAAATACTCTTTTAACAAGAGAAGTCTAAATTTGTTTTACTTTACCCTTGGAAAAGCGAAAAAAAAATTAATCAAAACGTTATTCATTGAACAATAACTTCGATCACACCCCTCTTCAGAAGAGTCCATTTCAAAACCAATTACAATTATAGGCTAAGTAACCACTGTTTCATAAATGAACTAATATTAGTTACTTATGCATTAATAAGTAACGCCGTAGAAAAATATACATTAGTTATGCAAAAACTTTGTTCCAATCTCGCTGAATAGATATGCGATCTTTCAAGTTCACTGATAAATAATCTACAGTAGTGATGCAAAAACTGTGTTCCAATCTCGCCGAATAGATATAAATAATCTACAGTAGTGATGCAAAAACTTTGTTCCAATCTCGCCGAATAGATATGCGATCTTTCAAGTTCACTGATAAATGATATACAGTAGTTATGCAAAAACTTTGTTCTAATCTCGCCGAATAGATATGCGATCTTTCAAGTTCACTGATACTGAATAATCTACAGTAGTGATGCAAAAACTGTGTTCCAATCTCGCGGAATAGATATGCGATCTTTCAAGTTCACTGATAAATAATCTACAGTAGTTATACAAAAACTTTGTTCCAATCTCGCTGAATAGATATGCGATCTTTCAAGTTCACTGATAAATAATCTACAGTAGTGATGCAAAAACTTTGTTCCAATCTCGGTCAATATATATGCAATCTTTACTTGACAGATCGCAATAATCCAGATAATGGATGCTAAATACAAGTATATACCCTAAACTGTCGTGTACCTGTAATAATGTAACTACTGTTATTTACCCGTTTCTATGAAAAATGGTTATGTCCTATTATCATGCATCTTTGAACCGACAGGTTTGGCCAAATTTTAGTGCTGGGGGTCTGGACCCCCTCCCCCCTTCCACTGGAAAATTACAAGTGCTATCTTATGTTTACATAGGAATATATGCCATTAGTACCCCAGCCCAGCCCCCACCACCACAAAAATATACTTGGCTTATATTTTAGCTTCTTTTGGAATAAATAAGCACAATGAGATCATCTCTATGAAATAAGTTGAAGATTGGAGAAGAAACAATATCAGAATTGGAGATTCCCTACGTAAACGCTTAACGTTTCTACGGTCTGTGACAGAGGTCCAGGGCCCAAAACTACAATGCTTTCTTAAAGTTAAGGGCTACTTAATGTTAGAGCAAAATATGGCAAAAAAGTTGCTAAGTTAATGTGGAACCCCTCCCCATCTGTAAAATGGAAAATGATTGTATGAATAATTCAGCAAGATGTTGAAGTTTCTTTGGTGGCCGGAAATACTTTTTCAAAGTAGAGCAGGGGTGTTAATAAATTCTGAAATCCATTTGTAGCAGCAGATACTTGACACCAGGAAAGAAATACTGAAAATGATTACTAAATTTTATACAATCCTACCCTGATTTTATCATGAAAGTAAGTAAGGGTGCAAAGATCAGGAATCGATATAATCAAGTACCACACCTGACCTAGGGAAAGTGACAAACTCACAGCAGACACCACGTACGAGAGCCAAGAGGTCAGCTCTTTACCAGCAGGTGACCACAAAGCACATATAAACAGATGCGCACAAAGACATAGCAAACACAATACAGAACAAAAACATAAAAGATCCACAAAAGAAGTACCGCCTTGGAACGGTCAGTAAAATATTTTACTGGAGGGCTTAAAGCGGTTTAACGGCGCCAACCTCACCCTGAATTCAGATGTGGATCAAGACACATAGATATTTGGTTTGCATGAAAGACCCCTAACTTATCAATGCATCATCTCCTAAAACATATAAATCAAGATATAACAAGGAGATAAAGCAAAGATAAGGACTCAACAGTAAATAAAACTGAATACCGGAGCAAAAGAAATCCAACAGGTAAACCCCAGTGGGCCCGACAAACAGCCAAAGCATCAGGCCCCTACCATCTCATCAATAGATAAGTCTTTAAGTCGGAACCATCCTAGATTCTGAAGTCTGACCCACCGGCGTGCAATTAAAGAGGAAAGCAAAGTTGCCAACCGTGATTGGGTTGACCACCAAGCATGCAGTCTGTTGCAATACATTAATCTTTTTATAATGGGATTTTATTTTAATGAACTGCGCTGAAAATTATTAGAACCAACAATCTTCTTCATTTATACACCAAGTCACCATAGAAATCAGGTTCCGAAAGTCCTTGGCGCAAGAGATATTTAAGTCCAACTTGGAATTTAGAAATCAAATCATAGTATCGTCTATAAAATTTTGAAAAAGTTTTGCGAAATTAATGATACCGATAGCCTTGTTTAAGAAGCTAACAATTTATTGCGAGTGTTGAAATCAGCAACATAGCTAGATGCTCTAGCAAAACGAATGAGTTGAGAGATATAGACTCCATAGGATGTAGAACGAGGAACATCACCATCTAAAAATGGGAAATTGACAATTTCAAAATCAAAGTCGTCACGTTTATCATAAACTTTGGCAGAAACAGTATCATTAGAAATTGACAAATGCAAGTCTAAAAATGCGGCTTCGGTATCAGAGGCATTGGCTTTATTTAGTTGGAGCTCTGAAGGGTATATTTGACTTACCATATTGTCAAAATAAACATTATTATACAATTATTGACTTATGTTGAGGTAGACATGGAGTGTTATTGAACAGTAAACGTCATATTGACCGACGCGGAGCAGAGGTCAATATGATTAAGTTTACTGTTCAATAACACTCCATGTCTACCGAAACATAAGCAGGCCCGTAGGAATAGGGGGCACGGGGGGCCGTGCCCCCCCCAATAATTTGCACAAATATGCCCCCCCCCCAAAAAAAAGTTAAAAAAAAATGGTCTGTCATTTTAAAAAAAAAAATTTGTGTGCCCCCCCCCCCAATCTGTAATTGCTTTTTATGTGTGCCCCCCCCCCCCCCCCCCCAATCTGTAATTGCTTCCTACGGGCCTGATAAGTCAACAATTGTTTTATTATATAATACATGTATGTTATGCATTTCCTGCCATTTTAGACCATTAAAACGTTGCATTACGGATGGATCATGCGAAATTACTTGACGTTCTGACGTCACTTCCATTAATCCAGTCAATATTACCTCGTGTCATGTGCTTTGTAACGTCACGTCCGGCCAACCATGCAATATGTAGTTTTATTGACTCGAGTAGATATGCATCTGGGCCAATCAGAAGATATTTATTTATAGATTATATAATAATAATATTTAAAATATCGTCCAAATATCTGGAAGTAGTGTTAAACGCATCAACAACATCAGCCTGCTTATCACCAGAAAGAGACATCATAAAGTCCCTCTCATAACAAAACAGGAATAAATCTGCAACCAGGGGAGCAAAATTAGTGCCGATAGGAATCCCAACTACTTGTCTATAGAGCTTGGTGCCAAATCGAATAAAAATGTTGTCCAACAAAAAGATCAGCGCATCACATACATTTTGACACGACCATGCATGATATTTTTCAGGTTTTTCTGAAGTAAAAAATGCATTTCTGTCATTACATGCAAGGTAAGGAGAGCCTTCTCTCTGGAAGGTTCTTTCAATAAGATCAATAAGTTTATCTTTAATTAAATTATGAGGTAAAGTAGTGTAAAGAGTAGAAAAATCATAAGTAGACAAACTGGTCGCATTGAAATCTCTAGCGTTAAGTTTATCTAAAATTTCACCTGAATTTTGAATAGACCAAAAAAGGTTTTTACTGGATCTCTCATATACCTTTTCACAATATTTAATAACATGTTTTAACAGCTGTAAGACACGAGGTTAACAATTTAGAAAGTTCTGTTGTCGTACAAGAACTAGAATTAGCAATAAATCTTGCTTTATAGGGTTTTATGGAGTTTAGGTAACCAGTACAACGTAGGAACTTTGTCTTGATTTTCTTTAGCTTTGACCCCAAAATGTAGGGCTGTATGACAACCATGCCCATCAACAATCACCCTCTCACTCAAAGAAGGCTGCAGTTTATAGGCATTAGTGTCAACAAGCTTACGCTCAAGAATATTAACATAATACAATCGTCAAACAGCTACAACATTGTTAGCAGCTTTATCTGCTGGAACCAAAACATAGTTCATATGAAAATCCTGGATACCTCGTTTAAGATGACGAAAAGAAGATTTAGGTTTAGGGGACAACAGATGTGTATAATGAATGAGAGTAAAATGAAATACGAGTATCAATAATTTTAAAAATGTTAATCTTTCATTCCTTCAAGGCATCCGGTTCAACATATTCCCGTTTGCACCAACGATTTCTAAAGTCATTTAAAGAAGCAACGATCTCTCTACGACATTTAGAGAAATCAATATTAGAGGGAAATCTATATTTAGGACCGTTAGAAATGATATTGCGAACTCTAGCGTCAGGAATGACATTTAGATTACCTGTAATAACATGCCCTGCAGAGGGATATAAATAATTAGAATTTTTACCATCTCAGGAGGCAGGAGTATTGGAATCTATATCTAAATCATTTACAATTTTATTAAAGTTAAATATAGTAAACCTAATTGGTTTGTTATATTTATAACAAATGAAAGGAGTTTCAGAATTATTAAAGTAATTTGGAATATATGAAATCACGGAATTATCATTGAAGATACTATGTAAAGTAAGTAAGGTTGCAAAGATCAGGAATCGATACAATCAAGTACCACACCTGACCCAGGATACCAATGGGAAAGTGACAAACTCACCAAAGACACCACAAACGAGAGCCAAGAGGTCAGCCCTTTCCCAGCAGGTGACCAGGAAGCACATATAAACAGACGCGCACAAAACATAGCAAACACAAGACAGAACAAAAACATAAAAGATCCACAAAAGAAGTACCGCCTTGGAACGGTCAGTAAAATATTTTACTGGAGGGCTTAAACCGGTTTAACGGCGCCAACCTCACCCTTAATTCAGATGTGGATCAAGACACATAGATATTTGGTTTGCATGAAAGACCCCTAACTTATCAATGCACCATCTCCTAAAACATATAAATCAAGATATAACAAGGAGATAAAGCAAGGATAAGGACTCAACAGTAAATTAAACTGAATACTGGAGCAAAAGAAATCCAACAGGTAAACCCCGGTTTATAAATCAATAAACTCAATACCTTTGTTAATGAATAGAATTTTGATAAAATGTCGTTTATGGTTGACCTCAGAATCGATATAAGGACTAAGGAAATGTTGAAAATAACACCTAGTAAGGAGTGCTGCTTTATATAATTTGTTTGCTCTGCCGTAAAGTTTATTAGCCTCTAACTCTAAATTGCGTAAAACTGAGATAGGCAAGGAACTTTAAAAATGAAAATAAGACATGCCGACCATGATTAGTTAAAGCCAAAGAAAGATCCTTTAGAGAAGTATTTAAGCGTTTTCCAGTACAAATTTTGCGCTTAATGTTGCCATTTTTACGGTTACCATGAGATCTACTTTTACGTTTTTTACACTCCAAAACAGAAAAAACATCAAAATCTGGCATTTTAGAAATGTTGCCTTCATGGTATATATTATCATTAAAGCCTAAAGGAAAAGTTAGAAATAAAATGCCTTTATTTTAGGTGATAATCAGTGTTTTTATAAAAAATAAATCCATTTTAGTAATCTGGCTGGTAAAGTTTTATTTTTTTTTTTATTATTTATCTTGTTTTAATTTTGATGCTGTATTATTCAACTTATTACATGTTGTCGTGTATACTTAAAAAACTCAAAATCCGACATTTTGATATCCAGGTATATTTTGGGGAATGCATGTTTTGCTATTACTTGTATATCTGCGCATCGCCATATTTAGAAAATGACGTGCATATATTAACATTTCAAATGGAAACAGCATTTATCATGTACTGTGATACCATATCAAGTATTGACACACAATTACAAGAGGACCACGTGTCCCTGAATTGCTCACCTGAGTTTTGTTTAAAACTTCCTATCTATAGGTGAGGGTCTGGATGTGTGTGTGTGTGTAGGGGGGGGGGGGGGGTCTGGTATTCACTATTCATTAAAAATGTAGACCATTATTCATCTCATTAAAATTTTGGGATATTCATTAAAATAAAACCAATTATTCATTAACAGTAAAAAAAGGTGGAAACGAAATCTGATTATTCACTATTCATTATTTTTTTTCTCCAATTCATTAAAAAATGAATAGGCCCTTAATATTCACTATTCATTATTTTTGGGCTCATTATTCACTATTCATTATAAAAAAAGAGCCATTATTCACTGATCATTATACCTCATCCAGACCGTCATAGGTATCTATTGGAAACTGGCCTTGATCCTGGTGATCCCCTGGTGGTACCAATTTGGTCCACAGGGCCATGATTTTAGCAAATTTAAATATGGTATATTGTGTGTTGCTACATACCAAATATCAAGGCTCTAGACCTAGTGGTTTCAGACAAGAGGGGTTTCTTTATGTTTCATTTTTTTAGTCAATGTAAACTATTACCTCCAGGATGTGGCCATTTTGACCACAAAACCACAATTTGAACACATTCAGTAGAGTACCACTAGGTGATGCTAGATACCAAATATAAAAAAATAGGCCTTTTATTTTCTGACAAGAATATATTTTTCTAATGTTTTCTATATATAATGTAACATATAAATGGAGCAAAAATCTGGAAAATTATAAGTAGCTTAGTTTAGGCGGAACCCCTCCCTCCAGTAAAATAGGATTGGGATATATCAATGGAAAGCTTATTAACTTACATTATGAAACCACCGGAATTAGTGATCAAATGAGGGTCAGTGTCTCTCTATTGGGCTTTGAAGAAGGACACACTTGATTTTGGATGCTTTCAAATGGTCTCAAATTATATGCACTGACAATCTGTGGAAGACAATAAATCAAAAAAGTGTAATGAATAATGATGTTAAAGTGATAAATCAGGTACTGCAGATGCTACTATCATATAAATTAAAACAGGCCTAACTGTATAATGCTTAGCTTATTTGGTTAAATATACGACCTTACTGTTTTAAAAATAAAAAAATTGAAAGTATTTGTATTTATTTGCACTTCTTCACCCTGCAAACTTTTGCTTATTGTAGATGCTGCATGTCCTTGAATGAGTGTGTCCTTCTTCAAAGCCCAATAAAGAGACACTGCCCCTCCTTTGAACACTTATTCCGGTGGTTTTATCATGTAAGTTAACACCATAGACAATCAATGGGCCACATATGAACACCCTCTATCAAAAATGAATGAAGAGTTCAGGTTACGAGTCGTATTACAAATTTTGAGCAAATTTGACCTTGACCTTTGACTCCCATGTCATAGTGGTAATTTGAAACCTTTCATTTCATCTACACACCATAGGGAATTGTTGAGCCAAATATAAACATCGATTCATAGAGTTAAATGGCAAGTTCTTGTTATAGTACTACCAAAGTTACTTACTAAGATGATTAAAACAATGGTAGATTTTGGCCTTTTGATATTAGCAGCAGCATGGAGTTTGTCCTCCTAAATCTGCTTCTTGTAACAAGGCGTAGACTCCGTAGACTAAGATTTCAAGCGACAAAATGACATTATGCAATAAAAGCGACCAAACATTGTTTTCTGATACACTAACATCTGCTAGACCCCTCGGGGGTCGTTTAAACCCTCGCCATTCCGCTCAGGTTTCAACATCACCCTTAGGGTCTAGCGGATGTTAATGCATAGAAAATCATGTTTGATCCCTATATTGATAAGAAAGGGGTACGTGCATTAAGAGGCTATTTTGGCCCACTATGAGGTCAAAAAATGAAAGTTGCTCTTCACAAGTTTCTTCTTATTGGTTTATTAGAACAATAGCCAAAGTGTAAAGGTCTGGTATTGATTCGACTTTTACGGTTGCTATGGTAACAAAAATGGGCACCAAAATAGGCTGAAAATAGGAAAATGACCATTTTGGAGCAAATTTGTGACATGTAACATAGGAATTAATATAGAGCACAAGAAAGTAATAATAGGAACAAACAATAGTTGCCTATAAAATGCATATACACAAAAATGTAATAATAGGAACAAACAATAGTTGTGTTGGTGTTGAATAATTTTTAATTTATAGAGCACAAGCAAATGCCAAAAAATATATTAACAGATGATGAGAATTATCACGGCACACAAAATATTAAAAGTTTTTTGGTATTTGCTTGTGCTGATATCTCATTCTTAAAAAATGGTCTCCAAAAGCCTCAAATTTGGCCTAAAATGGCAATTTCTCTTTTTTTAGCCTATTTTGTCGGCCATTTTAGTTACCATAGCAACGGGTAAAAGTAAAATAAATGCCAGAATTTAACACTTGGGCTATTCTTCTAACAAACTAATAAGATGAAATTGGTGAAAAGCAACTTTCAGGGCTGACCTCTTGGCTCTCGTTTGTGGTGTCTACTGTGAGTTTGTCACTTTCCCATTGGTATCCTGGGTCAGGTGTGGTACTTGATTGTATCGATTCCTGATCTTTGCTCCCTTACCTACTTTGGCTCTAGAGGGGGCCAAAATAGCCCCTTAATGCACGTACCCCTTTGAATCTTACCCATGTTAAATTACCCATTCCTCCCCTTCCTAGCCCGAAACCTCCATCCTTGGGATGTCATGTAAGGTCTATACATTAATTGGTTGTATGAAAGTCATTACAATAATACATATTCTTACTGTGACGCCAGTGCGATGCCAAAGTGTAGTCAATAGACTGATTGCCTTTAAAAACAATTGCATAATTTGAAAGGTTTACAAGGAAAATAATCTACCATGAGTGTACATTTTAAAAGAAAAGATACCTCCCCAAAAATTGGAAATGGGTTCGTTCTACTGATAAGGATAGGCTAGTCCATTCCGCTTAAATGGATAAATAAATTGCATCCATGTTAGATCCTCTGTGTATTTTCAGGAATCAGTTTTGCAGGAAAAGAGATTTGGGAGGAACATCGCAAGTTTGCAATAGCCAAACTCAAACATTTAGGAATGGGCAAATCAATTCTGGAAGAAAGGATACATTCTGAAGTCAAAGTTCTTCTCAAGACACTAACAGCACATTCAAACAAACCTTTCAATCCCCAGCCAACAATCTATATATGCGTTTCGAATGTCATATGTTCACTTGCGTTTGGTGGACACTTTAACCTTGAAGATAAACGAGTAATAGAAATGATGCAAAGAATAAAGAAACATTTCGAAAATATGGGTAGTGCAGCCGTTGGGAATTTCATTCCAGGACTAAATAAATTACCAGGCGATTTGTTTAATATCAAAGCAGCTCTTCAGAATGTAGATAAAATTCTTGAATACCTTCGTGAATTTATCGATGAGCACCTACAGGGTTATGATGAGAATGAAATAAATGATTTCACAAGCGTCTTTATTAAAGAGAAGAAACGACAAGAGGCTGCAAATGATGAAACAACGACATTTACTGGTAAGCTATATTTGTTATTCCAGATGCGCACATTTTAGAAGTTACTGTATTGACAAATTCATAGATCGAGCTTTACTTATTTATCATATGACGTCGCGTCCAGGAGTAAAATAATGCCATGCAATAAAATCGATAAATCACTAGTGGTTTATAGATTTACGGGAAACGTTATGACTGCGTACATAATGCCAAAATTAGAATGGAGATTTAAAAGTCATCTTAATATCATATGATAAATAGAATTTAACATTCGTGCTTTTGTATTATTGAATGGATTAAACTTGTTGTGAAAAAGAGGTAAAATACTGAGCAAGCCTCGCATTTTGTCTTTTTTCCTCAACTTGTTTAATACATTCAATAAAACATGAGTACAATGAGTACTCATGTAAGATCCTCTATATCTGCAACAATGGGAGCACTCATGTAAGATCATCTTTTCAAACCATGATAGCATTAAAAGGATTAAAAACTGACAAAGTAGAGTAGAAGGAAACCATCAGGAATTGATAAAATCAAGTACCATACCTGACCCGGAACACCATATTTGAAAGTGATAAAAACACAAGTAAACACACTCAAGAGAGAGCCATGAGTTCAGCACTTTCCATGCAGGTGATCTCAAGGCTGCGAGGATAGCTAGTCAGTATAAATATCCTCATCATTAGTTCTGTAGTGGATCAAGATATAGCTTTTTGGTTCTCAAGGAAGATTCATAACTTATCGGAGCATCATCTCAAAGTACATACAAGATATTATATAAAAAGGGGATAAAATATAGAAATAGACTCAATACTATAACTGAAAACCAGAGGGAAAGAAATCCAACAGTTACACCTGTGTGGGCCTGAGCAAAGACACCACGTCAAGCCCCAACTCGCTCATATAGAGATAGTCAAAGAGAGTCTGAGGTCCAACCCGCCAGTGTGCAACTAAAGCAAAATTGCCAACCCTGATGGGGTTGACCACCAAGCATGCAATCTAATGCAATATTAATATTTAATGTTATAACCATTTTTTTATCATGAAAAAATTATCTTACTGAACTGCACTAACAATTATATTAGTGCCATCAATTTTCTAAATTTATAAACTTAGTCGCTATAAAATTTTGGCTACCAAAGTCCCTGGTGCAAGAGAGATTTAAGTCCAGCATGAAATGTATATATAAGATTATAGTATTGGCGATTAGATTTAGATTTTTTACAAAGATTATATATGATACTGAAAGCCTTGTTTGAGAAGTTCTGTTAAGAGTTTATAACGAGTGTCAAAGTCTATTCACAAGAAGTTCTATTGATACATAATAAAATGTATAACTCAAAGCCAGCTGCGTAATCAAATTTTAAGTTATGAATTTTTCTTTGAGGTGCACTATGAGCACATTCAGAGAAGAACTTTGCGATGAATTGATGAGTTTCGACGTCAGTTACATTTTATTAAAGATAAGGGCAAAAATCAGGAATCGTTACAATCAAGTACCACACCTGACCAAAGACACCCTATAAGAAAGTGACAAAACACAAGGAAATGTCACACACAATAGAGCCAAGAGGTCAGCCTTTTCGACGCAGCGGATCACAATGCTGCAAGGAACAGAAATAACAGACAAGACAGTATAATAGAGACATTAATAACGGAAATGATCCCTGGATTCTGATTTTGATCAAGACACATTGGTGTTAGGTTCACATGGAAGATCTCTAACTCATCGATGCATCATCTCTAAGTATTTACAAATCAAGATATAAAAAGAGATAAATTAGAGATAAGGACTCAACAGTACATACAACTGATTACTGGAGCAAAATAACTCCAACAGTTCAACATGATCCTTATCAGACGATACATTACACAATGAATTTTGTAGAAGAGAAGTATAGAGAACTGATTTGGAAGTTAGCAATTGCAGCTTATCCAGACACCATAAAGTACCAAGAACTATCTGTGGCTTTAGCCCAATCACGGTTTACAGCTATGGCTTCCTCTTTTATTACACGACGGTGGTCAGGCCTCAGACTCTATAACGGCTCTGACGTAAAGCTTTTATCGGTGGGTTGGTGCCTAATGCTTATCTGTAGCTGGACCCATCGTGTCTCAACTTGAGGTTTTCTTTTGCTCTTACTATATGTGATTCATGAGCCCTTTTCTTTGTTTCCTCGTGGTGTTTTAATTTGATTAGAGTGTTTCTCCATGCTGATACATTGCAATTTAGAAGGCCTCCATGCGAGCTGAACATTTCTTGTACTTCAACAACAGCAGAATCTAGGGCGAAGATTTGGTACCAGTAAAATGCATTTAAGCCCCTGGTGGCTTAGGTTGCTGTCCGTTCTAAGGCGGTGGTTCTGTTGTTGTTAACTTTTTGTTTATTGTTACTCCCATTGTGGGGAGTCTGTAATTGTTCTATGTTTTGCTGTACGTTACTGTATGTCCATTCTAGTATTGCAATCATCTTGAGAGGAAAGAGAGAGCTGTTTGCTTTGCTTAATTTGTCTTCATGGTGTCTCGTGATGGTAGAGTGGCTCTTCCTCGCGGTGCCATGGGGATGGACGTCTGCGGTTTGTGATTGTGGTATTTCCTGATCATACTCACATTTTTTTCTCTTTAACGTTATACAAATATCCATATATTTGCTTGTAACTTTTACAAGTTTACCTGATCTAATCAGAGTTCCAAGGGTGCACCGGCAATATGCAAGCTCAATGTTTATCTTGTCAAATTTCAGCTGAACAATTGACGTTAGTCCTTCTTGATTTCTTTGCCGCGGGAACAGAGACAACATCGTCTATATTACTATGGGCCCTCGTCTATCTGGTGAACAACCCAGATCTGCAGGAACAACTCTTCCAGGACATACGTAATAAAGTTGGAGTTGACAACCTACCATCTATCAAAGACAAAACCAAGCTTCCTTTTGTAGATGCATTTATGATGGAGTGCCTCAGGTACTGTATTTTTGTTTATATTTGCCAAATCAGTCACTTGCGAATTCTAACTTCATCTATGATAATTGGTGTGTAAAGTTGTTTCACTGCACAGTATGACTTATATCACTTTGAAACAATCAGCACTCTATAGGGCACTTTGACGTTAAATAATACTTTCTATCTATTTTCTTCGTAATTTTGATACGAGCCACTGCACTCAACCACTTAGTCGCTGTGCTCCCATACATTTGCTGTAAAATACATTAAAAACTTGTATCTGTAGTGCTATAATTTATTATTTCCAAAAAAGTAACCGAACGTTGTTATTTGTTTTTCGTGTTCGTCTTCCACACTGTCTATTCTGTTCCATAGTGAGAAAGATGGCAAAGATCAGGAATCGATACAATCAAACACCACACCTGACCCAAGATACCAATGGGAAAGTGACAACGTCACAATTAGACATCACAAACGAGAGCCAAGAGGTCAGCCCTTTCCCAGCAGGTGACCACAAGGTATCAACAAACAAACGTGCATGAAAGCATAACAAAACAGGACAGAAATAACATAAATGATCCACAAAAGAAGCACCGCCTTGAAACGGTCAGTAAAAATATTTTACTGGAGGGCTTAAATTGGTTTAACGGTGCACCAACCTTACCCTTAGTTCAGATGTGGATCAAGACACATAGATATTTGGTTTGCATGAAAGACCCCTAACTTATCAATGCATCATCTCTATGTCTGCTCCTTGTAGCCTTGTGGTCATATCCTGCGAAAGGGCTGAGTTCTTGGCTCTCTTGTATGTGATGTTTTCTTGTATATTTTTGTCACTTTACTGTTTGTTGTCCGTGGTTAGCTGGGGTACTTGAATTTACCAGTTACCTCTCATATAAACTGCATTGTTGCATGTTGCCTGAAAACGTTGTATATCTCACAGCATGTGTCTTTATCAGGTCATGATGAAGTTGCATTTTTGAATGACGTCGCTTTTGACGATAATTCAACAAAAAATCGAAAATTACGTCATACTTTCTAGTTTGAAGAGTGAAACAATGGGTAAACTGATCGATAGAATACCAGGTTTGCACCTTTTGTTATCAAGTTAACCAGGCCGGGCCTTGACAACGCTTGTTGAATCGCTCGGCAAGCCTCGCAATGCCAACAAGCGTTCTTAAAGCCTTGCCTGGTAAACTTGATATCAAAAGACACTCACCTAGTATTGAGGCCTATATAGGGGTTTTAGGGATACAGGATATTTGCAATTTTACTTCCAGGGATATAGGATACAATCCATTTCACTTCCAGGGATATGGGAATCTGTATTCAATATTTTCGTTACTTTCAATTTAGTAAAATCAATTATGGGGATATTTGCCAATTCATAATGGATACTTGCCTGTTTACTTCAATGGATATGAGATATTTGGTATCCTCCTATACAAGCCTCAGTATGAGGTGATCACAGTGTTTCATCACAGTAAATCAACTGATATGATTGTCTCCCTGTAACGATACATTGCATACGTAAGGAGGCATCCCAACATTAGATTTTAGGGTGAAGATTTGTCCAGTGAACTAAACTTAAGCCCACCTGCCCCCACTCATCACCAAGAGTGGCTCAACAAATGTCTGTTCTAAGGCGGTGGTTTTGTTGTCTACGATTATTTACTGTTTATTATTGCTCCCTTTTGGTTGTGTTGGTCCTTGTTTTGTTGTACAGTGCTAAGTGTGCTTTTAAGTTTGCAATCATCTCGCTCTGGAAGAACGTAGCTGGGACTGTTTTCCTTATTTGTCTTCTTGTTATTATCAAAAATTAGTACTTTTTGCATTGCAGTGCAATAACAATTATTTTAGTCTATCTTATGTTGATCGAAACTAACAGTGTCCTACATTGCCTCGGCATTCTGACTATTGTTTATGTTTCAGACATGCCAATTTGTTGATCTCTAGTCTGTGGCATGCTACCACACATGCTACCAGTTTGTCCGGATATAGAATACCAAAGGAGGCCATTATAATTGCGGATTTGGACTCAGTATGCAGAGATCGTGAAATATGGAAGGATCCAGAGGTGTTCCGACCACAAAGATTTCTTCATGAAGATGGCTCACTACTGACAGTTGAGGAGCATATTCCTTTCTTTCTGGGTAATTATAAACAGAGAGTCAAACTTCAATCATTTTAGATATAAACTTCTATAATTGTGCTTTCAATATTTTAGGGATGGGTAAACAAGATTGTTTTTGATCATTTGTTGACCAGAGTTGAGGAAATTAAAATTGTAATTGTATTTAATTGTAATTTAATTACAATTTCTAAAGTAATTGCATGTAATTGTAATTAAGACATTTCTTTAATTAGAGTAATTGAATGACATTAATTACATGGTCAAAAATGAGAGTAATTAACAATTACTTTCAATTACTTTTTAACTACTTTTCAGATCAATTATGAACTTCAGTTACCTAAGATTATCATATATACTTATAATACTGCTCTATGATTTGCTCTTGGTATTTTTAAATGCATATATCATTTGCTGAGCTAAATATATGAAAAGTTGAATGCAACGTGAAACAAATGAGAATTGGAACTAGTCATGCTAGTATAGACATAAAATAGAATATAACAATTTTACCACAAACACAGACTGTGTGTTACCTCTACTATTTTGAAAGCATCCTTTTTTAAGCAATTAAATATGCTTTGTTCATTTGCTTATAAAAGATATGGCTTTGTGACAATGAACCTTTAATAGTTAAGTTACCAAAACAAAGAAGATGTGATAATCTCAACAATAGTATTTACTCAGACAGTAGTGTTGGTTAGTGAATTGATTCCTTTGAGGCATTTTTAAATTTTCATACCCAGGATCAACACACATATATGCTAAGGCGCATGGTCCAATCTATCCACTACGTTATTTAAAACCCTTAAGTTCAGTAGGAATAGCCCAATTTTGCAAGTTTTTGCCCATCATATTCCAGACAAACTGGCTGTCTCCTTCAATTCGTCCTCATCCCTTTTATCTAGTTACAAGTGGTTTCTAACTATTGGTTCTAAATACAGTTTCGTAAAAGCTTACAACGTGGAGATCTAGTTTTTATAAGAATTTTTTATACCTTTTAATAGGATTCCAAATCCATCATCTGCATGTATATTTTGACATTATCCCCATATGATAAAAATACATAGCTAGAGCTTCGCACCTGAGTGCACACCATTTCAGCCTTTACAGTACCATACATACTGGCCCATTCAAAATTGTCAATTGCTAATGTACAGCTCAATTGACTGGTTTAATAGATTGTTTTGACTCTTTACGTCCCAGTAAGCAATTTTAGCTTACCTGAGCCAAAGGCTCAATGTGAGCTCTTGTGTTTTGTCTTAAATCCAGCATCTGTCCGTCCAAAAACTTTTGTTTAAATGACAATTCCTGTTGAACCACTGGTCCAAATTAAAAAAATATTTCCCAGGAGTGTTCCCGATAATAGTTTCTTCCAAAATTGCACAAATGGTTCCACTCCCCTGAACAAGACGGGTGCCAGAGCTATCAATATGAACTCTTTTAAACATCATTCTTATGTTGCTCACTACTAAAATAGTACAAATGGCATGCTCAGCTAAAAAAGCTCAGCAAGAATTATTCTAAAGCGACATCTCCTGTACAACTGATCCAAATTCAAAATAATTTCACATAAATGCTCCTATTGATGCCCTCTACCAGAATTGCTCAGAACACTCAGGTTAGCCTCTGTTCTCTCTTGGATCCGCACATGCCTCATATTAGGCCTGCAAGCACCTTAGAGAGTGCTTATCTGGAGGTTCTAATGGATATGGATATCTCATAAGATAAACCAAAAGCTTTGAAGCGTCACTGTGTTTATAGTATGGATATGTTGTTATAGAAAAAAGGGTTTCAAGCATTTATTTACATTTACTATTAAAGCTTTGACAAACACAGATATTCCATCCTGACTGGCTCTTTTTACGCATTCTACATTAATCTTTTGAAATAGAAATTAGTGAGAGGTTGTGGTACATCTATACATACCGATACTCTATTCATATTTAGCCTTGTATACAAATAGATCATGTGTAAATGTGTAAAACATTTTTATCCCCTTGGCACCCCGGGGCCTCAAGTCCTCTGGGGTATGACCTAGGCATCAGGACAAAAATCTTGTTTGGTATGTTTTATGTCTTTTATCTGTAAGGCAACACGCAATTTTGGTATAAAATCTTTGAAATTGATTTTGTTATTGTAATTAAATGATATTTGACCTTTTGACATCTCCCTGGCCCTGGTGGTGGGACCAAAAAGCGTTTACTGTTGCAAGTCCCATTCATATGGAGTAACTCACACACCAAATTTGGTTGGATTTCGTCCAATGGTTGAGGAGGAGATAGCATAATGGACGGACTTTTGGACGGACAATTTTTTGGATGGATTATTGTTGGGTTGAGAATTTTCGGTAATCTTAAGTAGCCAGCAAGGGTCACTCATGAGTACGGGCAGACAGACGGGCGAACGGATGAATGGACAGACGGAGGTGTTATAATATCCATTTTGCTGTTTCAAAAAAAGCGTGGGCTTTTAAAAACATAAAATTCTTTTAAACTTTTGCCTAATTATATCTGATACCTGCCCCTGAACCAAAGAGATTGCGGTAAATGCAATATTTCATCACCTGAACCATTAAGAGTGTTCCAGTTCATTACGGATTAAACCTAAAGGGTAATTTTACGAACAGCAGAGACACAGATGAAATGCCGTATTTGTATTCGGGAAGCCCCTAACTCCTAAATGGATAATTTAACGAACAGCAGAGACCCCAATGAAATGCCGCATTTGTATTCAGGAAACCCCTAACTTTTACTAACAGCAGAGACCCAGATGAAATGCCGCATAATGCGGCTTTTCATCTAAGTCTACACTGTTTGTAAAGGTAAAAAAAAAAGATATTCAGACAAAAGATCACACTAGTTTTGAAAAGTATAACCTGACACCCCTGTGTACAATGAATCATTTGATACAATTAGCTAAAAGGAAAAAAACACATACGTTTACTCATTGGACGTTTGTAAGCGATGTACATGACATTGTATTCTGATTTTATAACTAAGCCAGTATGTATGATACTGAAATTATGTGCACTCAGGTGAGACCTTTAGAAATATATCAATCCATATTACGATGGGTGTTCAAAAATAATTGATGTTAGATTGTTTCTCAGTCATTGTTTGTATTTGTACTGATTTGTCGTAGTCTGCCCTTCGAAATATTCTCCGCCTACCTGAGTACACAGTTTCAGACAGCCGTTCCATTTATTGAAGCTTTCTCATACTCATTTAGATACTGGTAATTTAAACAGCAAATCAGACGGAGATTCTGGAATGATATCTCCATCCAAATATGAAATAGAAAATAAACACAAGGGGCAAGACCTGGGGAGTGTGGGTGGAGGGGGTTGGGGTGTGTTAACCATCTCTGATTCCAAAAACTCAGCCACAGTGCATGCCTTATGCGCTGGCGCGTTATCGTGTAGGAGTCTTAGGTGCTTATGTTCTGTTTTCATTATCTCTAAGGTATTTAAGTCCACTCTGTCTCAATTGGAATTTTAAAATTAAAAAGCTAGCTAAGTAACAGTTGATTTCTGACGTTAATGTGTATGAAATCAGTTCACATACTAATGTGTGCGCCATGCAAGTCATTATTTGGCATCTAATAAAGAATAAAAATACGTAAAGAAATAGAAAGTTTTGCACATTTCTGTTGGACACCATCTTGTAGCTGTACGCAAATTGTTAAGCAGTCAAGGACATTGTAACAGTCGTAGAGGGTCTAAATAAGACCACTGTGTTCCAATCGAAAACCCGATCGATCACTGGGCCAGAACACTCGATGTACAGACTATGCATACATTATGAAAAAATTGAATAACTTTCAAAATGCGCCGCTCTGAGATTTCAAACTGTTTGTACAGTAAAGTACTGATATTTTGCATTTTATCTAAAGACAGCAGACATTCCAGAACATAGACAAAAATCCCTTTCATTCTTTTTTTAGGTAAAAGTCGCCTTTTTGGCTCAGAGACAGCTATCACTCAACTCGCAAAATTATTGTTAAACTGACATTCATCTGGATATATTAAGTGACAATAACCAACGAAAAAAATCAAAAGTACAGTATTGACAAAAATATTACCCTTTTAAACAGATAGGAACGTTTTTTCCTCATTGACTGCAACCAACCCGCGATGACAGCACAGTTCAAGTACAGTGGTTCCCTTGCGTGTATACCTGGTTTATTCTGATCAGCTTTTTGGCCACTGTGATCGGATCCTCTTTTGCTCATTTGTCAGAAAATGAGGTATCCATCCAGGGGCGGAGAGGGCTTGGGGTAGGGGAACTCTCAATTTTATTTGCTACGTAAGCTTAGACCAAGCATCTACTGTTACCCCCCAACCCCCCCCCCCCCCCGCACCCAAAAAAAAACAGGAATATCAGGCATACCAAAAGAAATATTTTAGATTTAGATACCTACAAAGTGTATTCCCGTTCTGTACCTTGAACTTAAGAAAACCCCTGTAAATGCATAGAAATGAGCCAAAAATAAGTATCCACAAAATCCGCCTCCTCCATAAATATTAAATTTTCTGACCCTCCCCCCCCCCCCCCCCCAAAAAAAAAAAATAAAATTATAATAATAATAATAATAATAAAAACAAAAATGATGATACATATACACGTATTATATGAAACTATTAGAATGCCCCCCCCCCCCCCCCGGGTATCCAATCTACATTAAGTTTCTGATGCTTCTTCAATATGTTATTAACTAAATTGTGATAACGACTTATTTATGAACTGGCCTAAGTGTCTCACGGTACTTTGCATCTTTTTGAAGCAAATCAAGAAATCAAGGATCTTTTGGGTATTACGTTTTTTGTTGGTCATTGTTGTTAATTGTAGGATGACCAGGATAAGCAGCATCCTGTTTAAGCTCTTAAATTTAGTCATAAATAAACCTTGGTGAAAGACATTTGGTCCTCCCTATAAGTATTGCAATGTTCTTAATGAATATTTGGCGACCCACCTTAATTAGGCCATTTCGAGCACATTTTCAGCTTTTTTCCCAGCATATTGTAAAAAGCTTTTGAATACATATACTGTACTGAGGATATTTAAGCTATGATAGAGATTTTTCGCTATTTATCGTACATGTATCTACGTTGATTGCGTTCTTGGTCTACAAGTGGTCAGTAATGTAAATACAGTTAACCAGACCCCACACACACATATCCGGGTATTGGTTGGGGGGGGGGGGGGGGTACTGGTTATCTGTTTTTCTAATACTGACCAACTGTAAACCGGGGACCAGCAAATAATGTAGACATGATCAATGCACACGGTTTGTGCGCTTAATTTGGCATAAGATAAAAAAGAGAGCTAATTATTGCACTATTTTTGAACGCCCCTCGTATACCAGGTAAGGGATCATGTCAAAATATACATGCAGATGATGGATTTGAAATCTTATAAAAAGGTAAAAAAAATCTAAAAAAAAAAAAGAGATCTCCTCGTTGTAAGCTTTTACGGAACTGTATTTAGAATCAATAGTTAGAAACCACTTGTAACTAGATAAAAGAGATGAGGACGAATTGAAAGAGACAGCCAGTTTGTCTGGAATATGATGGGCGAAAACTTGCAAAATTGGGCAATTCCTACTGAAGTACCTTAAACTGCTCATTTCCTTTTTGTACTTTTTTGCCAAAGTTCTTGTCTCATAGGCCTCACATATATTCTTTTAAAACAGTTACTCTCTGGCATTTAAACTACTTTACAAAATAGTTTCCATGGTTTAGTATCTTCACAGTTGTAAGACAATTCTCAGGCTGATGTGTATTCCTGAACTTTGTTCTGCGGTCAACAGCTATTTTGAGAACTTTGACAAATTACAGATGCCCACCTCCCTCAAAAATAAAATAATATCTGTTTTTTATCTTATGAATCATGTCATCAACCACAAAAACAACAAGAAATTTTGTACATTTCGTTTCTTTCAAGTTGCATCACTTGACAATAAAACAAAATGTCCTAAAAATAAAATAAATCTAATAGACATATATTGAACTTATAATTGTCGAATTGCTCGGCAAGCCTCACGAGTCAACAAGCATTCTCAAAGCCTTGCCTGGTAAACTTGATATCAAAAGGAACTCACCTAGTATTCTCTATTTGTTATCACTAGAATAATGCTTCCTTATGTTTCTTCAGGTAGAAGAAGCTGTCTTGGGGAGTCTCTGGCTAAGATGGAGATGTTTCTCTTCCTCAGCGCTATTGTACAGAACTTCAAGATATCTGCTCCCCTTGGAGAAGACCTATCACTGGAAACTGTTGATGGTGTCTTTGGAATGACCCATACTCCCAAACCTTTCCGAGTATTGGTTACACAAAGGAACAAGCTACAATTCTAACCTTTTAGAAAGATTGCTTCGCCAACTGTTTGGTCCTCTCTTATACCAAACAAACAAAGAACTATAATATGGTGAATAGATGGGGACCGATCGCAAATATCGTAACTTTCATTAAATTTCGAATAGTATGACAGTTTAACCTTTTCCTTAGAGACAAAGTTCAAGCCTTGACCTGTGTCTCCATAGCAATGCATATAAGCAATTCAAATCCTTTTCTGTCATCTACAAGCCATAGACAATCAGTGTCCCAAATGCGAACCACTTTGATATATGAGCCATGACATGTGATTTCCAGCATTGTGGTATGTGCGACTAGCAAAGGCTCAGACCAGTCTTTGCTCCTCGCTTGAATATTCTATGAATGCTAAGCTACTAAACGAACAGCATTTGGAGTTTCTAAGCTTAAAATGAGGCTGCACAGGCTCCTCTGTAAACTGCATTGTTTGTACATGTATGTTGACATGATAAATGTTGTCTCATAGCATGTATCTTTATCAGGTCTACATGATGCTGCACTTTTTGAATGACATTGTTGACGAGGAACTTCGAGAATTATGTCATTACCGCTAGATTGGATCGTGAACCAACTTATTAACTGATTATTAGAATACCAGATTCGCGTCATTTAATATCAAGTTTACCAGGCTCGACTTCAAGAGCGCATGTTGATTCCCTGGTCTAGCCTTGCAATTCAACAAGCGCTCTCGAAGCCTTGCCTGGCAAACTTGATATCAAAAGACACTCACCTAGTATTAAAAATTAGTATCAGAGATGAATGAAATATAGTGGTATTAGGTTGCAGTCCACAGTTTCGCAGGAATGGCCCTGGGGGATTTCCAATATCAAGGAGGAGGGCTGTATGTCAGTCTGTTAAATGTTGCTGTTTTTAATTTAATAAAGAAATGTTGGATTGCACCTGGCAGAGGCTTTAAGTCAGCAGTGAGAAAAGTGCATTTTGTCAGTGTCACTGAACCTTACTATGTTTGTTTGAAGAAACATACGAAACTCCTAAAAAATCAAGGCGGATGACTGATGATGAAATTTCTCTGAAGTGTGTCTGCGGACAAATTGTCTTATACCATGAAAATGATGATACATTTGGAAGTGATAAAGTTTTGAAAAGGTGTCTTGTAGGCTTAAAATAGACCGTTTTCCTAAGGGGTGGGGCTTTGTCTACATACATGAAACAACAAAGTGTGTTGTTATAAATAACTTGTATTTTGTCATTTATAAGTTATTGTGATGCATGTCTGGAGTGTTTCCAGTCACCTATTTACTATCCATATACCATTGAATTGAAAATAACAGTAAGTTTTCCTTGTCAGATGGTCAGACAGATTAAAAAAGGTAATGCAACCTTAGAGAGGCATAGAAATTTAGTCAGCTGAACACCTGGCTTGGTAACTCATTGTGATATCCATCTAGTTTCTGCTGATCTGAAGGATTATCAAATTTATTGCAGTTAGTAAGCGCTGGTACAATGACAACTGGTGGAGCTGATATCTAAAGGTAGGAACAACTGGTCAATGAAAAAGTATATTTTGCCTGAATCATTTGAATAGGGCGTTGTTAATGGCTTTGTTTACAAGTTATCTGTCAGTCATAGGGTGAAGTCATTGGTGCTCATCTTATGAGTATTGGAAACGTAAGGCAATAGAAGAATTACTAATACCTCTCTAGTATTTAAGACATAGTTCATTTCAGATTTGGCAGCTAACAACTGGAGTTTAGTTTTGAAGTTTGACGTCTGCAGTCTGGCTCCAGCATGAGAAAGCCTGATTTCTGAAAGTTTTACAGATCCAGAGTTTAGCCTTTTGACTTTAACTCTGAGTGAAAGCCGGCATAGATCCCGGTAGTGAGAGACTGTGTTACTTGTGGGGACTAAAAGCTGAATTAACTTTGTCAAACAGCACCAGGTGTTCGTTGATGACTCGTAGGTACCCTGACTATGCAGTAGTGGGCCATGCAATCTCGTACCTATTAACCCCTGTTATCTAATTCAGTTATTGTTCTTGACATAACGTAAAGATATTGGTAATTCGGACTCTCTGGTGCAGTGAAAAAATTGGGCAATATTTCTTTAAATGAACATCATTTATCATATGATGTTGTGTCTGGTAGTAATAAAACGTCTTGTTATCAATTCAATAAACCACTAGTGGTTTACAGATTTTCGGGAAACAATGACGTCCAACAACATTGCGTACATAATGACATAATTATAACGTTTTTACGGCAGAAATGAGATTTCAAAGTAATCTTAATGTCATATGATGAATAGAATCTAACATTCTTGTTCTTGTAGTATTGAAATATTGAACTAGTTACCGAAAAGAGATAAAATGCTCAGCAAACCTTGCATTTTATCTCTTTTCCTCAGCTTGTTTAATAAATTCAATAAAACATGAGCACTCATGTAAGATCCTCTATAAAGCACTGAAAAGCTTACTCCTTGTGAAAACTTTGGACTTAAGCTAACTTAATAACACTGTCAGAATCAAACATTTAGATATTTATATTATTTCATTTGCCTAAGAAATTATATAGAGGATCTTACATGTGTGCTCATGTTTTATTGAAATTATTAAACAAGTTGAGGAAAAGAGATAAAATGCCCGGCTTGCAGCATTTATCTCTGTTTTGCAACGAGTTAAATAAATTCATTAATACAAGAGCACGAATGTTGGATTCTATTTATCATATGACATTAAGATTACTTTGAAATCTCATTTCTGGCATAAGAATTGCGTCATTATGTACGCAATGTTGTTATGGAAGTCATAACATTTCCCGTAAATCTGTCAACCACTAGTGGTTTATTGATTTTATTGCATGGTCTTATCTAACTCCCAGACGCAACGTCATATGATTAATGAAAAAAAAGTTTTAATTATTGACAATTTTTTAATAATTTTTGTGGCTTTGGATATACCCTTTATCCTGCATTTAAATTGATATAATATGAAATGAGAAATAGTATCATATAACATTACGCAGATAGAGTCCCGTGCATAATTTTTCTCTGAAGATAGAATTTGATGCCATGAGCAGATAGCAGTAATTGCCACTGTTTGCTCACTAAACAAAATGCATATATCTCAGTGATTGCCCATGGTTGCTCACTAAACAAAATGCATATATCTCAGTGGTTGCCCATGTTTGCTCACTGAACAAAATTCATTTTACACAGTATTACCAATATTTGCTCACTTAACAAAATTCATATTACACATTGATTGCCAATTTGTTTTGTTTGTTTTGTTGCTTTACGTCCCAAGTCAACAGCTATGGTCATTGCGGGACGGTCAGTTCACCTAACCACACTTTTTCCTGGGCAGGCTTGAACAAGCGGTTAACCAGTAATTCGTGCACATACTTTTGCTTGCAACTGACAACAACCCTTCTTGAATAAATCAGCGGAAGGGAGGAGAATGACCGTAGAAATTATTTCATGATCAATCTCCACGAAAGTATGGGACCGGACCGGGATCGAACTCGCGACCCCTGGATCTGCAGTCAGACACGCATCTGTAGCCAGACACGTTACCGACTGCGCTACGCGGCCCGGTATTGATTGCCAATGTTGCTCAGTAAACAAAAAGCATATGAGCCGTGACACGTGATTTCCAACAATGTGGCATTTTGACAAATGTAGACTCAGACGAGTCTGTGCAGCCTCCCTTAAAACTTAGAAACTCCAAATAATGTTCAGTCAGTAGCTTAACAGTCATAGAATATTCAAGCGACAAACAAAGGCTCTGATCAGACTGCGCGTATGCGCAGGCTGGTCTGAGCCTTTGCTAGTCGCACATACCACATTGTTGGAAACCTCATGTCGTGGCTCATATAAAACATTGATTGCCAATGTTGCTCACTAAAAGAAATTCATATTACACAGTAGTTACCCATGTTTGCTCACTAAACGAAATTCATATTACACAGTAGTTGCCCATGGATGCTCACTACACAAAATTCATATTACACAGTAGTTGCCCATGGATGCTCACTAAACAAAATTCATTTTACACAGTAATTACCAATATTTGCTTACTTAACACAGTAGTTACCCATGT
Organism: Loripinus fragilis; assembly: GCA_964019695.1. NCBI lineage: Eukaryota > Metazoa > Mollusca > Bivalvia > Lucinida > Lucinidae > Loripinus > Loripinus fragilis. The sequence continues at coordinate 5,926,390 of OZ026525.1, forward strand.
TTGCTCACTAAGCAAAATTCATATTATACAGTAATTACCAATATTTGCTTACTTAACAAAATTCATATTACACAGTGGTTGCCCATGTTTGCTCACTAAACAAAATTCATTTTACACAGTGATTACCAATATTTGCTTACTTAACACAATTCATATTACACAGCAGTTGCCCATGTTTGCTCACTAAGCAAAATTCATATTGCACAGTAGTTGCCCATGTTTGCTCATTAAACAAAATTCATATTGCACAGTAGTTGCCAATATTGTTCAGTCAACAAAATTCATATTACACAGCAGTTGCCCATGTTTGCTCACTAAACCAAATTCATATTACACAGCAGTTGCCAATGTTGATCACTGAACAAAATTCATTTTACACAGCAGTTGCCCATGTTTGCTCATTTAACATCAATCAATCCTTCTTCTAATTTCTGACCCATTTTACACCATGGAATGATACACAACATATCTAAAATAGTTTTGACTGGGTCTTGCAACCTAAATACTATCAATAAACTCAGGCCTTCAGTTAAGAGTGTTAACAAAATAATATTTTCTTATTTCTCGACCAAAATATATGTTGTGGGTACTCAAAAGAACTGTCTCATTGAGACGAATCTTTTGAGCACCCGAAAGATATGTTAAAACTCATGGGTAAGAAAATATTTACAATTTTAAGCTCAAAATTTTTGTTTATCTAAACCTGTGATAATTTGTTGTTATCCATAGAAGCATAAAAGTCCTACCATACTCCACCAAATAAGTACACAAGTGACTGCCTTACTTTTTTCAAACTTCGATACCTCTGTTGATATCAGTGTTGTTCTAAATCAGTTGGCTTCATCAGAAGTCAGCTGATATTTAACCCTTTACTTCATAGCAACGCCTTTTATCACTTTTGCAAACAAAGGAGAAAAGCTGCCTGATCAGGGTCTACTCTGTCAGGCATTCAGTTTTCATATTTATCTGATCCCACACAAGCAGACCTGACAAGTAATTTCTTTGTTCTATGTACCAACATTAAAGTTTATTTGTAGTATTATGCCTAGAATGAATATCCATGAAGGAAAGGGCTATCCATATGAAGAATGCATATCTATTATGAAAAAAACCCCACTGGATTATCTGAAAATCAGAAATTGATAAACTTGTAAATCAAACAATCCATAAAGTACTCAAGTACCATTCAAAGTCCTTGGGGCCCAAGTTTTTTTTACATCAAAATTAAAACATAATCTAGATGCTTAAAGAAGGGTCTCACTACTCGTCGTTTAAGCACCCCAAAACCCAGGGGGGGGGGGGGGGGGGGGGGGGGGGGGGTGGGTACTCTGATATTTCCATACATACGTAGGCTCGGGTCATTTTTATGGGTTCAAAATTTTGAATATTTTTTGGGGTTTTCAGGAAAAAAATTTTGGGGGGGGGGGGTATGAAGATTTTGTGGATATTTTTTGGGGGTTACCACAAATTTGGACTATATTTAGGGGTTATTTCTATGCATTTTAGGGTCTTTTCTTGAGGTCAAGGTAAAGAAAGGGGGATATTTTTTGGGGGTGGCTAAAATTTCAAATTTTCGGGGGGGTGCTTGAAATTCCTGATATTTTTTTTTGAGGTGAACTATAGATGCTGGGAGCCTAGCCTAGGTATGAAGAAAAAATGAGAGTACCTCCCATGGGCCCCAAAATATGTTAGATAGGAAATTATCAACACTCCCTTTTCTTTGAATCAAATGTATTCCAAATTTAATTAAAAAATTAGCGGATTTTTAGTTCAAATTTTTTAGTTGTTACTGTTTGAATACTGTAAATATGGAAATTTTTGTGAGGGATTTTTTTTCATGTAATTTAGCATATGCGAAGTTTCGTGAAAATAAAATCTTCGCAAAATCACTCTGTCGTTTACTGATATAGGTAAATCATGACTTCGTCACGAATTTTTAACGTAGCAAATATGAAACCGGTTTAGGCCCTCCAGTAAAATATTTTACTGACCATTCCATTGGTAAATCCTGGGTCAGGTGTGGTACTTGATTGTATTGATTCCTGATCTTTGCACCCTTACTGACTTTTTTTAACGCTATTCATGAAAATTTCCGAATTTACAGTATGGCATTACACAGCAGTCACTCATTCAAGTCTGCTCAGAACTTCTAACCCAATTTGCACCATGGAATGATGTAAGAATACAAAAAAAACTAAAGTGGCACTACATGCCAAAATATCCTCCCACTGTGGACACCAGCACCACCACTAAAACTGCCACACATACCAACATGATGATTTTCTTCTGCAAGAAAATAAGAGAAACAATTACAAAGAGCCTTTTCAGACAGTCGCAGATCCAGAGGGGGTTCAAGGGGTTCCCTTGAACACCCCTTTGAGACCAAATTACAGGGAAAACTCTTTATACTGGCACAGCAAAATTCTTTACAATGTTGGCAGTATTTGCACAAATGTACCAGTTTGGTTTGAATTTGAGTTGATTATAAGAGAAATTCAGTTTAACATAAAATTATTTGGATACAAACACAGTTGTTTTAGAGAGGATTGACTTTATTTCATTTCATGGGATATTTTAGAAAAATGAGACAAACCCCATTTATACATCTTAACCCCCTTTCCAGATTCCCTGGATCCTCCCCTGACAGACCAATGGAATTTTCTATTAAGCTACAAACTATAAAGTTAGGATGGTCCATTACATATATCATTGAGGGGTCACAGGTTATAATTTTTAAAATATAAAAAGTACTTCTTTCTCTGAAGAGCGATTTTGTCTTAGCAAACAGTGCAGACCCTGAAGAAATGCTGCCTTATGCAAAATTTCATCTTGGTCTTCACTGTTTGCCATAGTACCCATTTACGGGGTTCTGATCTACAAAGGTTTAAATTTTTAAGGACATGAGATAAAATTGGAGGCAAAATTAAATAATAGAGTTGAGGAAAAGCAATTAAATGTGCGCCGTCGAATGCCAAGTATTTTATCACTTTTTCACTGCAAGTTCAATATGAGCACAAATGTAAGATTCTTTTTATTATATGGCACTTAAATTACATCACATTGAAATCTTGTATTTGATGTTAAAAGTTCAAGAGTTTGCAATATATATGTGTCAATGTCAATGTCATAAATACATACATGTAGTTACTAAATACAAAATGTATGTAAACTACTGTAGTGCCAACCAAAAATGACAGTGACGTATATTTTGTTTACAGCTGCTAAGCTTAACACTGTCGTGTACATTTCACTTGAGCTAACATGAATCGAAAGATTGCTTGTGTATTAATCCTATCCTGCCGATAGGACAAATAAATAAGTGATCTGTTGATTCTACGTCCCTAATAGCTTTGTAAACAAAATATGACGTCACTGTCACTCTTGGCTGGCAAGACAGTAGATGGAATTTTTAGAAGAAAACAAATGTGCCCCCACCCACTCCATAGTTATATGATCCTTGTGACCTTGAAAATTAGATCACAGACACACAAAAATAATCATCTATTAAAGTCCTCCCAATGATGTATATGTACTAGTTTGGTCTAAATCTGTCCATTGGCTCAGAAGATAGAGTGCAGACAAGGCTTTCTCATAGAGTTATGGAGATATATGAGGATGGTGACCTTGAAAATTTAGCCAAGGTCACCAAAATCTAATCATTCTTTAAGGTCCTCCCAATAATGAATAAGTGCCAGTGGGTGTTAATCTGGCCATTAGTTCAGAAGATAGAGTACTGACAAGGCTTTTTCTTGGAGATATATGACACTGGTGACCTTGGAAATTAGGTCAAGGTCACTAAAATCTAATCATTCCTTAAGATCTTCCCAATAATGAAGATGTGCCAGTTTAGTGTAAATCTGGCCATTGGTTCAGAAGATAGAGTGCTGTCAATGCTTTTTCATGGAGATATATGACCCTGGTGACCTTGAAAATAATGTCAAGACCAGTAAATTCTAATTTTTTCTTAACATCCTTCCAATGATGGGCCTGTGCCAGTTTGGTCAAAATCTGGCTATTGGTTAAAAAGATAGGGTGCTGACAAAGTTTTTTCATAATAATATGACCCTGGTAACCTTGAAAATTAGGTCAAGGTCACTTAAATCTAATCATTTCTTGAGGTCCTTTCAATTCTATTGTTAAGTCATCCACGTCTTTTAGGCTTTATGTAACCTCACTCTGAAGAGCTCCGCTGAAATAATGCCAGACGCTTTAGACAAAAGCGTTCAAAATCCCGAAATTTTAATCAATAATGTGTCCGTAAATATGTCCAATTATTTTATAAACACTTTCCGTATAAAAAAGAAAATCATATTTCTAATCGATACTGAAAATTCAATGCTAAAGTTTGAGTAGTTTGAAAGATATTGCAAGTTATAAATTCACCAAAATATGTAGGGATAAAGGAGAATTACCTGTGTATTCACCGAGTGCATAAAGCGCCTTGATGATTAGAGCGGGATATGACATATCACTGTTTAAGAGAATGATGTATCTATGCCAGTTTAGTCAAAATTTGCCATTGGTTCAGAAGATACAGTGCTGACAATCTTTTTCATAGAGTTATATAACCGTGGTGACCTTGAAAATTAGGTCAAAGTCATGACATTTAATCATTCCTTTCAGCAACCCCAATAAAGTATCAGTGCAAGTTTTGTTAAAATCCATGCAATGGTTCTTAAGAGCACAGACAAAAAGCTATGCCGCCAGGATCTGTATCAAATATACAGGAGCCATATAAGGGAATAATTGTCTACGTTCAACAAAACTTATAAACCCCTTCATGCATATGTTCATTGTGTCTACATCGTATTGACAAAGTATCAAATTGCTTCATCAAAAGCTGTGGTAGGAGTTGATCGGCCCATAAAGGCAATGTCAATGCATACACAACAGCCATATAAGGGAATAATTGTCTAAGTTCTCACAGCTGTCATTTTGTCAAAATTATTTTTTGTGAACCAAACTCCTTCATGCATATGTTCAATGTGTCTACATTGTATCGGCATCGGCAAAGTATCAAATTGTTCCATCAAAAGCTGTAGTAGGAGTTGATTGGCCCATGAAGGCACCATCTATGCATATACACAAAAGCCTAATAAGGGAAAAATAGTCTAAGTTCTCACAGCTGTCATTTTGTCAAAAAATATTTTTTCTAAACCAAACTCCTTCATGCATATGTTAAATGTGTCTACATTGTATAGGCAAAGTATCAAATTGCTCCATAAAAAGCTGTGGTAGGAGTTGATCGGCCCATAAAGGCACCGTCTATGCATATACAAACACCTTATTAGGGAAAAATTGTCTAAGTTCTCACAGCTGTCATTTTGTCAAAAATTATTTTTTCTGAACTAAACTTCTTCATGCATATGTTCAATGTGTCTGCATTGTATAGGAAAAGTATCAAATTGTACCATCAAAAGCTGTGGTAGGAGTTGATTGGCCCGTGTATGGCCTATAATAGCATAAGCATAAAGCACTATATCAAAAGCCATTTAGAACTACAAAGGGAAATAATTCTAATAGAATTGGCCCCTAGCCCTTACTTTTTTGTCTAAAGTATTTGTCTTGCATATATGAACATGTTTGCAAGGTTTGATGAAAATCCAGCAATGACTCTTCGAGTTATTAAGGAAACAAAGCGTTACGGACGGACGGACAACGTGAAAACAGTATACCCCCTACAAACAAAGTTTGCGGGGGGTTTAAAAATAATATGTCAGCCTTCTCCTTCCGAGGGAGGACATAAGTAATATACAACTGTATTTTTGTAATAATCAGAATAAAGAATTCTTTGAAGAATAAATATTATGTGTTGTCTATTTTTGGACCCTATAGTTCAAAGGTAGTGGCCTGTGCCATTTTTACTCCCATCTGTTAGTGATAGTTTTCGACAAAAATAACGGATATAAATTGGGTTATCTGACATCTAATTTATCACTATAACGTCAGCTGTATTGCAGTGGGCTATGTGCAGGACTCAGAGGACAGTTCTGTTCTCACAAGGAGCATTTTTTATCATATAATTGAGCCGCAACATGAGACTTCCAACAATGTGGTATGTGCGACCACCAAAGGCTCAGACCAGCCTGCACATATGCCCAGTCTGATCAGAGCCTTTGCTAGTCGCTTGATTATTCTATGAGTGTTAAGCTACTGACCGAACATAATTTGGAGCTTCTAAGCTTTAAAGGAGGCTTTACAGGCTTGTCTGAGTCTACACTTGTCAAAATGCCACATTGTCGGAAATCACCTGTCACAGCTCATATTATTTTCCTGTAAAAAATGAAAACACTGTGAAATAAAAGCATGGAAATGTTTTATTTTTTGCACAAATTTTGTATATGAATATCTACACATGGTCACAGTGTAGCTGCTAGTAAGGCAAGAATGTTGAGCCCATCTTCTATAAAGATTGGTGGTTCCACATTCTCACCTCACCAGAACTGCTGCCTGACTATGTGCCCATCTCCATTCATGAGATATCTACATTTTCCACTTCATTCTATGAAATAAATGCCATATTCATTCCTAAAACTTGAATATCCTCTATACAGGTCTAATGTTCACAGATATGATCCGCCCACTTAATGCCTCATACAGAGAGCAAAGTCCAAAAATATGCCTTTAATTTCTGGCAACATTTTGAACAGGTCATTTAAATAGAATGTTATATTCTATTGCAATCGATTTGATCAATTCGCGTTCTTATAAAAATTGTGTGCCAAAATTAAAACTCATGCAGTCTAAAAAGTGTGGAAATAAAATGGTGGTCTAAATAACATGCACCTACATCCCACAAGTAGAAGTTGATAACTCAGCAGTAGTGGGACACTGAAGGCAGTTAAAAAAGGATCACTATCATCGGTCCATTTGACTGCCTGATAGGGTGTAAAATGTATATAATGGTAAACAGTGTAGACCCTTATCAGACTGCTCTGTAGGAGCAGACTGATCTGGTTTTATACTATCCAAATATTTAATGTTAAGACAGTATCAAGGTCTTTTTTATACAATTCAGTTCATGTACAGTAAAACCTGTCTTAAGCGGCCACCCAAAAAGACCAAATATTGGTTTTCAAGACCAATTATCGCTTAATGCAGGTCAAAAGTATTGCAGAATGCATTCTGCAAAATTTTCGACCTTCATTAATCTACCATCTGCCATTAAGACCTTTATTTTGTCTATTTTTGAGTGACAGCTTAAGACAGGTTTTACTGTACTTACCTATCTGGTATTGTTGCAGCTCCACACCAATCCCTTGGTTGGCTGTTGCTCCGTCCAAAAACTCTTTCAATTAGAAACCCATTAACATGTATTCACAGATTCGAGACTTAGATGGAGTGCTGCTTTTCATCTGGGTCTACTCAGTATAATATGTTCAGGGACCAAATTAACACATTCTTCTGAAATTCTAGTTGGTTATCTTTCAAAATATATGAGCCTCGACGTGAGAAAACCTGTCTTCGCTTATTGGAAAGTATCACATCTAAACTTCATTTTTCTAGCTAGTCTCTGTAGCTGAGCAGGCTGGTTTTGGTATGACCTGATCAGAAACCCCGAAGACAGTTTTTGTCGTGTTGTTGCCATGCACTGATCCAGAGGGGGGGGGGGGGGGGGGGGGGGGGGGGGACAGGGGGCTACCCCCCTTCCCCCCACCCTGAAAAATCACAAAAATATAGGGTTTCTTAGCAATATTGGTCCAGATCCCCTGTAAAACCACAAAGCTTACAAGCCAACATTCAGTGTTGGGCTACCATGGGCCCTCCAGCGAAACATTATTAAATGGCCTGCTTATACTTGTATTTGGATCCTCTCTCCTCTAATCAACTAAAAAAAATCGTCAAAAAAGTTGGACCCCCTCTCAAAAAACTTTCTGGATCCGCGCATGGCAGCACATATAATTGAACATCCAAACTATTGTATCTAGCTGGATAAAAGATTCATTGTCAAAAGAGGATCTTATGGGCCAGTAAAATGCCAACAATTTTAAAATTCATGAGCAGGATAAATTTCATGCTCAGTTGAGTTGAGCATGAAAATATTTGGGGCCTAGATGAGTGATATAATCAACAAGAAGCTGATAGTAGCAGACTATTTAAGTTTAATGTAACAAAACACATAATAGATCACCTTAATTTAAGTGATTATAAACAAGAGCTGAAGTACAATGTATAAATAAAATATGAACTATATCAAGACAAAGACCGCATTGGTGCACATGTATATGACAATAATAATTTTCACCAGAAATTTCAGTGGAAATATCTAACCCTTTGTACACGAAGGTTCAGTTAAACAGAAAAAATGGCACTTGCTAACTCCAAATTTCTTGTGTTTTTTTCTAGTCAAAGTAGCTTAGCAAGGTGGTTATGATTCCTACCTGGTTGCAAAAACTCAAACAGCACAGTTCATATAAGCCAAGGCGGTCTTTTGAGATGATATAGCACATTCGTTATAATTTACGCTAGGAAAATTCAGACAATGACCTACATGTGAAAACATTATCACTAACACATGACTGAAGCTATACAAAACAGACAGAGATAGAAATTGTTTGAAACTACAGTAAAACCTGTTTTAAGAGGCCACTCTAAAAGAACACCAAAATTGGTTTTCAATACCAATTATCGCTAAATGCAGGTCAAAAGTATTGCAGAATACTTTCGACCTTCATTTAGCTACCATTTTCCATTAAGACCTTTGTTTTGTCTATTTTTAAGTGGCCGCTTAAGACAGGTTTTATTTTTTTAAACCAATCTTAAGCGGCCACTCGAAATGAAGACCAAAAATTGGTTTTCACGACCGATTAGTGCTTAATGTATGTCAAAAGTATTGCAGAATGCTCCAAGGGGAGCATTCTGCAATACTTTCGACCTTCATTTATCTACCATTTTCCATTAAGACCTCTGTTTTGTCTATTTTTAAGTGGCCGCTTAAGACAGGTTTTACTGTATATGAAATGAATCTATGTACAGTAAATGCTCTTAAATTTCGAACACCAGTTGCCTGCCAAACATGCTTAGACAAACAGTGCAGACCCAAATATGATCTGGGTCTGCACTGTTTGCTACTCTGACAACAATTTTGTGAATTCCAGCCCTCAAAACCAACATTTTATTTGAGAACAGAAAAAGAAAAGTGTCCAAGATTGTTCAAAAATTTTAGAACATTTACTGTATTAACAATAATTTGCTAATAGTTCTGAGTACAGCAAACGTTTATACCTTGGGTAAGGCTTTCTTGAAAATTTTCTCAGGCACGCTCAAAAGCTCTCAACTCTCATAAAGGAATGATTCATTATTTCATCACAAGTCATTTACTGTATTAACCATAATTTGCTACTAGTTCGGAGTACAGTTATGTTTTATACCTGCGGTAAGGCTTTCTTGACAGTTTTCTCATGCACGCTAAGAAGCTCTCAACTCTCATAAACGAATGAATCACATGGGTAAAAGTTCAAAATTTCCTAAATCCTGAACTTTAGAAATAACATTTTTTAAACTTGCAGGATGCCTACAAAAATTAATTATTTCTTGTTTAAATGGTTAAATGTGTTTAGATGATCTGAAAATTAATCAGAGAAGCTACTAAATTCTCCCTTATTCAGCATTTTGAGGCTGACTTTCTATGGAAAGTCAGCCTCAAAATCCTGAATTCAGGATTAATCCTGAAAACTTTCACCCATGCGAATCGTTATTTCATCACAAGTTTACTACTTATCTCTTTACATGCTTAGTAATTTTGCATGCTTTGTTTTTGTTGTCTGCTGTTTTAAAAAAAAATCTTTCTGGAATATTATCAGAGTGTCAAATGGTTTGGATCCCCTCTGGGTCATTATTTACATCCATATTTTGTGTATGTGATCAGCTAAGGCTCTGGCGATGTCGGACTTGTCTCCGACGTCACTGCTCACTAATGAGATAAGTACTGAATCTCATGTACTCATGGGTGAAGGTTCAAAATTTCCAAAATCGTGAATTTTTGAAAATCGGAATTTAAAACTTGCTGTATGCCTCCAAATATTAAAAATTCCAAGTTAGCTGGTCAACTACCTTTAGATAAACTGAAACTAAATCAGAAAAGATATTATTAACTGCAGAATTCAGCATTTTGAGGCTGACTTTCTATGGAAAGTGATTCTCAAAATCCTGAATTTAGGAATAATCCTGAAAACTTTCACCCATGTGTAAAAAAAAAACAAAGGTGCAGATCAGTTCAGTGCCATTTTTATTTTTTGCCTAAACCGAAAAAAATTGCACTTGCTAACTCCGAATTTCTTGTTTTTTCTTTGTCTAAGTAGCTTGGCAAGGTAGTTATGATTCCTACCTGGTTGGAAAAACTCAAACAGCACAGATTATATAAGTGCACTGACCCATATATTGTTTTAAACCACTTTAAATGTTTTCTTCCTGATAATTTAATCATCAAAAAAAAAAAAAAAAAATCTGGAGAGATTTTAGAAGCTGGTGGAAGAAAAATAAATCTTAGGATTGCTTGAAACCTGGATGATGATGAGTTATTCACTTTTTTCAAACCCTATTAAAACACTCATACTCACATTTGCACTCACAAACTAAACCACACTCACACTGTTTTCTAAGCAACCACACTAACAGCTGATGTCCAATGTAAAAAGTTACAAGATATCATTACCCACTCTACCAACACTCTAATCCTATCACTAAATGACCCGCCTCATGGCTAAACCTGACCGGCCTCGTGTAGGAATGTGCTGCCTGCGAGGACTCGGATCAGCCTGTACATCTGCTCAGAACCTTTGCTGTAGGCTGAAGAAACTGTGAACTCTTAAAGCACTCTGTAAAGTCTGATCAGACTAGGCAGAGAGCCAGGCCTCAAGGCTAAAGCACTCTGTGAAGTCTGATCAGACTAGGCAGAGAGCCAGGCCTCAAGGCTAAAGCACTCTGTGGAGTCTGATCAGACTAGGCAGAGAGCCAGGCCTCGAGGTTATAAAACTTTTTTCATGCTTAACTCAACTGAGCATGAAATTTCAACTGCTCATAAAAACTGAAATACCGACAAATAAAGATGTTTCTTGATTTAAGTCTCTCAGATGTTGTATTTATCATGCTAATAAATGTTAAAATGCCAACAATTGTTAGCATTTTAACATTTATGAGCAGGATAAATTTCGTGCTCAGCTGAGTTGAGCATGGAAGAAGTCTTACAACCTTGGGCCAGGCCTTAAGAATTTAGAATTTCTTTTCTTGCAACTCAACTGAACATGAAATTTATCATGCTAATAAATGTTAAAATGCCAACAAGTGTTGGCATTTTAACATTTATAAGCATGATAGATACTGCATCTGAGAGTTTGAAAGCAAAGAAAGTCTATGTTTCAGCATGTTAGCTTTTGAGTAGTTGAAATTCCATGCTCAGTTCACCTGAGCATGAAAAAAGTTTTAAAACCTTGAGGCCAAGATTATGTAGTCTTTAAGAAGCACACATATCACTTTGTCGGTTTAGTCATAATGGGGCTCAAATCACATGCTGTTTCAGTCTCTTTAAACCACTACTTGTACTACTAGACTCAATGAGATCCTAATTTCTATCAAAATCTGTAATTTAGAGCTTCTTTAAAGATTAAGACAGCTTTGTCATACACACAGCATGTTTAAACTGCTCACTCACAATCCTAGAAAAGTGTGTTTTAACATTTAATGTCCCTTTTACATGGGTGAAAGTTCAAAATTTCAAAAAATCCTGAACTTTCACAATTCGAATCTTAAAACTTGTTGTATGCCAACAAAGTGTCAACAGTTTCAAGTTTAAATGGTCAATTGTCCAAAGAGGAACTGAAAACTAATCAGAGAAGCTATTAAAATCTGCCTAATTCAGCATTTTGAGGCTGACTTTCTGTGGAAAGTCAGCCTCAAAATCCTGAATTCAGGAATAATCCTGAAAACTTTCTCCCATGATTTTACTCTCATAAATGTTCTTATAAGTGAGATTATTGTTAGCATAGTGGATAGACTGCATTTGAAAACTGCTGAAAAAGCAAAAACACCAATCAATAAATTTTGGAATGCAAATTAACAAGTTGCCAGCTTGCATTCCAAAGCTCTGTTTCTTTGACTCATTCAACCTCATTTTTCTACTCTCACAACAGTTTTTGATAGCTGCCTACCCAGTGTGGTTAGTTAGCTATATGTTTAAACATACCCTCTGCATGACAAAGCTCTAATGACACAAAGAGAAAGTTCTAGATGACAACACAAGACCACACATATGAAGCCTAGATTCTAGTTCACCGTTCACGGATTCATTCGCCTCACAATTTTAGTGGATAACATTTCTACCGCCATCCGCTCCCATATACTTTAACCAATTGAATTGTAAGCCTCTGAATGAGTCAGCTGCTTGTAACAGTGTAAGTGTATGTGTTGGTGTTGACCCTTAAAGCGCCAAGAAAACAAGCATCTGAAAATGTCATCTGCTGCAAATAATTGCCAATAAAGTATAGAAGCAAACAGTGTGGATCAAGAACAGACTGCTCCTCTAGAAGCAGTCTGATCTGGGTCCACACTGTTTGCCATAGAGGCTTCATAAACATTTCTGCAGACGAGAAAAGCAGACGACTTTTGTCGAGATTGGCCCATTAAGGGTTAAATATATTGCACTTAGTCAAGGGGTAGGTCCCAATCTCATTAAAACCAGATCAACACTCACTTTGTCCTGAATGTATGGCTAGAATAGTTTTTAATCAGATTGGGACCAGTCCAATCTTTATGACATGCCACAAAACAGTTATTTGTTTTTACAGCATGCCACAAAACAGTAATAAGTTTGTTTTATAGTCTATTTCAGTAAATACACGAGCTGGTCTATTGTAAAGTTGGAATTTTGTCCCTGTGCCCTCAGAACAGCCAAAACTCCAAAAGTTTGACCTACCTGAGTGCATTAGGGATGAGAGTGTGTTAATATTTACCGACCCATCTACAGCTAAGGTCATATTGAAATAGGGCCGTATCTTCACCCTTCCCCACTGGTGGTGACAACAGTTGCTTGCTGATTACCTTTACCAGAGACTTTCTATACCAACAGGACTGGAATCTCAGTTTTGTTTGTTTGTTGGTTTTGTTGCATTCGTCCCAAGTCAACAGCTATGGTCATGGCGGGACAGTCAGTTCACCTAACCACACTTTTTCCTGGGCAGGCTTGAACAAGCGGTTAGCCAGTAATTCAAGCACATACTTTCGCTTGTAACCGACAACAACCCTTCTTGAATGAATCAGCGGAAGGGAGGAGAATGACCATATAAATAATTTCATGAGCAATCTCCACGAAAGTATGGGGGCGGACTGGGATCGAACTGGCAACCCCTGGATCTACAGTCAGACACGCATCTGTAGCCAGACACGCTACCGACTGCGCTACACGGCCCGGCTGGAATCTCAGTGGAAATCGATAATAAAATCTCACTTATGTTGTAGGCCATAATTACCTGTCCAATGCAAAATCTGGCAGAACAGTTTGGCAGTAGATCAGGTCAATGATTTGAAACGTTATCAGCAAACAACAAAAGTCACCACTAGCTAGGGATAGTATTAACTACCATGGTGGGTGACGTAAGTCATAGTCACATGTGTAAATGATATGGAGCACACAAAAATCATAGATAATCATTGCCACTTCCAAGCAGGAAAAGGGTAAATATTTTGTGTCTCTGATGCAGCTACACTAGAAATGGCTCTAATTACAACTTCAAACAAGTCCAACTCCCAATATTGGTCCGTTTGAAGTTAGAAGTTGTAATTAGAGCCATTTCTTGGGTAGCTGCATAATAGACATAGTCTGGAAACTACAGTAAAACCAGTCTTAAGCGGCCACTCAAAAGGAACACCATAAATTGGTTTTCAAGACCAATTAATGCTTAATGTAGGTCAAAAGTTTTGCAGAATGCTCCAAGGGGCATTCTGCAATGTTTTCGAGCTTCATTAAGCTACAATTTGCCATTAAGACCTTTGTTTTGTCTATTTTAAGTGGCCACTTAAGACAGGTTTTATTGAACCTATGACATGATATATCTACCTTTTTCTGCTTCAACGTGGCACTGATTATCGATGGTTTTGGTGTGCTCCGTATGACTATGAGTACGTTACCCGCCGTGACTACTGGCACTGGAACTTTTATCACGGAAAATAATGTACAAAATTGTATTAAAGGTAAACCATTTTTTCATTGAACCAACTTTCTTAACTCCCTTTAGTTATTTAAAGCATAAAGTCCTTTTATGGCCAAGCATAGAAAGAAAGAACATTAATAACTAAATAAATAATCTGTGCATTATAATACAAGTATATATATGTATATAACAAAGAAGGCAAAAATGAAAAGAAAATTCCTCTGTCCATGTTATTGGTAGAGGGAGTTACAACAAACAAAATTACAGTCAAGTCTGAACCAAAGTTGACACTTGTTTGTTTGATTTGATTCTTTATGTCCCTGTCAACAATTTTTCAGTTATGTGGGGACGAGTCTTCCTGGGTTGAACCAGTACTAAGCTAGGATAAATGTGTCTTGCTCAAGGACAAAACACAGTGACGCCGGTGAGGCTCGAACTCGCGGCCCCTCGGTCACGAGTCAAACACTCTACCACTGAGCCATTGTGCTCCCTCAAAAGTTGACACACAGGTACACTTGGGTTGCACAAAAATTGCACAACATATTGGAAAATGAATTCTTTGAATTACAGGGCAAGCTGATGAGATAATGCCCTGAGGTTATAAAACTTTTTCATGCTCAATTTAACTGAGCATGAACTTGTAACTGCTCAAAAAAATTAAATGTTTAAATACTTTTTCTAATTTTCAAACTCTAAGATATTGTATTGATCATGCTAATAAATGTTAAAATGCCAACAATTGTTGGCATTTTAACATTTATGAGCATGATCAATTTCATGCTCAGATGAATTGAGCATGAAAAAAGTTTTACTACCTCGAGGGCAGGTACACCTGGGTTGCACACCAAGAGCATAACGGGTTGAAAAAACTATTTGTTTGGATGATAGTGTAAGTTTGATGAGCTGCAGTGTCTCTTTGTTTAGGGCATTACCTTATTCCTCAACAAAACCAAGTTTTCACTTGTGAAATCTTTTTCTCATTTCCCATTTGTGAATATATTGTGTCAACAATTTGCATCAAAACCAGAGAGATTAACCTTTAAAGCACACCAAAAATTTGAAACAGGCCACAATTTTACAGTGTTCCTGCTTTGAGAATACTAGTAAGACTTGATACTCATATGATTCATATCAAACCTTACTTTCCCTGAAAATCAAGGCTGACATTACGAAATTTATTTGTCGTCTGCTGCAGTCGTGTGTGGTGCTTTAATAGTTTATGAACACAAATAATAAGTAAAATCATCTGTCAAAATTTCTGGATAAATAATTATAATAAAATATTGTACAATTCAAGTTTCTTAAAACAAAAACAAATATACATCATAAAAGTACAAACAAATATATATTAACATCTATGCAATTTTTCTCATTTTTCTCTCATTCATTCATTTGATCTAATTCAACAAACTCCTGGTTGCGTAAAATGTAAGTTTTTCATGCACCATCAATATGCATTACATAAACCTATTAGAATTTCCAATCCTGAATTACTAGACGAGTCCACTTTTAACCTTTGGGTTGCTTGGGCTATATTTCATTTCCATTCAAATTTTAAAAGAACATTATGTAAGCAAACCATGATGGCCTTGATCAGACGCTGCATACTGTGGCGCCTGGTCTGGGTCTGAACTGTTTGACAGAGTCCCATATCATTGGAGTAGCTCCCATTACTCAGATACGCATGTGCGTACTAAAAAAAGTAACATTCAAGGGAGGTCACCTAATATGGTAAAAGTGATTTTCCATACCATAAGAAACTGCTCTTAAAGGAAAGAATTTGCTCCCTCTGGGAAAAAATTCTCTCCTTTAAGAGAAGTTCCCATTTTGAAAAGGGGTGCAATTGAAGAGAATCACTGCTTGTTACAGTAGTCTCAGGACCATATGAAATCTGATTATTGCATACCAACCACAAAGTCGCAGACCAGCCTGCGCATACGCACAGTCTGATCAGTGCCTTTGTTATTTACTTTCTGGAGAGTATTGTAGTCAACCTTGCTCAATGTAAAAATAAAATAATCTAGTAAGTCTCTGTAGCTGAGCAGGCTGGTTTGAACCTTAATTGCTCAGAAACCCTGAAGACAGGTTTTCTCGCGTAAAGGCTCATATCATTTTAGAGATCCATGCACTAGCCTAAAAATCAGAGTGCATAATTGAAAATTCAATGTGTTATTTCTCAACCAAAGCATATGTTGTGGGTACTCAAAAGAACCGTCTCAATGAATGGTTTTCTTTTGAGCACCTAAAACATACGTTTAAACTGATGGATAAGAAAATATTCACATTTGTATGCATAAAAAATCATTTATCTGGACCCATGTTTCAAGAAATTTCATCTACCCATGGAATGAAAGAGTACCACAGAATTATGAAACGACAGGACAAATTCACAGTACTCAGAATAGGAACTTTAGCGTTTTTACGCCGACTGTACGTCACAAGTTAACATATACTATTTAAAAACAAACAATACAAGCATACATTCAAGCACACAAGTCAGAAAGGAATCTCTTGAGTTCTATCAACATGTATACTCATTTAAAATCTTAGTCTGCTGGAGTCGTCTACTAGTCACCTTTACAAACAGTTAGGACCCAGACCAGGCCCCAATCCTCAGCTTTGTTTTCAACATTGTACATTCTAGACAATACCTCAGTGACTTCACTGTTACAACTATTGCACACACTACTAATTTTGCTGCATTTTACTGCTCATATACTATCGTATATGACAATGTTGCTACATTGGAGATGCTAATAAGAATTACTACGGTAAATGTTCTCAACAGTTTTGAACATTTTTCTCCCTCTTTTCTCGATGGTTATGAAGGCTGGAATTCACCAAATGCTTGTCAGAATAGCAAACAGGGAAGACTCTGATCAGACTGCTTCTGAAGAAGCAGTCTGATCTGGGTCTGCACTGTTTGTCAACTCCTTTTAGGCAGGCAACTAGTGTTCAAAATTTTATAACATTTACCGTACCAGCCAAACCCATGAGTCATCATTATGTCAATGTAATGGTCTATCCACCTCAAACCCAAAGAGATTAGTGCTTTTTCATCGATCACCTTGAGTTTGGGGTGATCAGGTAGGATAACCCAGTGAGTTTGTGCAGCAGTTTGCAAGATAAGATGATATACTGGTAGAGGGAAAATGTGATGAGTTAAAAAATGGATTTCATTTTAAGCTTAAGAAAGCAAGATATTATACATGAGGATTAACTATTTTACTAGTATATTCTTCCTAATGATGTGGAATGATTTTTAATTACATGATGCTGATATATCAAATGAAAAATGATTTTCTTTTGCAAAATATAGATCACACCATGAGAAAAATGCTTTAACCCTTTACTCCGTATGCTATTTTTAGATCATGACATCATTTTCTATTTTTAAAAAACATTGAACAAATTCAAGTAAAGTTTTGAATACTTTTGAAAATATTATGGAAAATAGAGCATTTGCTCCAAATTTTCCATTTTCCATAATATTTTCAAATACATGATATTTCAAAAGCATCAAAAGGTGTTACTATGGAGTAAAGGGTTATTAGCCAATTTGCATAACTCAGAATAAGCAAAAACGGAACAAACATTTTTGCCTGATAGTTTACAACTTTTTTTTCCATTTAGTTCACTTCTCTCAAATCACAGCATGAGTAAAAAAAGACTTTAACCCTTTGTATACTAATGAACTCTTCCTTCTGGTTTGATACAATAAACTTGGGATAGTCCACTTTACATTTCTATGGGTGTCAGGTTCAAATTTTCTAACAAATTTTGTATTCTTTTTGTCTGAAGATCTTTTTGAACCTTACAAATAGTGTAGACCCTGATGAAATGCAGCATTATGCTGCATTTCATCTGGGTCTTCACTGTTTGCATAAGTACTCCTTAGTAGTTTCCTGAAGCATATTTTCAGACTGCTGCCGGTACAATAGGTGCATTTGAAGAGTTGGCTCCCTTAGACCAATATAAGAACCAGACCTTCTGAACCCATATGCTGCAGTATCAGCTCTTACGGAGTTGTTCCCCATTTGAGAGAATATAAAATATAAGAACCAGACCTTCTTAATTGTTTACCTTAAACCCATATGCTGCAGTGTAAAGCCTTACAGAGTTGTTCCCCTTTGAGCATTGAGTATTTGAGAGGATATAAAATAGAATCATTAGCAATGCTGTACCATATTTGTCTTTTGAAAAGATCCAACAGCAGATAGCGTACCAGATGACGGGGGAAACTGCATGTAAATATAAAACAAGCTGTCTATTTCTTCATACAAACCTAAGCACATTCAAACAAAAATTACAACTTTTAAAATATATTGGTCCCATTGAAGTTTTATACACATACATAACCTTATCTAATAGGCTGGCCCAAATTTTTTTATCAGGTGGGTTCAAGCTCGGACCCAGTATACACGGACTGGTAACTGACACACAGGTAAATGTATATATTGAAAATACGTTGTCGAGGCTGAGCTTTCAAAACGGACTTTATGTTGAACATTAAATAATCATTTCTTCGTTATTTCTCAGCATATCTGTGATTTTTCTTCAAAAATGAACGGTCTAATATACTATCTTTAAGACTGTGTTGTTATATTTATTGAAAGTTTATGTCTTTTTGAACATCAGCAAAATCAAGGTACCCTTTTTAGCTATTTTCAGCACTTTAAGCCAAAAATAGACAGTAATCAACTTAAAAAGATGATAAAGCATCAACTTTATTTACTGTAACTTGTAATATTTCAACTTTGCATACCAAGAATAACTTCGTATAGTCTGTGGTATGTTCAGAATCAATTTTATAGGCTGTAATACTTTGAAATAGCGCAAAAACAAAGCCTTGACAACATAACTTTGTATTTCCATCAGTGACCAGTCCGTTTATACTTGGTACGAGGTTCAAGGACAAGTTTCCAGCGGATTTCAGAGCTTGAGGTAGATACTCAGAACTAGACTGCACTATATCAATTTTATAACGACCCCTAAGAACAAATACACAATGTGCACAGCAACACACCCCACATCCCATTTACACCGAGCCAAAGTTTTAACGCAACTTTGTTTCATTTTGATAGTATCTTTGTCCGAATGAATGCCATAGGCAGATTGGTTTGCCTAAACCAAAGTTCATTCAGTTAGGCATCGATACTTACTTTAGTTTTAACAATATGCCTCTAACTGTTTAAGAAACAAAGCATTCCATTGAGGTGGTTTAAAAAATTGAAATGCATGGTAATGTTCCAATATTCGATATGTAACATGCATATGGTCATCATGAAATCTGAGTTGATTTGGGGGATTTCTGTCAGAATTCTTTAAGCTTTTAGCAATAAATAATTTTTCCTCATTTCAGCTGGGCGTCAGATCCTGTTGTTTGGCAATAAAAAGAATGATTTAGTCAGAATTGAGCAAACGTTTTTACAGGAAGTTTCAATTATTGTCAGAGTAAAGCCGTGTAATTTTGTTACCCATTTTTGCTCCTCACCTTTTCTAAGCAACAGAAGTAACACATGTTTAACATTGTTTCAATGATTTGCACCCTTGGGTAATTAATGCGATATTGATTTTGCATTGAATTGTATGGATGTCCTGTCAATAGACTCTAAACTTTCAATTAACTGAAACTCGATGCTTAATTTTGTGAAATTCAACAGAACAATTTTCAAGCAATACCCCTCATCTTACTGGCCTAGCGTTGGAATGAGGGTTAATAATGACTTTTTATCTTTATGACCACTCACAAGGTCCTGAGACCCCAAAAGCGTTTTTGACCGATCAGACAACAGCTCACAGAACCATGCTCCAGACAATGTATTCTCTGTGCGATAAAGATTCTTCAAGACTAGTTGAGCAATGTTTCCAACATAAACTGCCCTACAGCAATTGGGCGCATAAAATTCTGGCCATTTACGCGTTGCGTTAGAACTTTGGCTCAATATATGTTTGAGCTTAATGTGTTTCTGTTGGCAGCATAACCTGCCCAATCAAACAAACATGTTCTCATGCAGGCTGGTCTTTGCATAACCCTTTGCCTATTGATGGAGTCTTAAATCCAGATTTAACAAAACTAGAGGACCTGAAGCTCTCATCTGATCTGTTAATAATGTTAAAATAGGTCAAGGTAAACTTAGGTTTATTATTTAAACATATTTTGTTTTACCATATATGGGCATGGTGGCCATTTTCGTCAAGTGACCTAAAATAAATATCATATTTATATTGTTTGTTTTTCTACTGAATAGTATTATACTCCATGGGAAATTTAAGTTCAAACAGCCCAGTGATTTCAGAGAATTGTATGTGGCAGTCCAAAATGAGTGGCCTTGGATGAAAGGTCAGCTTGACCTTTGGTGCTATCTCATTAGGTTTAACATTTCTTGCAAGTATTATGATTTCCATTTATACTGTTATAGAAACATGAACATTTTAAGATTTTTCCAATATAAATAAAGAAACAAAATTCACAAATGTCTGCAAAAATAAAATTTGTGCATTAACTGTGGTGTAGGGGATAAAATTATGTCTTGTAAACCAGGGGTCGCAGGTTCGATTCCCGGCTTCTCCAAGTCTGCCGGATTAGACTTTAAGCCGTTGCCCCGTCTTCTGAGACGCTTTAAAACCAGAACCACTTCCGGATGAGCCTTCGGGAGTTCCTGGACATAGAACCACCGTAAACATAAACCCGGCCAGAACTGGTACAGCCAAGGAACACGGCCACAAACAACTAACTGTTTAAACTGTTGTGCCAAACTGGATGGCCATCAGTAAAGAAATGTTTAAAGGTTTAAAAATAAGATTAATGCCCAAGAATTTTTTTATAAATATACATTATCAATAGCAAAAGACCTAAAAAAATTGTCTTGTTTTCCACTACCGCTCTCAGTTTCATGTTTACAGCTGCAAACCAATTGTAAAGTTGTTAATTGTAAATGACTTTTTCAATCCTAAGAAGAAATACTGTAACCTAGTCTTGCATGTGTTACGCAGTAATATCAGGCAAAAGAATATGTGTGTTTCAAGTTACATAAAATTTAAAAATAGGGGTGGCAGGTAGGAAAATATTTTTATTTTGTTAAAAGCTTTTACATGGGGAAGATGGGGAACAATATGGCTGAACTGAGAACTGCCCTAAAATGCTTAAAAAATTGAAAGTGACGCTTAGCAGCTGAAATGATACATATGGCTATATAAATATACAGTAAAACCTGTGTAAAATGGTCACTCAAAAATAGATAAAACAAAGGTTTTAATGACAAATGGTAGCTTTATGAAGGTCGAAAGTATTGCAAAATGCTCCTTTTGGAGCATTCTGCAATACTTTTGACCTCCATTAAGCTACCATTTCCCGATATGACCTTGGTTTTGTCTATTTTTAAGTGGTCGCTTAAGACAGGTTTTACGTACAGTAAAACCTGTGTAAAACGGCCACTCAAAAATAGATAAAAAAAATATTTCAATGACAAATGGTAGCTTAATGAAGGTCGAAAGTATTGCGAAATGCTCCTTTTGGAGCATTCTGCAATACTTTTGACCTGCATTAAGGGTTTATTGGTCTTTGAAACCATTTTTGGAGTGGCCGTACACAATGTAATAACTGTTGATAAGTTGACAGAACAGGGATCATTCCAGCCTTTAAAGTATGCCACAAATAGTATGGTAGATAATCTAAAATTTCAAACTCTTTTCTCAAAGAAATGCTGGTGATCAGGTCAAAATAAAAATACCTATGTTTAGGGTAACCTGACCCTACCTAAATTTACTGGTGAAACCTAGAACTTTTTTAGGTTTTCTGGAAAAAAAAAATATTTTATGCCTTTTTGAAAATGCATATTTTTTTTTTTTTTCAAGAAGAAAAAAAATGTGTATCTACCCTACCTAAAATTTTCAGACCAGTTACCCGAAACACACTTGTTTTTTTATTTGGCCTCAGGGCTGGATTTCATAAAATGCTTGTAAGAATAACAAACAGGGAAGGCCCTGATCACACTGCTTCTGGGTCTGTGCTGTTTGTCTAGGCCATTTTGGCAAATAAAACTAGTGTTAGAAATTTTAGAACATTTTTATAAATGGTGTTTTTTTGATAAGTTGATAGCACAAGGATCAGTCCAGTCCTTTAAGTATGCCTTAAATAGTTCAGTAGATGTTCTTAAATTTCCAACACTAGTTGTCAGCCCAAAAGGCCTAGACAAACAGCCCAGACCCAGATCAGTTTGATCAGGGTCCTCCCTGTTTGCTATTCTGAAAAGCATTTTGCAAATTACAGCCCTGATAAACTTAGTATTTTAGTAAAGAAAAACAAAATTAATGTTTGAAACTTTAGAAAAGTGACCGCAATAAATTTGTCCGTAAATAGGGGAGAGACTGGACCAAGCCTTTAGTTTTTATGAGTGTATACCAAAAAATTAACTTTCTTATTTCTCAACCAAAACATATGTTGTGAGAACTCAAAAGAACCGTCTCAATGAGACGGTTCTTTTGAGCACCCAAAACATATGTTCAAACTGATGGATTAGAAAATATTTAAAATTTTACGCTAAAAATTGTGTTTATCTAAACCTATGCGCAGGACTGCTTTAAAAATGGTTTTACTGGCCCCTGTGCCTGACAGCAGCATCAGCTTTTTTTCCAGTCTATGTTTGATGGACCACTTTCTCATCTTCCAGCTTATATATAATGTGTAAACCCTAACCAGATTGCACTGTGCTCCATAGCATGATTGATCACATGATTACTTCATTCATTCACTCTAGTTAACCTTTACCTGCTGAATCTAAAAACAAACAAACTGCACTTTGGACACAAATTATTTCAACTATTTTTTTCTGGAAAAATGAAAAAACCTTGTCATGCTGTCCACAGGGCCTGTATCATGTTTTTTTTAGTTTTAGGCGCATTTCTGTATATAAATTGACAATATATATACAAAAATGCCCCTAAAACTAAAAAAACACACGATACAGGCCCCTGTGCTCTGACCAAATTAACTTTCATTGCAAACTGTACAGGCACCGAGGTTATAAAACTTTTTTCATGCTCTCAACTGAGCTCAAAATTCCAACTGGTCATAAAAACTAAAATACCGACTAATAAAGGAGTTTCTAGCTTTAGGTCTCTCAGATGTGGTATTTTATCATGCTAATAAAATGCCAACAATTGTTGGGGAGCGCAGTGGCTCAGTGGTAGAGTGCTTGACTCGAGAAAAAGGGGCCACAGCTTCAAGCCTCACCTGCGTCACTGGGCTGTGTCCTTGAGCGAGACACATTAATCCTAGCTTAGTACTGGTTCAACCCAGGAAGACCTGTCCCTGTTTAACTGAAAGATTGTTGATGGGACGTAAAGAATCAAATCAAACAAACAAACAAACCAACAATTGTTGGCATTTTAACATTCATGAGCAGGATAAATTTAGTGCTCAGCTGAGTTGAGTATGAAAAAGTTTCATAACCTTGAGGCCAGATTGTTTTCAAAATCAACTATTTTCAACAGAAAATCTATAAAAATGCAAACAAAGTTCAAATGAATAGCAGGCAATTAGTTTTAATTGTTTATGCATTTATAATTAGGGCTGTGTGATGTCAAACAGTCTAAAATGGCTGCCTTCCTTTGCTTCCCATTCTTTAATCTATTATACAGATATTTGTAGCTTTCTTTCATTTGATTTTGATCTGGCCCCAAGGTTATAAGAAAAAATTCATGCTCAACTCAACTGAGCATAAAATTTATCATGCTCATAAATGTTAAAATGCCAACAATGGTTGGCATTTTAACATTTATTAGCATGATAAATACAACATCTGAGAGTTTGAAAGCTAGAAAAATCTTTATTTTTCAGATTAAGATTTTATGAGCAATTAAAATTCCATGCTTAGTTGAGCTGAGCATGAAAACAGTTTTATATCCTCGGGGCCTGGTTTGCGACAGACTGCATGGTTTAACGAGGGCTTGTGGTTCAGTTTCCAGTGATTTCAAGGTTGCATTCCCCTTTAAACCAAAATTTGTTACAATAGAATCATCAGATTTACATTTATTACTATGGACTCATGGGCTGCATGGAAAACAGTGTGGATTGTTTTTTGCTTGATTTTCTTCTTTCGTCCCATCAACAATCTTTCAGTTATAAAGGGAAGGGTCTTCCTGGGTTGAACCAGTACTAAGCTAGGATTAATGTTCTTGCTCAAGGACACAACGCAGTGACGCCGGTGAGGCTCGAACCCGCAGCCCTTCGGTCTCGAGTCAAGCACTCTACCACTGAGCCACTGCGCTCCCATAGTGGATAGGTTTAAATGTACAAGGGTTGTAACAAATTTTTGATGACTTTTTCTATTTTGATTTCTCAGTAAAACCATTTCTTATTCATATACAGGAATCATAAAAAAGTCCAAGAAAGATTAAATAGCTAAAGAGCCATGATCAATGTACCTTTTCTTGGTGCATGGGTGAGAGTTCAAAATTTCCAAAATCCTGAACTTTAGAAAATCAGAATTTAAAACTTGCTGTATGCCTCAAAAATATCAAAAATTCCAAGTTTAATGGTCAAATGCCTTTATACGAGGGGTGATCAGAAAGTTCGCGGAAAATAGTTGCCATTTCTACATCGTTTGATGAATAGAGCTGGAATTACAGCACTTAATACTGCAACACATATGCAGTTGATCGGTTACAACATGCTTGATGTAAGTCGTCTACGTGAGTTACAGCTGTCGTCAAGGCAACGCATTATCGCGCGAACGGGCCCATTTTACGTTGCATTTTGACGTTTTACTACTCAACCAATTAAACTCCAACGTTTTGTAAAATTTTGTTATGCTGTGAAAGCCCATATTGCGTTCCATTCATATTTAATGACATATTTACTAATCTTCTATGCAAACTTTCAAAGATATATATCTAACGGATGGTGTTTTAAATCGAAACGAATAACATTACTGTCAAAAAAGCAAAGCATTCAACTTCTATAAACCCATTGCCTGTTTTGGCATGTCAATTCTTTTAAATAAACTATTTACATACTTCGAAAAACACCCTTATTCAGGTCAGTAGATCTAATATTGATACTTAAGTCCGATATTATGATTATTGTGATGAACACTGACAAGAAAATAAGTTTTTTTATTTAAAATTTGCAAAAACGCGAAAAATTGACGCATTTTAGGCGTTCCCTTCGAACTGAAACCTATTAATTTGAATAAATAGCGCAGCAGAATAACATAAAATCCTCATATTATGTTCAAAGAATGACGGAACATTACTTTCCGCTAAAAATACCAATCAATTCAAACAAAACTGCGAGTTTTAGCCCAAAGAAGCAGGCCAGGGGTACAGATGGGCCGCTTCCAGCGAAGTGACGTCACAGTGGCGCCTCGTGCTCATACGTCTGACGTCACATTTTCTAAATTTCAATTTCAGTCAACTTGCTATGAATGGTAGTTTATATTTATGAATTTTCATTGAAATCGATAAAAGCAATACGATTTAATAGCACTTTTCCGCGAACTTTCTGATCACCCCTCGTATATACTGAAACTAATTCAGAAAAGCTATCATTACCTGCAGAATTCAGCATTTTGAGGCTGACTTTCTATGGAAAGTCAGCCTCAAAGTCCTGTATTCAGGAATAATCCTGAAAACTTTCACCCATAGGGGTGCAAGTTTGGTTTTCTTAGGATAGCTACCTTCAATATCACCATATTACAAAAAAAAAAAAAAAAAAAAATAGCAACTTTTACTGTTTGCCTCTTTTTATCTACAGCAGTCACAAGGTGAACATTTTCTCAATATAACTAATAATCTATGAATATAGACATATACAATTTTTCTATAAATAAGCACATATATAGTCTTATAAATCACAAGTAAGGTATCTATGAAAAAGAATGAACCGTTTTTATCCTAAATTCGGAGCCGCCATAATTTCTCACAAGCTCACAATACAGCGCAGTCCTTCTATAATACACCATGTAATAACACAAAGTTGGATATAGCACTGCCATGTTGTGACCGCAATTTTTTTACCAAGGAATTTTACAATGACCATGGTCATTTTCTTATAATTCCTTTATTACACATTTCACTTATAACATGGTCCATTCCAATGGACCCAAAACATAGTGTTTTGTTATAATGGGACTGCACTGTATTTAATTAGACCACTTTACAAGTGCTAAGTGCATACAAGCAAGTGATGGAATGCCAAATAGTGTACACCCTGATCAGACTGCTCCTGTAGGAGTGGTCTAATCTGGGTTTACACTGTTTGCTCATGCCTATATGTGTCTGAATATTTAGGGTAAAGACGATATGCCACCTAGAAGGAACAAATCTCATCACTGCGATTAAGAAGCCCGTCATTTTCCCTTCCATAACACGGAGACCCAATAACATATTGCACATTCAATGATGCCAGCCAAGCAATTAATGCCACTATTTCAATGTTTCATAGGTTGTGAGTACATGTACTCATTAGGAAAATCTACACGAGACTCTTCTAATGAGCACCGTAACATCTGCATTTGTGAAATCTAGAAAATTCACCATTTTAGGTTTGAAAAAAAAAAGTTTGTTGCCAAACAATGGATGTTGCACAGATATTGATCATTTCTCCCATGGGTGAAACTTCAAAATTTTGAAAATCCTGAACTGTAGAAATTCAGATCTTAAAACTTGCATTATGCCCACAAACTGCTAAACATTTCTAGTTTAAAAGGTCAATTGTCTTATGAGAAAGTGAAAGTAAATTAGAGATGCTATTATAATCTGCTAAATTCAGCATTTTGAGGCTCACTTTCTATGGAAAGTCAGCCTTAAAATCCTGAATTTAGGAACAATCCTGAAAACTTTCACCCATGTTCTCCCTAGTTTTTTCACTTTTTTCTGTGAAAAAAAAATTGCTGTTGCCACTTATTGGAAGTGAGACACATAGAATGAACACCACATCAAATGGTGTTGTTTTTTATATCATTTTTGATCATTTAAAAGTTTCTTATTAAAACTATGGAGAATGCACATATATGTTGATCGGTTCTCCCTGATTCTGAAAGGGGAAAAAGCTGATTGTCTTACAGTGGCCATCATGAAATGGCACACAATAATGGAGTGTATGGGCTCTCTCACTCTGCCGAAGCTTCCTGTTAGAAGAATACCTAAGAACTACTGTCTGATTAGCGGAATTATCCTTACATCTCTCTGACTCTCATCCTTGACGAGTAAATTCTCTTTTGTTCCTGCCATTGCAATGAATTTACATCATGATCACTTCACTTCTAAATCCACCAATCAATTTCTAACAAATAGTCACATGATCCCCGAAGCCTCCAATCAAAACTGACCTGACATCACAGGATTAGGTTGCCATGGCAGCAGGTGCATGCATGCATGTGAAACAGTTTTTCATTGGTTGTCGGAAGTTGAACAGGACTGCATTAACTCAGTGTGGTAATTAAAATAATTGCTAGGATCGCAATTAAAACTACTACACAAATTATTATAATAATTAATTTCTGAAATAAAAAGAAAATGAAAATAAATAAATTAATGTCATGATGCAACAAGTACAAGCAATAAACTATCAACAAATTAAACAAGAATATAAACAAATGAAACAGTGCTTAAACTTTGATTAGCAGTTTCATCTGCTCTTTTAATTTAAAGGACAAAATTGCAAAAAAAGATGTAGCGCCAGTTCAGATTTACATGGGTGAAAGTTCAAAATTTCCAAAATCCTGAACTTTAAAAAATCAGAATTTAAAACTTGCTGTATGCCTTCAAATATTAAAAATTCCAAGTTTAATGGTCAAATACCTTTAGATAAACTGAAACTAAATCAGAAAAGCTGTCATTATCTGCAGAATTCAGCATTTTGAGGCTGACTTTCTATGGAAAGTCAGCCTCAAAATCCTGAATTCAGGAATAATCTTGAAAACTTTCACCCATGGACTTAGTAGTCTGATCAGACTCTAAACCATTATCTGCAACTTGAAAAACCAAACCATATGCAGTAAACAATATCAACAGACATACAGTTTGGCTTCTATTTTATCTGGTGGTGAAAGGTCTATGGAAAAAGTACTAAAATTTTGAACACTTTCCTTGTATACAGTACTCCACACTGTGCAGTGTAAACATGACCTATAACCTCAAAATAGGAGTCTGTATGTATCTGGATTTGTTTACATCCACGGGGTGGAAGTTTATCCGCACAGTGTGAAGTATAGTTATCATGTAAAACATAGATTTTAGGGCCTTTGCTTCACAAAATGTATTGTTCTTTTTAGAATAGCAAAAAGTGAAAGCCTAGATCAGACTACTTCTTCAGGAGCAGTATGATAAGGATCTGCACTGTTTGAATAGGCACCTGGTGCTCAAAATATTAGAACTTTCACTGAAATTATAATATTGAAAAAATAAACTGTGTGTGGTTT
This sequence comes from Loripinus fragilis, assembly GCA_964019695.1. Classification (NCBI taxonomy): domain Eukaryota; kingdom Metazoa; phylum Mollusca; class Bivalvia; order Lucinida; family Lucinidae; genus Loripinus; species Loripinus fragilis. The sequence continues at coordinate 5,954,960 of OZ026525.1, forward strand.
CATTTATCATTTTTTACATCACAGGGGACAAAAATTACACTGGTCCACTTGTTATTACGAGTGAAATCTAATCTAGAAAGGACGAGTAATTCTTCCCAAAGCACTTGTCCTGTAGGACAAGTGCTTTGGGAAGAACTACTCGAGGAAGTCATATTACATATAACTCTCTTATGTTCTTTATTGTATACGTTTTTAAAGGACAAGTGCGTGTGTTTGCAGGATGGGTGAAAATTGTAAGTCACTCGTCCTGCAGGACAAGTGCAATTTTGAAATATTTTTGTCCCCTGCATTAAACATATTAAGTCCATTTATAACACTCTGCCTTTGGTCCAATTTGTGCTTTTTGTTTGTTTATCTGTTTTAGAGTTCCAATAAAAAAAAAGTATGGTCCTAAGGCAGATCCAGGATTTCTGGAAAGGGAGTTCATATCTATAAAGGGGTGGGGGTTCGTTTTGCTGATTTTATCTCATTTTTTTAAAAATATCCCATGAAAATGAAATAATTTGGTCTCATTGAAACCAAATCATTTCATTTTCATAGGATATTTAAAAACTGGGGGCAGGGAGAGGGGTTTGAGTGAATCCCCTGAACACCCTCTGGATCGGCCACTGTGTTCATGTTGAAGCAATGTTACCTCACCACATTTTTGCTGGGCAGGCCTATTTTGAAGCAGTTGACGAGTACTGTAGAACACTCAATTTTTGAGGCATCCAAAATATGGTGATTTTAATACACTGACATATTGACATAGTATAATTTTGGCGTTTTTTCAATTTAATGCCCTCTATCTATTATCATAGGGGCAACTTTTAAAGGAAAGAATAGCTCCCTATGGGGAGCATATTCTTTCCTCTAATAGTAGCCCCTTTTAAGACATGGTTTCCTCTACGCTGAAACATACTCTATGGTTTAAAAGTTGATTTTGACAATACGGATTCCAACATACTAATGGTGTGTGTCCATTTATTGCTTATTGTGTAACTGAATTCAAAACTGCATTCACGGTCTTATAGTTTGGCCATTTTTTATCATTTACCACCAATAGCGCCAAATTAAAATCTGTACCCTCCAAATATAAGTGGAAAATATCATTCTGCAAATACTGTCAAATAACTTGTGCTTAAATCTTTCTTCACTAGTGGTGACTTTTGTGGTATTCTTTTGTGACCTTGGCAAACCATTTGGACCAAGATCAGCCAGACAAACTGTTGGGCTTGATCTGGATCTAAACTGTTTGACTCTTTGATGAAAGATTTTCCTGAACCAGAAGGCTGCAGATCCCAAAAATAAAAATAAAAAAAATCACAAAGCATACCAAAAGTTATGAGTTAAAAAATATCCAATCATCATATTCTTATACTTCAAGATGTTTGCATTATATCCAAATATGGCACTTTAATGAGAAGCATTATAAATGGACCGTCCTGAAAAGAAAAATATGATTGCATTCGGTGCTCTGTAACTCAAAAATTTAACCAAATTATATCAACAAGGAAAACAAGGTTTAGTGGCCACATTTATTTGGGGGAAAAAATTGCAAACTGTTTGGTGTCCACAAATAAACTATAATTTTTTTATTTTTTAGTTAATATCTATCTCTTCCAACTGATATTTTCATTTATTTCTAAAAGCTACAGTTTTGGGAGACATTACTGTATTGTTACCTATGGAGACTTTAACAATCAATCTGGTAAACCATTCTATAGTTTGGTTGGTGATAAAAACATTCAAGTTCTAAACACCACAACCATACCAACAAAGCTTTAGCAAAAGTTGCACCAACAATACCTGCTAGTAACACCCATTAACTCTACAGAAGCTGCAAAACACAACTAATACTTTTTTTCATCTTTGTCATTTTTGATGTCCAGTCAAAACCAACAGTCATGTTGAGATGATGAACTGCTAACTTAAAAGTTAATCTGAAGTTATCAGGGTTAAAATGACCAATACGATAAATATTCTAAAATCTTGAACACTTTTAAAATTTCTATTTCTGTTTTCAAATGAAAGGAATTCACAAAGTGCTTGCCAGAATAGCAAACAGGAAAGCCCCTGATCAGACTGCTTCTTCAGAAGCAGTCTGATCTGGGTCTGAACTGTTTGTCAAGGCCTTTTTGGCAGGCATCTGGTGTTCGAAATTTTAGAACATTTACCATAATAATACATTTGTAGTGTATAAAAGTAAGAAGTAGTTTTGAAAGACCCAGCACCTTGAGAAAAAGAAGAAGAAGAAGACGACTGAATATACTGTCATGGCAACCAAGAGTGACAGTGACGTGATACTTTGTTTACAATTGCTAGGTAAAACACCAATGCATACACTTCACTTGAGCTAACAGGAATCGATAGATCACATGTGTATTAATCCTATCCTGTAACCCCATCGCGTAGAAGCCCATATAGTGTAATTTCAAGTTAGCTTCAATTATTGGGACAGCTCCTTATCACAAAGGCGGGAAGGGAAGGCTCAGAATAGCCTGAACATATTATGCACAGTCTGGCAGCAACCATCACTGCTTGTAAACAGAAATGTGAGCTGTAGAAAGTGACATCTGGTATCACTATAACTGTGAATACTCGTCCAAATAATAGCATTATGCATATGCCACAATGTTGTCCCCAATTTTGCCCAAGAACTTACTCCATTACCCAAACGTCTCAGATTGCAAGTTTTGCTATGTTCAGATTAAAGAAGGGTATTTTTGGATGTTATGATAAACTGATAGAATATATGAGCCACGACATGAGATTTCCAACCATGTGGTATGTCTGGCCATCAAAGGCTCAGATCAGCCTGCGCGTTCGCGCAGTCTGATCAGAGCCTTTGCTAGTCCCTTGAATGTTCTATGAATGTTGAGCTACTGACCAGACATCATTTGGAGTTTCTATTCTTAAAAGTAGGCTGCACAGGCTCGTCTATGGATGGACAGACAGATGGACAGACAGATGGACTTGTCAAAATGCCACATTGTTGGAAATCACATGTTGCGGCTCAGATATATTTTGTGTGGTCAATCATACACTGACACCGGTTTGACTTGTACACCTATCAGCTGTAACCAAGCTAACTTTCAATTTCAATGGTACTGTCCTACCAGCCAAGAATTACAGTGGCGTCATGTTTTGTTTACAAAGCTATCATGGACTTATCATGGATAGATCACTTGTGTATTCATGCTATCCGCAGGATAGGATCAATATACAAGTGATCTATCGATTAGCGTTAGCTCAAGTGGAGTGTACAAGTTAAATTTAACTTAACAATTGTAAACAAAAAATTACATCACTGTCACTCTTGGTTGGCATGACAGTAAAGATAATTATCTTAATGCGCAAATGACGACCATTTCTATGTTCTATGGTGAGCAATTAACCTCATCATTCAACAACCTCTAGGTCATAAAATTGCATATTTTTCAAAATGTATTCGGTTAAGTGGGGATCGGGGTGGGAGTGATATTTTAGATGGAAGAGGACTAAATGGGGTTTGAAAATTTCTCTACCATTCCACAGTTGTGTTAAAAAGCTCAGGAACTACACATTTCGCAATGTTAGAAACAGTTTTTAAAAACCCATCACCATATATATAATTATACTATATTATATTTTTTATATATTTTATACAAAACAGATGAGAATATACATGTCTGTATTTACAAGTTTAACATTGAATTTCGTTCTATTTTATTCCATTTTCGCTTTCTTTTTAATTCAAATTTTAGGACTTATACCATTTTAAACTAGACTGCAGTTGATGGTACACCATCGCCAATACCCACTTTTTTTTATCTATCTACAGCTATTCTCAGACAACCAAGTTTTGCTGTAGCTCATATAGTTTATAAAAAAAACTGCTAACAAGGTATGCATGACAGACAGACAGACAGATGGATGGATGGACAAGTCAAAAGCAATATATTATATTGCTTTTGACTTGTCCATCTATCTGCCTGTCTGCCATATTATGTCCCACCTCTTATCTTTTTTAAAGTTGGGGGGGGGGGGGGGCATAATAAATCTAAAAAAGCAAAAAATAAATTGATACTGATACGTTTCTATGTAAGATACATTGATTGAAAAGACAAGATAAGCAAGAGCGTTCCCAATCCCATTGGTTACAAGCAGCACCCTCTGGATGGTAACTATGGCAACTACACGCCTTCCCACTGGTACTTACATGAGGACTAGGTTATTTAGCGGGTATCAATGTGGCCATTAAAATGATTGCTATGAGTCCGAGAAGTACTACTACACAAACAATTATACAAATCAATTTCTGTAATATAAGAAATAAACAAAAAGATGAACTATTATCATATTGTTTCAAAAAATAGAGCCAGTTAAGCCACAAATAAATGCGTAAAATTGTGATTATTTACTTATCCATCAATTTAAACATGTGTTTTGGGTGCTAAAAAGAATCGTCTCATCAAGACGGTTTTCGAGTACCCACATATGTTTTGGTAGAGAAATAAGAATAATCATTATTTGGTACGCACTCTTAACTAAAGCCCTCTCTAATTACATTTTTAAATTGTCACCTATCAAGTAAATTACAGTATAGATTTACTTGCGAGACAATTATGAAAAACTTGATCAACCAAAATAAACAGTGAAAGAAAAAAGAAAGAATATTATTGTAAGTTAAGGAGAAATGAACATCTTATAAACAAGTGTTGACAAGAAGAGTAGAGAGAGAAAATAAAAGTTAGAGAGATAAATTCTAGAGAGATGGGGAGTATTGTGTACCTCGAAGTTGTAGGAACTGATAACCCTTGTTTGGATGGCAATACTGTAAATCCGGAAATTTTTCGAGAGGGTTTTATTTTCACGAAACTTCGCATATGCGAAGTTTTGTGAAATAAAATCCTCACGAAATGGAAAAATCATTCTGTTGTTAACTAATATTGGTAAATCATGCCCTAGTCGCGAATTTTTAACGTCGCAAATTATCTTTTAACGCCATTCACGAAAATAAAATTCTCACAAAAATTTTCGGATTTACAGTATCTGTCTGAAGGGAGTTCGTGGATAAGAAAAGTCTTTTGATAAAGCAAGGTGTCAAAAATAAACAAGGAATTTGAGCAGAGTGGGGTTTTGATCAGGGTGTTGGTAGGAATGTAGGACCTTTAGAGAGAGCAGAATAAAAAAAAAGAAAGTCACATAACAGCAAACCGTTCATTTAACCCTAACCCTTACCATGCTAAAACCGGATACAATGAATATCCTATTTTGAAATGAATGCAAGGCCCCCAGATAAGAGTGCGTAACTGAAAATTATTTTTCTTATTTCTCAACCAAAACATATGTTGTGGGTACTCAAAAGAAGCGTCTCGATGAGACGCTTCTTTTGAGCACCCAAAACAGATGTTTAAACTGATGGATAAGACCATAATTGCAATTTTACCAAATTATTTTTGCTTAACTGGCCCTATGGAATGCTATGAGATTCTTCTGTAAAGTTGGCAGTTTTAGCAACAATGTTGGAAAGGGGCATAACTCTAGGAACAGTAAGATCTGGAAACATTTTAATAGCACAGATATCAAGATTAAAGATATTAAAGTAAAAGAGTGCTGATGTTAAAGAGTGCTGATAAATTTAGTGAGAATGTAAAACTGAGTACTTACCTGGTAAATTCAAGTAAGATCGGAACTAACATCAATGATCCATTTCATGAGATTTTGGTATTTACCGGATTTAGGTACAAAGGTAGATGAAGGTTCAAACCAAAGTTTAGACAAGGTTCCTACAGGCAAGTTTGTGTAAAATTCAAGGACTTTTCAAGGACTTCTAAGACTCCTACTATTTTCAAGGAATGAAAACTTATGAAAAATACTGATTTACAGGTTACAATTCTGTTTCGGAAATGCTAGAGTCCATTACTAAAGATATTAGTTTTAGAAAATTAGTTTAAAATTGTGGTGCCTTTATTTAGTGCAGCATATGTACCAAAGTCTCATATAAGCTGTCTCATTTACTGAACATGCTAAAGGTTCAAGAAAAAGTGAAAAAGAGTGAATGTGTGACTCACCTGGCATTAATCAGTGAGAAATATAGAAAGGATAAAGAGTGAGTAAGAAGAAAAAGTGCAGAATATTGGAGGGAAACTGTGTTAGACTTACTCGTCTAGCTTTACTCTGGTATTTTACAGCTTTTTTCGTATCCATTTTGGCAGTTTCTACATAGTCGACAGCTTGTTCAACATTAAATTCTATTCTGTCTATCATTTCTCCCTGGAATAATAACACAGACATATTATGACATATTACAGGGTTCCCACAGAAATTCAAAACCACAATTCCACGATTTTTCCATGATTATTCAGGTTCTTTCAAATTCCATGATTTTTCCATGCATAGAACTCTTTTAGTGATTTTCCAGGTTTTCCATGATTTCCAGAGCTTGTGGGAAGCCTGTATTATGAAAATGTCAACAACTTCAGACCAGGCTATTGATATCATAAACTTTGCATAGCTTTGTCTACATAGGCAACAGCTAGTTCAACATTACTTCAACATTGCCAAATATTTCTTCCTGAAAGAGTCAAGATAAAATATTGACTACAAACCAGGCTACCAGTATCATAAACATTGTACAGCAGGTTTTTACAGTAGAACAGTTCTGAACTTCAGTGGCTCGAACTCTGATGGCTCATTCACTTGGGCTGGCTAGAACTGTCATCATGGTCCCAACAGGTCATTTTATGCAAAATTCACCCTGGATGGCTGGAACTACCCTTGGCAAGAAATATTTCTTATGGTCCCAAGCCAGATCGAGCATTGAAGTTCTACTGTGCAAAGTCAACAGCATTTTTGGAATTTATTGTAAATTCGGAAATTTTCCTGAGGATTTTATTTTCACGAAATTCGCGAAAATAAAATCCTCCCGAAATGGCCAAAGCCTTTTGTCCTTTTCTGATGTATGTAAATCATGCCAAAGTAAATTTTTAACATGGAAAAAAGGTCTTTTAACACTATTCTTGAAAATGAAATTCTCACAAAAATTTCCCAATTTACAGTAGTTCTATTCAGTCTATCATTTCTACTCGGAAACATCACAGAAGACCCATTTAGATAATATCCACAACTTCAGACAAGGCTATGTGGTATCAAAAATTTAAACAGCAGTGTCTAGGTAATCAACAGCATGTTCAAAATTAATTTCTATTCTGTCAATCGTTTCTCTCTGGAATAATCATAAAAGCTATGAAAATGTCAACAGCTTCCGACCAGGCTATCGATATCATAGACTTTGTACAGCAGTTTTTACACGGTCCACAGCTTGTGCAACATTAAATTATATTCTGTCAATCATTTCTCCCAGGAATAATCATAAAAAATATGAAAATGTCAACAACTTCAGACCAGGCTATCGATATCATAGATTTTGTACAGCAGTTTCTACATGGTCCACAGTTTGTGCAACATTACATTATATTCTGTCAATCATTTCTCCCAGGAATAATCATAAAATTTATGAAAATGTCAACAACTTCCGACCAGGCTATCAATATCATAGACTTTGTACAGCAGTTTCTACATGGTCCACAGTTTGTTCAACATTAAATTATATTCTGTCAATCATGTCACAAAAAGGCATGTTATGAAAATGCTTACAACTTCAGACCAGGCTATCAGTACTACAAACTTTGTACAGCAGTTTCTACATGGACAATAGCTTGATCAACATTATACAATATTGACTTATGTTGAGGAGGACATCGAGTGTTATTGAATAGTAAACTTCATATATGGGGAAGTCATATTAAATATGATTAAGTTTACTGTTCAATAACACTTCATGTCTAACGGAACATAAGTCAACAATAATTATTGTTTTATTATATGATTAATATAATTGATGCATTTCTTGCCATTTTTGACAATTGAAAGGGTTGACGTTACAGATCAACCATGCAATATTACTTTATACTCCGATGATACTCTGATGTCACTTCCTGAAAGCAATGCCATATTACTTTATGTCACATGGTTTGTAATGTCCATGCCACTTGAAGTATAATTATGTTCACTTTATCACCCTCTAAGCCAATGAGATCTGTGCTATAATTAGATTATATAATAGATATATTATTCTGTCAATAGTTCCTCCTGGAAAAGTCACAGAAGGTACATTACAAGTATATCCCTTTTAAATCAACGAAGTCTACATGGGTGAAAGTTCAAAATTTCCAAAATCCGAAACTTTTTAAGTCAAAACTTTTAAAACTTGCAGTATGCCTACAAATATTAACAATTAATGGAAGATTGTCTATATATGAACTTTAAATTGATAAGAGAAGCTCTTATTATTAGCTTAATTCTGTATTTTGAGGCTGACTTTCTATGAATTCAGGAATAATCCTGAAAACTTCCACCCATGTATATGTACAAAAATCTCATGAGGGGGCCCATATATTTCCACACCTTAGTACAAAGCTTGAACTAACCTGCTGTTCTACTAACATGGCCATATCCATAAACATATCATGGAGTTCTTGTATACTTTTTTCTAACTTCATAATATCTGCATGCCGTGCTTCAATATCAGCTAGGGTTTGTTTGGCTTGTTGCGTCTCCATTATTATCTGGAAAAAAAGCACACAAGTAGACACAGGTTAAGATAAACACAAATTTTCAGCGTAAAATTGCACATAATTTTTAGCATATGTTTTGGGTGCCTACAATATATGTTCTTTGTTTGTTTGTTTGTTTTGTTGCTTTACATCCCAAGTCAACAGCTATGGTCATCCCGGGATGGTCAGTTCACCTAACCACACTTTTTCCTGGGAAAGCTTGAACAAGCAGTTAACCAGTACTTCGTGCACATACTTTCACATGTAACTGACAACAACCCTTCTTGAATGAATCAGCGGAAGGGAAGAGAATGACAGTAGAAATTATTTCATGATCAATCTCCACGAAAGTATGGGACCGGGCCAGGATCAAACTCACGACCCTGGATCTGCAGTCAGACTCCCATCTGTTGCCAGACACGTTACCGATTGCACTACATGACCCGGTGACAACATATGTTTTGGTTGAGAAATAAGAAATTTATTTTTTCTGTTACGCTCTCTTAAAGTCCTGGTAGAAATTACAACCATTTGAGTAACTGTTTGGCACATTATTTGTTAAAATATATCAAAATACATAGCAATATTTTGTTCCAAGTCAGGATTCTGTTGTTGCCGATTAATTGTTAATTGGTGCTCCCATTGTTTGTGGCGTTTTTGTGTTTGGCCTTGTTTTGTATTGCAGAGCTCAAGGACACAACACAGGGCCTCCAGTGAGGCTCCAACGAGAGCCCTTGATCTCCAGTCAAGCACTCAATCACTGTTCTCCTCTTAACCCATAAAGTGCCACCTATAAATTGCAGCAAACAACAATTTAAAATTTGCTGCTTTTTCAAAAATAACAAATAAGGGATGATATTTCATGAGAATCGTCTGCTGTCAGACGATTCTATTGAAATATCACACCTTATTTTTTTTCAAAAATTAGGAAACAGGGTTCATACAGGCAAGTATGAGTAAAATTCAAGGACTTTTCAAGGACTTATAAAAGCTTCTCCAACAGTTTTCAAGGACTAAAAGTTTATGAAAAATCCTGATTAAAGTGTTAAAGTTCTACTTCAGAAATGCTAGACTGAGATAATGGAGAAATAAGTACTAGAAAACTAGTATAAAATTGTTGTGCCAAATAAAGGCACAACAATTTTATACTGACTTAGATCTCAATCAACAGTGACAGAAAATAGAAGAATTCAGGACTTTTCAAGGCCTTTGAGTGATTTTCCAGTACTTTTCAAGGCATATTTAATTTTCAAGGACTTTTCAAGAAACCCCTCTATATTCAAGTACTTTTCAAGCCTGTGCGAACCCTGGGAAAGATGTTGCCAAATTTGTTGTCTGCTGTAGTCGTGATTGGAGCTTTAAGAGTTAAAAAAATTCTATTGTCAGACATGAACAGACATGAAACCATTCATATGGAATAAATATCAAGTATTTTATGTTCCAAATATGGAAAGACATCAGCATTTATTTGTCTGCTGCAGTTATCTTGACACTTGAGGCTTCGCTGTGAGAAAAACCTTGTCTTCATTGTTTGGAAGCATATATGGCCCAAGCCTACCAGCTCTGCTACGGAGACTAGTAAAAATTTTGAAATTTTGAGAAAGCATATGTAGCTGTTACTCTTTACAGTCTGGGAATAACTATTGTAATGTTAAAATGACGTCGCCATGTCCCACCTCAGCGAATTCAGGATGTTCTGGAAGCCTTTTCATGTCTATCCAATATAAAATGAGGTATTTAGTGGTAAGCAAGAAAAAGAATCTATTGTTCGTGTGAGAGTGGGATAGAAAAAAATCTGTCACTCGTGATCACCGTTTGTCATCACGCAGCAAGCCTCATGATGTTGATTGGTGATCCTCGGGACGGATTTTTCTATCCAACCCTCACACTCTTGATGGAGCCGGGCCGCGTAGCGCAGTCGGTAACGTGTCTGGCTACATATGCGTGTCTGACTGCAGATCCAGGGGTCGCGAGTTCCTTCCCGGTCCGGTCCCATACTTTCGTGGAGATTGATCATGAAATTATTTCTACGGTCATTCTCCTCCCTTCCGCTGATTCATTCAAGAAGGGTTGTTGTCAGTTACAAGCGAAAGTATGTGCATGAATTACTGGTTAACCGCTTGTTCAAGCCTGCCCAGGAAAAAAGTGTGGTTAGGTGAACTGACCGTCCCGCAATGACCATAGCTGTTGACTTGGGACGTAAAGCAACAAAACAAACAAAAAACTCTTGATGGATTCTTATAGTCTTCATTCATTGGAATCAAGTAAGGCTCAAACCTGCCTGCTCAGCTACAGACACTAGCTAGAATATTGAAATTTGAATGCAGTCAGTCTAGCTACAGTAAAACCTGTCTTAAGGGCCACTCAAAAACAGACAAAAAAAGATGGTAGTTTAATGAAGGTCAAAAGTATTACAGAATGCTCTCTAGGAGCATTCTGCAATACTTTCGACCAGCATTAAGCAATAATTGGTCTTGATAACCAATTTTTGGTCTTCTTTTTGAGTGGCTGCTTAAGACAGGTTTTACTGTATTATACTTTAAAGAGAGCAGATAACAAATGCATTGACCAGACTGTGTGTATGCACAGGCTGGTCTGCACTTTTTTGTTGTTTCAGGGCTCGAAAATAGCACTCATCGACTCATATGTACAAGTGCCTCAGGCTGCAGTGCAAGTGAAAACTTTGCTATTTCTAGTGAAAACTACATTTTCCCTTATCTGACAATAATTTTTGTGATGCAGGGCAAGTGCCTATTTTAAGCTATTTCGAGGCCTGTGTTTGCATGCATCAAAAGCAAATTTTCTTGTGAGTGCCTTTTTTATGCAACAGTTGCTATGATTGTTATATTGTTCACAGCTTGAACAGAAAAACAGATGATTGGCTGACAAAACCTACATATTCTTCAATATAAATGTATTGACTGCATCACACTTTAAGAATTAACTTAGTTGTTCTTAAAATAGCCAAAGTGCAACCCATTTTAGGTTTCTTAAACCTTTAACTCCACCAAAAATTTGCAGTTGATGACACTTTCAAAGTTTGTCCCTGATTTAAGAAACTCAAAAAAGACTTGAAAAATATTTTTACTGACCGTTCCAAGGCGGTACTTCTTTTGTGGATCATTTGTGTTTTTTCTGTTTTGTGTTTGTTTTGCTTTCGTGTGAGTCTGCTTATTGTTGCCTTGTGGTCTCCTGCTGGGAAAGGGCTGACCTCTTGGCTCTCGTTTGTGATGTATAACTGTATGTCACTTTCCCATTGGTATACTGTGTCGGGTGTGATACTTGATTTTATCTATTCCTGATCTTTGCCCTCTTTCTTACTTTTGACATTTCAGGTCATACGGGTCTTTTTATGCCTTTTATGGAATGGGGCAATGGGCCCACGGGACTGTAATTTTATCAGCAAACAGTTAAAAATTTGGTCTTTTTTTTTACAACAAGAGGGTCAAGATGACCCTTGATCGCTCACATGAGATAGGTTAATAAGAGAATCTGGCCCCATTTTTATAAAGTGTCACCTTCAAACAATTTCTGCCAAATCAATTTGAAAATTGACCACGCCCTCTGGCGGCCATGTTTTTAGAAGGATCAAATTCGTTTTAACTATTTTGATGAAGTTCATCAAGTGATCACTTCTACCATATGAATTTGAATTCTGACTGCCAGTTCCAGAGTAGAGGATCTTCAAAGTTTTTGTTATCGTGATAAACCACAACCCTGGCTGTCTGTGATCCGGTGACCATTTCTGCAAAATTATTTTCAATTCTGACCACTAGTTTCAGAGAAGAATGTTAAAGTTTTCCCATAGGTACATAATGGAAACTGGCCACGCCCCTTGCAGCTATGTTTTTCGATGGATCAAATTCCTTTTATCATTTTTTGCAGAATGTCACCAAGTTACTATTTCTACCAATTCATTTTGAATACTTACCCCGGTTTCAGAGGAGATCGTCAAAGATTTTGTTACCATGATAAGTCACGCCCCCGGCGGCCATGTTTTTTGATGGATCAAATTTCTTTAGCTAATTTTGTAGGTCACCTGGTGACCATTTCTGCCAAATCATTTTCCGTCCTGACCACTGGTTTCAGGAAATTAAGCCAAGTCTCCCTGGCGGCCATGTTTTTTGACATATCAAATTTCTTTTAGTAATTTTTGTAGGTCACCTAAGGAACATTCCTATGAATGTTGGTTACAATTAGCCCAGTGGTATAGGTGGTGTTGTCATTTAAAGGAAATTGTTGATGACACACGACAACGGACATCGATCCCAATACTGGTGGCCATGTTTTTTGACATATCAAATTTCTTTTAGTAGTTTTTGTAGGTCACTTAAGGAACATTCATGTGAATGTTGGTTAAAATTGGCCAAGTGGTGTTGTCATTTAAAGGAAATTGTTGACTACACACGACAACAGACATTGATACCAATATCTCACTTTGAGCACTTGTGAGCTAAAATACAGAACTGAAGCAGCCAAAAGGCATTCAACACAAATGATTCCTTAAATTTATCCCCCCCCCCATATTTCCCATTGGGAATCAATGTGGTGGAAATTGGGCCCTTGAACCATACGAAAAAAATGTTCGGCTTAGATTTTGAGCGTGTGTGGAACTCACATCTTGCGTAAATACTGCTAAGTTTCCTGACTCTAGCCACTTTGAGCACTTGTGAGCTAAAAATACCGAACTAGTGCTGCCAAAGGGAATTCAACAAATTTATTTTCCTCCATAAATATGATTTCCCATTGGGAATCAATGTGGTGGAAATTGGGCCCTTAAGCCATACAAAACAAGAAATGTCACAAACACGTGACGAATGCCCCCAAAGGAATTGGTCTAGCATAAGACACATTTGAGGAAAGTTAGCTGTAATATAGCACATAAAACCTAGAAATGAGGCCAGAAGTCAATGTCAAGGTCAAAGTGACTCAAAATGGTATGCACCTCTCTGCCATCCAAAGAGGAATCACCACCCCAAATTTGGGATTCCAACATCAAATAATATAGGAGATATGCTCTGGACACAATAATTCTTAAAACTAGGTCAGAGGTCAAGGTCTCAGTGACCCCAAAATGGTTTGTGACACTCAGGCATCCCAAGATGCATTTACATACTAAATTTGGATTTCCTATTTCAAAGAATATAGGAGATATGCACCAGTTTCTAGAAACTAGGTCAGAGGTCAAGTTCAAGGTCACTGTGACTTAATTATGGTACGCGACACTTCGTCATCCCAAGATGCATCCACACACCAAATTTGAGATTCCTACATCAAATAATATAAGAGATATGCTCTGAAAGTGATTATTCTAAAAACTAGGTCAGAGGTCAAGGTCACAGTGACCCAAAAATGATACACGACACTCCGCTATCCCAAGATGCATCCACACACCAAATTTGGAATTCCTAATTCAAAGAATATAAGAGATATACTCCAGACACAATGTTTCTTAAAACTAGGTCAGAGGTCAAGGTCACAGTGACCCAAAAATGGTATGTGACACCCCGTCATCCCAAGATGCATTTACACACCAAATTTGGAATTCCTATCTCAAAGAATATAGGAAATATGCACCAGACTCAATGCAGTTTCTAGAAACTAGGTCAGAGGTCAAGTTCAAGGTCACAGTGACCCAATTATGGTTCGCGACACTTCATCGTCCCAAGATGCATCCACATACCAAATTTGAGATTCCTACCTCAAATAATATAAGAGATATGCTCCGGACACGATTATTCTAAAAACTAGGTCAGAGGTCAAGGTCACAGTGACCCGAAAATGGTACGCGACACTCCGCCATCTCAAGATGTATCCACACACCAAATTTGAAATTCCTACCTCAACGAATATAGGAGATATGGACCGGACACGAAAGCGGGACGGACGGACTGACGGACGGACGGACTGATGGACGGACGGACAGACAGTGCGATTACTATATGCCTCCCAAAGTTCCTTTGGGGGCATAAAAATGCCCCGCTTAGATTTTGAGCGTGTGTTGAACTCACATCTTGCGTAAATACTGCTACGTTTCCTGACTCTAGCCACTTTGAACACTTGTGAGCTAAAAATACAGAACTTGTGCAGCCAAAAGGCATTCAACACAAATGACTACTTGAATTTATTTTCTCACATTATTATAATTCCCCATGGCGAATCAATGTGGTGGAAATTGCCCAGCAGGCACACAACTTTGACTCAATATTGTTTCAACGTTGATTCAACGTTATGACGTTGAATCAAGGTTGAATCAATGTTGAGTCAATGTCGTGTGCATGCTGGGTGGGCCCTTGAACCATATATAAAAAAAAAAACACCCAGCGTAGATTTTGTGCGTGTGGGGCGTAACTCACATCTTGCGTAAATACTGCTAAGTTTCCTGACTCTAGCATATCTTCTATCTCTTCATTTGTTGTAGATTTACCAGCTGAAAACACAAAGCAAGAACAACATTACTATCAAATATATACAGTCAGGGCTAGCCCTGGCTCAGAATTTGTTGTAGCCAACACTTTAGCCAAATGGAAAAAGTTGGAGCCATATGAAATTGACTTTAGCCAAGTTTTTAACCTGGGAAAGTAGTATCAAGAAGTTGTTCTGTATTTAACTCTTTGCCTGCTAGCGGAACTTTTTTGTCTGCTGATAACCTTTGCAAACAGTTTGGATCCAGATCAGGCCCGACGTTTTGTCGGGCCTGATCTGGATCCAAACTGTTTGACACCCTGATGGTATTGAAAGGAAAAGCATCCAAAGAGTTAAATATGGCACAATGAATAATAAAAGCAATAAGCTGATCAGAATATTCTTTTTCGCAGATAAGTAATTTTGAACCACCTATAGAGTGTACTTTTAGCCAATGACTTATATTTGTAGCCTCTCTACAATTTTAGTAGCAAACGGCTGCAATGGCTAATGGCAGGGTGAGCCCTGACAGTAAAACCTGTGTAAAACAGCCACCCTAAAAAAGATCAAAAATTGGTTTTCAAGACCAATTATCGCTTAATGCAGGTCAAAAGTATTGCAGAATGCTCCAGGAGCATTCTGCAATACTTTTGACCTTCATTAAGCTACCATTTGTCATTAAGATCTTTGTTTTGTCTATTTTTAAATGGCAGTTTTACACAGGTTTTACTGTACTTGTACTTTCAAGAGCCTTGGTCCACTTTAGCAAAATTTTTGAGCTTTAAATCTTAATTATTTTCTTACCCATAAATTTAATCATATGTTGTGGGTGCTCAAAAGAACCATCTCATTGAGAGTTTGGATGAGAAATACAAAATAAAAATAAGCAATATCAGAAATACTAATACAGTTTGGAATAGAACTACAGTACTACCTCACTAAACATGGCTATACAGATTGCATAACCCCATTATGTTACGGGTGACTGTGGTGAAGGACAGACAGACGGAATGGATGGATGGACGCCGCCAGAACCATACCTCTCCAACTTCATCAGGGGGATAGCAAAACTACTGGCATTGAGGGGGCAGGATAAATTGAATTTCTGCTACATGTAATGTTTTAATCATCAGGACAAGGGTTCAGAGAATTTTCAGTGCTCCATGTTATTTTCAGAATCAATCCTATTAATGGAACAGTACACTTTAGTGCAACTTCTACTGAGTTAATGGAAATTTTATTTCAAGGCAAACATCAACCCTTATCATGCTGGAGATTATCATGCACTACACTCCTCCCCAGTTTTAATCCAATTAACACGCGTGATTCTAGTTAAACTGGCTGCAGTCCTTAAAACAATTTTTCATCAATGCGTCGATCATATTATATACTTGTAGCCAGTCAAACTCTGATGGCAGAGCCATCAGAGTTAGATTGGCTACAAGTATATGAAATGGCACATTGATGAAAAATTGTTTTAAGGACTGGAGCCAGTCTGATTCCAGTAATTAGCACATTTTACAAGCAGAGAGTAAAACAGTGTGTATCCGTATCAAATGGTTTCTGAGAAGCCAGCTGATCTGGATACACACTATTTTCGAAAACAGAAATGTATGCAAGTTTTGAATGGAAAGGGTTTGTTTTATTCTTTACATCCCATCAGGGAGCGCAGTGGCTCAGTGGTAGAGTGCTTGACTTGAGACCGAAGGGCTGTGGGTTCGAGCCTCACCGGCGTCACTGTGTTGTGTCCTTGAGCAAGAACATTAATCCTAGCTTAGTACTGGTTCAACCCAGGAAGACCCGTCCCTTTATAACTGAAAGATAGTTGATGGGTTGTAAAGAATCAAATCAAACAAATCAAACATTTACGTCCCATCAACAATCTTTCAGTTATGTAGGGACCGGTCTTCCTGGGTTGATCCAGTACTAGCTAGGATTAATGTGTCTTGCTCAAGGATCACAACACAGTGATGGTGGTATGGCTCGAAGCTGTGGTACCTAGGTCTCGAGTCAAGCATTCTACCACTGAGCCACTGCGCCCCCTAATGGAAAGAGTTAAAAGAGCTAGCCGTTTTGGGGATATGCTAACAGCAAAGGTGCAGACCAGCATGCACATCCACAGTCTGATCAGTGCCTTTCCAGCTATACTTCTTCTGGAAAGTGTAAGGGCTAAACTGGTTTCATCAAAATTTTAAAGATTCTATAGCTAGCTGGTCTTTGTAGCTCAGCAGATTGGGTTGAGTGCCTCTGGTTGCAGACAGACCGAGAGGGGAATGTCCTGCAATCATTACACTGACATGAGGTCATTTGTTGTCTGCTGATATCATTTGTTCTATTGGTAGTCCTGAAAGAATTTTTTGATAACCATTCGGAATATTTAGGTTATATACCATAAAACACTTTAACCACAGGTTTAGATAAACAAAAAACTTCAGCGTAAAATTGTAAAATAATTTCTTACCCACAATTTTTAGCATATGTTTTGGGTGCTCAAAAGAACCGTCTCATTGAGATGGTTCTTTTGAGTACCCACAACATATGTTTTGGTTAATAGGAATAAGAATATTATTTTTCTGTTACGCACTCTTAACTCAAGGCCTGCTTTAACAATAATGATGCATATTGAAGTGTCATCCTGGGACACAGTACCTTGGACACTACAGTACAACAGTCCTACTTGAACCTACTTCAAATATAGGCCTCCTTTCAAGAAAAAACAGACCCTTTTGTATGCAACAACAAAGGCACAGATCAGCCTGTGCATCTGCACAGTCTGATCAGCACCTTTGTCATTAGCTCCCATGATATATAAATTTGCTATAAATGAAACATAGGACCAGTACTAGTTAAACAAAAATTTTGAGTGTAAAATTATAATTATTTTCTTACCCATCAGTTTTAACATGTGTTTTGGGTACTCAAAAGAACCTTCTCATTGAGACGTTCCTTTTGAGTACCCATAACATATGCAAAAAAATGTGGGTAAGAAAATATTTACAATTTTACGCTGAAATTTTTTGTTTATCTAAACAAGTGGTTAAAATGTTCTATGCTAATAGGTATGATATCTAAACTAAATATTCTGACTGGTTTTCAAAAATTCTTTTGAGTACCCACAACATATGTTTTAGTTGAGAAATAAGAAAAATAATTTTCAATTATCTGGGGGCCTGATGGGCCTCCTCTTAAGAAAAACAGACTCTTTTGTATGAATCTGCACAGTCTGATCAGCCCCTTTGTCATTAGCTCCCTGCAAAGCTAAGTATGATATCTAAGCTCGCTTTATGAAAGAGTTCAATACTGGGATCATGGGTGAAAGTTCAAAATTTCCAAAATCCTGAACTTTTTAAAATTAAATCTTAAAACTTGCAGTATGCCTACAAATGTCAACAATTTCAAGTTTAAATGGTCAAACTGAAAATAAATCAAAGAAGCTATTAGAATCTGCTTAATTCAGGATTTTGAGGCTGACTTTCCATGGAAAGACAGCCTCAAACTCTTGAATTCAGCAATAATCCTGAAAACTTTCACCCATGCAGGATGGTTTGAGCATGACTTGGTTGCTAAACCCAAAGACAGGCCCAGAGGCTATAAAACTTTTTTCGTACTCAACTCAGCTGAGAACGAAATTTCGACTGCTCATAAAAACTAAATTACCGACAATTGAAAGAAGTTTCTTGCTTTAATTCTCTCAAATTGAATTTATCATGCTAATAAAAATCAAAATTGAGCATGAAACAAGTTTTATAATCTGGAGGCCTGAGGATGGTTTGAGCATGACTTGGTTGCTAACCCCAAAGACAGGTTTTCTCACGATGATGCCCATATCATTGTAACAATGGTGTACTGGATTAACCCTGATAACTCTCCTAATGGTTTAAACATCTTAACCATTCGCCAAACATATCATAAAATTGTAATGTCAGCGATGAGAAGTGAAATAGGTAGCAATGATATGGTATACAGTGTAAATCTTGATCAGACTGCTCAAAACTGAGTTGTCTGGTCTAGGTTTACACCCAGACCCTATAGTGTCAAAGTGGATGGGAGAATCTATCAGTTAAACACAGGTAAAGGAGGGATGTTTTAAAATGTTTAAGCTCATGTCATGATGACCTGCAAAAAATATAGACAGTTGACACATAGTAAGAATTGAAATTAAACACCAAGCAAAGCAGGCTAAGCTTTTCAATCAAATTTATCAAAATAAATCAAAGACACACATGCATAAATGGAACCGATTCTCCCTGATTATCAAATTTTCATTATTTGAACTCTTTGCATGCTGGGTAAATTTGCATGTTCTCTTGTCATCTGTTGATTATTTTCAAAGTGAAGTTTTAAAGCTTCTTTCAGCACCTTCAGAGTGTCAGTTAGGATCCGGAGATCTGGCCTCGAGTTTATAAAACTTTTTTCATGCTCAACTCAACTGAGCATGAAATCTATCATGCTTATCAATGTTAAAATGCCAACAAATGTTGGCATTTTAACATTTATTAGCATGATAAATACAACATCTGAGAGACTTAAAGCAAGAAACTTCTTCACTTGTCGGTATTTTAGTTTTTATGAGCAGTTGAAATTTCGTGCTCAGTTGAGCTGAGCATAAAAAGTTTTATAACCTCGAGGCCAGGCACAAAGTTTTATCAGCAATCAACATGAGCAGGTAAAGAGTTCTAAGAATCCACCTGATCTGGTTCTACACTGTTTTCAAAACATGATATATCTGTGTTTAGCATGGTAAGGGTTATTCATTTTCATTCTTTGTCAACTAGATGGAGTTTCAGAAGAAACCATATGTCCCCCACCCATTTCATAGAACTTATCTGACCCTTGTGACCTTGAAAATGAGATAAAGTTAAAAAAACTTAACACCTATTAAGGTCATCACAATAATTTATCTGTGCCAGTCTCCCACCCATTTCATAGAACTTATCTGACCCTTGTGACCTTGAAAATGAGATAAAGGTTAAAAAAACTTATCACCTATTAAGGTCATCCCAATAATGTATCTGTGCCAGTCTGGTCAGAATCTGCTGTTGGTTCAGAAGATAGGGTACAGACAAGGTTTTTTCATGAACCGAATGACCTTGAACATTAGGTCAAGATCATCAGAATCTAATAATCTATTAAGGTCCTCCAAATGATCGGAAGTAAGTCGGATTGTAGATCCAAGGGTCGTGATTTCGATCCCGGCCCGGTCCCATACCTTTGTGGAGATTGGTCATGAACTATTTTCTATTCATTATCCTCCTTCTGCTGATTTAAGAAGGCTGTTGTCAAGTATGTGCAGGAAGTATTGGTTAACTGCTTAGTCTAAGCTTGCCCAGAAAAAAGTGTGGTTAGGTTAACTGACCGTCTGTACATAAACATAGCTGTTGACTTGGATGTTAAACCACAAACCAAACAAAATAAAACCCCTCCCAAGAGTTATATGACCCTGGTGACCTCGAAAATTAAGTCAAGTTCACCAAAATCTAAACGTTTCTTAAAGTCCTCCCAATGATGTATCTGTCTTAGTTTGGTCAAAATCTGGCAATTTGTTCAGAAGATAGAGTACTGACAACTATTTACAAGGCTTTAAGGCTTTTTCATAGTTATATGACCTTGAAAATTAAGACAAGGTCACAAAATTTTTTGTCATTCCTTTTGGCTGTCCCAATAAAGTATCTTCGCAAGTTTGGTTAAAATACATGCAACGGTTCATAAGCTAGACTGCAGACAAAAAGCTTTCAAAAAAATTGGACCTAGATCAGGCCTAAAGGTTATAAAACTTTTTCCAGCTCAACTCAACTGAATACAAAATTTATCATGCTCAGCAATGTTAAAATGCCAACAAATGTTGGCACTTTAACATTTATTAGCATGATAAATACAACATATGAGAGACTTAAAGCAAGAAACGTCTTCCTTTATCGGTATTTTAAAAATTAGTTTTTTGTCTATACATATTCTAAACAGTCTATATATTTCTTAACATATTCCTGAAAGAGTTTTTTGAAATTGATAATTTTGATAAAAATCAGCAGATAAGCATGCAAAAAGTTAAGGAAGTCGAAGATGAAGCTGCATGTTTTATCATTACCTCATAGCTGATAAAAAAATGATAAGTTT
Source organism: Loripinus fragilis (assembly GCA_964019695.1). Lineage (NCBI taxonomy): Eukaryota > Metazoa > Mollusca > Bivalvia > Lucinida > Lucinidae > Loripinus > Loripinus fragilis. The sequence continues at coordinate 5,976,058 of OZ026525.1, forward strand.
TTAGGTCTATGACATCCTCAAAGAAAATGAATATCCTACTTTGTGCCTTGCCACCAGAAAACTGTCTGAGATGATAGACCAGGTAATACTCTACAGGACTTTAGTTAAGAGTGCGTACCAAAACAATTTTTTTCTTATTTTCAACCAAAACATATGTTGTGGGTACTCAAAAGAACCGTCTCAATGAGACGGTTCTTTTGAGCACCCAAAACATATGTTAAAACTGATGGGTAAGAAAATATTTACAATTTTACGCTCAAAAATTTTGTTTATCTAAACCTATGACTCTAATTTGTCAACTCAGCTATAAAATCTTGCTAGAGGTTTGAAAATTTGGAAGGAGCAAGGGGGAACATCATACTATCTAACATGCGAGTAACAATGACTCTAATCTTCATCAAACTGCACTCAAGCCGAGGCTGGTCTGTGTCTTAATTTGGTCACATACAACAAAATCTAGTTTTCTCACACTGATGCTCTGTATGATATGGGCCTCGTCGCGAGAAAACCTGTCTTCGGGGTTTCCGACTAAGCACAACTCAAACCAGTCTCCTCAGCTACAGAGACTAGCTAGAAACTTGAAATTTCGCTCACAGCAAGTATTTTCTAATAAGCGAATAGCAGAGGCACTGATCAGACTGTGCGGATGTGCAGGCTGGTCTGCGCCTTTGTTGTTCGCAAACACCGAAGACCGGTTTTCTCGCGTCGAGGCTCATATCTTGGATCAATTGCAGTTTGACTACTCAACTTTCAGTGTCAGCTTGGGTAAAATTTCATATCAAACGTGCATGAAGTTTCTATAATATTTTCATTATATCATGAAGAAGTAAATTGTTGATTTGCAATTTGCGAGTTTATTAACCCTTTCCATCATGAATATTCATGCTAGGCTCCACCCACTATGAATATGTATATAAATAAACTTTCATGTTGGTACATAGATCAAAATGTCAGGTCCACTAGCGTAGGATCAGATATATCATACAGAGTAGATCCTGATCAGGCAGCTCTTACAACAGCTGCCTGATCTGAGTCTGCTCTGTTTGCAAAAGTGTTAAAGGCGTCTCTATGGGGAAAAAGGGTTCAATGAAAATATTTCAGATTGGTATTGTATCAATTCTGATTTAAGGGAAACACTTACAAAATCTACTGTAGACTTTATATGAAAGATGGTAACAAACTGGGGTTTTTGGTAAAAAATTCATGCAAATCGAAACGGCTTGGTCCCATTTTCCAAAACATTTTCAAATACATGATATTTCAAAGGCATCAAAAAGCGTTATATGGAGTAAAAGGTTAATAAAACTAGTGATCTACAAAAATCAAATTAAATCACTATACACAGGTTAATAATGGAAAAAAATCAGCATTGAAAAAATAATATGTAATAAAGCCAAAAATAAATGGGTAAATGCATAACCATGGGTGAAAGTTCAAAATTGCCACGAAGCCCTGAACTTTAGAAATTCAAAGTTTAAAACTCGCAGGATGCCTACAAAAACAAGTAATTGAAGTTTAAATGATGAATCGTGTGTAGAGAATCTAAATATTAATCAGAAGATTTTATTATCTCCCTAATTCAGGATTTTGAGGCTGACTTTCTATGAAAAGTCAGCCTCAAAATCCTGAATTCAAGATTAATCCTGAAAACTTTTACCCATACCCAACATTAACAAAAATTGCTATTTATCATTTGTAAACAGATTGATAGATTCATTACATTTCAAGGGAACACAGGGTAAAATTGCAAAAATAAACTGTCTTAAACATTGGGTTTTTTTTTATCTAGTAAAATGAGCAGACTCATGCGCGGATCCAGAAAGTTTTGTCAGAGGGGGTCCAACTTTGATAACGTTTTTTTGTTGTTGATTTTTCCTAGTTGATGAGGGGAGGAAATGCTGTAAGCAAGCCATCATTGGCCCGCCAGCCAAACGCCATATTAATGGCGTTTTGCTGGCGGGCCGATGTTGTTCAGGAATAACAGTTTGGACCCAGATCAGGCCAAGCATTTTGTCAGGCCTGGTCTGGGTCCAAAAGGCTAAGGTTATGAGCAGACAACACTTACAGGCGAAGAGTTACTCAAGCCTCAACTATAACAGCAGCAGATGACTACTCATTTGTGCTATTTTTCTTCATATTTAATAGGGATAAGGCTTGATATTTTATGCGAATCCTCTGCCCAGAGATGACTGACATGTAATATCAAATCTTATCAACACATAAAAATAAATGCATTTGGGCCAGCCTATGATATAATGAACATTTATTTCATGCCTGTTTGTAGTATAGTCAAAACTATTACCCCGAGATGCAGTGGACTACCGGATGCACTATTGCATGAGGCCGAAGGCCAAGCAATAGTGCATCGGGTCATCCACGGTATCGAGGGGTAATAGTTTGACTATACTACAAATAGGCATGAAATAAATGTTTTATTACTCAACCCATTTGATGAAATACTTAGCAGCGTTCCTTGAATGGAGTTGCTGCTGACGATGCGGTTTTGTTGCAAAACAGAAAATTTCATCAAATCTGCTCAATTTTGGTCTTAAAATGTTCCACTCGTTCTAACTAAAAAAAACGAGTACCCACACTTTATGTTTCTGACCATAAAAAACGGAGTTATTGGAATTTGGAGTTGCCAAACCATGCCTCATTTTCACCATTGTTGCATAATGTTTCCCTTCATAAACAAACCGTACACGCATCATCGTCACACATGTCAATAAGCGCTTATGTGTTTTTAACAGGTAAGCGGGAGACCAGGCCATGGTTAAGTGCCAGTCAATAGTCAAAAATATTGCCTGGTCAATAGTTCAGTGACTCATGACATAGCAAAAAATAGACAATTACTCCATAAATAGACGGTTGGGTAATAACTGTACTTATCCCATATGGTCACAGGTTTAGTCAGATTTAACAAAATTTTTGAGTATAAAACTAAATATTTTCTTACCCATCAGTTTTAACATATGTTTTGGGTGCTCAAAAGAACCGTCTCATTGAGACAGTTCTTTTGAGTACCTAAAACATATGTTTTGGTTGAGAAATAAGAAAATTATTCATTTGTAACGCACCCTTAAGGGCCCGCATATTGTGAATGTTCTAAAATTTTAAACACTATTTACTGCAGCCCAAAGGCAACAATCAGACTGCAAGGGTGCAAAGACTGGTCTGTGCCTTTGTTGTTGGCAATGTCAAATTTTCTGCCTACATGGACCAGTCAGGCCTTAAGTTAAAAGAGTGTGTAGCAAAAAATTATTTTTCTTATTTCTCAAGCAAAACATATGTTGTGGGTACTCAAAAGAACCGTCTCAATAAGATGGTTCTTTTGAGCACCCAAAAATATGTTCAAACTGATGGATTAGAAAATATTAAAAAATTTTACGCTCAAAATTTTGTTTATCTATGCCTATGGCCAGTACAGGAGATTTTGTTACTTATTGCATCCACAAGCAGCAAAGGCTCAGACGAGCCTGCAAATACACACAGTCTCGCAAGAGCCTCAGCTTCTTGCATACACAAAGTATGGAAGTAGAGGAAGCCTCAGTCCAGAGATTAGACCTCGGCCAACATCAATGTTCAAAGGAGGATTTTTGACGTATGCAATAAGTACCAAAATCTCATTATCAATTCTAATGCAATTGCAAATGTTATGCGGCATCTGATTGGATAAGGTCATAAATTCTTGACAGTATATCCTGTGATATACCGTTACAAACTTGACGTCATTACATTATGTCGCTTTACATTGGCTGACAAGCAGTTTTATGCAGCTGGCAAGTGGTTTTATGCAGCTGGCAGCCACAGGGCATAGACGCAACATACTACATTTTGCTCTGTCTTTTGAAGGAAAAATGTTTTTAGTTCATTAAAATGTGGATAACCATATTCATTTTTATTTGGGGAGGTATATCGTCGATATATGGTGGGAAATTATGTTTTACAGCTCGGCTCGCACGCCACCGTAAAACTAAATTTCTGACTGTATATCCGACGATATACCTCCCCAAATGAAAATTTTCAATACAGTTATCCCCTTAATAGGCTGCCTAAATGGAAAATGAACAAAATTTGAGGGAGGCTAGTGAGTTTCATGCAATGTGATTATTTGAGCTAGTGCATGAGATTTCCAACATTGTGGTATGTGCGACCAGCAAAGCCTCAGATCAGCCTGCGCATACACGCAGTCTGATCAGAGCCTTTGCTAGTCGCTTGAGTATTTTATGATTGTTAAGCTACTGATTGAACACCATTTGGAGTTTCTAAGCTTAACAGGAGGCTGCAGGGGCTCGTCCGAGTCTACACATGTCAAAATGTCAAATTGTTGGAAATCTCATGCCGTAACTCATTTACTAGAATTATCTACTCAGCAACTCTTAGCCAAAAAGTATAAGAAAGTAATGCCCTATGCTGGATAAAAATCAAACTGAATTTTAAATATTTTCAAATAAATACTGCTTATAAGGTAACTAAGCTTGGCCTAGCATATCTAGCCATTATTAACAAATATAGTCTGGTATTCAAACAAAAATAAATAGTATTAGTTAATATTTATGGGGAAATACTTTGACCAAACACAAGGACAATAACTGTTAGTACAAGGGAGGTAATACCATCATGTCACAAGGGGAGGTTAATCTAATGGAATAAAACTGGACTGGTTCTTACTTATTTCCAGCTGTCTTTGGATTCGTCCCTTGCACCTTTCTCTGTAGTCTATCTGACACGCATTGTAATCATTCATTACTTCGACAAATTTACGTGATAAAGTTGCGTGCTACGACAAAAACAAAAGAAAACAGAAATTTAATGTCAAATAATGTGACAACAAATATAAACCAAATTTTGTCAATGGAAGAGAAATGTACAAACTGTAAAAAAAATAAATCAATACAAGAGTAAAGACAACCTAATGTATCTTCAAATAAAATTCCATTATAGTTAGTTTATTTGCACGATTCCCTTTATAACTGTCACAGGCTGCATGCGAGTGCAAAATATCTCTAAAATTCAACACTTCCACTGTATAAAATGACAAAAGCCATTCTAAACCCCCCCCCCCCCCCCAAAAAAAAAAAAAAAAAAAAAAAAAAAAAAAAAAAAAAACGGTTTATTATTGGATATACAAAGGTAAAAGTTCAAGTTTTAAAAATTCCTAAACTTTGGAAATTCCAATCTTAACCCTTGTCATGCTGACACAGGTTTAGAAAACCAAATATTTTCAATGTAAAAATGTAAATATTTTCTAACCAATCAGTTTTAACATATGTTTTGGGTGCTCAAAAGAACCGTCTCAATGAGACAGTTCTTTTGAGTACCCACAACATATGTTTTGGTTGAGAAATAAGAAAATTAAATTTTTGTTACACACTCTTAGCTAAAGTCCTGTGCCGAATAGTTTTCTGTACTAAACTCTTCCTCAATTTTATCCTGTAAAATAACACGTAGTTTTCCAGTTGTGAGCAACATTTTCACTCAGACTGGAAAATAGTGTGGATCCTGATCAGATGGCTTTGTAAAAAGCCAGCTGATCTGGATCTACAGCATTTTCAAAAAGGATAAATCCAGGTTCAGCAGGACAAGAGTTAACTATTTCAAATGGTCAGGTCTTTAGATAAGGTAAAAATAAATCAGAAGTCAGCTTCAAAGTTCCAAAGTAGGCAGATTATAATAATCTGCCTGCTTCGGTACTTTGAGACCGACTTTCTATTGAAATGACTTTCTATTTAAAGTCAGCCTCAAAATTTTGATTTCTGGAATAATCCTGAAAACTTTCACCTATGTATATCAGGGGACAATAATATTTCAATATTGCACTTGTCCTGCAGGACGAGTGACTTATAATTTTCACTTGTCCTACAAACATATGCAATTGTTCTTCAAAAGCGTATGCAATGAATATAAGGGAGTAATATGTAAAATTACTTCCTCGAGTAATTCTTCCCAAAGCACTCGTCCTTCAGGATGAGTGCTTTGAGAAGAATTACTCGTCCTTTCTATATTTCAATCGTAATTATGAGCCGACGAGTGGAACTTTTGTCCCCTGTATATAATTTTTTTCTCCCTTATACTTCTTCATAAAATCCTTTCAATAAAGCGTGGTAACAAGAAGATACAGTAGATATGCCTTATACATGAAATAATGTCTTATGAACTAAACTATGATGAAGTGGGTATTCTGCACCAGCTCTTACTTATTTCCATTTGTCGCTGTATACGAGCCTTGCATCGATCTCGATAGTCAAGCTGCGCTGAGTTGTACTCATTCATCACCTCAACAAATTTTCGTGAAATTGTTGAGTACTAAAAAGTAAAATACATTTTAATGGACATGGAACAGAAATGTTTCTTTTTTTGCCATTTTTATCATATGACGTCCCATCTGGGAGTGATATAACGCCATGTATTAAAATCAATAAACCACTAGTGGTTTACAGATTTGGTAACGTTATGTGATGACAGTCATAACCAGGGACTTTCCTTTCTTTCTGAAGTTGGGGCCAGGGGCCTGTTGAATTTTGGGAAAAAAACATTTGGACCATCAAAATTGGGGAAACTTGATGCAGTCTAAAAGAACCAGACTGCCATATATTAAATGGATTAAAAAAAAACATATAAGGAATTAGCTGTATAAAGCTGTAACATATTTGTTGCTTCAAGTGCTCATCATAAAAACGCATGAAAATTTGCACAAAAATGTGAATGAAAACATGACTTCACTCACATTTTTATGCAAAGCTTCATGCATCTGTAACTTTGGTATTTTTGTTCGGATTTTCATGAAATTTTCACCAAAAGGTAACTAAGAAATTGGGAAAGATATACACCATTTTGGGAAGTTTTTGCTTTTTTTTTTAATTGGCAAGGGGTCGATGTTCTGCCCCAAATCAGGCCTAAGAAAATCCCTGTTAACAATTTCACTTATATATGGCAAACTCTAGAGCTTTGCATGCCAAAATCATGGCTTCAAAATACAGTAAAAACCTGTGTAAAACGGCCACTCTGGTTTTCAGCTTAATGCTGTTCAAAAGGGGAGCATTCTGCAATACTTTCGACCTTCATTAAGCTACCATTTGTCTTTAAGATCTTTGTTTTGTCTAATTTTGAGTGGCAGTTTTCCACAGGTTTTACTGTGCTTCTAGTGTCATATGATAAATAGAATCTATCATTCATGCTCATGTATTATTGAATTGACTAAACCTGTTGCAAAAAAGCAATTAAATGCTCGACAAGCCTCGCATTTGATCTCTTTTCCTCAACTCGTTCAATCAATTCATTAATACAAGGGCACTCATGTAAAATCCTCTATGTATTATAGCAATTGCTAGATTAGCATTTTGGCAAACAGTGAAGAACCAGATGAAACGCTTTGTAATGATGCATAATGCAGTATTTCATTAGGACAAAAACATTCTTCCAAATTTTGACAAGTGTCCACTCAGACGAGCCTGTGAAGGTTCCTGTTAAGCTTAGAAACTCCAAATGATGTTCAGTCAGTAGCTTAACACTCATAGAATATTCAAACAACTAGCAAAGGCTCTGATCAGACTGCACGTATGCGCAGGCTGATCTGAGGCTTTGCTGGTCACACATACCACATTGTTGGAAATCTCATCCACTGGCTCATTTTATTTTGCAAATTATAGCCTCAGTTACCTGTGACCCCTCAATGTTTACAATGGACCATTCCAAGTTTTTGTATCAAACCAAATGGAAGAATCATTTAACACATAAAGGGTCAATTGGCAGTAGACTCAGTGCATACCATAAGTCACTACAGTGAAAAAACAAAATATCCTAGCTTAGTACTGGTTCAACCCGTTCCTGTTTAACTGAAAGATTGTTGATGGGACGTAAAGAATCAAATCAAACAAACAAACAAACAGTGAAAAAATTAATACCAGTGAAGATAAATTTTTATATTTTAGGATATACCATATGGTACTTAATAAATGTTCTAAAAAAATTATACTTTTCTTTTTCTGTTTCACAAATAAAATGTTGGTTATCGGGGCTGGAATTCACAGAATGCTACAGGGAAGACACCAATCAGACTGCTTCTAAGAGTAGTAGTCTGATCTGAGTCTGTGCTGTTTGTCTATGCCTTTTTATGGGCAGGCAACTAGAGTTAGCTATTTTAGATTAGAACATCTCCCATTTGTCAGAAGTTCAAGAACAAGTTTTTGAACCAGTCCATGAACTATAAATGGCCGGTTCTAAAACCTCCATGTACTTGAACTAGTTCAAGAACTTGAACCTCTAAATTCTTGAACTGGGTTCTAGAAGGTTCTAGAACCGGCAATTTATAGATCAAGAACTGGTTCTTGAAGAGTTCTGAACTATTTCGCAGAAGCACACTGTTTTTTTTAACTCTTAAAGTGCCAATCGCAACAAAAGTCGTCTGCTTTACTCGTCTGCTGAAATGTTAAGAGGCCTCAATGGCAAACAGTGTGGATCCAGATCAGACTGCTCCTATGGGAGCAGTCTGTTCTGGGTCCATACTTTTTGCTTGTATATTTTAAATTTGCTAGTAATGTTAGCAGACAACTTCAGCAGACGACATTTTCAGATACATTATTCTTGGCGCTTTAACGGTTAAAAGAGGATATATCTGGGTTTAGCAGGACAAGGTTTTTACTTTTAGTATGCTGGCTAATTTTGTATATTTTTTTGTCATCAGATTGTGCTGATTCTTTTCAAAATCAACAAATTCTATAATTCTTCCAGGAAAACCATCAGAGTGTCAAACAGTTTGGATGTCAGGCCTGATCTGGGTCCAAACTGTTTGCAAGACTTTTAGTGCTACCAGCAGATGACACTAGCATAGAAAAAGTTTTCTTTTAAACCCATTTAAGCTGAATGAGATTTTTCACTATTATCAATTGGACCAGTCCATTTTCGTTTAAAGGTTTGTTAGGTGGTATTTTTCATTTTTATTAAAATTTTAATAAAAAATTCTGTAAGCAAACAGTGGAGACCCAGATCAGAGGCTGTGTTCTGCGGCATCTGATCTGGGTCTGTCCTGTTTGCCTCTGTCTCACAAAAAGGACACTAGGCTTATATGGGTTAAACTCATGAGTGAAAGGGTTATAGTAACTGAGGCAATCATTGTTTCTGTTCTGTAGCCGAGCCTGTCACATCGCTGTAAATCTGTCTCCTTGAGGAACTCCAATTTTCCAATTCCGATGAATAAACACCGAGTTTATCCCCTGCTTTAGACAATTTAATCAACTCGGAACATACAAGCTCATCAGCCAATACATAATGCTGCTGATAAAACAAGCATTAGCTTTTTAATCCTTTTTGAACTATTACCTATACTCATAGATAAAAGTAATGTCTGATTTCTTGTAATTTTTCATGCTCTTCAACATTTAAAATGTAAAAAAAATGTTACTGGTGTGTATTGTCCTATTGTTTATCCTATAATTCAAAGGTAGTAACTTGTGCTATTTTAATTCCTATCTGTTATCAATAGTTTTCACCCCCAAATAAAGAAACAATACACAGGTTATCTGAAATCAAATGTATCACAACTGTAGCAGTGTTATTATATGGTCAGCTGTAGTGCAGTGGCTGGCTAAGTGCAGGACTCGCAAGTAGGAATCTCACAAGGAGTGTTTTTATCATATATTTTTTTTCATTTGAGCCAAGCCCCCCTGAAGAATGGTGGTCAGACAATCTTGCCTCACTTGCATGATATAGGCCTGCCCAAGAAAAGTATGGTTACGTTTGCAGCTAGTCTCTAAATGATCCTAGTTGGTGACTGGGTCCTTAAACATCATAAATTTATCTTGAGCACCAAGTGAATATGCCTACAATGTGGGCCTTGGTGCAAGAAAACCTGTCTTCCTGTTCTGACTAAGACTCAAACCAACCTGCTCTATTAATAGCTAGAATATTGGATTAAATCGCATGTAGCAAGGTTAGCTATTACCAGAGAGTGAATAACAACAGTGCTGATCAGACTGTGCAGATGTGTAAGCTGACCTGCGCCTTTGTTTTTGCATGCAACAGTCAGATTTTCTCACGCTGAGGCTCATGTTATAAATGTCGGAGAGTGTGGCTGGTACACAGATTTTATGTTTTAATCAGTCTTAATTCTTTGCCCACTAGTATTGTCTGCTGATAACCTTTGCTAACAGTTTGGACCCAAATCAGGCCTAAAAAATGTCAGGCCTGAACTGGATCTGAACTGTTTGATACTCTGATTGTATTTCTGAAAGAATTTTTTGAAAAAGATGATTTTGAAAAAAATCGGCATGTAAAATTACCCAGTAGGCAAAGAGTTCAGATGGAATTATTATTCAAATCTGTTGGAGAACAGTCATTCTTTAAGAATACCTTGGGTATTAAGTATTCAAGAAACCCTAAAATATGTCTATAAGATTACATCTAGCACAACTTAACTGTTCAAATCCATATTTTTCCAAAACGGTCCAAAATAAACAAAAATGTGCATGCAGGGAAGACACATATAAGCATATCATACACAATGCTTATGTACCGTAAATACTAAAACTTATTCAATTGATGAAAGCTTTAAATTTACTACTGGGTTTGCTCTATTACACCTACCAAATGAAAGAATGCATAACCATTCAAGGGTAACAACCTACGTCATAGCATTGATGTTTTAAACACGTAGTGCGGCGCCATCTTTGATTTACAAGGTCAGTTTTCCCCTTCGTAAAATTAAACAAATGAGTGTCTGTACAAACAAAGCAGTGCAGGCGGTGCCTAACATCACACTTGAACAGAATATATAACGGCCACGCCCCGATATGCCGATGCCTTTGTAATCATTCACCCACAAGAATCGAAGCGGGAGACACGAAGATAATTTTAGCAGTCACCCACTTCGATTTTTGTGGGTGAATGTTTACAAAGGCAACGGCATTTCTGGACGTGACCATTGTATATTCTGTTCAAGTGTGATGTTAGGCACCGCCTGCACTGCTTAATTTTGACAGACACTAATTTGAACGACATTTACGAAGGGAAAAACTAACCTTGCAAATCAAAGATGGCGTCATACTACGTGTTTACAACACCCACGCTATGACGTAGGTTGTTACCCCTGACCATTGTTAAGGTGAAACAATTAGGGAGACATCTGGTTTGGAATAAGATGACCCAAAAAGGTAAACAAACTTTGCGTTTTCAGTCTTTCATGGGCCATAAATATTTGTTGAAAAAATAATTAAAAGATCATGGAATGTCATGCATCACCCATAAACTTTTGATACCAACTATAAGTCACATATTGGAAGAATTATTGTTTGCCTGCTGAAGGTGTGCTGAAAGCTATTTTTTTTGCAAATTAACACATGGAAATTGGTGATGTATGTTTAGGGGATAACTGTATTCAAAATTTTCATTTGGGGAGGTATATCGTCGGATATACGGTCGGAAATTTAGTTTTACGGCTACGCATAAGCGGAGCCGTAAAACATGATTTCCGAACATATATCCGAGGATATACCTCCCCAAATGAAAATTTTGAATATGGTTATCCCCATTCTAATGCACTATTAACATTTTTCCCTTTAAAAGGACAGTGAAAATGTACTTTGTTGTGCCTATACGTCCTGCGGTTGCCAGCTGCAAAAAATCGCTTGCCAGCTGCATATATCCACTTTCAACCAATGAAAAGCGACGTTACGCAATGACGTCCGGTTTCTGACAGTATATAGCAGCAGGGTTCATTCTAGAGCGCCCCCTTGCGCCAATGGCACAAAAAAAAAAATTCTGGCACAGGAAATTTTTGATCCACGGGCCGACCCGGCGCACTTTTTTCCAGTCAAAAGGAGCATTGCCCGTTCTATTCACTCAATAGTAATACAATCACGCGCACCAAAGTAACGACGCCGCTGATTGGTTGCTAGGGTTGATAAACCAATCACTGTGCGGTTTGCAGATGGTTGTTCAGTAAATTCTCCAAAATGGCAGTGAAAAGAAAACGTGGGTACACTATGTTCGATTTGTGGGGATAAAAACCCCAAAAGCAGCGACGAAAATAATGAAAAGGCGATAAAATCCGAACGCCAATACTAGTGGTCCATCTACCCAAACTAAAGAAACTATGCCACAAGGTTCAGAAACTGTTCAAATGGCTAAAGAAGTTGGTGTATTTCATTCAAATTGGTTGAGCACATTTCCGTGGCTTCGTGTCGACGACACAAAAGACAAAATGTTTTGTGATATATGTATTCAGCATAAAAAGAACAATACTTTAACGGATGGATCATCTAATTTTAGAAATAATTTCCATTGGTTCACAGTGTACAGTACAGAATATAAGGTATGCACATTGGTACTTTTTTTCGGCCCCCAAGTTTTGGCCAATGGCCCCATTTTTTTGTTGGACATGGGCCATATCGCCCCATAAAATTTCATTCTAGAATGAACCCTGTCGCAGGATATACTGTCACAAATTTATGACGTTATCCAATCAGATGCCGGGTTGCGTTTGCAAGTGCATTAGAATGTAGTTTATTTGATCATCAAATGTCACTCTAATTGCTTCTTCTTCTTACCAGATGGTTCACATTCTTTAGGTGGGTAGGTGTGTCCATGTTTAAGTTTATGTTATTTTCAATATTTATATTCTTACTTGCGTTTCTCATATTTGGAGATAGGCGAAGGAACGGAAAATCTCTACTGGCTTTGCTTTATATTATAATATTATTTCCTTGGATATTTCTTACCTGTGTTTTTCGTATTCGGAGATCGGCTGAGGATTTATTCGAATGTTCTTCTTGTTCTATATTTTGTTCGATGACTGAAACAAACAGAAGCACAAATGCAATGTAACAGGGTTCATACAGGCAATTTGAGTAAAAATTCAAGGACTTTTCAAGGACTTCTAAAGACTATCCTACAGTTTTCAAGGACTAAAAGTTCAGGAAAAATCCAGATTTAAGTGTTAAATTTCTACTCCAGAAATGCAAGACTGAGATAATGGAGATATTAGTACTGGAAAATTAGTATAAAATAGTTGTGCCTTTATTTGGTGCAGCATTTGCAAAGGCACAACAATTTTATACTGATTTAGTTCTCTATCAACAGTGCTAAGTCTACAGAAAATAGTAAAATTCAAGGACTTTTCAATGCTTTTGAGTGATTTTCCAGTACTTTTCAAGACAGATTTAATTTTTAGGGCTTTTCAAGAAAGCCCTCTAAATTCAAATACTTTTCAAGCCTGTGCGAACCCTGTGTAATTAATCATATGACACTAAATTCATTTGGAAATTGTATTTGTCGCATGAAAACATCAAAATGTAATGTTGCTATGGGCCTCTTGTTTCATAATCTCATAAACTATTTAATACACTAGTGTATTATCAATTTTATTACAATACATGATCAGAACTTTAGTTAAGAGTGCTTAACGAAAAATTAATTTTCTTTGTTCTCAACCAAAACATATGTTATGGGGACTCAGAAGAATTGTCTCAATGAGACAGTTCGTTTGAGCACCTAAAACATATGTTAAAATTGATGGGTAAGAAAATATTTACAATTTCACGTTGCAAATTTGTGTTTATCTAAACCTGTGATGATGTTATTACATCCGCAGATGCATCATCATTTACATGTTATATTATGTGTATGTGTTTAATGGACTGATGAGATTGCGCATCAAGATTTTGTTGAGCCCATTTTCACCCAATCACTGATTATTTGCGCTAAGAGTGTTGAACTTTCATGATTTTTTCTCTAATTTGACATTAGATCTCTATAATCCTTTCTGTTCTAATGATAATCAATGTTTTATCTAAGTGATAAAAGCACATTGATTGATTTTTTCATCCTTTTATTTTTTAATCTGCCTCCAACAGAGAGATTTACCATAAATACCCTACTATGAAGCAATTTTCTTTTTGCTTTTTTTTCAATTTGAGTCAAACCCTTTAATTTGAACTGCTAAATACAGCATATTGCTTATACCTACTGTAAAACCGGTCTCAAACGGCTACTCAAAAATAGTCAAAACAGATTTTAATGATAAATAGTAGCTTAACTAAGGTCGAATTGGTCTTGAAAAACAATTTTTGGTCTTTTAGCCAGGTTTTACTGTATACTCAAAAGTACTGTCTCAATGAAATGGTTATTTTGAGCACCCCAAAACACATGTTTAAAAGTCTCTTTGCATGATAGGTAATTTTGCATGCTTTTTTGTCGTCTGCCTATCTTTTTCAAAATTAATCTTTTCAAAAAATTATTTTGGGATTATCATCAAAGCGTCAAACAGTTTGGATCCAGATCAGGCCCAACATTTTGTTGGGCCTGATCTGGATCTAAACTGTTTGCAAAGATGATCAGCAGATTGCAAAAGTCACCACTAGTGGGAAAAAATAAGAAAGTTATCAAAATTTCACGCTCAAAATGACATTGCCAGTTTCTCTCTTGATGTGGCTCCATTATAAAGCTTGTATAGATATGACAAGTATTTATAGTTAAGTCTTGCTTATAGGCACAAAGAGCAGGTCAGAATATTTGCTGGTAAAAATAAATCAAGCGAGGATTTAATTAAGAGATATTCTTGATGAAACAACTTTCATGATTTTTTCTCTAATTTGACATTAGATCTCTATAATCCTTTCTGTTCTAATGATAATCAATGTTTTATCTAAGTGATAAAAGCACATTGATTGATTTTTTCATCCTTTTATTTTTTAATCTGCCTCCAACAGAGAGATTTACCATAAATACCCTACTATGAAGCAATTTTCTTTTTGCTTTTTTTTCAATTTGAGTCAAACCCTTTAATTTGAACTGCTAAATACAGCATATTGCTTATACCTACTGTAAAACCGGTCTCAAACGGCTACTCAAAAATAGTCAAAACAGATTTTAATGATAAATAGTAGCTTAACTAAGGTCGAATTGGTCTTGAAAAACAATTTTTGGTCTTTTAGCCAGGTTTTACTGTATACTCAAAAGTACTGTCTCAATGAAATGGTTATTTTGAGCACCCCAAAACACATGTTTAAAAGTCTCTTTGCATGATAGGTAATTTTGCATGCTTTTTTGTCGTCTGCCTATCTTTTTCAAAATTAATCTTTTCAAAAAATTATTTTGGGATTATCATCAAAGCGTCAAACAGTTTGGATCCAGATCAGGCCCAACATTTTGTTGGGCCTGATCTGGATCTAAACTGTTTGCAAAGATGATCAGCAGATTGCAAAAGTCACCACTAGTGGGAAAAAATAAGAAAGTTATCAAAATTTCACGCTCAAAATGACATTGCCAGTTTCTCTCTTGATGTGGCTCCATTATAAAGCTTGTATAGATATGACAAGTATTTATAGTTAAGTCTTGCTTATAGGCACAAAGAGCAGGTCAGAATATTTGCTGGTAAAAATAAATCAAGCGAGGATTTAATTAAGAGATATTCTTGATGAAACAACTTTCATGATTTTTTCTCTAATTTGACATTAGATCTCTATAATCCTTTCTGTTCTAATGATAATCAATGTTTTATCTAAGTGATAAAAGCACATTGATTGATTTTTTCATCCTTTTATTTTTTAATCTGCCTCCAACAGAGAGATTTACCATAAATACCCTACTATGAAGCAATTTTCTTTTTGCTTTTTTTTCAATTTGAGTCAAACCCTTTAATTTGAACTGCTAAATACAGCATATTGCTTATACCTACTGTAAAACCGGTCTCAAACGGCTACTCAAAAATAGTCAAAACAGATTTTAATGATAAATAGTAGCTTAACTAAGGTCGAATTGGTCTTGAAAAACAATTTTTGGTCTTTTAGCCAGGTTTTACTGTATACTCAAAAGTACTGTCTCAATGAAAGGTTATTTTGAGCACCCCAAAACACATGTTTAAAAGTCTCTTTGCATGATAGGTAATTTTGCATGCTTTTTTGTCGTCTGCCTATCTTTTTCAAAATTAATCTTTTCAAAAAATTATTTTGGGATTATCATCAAAGCGTCAAACAGTTTGGATCCAGATCAGGCCCAACATTTTGTTGGGCCTGATCTGGATCTAAACTGTTTGCAAAGATGATCAGCAGATTGCAAAAGTCACCACTAGTGGGAAAAAATAAGAAAGTTATCAAAATTTCACGCTCAAAATGACATTGCCAGTTTCTCTCTTGATGTGGCTCCATTATAAAGCTTGTATAGATATGACAAGTATTTATAGTTAAGTCTTGCTTATAGGCACAAAGAGCAGGTCAGAATATTTGCTGGTAAAAATAAATCAAGCGAGGATTTAATTAAGAGATATTCTTGATGAAACAACCTCATTCAATAATACAGTGTGAAGCAGGAAACTTTAATCAATCTTATTGATGATTCAAGAAGCTATATTCCCTTTTATAGGCACCGGCAGCAGTCAATCATTAACCCCTGTCCTGCAGAATAGATTAATATGCTATACTAGGGCTATTTAGTAAATAATTATACTGACTGACAAAAGAAACGCTACATACTTCCTGATTTTGTAGCACTTATGAACAACTAGATAGACGCTATATTTATAAGTGTAGTTTGTAGTCTAGAGTCCAGGTAACGTTTAGCGTTGTTATTGCAGTGTATGCCTGATGTTTGACGTAATGATGTCATTTGCTAAATAGTGGTTTTACAGCCACCCCACCTAACAGTTAACCATTAAGATGGTAAACCATTGGTGCAGGCTTAGTCATTGGCGCAAAGTTTAAGAAAAACACCCTATCATTGCATGGAATTATGCCAACTCATGTCTACAACAATTTAAAGACTTACTTTCTGCCTTGTACTGTAAAGTGGCGACATTTGTTTTGATGTTATTGAAGACTTTGTCAAACTTTGCATACCAGCTGTATGTCAAAATCAACATGTAGGCAATGCAAATTTGGGTCAAAAATCAGGATTCATGATCATCTTTCTTTGACATTATTATTGTTTTTTCTAGAATACCAAATGTCTTGTCCATATGTCTTTTTGAATTCTTAACAAAAACTAAGAAAAAACAACGTCAATTTTCAACGATTTGATTTCCACCATTAAATTTTCTCAGATAGAACATTTTGAGGTACAACAAAAACATGCTATTAAAAGTAACTAGAGGACCTAAAGGTCCTGAGGCGCTCACCTGATCTCCTTAATAATGTTAAAATAGGTCAAGGTCAACTACAGCTTATAATGGAACAAATATTGTTTTACCATATATGTTGCAGACATTTTGGTCAAGTGACTTAAACAATCTAATGGATAATCCATCAAACAGCCTAGCGATTTTTAAGAAACAGATGTTTAGATAGGTGTGTGGCAGTCCAAATGAGTGGCCTTGGATAAAAGGTCACAGGTCAGCTTGAAATTTGGTACTAAATACAAGATTTTCCCCAAATAAATGCATAAGGAATCAAATTTGACCTTGCCATAAAGTAGGTCAAGGTCAACCTAGATTAGTCATTTGTGCAAAACTGGTAGGGCCCACATCCCCAATGCTACATACCAAGTCCCAAGGCCATTGGCCTTTTGGTTCCAGAGAAGACGACATTTTTAGGGTTTTAACCATATATGGGCATGGTGGCCATCTTGGTCATGTGACCAGTACAATTGGTATAAATTTTGGCCAACCTATCATAAGGAGTCTTCATATGAAATTTGAATTCAAATGGCCTAGTGGTTTCTGAGGAAACTATGTTTTGAAGTGTTGATGGGACTCCGATATGAGCGACCTTGGCCGAAAAGTTAAAGGTCAACCTTGACCTTTGAAACTTATTTATAGCCATTGTCTCATTTGGTTTAACATATCAAGTGAGAATAATGACTTTGGCCTCAACATTTTTCAAAAAATTCAATTTTCAAAAAAAATTCCATTTAAATGCATTAGGAAGCAAATTTGACCTTGACGTTAAGTAGGTCAAGGTCAACTTAGGTTCATCATTTGAACAAACTTGGTAGGCCCCACATCCCCAATGCTACATACCAAGTCCCAAGGTCATCAGCCTTCTGGTTCTGGAGAAGAAGATTTTTAAATGGTTTTAACCATATATGGGCGTGGTGGCCACCTTGGTCATGTGACCAAAATATTTTGCAAAAATTTTGGCTAACTTATCATAAGAAGTCTTCACATGAAATTTGAGTTCAATTGGGCCAATGGTTTGTGAGAAAACCATGTTTTAATATATTGATGGGACTCCAATATGTTCGACCTAAGCTGAAAGGTCAAAGGTTAACCTTGACCTTTGAAACTTATTTATAGCCATTGTCTCATTAGGTTAAACATATCATGTGAGAATAATGACAAAAGCTTCCAAAGTTTTCAAAAAAATCAACCTTTCAGAAATTTTCCCATTTAAATGCATTAGGAAGCAAATTTGACCTTGACGTTAAGTAGGTCAAGGTCAACCTAGGATCATCATTTGAACAAACTTGGTAGGCCCCACAACCCCAATGCTACATACCAAGTCCCAAGGTCATCGGCCTTCTGCTTCTGGAGAAGAAGATTTTTTAAGGGTTTTTACCATATATGGGCGTGGCGGCCATATTGGTCATGTGACCAAGACCATTTGAACAAACTTTCGTTCCCCCATCCTAAGGAGTCTCTATATGAAATATGAGTTCAATTGGCCCAGTAGTTTCAGAGGAGAAGATGTTTGAAAATGTTGACGGCCGGAGTCACTGGTATACTATTAGCTCACCAATGAGCCTTCGGCTCAGGTGAGCTAAAAATAATCCATATTTACATTTATTACCTCATGTATAATCATTTATATAACATGACTTTGAATTTAGATGTAGCGTTTCTTTTGTCAGTCAGTATACAATTAAGTCCAAATGTGGTTGGCATATGTGTGGCTTTGACCAGCATTTACTCATATATCAGTATGGTACCAAGTAGAATAATGTTCAAAAAGTTGCCTGCCAAACAGTGCAGACACAGACCAGACTGTTCAGAAGCAGTCTTATCAGGGTATTCCCTGTTTGCTATTCTGACAAGCATTTTGTGAACTGCAGCTCTGACAACCCCCCATTTTATTCGAGAACAGAAGGAGAAAAGAGTTCTTAATTTTAGAACATTTACCATAAGTATACACATAGGTTTAGATAAACAAAATTTTTCAGCGTAAAATTGTTAATATTTTCTTACCTATAATTCTGAGCATATGTTTTGGGTGCCCAAAAGAACCGTCTCATCGAGACGGTTCTTTCGAGTACCCACAACATATGTTTTGTTGAGAAATAAGAAAATTATTTTTCTGGTACGCACTCTTAACTAAAGGACTGTATACAGAATACAATCTTGATTGTTGTAAATTTTCCGCTTGCACAAGAGTTTCGATTTTTGATCAATGTTGATGCAGTCTAATGGAATTTTATAATGTTGTCTACAACACTCGGTAATTCTATTTTCTGAGTAAACTGAAGCAATGCTTTCATATCCGAATTAATTAGAGTCAGACACCAGTTTTGAAGTCAAGTCACACAACAATGAGGCTGGTCTATAAGGCGGCAGTGTTGACTAAGAGTTAACCCTTGCCATGCCGAGTAAATTAATCTCCGGGATTTAATAGAAATTTGCAACCACTTTGATTGACCGATTTCAGTAATTGGCATTTGTTTGTTTTGATTCTTAACACCCCATTCAACATTTTTTCAGTCATGTCAGGAAGGGTCTTCCTGGGTTAAACCAGTACTAAGCAGGGATTAATGTGTTTGGCTCAAGGATACAACGCAGTGCCATCGGTGAGGCTTGAACCTGCGACCCTTCGATCTCGAGTCAAGCACTCTACCACAGAGCCACTGCGCTCTCACTAGCTGAATGGAAATCATTGTGGAATTTTGATCTGACAGCTTCCTCAGCTGATCTGGATCTACAATGTTCTCAAAGCACAAAATATCAATCATGCCTTTTAAGTTAAGAGTGTGCTCCAAAAAATTAAACATATGTTCAGGATACTCCAAAGAAATGTCTCAATGAGACGGTTCTTTTGAGCACCCAAAGCATATGTTAAAACTGGTGGGTAAGGAAATATTTACAATTTTACGCTGAGTTTTACAGCAGAACAAGGGTTAAAAGTGAGGCCCTCCCAGGGGTTTGGGGGTTCATGGAAAAAGGGCAATCACTGAAGCATCCAAAAACATACGGTGAGGTAAGAAAACGATCACTCTTTTACTCTCAAAAAGTTTGCTTATCTAAACCTATTTAACAAAATTACTATGCTGATAAAACTTTGTATTGATACTTTGCATCCTGGTCAACAATTTTTCAGTCATGTTGGGACAATTTCTTGCCTTCCTGGGTCGAACCAGTACTAAGCAGAGGATACAATGCAGTGCCTCTGTTGAGTCTCAAACCAGCTACCCTTCTGTCTCAAATCTAAACAACCGCCCTCCTCGGTGATAAAACTGAAATGTTGTTGAAACTTTTAACCTGAAAGGGATATTAAACCCCCAAAAGACTCAAACAATCTAGACTGGTGTCAAAAATGTTCCTAATTGGATGCAAATTCAGAACATGCTTTTCTCACTTGAGAGATAATTGCATTTTCCCAAAGTGCATTTTGAGTTTATTTTAACAGCACTGACGCCAGTTTTAGACTGTTTCAACAATCCTAAAGCACTCCAATTCTAAAGCAGGCTTCACTTTAATTGTCATGGGAAATCCAACAGGGAAAATTCATCTCGATTTTTTGGCATCTAAATTATCATTGATAACGACAAGTTTAGTAGCACAGCTGATTTCCATTGATCAAGCTAGTCTATCAAAACTAAATTTAAGACAAAAGATTAGCGGATTGACATTTGAAACAGTGTCTTTCAGAAATTCATTTTTAAAGTTGGTTAGATTTGAATCTCGCCTTTTTGAATAAATCTTTAAACCATATGCAACCTAAGTATTAGGGCACTTAACCCTTTACTCCATCCATAGGCTATTTTTAGATTATGACATCATTTTCTATTTTTAGACAACATTGAAAAAATTCATGAAAAATTTAAGTTAAGCTTTGAATACTTTTGAAAATATTATGGAAAATGGAGCATTTGCTCCAAAAGAGCAAATGCTCCATTTTCCATAATACAGTCAAATCTCGGTTATCCGAACGCCGATTATCCGAAACTACTGGGTTATTCGAAGACGATGGACAGTCCCGACTTTTTTCTCTATTATCTTTTGCAATAAAACTACCAATTATTCGAATTTCGATTATCCGAAAAAATCAATTTTTCGAAGTGATTCGTCGGTCCCGATTGAAGAAGTTGCTATTAAATTACTCTTTAAGATTCGAAGTCCAAAAGTCACGCATGGTGATCATGATTTCTTTGTTTGGTCGAGTTCGATTTACACACCTGAGTGATTTAGCAAACAAAGTTGCTACAGGTAATTGACACCGGATTAACGTTCACACTATTACGTGATGAACCGTTAAGTGAGTAAATGGTGTCTTTTATTAAGGTCGTCTGCAATGATGGTTTTGTTTGATGTTTTCAAATGTCTAGTTAGGGGCATAAATGAGCTAAAATTGATTTTAATTTGATCGTCTCGCATCCTTTGATTTATTCTTGACCAGTGTACATTAAGCGAACACACCAAGCGCACCGACTTAGTACAACAAAAATAACAATTTCGATAATAGACGAATATCACGGACATGTGTTTTGGGTGCTCAAAAGAACCGTCTCATCGAAACATTTCTTTTGAATGCCTAAAACACAATTTTTTGATTGAGGGAAAACAACCAAAACCTAGGTTCGGTTCTTTTAAACACCCAAATCGTATGTTTTCACTGAAATAAAAAGGAATTTCGCAGCCCAGGCGATAGGCCGTTGATTGCCCGACGCTGTGTGCTAGCTGGAATTGAGACCTTATGACATTAGGGCGATTAAAAAGGAGACAATATTTCGTCAGTAAATGGTTCGTCAATTTACATTTAACCTTTATTTTCATTGTTGTTATCGATGTTGTTACATGTAATGTATATACATGCAGTAGATGGCAATGAAGATCGGATTTTCTTTCTTTTCGGCGTTCTTAGACCTGCAAAGCATAAGAGACGATGAGACCACAACCTTCAAGAAGCTCATTTTCTTTAATGCTTCGACAGATGTTCCGATTATATAATAACTTCACGGAAAACACGAGTTGAGGTTGCAAACTCTAGCAAAACAATGACGTTCTATGAAAGGTCCAAACTTTTCCGAAAACATCCGAAAACTCCCGTTTTCGATCATTCGAACTACCGATTATTCGAAAGGATTCCTGCGGTCCCTGGCACTTCGAATAATCGAGGTTTGACTGTATTTTCAAATACATGATATTTCAAGGTGTAAAACAGTGTTATTATGACATAAATGGTTTACTCATGAACTCCTCTAACTCATTGCATCAGGTGATGGAAGGATTGTGTTTTTGTACATGCTAGATGTTGTAACCTTCTATATAGGTAAGTCTAAGTCCAAGGGCAAATAACTTGTGTAAACAACACCCAATCTGGACATGAACATTCATATCATCGTGTTAACCTATACCAAGTTTCGTTTGAATAAGTAAAAAATTGAAGGATTAGTTTGGTGCACAAATCAAATGGAGCAGCTCTGGAGGGTTGACCAATTGACAAGCTATCTGCCCAACCTACCAAATGAGTGCCAACCCGAAAAAAAGGTTGACCAGACAGTATACACTGAACCGAAGTTCTAAGTAGCCACTTTTCAATTTCTTTTTTTTTTCTGACTAAGCCCTAGTGATATTGATATGATTTTTTGCCCAAGTATGTGTAATGTAATGAACTAAAGTTAAGCAGTGTTTTGAAAGAGTTTTCTATAACTTCACGATTTTTGAGTTCAAAAATGCAAAAATAAAATTTTTGAAGAAATTAAGCGTTTTGAGTGCAGTTTTTCGCAAATTCAAGTACAGGTGATTGCAAACCTGCCTAGTCGACTTGAAAAACATCAAACACTTGACATTTTGCTTATGACAGATTTTTTATGAATTTTTAAAAATTTAAAATTTTCCGAATTTTTCGAAATTTTCGGAAATCATCAGCTGCACATACTAAAATCATTGTATGTGTTTTATTTTACGTTAATATGTTTGACAAAACACCATGCAACTTGATGAGCCTATTTTCTAATGATATTTTTTACTAATTTGGTATCCACTTCCGCTTTTAACGTGAAACTTTAAAGGTCATTTAAATGGCATTTGTTAAAGATTTCTTTTAAATTTTAAGCAGAACAGTGACGCCAATTCATAATAAAGAACCCCAAAAAATTGCTCTACTGTGCCGCAGATAATAAAGCGTACAGAGCAATGCAAAGTGTGTATGCAAACTGCATTGTTAAGCTAAAATCCTTTGATTATGTTGTTGACCGTGGCTGTCTTCATGTTAACGTAGAAGAGAAATGGAGTGTTCAATTGTCAAAAAAACTTTGATTCTTTTCATCTTATATCACAGCTAAACATCTTCAAACTAATTAAAATATAAATGGGTAACGCATCTGATGAATAGTTTATATCACACTAAAAAGTGTGACTTTTTGAAATGATGGTACCTTTACTCGGACCTCGTCTGTGCAAGGTCTACCCGACATTTTGAAATGACATAATTTGTAGAGTCTCAACAAAGCCTTGGACCTTCTTATAGAATTTAAATTTTGTGAGAGCGATTTTTACTTTCTGAACAGGAACAAAAATTGTATGGTGGCTACTTATAACTTCGGTTCAGTGTATACCCCATACAAAAATGGTTTGCGGGGGTATGGTAGTAAGAACTTTTTCTCATTTCTCTGTTGAACCATTTATTGTTGGCCCCACTGAAAGTCTCATTGGTGATTGTTCCAGGGTTCATACGGGGCAAGTTTGAGTACAATTCAAGGACTCTTCAAGGACTTCTAAAGACTATCCTAGTTTTCAAGGACTAAAAATTTATGAAAAATCCCGATTTAAGTGTTAAAGTAAGTAAGGTTGCAAAGATCAGGAATCGATACAATCAAGTACCACACCTGACCCAGGATACCAATGGGAAAGTGACAAACTCACAGAAGACACCACAAACGAGAGCCAAGAGGTCAGCCCTTTCCCAGCAGGTGACCACGAAGCACATATAAACAGACGCGCACAAAACATAGCAAACACAAGACAGAACAAAAACATAAAAGATCCACAAAAGAAGTACCGCCTTGGAACGGTCAGTAAAACATTTTACTGGAGGGCTTAAACCGGTTTAACGGCGCCAACCTCACCCTTAATTCAGATGTGGATCAAGACACATAGATATTTGGTTTGCATGAAAGACCCCTAACTTATCAATGCATCATCTCCTAAAACATATAAATCAAGATATAACAAGGAGATAAAGCAAGGATAAGGACTCAACAGTAAATTAAACTGAATACCGGAGCAAAAGAAATCCAACAGGTAAACTCCGGTGGGCCCGACAAACAGCCAAAGCATCAGGCCCCTACCATCTCATCAATAGATAAGTCTTTAAGTCGGAACCATCATAGAGTCTGAAGTCCGACCCACCGGCGTGCAATTAAAGAGGAAAGCAAAGTTGCCAACCGTGATTGGGTTGACTACCAAGCATGCAGTCTGTTGCAATACATTAATGTTATAGCCAATCTTTTTATAATGGGAAATTATTTTAATGAACTGCGCTGAAAAATTATTAGAGCCGACAATCTTCTTCAACTTATACACCAAGTCACCATAGAAATCAGGTTCTCTTTCAGAAATGCTAGACTGAGATAATGGAGAAATAAGTACTAGAAAATTAGTATAAAATTGTTGTGCCTATATTTGGTGCAGCATATGCACCAAATATAGGCACAACAAATTTATTCTGATTTTGGTCACTATCATCAGTGTGAATACCTACAGAAAATAGAAGAATTTAAAGACTTTTCAAGGCCTTTGTGCAATTTTCCACTAATTTTCAAGGCATATTTTATTTTTAAGAACTTTTCAACAAAGCCCTCTAAATTCAAGTACTTTTCAAGCCTATGTGAACAGTGTGAACACTGTGTTCTTATTTGCTTGGCACATCAAAATGAGGCTATTGCTTGTAGCCCTGCTGGCGCTGAATGACAAGCAAACATCAGGCGAAATGGATAAAGATTACAATGCCTTTCCAGATAATTATCTCCAAAATAACACCTCCCAGTCATCAATAATCATCAATGGAAAATGGTTCCATTATAAATGGCCTAGCTTTTCTTATGAAATTGAGTCATGAAACCAAATATTATACGGTCTAGATAAACCTAATTTTTGAGGTTGAAATTGTGAATATCTTGTTATCCATAAGTTTTGGGTTCAGGGGACAAAATTCCACTAGTCCGCTCGTAATTATGAGTAAAATCTAGAAAGGACGAGTAATTCTATTACTCTCTTGTGTTCTTTTAATAGACAAGTGCATGTGTTTGCAGGACGGGTGAAAACTATTAGTCACTTCGTCTGCAGGACAAGTGCAATATTGAAATATTTTTGTCCCCTGGGGTGGTCTCATTGAGGTCGTACTTTTGAATACCCACAACAAATTGTCAAAGTTTTGTTTATTGGGCTGCATAGGTTTTATTTCTTATCCATCAGTACTTATGGTTTGAGTGCTCAGAAGAACAGTCTCATCGAGATGATTCTTTTTATACCTATACCCACAACACATGTTCTGTTTAGGCTCTCTTATCTTGAGGCCTGACAATGTGATCCAATATTACCCTCAGGTATTTTTTTTGCAAGGTTGGGAAGGGGCTCTAAGGGCCTTTCAGATTGAGAAAAATAGTGTGATAAATCCCTAAATTGGGAAATTTGTTATAGTGCACAATTACGTCATTTTTGGTCACTAAAAAAACAAATAAGCTATTACACATACTATTGTCATTAAATTGAAGGAATACATCACCATGTAGCTTGTGTGTGTGTTGTTGACTGAATGGAAATCCTAACCTTCAATTATTTTTTTTGAAGATTGGGATTTTTTTTAAAATTGTGAATTAAGTCACCTAAATTTCATTGTTAATGGGGCCGAATTTGGGCCACTGAGATCACAAAAAAAATCCCTGAAGCTATACTTACCCTTTAATTTTGCTCTGACTTTATTTGCTGTCCTTTTTATATCAGTCATTAATTCTTCTAAATCTTCCTTTGTTTCTGAAACGAGAAAATATAATAATTATATTTATTTTTTCAATACAGTGCAGCAGTTCCTTTATAATATAGGAAAGGGAAATTTTTACAAAGGAATTATAGGAAAATGACCCTGGAGTATCGCTGGCAGGCCGTTGGTGGCACTGTTGTGTGCTAGCTAGGGATCTCCACATACATCAATAAATTCTTGATTGGTCCTTTGGTAGAAAGCTGAATGAGTAGAGTTGTTTCTTAAATTTTAAAACATTTACTGTAGTGTTCATTGTGTGTTTTTCTTTTATGCTTTATGTTTCAGTCAACAATTTTTCAGTCCTGTCAGGATTGAGTCGGTGCTAAACAGAGGATAAAGTGTCTTGCTCAAGAACACAACACAGTGCATGCCTCTGGCGAGTCTCAAACTAGCAACCCTTTGATCCCATCTTGTCTAACATTCTAGGAAGCCCAGTGGCTCAGTGGTAGAGGTTTTGACTCGAAATCGCGGGATTGCGAGTCCGAGTTGTGCATTAACAGCACATGATCGTGCACTTTGCCTCAGTGCTTATGCGCATAGGTTGTGCCGCTTAAACATACGACACCAGCTTTTTATGCAATAAAGTACAGTAATCTGTCTTAAGTGGCCACTCAAAAAGAAGACAGATTATAGCTTAATGAAGGTTGAAAGTATTGCAGAATGCTCCAAGGGGAGCATTCTGCAATACTTTTGACCTTCATTAAGCTACCATTTGTCATTAAGATCTTTGTCTATTTTTGAGTGGAAGACAGGTTTTACTGTTGTTTTCAAAATTTTAGGGCATTTCCCAGATACTATCACTCTTGAAGAAAACTGGACTTATCATAATGCTATATAAACAATCTGATTTGTAGACAATGTCTCCCAACAGCTGTAATTCTGGAGAGGAATGACATATTTTATGAGTATCTTGGTTAGAATCACATAAAAAACTGGAATAATTTTGTTAAGTTACATCTGGTCAGGCAAATCTCCCAGTTATAACAGAATCGAGCAATAACTAAGACCGCATGTTTCATGTCAATGTAGAGAAGGACTAAGGCCAGAAAAAAGCTCTGAAAATGACCAGTTGACTGGTCATTTTCAGAGTTTTTTTTTTTTCGTTTTCAGAGCTTTTTTTTAATATCTCCAGAACAAACAGTTAAACTAGAAAAGTAAACCAACAGTCTGTATTAAATATTTTAATCCTGCATAGGACAATCATTTTTAACAGTGTCACTCTCAAAAATACAGATATATTTTTTTTTAACAAAACAAATAATATATAGAGTCGGCGGATAAAATTCCAAAAATAATTTTAGAAGTTATTTTTTTTGTTACTTTCTGGAAAATTACAGTAGGAGGGTTCGTAAATCAAATAATAAAAAATTCTGATGAAATATTCACCTCTAAAGAAGCAGTCTGATCAGGGTCTTCCCTGTTTGCTATTATGACAAGCATTTTGTGAATTCCAGCCATGATTAAATCAACATTTTATTTGAGAACAGAAGCAGAAATGTGTTAGAAATTTTATAACATTTACTGTAACCATACAATTTTGGTAAAAAATCTGGCTACTGCAGGTTTATGGAAATACATCATGCAGGAAACAATGTAATGCCATCACTCAGGGATCCACACCAAAATAGCGGGAAATATATATATAGGTCTTTAAGTAGATTGTCATTGTTGAGGACGGTATTGGCGTTTAACCCTCTTGCCTACTGGGTAGTTTCGCATGCTTTTTTGTTGTCTGCTGATTTTTTTCAAAATAAACTTGTTTGAAAAACTCTTTCGGGAATACCATCAGAGTGTCAAACAGTTTCGATCCAGATCAGGCCCGACATTTTGTCCGGCATGGTCTGGGTCCAAACTGTTTACAAAGGCTATCAGCTGACGACACTAGTAGGCAAGGAGTTAACCCCCTTGCAGACTTCCAGACATCAAGACAGAAGATTCTCCAGATGCGCCCCCTGGGAGCTGTTTATTTCTCCTTTTTCTCACCAGTTAGGAAAGACTACCCTGTGATGTCAAAGATTATTGAAATATGACACCCACTGACATCCAACAATATGATATTGATTTGGTTAAAAGGTGGAGAGTATCCCCTCAAACAAGAGGGCCATGATGCCCTAAATCGCTCACCTGAATTTTGTTTAAAGCTTACATTATAGATATCTGTTGAAAGCTGACCATGTCCCTGGTAAAACCTGGGGCAAGGCCATTTTTGGCTCCAGGGGCATAATTTGAAAAAAAACTTGGTAAAGGTCCACTAGGTGATGGTACATACCAAATATCAAGGATCTAAGCCTTATGGTTTCACACAAGGAGATTTTTTCATATTTTTCTCTGTATAAGCCTATGTAAAACATGTGACCCCCGGGGGGGGGGGGGGGGGTGCATTTTGAGCCCCAGGGATATCATTTGAACAAACTTGGTAGAGGCTCTCTAGGTTATGCTATATACCAAATATCAAGGCTCTATGACTTGTAGTTTTCGACTATGTTTCTTCCTATTTAAGCATATGTAAAACATGACCCAGGGGGTGGGGGTGGTGTCATAGAAGATTTTTTCATGTTTTTCCCAATATAACCCTATGTAAAACATGTGCATGACCCCTGGGGCGGACCATTTTTATTACCCAGCCCGTGAGGGTATAAAATTCTATTTTGTTAGTTTTTATGCTTTATGTCCCAGCCCATGTCCATTCCCCAGGTTTGAACCAGTACTTATAAGTAGAGCAGCAGATAAGGATACATCTTAGCATGCCAACAATTGTTGGCATTTTTACATTTATAGGCATGATAAATACAACAACCAAGAGCTCTAAAGCAAACAAATCATTATTTTTCAACATTTTAGTTTTTTGAGCTGTTGAAATCTCATGCTCAGTTGAGTTGAGCATGAAAAAAGTGTTACTGTATAACCTTGGGGCCTGGTCACAACCCTGAAGACAGTTTTCTCATGGCGTTGCTTTCATGTACCGATCCTGGTGTCTCTCAGGTAGAAATTAAATTGCTATGGAATGTACTGATGCATGCTTCTCGATGCCGCCAATCAATTTTCTCCCACAATTTGCTTTTTTCAATCAATGAATGAAGAATTTTTTAGAAAAGCAAAAAATAGGTCAGTTATTAACCCTTAAAGCGCCACCTATAATTTGCAGACAATTTAAAATTTTGTTGCTTTTTCAAAAATAACAAATAAGGCATGATATTTCATTAGAATTGTCTGCTGGCAAACAATTCTCATGTATGATCATACCCTATTTCTTCTGAAAATTAGGGAAGATGTTGCAAAATTTGCCGTCTGCTGCAGTCGTTATTGGCGCTTTAAGGGTTAACCCTTTGTTTACTAGTGTTGTCTGCTGACAGCCTTTGCAAACAGTTTGGACCCAGATCAGGCCCAACAAAATGTCGGGCCTGATCAGGATCCAAACTGTTTGACACTCTGTGATGGTATTCAGAAATCATATCAGAGAAAAATGGGAGGGACATAAAGGTACTGAATAGCTAACCTGAGTTAGCAAAGAAAGCTTGCTTTAATGCTTTACATATTCCAGTCACCTTCAGTTTTCAGTCATGTCGGGACGATTTCCTGCCTTCCTGGGTTGAACCCGGAGTACTTAACAGCGGATAAAGTATCTTCCTCAAGGATGCAACACAGTAACTAGGCAGGGCGGTAAGTCTCAAACTTAGGCAAACCCTCAATCCCAAGTCTACCAGATCTACCAGCTGAGCCACTGAGCTCTGCCTAGCAAGGAGAGTTATAAAATAAGTTTATGCAGGACATACGAGGGGCATTTGGAAAGTTCTTAGCATGGTCTATTATCTGCGTAACCAATTGACAAACCCTATCATGTTTGGTATCATTTTAAAGAGCTATCTTTCATCTTTGTTATAGCACACATTTTATGAGGATGTCATTATGCAATCATGAAAAATATTATTGTGAATACATGTACTGTTTGTATACTGGAAAACGCAAAATTTCAGTGGAAAATATAACATTTTACCTTTGGAAAAGTGTGCAGAACATTTAGAATAGTTCAAGAAATTAGATAATTTTGTACCATTTGGTAGGCCACAATCTGGTACAGAGATTATACAATTGATGACCGAGTTGGATGTTTCTAATAAAAAAATACCGGAACAGGAATACCACAAAGCAATGCGCCTATTTTAACGTCTTAAAATCGCACTCCACAATGCACATATTTTAAAAATATATATCCAACAGCAGTTTAAAAATGCCGTATCTTGGTATTTTTGTCAAGCACACTTTATGTTCTTTGTTTTTGAAACCAGAATAAATTTTGTGAACCAGACCAAAGGGAAGATAACTCTTAAAATCTTCCCATAGGCAGAATGCGCTTAGCTATGAGTTGACGTTCTGGTTCATTTCAATTGAAAACAGTGGCAAACAAAAAAGTAAAATTACCTTGAAAGTAAAAATCAATCACTTTTGTGATGGTTAACGCGATACTATGAGAAGTTCTTATGCCATCGACAAAATATGCGGGGTTGAGTTACCCCACCCACTTCTTGAAAAGTAGGGGTAGTGTTATTAGGAATAATTTTCATGTATTTAGAACTAAAAAAGCCACACATTTTGCGCAACGAAATGATTATTATGCATTTTTGGCCCTAAATAAAGCAAAACATATACTCAATAGGCTTTTTTTGTGCTCCTGTAGTGACACAATTTATAGTAAAAGTATAAAGAAAAATAGAAAAACGTCCCATTTTTGAAAGTTTACCATTTCTCTATAAGTCAACATTTTCCGAATGTAAATGTGGTAGTCGTGCAAGCAGCGATCGCATAATATAGTTTAATAAAAACTAAGTTGGCACCAAATCGTTAATTTGTCAAACCATGATCGCAAATAAAGTCCCCAATTTTCCTTCGCTTTTTTCCAGTTATTTTGCTTAAAATTTCCGCCAGTATATAAACCCCTACTCTTTTTGAGCATGCACTGCACGTGCACGCCAAGTCCTTTTTCGACAAAAATAAACCATCAAGTAGCCGTTGAATTCTAGTTTCCAAAAATGTATTATTTGATAGCATTTTATCAATGCATTGTGGAGTTATGATGCCATGCTAAGAACTTTCCAAATGACCCTCGTACGTCAGACAAAGACTGGTCTCAAAAACTTGTGACCTTAGAAGCTTTGTGTTCAGGTGAGCTAAAAACTGCAACAAGGGCATTAAAATAAGGCAGAAAAGGCAAGCAAGACTTTTTTAGGCCTAATCTTAAATAAAGATTTAATTGAGCCACGACTGAGATTTCCAACAATGTGGTATGTGCGACCAGCAAAGGCTGACAGACCAGCCTGTGCATATGCCCAGTCTTATCAGAGCCTTTGCTGGTCGCTTAAATATTCTATGAGTATTAAGCTACTGACCGAACATATAAATATGGAGTTTCTAAGCTTAAAAGGAGGCTGGACAGGCTCGTCTGAGTCTACACATGTCAAAATACGACATTGTTAATCACATGTCGTGGCTCAATTATTTTTTCTTCTAAATATTCATTCAGTGAAAGGGCATAAAAGATTGAAATATCAAGGCTCAAGTGATAAAATCAAGAACAGTCTGGTTTTGGACTTCACTGATTGCTGAGGGCATCGTGAACTAAAACTAACAATGAATATGGTAGGAAATATCAATACATTCAGATCTTCTATAGAATAGAGTATATGAATCATATTAAACAATCAGAGAGCTTCAAGCCATTGTCAGGCAGGCAAACATTGGCTTAGTTCTTTGCCTGCTAGTGTCATCTGCTGGTAAGTTAACCTTTACAATCAATGGGCCCAGAGCAGGACCAAAAAAAGATCAGGACTGATTTGTATTTGGATAGTATTAAAGGACCTTAAGAAATTTCTTGAAAACTTTAAAAATCTGAAAAATAAAAGTCAAAAGACAACATAAATGCAAGCTAAATTACCCAGGATGCAAAGAGTAATATCAAAAGAAATCAATGGCATTAGAAACAAAATGCTGAGTTATGAATTTGGACAATCAAAAGGGCATGCCATCTATGTTGTAAGGCCATCCAAAATTATCCCAAAAAATGAAAATGCATAAAATGTAATTCATCTCTTTCTTCCATTCCAGATGAGTATTTTTAGGCATTATGTATCTGGATGATGTTTTATTTCAAGTTTGGATAAGAGGGCAATATTACATTATAATTTCATTTTTTTCACTTTTGGAAGAGGGCGTTATGAAATTTGGATGGTAATTATTAAATCTATTTCTCAGTAGACATTCTCATGCTCAGAGGTTTATCATATGGTGGGTAGGGGTGGGGGTGAATTTTGAGAATGAAAGAATGATGAATATGATTACATATCAGAATGCAGCATTTCATTAGGATCTGCACTGTTTGTTAAGACAGAACAATCTTCAATTTGAAATTTCAACCTGATTGTTTGTTTGTTAATACTGTAATCCATGTTTCTTAATCCATGGGTGAAAATTCAAAATTTCCAAAATCCTGAACTTTAGAAATTCAAATTTTTAAACTTGCAGGATGCCTACAAAAATTAATAATTTCATGTTTAAATGATCAAATGCATTTAGATAATCTCAAAACTAATCAGATAAGCTATTACAGTCTACCTAATTCAGCATTTTGAGGCTGACTTTCTCTGGAAAGTCAGCCTCAAAATCCTGAATTCAAGATTAATCCTGAAAACTTTCACCCATGCCATTCCTGTGCAGGCTTTCAAAACATATATAGTGTATATCTTCAGCCCCACTTGACCCTTGTCACGCTGAATATTTTTATGTACTCCCCAAGTTTGATCCTGTTAACCTGCAGCATTCCATGCATGTATTTTCAATCAGAGTGGAAAACAGTGTGGATCCCGATCAGACGGCCATTAGAAGCCAGCTGATCAGGATCTATATTGTTTTCAAAACAGGATAAATCGAGATTCAGCAGGACTAGGGTTAAATCATCAGTAGGGAGAGAATAATCTTGGTACAATTGTTGCAACTTCATGACTGGGAATCAAACTCACTACCCCACTAAAGAAGCTCATGGAAGTCACATGACTAATCGAACTGCCAGCAATCCCCTAAAAATGTATATAGCTTTGTGATTTTTCAGTGGGGTCCGGATCCCCTGTCCCCCCTCCCCCCTCTGGATCTGCGCATGTTTTGGTTGAGAAATAAGAAAAACAATTTTCAATTGCTCACTCTTATCTTGAGGCCAGTATTTTGGTGTGTCAGTATGGCTGAAAGCTGATGTTAAAAAACACTAGCAATAGACCTGAAAGGACTCTATAAAGGCTATCTGATGCAGCCATCTAGAAATCACTTTCTTATTTCATGTAAAGAACATTTGTGATAATATTCCATTTATTTCAACATGACCATTGACTCCTACTTCAATCACAACATCTTCCGAGGAGTGTGCCAATGCAAAAAGGCCTGTATAATTAAGGACCTTACAGGCTTTCCAGCAGCATCTTTGAAAAAACTAGGAGAAAACTAGGAAAAGTATTTACAAAATACTAGGAAAAAACTAGGAAAATCTAGGAAGTTTGAGGCAAATACTAGGAGTTATTTGGTTATATGTTTTTACTTTCCCCTACCCGATTACCACAGTAACTGTACACATTTATACTACAAGACTGTTAAGCTGACTAAGTTTTCTTCTGCAGTCATCAGAGCAGACTCTTACATGAAATAATGTTTTGAAATAAAGTTTTTTATAAAGACTAGTTTAGGCACAATAAAGGTTGTTTCACTGAAATTCTAATAAAAACAAAGAGCAAATTAACTTTGAATTTTTAGCATTTTTACTGGATCCTGGTCTTTTCCAGCCCTGTATTTGACAAATAGAGGATATAGCAAATCCTAAGTTAACAAATCACAAAGTAAGGAAGTAGACCCTACTTGTGTGTGTGTTTCACTCCTTGAGTTGTATACCTAACTTTTCCAGTTAGTCTTGTGTTAGGGAGTGTTGGACTGTAAAATTACAACACACTTCTGAAGAGGGGGGGGTGTCTGAGGGGGGGGGGTGTCTGGGGGTCCTCCCCGAAAAATTTTGAAAACCAAGAAAGGAGAGGAAGCCATCTCTGGTCATTTTGCAGGGGCAATTTTACCTTCAGAAAATGAAGAATTTCAGAGGACAATGCTCCCATTTATTGTATGCTCTTTTTGAATATAAGATTTAGACAGATATACGCATATATCTGTATTAGACTTGGGGTGTTTTAGACTTGGTGATAACCTTATACAGTGATTTTAGTAATATCAGGACATTATTCAGATGTCAATAAACCCAATTGATGCAATCCATTATTATTTAACAGCCCAGTTTTTTGCAGCTTGTCCAGCCTATTATTCAGGAGTTTTGCGGGTTCGATTCCCAGGTCCGGCACATTCTATCACTATAGTTATCAGTTACTGGTGAAAGAATGAGCACAGAGTACTCCTGCCTTAGAAAAGTGTCATTAGGATCAACTTGTCATTCCTACATGACCTCAGATGTAAAGCAAGAAATCAACCAAAAAGCATTTACCTTACCTCACTCCTTTTTATGCTGCCTTACATGAAACCTCAGAAAAAAAACTGACCATCAGACTAAAATAGAGTCTGTTTCACACTGGTGTAAGAAGAGTTAGGTAGACTTACAATGGTCTAATGATGGATACAGCATTTCAAAACACTGCAAGATGTCACAAACATTACATGTCAACTTATTTATATATATGGTTTATTTCTTATGTTCAAACTGATCTTGCAAAACTCTAAGGTTCAACTAGGGGGTTTGAGTCAATTGTAGTCATCATAGAGTATAGTCCAACCTTCAGTTATCACACGAGAAGGCTAAACAGTCACTATATGCATCAGTGACAACAGACCACACAAAGAACACCAAAGACTGTCAGTTCAACACCCTAAAAATCTTATTCTGAAACAAAATCTCAAAACACTTATCCAAAATGGTGCCAAATAAATGAAAAACTAGGAATACTAGGAGGTTTTTGACAAAACTAGGAAAAACTAGGAGCACATTTAAAATACTAGGAAAAAGTAGGAAAACTAGGAAAAACTAGGAACGCTGGAAAGTCTGACCTTAGCTGACAGCATGGCTATGCTATGACATTTTTTTTACTATGTAAGTGAAGATGATAATTTTTAATGATCAGAAAATGATTTTATGATCAGAAAATGATTTTTCATGCCAATTAAAAGAAACATGTAAGGACAATAATTTGAGCATGCTCATTTTGACAGTACGCCACGACACTGAGAGGAGCCTGGTGGCTTAGTGTTAGAGTGCTTGACTAGAGATTGAGGGGTTGCGGGTTTGAGCCTCACCAGATCAGGCACTGTGCTATGTTCTTGAGCAAGACACTTTCTCATCTGCTTAGTACTGGTTAAACCCAGGAATACCCATGCAGACATGACTGAAAATTTGTTGACTTGGATAAAACAATCAAACTAAACAACAAACGAAAGTATGACAATGATATGACATCATAATCATTGTCATACGTTTTGTCAAAACATTGTCAATGTTCATCGTCCATATAAAACATGTTCTAGATCTGCCATGTTTTGATCATGATGTTTGACAATGAAATGACAGTAGTCATGATCGCAGGGGATCCTGCTCAAATGGGCATGACTTGACTGTGGTTTATCATAGAGACATTCCAGCATGGCACACAATTTTTATTTCTAAAGTATATGATGCGAGTAAAATGTTCCTTTTCTCTAAATTTGAACCTTATTGATCTCTCCTAACCATATTATATGTTGATAAATGGCTTATATTGGAAACTGGCACTTCCACATTGTGCTACAAGAATCGGAAAACACAATTTCATCTCTAATGCATTTTATGAAAACATTGTTGGGCCGCTTAACCATTTCTTCTCTGGTGGAATCTTCCATCTCATTTATACATTTTAACCACACAATTTCATCTCTAATGCATTTTATGAAAACATTGTTGGGCCGCTTAACCATTTCTTCTCCGGTGGAATCTTCAATTTCAATTACCGTAAAATCTCTATTAGAGGCACATGCTCTAATAGAGACCCATTCCCCAGTTTGGACGCCAAAAATGCCCATTTTTCAAGGAAATTTTCTCAAAAATCGAGCCTCAAACATCTCGAATTTGTTATTAGCAGCGAATTTCTAGTCGTCCGCCTCCAACGAATTGTCCCTATAAATAAGGTACATTGTTTTTGGCCCTATGGAAATACCAACCCTCACTAGCAAGTTGTGAACCCCGTACTGTGTTATGCCCTAGACAGTGCATATTTAAAAATTTATCAATACCTAGTGCAGAAATAACCGTTTATCGTGTCAATAGTCTACTCTTCAACTAAAAAAAGAAAAAAAAAGGCTTGTCAAAGTTGGACCCCTCTGACAAAACTTTCTGGATCCCCGCATTCAAAACATATGTTGTGGGTACTCAAAAGAAACATCTCCTTGAGACGGTTCTTTTGAGCACCAAAAACATATGACTTAACTGATGCATAAGAAGAAAAATATGCTTATGCTTAAAAATTTTGCTTGATTGCACATATGAAAATAATGGAAATGTCTCTTTGCTTGTAAGACCAAAAGAATAAATCTTCATATCATTTTTGTCCGCAGAATGTGACATTACATCAGGGTCTGCACTTTTTGCTAAGGCAGAAAACAATCTTCAGAAAAGAAAGGGTTAACGACTATTGACTTATCTGTCAAAAATACTTAATTTTTGGCCTTTTTAGGTGCTTTATCAGCTACCAATTATTCTGGTAGAGCCGACAAACAATGCAGTCTTTTCAGACTTTTGTCTTCGATATACATCAAATCATTTTGTAATAAACATGCTGAATGAAGCCAAAATCGCAGACAAATCATTTTTTCTGTTGGTGATTCAGATCTAAGATTGATAGCTTGTAGCCTATACTATTATACCAGCCATGTTGAGGGAAAACCTCTGTCTGTGGAGTTTGTGACCTGGCAAGGCCTCAGCTTAGTCTCCTTATCTGCTCAGAGCTAGTATTCTTACCTGCACAGCTACAGAGATTAGCTAGAATTGATGCAGCTTTTATACAATAACTATAGAGCTTATATGATCAGACTGCACAGCATATACAGGTCTGCAAATAAAACAAAAATTCTGCAGAAGGGGGTGTCATGCCTGTCGGGGTAAAGGCAGAGCTATGTCAAGTCACTAGTGTGAAAGGTAGGTCAAGGTCAATGGGTCACAGTGTGCGCTTCAAGGTAAACCAAGGACAATATCTATGCAAGATTTGACACTCACTGCTATTACTGCTGCATAGAAATGCACTATTCCACATAGATCTATGTCAAAGTCATTGAGTATGAAAAGTAGGTCAAGGTCAATGGGTCAGAGTGTGCCCTTGACGGTAAGCCTAGGACAATATCTATACAAGATTTGACACTCACAGCTATTACTGCTGCAGAGAAATGCACTATTCCAATTGACAAAGTCATTGGAGCATGAAAAGTAGTCAAGGTCACCAGATCACAGTGTATGTCAAGGACAATAATTATGCAAGGTGTGACACTGGCGGCTATCATGCACTGCTGGCGAGAAACAGGGCAAACATCAATGTCACTGGGGTGTCTAAAGTAGGTCATTACCATATTGAAAAAAAATGGCTTGCCCCCAAAAAAACATCTTCTGGTGAGTATGTTTGATTTTATTCTTTACGTCCCATCAACAATCTTTCAGTTAAACAGGGACAGGTCTTCTTGGGTTGAACCAGTACTAAGCTAGGATAAATGTGTCTTGCTCAAGGACCACAACGCAGTGATGCCGGTGAGGCTCGAAACTGCGGCCCCTCGGTCTCAAGTCAAGCACTCTACCACTGAGCCACTGCACTTCCTCATCTTCTGGTGAAAAAATGAAAGTGTTCTGCCGTAACTCTTAGCATGCCAGCCAAGGACTACTTGTCTAAGCTTTCTTTTAAACTTTCTTTTACACTTTTGTTAGACTGATAAATTCAAATCATGAATTGGGATCATTCATTTTTAAGAATTAAGTATTCTAATAGTTGATGCCAACCCTATTTTGCATAACAAGTTCTAAAGATTAAAATATGGTAATCTTTGCAATCAGCAACTGGTAATTTAGTTCCGTAGTAGTCATGGTAACAGAAAGAGATTTTTACCCATTTTTCCCTGCTTGTGGCGACTGTTGTTGTCTGCTGATCCCCTTTGCAAGCAATTTGGACCTAGAGCCATTTCATAGAGGGTACCCACAACATATGAATTGGTTGGGAAATATGAAAATTAATTCAGAATTGTTGAGGCCTGCATTTTAATCTTGCACGCAAGATTTTTCTACTTTGGCCTGTATGCAGATTTCTGCATGCATTAGATCAATTATACCATTTGAGCCACGCCATGCGATAATGTGTCTGCGGGAGATTAATTACGTCATGAGATATGACGACGTAAAGTCTGGCGTAATTATTTCGCGCCGCGCGTAATTAATAAAGAGCGTCATCAAAGATTACGACAATTTAGACTAGTCATTTTTAGAATAAAATGCGATTGAAATCAAGGAATTTTAGGCCGATTTTATTCTGTTGTTAATTAGTCATGGTCTGATCCAGCACCGGTTCCTGGGGAAAAATAAACTGTCCAAAAAGATGCGGCTTGGTAAACGCTAATTGACCCTCAATCCTCTGCATCTTTGCACTCCAAAGAAACTCGAACAAAAAAAGTAATAAATAAAATAAAATAAAAATAAAAAAAATAATTAGATAAATAAATAAACGCCAGATACATCCCAGCTTTCCGTTATCGACCAACCAGTGTGTCTGAACCTTTCGTATTTGGACGGCAATTCTGAACGAAAGCAGTTTCCGGTACACAAATTCGCATTTACGATTGGGCAATGGCTCCAACGCGCAGACTTGTTTGAGTCTTCGCTGAGTGACCGTGCGTGAAATAAACTTTAATATCTCGAGGTAGCTCTCATGTATAAAAAAGTTCTAAGTATAATACACGATTAAGTTTCACACGAGAAACAAAAGTTATTATTTGCCACCTTGTTACGTCGCCGTTAAAAATCAATGTATAACCAGATTTCTTGGAAAAATAGTTGTCGCAAAACTATTGAAGCTACAATGATGAAAAAAAACAACACCAAATGAAAGCAAATTGATATACGCAATAAACATTTTTATTCTAAGTTTCCTTGTGTCTGTTGATTTCTTATGGCAGTCATTTAAACACACAGACAAATTATAAATTTCATTTTTTCGGTGACGTTAACGTTGCGTCAACGAGAATCGTGATAAAAATCATTAACTATTTAACGTTGTTTTTTTACTTTTGGAGTGTAATTATTTTCATGTTTATTGAGTATTGCTTTTTTCTCCTGTAAGTTTTGTAAAATTGCATCCATTAATTTTGTCATGGTAGTTTATGCAAAAAAAAAAAAAAAAAAAAAAATCTTGAAGAGCACTGTTTGAAACGGCGACATCACTGAAACGGCGACATCACTGATAAAATTAATTGTAATTTCTTTGAGTGGGGGAGAGTAGTATTACTACTCCCACTCCAAGAACTTTCAGCTTAATGGAACTAAATAATTGGAGAGGCAGTAACATTTCCCCAAAGATTCCCACTAGAAGTTGAAGTCCTCTTTCCCAGTAACACCTATAACCCACGCGCATGTGACGGAGATTCGGAATGAAACCCAGGGTACTGTTACTTTGTTTTCAAAATCAGCGTACAGTTCAACAATTTAAGAGCGGCGAACTTTAACAAACTTAACATACCTCCATTCTCAACTTAGTATCTGGAGATGCAGCGAGGGCAGTGTGCATACGGAGTTTCAAGTTAAGACCTGTGCCATTGGGCCTGATTTAGAATTACACAATTCAAACTACATGTATTCAAATGCCCCACTTTTTACACAACCAGAATCTCTTTCTTAAAGCCTACGTGGGTGCATAACACTGGGGGTAATGTGCACACTCAATATACATGTATGCAAGAGGCAAGGGCGCACAACGCTGACATAAAACTACAAAATCGAAAGGAATAGGAATGAGTACCTGCATTGCCATAGCAACCAGATTTCTTTATGTCTTGATTTTTTTTTTTTTTTGGTGAGAAAGTTTGAATATGATTTTATTGTTCGGTATAGACTGAAATCCTTTTTTTCAGTGAGACGTGTCAGATTAAGGAATGATGAGGCATTTCGCTCCGGATAGCAAAGTCGGGTACAGTGAGGCAAATAAGCAATCCTGCTTCTGTAGGCTGAGATTGTGAGCTCGAGCCACTGTCTGGTCAAACATTCCATCAAGATTATTATCCTCAATCATTGCCCCGGTTCAAGTAGGGTAGTTGTCAGTTACTGACGAAATATGCATACACTATGAACTGGTCGTCGTGATATGCCGACTGATAATGTTTTGAAATTATGTTAACCAATTTATATTAGCCAAGCGCCCTTTTTGTGTGAAATGAGCAAACAGTGTAGAACCAGATCAGTAGCCACACTGTTTGCTTAGCACATTGTGCGAAATTGTAAATTACTACCCAACAATCCTTGAATCAGAAATGGATCTGTCCTTTTGGCAGTAGGCCTATTGTGAAATTCCATGGGGCATATATGGGTTTAGCCTAAACAACAACAACAACAACAACAACAACAACAACAACAACAACAACAACAACAGTGAATAAAAGAATATCCCCATCGCCGAATCATTATTTACACTAGTTATCAAGGTTGCAATACAACTTTGCAAGAACACATTTTTGTGATTTTATTTTTCAGATCCAGTTTTGTGTTGAATTTTTAATTACCAAGTCAACATTTTTGCATCATGTCGGACTAGAATATTCGCTGCTGCTTTGCGATCGAACTTTAACGCGATGGTAGAAAAAAAGATTGCCCTAAAACTAAGGAAATACGCTCGCGAACGCTTGTAATGTTTTGGGTCAGGTGTGGTACTTGATTGTATCGATTCCTGATCAGTGGTCTCTTTCTTATTTTGAAAACGTCAGTGCTCCTCCTCACTATATATTAACAGATGTGGCTAACTGACCCTATAGGGTATGTGTAACTGCAGAACATATCATTTTGTGGAAACAGTTAGACGGTTTTGCCTACATCATACAGGCCATCAAATAACAACGTACCTGTACCTGATTTTCTACTAGTGCAACATTTTGAGCATCGGTTGAACAAATGAGAAATCATTGTGAAAATCCTCTCTATTTAGTGTCACACTCCGTTGGCCAATACCTTTTTCTTTCTTTATTACTTCATATACTCATCTAAATCGTCATTCGCGGCATTTCCAGTGAGCTGAAAGGCAACCACTTCTTTGAGAAGAAAATGCCATCTGTTTTAAGTCGCAACCTACTTAATTTAATTTTGATCTACCCTTTCCACAGAACAATTACCATGCCGATTCTGCTGTTTGTTTGCTTGATTCTTTACGCCCCATCAACAATCTGTCAGTTATGTGGGGACGGGTCGTCCTGGGTTGAACCAGTACTAAGCTAGGATTAATGTGTCTTGCTCAAGGACACAACACAGTGACGCGGGTGAAGCTCGAACCCGTGGCCCCTCCGTCTCGAGTCAAGCTCTCTACCACTGAGCCACTGCGCTCCCCCGATTTTGCTGTTACAACGCGAAGGACAGGCCCT
Source organism: Loripinus fragilis (assembly GCA_964019695.1). Lineage (NCBI taxonomy): Eukaryota > Metazoa > Mollusca > Bivalvia > Lucinida > Lucinidae > Loripinus > Loripinus fragilis. The sequence goes on from OZ026525.1 coordinate 6,017,820, forward strand.
GCCAAATGCCCGAGAGGGCGTACATAGTATACAAAGTTCTAAATCCTGCTCCAGGTCCCGAAGTTATAACATCTTTTGGTGCTCAACTCAACTGAGCATGGAATTTATGCTGTTCATAAATGTAAAGAAATGTTGGCATTTAAATAGTTAATTTAAAATTGGAGAGTTTCTCCATGTAAACAAGGAAACATTTACGTTTAAGTTAACATTGTAGTTTTCGCGGGCAGTTGAACATATAATGTCGCGGCCAGGTTTTTCCTAATTTCAAAAGTCAATGTGCAAAGGACCTCGGACAGTTTCCTATTCAATCTGCCCAAATTTTGACAGCCTGTGGCTAGTATAATGCATAACTGACAACTATAGCTTTGTGCTTAAATGAAACCCTTACATTTAGTGCATCTAACAAAATAAAAATATTTTGAAAATATTGCATAATTATGCCAGGACGTTAGGGTTTAGGGGGTGGGGGTATTTTTGTGGCAAAATTTTATTTCACAGAAAGTCAAAGTCTCGTCGAGTATTCACCTAAATACATGTTAATATAATGTTTGCGACATAAAACTTGAGACGAAAGTGATGCGTTTGCATAAAATTCGGGTTGAGAAGATTTCATTGTTTCGTCTAAAGAAGTGTGCTGTCAATTACTTTTGACTATTACCTGTAATGTTTCGAGTTCAACCAGTTCCTTGTGCACTGAGGTGTATCATATCTGTATACTGTATAATTCATAGTCTAGATAAACACAGTTTTTTAGCGTAAAATCGTAATATTTTCTTACACATCAGATTTAACCTATAATTTTGGTGCTTAAAAGAACCGTCTCATTGCGACGGTTCTTTTGAGTACCCACAACAGAATGTTTTGGTTGAGAAATGAGACAATTAATTTCTTTATAAGCACTCATAACTAAAGCCCTGATATATGCCATTGCAAATTGATATTTACCTACAGGTTTTTACAAAATAAGTTTCTAATAAGTTTTTATAATAAAGTGTTTTTGAGCATTTTGACAGCGTTCCCCCCCATGACCAAACATGCCGTTTTTATATAATGTGTGAAATGTAAAACTACAACTGTTTGCAAAAGGATTAGTTTGGTCACTGGGGGGAAAGCACCTCAGTAAAAAAATTTCTATTTTCTATATGTTGAATAGTAAAAACGGAGTTTTCAACCCATATTTTTCAATTGGTACTTGTCCAGTGAGAAAACGGCTTTTGTGGATAAGTCGAGGGTTGAATCTACTATCTTTTTCATAGAAAAAATATCATTTTCTTTGAATCATTTCTCTGGTCATTAAGACTGTCCGAGGTCCTTTGTGCCCACTGATTTTATACGGAGATGTGTCCGTGATGACCCATATTTGTGCTGGCAAAATATTGGTGCAGGAAAATATCGCACCAGTCGACGGCTACTTCCATTTAGTGCACATTTTTAAACGAAGGCCAACATGGCATGGCACCTCAAGGAATCATTTATATATCAACCTTGAAGAATACGCAAGAAATGAAGTACGTTTGACTTACGATTAAATTCAATTATTTTGTCTTTCCAGCATCAGTAGGGGTAAGCTACGTCGCTACCCAGTTTCATGTTAGTAACAGCGATGGTCGGATGTCTAAAGGCGTAAAAACTTCGCAACGTTGTGAATGATTCATCGTGACGTCACGCAACGTTAGTTCTAAAATCAACGTCAAGCCGTCCAAAGTTCAAATTCCAATATCTTTTCTAATAATTTGAATATTTTGATCAAACAAAAACGAGTTTACTCTTCATATAATGACCTGTATAAAAATCACATAATCTCAAAATGGCCAAATTTACCCCGAAGACACTTTTTCCCATGGCGCGGCTCATTTATATGTGTCACACAGGAACAGAACGGATTCTTTCTCTCACGATGGACTTGACAATATTCACACCCTCTAAGTGAATCTGCCACCAAGAAGGATACATATTCTCTAAAGGAAGAAAGCTACAAACATACAGTAATTGAGCTTGCTGTCCAGCAAAAGGTATAAGTTGGCATGTGCACCCATCGAAGACTCAGATCAGCCTGCCCATCCACACAGTCTGATCAGTCTTCAATGGGTGCTCTATTGACAGCCAAGGGCCAAATGTTTCTTCAATTAAGGATTGAAATTCATATTTTAAGCTTGCACTGGATGATGAAAAACATTAGCTATTTTAATGTCTGTGAAGCTCGAACATTAAAATAGCTAATGTTTTTCATCATCCAGTGCCAGCTGAAAATATGAATTTCAATCCTTATATTTACATTCTGTATTATCAATCAATTTTACTTAATTATCTTCCACCCAACCCCACTAGTTATCCTTATAAAATGAAATACTTTATTTGTAACGGAGGTGTTGGAACAGCCGGGGAGCGAGACTCGTGTACATAATGTCCTGACGATACGTGAATGCCGTCATGCAAACTTCGATAAACAAAGAAAGTTATTGGCTGACGTTGATGTTACTCGGCCCAGAGGCGCGGTCTACATCATATGACATTTCAATGTTTGCATCGAGAAATGCACGCAGCTAGAAATGTTGGTTTCATTTAAGGCAACTGCCCTGAGAATGTAAATATTCTGAAAACTATGACTCTGATCAGATTGTGCAGATACCAACTTGTACCTTATGCTGGATACAGGCCTTCAGATTTATGGTGGGCCCGGGTCATTGTCCCATGATTTCAAAATATGGCCCATCACCTTCCAAGGCAGTGGGCCCAGTGGACCCATCCTTTCTAGTTATGAAAAAATCTCACTTTAATAAAAAAAAATATTCATCTCACATCGAGTCTACCAACTCCACAAAAAAAGAAAGTACATGTAGGTAGTCAATACAGTAAAACATGTCTTAAGCAGCCACTCAAAAAAGACAAAACAAAGATCTTAATAACGAATGATAGCTTAATTAAGGTCAAAAGTATTGCAGAATGCTCCCATTGGAGCATTCTGCAATACTTTTGACCTGCATTAAGCAATAATTGGTCTTCTTTTTTGAGCGGCCACTTAAGACAGGGTTTACTGTATAATCATTAGCAGTCAATATACATATATGCATACAAGTGTCTGTGTCAGTGTGTAGGCAAAGTATACTACCCAAATGTCAACTGTGGTTAGTTTGATATGCTTGAGCCCATCATTTCAGAAAATGACCCACCATTTTTGGCTCTATGGGTCACTTCCGCCCACCAATCTTGAAAAAAATCTGAAGCCCTGTGGATACCAGCTTAATTTATCTGGATTCCCCTATCAAATACCTAGTGATACAGTATGTAACACAGGTTTAGATAAACGAAATATTTGAGCATAAATTGCAAATAATTTCTTACCCATCAGTTTTAACATATGTGATTTGGTTAAGAAATAAGGAAATTAATGTTTTGTTACACACTCTTATCTAAAGGCCTGATATAATTAGGCCTGTATCCCAGTATTTTGGATAATGCCAATGGATAAAATTGGATCAACCCAGGGATCAAATTTAGCACTTGCTTACATGCTAAATGCTAGTAGTTTTTCCAAAAAAAAGCATCTTGAAATTACTATCACTTGCTATTTTTAGCAAGTGAATACAAGTCCCTCTTTCCAAATTATGCAACATAGATTAAAAAGCATTAAAACAGTGTGTATCCTGATCAGCAAGCTGGCTGATCTGGATCTACACTGTTTTCAAGATAACCAAAATGTGCTTTCAGATAGGAGATAAAATTTGAAATAAAGTTTTGGCTCACAATCTTGTCAGCATATACGCTAAATGAATTTGTTCAATTTTCTAATTAGGGATATATGGAGTGACTTAGCAAGTTGATGATCACCTTTAGCGAGTAAGAAAACTTATCACTTGCTATTTTTAGCAAGTGGTTAAAAATCTTAAATTTGATCCCTGCAACCTTGTATTTCATCCTCACAATGATGCAGAATCCAAATCAATAAAAATTGCACGGCTGGATTGACTGAGAATCAGAAGTAGATTTAGTTTAAACAGCCCATTAGTAATCAGCTTCAGTTGGAGCATGATCACTTATAAGGTCAAATACCTTTATGATTTTCATCTACAAATCAAAATGGGCATTGGGTCTTTCAGTCTTCCATACAATGTACTATATAATTTTTTATGGCAGACTTCTCAGAATATATATTGATCATAAGTGAAAACGCTACACCTGAATTGTTTGCCATTTATACAAAATAATGCACGCCAGTAAAGCAAATGAATGTGTATCTGAATGTTCAAAGACTTGGTTATGCATAACAGTAAAAGTTTTACGGATGTTGTCACAAGGACACACATGAAAGCCATTTAAATATGACAGGGGTTCAATTTTTCAGGTTACAAATTTGAACAGAAATCCCACACAGTTTAGGCCTTCAGAAATCCACTACCAACCAGATTCGACTGAACGAAATGGTAGTCTCTACATGTGATTGAATAGCTCTACACAAAAAAGAAACAGGGGTGTGGGGGCACAGCCCACAAAAATACAAAAACTTTAGTCTTATAAGTCATAAACTCCCCGGTAAACCAGAAGTGCGCCTTTTTTTTCAGATCAAAATAGGTGTTCTGTCATCTTATACAAAGTATAAAAGAGAAAGTTTTTATGTATATAAATGGTGCTTTCTGGGTTAACTGTTTTCCGGATAATGCTCACCGGCATAGCTATATATCTGTCATGAATAACTACCAGCGTAGCAAATACAAGGAAAATCTCTCAGCACTCACATAATACCAGTATTGATCTCGATCCATGCCACCAGATTAGAAAAGATGATCATTTAAATTATTTTCTCATTTCTTAATCAAAACATATGTTGTAGGTACTCAAAAGAACCGTCTCGATGAGACGGTTCTTTTGAGCACCCCAAACATATCATTCGACTTACCAATAAGAAAATAATCACAATTCTAAGTTTAAGATATTTGGCTATCTGCGCCTATGTCAATCCATTATTGGGATTTGTTATATGATCTTCCGACTTAATGAGCTGATTCTTAAATGTCTAAAACATTTTTTCAGCTCAGACATAACATAATATCCTCATTTTTGTCTTATAATACATCAAACTTACCCAAATTAATAATGACACTGTCTATATTACATTTACTGTTATTTGTAAGGCAAAAAATGATATAGAAAAGTGTATGATCCACAATTATAATGCATTTACTATGTTCAAAGCTGCTAATTAATTGGCATTCTTGATTTCCTGATTACAACCAACAAAGCGCATCCTCTACTTTGACCTTTAAAATGGGGTCAAGGTTACCAAAATAAGACCTTGAGGAACCTACTATGCCCATACACTTTGTTGGTTTGTCAGGTGGCTCATATATGGGCCTCGTTGCGACAAAACCGGTCTTCGGGGGTTGCGAACAACAAAGGCCCAGACCAGCCTGGGCATCCGCGCAGACTAATCAGGGCCTTTGTTATTAGCTTACTGGAAAGTCTCATTTCTAAACTTGCTTCAAGTGAAATTTCAAAATTTTAGTTAGTCTCTGTAGCTCAGGATACTGGTTTGAGTCATGCTTTGTCGGAACCCCCCGAAGACAGGTTTTGTCGCGACGCGGCCCATATGGTCCTCGACACCAGCAAAACTGTCTATTGGGTTTCTGACCAAGTAAGGCCCAAACAAGCCTGCTCATCTACAGAGACTAGCTAGAATAATAAAATTTTGCATAGAGCTAGTTGGAGTTAAGTTACTTTCATGGTAGCGAATAACAAAGGAGCTGATCAGACTGTGCGGATGCGCAGGCTGGTCTGCGCCTTTGTTGTTTGCATGCAACAAAGTCAGGTTTTGGAGATGATGCACTGATAAGTTAGGGGTCTTAATGCAAACCAAACATCTATGTGTCTTGATCCACACCTGAACTAAGGGTGAGGTTTGCGCCTGTGATACTGGTTTAAACCCTCCAGTAAAGTATTTTTACTGACTGTTCCAAGGCGGTAATTCTTTTGTGGATCATTTATGTTATTTCTGTCTTGTTTTTGTTATGCCTTCATGCGCATCTGTTTATTGATGCCTTGTGGTCACCTGCTGGGAAAGGGCTGACCTCTTGGCTCTTGTTTGTGATTTTCTAATTGTGAAGTTGTCACTTTCCCATTGTTATCCTGGGTCAGGTGTGGTGCTTGATTGTATCGATTCCTGATCTTTGCCCTCTTTCTTAATTTTCTCAAATCGAGGCCCATGGTATTATAAAAAGTGATCTTACTGTCATCTGTTTGTGGTGCTGACAGGATGGTACTGTGCTTCATCTTCACTTCTTCCACATTGCACGCAATCTTGTCGATCATCTCTCGAATCTCCTGCACCTGTAAACATACGCAAATTCCCCATGCAGGATTATTATATGGATATACAGTAAAACCTGTCTTAAGCGGCCACTTAAAAATAGACAAAACCAAGGTCTTAATGGGAAATTGTAGTTTAATGGAGGTCGAAAGTAATGCAGAATGCTCCCCTTGGAGCATTCTGCAATACTTATGACCTTGATTAAGCGATGATCGGTATTGAAAACCAATTTTTGGTGTTCTTTTGAGTGGCCGCTTAAGACAAGTTTTACTGTAATAAATAGAGAATACTAAGTGAGTGTCTTTTGATATCAAGTTTACCAGGCAAGGCTTCGAGAATGCCTGTTGACATCGCGAGGCTTGCCGAGCGATTCAACAGGCATTCTTGAAGCCAAGCCTGGTAAACTTGATATATAAGACGCAAACCTGGTATTCTATTTATCAGTTTACAAGTTGAATCACTCTTCAAACTAGGGATTATGACATCATGATCGTGTTTCGTGTCAATTCAATGTCATTAACGACATCATAAAAAAAGTGCAACCTCACGATGACCTGATAAAGGCACATGCCGTGAGATAGGCAACGTTTATCGGATCAACGTGAAACAATGCAGTTAGTATGAGAGGTGACTGACAAAAATAAATGATGTGTATCATGAAATTAGTGGTGCTTCTGGTTCTTCATTATTAACACACTGGTCAATGTAAACGCACCGGTGGTTGCTACAACGAGCTGGTGGTGGCATTTTTACGCACTGGTGGTGGCTTAAAAGGTAAAAAAATCTATACCTGTTGACTTTATGATTTATTTATAAGCTTGCACTTATTTTATTAGTGATGACACCTGGCGCACAGACCAACGGTAACATTGCAGTTTATGGCTCTGCCAAGCAATTGGTGATTCAATTCATGGATTGGACTGCAAATCCAACACAGTTCTGGAGTTTTGCCATGACAGGTGCTTTTATCTAGTATAACTGCCTAAATTGAGGGAAATCTGCATGTCTAAGCGCAGCTGTTGTCATATTCCCATGAAATAACATCCAAAAAACGATTACCACTTTGTATTTTTTTTCTAAGTAAACTAGCAAATGTTTTATTGAGGAATTTTATTACAACGCACTGTGAGCATTTTTTGACGCATTGATACAACGCACTGATGGTTGCCCAGAAGTGCTGTGGTTGCTAGTGCAGACTCACCAGAGCATTCACTGTTCACATAAACGTTACGAAAATCGCTATTTCAGCCAGCACATGATATTTCGATACTGTGACGAAGGCTCAGGCGAGCCTGTGCAAACGTGCAGACTCCCAAGAGCCTTCGCTGCCAGCACAAGAGATCCTGATACTTATCGCATTGTCCAGTGACTTTGCCTGCGCAAATATACAGACTCACCAAAGTATTAGCTGCTGGCGTGAATAGCACACAAATCGCCATTTTAGGCAGCACAAGAGATTTTGTACAGTGACGAAGGCTAAGTTAGTCTGTGTAAATGTGCAGACTCGCCAGAGCCTTCGCTGCTCGCACAAATTGGCATTCATTCGCCATTTGAGCCACCACATAAGAATTTTGAACTGAGACGATGGCTAAGACTAGAACAAGCAAATGTGCAGACTCGCCAAAGCCATCGCTGTTCAAATGAATGACACCCAAAAAAGTAACTGAGTATGATTAGGAAATATCACAATCACAAACTGCATGTGACACCAGGAAGACAAACTAAGCAAAGCATCAAGCTCTTTCTCTCTCTTCCCCAAAACAAGAATGGAAATAAAGTAACAAAACATATACAATTACAGAATCCTATAATGGGAGTAACAATCAACAACGAATCAACAACAACAGAACCACCACCTTAGAATAGACAGCAGCCTAAGCCACTGGGTGCTAAAATGCATTTTACTGGTACCAAATCATCACCCTAGATTCTGCTGTTGTTGAAGCACGAAAATATTAAGCTTGCATGGAGGCTTCTTAACTTTTGCAATGTATCACATCGGACAAACAATCTCACCAAATTAAAAGTTTTGGGGCCAATCTGAAAACAGGCAGAAACACTATCAAAGTGCGAACAGGGCTAGCTATGGAGCGTCTCTGGTTTGCAGAGTCACGCTTGAGCCTTCATCAGTGTACAAAACCACAACATCTATGCCTATTGACTGTATGATTTCTTTATAAGATTGCATTTATTTTACTTGTGATGACACCTGGGCGTAGAAACCCTCAGTAACATCGCAGTTTATGGCTCTGTCACGCAATTGGCGATTTAATTCATGGTTTGACCGACAAATTTAACACAGTTGTGGAGTTTGACAGTGACAGCTGCTTTTTTCTATTGTGACTGCCGAACTTGGGGGAAATTTGCATGTCTATGCACAGCTGCAGCTATGTTATCATACTCCCATGAAATAACATCCAAAAACGATTACTACTCTCTATTTTTTTCTATGCAGAGAAGGCTCTGGCGAGTCTGTACATTTGCACAGGCTCAACTGAGTCTTCGTCACAGTACTGAAAAAATCATGTGCTGACTCAAATAGCGATTTGTGTGCCGTTTATAAGAACAGTGAATGCTGTGGTGAGGCTGTACCAGCAACCGTGGCACATCTGAGCAACCATCAGTGCGTTGTATCAATGCGTCAAAAAATGCACCCAGTGCGTTGTAATAAAATTCCTCAATAAAAACATTTGCTAGTTTACCAAGAAAAACTAGAGGACCTGAAGGTCCTGAGGCGCTCACCTGATCTCCTTAATAATGTTAAAATAGGTCAAGGTCAACTACAGCTTATAATGGAACAAATTTTGTTTTTACCATATACATTTTGGTCAAGTGATCTAAACAATCTAATGAATAATCCATCAAACAGCCCGGTGAATTCTGAGAAAAAGATGTTTAGATAGGTATGTGGCAGTCCAAATGAGTGGTCTTGGATATAAGGTCACAGGTCAGCCTGACATTTGGTATTTAATAAACCATTGTCTCAATAGGTTTAACTATTATGAATTCGGCTCAGTTATAGAAAATGAACATTTTAAGATTTTCTCCATATAAATGCATTAGGAATCAAATTTGAAGGTCAACCTAGATTCATCATTTGTGCTAACCTGGTAGGGCCCACATCCCCAATCCTACATACCAAGTCCCAAAGCCAATGGCCTTTTGGTTCCAGAGAAGAAGAGATTTAAAGAGTTTTTACCATATATGGGCCTGGTGGCCATGTTAGTCAAGTGACCATAACAATTTGTATAAGTTTTGGCTAACCAATCATAAGGAGTTGTCATATGAAATTTGGTTTCAATTGGCCCAGAAATGTCTGAGAAAACTATGTTTTAATATGTTGATGGGACTCCAACATAAGCGACCTTGGTTGAAAGGTCAAAGATCAACCTTGACCTTTGAAACTTATTTATAGACACTAAATCGAACATATCAAGTGAGAATAACCACTTTGGCTTCCACAGTATTCAAAAAATCAACTTTTCAAATAATTTCCCATTCAAATGCATTAGGAAGCAAACTTGACCTTGACGTTAAGCAGGTCAAGGTCACCCTAGGATCATCATTTGAACAAACTTGGTAGGCCCCACATCCCAAATGCTACATACCAAGTCTCAAGGTCACTGGCCTTCTGGTTCTGGAGAAGAAGATTTTAACAGGTTTTTACCATATATGGGCGTGGCGGACATTTTTGTCATGTGACCAAAATTTTTTGTAAAAATTTTGGCTGACTTATCATAAGGATTCTTCACATGAAATTTGACCCCAATTGGGCAAATGGTTTGTAAGAAAACTAAGTTTTAATATATTGATTGGACCACAATATGAGCGACCTTGGCTGAAAGGGCAAAGGTCAACCATGACCTTTGAAACTTATTAATAGCCATTGTCTCATTAGTTTCAACATATCAAGTAAGAATAATCACTTTGGCTTTAACAGTATTCAAAAAATCAACTTTTCAAAAAAATTCCCATTTAAATCTATTAGGAAGCAAATTTGACCTTGACGTTAAGTAGGTCAAGGTCAACCTAGGATCATTATTTGAACAAACTTGGTAGGCCCCACATCCTCGATGCTACATACCAAGTCCCAAGGTCATCGACCTTCTGGTTCTGGAGAAGAAGATTTTTTAAAGGGTTTTTACCATATATGGGCATGGCGGCCATCTTGGTCATGTGACCAGGAACATTTGAACAAACTTTCGTTCCCCCATCCTAAGGAGTCTCCATATGAAATTTGACTTCAATTGGCCCAGTGGTTTCAGAGGAAAGATGTTTGAAAATGTTGACGGACGGACGGACGGACGGACGGACGACGGACGGACGACGGACGCCGGAGTTACTGGTATACTAATAGCTCACCTCGGAGCCTTCGGCTCAGGTGAGCTAAAAACAAAGTGGTAAACGTTTTTTGAATGTTATTTCATGGGAATATGACAACAGCTGCACTTAGACATGCAGATTTCCCTCAATTTAGGCAGTTTTACTAGAAAAAAGCACCTTTCATGGCAAAACTCCAGAACTGTGTTGGATTTGCAGTCCAAACCATGAATTAAATCACCAATTGCTTCGCAGAGCCATAGACAGCATTGTTACCATTAGCCTGTGCGGCAGGTGATATCACAAATAAAATAAGTGCAAGCTTAAAAATAAATCATAAAGTCAACAGGTATAGATTTTTTACCTTTTAAGCCACCACCAGTGCGTAAAAATGCCACCACCAGCTCGTTGTAGCAACCACCGGTGCGTTTACATTGACCAGTGTGATTAAGGGCCTCAGCCCTCTTACTGAAATTCATTTAAAACCTCAACATCAGAATAAAATATATGAATGTAACTACCCAAAGCATGGCAAAATTAACCACAAGATAAGTTCATAACTCAGCAAAGCTATAAAAACATATTTAATTTTTTAACCCCCACCCCCATTTCCGAAGTATCTCTACTCCCTTAAAGTGAATTTTGATCCATGCAATCAACATGTTTGTGAATTCTTTTTTATGTTAATACTTCCTCCTTCATAAACAAAATCAACCAAGGTGCTGTTTCTTGGTCCCATAGGTGCCATTACAGGCGTTTTGGTCACATACAGTAGAACTTCAATGGCTCGAACTCTGATGGCTCATCCACCTGGATTGGCTAGAAGTGTCATCATGGTCCCTACAGGTCATTTTATGCATAATCCACTCTGGATGGCTGGAACTACCCTTGGCTAGAACTTTTTTTCATGGTTCCAAGCCTGTTTGAGCCATTGAAGTTCTACTGTACATGTATGTGGTGTGAGTGAGACTCAAACACCTCATGTGCAGCGCTCAACAACTTAGCCTATATTTTTAAATATATTTTACTAGTCATTTAGTCAAATCTTTGCCCTAGATTCTGGGTAATAAAAGCACAAAGATTATTTAGCTTGCATGGATGTTTCCCAACTTGGCAATGCATCATCACATAGAAATACTATACTGAGCAAAAAAAAAGAAACGTTACATAGATTGTCCCTAAGATTTTAACTTCAGAATGATGCCTTAGAACTTCGATATAAATGCATTTTTATTGCTTGGCAGACATCAGTCAACCATTTACACTATTGTGTTTTTCGTGACAGAATGATCAAACATCGAATGAAAATGTATCAAGGCACAAAAACCCTGCATTATGCACATGTGCAAGGACATTGATTCTTATCTTTTTCATAATCCACCAATAGACATCAAACAAAAAATGTATGGACAGTATGCCATTCCAAACCACAGTGTAAAGAAATTTAAGGTCAAACATTTTGTCATTGAAAAATTATCTCCCTTGCAATTAAACATATAGCATTTCTTTACCTCTTAATTATCTGCTCATTTTGATGAGTTTTTTAAGATCAAGTTAAGGATATTATTCGTCCAACTTGAGACAATATTTCTCTGCTAATTGGTTTGACAAAAGCGATCAACTGCCTGCAGAGCACCACTTTACTTTTTCTATGGGATCTGCAGTGCATTCTGAGAAAATGGACTAAAGTGCAATGAAGCCAAGACTTTCAGAGGGTGCCAGGCCTTTAGTTAAGAGTGTGTATCAAAAAATATAATTTTCTTATTTCTCAACCAAAACATATGTTGTGGGTACTCAAAAGAACCATCTCAATGAGACGGTCCTTTTGAGCACCCAAAACATATGTTAAAACTGATAATTATGTAAGAAAATATTAACACTTTTACGCTCAAAAATTTTGTCTATCTAAACCTATAGACACGTTTGCATTTGAAGCGATTATTTTAACGTCTTGGTGACACACCCTGTCTGATATGTGTTCTGAGAATGACTAGAGAATTTTGTTTAGTCATTACAGTAAAGTTAAGGGAAATAAGGGGCATCTCAAAATTGAATTTTAAAATTTTGCCCCCTCCTATGTTCTGTAAGCTACAGTACTGAAACTTTTGTTGTGTCACATATTCATTTTCAATGGTTTCAATACATGTCTTTATTTAAACCCGTAAAAGAAAATGGCAAATTTTATTTTGTAAGTATCTAGAGAAAACATTAATAAGCGTTGAATTTACATATTTCTTTTTTTGCTCAGGATATGATGAAACAAGGTTCTTAACTCACAGACACTCAGAGCTAAAGACAACCCTAAGTTGAGCCACAATGAGCCAAGCCAAAGACAAATATCAGGCACTGACACACCAATGAAAGTTTTAGGTTAGGGTCGTCCTGTCCCAAAAGAGGAAACCATAGATATAAACTGTGAATGGACTGTCAATGTTATATCCCACTTTTTAATGACATTTTATAAGTCTGCAAACAAAAGAACTTGGCATTTTTGTGGGTTAATATTGTTATTGACTCAATAATAACAAATTTCTATCATTCTGACAGAATTGACAAATAAATCAATGAGCAGTGTAAGTACCCTATAGCAAATCAATGTTTTCTCGGAAACTTTTTATAAATATTTAATGATATCATGCAGCCTAAATGTCACTTATACAGTAGTTTATCACTATTCAGTAAAGCCACTGAAAAAAGAAGACTAACAATTGGTATTTAAGGCCGATAATCGCTCAATGCAGGTCAAAAGTATTGCAGAATGCTCCAATGGGAGCATTCTGCAATACTTTCCACCTTCATGAAGCTACCATTTGTTTTTAAGACCTTTGTTTTGTCTATTTTTGTGTGACCGCTTAAGACAGGTTTTACTGTAACTAGAAGTTGTGGCTGTAAAATGTGATGCATGTCCAAGAATGATAACATTGCCTTGGACAAATGTTGGGGTGAATGAGTGAGTTTTGTATTTAACATCCCACCAACAGCTAAGGTCATATGGAGACTGGACCACGGCTTCAAATCTCATCTGACAGTCTGGAGGAGCCAGGTATCGAACTCCGGACCCTTGAGTACAAGCGAAAGTGTTTGTTTTTTAGTCTTTATGTCCCAGTCAACAATTTTTTAGAAATGTCTTACCATGAGAACGGGTCGTCCTGGGTTGAACAAGTACTACTAAGCAGCGGATTAAGTGTCTGCCTCAAGGTCACAAGGCGGGTCGTTTATCCACTACACCACGGCAACTCCGCATCAAACCAATTAGAAGTATTCATCAGTATACAAAGGGTTAGCAGTTTTCATGTCAAAAAAGGTTTACATCAGTCTGATATTGGTCACTTGGTCTAAAACTTTTTGTGGTTTTCCTGGGTATAAACCAGTTCCGCCGGGTTGGTTTAAGATTTGTGTGTTGATTTTATGTCGGGAACAGCCAAAGGCTCACAGGAAATGGTTTTATGGAGAAGCCGGGAATCGAACTTGCGACCCCTGATTTACAAGACATAGGTTTATCTCCTACACCATGGCGGCTTCCTGGTCACTTGGTCTTTGGTCTAATATTATTAAATATCTTTATCTTTAGCACTTAACAAGTTTTGAAAAACACATTTTATTTTATAAAATTAATTCTTAAACCTTTACTTCCTTCTAAATTTTATAGCCTAGCAATTTTGGTCCCTCAATGGTGGCCTTAAATTTGCAGCAGACAATTCATTTTAAAATTTTGTTCAAGAAACCAAATGCTGCTTAGATAAGTCACTGCTCAGCTCAAATCATTTTACCAACTGCTATCTTATTTTAGCTGAAGAATGGGAGATAACTCTGACATGAAAAACTTGTCATGCACCATTCCAAAATTGATAGAGGTATAAAAAAAAAGAGTGACAAGGACGGTCAGAAGGACAAGCCCAAAGCAGTATGCCCCTCAACTTTTTAAAAGTTGGGTCATAACATCCTCTGTAACCCAGCCGTGACCCATTCCGTTACGGAATGGGTCACGCCTGGGTTACCGAGGATGGGGTCATAAGATGTTTAGGAATGCAAATTATAGACCATACAGACTACACTGGAAGAATCCAATAACAAAGAGTTATAAAGACCGAGTCATTATCTATGAATTATTAGTCAGAAATATCATAGGACTGCATTGCCGAAATTGACAAAATTGCTATAAATGCTGCACTTATACCAAATTCGACTTGATAAGTGCACAAGCTGTTGTAAGCCAAACTTAGTACATTTATACTTTATTATGGGCTAGAAGATTTCCAGTCACTCCAGCCCTGTATAGCCTGGGTTCCAGCCTGATCTTTATTTTTTCCATTTGTCGGTCAAAGCTGACACCAATTATAAACGGACAACTGATACCTAAGCTGTGTTGTCTTTTTATTATCTTAATTTTTAGATTATTAGAATAAGAAAATATTTGCAAAACATATTGCCGACTGGACCCAGGCTAGCCCTGTAAGTTCCATTATCAATGTGACGATGATGATGATGTTGATTCATTGTGTAGACCATGAACAATTTATAGACCTTGATCATCAGAGAAGCCAGCTGTCCAAGATCTATACAGAAAAACCTGCCTTAAGCGGCCACTCAAAAAATAGACAAAACAAAGATCTTGATGACTAGCTATAGCTTAAACAAGGTGGAAACTTGGAGCATTCTGCAATACTATTGACCTGCACTAAGCGATAATAGGTCTTGAAAACCATTTTTGTCTTCTTTTTGAGTGGTGGCTTAAGACAGGTTTTACTGTACTATTTTTAAAAGAAGGCATAGAATTTTGAAAAATTTAAGGTATGAGGACAGTGTGCCTATTTGGATGAATACAATTGAGCCGGTGCATGAGATTTCCAACACTGTGGTATGTGCGACCAGCAAAGCCTCAGATCAGCCTGTGCATACGCGCCATCTGATCAGAGCCTTTGCTAGTCGCTTGAGTATTCTATGATTGTTAAGCTACTGACTGAACACCATTTGGAGTGTCTAAGCTTAGAAGGAGGCTGCAGAGATCATCTGTCTACACATGTCAAAATGCCACATTGTTGGAAATCTCATGCACTGGCTCATTTTTAAAAGAAGGCATAGAATTTTGAAAAAAAAGGTTATGAGCCAATATGAGGACAGTGTGCCTATTTGGATGCATACAATATATTGATGAGGAATCCAGATAATGGCTGAAGTTTTCAAAGACTGATTTGCAAAATTTTTTAGCCACATTGTGAGAAAACCTGCTTTTGCTGTATGCGAATAGCGAAGGTGCAGACCAGTCTGCGCGTCCGTGCAGCCTGATCAGCACCTATGTGATTTGTTAACTAAAAAGTATAATAAATGAACTTGTTACATGCATAATTCAATTCTCTTACTACTAGTATCTGTAGCTGATGAACAGCATGGTTTGAACGTAGTTGCAAACCCAAAGAGAAGTTTTCTCGCTCCAAGACCCATATTTATAGATGCCATTTTATTATGGGAAATTGAACTCCACTGTCTTATAACCAATTCAGGAGTTGCAGTGCTGTTGTGGATAAACCTCTTGCCTTGTTAACCAACCCGAGATACATGTAGCAGGGTTGATCCTCTGAGCTTCTCCAGTATGTTGGATGGGATCCTGTCTCCATGAACTAAGATGTTAGTAAACACACACACATTCAGACAATTTTATGCTCTTATCTGTTGCCCTGCTCAAACTGTCAAAAAATGATTTCTGCAGAGTCTGTGGAACAAAGCCTATATTTTCTATTCTTACTACAAGAAAATCAATTCAATATAAGACCAGCCCAATTAAGCACTGGTAGAATTCTTATACAGGGCTATTTCAGGGCTGAATCTAGGGGGCAAAATGAGTGACCCAGTCCACTCTAGGCCCTAAATTAATAGGCTCAATGAAAACTGGAAGTCTCCCTAAAATACTTTAAGCCAAAATTGAAAAGTTGTTTTTCACCAATTTCATCTGATTGGTTTATTGGAACAATGGCCAATGGTATTTATCTAAATTTCACCATTTCTTTGGTAAAAGAACTTTCTTCAGAAAGGGTCTCACTGGCAAAGATTGAAAGGCCCATCAAATTTAGAGATTTGCATGCATTTGAATGGAACTTAGACCTTTATATACCATTTCAATGGCCCATTATAATTTGGGCAAGAGATATCGTTGCCCAAATACTATTTCATATGCTTAGAGTAGACCAATCTTTTTTTTGTGAAAGCTTAAACTTGTACTAGATATGTTTAACACTATGAAAATTTAAGCGATTTTTAAACGATTTTTCTCATTTTCCTTATACCATTAATGCCCAACAAACAACATCCTGCTTTAACTGTTTGTCTGCTAGAGAGGAATAATCCTGAAAGCTTTCACCCATGTGATGACCTTTGCAACCAGTTTTGACCCTGATCAGGCTCAGCATTTTTGGAGAGGTAGACAAGCCAGACAGGCCTCAGCCTCATGACAGGTTTTAATAATTCTGGCCTGTATATGATGATGATGATGATGATGATGATGATGATGATGATGATGATGATGATGATGATGATGATGATGATGATGATGATGATGATGATGATGATGATGATGATGATGATGATGATCGACAAAAAAATGTGAAAATTACACAGCAGGTATCTCTTTATAATGAGACATTGGTTCATGAGGATCAGATAAATTTTCAAGCTATACATTGTATTTGGTTTCAAAGAAATTTGAAATTGTCGTCTGCAGCAAAGTTTAAGAAGTACTTTAAGGGTTAAAAACATGACAATATTATAGGTAAAATATGATGAACACAATGAGTAATACCATTGAACAAATGATTCATCAAAAAGGCCAAAGAAAATAAATGATAGTTTGTAGCCAAATTGCCCTGATCAATGTGGGTCAAAGTATAGCATTTTATACTTTAAGTCATATCAAGCATGTAAGCTTACTTTGATTCTAATAAAGCTACTAAAATTTAAAGCCATTCTGTGCTTGCTACTATTTTTTAACTCAGTGTTTTGAGTAATGCATACCGCATATTAACAAACCCATTTTTCAGTCGTGATGTGCCGCTTCTTTGAATATCAGTCCTGTGCAGACAATGAGCTGTGAAAACTAAAATTTTTCTTTGACTTTAACTATCTGAATGTTATATTTCACCTGCCTGATAAGGTAACATATTGACTTTTTGCATGCTGGGTAATTTTTCATGCCTTTTGTTGTCGTCGGTTTTCCAAAAATTAACTTTTAAAAAAAAAATCTTTCAGGAACACTATCAGAGTATCAACAGGTTTGGATCCAGATAAAGACTGACAGCCCTGGTCTAGGTCCAATCTAAATACAAATATTATCAGTTGGGGATGTCTCAGTAGCGTAGTGGTTAACCCATAAAGTGCCACCTATAATTTGCAGCAGACGACAATTTCAAATTTTGCCGCTTTTTCTAAAATAACAATAAGGCATGATATTTAATGAGAATCGTCTGCTGGCAGACAATTCTCATGAAATATCATACCTTATTTTTCGAAAATTGGGGAAGATGTTGCAAAATTTGTCATCTGCTGCAGTCGTGATTGGTGCAATAAGGGTTAGAGGGTGCAATATTTATGATAATTATATGGATTATGTCTTCACTGTGGTCAAAATGACAAGTGTCGCTGCTACAGACAGAGAGAAATATCATAATTCTGCATAGAAAACATGTACATATGTATAAGTAACCGAGCCCCTATACATACTAAAGCATCTGGCAACGTTATACGTGGTACTTAAGTTGAGCATCAGTTTTTGGGGATGCCTCTGTAGCGAAATGGTTAAGGGGGTCAGACATTGCAGTGCTAGGCACGCACACCACATTCGTGAGGGTTCAAAAATATTTATACAGATGTGGTCAAAAAGACAAGACTAGTGTCACTGCTACAGACTGAGTGAAATATCTTAATTCTGCAATGAAAGCACATACTGGGATTTTTGGGGGTCAGGGGCCGGCCCCTTTCACAATGAAATTTAGGTGACTTTTTCCCCAATTCCAGCAAAATTCTTATCTTCAAGTTTTTTTTAGTTTTTTTTTAAGGATTTTCATTCAGTCACCACATGTACACAACCAAGCTACTTGGTCAGATTCAACTACCATTGCATCTTATTTCTCCTTCATTTAATGGCAATAATATGTGTAATAACTACTTTGTTTTTAATTGACCGAAAATGCTGTAATTGTGCACTATAACTAATTTCCCAATTTAGAGACTGTAACCACGCTAATTTTCCCAATCTGAAAGGCCCTTATAAGGGCCCCTTACCAAATTTGTAGAAAAATACCTAAAGTTTAAGTTACAGAACCCCTAATCGGTACCTGAGCATCCTTTTTTTTGGGGGGGTGCCTCAGTGGCGCAGTGGTTAAGGGTGTCAGACGCTGCAGTGCTAAGCATAAGGGTTCGACACACTCAAAAGTTGAAACGATAAGTTTTGAAAAAAAATTGCCAACAACAAAAAAATCATGAAAAAAATATTCATTTCCCAGCATGCAAATAGTTAAGAGAAGCAAAGCAAGTATGCTCTGTCAACAATACTGATAGTTGATAGCATCATGAATTGGCAGGGTCATCAGCCTAAGTTTTCAATTAGACTAATTGATTTACATCATAGGGCCAGTAAAGCAAAAATTTTCAGCATAAAAATGTGATTGTTTTCTTACCCATCAGTTTAAACATGTGTTTTGGGTACTCAAAAGAACTGTCTCAGTGAGACGGTTCTTTTGAGTACCCACAACATATGTTTTGGTTGAGAAATAAGAAAAAAAATTGTTACACACCCTTATCTGGGGGCCTGTTATAGGCAGGGCAAGACATGTTTCCCAGTAGTTTTATCAAGACTTAAGGCTAGTCTAGTCTACTGTTTCCGCCAACCCACCCCAGGCCAAATGTGCAACAATCTTTGATGATGATATTTCCTCAAAAAAAAAAACAAAAAAAAAAACATGCATGCACTTGAAAAAAATGTTTTATTAAGAAAAGATTAAAGTCAGATTTTTCGGTTGATTTTTTGTACAAATTCTGTTGATTGGTTGATGCTTTACATCCCAGTCAACAATTTTTCAGTCATGCTTGGATGATTTCCTGTCTTCCTGGGTTCAACCGGTACTAAGAAACAGATAAAATGCCTTGCTCAAGGACACAAGCTACACAACAAAGTGACTCAACTAGCAAACCTTCGATCCCCACTCTCCACCAACTGAGCCACTATGCCCTGCATTGTTTCGGTTAACATTACTGGTTAAAAAGTCATAAACTTTCATTGATTATGAATGATCTTTGGATACTGATATGGATCTCCTGTCATTCTCATCAGTATAGTACTGAATAATATGTCCCTCGTAGTGCGAAAACCTGTCTTCCGGATTTCCCACCAAGCAATACCCAAAACAGCCTGCTCAGCTACAGAGACAAGTTAACATTGGATTTTCCCATATAGCAAGTGTACAGAGGCCAAAAATATTTCAATATTGCACTTATCCTGTAGGACGAGTGACTTACAATTTTCACTCCTCCTGCAAACACATGCACTTGTCCTTTAAAAGCATATGCAATAAAGAACATAAGGGAGTAATATGTAATATGATTACCTCGAGTAATTCTTCCCAAAGCACTCATCCTGTAGGACGAGTGCTTGGGAAGAATCACTCGTCCTTTCTAGATTTCACTCGTAATTACAAGCGGATGAGTGGAAATTTTGTCCCCTGGTTTTGATATGATACTTCCAATCAGCAACTAACAAAGGTGCTGAGCAGAATGCAGGGATGCGCAGGCTGGTCTGCACCTTTGTTGTTTGCAAACCCCCGAAGACAGATTTTCTTGCGTGGAGGCCCAGGAGCATTCATTTTACCTGTGCAAAGAATTCATCCATGAATCCTCCTGCATCTGTCCCGACCTGGACATCATCCGCCTCATCATCGTCACTCTGGGCCTGAAAATACAGCCAAACAACCATTTACATACACAGATAAACAAAGTTGAGCATAAAAGTGTTAATATTTTTATCCATCAGTTTTAACATTTGTTTTGGATACTCAAAAGAACCATCTCAATGAGACAGCTCTTTCGAGTACCCACAACATGTGTTTTGGTTGAAAAATAAGAAAATAAAAAATGTCAGCCGCCTCAGCATCAGTAGGTTAGCCGGTGGACTTTTTAAAAAATTAATCTGCTTAATGGAGCTCCTTTTCCTTCTTCTAAAAACTGATTACATATTTTCGACAGGGAATCAGTCCATTTGGCCCAATTTTGGGGTATAAGAATTTATTTCAATAAAAGGTGTGAAAATGCCCCAGGTAGCTGTTATCTTCTTACCTTTACATCCTGACAACCAGGCTTACAACTAAAACTGAAGTATCGTATTAACCTAAAATAATATGGAGACACAGGCCTAACAGGACCAAACAGCATAAACCTGGATCAGCCAGCTACTGAAGTAGTCTAAAGTTTCTAAACAGGATGTACAGTTTGCATTGCAGTGATTAATTTACAATTTTGGGCTTATGGGTTCTGGGACTGACTGTTTCTCATATCAATGAGTCCCAACTGCAATCTTATGAGTCCAGAACACTATTTTTCTTTTTAAGTCTGCAATACCATTGCACCCTGGGACTCGCTGAAATAAAAACTTTGCATCCCAGAGACAAAATTATGAGTGAAAGATGCAGGATGTGCAGGAAAAAAAATCACTGCATTGGTTTAGCTAACGTAATATTGTACAAATTTTCTTACCCATCAGTTTTAACAAATGTTTTGGGTGCTTCGAATGTTTAGCGTAATTACAATACATGTATGACAATACAATTCTAGCTTGTACAGCTCAGAAAAACAATAAAAAATCTGACTAAGCAACATAACAAGAACACAAGGCACATCACAATCAACAACAGCAGAAAAGTAACTATTTTTACTGTCTCAGTGAGACGTATTTTTTTGAGTACCCTCAACATAAGTCTTGCTAGAGAAATAAAAAAAAACAATTGTTTGGTACGCACTCTTTACTATAGGCCTGAGTTTGTCCATCTTGTCCTACCAAGGGTTGCGATTGTCTAATCTAACCCTTGGCCTCACAGCTTTAATTTTCTTCGATTAAATACGTCATAAGCCGAAAACAGTAACAATTAATATGATCAATCGCAAAGCGGTGCAAAAATCGATAAACGCCAGGCCTCCAGATAAGACGGCGTTATTAATTTACATTCAGGTTTCTTATTTAACAACTAAAATGTACGTTTTATGTGCTCAAAAGAACTGTCACATTAAGATGGTTAATTTGAGCACCCATAACATAATTTTGAACTTAATTATAGAAGAAAAATAAATAATTTTACGACCAACATCTTTGACTATCTGGACTTATGGAGACTTAGCAGACGGTGAACATTAGATGCCGATAAACTGCTACATTTAATCTGATTGGCAGGAAGGGATTATCGAAAAAATCCTTCCTGGCGTTTTCATTGGTCGATTAGTCTGCGCTAATAATAAATTTGAGGGTCGTGAGGCGAAGGGTTTGTCGAAAGGTAGATACGACGAAACCTTCGCTGGTGAAGATGGAGTTTGTCATTCTGTCACTACATTATAGGTATCTCCATAGGTTGTGATAAACAATTCTTTTTAGCGCAAAATTGTGAATACGTGTATTTTCTTACCCACCAGTTATAACATATGTTTGGGTGCTCAAAAGTCTCCATCTCATCGAGAGGGTTCTATCGATTACCCACAACATACATTTTGGTTGAGAAATAAGAAAATTATTTTTAATTACACAGCATGCACCTCACAGGCAGTCAAAAGGACATGTCCAAAATTTTTGGATAGTTATGGTCAGTTATGTCCTAATATGGGCAACTACTAACTACAAATACAGTTTTGCTTCCATCAGGTGTCAGCCACGCATAAGAAAGTTTCCTAACTACCATCAATGCAAACCAAAACTCTTTGCCTCCAGGGAAATTTTGCATGCTTTTTGTCGTCTGCTGATTTTTTTCAAAATCATATTTTTTTGAAAAATTATTTCATGAATACTATCAGAGTGTCAAACATTTTGGTTCCATATCAGGCCCGATGTTTTTTCAGGCCTGATCTGGGTCCAAACTGTTTGCAAAGGTTATCAACAGATGACAAGAGTTAAGTTCAATGTTGTTGTCTGCTGACAACCTTTACAAACAATTTGGAGTTTTACAAACATCTAGAGCTAATGCCCTCTTATCTGGAGCCCTGTAATTTTATAATTTCAATCTGATCCCTTGTTGTGTACATAGGTGTAGTGGGAGTAAAGGTACCTTTTCATTAGGGGTAGATTACATAATTATGCTTTTTAGGTATTAACTTTTACCAACTTCCTCTTCACAATCCATTAATGAGTTGATATGCCTTAAGCTAATTGACTGAGATTAAAATTGGCAGAAATGTCCAAAACTGCACATTCCGAACTAAAAGATCTTGTGTTGAAGTGCAAATTTTAAAAGGTAAGAAAACTTTAAAATTCAGAGATGGATCTCTGCAGTCAATTGTTTCATTGTTGAATGATGGATTATTTCAACCCTTAGATTGTTCATTATATTATCAATGGTGAACATGGTCAAAGGGATATAGTATTTTTAAAATTACATAACATCAGGACTTAAGTTAAGAGTGTGTAACGAAAAACTATTTTTCTTTTTTCTCAATCGAAACATATGTTGTGGGTACTCAAAAGAACTGTCTCAATGAGATGGTAAAACTGATGGGTAAGAAAATATTTACAATTTTAGGCTGAAAATTATAGTTTTTTAGTTGGTCATGTTGTGCTGCTAATTTACTTGATTGTGGACAGCAGGCATCTGTTTCATAACTGAGTGTGAAGTATAGTCTTTGTGGACATGACAGGCCATGGCAATATGAATTTTCCAGAGATTTTAAGAGTCTGGTACATGGGTAAAAGTTCGAAATTTCCAAAATCCTGAACTTTTGAAAATAAAATCCTAAAACTTGCAGTATGCCTACTAAATATTCACAATTTCAAGTTAAAATGGTCAATGGTCTTCAGACAGACTGTATATAAATAAGAAAACCTATTATAATTCTTCTTATTCAGAATTTTGAGGTTGACTTTCTATGGAAAGTCAGCCTCAAAATTCTGAATTCAGGAATAATCCTGAAAACTTTCACCCATGTATGTACTTTTACCCTTTGTATACTCATAAAACTGGAAATCCGTAAATGGGTTCTTTGGGAAACAGTTAAGACCCAGATGAAATGCAGCATAAAGCTGCAGCACTGTTTTCGAAGATAAAAACAACCCTCAGGGTCAGAAATACATCATAATTAAGAAAATTCTACCCATGACACCTTAAACATGTTAAAGTACACAATGAGCAGTCTTATACTTATTATATCAAGCGTCTTCTGATTCGAATTAGATGAGAAATATGGGCTGCATGTAAAAACGTACCGAACAATCAAAACCACACCCGTATTCGGTATGTACTAATTTTCAACTCTATTTCTATTTGGGGAAAATGGACGCGTAATTTAGGTCTGTGCGGACGCTATCTGGAGCGCTGTATAGAAACAAAAAACTTGCAGGTGAATTAAAAACTATGGCAATGGCAGAAACTAACTGCACTGTCATCTACACCCCTTCTCGAGCCAAAACTATCGAGCACAAAATGAAGTTATTATGACTGGAAACTGAATACCTCACATTTCCTCAGGTTTGTCTGCCGTTTGTGATTGTGGTATTTCCTGATCATTCTCACTATTTCTAACAGGTGAAAATCAGATAATTTTGAATTGTCCCCCAGAATTTGCGAATGTCTCTCTGAGATTAAGGAAAATCATGACCTAGACACAACACTGCACTCACTTAGTGTCTTTGTTATACCCACATTGTGGCAAAGTGGTGGAGTGCTTGTCTCTAGATTGAGGGTTAGAGCCTCACCGGTGTCACTGCGTTGTGTCCTTTAACAAGTCAGTACATTAATCCTTGCTTAGTACTGGTTCAACCCAGGAACTGAAAAATTGTTGACATGGACGTAAAGAATCAAATCAATCAAATTAAACTAAGGAAAGGGTGCTCGCCTGTTAAGACAACAAAACTTTTTTCTCTCTAGGGCGAAGATTTGGTACCAGTAAAATGCATTTAAGCCGCCCGGTGGCTTAGGCTGCTGTCCGTTCTAAGGCGGTGGTTCTGTTGTTGTTGACTTTTTGTTTATTGTTACTCCCATTGTGGGAGTCTGTAATTGTTCTATGTTTTGTTGTACATTACTTTATGTCTATTCTAGTATTGCAATCATCTTGTTTGGGAAGAGAGAGATGATTGCTTTGCTTAACTTGTCTTCCTGGTGTCTCGTGGTGGTTGGGCGGCTCTTCCTCGGGGTTGTCTGCAATTTGTGATTGTGGTAATTCCTGATCATACTCACTTACTATTTTCAAACCCAGCACATGATGCAAGTGCCCCAGCTGAGCTACCATTACCATGCTTCCCTTTCTATACCTGTAAATGATTGATTACTTATAATTTCTATACTTTTTTGAGTATATTCTAAGCAGTATTCCAAGATTTGAATGATGGGGGCTCCTGCCCCCGGCCCACACCCCTGCAACATTGTAAGTAAGGATGTCATAAACATTTAGAAATATTGTAGTGGAAAAGGGTACCACAGGTATAAAAGAAAAACATACAGCCTCGCTGTATGAGCTAGCTTTTACAGCAACATGTAATGTGTCAGGCAAATGTTGCGAAGTTAAGCAATAAAAGAGCTCCGTTGTGACCCAGGCATATAGGAGCAGGGGCGACTGGGTAGTAGGTAGTACCATCAGGTACTACAATATAAAACATTTAGGTGCAAGCCCACATCAGTCAGTAGAGTCCCGTAAAGTGCAGTCTAGCCCAGTAATAACTGTGATCACTTCTTGTGATCCAAATGTATTTTATTTTGACGGAAATTGTTGTTGTTGTTGTTGTAAAACCTGTCGAGTAACGGGAAACACCTACCGCTTTGAGGGCCGGTAGACGATCTTTCGTCATGATTTGTGATGCCCTACTCAAACATTTATTAATCCACTAATGGAATATGAGTTAAAGATAATCCAAAAACTATTGAACCGCCATGAGTTATGTTAAAATAAGAAAATCGATACAATTTTCATATCTTCACCATTCCCAACCTCTGCAACATCATTGCGCATGATCACTAACGGGAAATTTTCTTTTTCCGGTTCCGCCGTTTTTCGACTCACGGGCAGACAAAAGAATTTTGGCAAGAAAAACAAAGAATTTGGGGAATAAAGGTGCTTAAATTAGTAAGGAAGTCAGGAAAAATGTTAAATGTATTGAATAAAATAACTTGCTGCACGTAAGATTTATTTATAGCGACATAAATGGCATATTCCCGCCAAATCCGGTTTGAACTGACCTTTTCCGGAACAAAATCTGTTGCGCCACAAGCTATCAAGCAAGTAAGAAAAGAAATCTGTCGACATCGGAGATATTTTGAAACTCGTTTAATAAAGCTTTTTTGTGAGTGTTTCATATTTGATTTCAAAGACTATTTTAGGTAAGCCGGATCGCTTGTAAATTTCGTAAATCTGAATTATCTGTCGGTAAATCTTGCCGAGTCAGTCATCAAAAACCCAGAGGAGTCGGCGCGTAAATAAATCCAGTCTATATTGACAAGGGATACAGGAAAGAAAATGTCAGAATTTCACTAGTTCTGTCTGAAATGCTTGATGTCGATAGTTTTGTCTCTAGGGAGTGTACATGTTTGCCATTGCCGTAGTTTTTAATTTGCATGAAAGTTCAGTGATTTTATTTGGGATTTTGGGAAACTACCTTTGCCTTTACATTAGGGAAAATTTCTCAAAGATTTTGGGAAAATAATCCTCAAAATACACAAAATTGGGAAAATATAGGCCATATTTTGATTGGGAATGGTGCCTCTATAAGGCAGGGTTTCAGCTGGACTGAAATTTACTTCGGACATTTTGTCCAAGCAGCCCCAATTTTGTTCGGACATTTGGAAATTTTTTAAGGACATTTTTTCAACACTAATTTTTACCACCATCAACGGAAATTGTCATCTGCCCTTCTCAAATTAAAACCAGGGGTAGTTTTGCTACCATTTCGGATGGTAAGTGCGGTCCGATTGATTGTCTGGCTTTTTATTTCATGAGGTGAGTGGAGCTTGTCGATGGGAGTGGGTGGGGTACTGTTTTTTTCTGCTTTTTGCGGCCGCTGCATGACTTGTTAGCCACGGAAAATGACTGTTCAGGTAATGATGGAGCGGGCAAACTGTTTTGGTGCATAAAAAAATTCAGTTCTTTTTGTTTCTTGGTGGCAATTAAGTTTTTTAGCCATTTTATCGGGAAATGCCAATGCAAATATGCTGTCCGCTTCGAGATAAAATCAAGGGAAGAAAACTTTAGGATGCAATAGACCAATCAGGTGCGGCGTAACAAAACACTATGACTGGTTTGCTTTATTGAATAAGTATTTGCGGAGTAAAATAAGGCGAACCAGTCAGAAGCTTGCATAAATTTGGCCAATCAGCGATCGCTTTTTAAAGCAAAAATACTATTGCATCACTGTGTTTATCCGTACAGCATGCGTTTCCGAAAATCGTCTCGGACAAACTGTCCAATCTGGACAGCAAACTCTCGGACATCTGGAACTATTTTCGGACTATGTCCGATGGCCGACGCCAAACTGAATCCCTGTAAGGCACAAAAAAGGCACAAAAAATGACCAAATAAAATCACTGAAGTTTTTTATGTCTATATAATAATAGTCTGTCGACCGATTCACCATTGGGCTAAATATCGAAATGTTTCAGGGGTTTTTCTCCCCATTTTGGGAACATGACCCGAACCCCAGAATTGGGGAGTTTAAGCGTTGGAAAAACTCAAATTGAATAATTTACGCCAATTTCATAAGGTCAGCAAGGAACTCTTCTGGTAAAAGAAACCACAAGCTGTTATCTAAAGCGCCACCTAGCGCCGTAGGTTGGAGGTACGGTAAATGTTCTAAAATTTCGAACACTCTAAAATTACGAACACCTAAAATTATCGCCGAAAATAATTTTTAAAACATCCTAAAAAATCGAACACTGCCCTTTTTTGGAAAAATGAATTTCTAAAATTACGAACACAAGTTATTTTCGGCGGAAAATCGATGTCCGTTTATCTGAGTGTCCCATGCATCTGTGTTCGGTTTACTTTTACCGTACAGCGCGTGAGCGGTAGCGACATTTGGAAGGTTCCATTCTACTAAGATGGGTAATTGGGCACGTGGCGTTCCTTTTCGCATGCCGAGCGCAAGACTATATTTTTTGTCTGCTAATTGTGCGATACATGCTTTCAGATAAGATCAAAGGCAAGAGCGCATTAAACGCACGGACTTTCCAACATGTACGTGACAAAGTTCATGTGCAGGCTGTCTATGCATCTATCGACGGAAAACAGGCTCAAATAAAACCCTTCAATGGCGAAATTTTTACCTATAAGAAGCTTTCCGACCCATCGGAGCAATGGTCATTAACATGGATTTCCTTTGTCATAGACATAAAACAGACATGCCTCGGGCAAGGATTAGGAGTTACGATTACCGCGAGAAAACGCCCATCTAAGCTTATGTTCACCATAAAGGACTTAGGTCATACGCTGCCTGGTCGCCAAAATTAAACATCTGCAAGCAACAGTAGATGTTATTACCGTAGAAAGCCATGCAAAGCACAACGTTAAACATTTGAGTAACTGATTTGCTTATACAAACTTATATACAAAAGGGCCTTTTTCCAAGTTGTGGTTTGAGTCGAAAGACACAAAATTAATCCATTCAACACAAAAGCGGTGATGCTTGACATACCTGAGCCATCAATGCTGTATTGAGAATGCACACTTGCGCAGACTCGTCTGAGTCTTTGTCGCATGTTGTAAGTACCAAAATATGAAATTATGTCCGTCGACAGTACAATTTCAATCGAGTCGGTTCATACGCACTGCATGCATGCGCGGATCCAGAACATTTCGCAATGCCACTAAAAATGGGCCATCGTCGGCCCATCAGCGAAACGCCATTGAAATGGCGTTTTGCTGGCGTGTCGATAATGGCCCACCATTGAATCCTGGCTTGGTAGCTTTGTGATTTTAGGGAATCCGGATCAATATTGCTAGGAAACCCTATATTTTTGTGATTTTTCAGTGGGGTCCGGACACCCTGTCCCCCATCTGGATGCGCCCATGGCACGCATCTGAAAGAAGGAACCTGTCTGAAATGTTCCTTTCAGCGTGTTGTGATCATCGGACGCAAAGCTGGACTAGATTATAACTCTTGGTATGCTTGTTTGCCCCTGATCAGGCACGTCGGACGATCTTCTGGATCCACTTTACAAATGCAAACTTTGATAGCAGGTGAGAGAGAGAGAGAGAGAGAGAAAGAGAGAGGCTGCAAGGTGTTTGCACACGATTCTTTTGTTTTGGCTTGTTTCTTAGAATATTGAAATTGAAAGTCAGTCAATCAATCTTGTTACAAAGTTCTGCTTTCGACGAGGACCCAAAACGCGCATCCGCTTTTGTACGGCAAAGTCGTTAACGCTTTGCGTACTTTCTATCGCATGCAGACATTTTTAAATTGACGAAACATTCTATCCTGAATACCATTCGGGTCTGATCTGGATCCAAACCGTGTTTGCAAATGTAAAGAGAGAGAGAGAGACTGACGCAGGCACATCAAAGTAAACATTGCATCGAGGGATCGACAAGTAGAGAGAGAGAGAGAGAGAGAGAGTGTGTTCTTTTTTTAATTTCGCCAGTTTGTTTTTTACTCTGGGAACTCGTCTACGTATTTCAAAGTTTTGTGTAGATCTTTACAAAAAAATCTGATCGTACGAGATGTCTAGCGGTTTCAATTCTTGAGTACAATATTAACTTGAATTCGAAGTCGGCAGAGCGAGCGAAAGCGTTTTGGTTTTCTGAAGGAAGAACGAAACAGTGTAGTGATTCATCGGTAGTCCGAGACGAGTGAACATAGGAGACCCGGCTTATCGAATAGTTAAATAAGTGGACATTCACGACTTGTAAGTAAATTGAGTGACATAACATGCACGTGCCTGGCTCTCGGCTTGGCAATTACCGCACGCGCTGGACATTTTACTGGCTCAGTCTGCAAGAATTTAGCGGCGGTTTTAATAAGATTTTAATAAGATTAAAGAAAAGAAAGAAAAAGAGTAGAGACCTGTAGATAGCGCAGATTCATATCTTCGTGTTTTCAACCACATTTTTACATGCATATATACCGTTTTTGCTCGTGATAAAGACCACATTCTAAAATTACGAACACTAGCACTTTTCCTGAAACGTAATTTCTAAAATTACGAACAGCGGGAAAAATAATTATTTTTTAGTGTTCGAACTTTTAGAACATTTACCGTACTACCTTTGGCCTTTATCGTTTATTTTTCTCCGTTTTTTTTTTTGTCAACCATAATTTTCGGAAAGTGGTGTAAGTTTCATGATCATGTTTTCAAAACAACTGTCTTTCACATCCAAAAGCCCTTTCAGAATGTCAAAGGATAAGATCAAGTACAGTCTGAGGTTGCACATGCGAGCATGTACAATACTGTGGCTTAACTGTCTAGCTTACTGTTAAATAATCAATAAGCTCTGAAATAGTGTTACTTACTCGGTGCGAGTATCGCATTGAACAAGTATAATTAATATTTGGCCACGTGCAACACAATCCCAGTAATCTTGAAGTGGGCTCCAGATAAATTGGCTGGCATAAATCAGGATCTGTTTTAAGTTTTAATAGTTTCATTTAAAAGCAGTTAGATGTACATATTTAATTGGACCACTCATGTCCAAAAGGGGCATATGTCATTTTCCACAACCATATTACATTGGCAGTAAGTTGGCAGGAGAATCAAACTTTTTTCTGGAAGACCGTATTTATTTGAGGTCAGCCGCATTATCTAATTAATTGTCAACCAGTCTAGAAATTTAAAGATGGTGCACAAACGAGCTTGAGAAAGGCTCTGTTCCAGAATATCAACAAATTTCCGCTTTTTATTAGCTATTTCAGTAATAAAGACACTGTAAAACAAGAACACTAGCAATCATGCTTTTTGGCATGCAGCCTCTTTCGCATTTTACACATCCTGTGCCAGAATAAACAGCGCAACAGTGTATCTTTAACCCTAAACGCATTTGTGAACGCACAATCGGAATGCGTTTTTCACTTAAAACCAATTTAGGGACGATCCTTCTGTGATCTATAAATTTTTCTATGCATTCATAGATGTACTATAAATTTATAGTATATCTATAAATACAAATCTTTCCTCTACCTAATAAAGTCTAGAGAAAAAGATATTGTTTCCACCAGTTAACAAGTCATTATAAGTGTTTTGATATTCTCAACACATTATTGTGGTGCCTCCCTATACTTGACCTGTAGCTGACAATGCACTACTTTATCACATCTGACTTTAAGAACCGAGAGTGATTTTTTCTTCTCTGTTTTCAGGTATCACACAATGGCTGAGCAAGGAGGCGCTAATGTACCAACATTTAAGGTTAGCATTTTGACCAAAGATTTTCCTAGCAAAGACAGACACTTGAATCAAGCTGACAGAATTAAGCATCTGCAAATTTTTTTGCTGAAGCTACAAAATCAGGGATCAAATTAATGAGCGGGTGTCCAGCAAAAGGTACAAGTTGGCATGTGTGCATAATGAAGACTCAGATCTGCCTGCCCATCCTTGCAGTTTGATCAGTCTTTGATGGGCGCTCCATCATGGCATGTGTAGCCAAGGGTCCAACGTCTCGAGCAGAAAACTAGACTCTGATCAGACAGTGTGGATGCGCAAACTGATTTGAATCTTAGCTGTATGCACATGCCAATTTGAGCCATATGCTAGATACCAGATGAGTTAGCTCTTTTAAGATTTTAACCACTAAAATAGCAAGGGTTCATTTTTCTTACTTGTTCATCTTCATTACTCACTAAAAATGAAGTTGGTTTTCAAGTTATATCTTAAAGGTCCAAGGCCAACCTTAAAAAAAAATTGTTTCCCCTTACCTGGCCCTTTTTCCATTTTCCATAATATTTCAAATTGTACATAGTACTTCAAAGGCTGCAAAAGATGTTATTATGTAGTAAAGGGTTAAATGCCGATTCCCAAATTGAACTTGGGGATTAGAGAAATCTGATTCATATTAATTTCGGATTTACTCTTCTTAAATATCCCATTCTATTGATATTAATTCAAAAAATTTGCCTCATTTTGGATAAGCTCCTTCATGGTGGGGTATTTATTTATCAATGCTTTTATCTATCTTGCAGCTTGTATTGGTTGGAGATGGAGGCACAGGAAAGACCACCTTTGTGAAACGTCACTTGACAGGAGAGTTTGAAAAGAGATATGTCGGTAAGTGGAAATAAAGGAAGACAAATCAATTCTTCTTTGGATTTTATACGATCTCAGGGATTTATTTTTGTGTTCTCAGGGGCCGAAATATGGTTGATTCCCAATTGTATTTAGCTGACTATTTTCCAAACTTGGAAAAAATCCCTATTTTCAAAAAAAATTTTTTTTTTTTTGAAGATTGGGATTTTCATTCAGTCAACACACACTTCAATTTAATGGCAAAGTATTTGTTATAGCTAATTTGACCGGGCCACGTAGCGCAGTCGGTAACGTGTCTGGCAACAGATGCGAGTCTGACTGCAGATCCGGGGGTCGCGAGTTCGATCCCGGCCCGGTCCCATACTTTCGTGGAGATTGATCATGAAATAATTTCTACGGTATTCTCCTCCCTTCCGCTGAATCCTTCAAAAAGGGTTGTTGTCAGTAACAAGCGAAAGTATGTGCACGAAGTACTGGTTAACTGCTTGTTCAAGCTTGCCCAGGAAAAAGTGTGGTTTGGTGAACTGACCGTCCCGCAATGACCATAGCTGTTGACTTGGGACGTAAAGCAACAAAAACAAACAAACAATTATAGCTAATTTGTTTATGACCTAATTGTGCACTTTAACAAATTAAGGAATAAACAAAGTACTAAGGAATGAAAACACTAAGATTTTGCCATATATACTTTTGTGGGTGTAATTACGTAAAGCTATGTAAACCACTACTAAGTGTTTTACTGATTTTAATACACGGTGTTATATCACTCCCAGATGTGACAACATTTAATTAGATGCATGTATGGTAAACAATCTAAATGCCAAAATGGCCTAGACAAACAGTGCAAACCCAGAAAAAGCAGTCTGAGCTGGGTCTTCCCTGTGTGCTATTCTGACAGGCATTTTGTGAGTTTCAGCGTTGATAATCAACAGTTTCACGTTATTTGTAAACAGAATGAGAAAAGTGTTCGAATTTTTTTTAAAAAATACCGTAAATATTAGAGTACATTAGGAACTTGACCAACAATTCCACTTCTAGCCCAAAATGATAATTCACCTTGCGCATATATGCAATACTTGGTCTGGGCCATCCTTAAAAACAATTTGTTGCTGTCACTGACCCGTAATTTTCCAGGTATGCAGGAAGGTAGGTACTTGTGTGTATTTAAAAAAAAAAAAGATTTTTACTGATTTGCTATAAAGACAATTGAAATAAAGAAAGAAAAATGTCTAAAATAAAAATTAAAAAAAAATCGGAAATGGCCACAATTTTTTTTGAGTAGGTGGCATTTGGTGACAGCAAACTAAAAAAAATAAGAATGGCCCCAGTCTGCTGAGCTTCAGAGATTAGCGAGAATGTTGAAATTTTGCATGTAGCATTCTTATCTAGACTACACACCAAATTCTTTGATGCTATTCAGATGAGCAGACTGGTCAGTGCCTTTGTTTGCATGCAACAAACATTCTTTATCTATACATGCTGTGGTTAAAGATTACACTGTCAAAAAAGGGATCCTTTGGAAATGTCGTTGTAGATCTACAGTCCCATTTTTTTTATAATTTTGGGAGATAAATTTAAAATTTTAACCTTTGACCCATATTTTAAAATAATAAGTAAATGACCATCCAAAATTATTATATTAATTTGTTGGAAGAAACGGAATTTATCTGAGACGATACAAAGCAGGGTTCGCACAGGCTTGAAAAGTACTTGAATTTAGAGGACTGTCTTGAAAAGTCCTTGAAAACTAAATCTGCCTTTAAAAGTACTGGAAAATCACTCAAAAGCGTTGAAAAGTCCTTGAATTTTACTATACTGAGGGACTTTAAAAACGCACCACCTGCTTAAATGCTAATTTATGTCGAAAATTTGATATTTTCATTATGTGAAAAATAAAATTGACAAGTTCCGTCATTTAGCTTGTATTCAATAAGAAAATCGAAACGCTGTGGCTTTTTATTGCCGTGACGTCGCGATAATTCTGAGACAACTCACAGAGTCCCCATACCTTCCATTGTGAACGAAAAAAAGTTTTCGAACCGATGTTTGTTCTTGTAAGCAATAGGAAAGACAAAATCAAATCATGAAATTTTAGGCCTCTGGCAACGTTCATTACGTCTACATGACGTCATTGATTTTTGACGTAATTGGCCGATTATATCCTAAGGACTACGAGTAATCAAAATCTTTTTGTTGTCAGCAGATACTCCTCAATCAGTTGCATAAATGACAAAAGTATCGCGACATGCGGGGATGTCACCCGTCTGTTATTGAAGTTTGAAAATTTAAGACTGACGTAAGCAAAGAAACGCTGCGAGTGGGAGTGTGATAAAACGATTATTTCTGAAAACTTTTGTGTTTTTCCAATTGTTAAGACATCTGGCTACCACCTAAAAGTGTTTGTTTTCAATTCGAATCAAATTCACATAAATTTGTCAGACGACAATTGTTGAAAAACACTTACGTCGATATTACGTCAGAATGAACAGCATGAGCAAATCGAAATAATGGCAAATCATGGTCCATTTTGCAAATGGATGAAAAATGATAAAGAATACATCCTAAAATTAATCGTGGGGAAGAGACAGAGAATGTAAAATGGTGCGTTTTTAAAGTCCCTCAGTATATATACTGCTCAACAAAAGTTTAGCACGGATTTTAATACAATGTCCAACTTTGAATGAACATGAACCATTTTATTTAATGTAATCAACATGTATGGGGATCTTAAAATTTACACCGCCGCCAGAGAAAAGGTAATCTGGTTAGGCGTCAGTGGATCGACGTTAAATTTGATGTCATTGGCATGCAAAGGATACACGTCTACATCTGAAATAAAATTTTTGATTCTAGACTAAAGCCAAAGGTTTTTAATGATGAAAAACGTTAAGAATGTCAAAGTTTGATACCCGTTTATGCCACGTTTTACCGTTCAATTTTGACGTTAAAATGACATTTTTACAATTCTTGATTTTTTCAGCGAACTGAATCAAGAGATCAAGTAATCTGTTTAATGTTAGATTGGCACAAGTACCAGGAACATGTCTGTTAGTTGGTCATTTGAAAACGTCTTCGTTTGATAGCGTTTTCGCCTTAATTTAGCCTCAACTTCAGATTAACGTCATTTTTTAAGACTTGAAGAGCGCGAGACAAAATTTTATAAACTTGCCTTTCCTTAAACTGTCTCTCTTTTGGAATCTTCTTAAACACGAAAACTTTTTCAATTAAGCATGCATACACAGCGAAAACAGTACTGTTTTTGACTTGTAAACGTCATTATAACAACGACGTTAGTTGTTTTCTAGACTCAGCGTTTGCTCCTTATGCTCAATGGAGACGACCTTAATCTTTTTTCAGAATGGCCAATTCGACCAAGCTGGAAAACAAAAGACTTTATAAACCGATGCTGCATCAATTTTGTATTGCCATTAATGGAGTTGAAACACGTTTTTGACCCCTCTCTTGTTTAAAGCAAAGAACGACGCAGTAGAAATCCAATTAAAGTACACCAATTGCTTCCTCAACTTTATTGCATACCAAACCATCATTTTAGCAGATATTTCATAACTTTAAACTATTTGCTAGAATAAAAATTGAATTTTATTTATCCGTGCTAAACTTTTGTTGAGCAGTATATTCTGTAGGACAAAGCACTGTTGATAGAGCCCTATATCAGTATAAAATTGTTGTGCCTTTATTTGGTGCAGCATATGCTGCACCAAATATAGGCACAACAATTTTATACTAATTTCCCAGTACTAATATCTCTGTTATCTCAGTTAGCGTTTCTGAAGTAGAATTTTAGCACTTAGATCAGCATTTTTCATTAACGTTTAAGTCCTTGAAAACTGATGGATTGGCTTTTAGAAGTCCTTGAAAAGTCCTTGAGTTTTACTCATACTTGCCTGTATGAGCCCTGCAAAGGGTTGGCAACCTGCCGTAAAGATAGATTTGCTGTTTTTTATTTCAGCCACGCTTGGTGTTGAAGTGCATCCTTTAAGATTCCACACTAATCGAGGAGAAATTATCTTCAATGTTTGGGATACAGCTGGACAAGAGAAGTTTGGTGGTCTCCGTGATGGATATTATATTCAGGGTAACTTTATTTTCTTTGATATTTGCATCTCACCTGAGCCAAAAGCTCATGGGTGAGCTAATCTATATAGTATACCTACCAATGACTGTCTATCCATCAGGTTTTCAAATATCTTTTCTTCTGAAACCACAGAGCCAAATGAACTCGAATTTCAGGAAAGAACATTTGTTTGAAAGGTCCTTGTCACATGACCAAGATGTAAAAATCTACGATACAGAAGGCCTATGACCTTGGTATACATGTAGCAATGTGGATGTGTGCCCCAGGCCTCCAGATAAGAGTGCATAACGAAAAATTATAATTTATTATCTTATTTCTCAACCAAAAAACCAGGACTGCTCATAGTCATTTAAAACTTGTTTAAGAGCTTTATTGTTGCCAGAAATATCCTTGAATTTTACAAAGCCTTTCCTGTACATAACAATTGTTTTCTGTTTTGCAGGTCAGTGTGCCGTCATCATGTTCGACGTAACTTCAAGAGTAACATACAAAAATGTGCCAAACTGGCATAGAGACTTAGTGCGTGTCTGTGAAAATATTCCTATTGTTCTGTGTGGAAATAAAGTTGACATTAAAGACAGAAAAGTGAAAGCTAAAGCTATTGTATTTCACAGGAAAAAGAATCTTCAGGTATTTCTGTTTTTCCCATTGAACCTTTTTAGCTCACATGCACAAAAAGTAATAAAGTATACATGTATAAGGAGAGCTCTAAAGTTTTAGAACAGTAGTTGCCTGCCAAAGAGGCCTAGACATTAAACAGTGCAGACCCAGATCAGACTGCTTCTGAAAAATCAGTCTGATTAATGATAACGATCTTCCCTGTTTGATATTCTGACATGCATTTTATGAATTCCAGTCTGGATAACCAACATTTTTTTTATTTGTGAAGTGTTCGAAACTGTTTTCAAAATTTACATACTAGTATAGCAGTCTTAAAGCGAAGAGGTTGAAGTCGAAGGTATCTCTTGAACCTTTATAATAGATCAAGCAAGTTCCTATCTGGCCTGATGTTAAATACTGATCTCATAGGTTTAGATTAGGTTAGAAAAATTTTGAGCGTAAAATTATATATATTTTCATACCCATCAGGTATAACATATGTTTTGGGTACTCAAAAGAACCGTCTCATTGAGACAGTTCTTTTGAGTACCCACAACATGTTTTAGTTGGGAAATAATAGAAAAGATATGCACTCTTAACTAAGGCCAGAATTTTTTTTTTATTTAATAGATTTTGTTTGATTTGATTCTTATCCTCCCATCAACAATCTTTCAGTTAAACAGGGACGGGTCTTCCTGGGTTAAACCAGTACTAAGCTAGGATAAATATATTTAATAGATGATTTACGGGTCATTTTCAGAGGGTTTTATTTATATCTCCAGAAAAAAACAGTAAAACTAGTAAGGTAAACCAACAGTCTATATTAAATCTTTCAATATTTCATAATTTTCCTAAAAGTCTGGACAGGACAATCACTTTTAACAGTGTCACTCTCAAAAATACACAGACAGAACCTCAAAAATGTATTATTTTTTCAAGGAAACAAATAATATTTAGAGTTGGTGGATAAAAAAAATGATTTATTTTCTACTCTCCGGGAAAATTACAGTAGGAGGGTTTGTAAATCAACTGATAATAAAAAATCTGGCCTAAAAGCCTGGGTCTGGTTTTGATTTTGTATGCTGTTGACCTGAAATTTAAGGTAACAGCTTTAGAATACAAATATTTTGTTGTTCATATATATAATACTGAATTGATTCAATATTTACCTCCCACTAATCCAGATATATCTGGATCCATATTGTTTGCAACTTTGCAAGGTTACCTAAATGTAGTATGGCTGACTATTATTTTAAATCGAAGCCCAAATGCTAATCGATTATTGGTCCTTGAACTCTTGAGAAATAACCAATTAGTAATTGCACAAACTTGAAAGAAAGGTCTCTGAATGCTTTGACACAGGGTTCGCACAGGCTTGAAAAGTACATGAATATTGAAGACTGTCTTGAAAAGTCCTTGAAAATGAAATTTGCCTTGAAAAGTACTTGAAAAACACTCAAAGGCCTTGAAAAGTCCTTGAATTTTACCATTTGCAAGAGAATTCAACACTGTTTTTGGAGGCCTAAATCAGTATAAAATAAAGGCTGCCACCATAATTTTACACTGATTTTCTAAACTTATATCTTCAGTAATGAACTCTAGAATTTCAGAAGTAGAATTTTAACGTGTAAATCAGTATTTTTCATAATCTTTCAGTCCTTGAAAACGGTAGGAAAGTCTTAAGAAGTCCTTGAAAAGTCCTTGATTCTTACACTTACTTGCCTGTATGAAACCTGTGACAGCTTTTGCATGGTATCGCTGTGGTGTAGTGGATAAAGCACTTGTCTTGTTAACCAGGGATCACCAGTCTGTCGAAAGAAACTTAAAACTGTGGCCCAGTCTCCATATGACCATAGCTGTTGGTGTGATGTTAAACACAAATATACAACTTTTGTATGGTCACATACTTCTGTTTTCCCAGCACTTCACTATATAGATGCAATACTTAGTAGTGTGTGTTTTATATTTAAAAGACAAAAGCTTTCAATGAAAAATTTGCACCTTTGCTCAAAACAAGTCAAATAGAAAGATAATTGACGCTGTTGGATTTTTATATGAAAAAAAATCTGACCAGCTGACTATTTTTTTTTTGTGTGTTTTTTTCAAGGATCATCAGAAACACATGTGTTTCTTTCTTTTATTAAGGAATTTAAAATATTGAATTTTATCCCTATAGCCTTGAAAAATCTTGTTAATACATAGATACAGGTCCAGATAAGTGATTTTTTTCTAGCATAAAATTGTGATTAATTTCTAACCCATCTGCTAAAAACTTGCGGGTGCTCAAAAGAACCGTCTCATTGAGGCGGTAGTTAAACTTTTGAGTACCCACAACATGTTTTGGTTGAGAAAAATCAAAATCATTTTTCTATTTACACACTCGTATCTTGAGGCCTGTAATATTTGTATCTGTTTTTTCAGTACTATGACATCAGTGCAAAGAGCAACTACAATTTCGAGAAGCCATTCCTCTGGTTGGCCAGAAAACTGGTGGGAGATCCCAACTTGGAACTTGTAGCTATGCCTGCCCTCGCACCACCAGAGATACAGATGGACCCACAGCTTGCAGAACAGTGTGAAATTGAATTACAGGTATGTGCAACTCTGGGAATCTTGATAGGGCCAAATACAAAATTATGCGTGTTTTGGGTAACCGGTCTGAAATTTTAGGTAGGGTAGCCACACAAGTGCTTTGGGAAGAATTACTCGAGGGAGTCATATTACATATAACTCCCTTACGTCCTTTATTGCATATGCTTTTAAAGGACATTTTTTCTGGAAAAATATAAATTAATGCATTTTGAAAGGTAAAATTTTTTCCAGAAAACCGGAAACAATTCTAGGTTTCAACAGTAAATTTAGGTAAGGTCGGGTTACCCTGAACACAGGTATTTTTTGTTTGGCCCATGCTTAACTCTGCCGGGTAACTTGGTAGCAAGAAGTACCTGCTTAAAGCTGTAAACCATTCCAAATGACTGGATTTCTATGCCCAGGTATCAAAGAGTGGGGGGGGGGGGGGGTGGAAAATGTAAGTGTATTTTGGGAAGATGAGAATTTTGATGCTCAAGCTGCAAATTTGTGCATCAAGCCCAGAATATTCATGCGCCGGATGACCCAAGAGACAATTTAAGTTGCTTTGTACAGAAATGCACCAAAAGTGCAAAAAACACAGCCTTGACAGAACAATGATATTCAAAATGGACGCACTTATCCCTTATGAAATCTTAATTTATCAATGACTTCTTCGATTTTCAATCAATTTTGATCACATTTGCAATAGAATTCTTTGCATGGAAATGCCTGACAGTCTTTTCAGACACATTTGGTTTTTGGTTAGCATTTCCCTTTAAAGAAAAAAACATCATAATTTACAATACTTATTTCTCAAATTCTGTCTATATTAATTGGTCAAAAGGTGTTTCTAAAGATCATTTGGATATATGCAAGTGGCTCCTATTGTCAGGGGACAAAAATTCCACTTGTCTGCTCGTTATTACAAGACTTGAAGTGAAATCGAGACAGGACGAGTGCTTTGGGGAGAATAATCGAAAAAGTCATTACATATAACTCCCTAACGTTCTTTATTGTATATGCTTTTAAAGGACAAGTGCAAGTGTTTGCAGGACGAGTGAAAATTGTAAGTCACACGTCCTCCAGGACAAGTGCTATATTGAAATATTTTTGTCCCCTGATTGTCATAACTGACTGAAAAGTACTTATTTTTCTGTATTTATCACTTCAGAAAGCTCAAGATGTTGCTCTTCCTGATGAGGATGATGATTTATAAGAACAGTTCAACGAACTAGAGGGTGTTGTTGCTGGGAACCATCTGGAAGATCGTGATGATCTGATTGTGAAACAAGACGCAAAGCCAAACTCTATAAAACTGCAGCAAGAAACTGACATATTATGATGTATAAATTAACAAAGAGTTGAATCTATGAAACACAGAAAACTCTCAGTGAAAGCATGACATGAGTATTCAATTTGATTAAAAGAATCTAAGAAAATGGTAGTTTATAATGTGACAATTTTAAAGAAACCTGCATTATTAACCCTTTACCTCATAGAGACGCCTTTTAACACTTTTGCAAAGAGAGCAAGCAGACCCAGATCAGGCAGCTCTTGTAAGGGCTGCCTGATTAGGGTCTACTCTGTTTGCTCATGGAAATCTGATATATCTGATCCTACACAAGTGGACCCGAGAAGTAATTTCTTTGTTCTGTGTGCCAACATGAAAATTTATATAATTATTCATAGTGGGTGGAGCTTAGCATGAATTATCAAGAGGGAAAGGGTTAAATTGCAATAAAAATTACAGATTGCTAAGATCATTAGCTTTGTATAGTTATAAGCCACTAATGACATGTAATTCATTATTGAACTTTTTATTCATCTAGAACACTATACCATTGAGCATAATATCGATTATAGACTTGTACCTTCTCTGGACTGTGGTGTAGAGCAGTGTTTGCAGATTGATCAACACCACCTTGGTATTCAATTCATTTTCTGATAAGAATGTAGCTACAATCTGATTGGCATCTTTGTCAGTTGCTCTCTAGAAACAGTGTTAGAAATAAGCCAGAGAACTCGACTTGTCTGACGGGCAACTTGAAGACAAAAGCAACTTGTCCCTCACAGTTTTAACTTGCCCTGCCTCATGATTTATTTAACATATCTAGGAATTCTGATAGGCTAAAAATACAAAGATGCAATGGCAAGCAGTGAAGACCCTGATCAGACTGCTCCTCTAGGAGCAGTCTGATCTGGGTCTGCACTGTTTGCCTAGAGACATGTTTGTTCAAAAACTTAGGTTCATAGTTTTAGACCAAATGGCAGTCAAATTATTTATGAATTTTACCTTGTCCAAGGGGCAACCTTCCCAGTCTATCAGCTTGCCCCCAGCAAATTTAGCCTGTGTAGGGCAAGTGGGCAATTGCTTAATTCTAACACTGAGAAAGTATAATAGCTGTACATGTACCTGGTGTTGCCTGGCTGTTAAACTTAGAAAAGTGGGTGTTTTTATCATGATAAAAGGTATTAATGCACTATATATCCAGCGGATATTGGTATTACTAACTTCCCAATTATTTTACCATGGCAAGATGAAATTGACTTTGCATACAGGCCCTTAAAGATGAGTATGTAACCTCGTAATTAACATTTAATTTTCTTATTTCTCAACCAAAACATGTTGTGTGTAATCAAAGGTACCATCTTATTGAGATGTTTTTTTAGCACCAAAACATATGCTAAAAATTATGGGCAAGAAAATATTTACATTTTTACCTTTCTAAACCTGTGCATTATTGTTATTTACATATTTGGATCTGTGGATTGAGAAATTTCTGGAGCTTTGAATTTATGCAAAAAATTGCATTGGTATGCAAAGTCCATAGTCTTGTGATCTGTTGTGGCATATCCAGACAGAATATGAGAAAGCATTTGGGTGACTTGATGTTAAAAAATATGAACTTTGTAGCCAATGCATCCCACATAAATTACAGTGTGCAGTTCAAATTGAATGGGTAAGGGTTTATAATGAACTATGGTAAATGATAGCAATTTAATGGGGAAAAATACTGTGTTCTTTGTACTTCTTCAAGCAGCATTAAAACAACATTTTGCTATACTATATGACCAAAGTTCTAGATCTTAACCGTATATTTACTCTTTTATTTTAAGGAAGAATCACCCAGGTGCTTTATGTCATATGCATGATAATAATTATTGTAAAATGTGAGCAGTTTTAAAGAGATTTACATGGGTGCAAGTTTTCAGGATAAGTCCTGAATTTTAAGGATTTTAACGCTGACTTTCTATAGAAAGTCAACCTTAAAATGCTGAATTAGGCAGATTATAACAGCATCTCTTGATTTAATTTCAGTTTATCTTCCAGTTGAACATATAAACTTACAATTTTGTAGGCATACTTCAAGTTTTTAGATTTCAATTTCATAAATTAAACTTTCACCCATGAGAGAAATGAAACTGCTCATTTTTTTCCCATTATTAAACATTGTTGAGTTTCAATGTCATGCATGGATTGAAATCTACCATACCGTCGACCTGATAAGCGCACATGTTCTGTTATCAAACACAGAGTACATTTGTGTTGTTTATACAACATAACCTGATATAATATTCAGGGATTTTTGTACATGGCCAGAAGAAATCAGAAATGTTATGCACCATTTTGGGAAGATTTTGCTCCAACATTTTTAAACTGGGAAGTTGGCCTTTAATAGGTCCCATATTGGGCCTAGGAAAATCCATGATAATAATATGGATTCGTCATGTGGATGAAAACTATAGTGGATCATGATCAGTTTGTTTCATCAGAAGCCAGCTGACTTGGATCTACATTTTCAAAAGAGAAAAAATTATGTGCAGTGTTATTAGGTCACAAGACAGTATTTTAAGTAAGCCTCTATGTGGACCTTGACACGACAAAAAACATCTTCGGGGTGTCCGACCAAGTGGGACTCGAACCAATCTCCTCAGCTACAGAAACTAGCGAGAAAATCGGAATTTTGCTTGTTGCAAGTTTAGGCATGAGCGAATAACAACGGTGCTGAGCTGTCTGCACGGATGCGCAGGCTGGTCTGCCTTTTTGTTGTTCGCAACCCCGAAGACCGGTTTTCTAACGTCGAGGCCCATGTCGCTTCCAACATATTTGCTGTTTTATAT
The DNA here is from genome assembly GCA_964019695.1 of Loripinus fragilis. Classification (NCBI taxonomy): domain Eukaryota; kingdom Metazoa; phylum Mollusca; class Bivalvia; order Lucinida; family Lucinidae; genus Loripinus; species Loripinus fragilis. The sequence goes on from OZ026525.1 coordinate 6,061,222, forward strand.
CACATGCATGCTATGTATACATGTATTAAAATAAGCCAAAGTGCTGTGCAGTAATATTTTATAATAAAGGTAAATTGTGGTATTTATGGTATGATTGGGTGTCTGCTTTAAAAGTTGTAATCAAAATATGACAAAAAGTCTAGCTTGATCCAGCAACACCAAGTGGATTTAAAAAAGTAGAATTAACTACTGAAAAATGCAGTGTATGAAATGGTTTCAATCCATGACGTTATACATTTGTGAAAAGGCATCAGCTTTTCTGTTGACTAGATCATATTAAATAAATGTAAGCAGAAATTATTGGAATTAAATGGCTTCTGCAAAATTGTTAATGAAGACCAAAATCACTATAAAATTTGTGTGCCTTTATTTGGTGCTACATATGCTGCCTCAAATAAAGGCACACTTCTTTTATGTTTATATAATTATATTTAAAAATGAAAACTTGGTTTGTCTTTGTTATTAAAAGAAAAGGAAAACTGATGCCTTATATTGTTAGAACAAAGTCAAAATAGATTGCTGTTACAGTCCTTTAGAAACAGGTGCATAGTTAAGAAAACCTTATTTCTCAAAAACATATTTTGTGGTTACTCAAAAGAACCGTCTCACTGAGACGGTTCTTTGTGTGCATAAACATATGTTAAACATGTGATGAATAAGAACATATTCACAATTTTATGCTCAAAAATTGTGTTTTTGCTGTTTTATGATGACCCTCCTTGCAGTGAGTACAACAGAAAAACACTTATCAATTAGTACTGTATGTTCTCCGTTTAGAGAGAAATTTGAGCAGAATTCTCAGGAACATATATAGGGAAGATTTTAGTGATCATGCCAGTAAGAGTTAAATGTACATAAAAGCCAAACAGAATGTGTATATTTATTGATCCATTTAATACAGCAAACTGTTTTGTCATCAAAATTAGCACAATAAAATAATAAAAAAAAAAACGTTTTATTTTTGTTGATTATATTTTACATACATTTGTACTGTTTACCTCTTGACACGTTCCACTCTGTGAACACTTGGCTTACTAAGCTATAAAGCCAGCTGATCAGGATCCACAGTTTTCCACTCTGACTATATGGTAATAAGACCAAACCTGTAGTCCGAGTTCCATGTGTTGTGGAAGTAAAAAAAAAATGTCTAGTTCAACATGCAAAAAATATGAGAAAATATATATCAAAACTGCACAAAATAGAAGGTGCTTATCTTCAATATACCAAGAAATAAATCAGGATGCAAGGTTAAAATAAAAAGGAATGAGAACTGGAGTTATACACAATGTAAGCACCCCAAAGGTGATGTAGAGATAATAATGCCCATGTTCAACATTCCCAAAATATCAAAATAAGACCTGCACATCTTCAATGTGTGTACAATCATTATGCAAAGTTTGAATATGAAGGGATGAAAACTGTTGGGAGTTGCAGATTACGCAAAAAAGACACCCCCTAAGCATTTCAAATGGAAACTAGGATTGTTTTCAGGCATTGTGGGAGTCTGTAATTGTTCTATGTTTTGTTGTACGTTACTTTATGTCCATTCTAGAATTGCAATCATCTTGATGGGGAAGAGAGAGCTGATTGCTTTGCTTAATTTGTCTTCCTGGTGTCTCGTGATGGTTGAGCAGCTCTTCCTCGCGGTGCCGCAGGGTTGTCTGCAGTTTGTGATTGTGATATTTCCTGATCATACTATTTATGAGATTGATCAGGATTTCCTGATTGAGCACATGCATTTGATTTATATAATTCCAGCTGTTTTTGTTGAAATTCATTTTTGAATGAAGTTAAACTCAATTTTAGATATAAATTGAGCGTAAAATGACTGGTTTCTATTGATATTTTGTGATTTTAAACCTTTAATAAGGGATTTAAAAATTGCTTTTCTCCATTTTGGAGTCAACCGACATATTTTCCTGATTGAGAATGGCTGACTTCTCATCCCTGTGTTTTCTACAAAAAACAGATGTCTCCCCCTTTTAGGAATAAAAAAAATCACAAAATTGCATTTAGTTATGTTACAAGAGGAATAAGGAGCGCAGTGGTAGAGTGCTTGACTTGAGACCAAGGGGCCGAGGGTTCTAGCCTCACCTGCGTTGTCGTCCTTGAGCAAGACATTTATCCTAGCTTAGTACTGGTTCTACCCAGGAAGGCCCATCCGGTTTAACTGAAAGATTGTTGATGGGACGTAAAGAATCAAAACAAGGGGAATAATTTGAAAATGAACATGCAAGAGTTATGGCTATTGTGCATGATCCGTCGTTTATGAAGTTTCGTTGAAATACATCTAACGGTTATCAAGTTATAGAGCAGACACAAAATAGCATTGCAAATTATCAAAAGGAAATAACTCCAAAAATATCCATAGCAAAGTTATGGTTCTTGTGCACGACACATTGTGCACTAGAAGTGGAAGAAGTTTCAACCAAATAGCTTTAACAGTGTTCAACTTACAGAAAGGACAAAAAATTGCATTTTGTTTTGATACAAGGGGAATAATTTGAAAAATAAACAAGAGTTATGGTTCTTGTGCTTTACAATTGTATGATTTTTTGTTTAAATATCTCTTAAAGGTTATAAAGTTATAGAGCAGACACGATTTTGTGACGGACAGAAGCAAGTGGGGAAATAAACATGCAATAGTTATGGTTCTTGTGCGTGATAGATCGTCTGAATGTGCTTGACGAATGTATGATGTTTCGCTGAAATACCTCTTAAGGTTATCAAGTTATAGACCAAACACAAAACAGAATTGCAAATGATCAAAGTAAATTACCTATAAAAAATATCCAAAGCAGATTTATGGTTCTTGAGAATGACACATTGTCTTATTGTGCTCTAGAAGTGTATGAATTTTCAACCAAACAGTGTTCTACATACATAGCGGACAAAAAATTGCATTTCGTTATGTTACAAGGGGAATAATTCGAAAAATAACCGTGCAAGAGTTATGGTTCTTGTGCAGGACACGTCTGAATGTGCTAAAAAATTTATGAAGTTTCGTTAAAATACCTCTAATGGTTATAGCGGACACAAAATAGCATTGCAAATGATCAAAGAAATAACTCCAAAACATCCAAAGCAGACTCCTGGTTCTTGTGCATGACGCATTGTGCATAGAAGAGTATAAAGTTTCAATCAAATAGCTTTTAACAGTGTTCAACTTACACAGAGCGGGCAAAAAATTGCATTTAGTAATGTTTAAAGGGGAATAATTTGGGGAAAAACCTGCAAGAGTTCTGGTTCTTGTGCATGACATCTGAATGACAATCAGAATGTGGTTTCAAATGTATAAAGTGTCGTTGAAATATCTAATGATTATCAAGTTGCAGAGTGAGATGATTTTGTGACGAACAGACAGACGGACGCAAGGGGAAAAAAATATGTCTCCCAACCCTTACAGGGGGGGAGACATAACTAGAGGACCTGAACGTCCTGAGGCGCTCACCTGGTTTCCTTATTTATGTTAAAGTAGGTCAAGGTTAACTACAGCTTATTTTGTTTTACCATATATGGAGGTTGCAGCCATTTTGGTCAAGTGACCTAAACAATCTAATGTATAATCCATCAAACAGCCCAGTGATTTCTGAGAAAAAGATGTTTAGATAGGTGTGTGGCAGTCCAAATGAGTGGCCTTGAATAAAAGGTCACAGGTCAGCTTGACATTTGGCAGTTAATATAAAACCATTGTCTCAATAGCTATTATGAATTCGGCTTAAACAGTTATAGAAAAATGAACATTTTAAGATTTTCTAAATGCATTAGGCAGGGTTCATACAGACTTGACAAAACAAAATTCCCTGACTTTTCCCTGACACCAATCCAAATTTCCCTGACATAACCGTACTGGCCGGAGAAACTTGGCTTTATACAAATCTTTGTGAATAGCTATAGTTTACTGCTCTTTTTTTCAAAAATGAGTGATAAATTTGCAAAGTTTTTATTCAAGCTTTTCAGCATGTGTATAGTATATAACTTTGTTTTCAACAAAGAAATTTACAGATTGTCACATTACTATGTGTTAAAAACTGCTGTTTTCTTTCAAAAATTTGGATTTTGACCTCTAACTTTAACCTTCTCTTCAGCCACCCGTAATGCAACCAGTATTTAGAAGAAAGCATCTTTAGCTGGATGTGGCATATTTCATTGTTAAAGCTACAATTGTTCATAAAAGGTTTTTGATAAAAATTCCACTAAAGCCCTGAATACAGCAAATTGTTGACAACTTACAACATATAACAGAATGAGATATCAGAACAGCTCACTTTGAGCACAAAGTACCTAGGTGAGCTTACATGAGGCTTAATGAGCTTAAACTGCTGACCTGGGCAGTTGATTTTATGGTTTCAGAAGGTTTTTATTATTTAATTTTATGAGTCTATGGGAGCAAATGACCCCCTGGGTGTGGTGGCGACCAGGGGCATGGTTGGCAGGATTAACATAGTGAACCACTATGCTTTGCTACATACTAAATAGAGAAGATGGCTACATACTAAATAGAGAAGATGTAGGCTTCATGGTTTCAGAGAAGATTTTTTAAAGCTATTCCCCATTATATGGGAAGTCTATGGAAGCTAATGATCTCAGGGTGTGACCAATTTGGACCACAGGAGCATGGTTTATTTGCATGATTTATGTAGGGGACCACCAAACATAGCTATATACTAAGTATATAAGCTGTGAGCCTCATGGTTATAGAATAGATTTTTTTAATTTTTCCCATTATAAGTCTATGCTAGCTATTGATCCACAGGGGCCTGAAAAGTTTGCACCCAAGGGCCTTCATTTCCCTGACACTATAGTGTAGATTTTATTTTCTTGTCCTTTGGAATCATGGGTTTCATTGGAGAAATTTGAAACTATTAGAGGGTCACTGATGATGCCTAAATGGCAGAAACTAGCTAGTCTGGCCCAGGAAATATGCACAGTCTAGTTTCAGTTCTTTGGTGCAATCCTTGCTTCCGTATGATACCCTTTTAAGAACATATTTATATATAAGCTATGGGCCTCATGGTTTCATGGAAGATTCTTTGTGCTTTCCATTTAATGATTACAAGTCTTAGTGATCCACGTTTGGACCCCAGGGGCATGATTGGCAGGGTTTATGTTGTGGAGCACTAGATGTTGCTACAAACTAAATATAAATGGTTTCAAAGAAGAGTTTTAAAGTTTCTTGAATAATGAGTCTATGGCAGCTATTGATCCCCAGGGTGGCCAGTTTTGACCCCAAGGGCTTGATTGGCAGGATTTATGTCTGGGACCACTAGCCATTATACTACATACTAAATATAAGATGTGGGCCTCTTGGCTTCTGAAGATTTTTTAAAAAGTTTTTCCCATTTAAAGTCTATGGGAGCTGTATGTTGCCATCATCCAAACCAAAGTTCCAATCCAATCAGCACAAAAACCTTATGTAGCCTTTCCCTCTACCTGATTATGCTTTACATGAAAGTTGAATACATTTGACCAAGTGATATTAGAGACATACTTCTTTGAAAATGTGTCATTGGACAGCCGACAGATGGATGGATTAGTGCCATACTTATACCTCACTTGAGCCTTTGGCTCAGGTGAGATAAAAAGGCAGTTGAGGAGGCAAGGGAAGCCAAATCCTTCCATCTTCTTATATTGAAAGTGACCTAGAAGCTATCAAAATGATTTAACTTGTATCCAAAATGTTAGGAAAACTGCCCTAGTCATGTTCTGTTTCTCATCATTTGATACAAACTGGAAATTGTAAAATTCCCTGACATTTCCCTGACATTTTAGAAAGCATTCATTTTTCCCTGACATAACATAAAATTCCCTGACAATTCCCTGACCTTGAAAAAAAAAAAATTCCCTTACATTTCCCTGACGCGTATGAACCCTGATTAGGAATCTAATTTGACCTTGCCATAAAGTAAATCAAGGTCAAGCTAGATTCATCATTTGTGCAAACCTGGTAGGGCTCACATCCCCAATGCTACATACCAAGTCCCACAGCCAATGGCCTTTTGGTTCCAGAGAAGAAGAGATTTAAAGAGTTTTGACCATATATGGGTATGGTGGCCATGTCAGTCATGTGACCATAACAATTTGAATAAGTTTTGGCTAACCAATCATAAGGAGTTGTCATATGAAATTTGGTCTCAATTGGCCAAGTGGTTTCTGAGAAAACTATGTTTTAATATGTTGATGGGACTCGAATATGAGCGACCTTGGCTGAAAGGTCAAAGGTCCACCTTGACCTTTGAAACTTATTTATAGACACTAGATTGAACATATCAAGTGATAATAATGACTTTGGCTTCCACAGTATTCAAAAAATTTCCCATTCAACTGCATTAGGAAGCAAACTTGACCTTGACGTTAAGTAGGTCAAGGTCAGCCTAGGATCATTATTTGAACAAACTGGTAGGCCCCACATCCCCAATGCTACATACTTAGTCTCAAGGTCACTGGCCTTATGGTTCTGGAGAAGAAGATTTTTAAAGGTTTTTACCATATATGGGCGTGGTGGCCATCTTTGTCATGTGACCAAAATATTTTGTATAAATTTTGGTTAACTTATCATAAGGAGTCTTCACATGAAATTTGAGTTCAATTGGGCCAATGGTTTATGAGAAAAATATGTTTTAATATATTGAGGGGACCACAATATGAGCGACCTTGGCTGAAAGGGCAAAGGTCAACCTTGACCTTTGAAACTTATTTATAGCTATTGTCTCATTAGTTTTAACATTTCAAGTAAAAATAATCACTTTGGCTTTAACAGTATTAAAAAAAATCAACTTTTTAAAAAAAATCCCATTTAAATGCATTAGAAGGCAAATTTGACCTTGACGTTAAGTAGGTCATGGTCAACCTAGGATCATTTTTTGAACAAACTTGGTAGGCCCAACAGCCCCAATGCTAGTTACCAAGTCCCAAGGTCATCGGCCTTCTGGTTCTGGAGAAGATTTTTAAAGGGTTTTTACCATATATGGGCATGGCGGCCATCTTGGTCATGTGACCAGGACCATTTGAACAAACTTTTGTTCCTGCGTCCTAAGGAGTCTCCATATGAAATTTGAGTTTAATTGGCCCAGTGGTTTCAGAGGAGAAGATGTTTGAAAATGTTGACGGACGGACGCCGGAGTGACTGGTATACTATAAGCTCACCCATGAGCCTTCGGCTCAGGTGAGCTAAAAATGTCTCCAGTTCAGCACCCCTCAAAAAACGAAATATTTATAGAATGTGCATAAAATAGGAGGTAGACATCTTCAATGTGGGCCGCGGAAAATGAGAAAATATTCATGAAATGTGCACAAAATAGGTGTACATCTTCAATATGTGAACAATCATTATACAAAGTTTGAATATAAAGGAATGAAAACTTTTGGAGTTACAGATTGCACAAACTAGGCACTCCAAAACTGTTGCAGACTTCCAAACCTGTGTTTTGCCAAGGCAACACAGGTGATAACTAGAATCCTTAAGTTAGTTATACCCCAGACATACCAAGTGTGTTGAGTGGTTTTCGGTTTCGTATATTGTAAGCACTTTTATCGATCTCTCGCAAAAGTTCAAAAATGGGTTTTATCTGATGAAGGCTCCCCAAAATGGCTGCAGCCTGTCCAACACATTACATGTATATAAGTCAATTTGTCACCCGGATTTCTTCCGAATTTCATATACAGTAAAACGGCCACTCTCTAAAAGACCGAAATTTGGTTTTTAAGACCAATTATCACTTAATGCAGGTCAAAGGTATTGCAGAATCCTCCAAAGGGAGCATTCTGCAATACTTTCGACTATTAAGCTTCTACCATTTGTCAATAAGATTTTTTTTTTATGAGTGACAGCTTAAAGCTGCATAGTCTGTAACTTTTGATCTTCTAATTTTAGAAATAATGTTTTTATTTTTCAAGTCAAGAACAGAGTAAAAATACTCAAATTCAGGTAAACATTTTACCATTTTTGTAGATCTTAACAAGTTATCACTATCAAAACAACTGCATTTATGTTAAAAATCAACCCTCTAGAATTATTGGAGGGACGTAAATAATTACCAACAAGAGAAAAACACCTGTTTTTAAAAGATAATTAACTTTTCCATGCAGTTTTCAGCTGTACTCAACATTTTTTATTGTGAAAACATAACTTAATTCTACTTTTACAAATTATTTAAAAAGAAAATTTTTCGAAAAATGTTCATAGTTACAGACTTAGTCTCTTTAAGACAGGTTTTACTGTACTTTTATCAGTTTCTGGCACACTGGACTGATCGTAATGGCTCACCTCGAGCTCAGATGAGCTAGAAAAAAATATATAGTGAACTTTTACACACTGGGTTGGCAGCGAATGTACTGATTTTTATCAAAAGATTAGATTGCCAAACATTTTTTCCTTCAAAACAGTGATCGTAGTGCTATTGATTACAAAAATGTGTATTTTTGTGATAGAAAACCCATTTTTTGGTGCTCAGAAAATGTTTTGTTTAGTTAAAGATAGCATTCAGGATCACCACAAACCCTGTGCATTTTATCTTATCCCATACAAAGATCCAGCAGACTCGGACTAGCAGGCACATTCACGCTTATTTTGCCCATTCTCTTTTGTCAAGTTTCATACATTGATATTTGGATGGTCCATTAACCCTATGTATATTAATGGATTCTTCCTTCTGGTTTGATACAGTAAGCTTGGGATAGTCCATTATACATATCTAGGGGTGTTCAGTTATAATTTTCCAAAAGTATTGTATTCTTTTGTCTGAATAGCTTTTTTTACATGTACAGTGCATTTCATCAGGGTCTATACTGTTTGCAAAAATACCTGTTTAGGGGTTCCCCGAATACAAAGGGGGTCAATTTGTCTCAATTATCTTCACTTTATTTCTGTCACTGAACATTAGATACTGTGTATGTGTTAAAACATTTCCAATAATAGGACAACCTGTCCTCAATGTGTCCTATTTAGTTAAAATAAATGCATTTAAATAATGAGTGGTACACTGACATTGATTTGAGGTTCTGTTGTATTCCTTTTCGGTTATTTGAATATCCCTAATGATGGAGATTAGGACATTGTGTGACTTGCCACATAACTTAAAGGCCATGTACACGTAGTATGTTAACCCTTGACATTTAGTGTCTTTGGTAAGTAGGTGGGACAAAGGAGGAGTACATGACCTGAATGTTTGAATAAGTTGTTGCGTAATTGGATTGCTGTTGTCTCGCTATTTTGAGCAAATGGGCTGGCTAAATGAAAATAGATGTCAAGTAATGTCACGCACATATACTAGGTAAAAAAAGAAATGCCGCATATAAAACATAAATAGAGGTCTTTCACCAATCTCTCGCAAACAATTTGTCACAGTTTGAGTGCTGAATCTTGGATTAAGAGTTCCTGGGGTTGTCCTAGCTGTCACCGTCACCTGACAGAATTGATTGAGCAGTTGAGACCTACGCTTTTTTGGATCTTAACCCCCATCATTACACGGTGACATCCTGAGCGTGCATGGCCTGACATTGTCCCAATTTGTAAGAAACGTTTCCTAAGACGTTCAATCCTCCTTGCATGGCATCAAAATTGTTGGGCTATCACCCATGGCATCACATTAGCTTGTAACATTCATATCACCCTTTCGCGTTCAACAGGTGTCCATTTTGGCATCGTGAATTAGCAATGTTTAATTTTGAATTTTAAAGTTTTAAAATGTTTTCAAGCAAATTGGATATTGGACTAGAGATTTCAGTAGCTCTAGTTTTTTCATATTGATTTTCCGCGATAACTATTTTATTTTCAATTTTAGCAAACTGTGTTAGCGATGAAAGTTGTAAAGAAAAATTTCTCCAAAAAGTCTGAAGTTTGTGGCGCAAACAGATTTTTGTGTCCATAGATGAAGAATTTGCGATAAACGGAATTCAGCCAAAATTTCTAAGTCTTTTATTGACAGGTAAATTTCGTAGAGACTTGACAGAAAGGGTTCATCTCAAAAGCATATTCACAGGTGGTGAATATACAGTTATTCAGTGGATGTGCGCGGCATAATCCTGCTGTTTGCAAACCCATAATGTACGGAATCTAATTTGAGCATGATCATTTGTAGGAGCAGAAGCTGTGATTACGTACGACATGCTATTTTTCTCTTATGCACATGCTCCAAAACGGGTGTTTTCGAGATGACCCCAGTAGCTTTATACACGAGCGAACCAGGCGCGATTTCCAATATACTTAAACAAGCCATCCATCACTTTAGTTAGTGAATTAGGGCGGCGCAATGTAACTTTTTGACTGACCTATTTATCTTAGTTTATTTGAGCTTTGATTAAAAATCTCAAAGAATTCATCTATGCACAGGTTTAACTGCAGCATTTTGGAACCACTTGGAGAAATTGGCGCTTATTTTTCTCCACACCATTCATCGTGAACACAGTTGCTAAAATTAGTAATACAACAGTTATCGCTGAAAAACAATGTGAAAAACATAAAAACTAGAGTTTTGTACATGTGTATTTCTAAATCAAATGAATGTGCACATGAAAAACTGGAAAATAAAAAATTAGCCAGTATACTGGTTTGAGTTGACTGAGCTCAATAAAACAATGGGAATGTGTGGCAGGAATAGTAGCGAAGAACAGATAGCAGATGAAATTTTGTAACTTATTTAACACCCAATGTTTTAATCTTTATATGCACCGTTTCTTTTTTGGCCTAGTTCGTATATATACACTTCTAACTGTTCAATTATGGCAAGTTTCACTTACATGATGAAAACAGTAGATGTTATCCACACATACTAACTGATAAACATAAGTTCAAGGCAATAACGTACTATGTCCTGTTTTATCAAACAAGCTTATAAAATGAAAACTAATAGCATATGAAGGTTTTTAAAATTTTAATGGCACTCCCACACCTGGACAAAGCAAAAGACATTTCACTCGCACAAGAATTAATGGGACGAAGGATTTTTAAAAGATAACCATCTAAAATATGTCGATCATATTGCAATCAGTTTGGCCATTCCATGTACAATAGTTTAAAAATAGTATTACTACTTCTCTGAAGAATGAAAACCAAGTATAAGCACATATTCACATACTGTAAATTCGAAAATTTTCACGAAGGTTTTATTTTCACACAACTTCACATATGCAAAGTTTCGTGAAATTAAAATTCTCGCGAAATGCTTAAATCACTCTTGTCGTTTACCGATTTAGGTAAATCATGCCCTAGTCATGATTTTTTTGAGTCGCAAAAATGTCTTTAAACGCTATTTGTGAAAATAAATTTCTATCAACATCAGTAAACGACAGAGTGATTTGGCGAGGGTTTTATTTTCACGAAACTAAATCCCTCATGAAAATTTCTGAATTTAAAGTAACTGCTGCATATGTCAGCTCTTGACATTAAAATACATATGGGCCAGCAAACAAGATTTTTGCACATATTGCATATACCAGGATGAAAGTTCAAAATATTTTCAAAATCCTGAACTTTTGAAATTCATGTTTTAAACTTACAGTATGCCTTCAAAATTTTAATATTTCAAGCTTAAATGGTTAATTGCCTTTAGATAAACTGTAAATATATCAGAAAAGCTATCATATTCTGCCTAATTCAGTTGACATTAAAATACATATGGGCCAGCAAACAAGATTTTTGCACATATTGCATATACCAGGATGAAAGTTCAAAATATTTTCAAAATCCTGAACTTTTGAAATTCATGTTTTAAACTTACAGTATGCCTTCAAAATTTTAATATTTCAAGCTTAAATGGTTAATTGCCTTTAGATAAACTGTAAATATATCAGAAAAGCTATCACATTCTGCCTAATTCAGTATTTTGAGGCTGACTTTCTTTGGAAAGTCAGCCTCAAAATACTGAATTCAGGAATAATACTGAAATATTTCACCTCTGCATATGCACAAAAAGTCACTCTTTAAAGCCAGTCAAGCTTAAGGTCAAAATATTGGTCTAAGCCTTCCACTACTTCCATACTATGTCATGGTTGAAAGTTCAAAATTTCCAAAATCCTGAACTTTAGAAATTCTTAACTTAAACCTTGCAGGATGCATACAAAACTTAATAATTTTAAGTTTAAATGATCAATGTGTTAAGCTAATCAGATAATCTAGTATGTGCTTCCTAATTCAGCATTTTGAGGCTGACTTTCTATATTTTGAGGCTGACTTTCTATGGAAAGTCAGACTCAAAATCCTGAATTCAGGATTAATCCTGAAAACGTTCACCAATGCTTTGTGTATGTGAGTCGCGAACACTCTGGCGAGACTGTGCATATGGGCAGGCTCTTTCTTAGCTGCTCACAGATGTAATAAGTACCAAAATCTAATATGCTGGCCCAAACTTGTATTTTCACAATGGTACAGACATGAAAAAGAACATCACAAGCTGCCCAATGAAGCTACAGTAAACCTGTCTTAAGCAGCCGCTCAAAATAGACAAAACAAAGGTCTTGAAGGCAAATGGTAGCTTAATGAAGGTCGAAAGTATTGCAGAATGCTCCCCTTTTGACCTGCATTAAGCGATAATCGGTCTTGAAAACCAATTTTGGTCTTCTTTATGAGTGGCCGCTTAAGACAGGTTTTACTGTATTATATAAACAATCTACTTCTTACTCTGGCAGACTACCCGTTCTACAGGCATTTTCCAAAAATCAGTAAACAACATAAACTCTTGACAATTCATAAAATCAGTAATAGGAAAAAAACATCTTAAGGGTTATAAGCGCCTGCTTCGTTTTTCAGCCCATCAAGGCCTAATACTGTACTCAACCAAATAAATACACTGTGCAGCTCAAAATATTTTCAAAATTCTTTTCTTTGATTTGATTCTTTACGTCCCAGTCGTCAATTTTTCAGTCATGCCAGGAAAGGGTCTTCCTGGGTTGAACCAGTACTAAGCAGAAGATAAAGTGACCTGCTCTAGCTGGTGAGGCTTGAACCCGCAACCTCTCTATCTCGAGTCCACGCTCCTCATTTCAAAATTCTATGCCCTGTTTTGAAAATACTGTAAATCCGGACCAGATGGCTTCATCAGAAGCCAGCTGGTCAGGAACAAAACTATTTTTTCATCCACACAAATTAAAATGTAGGGTTCATACAAGCAAGTATGAGTAAAATTCAAGGACTTCTAAAAGCCTCTCCAACAGATTTCAACGACTTAAGGTAAATGAACAATACTGATCTTAGTGTTAAAATTCTACTTCAGAAATGCTAGACTGAGATAGTAGAGACATTTTAGTACTGGAAAATTAGTATAAAATTGATGTGCCTATATTTGGTGCAGCATATGCTGCACCAAATAAAGGCACACCAATTTTATACTGATTTAGGTGTCTATCAACAGTGCTAAGTCCGACAGAAAATAGTAGAATTCAAGGCCTTTTGAGTGATTTTCCAGTACTTTTCAAGACAGATTTCATTTTCAAGGACTTCAAGAAAGCCCTCTAAATTCAAGTACTTTTCAAGCCTGTGCGAACCCTGAAATGCACCACTGGATGGGCTGGCTATCAGAAGTTGATTATCATTCTCAAATAAATAAAAAGTGTGTGTGCTAAAAAAAAGTGTGTGGGTTTATTTGGTTAAATATAGTATATCTATCAGGGGACAAAAATATTTCAATATTGCACTTGTTCTGCAGGACGAGTGGCATACAATTTTAACTTGTCCTGCAAACACATGCACTTGTCCTTTAAAAGCATATGCAATAAAGAACATTAGGGAATATATGCAATATGACTCCCTCAAGTAATTCTTCCCAAAGCACTCGTCCTACAGGACAAGTGTTTGGGACGAATTACTGGTCTTTTCTAGATTTCACTGGTAATTACGAGCCGACGAGTGGAATTTTTGTCCCCTGTCTATTAAAACTATTAGACTACGAGTTACTCCTTACACAAAAAAGTAAACCAGTTGTTCCTTATTCAACTATTGTTCTGACACTACCAGTCACTCATTCCATAAAAATGCTCACAGCATGTATATAATATATAAATAATAATGAAATTTAAAATTGGAATATTTAACAACATTTACTGAAAATATACACATGATTGACAACGAAATTAACATCACATAATCAAACCAATCACAAATATAAAGAATATGGTAACTGTTCTAAAATTATGAACATTTTTTTCTTTCTGTTCTCAAATAAAATGTTGGTTTCCAGGGCTGGAATTCACAAAATGGTTGTCAGAATAGCAAACAGGGAATACCCTGATCAGACTGCTTGAAGAAGCAGTCTGATCTGGATCTGCTCTGTTTGTCTTGTATTTTTTGAAGCAACTAGAGTTCGAAATTTTAGAACATTACCCTATTTATCATGACTTCTGTGACTTAATTCATCAAATGAGGTGAAAAATATGTGTGTTTCATGAGTGGCACAGCCACAAAAGAATGAGGCCAGCACAAAAAATTTTGGTACTTAGCACAGTGGTGTCAGAGCAGCCAAGATTCAAACGAGTTTGCATATCTGTGCAGTCTCGTCAGAGCCTTTCCTGCTTGTACACACATAGCATTGACTTACTGGCCGAGGCTAAAATTTAAGCATCTAGCCCCACTAGATAGCTGCACATGTATGTTTAACCCTTTCCTTCATGAGTATTCATGCTAGGCTCCACCCACTATGAATAATTATACAAACTTTCATGTTGGTACATAGAACAAAGAAACTACTTGTCAGGTCCACTTGTGTAGGATCAGATATTTCATATTTCCATAAGCAGAGTCGACTCTGATCAGGCAGCTCTTACAAGAGCTGCCTGATCTGGGTATGCTCTGCTTGCAAAAGCGTTAAAAGGTGTCTCTATGAGGTAGAGGGTCAAAGGATGACTTGATAAATATACAAAAAGTACCAAAATCTCACATGCTGGTTTGTATATGTATTTCATGAGATGAAATCAACTGTTTACACTTCACAAGATGAAATATGTCCTATTCATGACAAAACAAAAATTTGAATTTTCTTTTTCTTATATACAAATATTACATAATCCTTTCCAGGTTATTTCACAGTAGGTTATTTTACTCTGATTGCAAAGGATTAAACAAAATAAAATGACATTCAAAAGAATGTGCAAGATTTAAATCTTGTCATGCTGAACCCAGATTTATCGTTTTTTTAAAATAGTGTAGCCATCTGAACTGAATCCAAACTGCAACTTTCGTTCAGTCAGGCCTGATCTGGGTCCAAACTGTTTGCAAGGATCATCAACAGATGACAAAATTGGCCGCTAGCAGGCAAAGAGTTAACAAACCAACTTCTGTTTCAAACAAAATAAATAGTCGCTAACAATCAGACTTGGGACAATTGATGTAGACCATGATGAGACCGTTCTTGAGCTGTCTGATCGTGGTATACACTGTTTGCCATTCAATCAAGCATTTTATGATAAGAAAATCAACCAACTTGTATCATTATTTAATTTGAACATCAACCAATTAGTTGCCAATCAAGCATTTTATGAACAAAGAAAAGAGACCACAGTAAACCCTGTCTTGAACGGCCACTCAATAAGAAGACCAAAAATTGGCTTTCAATACCTATTATTGCTTAATGCAGGTCAAATGTATTGCAGAATGCTCCAACTTTCGACCTTTATTAATCTACCATTTGTCAATAAGACCGATGTTTTGTCTATTTTTAAGTGACCGCTTAAGACAGGTTTTACAGCATATTATATCGATGTTAAACCCTTAGCCCATCAATCACAACTTTTGTTGTCTGCTCCTTCTCTGCTTATATTCTTTGGTAGCCTATATTGCTTACAATATGGACACAGATCAGATTCATTGGGAGCAGTCTGATCAGGGTTCATATTATTTGCTTCCATGAAAAAATCTAGTCTAAGTGCACTTGAATATATGCAGCAGAACTTAAGTAAATAGAAGACAACATTTCATAACATTAATACAGTGGCGGGATATGGGTTTATTTGATGTTGAAACATCGTTAAGCTATCAGGTCATAAGATTAGACGCCCAGCGTAAAATTGTTAATATTTTCTTACCTATAATTTTTTTGCATCTATTTTGTGTATTCAAAAGAACCGTCTCACTGAGACTGTTCTTTTGAGTACCCACAACATATGTTTTGGTTGAGGAATAAGAAAATTATTTTCCTGTTGCGCACTCTTAACTAAAAGCCTTAATACAAGGCAAGGTGTACAAGAAATGATCAACATTTTAGAAAATTTACTGTAGATCAAATGATACTATTGCAAGATCCCATTGTTACTATTTATTTGATACATTTGTAGCATATTAACCCTAAATATTCGGACACCTTGCTCTACATTACGGCCACCAATCCATCTCCTTCATCGCACATACCAGTTGTATTAAACTTTCTGTTTCCTAATTTTGAGAGCAAAATTTAGAAATCGGGCAAAGCTATTAGATGGGACACTCATTAAACTTTTGGACACTGATATTGGTTTTAAAATGATTTTCTGCTTTACCGTTTAAAACTGCATTGTTATGAAGGAAAATTACATTTTTTCAGCTTCAACACATATTCTAGAATCAGTTTATGTGCCAGGGGACACTATTTGAGGTATGTGAAAGGTAAACACCTAGGCCATCGAATAGCATTTTTGGATTTCTAAAATTTTGTATTGTTTAGAGAAAAGAACGATTTTGCTGAATTTATGGTCCATCTCATTCATAGGAAACGGGTCCCTCTTCTTCATAACACAGTATTGATTTTATGCCATGAAGGAGATGGATTGGTGGCTTTGCACAATATATCCTAAATTTCAAAGAAATCCATTCTTTACCTGATAAAGTCTATAAAAAATGGCCATGGAATTTCAAATAGAGTAAAACTTGTCTAAAACGGACACTCTCAAAAAGACCACAAATTGGTTTTCAAGACCAATTATCGCTTAATACAGGTCAAATGTATTGCAGAATGCTCCAAGGGGAGCATTCTGCAATACTTTCAACCATCATTAAGCTACTATTTGTCATTAAAATCTTTATTTGAGCCGCGACATGATATTTCCAACAATGCGGTATGTACAACCAGCAAAGCTTCAGATCAGCCTGCGCATATGCGCAGTCTGATCAGAGCCTTTGCTAGTCTCTTGAATATCCTACGAGTGTTAAGCTACTGACTGAACATCATTTGGAGCTTCTAAGCGTAAAGGGAGACTGCACATGCTGGTCTGAGTATACAATTGTCAAAATGCCACATTGTTGGAAATCACGTGCCACGGCTCATTTTGTCTATTTTTGTGTGGCAATTTTACACAGGTTTTACTGTAGTGCAAATCCTGATCAGACCCCTCCTTTGGGAGCAGTCTGATCTAGGTTTACACTGTTTGCTCTGACTTTCTGTCCAAATATTTTGGGTAAACAAGCTACAAATGTATCATAAAATGTTCGATACTCTATGTACTTTGACATGATTGATACATAAATAACTTCATTATATGTAAATAAACGCTTCATAATATTTAGATAAAAAATTTCCTGTGATTTAGCGGATGTACAATGACGAAGTAACGGCGAGCTGACGTTGATGGCATTGCATCGGTGTTTGATTGGCACTGTTTTGATGTTGTGTGTCTGCTCGACTATTTATAGTGTTCATACACTGTTTTGAAATTGAAGTGACTTATAGGTCTATTGGGCCAGGTGCATATAATTATAATTAATCAGAATTTGAAATATTCAAGTTTTGCTCAAGTCACTATAATAAATAATTTCTTATCTTATTTAAATAATGTACTTTGATGCAATGTTTGATACTAAATGTACTTTGATGCAATGTTTAATAATTTATGTACTTTGATGCAGTGTTTGATACTTAATTAATGAACTTTGTCACAATGTTTGATACTAAACCAATGTACTTTGACACAGAGTTTGATACTAAATAAATGTTCTTTGACACAATGTTTGATACTAAATAATATACTTTGATACAATGCATTCTAGACTTTCTATGCTCTTAAAAGATTGTTTTATACCAATGATTCAACTTAAAGAGATCTGAAATTTCAGGGTTCCTACAGAAATTCAAAAACAAAATTCCTTGATTTTTCCATGATTTTCCATGATCAACAATGTAATTTCCATGACTCTTAGCGCAATCTTCATCATGCAGAGCATAAATGCGGAATGCAGTAACAGTAATGTATTTAAATATGCATGCTTGTAGACCATGCATGCATTTTGAAATAATTAAAACTTCAAAACACCAATAACCAGAAAACTAGCTGTCAGACACACAAATTATGTGTGTCTAACAGCTAGTTTTCTGGCTACTGGTGGTTTTGTCAAATTATTTCACAAAATTCAATGATTTTTCCATGATTATTCAGGGTTTTTTTCAAATTCCATGATTTTTCCATGCATGGAACTTTTTCGTGATTTTCCAGGTTTTCCATGATTTCCGGAGCTCGTGGGAACCCTGTCTGATATTGAAAGCTCAGACAAAACATGCACATTTGCACAATGTCTCCAGAACCTTGCTGTTCGCACACATAAAGTAGGGAAATATCTGAAGGTTCATGCTAAAATTAGACTAGTGGAGCATACTTCTTTAACAAATGATGAAACGCTTTCCTTGGTAGCGGCAACTCTTGTCGACTGCCATTAACCATTGCAAACAGTTTGCACCCAGATCAGGACCGACACTATGTGGGTCCTGATCTGTATCCAAACCGTTTGACACTCTGATAATTTTCCTGAGAGATTTGTTTTGAAGAAGTTAATGTGGCAAAAGATTCTTTCAGGAACACTATTTAAGATTGATAAACAGTTTGGATCCGGGTCAGGATCGACATTCTGTCCATCCTGATCTGGGTTCACACTGTTTGCAAAGGTTATTAGCAGACATCAAAGTCGTCGCTAGTGGGCAAAGTGTTTCAAGAATATGATTTTGTGAAATGGAATATCTAAATTTTCTAAGCAAACTAAGGCCAGAATTTTTTTAATAGTTGATTTACAAACCCTCCTACTGTAATTTTACGGAAAGTAGAAAGAAAAAAAATCTTTATTTCATCTGCGGACTCTAAGCACTATTTGTTGCGTTGAAGAAATAATATGAGCCAGTGCGTGAGATTTCCAACAATGTGGCATTTTGACATGTGTAGACTCGGACGAGCCTCTGCAGCCTCCTTTTATGCTTAGAAACTGCAAATGGTGTTCATTCAGTAGCTTAACAATTATAGAATACTCAAGCGACTAGCAAAGGCGCTGATCAGACTGCGCGTATGCGCAGGCTGATCTGAGGCTTTGCTGGTCGCACATACCACATTGTTGGAAATCTCATGCACTGGCTCATATATATTTGAGGTTCTGTCTTTGTATTTTTGAGAGTGACATTATTAAAAGTGATTGTCCTGTCCAGATTTTTAGGAAAATGATGAAAGATTTAATACAGACTTTTGGTTTACCTTACTAGTTTTACAGTTTTCTTTCTGGGGATATTAAAAAAAAAAACCTCTGAAAATGACCAGTTGACTGGTCATTTCATTTTCAGAGCTTTTTCTCGTCCCCTGACCCTAAATCTGATTTTTTCCTGTAAATCAACAAATAAATAAATTTTTGAGAGTGACATTATTAAAAGTGATTGTCCTGTCCAGATTTTTTAGGAATATGAAAGATTTAATACAGACTGTTGGTTTACCTTACTAGTTTTACTGTTTTTTTCTGGAGATATTAAAAAAAACCCCTCTGAAAATGACCTGTTGACTTGTCATTTTCAGAGCTTTATTTTTTAGCGCCTCTTCCCCCCACCAACCCTAAATCTTATTTTTTTCCCCCATAAATCAACTAATTAAAAAAATCTGGCCTAAATAACACCATTCCGTTACCTAGAAAGAAGCATTGATAAGTTAGTGAGAGAAACCGGTTAATCCTAGAACAAATTATGCAAATTGAAAAATTAAAAAATATAAAACCATTATAATGTTAAAAGCAGACAAAGAACAGACACACTTTCCAAGTACACTAAGAAATATGGAATAATAAACAATTTGCTTAAATCAAACATATAACTAAACGCCCTATTCTGACTATATAAAATGATGAATTTATGAAGCTCAAACATTCACAAATATATGTACAATACAGTCCAATTACAATTATGCTATACTTAGGGACTTGTTTTTTTTTGTTGTTGCTTGTTTGGATTCTTTAAGTCCCAGTCAACAATTTTTCAGTCATATTGGGACAGGTCTTTCTGGGTTGAGCC
Source organism: Loripinus fragilis (assembly GCA_964019695.1). Lineage (NCBI taxonomy): Eukaryota > Metazoa > Mollusca > Bivalvia > Lucinida > Lucinidae > Loripinus > Loripinus fragilis. Next base: position 6,081,429 of record OZ026525.1, read on the forward strand.
AGTACTAAGCTGATTGCTTTGGTTCTAAAGGAGTAATCTGTTTTTCAGGAGTTGTTTATTTGTTTTGACTGCAAAATGGGGCAGACACATAGGGATCATATCTCCATGGGGGGGGCCGCCACGTTTTTACACTTTTGTTTTCCTGTCAATAACTTTTGGAGGGATGGATTAATTTCATACAAAGTTTACAGAAGGGTAAAGCATGTTAAATACAGGTCAAATTGGAATTTGGAAACCATTTGCAAAATTTTGACTGAGTTATGGCCCTTTCGTTACTTAGATTTTGCCTCATTTTTGCTTTCCGATAAAAAAACTTTCGAAGGGATGCATCAATTTCATTCAAAGTTTACAAAAGGGTTAAGCATTGTTGAATACAGAGAGTGTTTGAATTTGGAGATCATCGGCTAAATTTTTACAAGTTATGGCCCTTTTTGGCTTAGGGTTTTCCAGGCGACACATCCAATTCTCAGATTTCTAGTTCTAGTTTGATACCATCATTTTGAATCCCTTTGGTGGCTTAACTTTTTGCATGCTGGGTAACTTTCCATGTTTTTTTTTATTCTGGGGAAACTTTTTCCTGGAGAACTATCGGAATGTCTAACAGTTTTAGATCCAGATCAGGCCCAGCATTTTGTTGGGCCTGTTTTGGATCCAAACTGTTTTAAAGGTTATCAGCAGACCACAGAAGGCACCACTATCAGAGAGAGATAAATGAGCAGCCACATGTGATTTCCAAAAATGTGGCATTTTGACAAGTGTAGACTCAGATGAGCCTGTGCAGCCTCCTTTCAAGCTTACAAACTCCAAATGATGTTCGGTCAGTAGCTTAACAGTCATAGAGTATTCAAGTGACTAGCAAATGCGCGTATGGGCAGGCTGGTCTGTGACTTTGGTGGTGGCACATACCACATTGCTGGAAATCTCATGTCGTGTCTCAAATCTTATTGCTCTCGAGATCATTAAGAGATGATTTTATAAAGAAATCATTATGGGAAAAATCTTTGAAAAAAATCTTACAATTTCTATGTTGAATTAAAAAACTTGGAAAACCAAATACAACTTATGTTTCCATCCACGACTGATGTTTCCTATCTACGCTATAACCAAATATGTTATATTGAACTGTCTGTGTTATAAAGGGACTGTGTTGTACAGTTAATCATGATCCCAGACCATGCAGAGGTACACAAAGAAATTATGGAATAATAAATAGTTTTGCTTCCACCCAACCGCATATTTTAAAATGATAATTACATTCAAAATATTTTTAACAAAATGATCTATTTTACAAACACAATGAAACCTGGCCCCAAGGTTATAAAACTTTTTTCATACTCAACTCAACTGAGCATAGAATTTCAACTGCTCATAAAAACTAAAACGCTGAAAAATAAAGGGTTTTCTTGCTTTCAAACTATTAGATGTTGTATTTATCATACTAATAAATGTTAAAATGCCAACAATTGTTGGAATTTTAACATTTATGAGCATGATTAATTTCATGCTCAGTTGAGTTGAGCATGAAAAAAGTTTTATAACCTTGGGGCCTGACTGACAGACATACTTATGCATGTACACAAAAATATGAAAAAATCCTTTTATTCAGTAATTATCTCAAACTGTTCAAAAAACTACATTTACTCAGAATTACACCATCAGTCATATCTTTGAACTATTTGCATGCTGTGTAACTTTGCATGGCTTTGGGCCATCAGCAGATTTTATTTTAAATTGAGAAATACCATCTGTGTCAAACAGTCTGGACCCAGATTAGGCCCAACATTTTGTGGCATCTGGTCTGGGTGCAAACTGTCTGAAAAGGCTATCAATAGAGCAGTCTTCTATGTGTCCACATTGTTAGCTAAATTGCAAATTCAAAATCTACAGTAAATCTTCTTAAATTTCAAACAATAGTTGCCTGCCAAAAAAGCCTGGACAAACAGTGCAGATCCAGATCAGACTGCTTCTGAAGAAGCCCTGTGTATTAGTCTGCCAAGTATTTTGTGAATCCCAGCCTTGATTACCAACATTTTAGTTGAGAACAGAAAGAAAAATGTGTTCGAAATTTTGATAATTTACAGTAACAGCAAATTTAGTCCTGAATAGCAATGAAAGTGTTACATGGTGTGTAGCAGCGCCCTAGATAAGCTTTTGGGTCAATTGGGTATTTACGCAACGTGGTTATCCTCAATTGCGTACTTGCAAAAACAATTGCGTATTTTCATATTTTTTTACGCCACGTTTTCTTCTTCTGTAATTACACGTTTTCATGAAGCCATCGGAAATGTGCTTGCATATTTATTCACTCCCATCGTCTGCCTTTCTAAAGTATCAAACTAGCGGATTTTATTGTGCCTGAAGCAAATCTCATCCCCTTGTGTACACTTTGCAAAAGTTTCACTTTCATATCACAGTGGTTTTCCGCTAAATTCTGGACTGGGCACCGATATTTTCATAAAACCGGAGTTATATTGAGCGCTCGCTGGTAAAAAAAATCAATAACCACTGGCATTTGTTTATTATTCAAATGGAAAGGAAATGGACCCAATGGTACGCAATGGCATCACATGTAATTGCATACCGATTGTAAGAATTGCTTTTCGGTACGCACACATTTCATTTTAATTGCTTTTTTGAGGATTTTAATTGCGTATTTACACAAATACGCTGCTTATCTAGGGTGCTGGTGTAGGTACAGCAATCCAGTGTGACCAGATCATGCACAGATCCAGAAAGTTTCGTCAGGGGGGGGGTCCAGGGCTCTTACCAATCTTTTTTTAGTCATCAACTCATCTTACAGGGAGGGAGTCCAATTGCTTCTTGAGGGGGTCTTTACCTAAGAAATTCCACTAACAAACTAAAAGCAGGCCATCATTGGCCTGCCAGTGAAACAACATTTAAATGGTGTTTCGCTGGCATGCCAATGATGGCCCAACATTGAATGCTGGCTCGGTAGCTTTGTGATTTTCCATGGGGTCCAGACCACTGTACCCAAGGAAACATATAGCTTTGTGATTTCTGTTCTCTAACAAAATGTAGGCTATTAAGGCTGGAATTCACACGTTTTTCAGCAAACAGGGAAGCCCCTGATCAGACGGTTCCTTCGGAAGCAGTCTGATCTGGGTCTGTGCTGTTTGTCTACTACTTTTTGGCAGGCAACTGGTGATTGAAATTTTAGAACATAAACCTTTAATACAATCATCTACTTGTCAATTAAACCTGTGTCTAAAATCAGCGGCAATAAGTTTTAGCTTTCCCTGGATACACTGGCCATAAATACAGAAATCTCATGACTGATGAGCTGTTATTCTAGAGCTACACTAGACTGTCTCTAGTACGAAGCATTGATGTATCGCGAGTAAAATAGTCATCTTCTATTCATGTATTTTTATAATTATGAAAATGATTTTCTTCCTATAAAAATTTACTTTCCGATAGGCCAATAGCCATTTACAGTAAAACCTGTGTAAAACCAACACTCTCAAAAAGACCACAAATTGGTTTTCAAGACGAATGATCGCTGAATGCAGGTCAAAAGTATTGCAGAATGCTATGTCTGAGAGCATTCTGGCTCCAAAGGGAGCTTTCTGCAATACTTTAGACCTTCACTAAGCTACCATTTGTAATTTGGGCACCCGGATAGCTCAGTCTGTAGTGTATTTAGCTCCGACTAACTTGATACCTCTGCCACGCAGGTTCGAATCTTACTAGCATAGCTAGCAAAATATAATTATCAAATTGTTCCTGCAGTGGTATGTATCTCAATGGTTTGACTGTCACCTTCCGGATTGCAGAAGTTTCACAGTGTATTTCCTGGCCGAACGCTGAGAACTGCACTGGCTTTCCCCCACCACTAGACATTTGGCATCTTAGTAGCAGAATAGCTTAATTCTGACATCTATCTCCAGTAAGTAAGAAGATTAAGATCTTTATTTTGTCTACTTTTGAGTGGCAGTTTTACACAGGTTTTTACTGTACATGTATTTTTATATCGCTACAAGATAGGAGGGGGGGGGGGGGGGGGTTGAAGAGTGCTTGTAGCTGGAATTGAATATGAAGGTTCTTTTTCTGACATACCAATGTTAAAGACTGGAGCCAGTCTAGTGCTACATCAATCATCAATGTACAACTTAAAACTGTAAAATCTTTGGCTTCGTAAGGCTATCAAACAGTTTGATTAGCTGGTACCTGGTCACTGTTATACAGGTCATATCCCCTCCCCCGCACCAAAAAAGGAGCTACAATAGACTGGGTATGATGTCTTCCATGTAGCTCCGTAACATGTCTGACTACAGATGCGTGTCTGACTGCAGATCCAGGGGTCGCGAGTTCCATCCTGGCCTGGGCCCATACTTTTGTGCGCCTCTGTCAGGTTTTCTTGTCGCAGCCCATATAATTTCTTTGAAAAAAAAATGCAGTTTGGACACCCCTTTGACTAAGGAACTACATGTATATTATAAAGTCCATCTCCAAATTAGACCAGAAAACCCCAGAAACTCCATTCACGATTAACCTTATATTCCTATTCATACACACTATTACAATTTACATAGACAAAATAACAATGGAATAAAAGCTCCGACAGCCACAAATACTGGTAACAACATTGTACTGGTATCGTCCCCTGCGTACGGGTCTTTTACTTTTGGTCCCGATGGTCGTCGTGACGCCGACTGTTTGGATTCGCTAATATTCTCTTCCTCCTCCTCCTCCTCTTCTTCCTGATTGGTCTCTATCCCTGGCAAGGGAGCTAACTTTGGAACATCTGAAAAAACGGGAATTCATGTTTTCAACAGTGCCTGTCAACTAAGGTATATTACAGTAAAACCTGTCTTAAGCGACCATTCAAAAGAAGACCAAAATTGGTTTTTAAGACCGATTATCGCTTAATGCAGGTCGAAATTATTCAGCATTCTGCAATATTTTCAACCTTGATTAAGCTACCATCTGCCATTAAGAACTTTGTTTTGTCTATTTTTGAGAGGTCGCTTAAGACAGGTTTTACTGAATTCTCAAAATTTTAAAGGTCCAGAACTTGAGAAAATTAAATCTAACAAGACATATCTGACGAATTTATATCCCTCGACGAAGAGTTATTTGAGAGAAACATGTAAATCACAAAACATAAATCCAGCACCCTAGATAAGCAGCGTATTTGCGTAAATACGCAATAAAAATCCTCAAAAAAGCAATTAAAATGAAATACATGCGTACCGAAAAGCAATTCTAACGATCGGTATGCAATTAAATGCGATGTCATTGCTTACCATTTGGTCCATTTCTTTTCCATTTGGGTAATAAACAAATGCCAGTCGGGTATTGATTTTTTTTACTAGCGAGGGCGCAATATAACTCCAGTTTATGAATAAAATATCGATGCCCAGAACAGTATTTCGCGGAAAAAACACTATGATGAAAGTGAAACTTTGCAACGTGTACATGCTCGAATGTCAACAAGGGGATGAGATTTGCTTCAGGTACAATAAAATCCGCTAGTTTGATACTTTAGAAAGGCAGACGATGGGAGTGAATAAATATGCAAGCACATTCCCGATGGCTTCAAGCAATAAGAAAACGTGTACGTAATCACAGAAAAAAAACGTGGCGTAAAAAAATATGAAAATACGCAATTGTTTTGCAAGTACGCAATTGAGGATAACCAGGTTGCGTAAATACCCAATTGACCCAAAAGCTTATCTAGGGCCCTGATAAATCCCATTGATCTAAACCTGAAGTTCACCTTCTGTATCATTCAGATTATAACAAACGCTTGTCAAGTATGTTTTAGTGCTTAGTTTGATCAAAAATATACTTAAATCTACACAATTTCAATGTCTGACTTTCAACCCAACCCCAGAGGCCAAGGGTGTGTGTAAATTCAAAGTGTTAACTTGCATGTAGGTCTACACTTCTTCCACATTAATTTGATATGCAACATGACCACTTTCAGAAAATAAAATATGACCTCTTTACCCCACTCCAGGGGTGATGGTGTGTGTAATGACAGCTTATTTACTATCATGGTGCTCTGTGCTTAATTCCCTTTAATTTGATAAAATATATGGTTTGACCTTTTGACCCCTACCCCTGGGTCTAGAGGGTGTGTCTGTGGGCAAAATATTTGCTTCCATGTTGCTGCAAGCGTTGTCCGCTTTAATTTGATATGCAACATGACCATATTCTGAAAAAGTTTAATTTTGGCCTCGCCCCCCCCCCCCCCCCCACCCCCACCCCCTAAGTCCACTACAGGGGCTCTAATCCAGGCCTTCAAACTAAAATCCCATTTGATATGTTTCATATCTATTGCTGCTCTCAATGATGATTTCTGTATTTTTTACGACACCATTTGGGAAAAAAGTACTAGAAAGAATCTTTTTTCTTGGAATCAAAGACAACTTATTCATTATCATTATATATATGCAAAAAAACATGCTACCTATCTACCAGTGATTCATTTACAATTTTGGGCTTATGGGTCCTGGGACTCGCTGTTTCCCATATCAATGAGTCCCAACTGCAAATTTATGAGTCCAGAACACAATTTTCAATGACAAGTCTGCAATACTATTGCATCCTGGGACTCGCTGAAATAAAAACTTTGCATCCCAGCGACAAAATTATGCGCAAAAGATACAGGATGCGCAGGTAACAAAATCACTGATCTACCCTAGATACCTCCCGTTTGAAGTGGTAAACCAATATTTTAAAGTATTGGCCTTATTCTTACCTTCTAGTGAGCCTTTCATCAAATAAATTGCATTAATTTTTGGATTGTCATATTCACCCTGAAAAATAAAGAAAACCCTACTAATTATAGTTAATTAAACTAATTAGCTCACTCATGTTCAATGCACAGCATAGCAGACTTGTGGTCATACCCCATCCCCTCTCCACTACATTTTTTTTCTCTTTATCAGGCTTTCAAGTGTCCTTCAACAAAAAAGTAGGGGAAAAGTATAGATAAAATTTGAAAAAAGTAGTGAGTATCGGAGTAGTAGGTATAGTAGGGCATTTCCATGTACAAAATTCATTACAATGAGTTTGTAAGAAATAAGATATTTCACACGAAATAATCAGGATAATAGCTGTGACAATAATACCAGCATATTTCACACGAAATATTCAGGATAAAAGCTGTGACAATAATAATAGCATAACAAAGAGACTTATTTGTTTAAAAATTTAATTTCGAGATGGCTAGCGACTTGCTCCCTGAGAAATATAATGGGTTAATTTATAAAATGCGAGCGAGGAAAAATTTCTAGGCTTTTATCGCCAACATGACATTTTAGAGTGAAAAAGTGGGGATAATAGGGCATTTTCAGGAAAAAGTAGGTGCAAAACAAAAACGTAGGGCCTGCTTGAAAGCCTGCTTTATTTGGGGACGGATGTTAGTCCGTTCCCCAATTTTAACAATAGCGTTTTGACCACACGTCGTAATTTGCTCTTGCACTGTTGAACACATCAATATGTTACCATTAATCCCAATTTTTCAGCATATGTGTTGCAAAGTATCAGGTTAAATGGTTGATTTAGAGGCAGAGTGGTAAACAGTTGATTCTGGATCAGTTACTTTCTGAGAAGCCGGCTGATATGGATCTACATTGTATTCAAAACAGGGCATTACCAAGCCGCATGATAAGGGATTAATACGATCCTAACAACACCTATTAAGAAGCTTCCGCGTAAAAATAGTTCCAACTTGTTTCGTGTTTTTTATTGTCGTTGTTGTTTTTGTCTTTTTAAAAATAGGTCTAGATCTACAGTATTTGAGATTTATCTGCTCGATTTCAAAAAACCAATCATAAATATATGTAAATTATTATCGCGCAATAATAAATTTATATAATTAGCGACCACGTGAGCAGGGAACCAGTTGATACATATACAAGAATTGGCTTTTTAAAAAAGTTAGCGGTCGTTTAGCGATATGATTTTAAGTCGTCTTACGCACTACATACTTGTGTTTGAACCTCTCAGACTTGTCCAATTGCATTAATATTTGTTCTAAGTTTTGATTATTAATATCCCAGCTGTGAATTTATATTTAATTTTTACAATTTAATACATTTTCCCATTTAATGCACCCTGGAAAATGCAAAAGCCAAAAGGTAAATAAAATCTAAACCTGTTGACTGTACAATGTGCAGACTTCACGGAGCCTTCGTTTCTAGCATAAATGTGAACCATATCACCATTCGAGTCAACACGACCTTTTGGTACTTAACACATTGTCCAGTGACGAAGACTCGGGCGACTCCGCGCAAACTTGTACAGACTCGCCTTCGCAGTCGCATTGTTGAGTGTCTCAGGCAAATGTGCAGACTCGTCATGCATTCGCTGCTCGTATTAGCGACAACCCAATCACCATTTGATCAAACACGCGACATTTTAATACTGTTGCCAAGGCTCAGACGAAACTGTCAGCGCAAATATGCAGACTCGCCAAAGCCGTAGTCACTTCACAATGCGATAAGTGTCAAAATCTCGTGCTCTCTCAAATGGCGATTTCGGTGTCATTTTTGCAAGCAGAAAATGCTCTAAAGAACAGGCTCACCTAATGATTCATCACAGTTCCAAAATATCATGTGGTGGCTCAAATGGAAATCTGTGTTCCAGAAGCGAAGGTTCTGGTGAGTCTGCACATTTGCACAGGCTCGCTTGAGCCTTCGTAACAGTATCAGAATCCCATGTGCATGCTCGATCGGCTGTGTGTGTGTCATTTATGCGAGCAGCGGGTTAAGGCTCTGGTGAATATTCACAAGGCTGCACAGGTTCACCTGAGCCTTTTGTCACTCGATAATCTAATAAGTACCAAACTCTCTTGCTGGCCCGAAATGCGCTTTCGCTGTCATATATGACTTCAGCGAATGCTCTGGTGAGTCTGCACATTCGCACAGGCTCAACTGAGCCTTCGTCACTGTATCAAAATTTTTTGCGTTGGCTCAAATGACGACTTGTGTCCTATTTATACGAGCAGCGAAGGCTCTGGCGAGTCTGCACCAGTAAATACAACAACGGGGTGCAACCATCGTTGCGTTATTTCAATGCTCACTTCAAGGTTATGAAAATCCTCAATAAAACTTTTATCAAGAAAATGTCATTTCATGGAGGTATAATGCTGCCTATGCTTTCATCAATATAGGCCGCTAACTGACTCAAGGGTCGTTGTCGACTTTTGAAAAGTGGTACGATAAATAAATGTGTGTGTGTGTGTGTGTGTGTGTGTGTGTGTGTGTGTGTGTGTGTGTGTGTGTGTGTGTGTGTGTGTGTGTGTGTGTGTGTGTGTGTGTGTGTGTGTGTAGGGGTGGGAGGGGGGAGCACGAGAGAAACGACCCCTCTCGTTGGGGGATAGGGCCTCCCTAAAGGAATATTTCTAATTCAAAATGTCCGTAAAAGCGATTCTAATGCATTTTGAGGTCATATTTTTCTAGTGAAGCCAAGTTTATTTTTTACAAGCATTAGCTTTTTTTTAAAATGCATATAGCAGCTTTTTGAACCCTCACCATCAATGCATTAACACATATTTCGGCCCATCGGCGGTGGCGGTGGCGGTGGACAGTTTCTATTTCTCAACCAAAACATAGTTGCGGGTACTCAAAAAATTGTCTCAATAAGACGGTTCTTTAAAGCATCCAAACAAATGTTTAAATCTCTACCAAGGCATATGTTGTGGATAATCAAAATGGAACTGTCTCATCTTTTGAGTACCCAAAGCAAATATTAAAACTGATGGACAAGAAAACATTCTCACTATTACGCTGGAACTGTTTGCTAATCTAGACCTATGATTCTATATCGAGAGAAGACTCAACAAATCAGGTTGCGCATCTACAACATTACTACGGGTTAACACGAAATCATGTTTGATTCGAAACAGCATAATTTTATTTTATTTTTTCTGTTTCTTCTCAGCTCACAGGGGTCGGCAATGATGATTTAAGACCACTTTGATGCACGCTCACTATTATACTATAATTGTAATTGGTGCCACTTTCTTAATCTTATTTTTGTAACGTCCGCTTTTCACACCCTGATGCCCCAAGAATGTGTGTGTGGGGGGGGGGGGGGGGGGGGGAAGGGGGGGGGGCTGAGATTTTCATATATATACGTAGGCTGGGACCATTTTTGGGGGTTCAAAATCTTGAATTTCAATATTTTTGGGGGGGTTCAGAAATATCATTATTTTTGGGGGTATGAAGATTTTGTGGATATATCATAACAAAATTGGACTGGTTTTAGAGGTCATTTCTATACATTTCAGGGATTTCAGGGTTTTTTTTAAAGTCAATGTGCAGGATGGGGATATTATTTTGGGTAGCCCAAAATTACAAATATTTTTTGGGGTCTGGCTGATATTCCCGATATATTTTGGGGGTAGACAGTAGATGCTGGGTCCAAGCCTACGTATGAAGAAAAACATGAGAGTACATAATAATGTCTAAGTTCAAAACTCCCAAATATACTATCAAATGTGCACAAAATATAGGCTGCACATGTTCAACGTGGGAACAACCATAATGCAAAATTTGAATATAAAAGAATGAAAGCTGCTGGAGTTACAGATTACATAAACGAGACACCCAAACCATTTCGGATGGAAAAATGTCCAAGTTCAACGGCAAATATTTTTCAAATGTGCACAAAATAGGAGGTACACATGTTCAATGCATGAATGATCAATCATTATGCAAAGTTTGAATAATAAAGATATGAAAACTGTGGGAGTTACAGATTACACAAACTAGACACCATCTAAGCATTTTGAACGTAAAAAATACCTAAGTTCAAGACCCCAAAACACGAAACAAAATATTTGTGGAATGTGCGCCAAATCAGAGATGCACATATTCAATCGTATCAACATGCAAAGTTTTCATATAAAGGAACGAAAACTGTTGGAGTTACAGATTACACAAACTATACACCCAAAGCCATTTCGGAGTGAAAAAAATTCTAAGTTCAACACCCGTCAAAAATTGAGAAAATATTTTTCAAATGAACACAAAATAAGAGATGCACATCTTCAATGTGTGAACAATCATTATGCAAAGTTTGAATATAAAGGAATGAAAAGTGTTTGAGTTACAGATTACACAGACCAGACACCATCTTAGCATTCTGGACAGAAAATATGTCTAAGAGCAACGCCCCTCAAAAATAAGAAACTTGATATTCATGAATTATGCACAAAATAGGAGGTGCACATCTTCTATATGTGAACAATCACTATGCAAAGTTTTAATAAAAATGAATGAAAACTTTTGGAGTTACAGATTACAAAAACTAGGCACCCTAAAAGTATTGCGGATGGATGGACAGACGGAAAGACGGACTCTCTTACAAATGGATTCTTGTTGGTTGCCAATAAAGCGTAAGTACCCAACAAATCCCAGAAAAGTTTAACGGAATAAACTTCATTTTGAGTTTATAATGCCTAGGTTACATTTGCTACGGTCGTCGTACGATTTATTTGTCTACGATTTTCTCTACGATTTTTTCGGCATCGTAGGCGGCTAAAAGCTACGATGTATGTGTTTACATTGCTTACGATCACCTTACGATTTCTTTCGGCGACAAACTAGAACAAAAGTTTACAGAGACCTTGTGGATATCGTACGACAACCGCAAGGTTATCGTACAATCATCGTGTTATCTTCACGACCTCCCTATATAAATCGCACGATGCCCGTACGATGACCTTGCGGAAGTCGCAAGGAGTCGGTACGCTGACTGTGCAATTGTCGTGTAATTATGTGCATGGATTCAAACGGCTATCTATGTTCATTTTTGCATTCCATTTGAACTATGTTTCAAAGTCATGTGATCACAAATCGTGATGTGAAGAGGCTAGTGTTTTAGTTGAACATGGTCCCAAGGTATGAAACAGCGTGATACCTTTGTGTATATTTTAATGTCGATTTCTAAGTTCTGCAGTTTTCATAAAGTTTAAATCACAGAATATTGCAACCACTTTTTATAGTACACTTTTATAATTCGAAAAGTAGCACTTTAATTGAAAATATAAAGATGCTTTTATTGTATCAGCGTAGACTAAAACGCTTATTATGGTTTTATTCAGTTTAATCATTCAAAGGCACTCTACGGCCAGCAACACATAAAAACTGCGTCATAAGCAAAAATGAAGTCGTTGCATGCGAACAGCAAAGGTACTGATCAGAATGCGCTTTCTTCCACTCGGCCTGGTCAGCACATTTGCCATTCGTTTTCAGTAAAATACATTTTGTAGAACATTCATTCATTCAAATTTCAATGTTCGAACTAGTCACATCTTCTCACTTCGAGATTTTATTCCTTGAAGTAATACTCAAATTCAAATCCCAGAGTTATAAATCACAAAAATATCTGGACTTTTTTTTAATCTTATCTAATTAATTAAACCCCTTATCCAACCAGCATTTTATATACTGAAAATGCATATGCATTTCACGTTAGGTGCATATTTTGAATTGCTCTTCAGATAATTTTATCATGGAAACATACTCTATGGGCCCTGATTAGCATGCACGGATCCAGAAAGTTATGTCAGAGGGGGTCCAACTCAACCTTTTTTACTTAATAAGGGCGAGAGGATCCAAATACCGCTAAAAGCGGGGGTCATTATTGGCCCGCTAGCGAAACCTCATTTTAAATGGCGTTTCGCTGGCAGACCGATGCTGGCCCGTCATGTAATGCTGGCTTGGTACATGTTTAGCTTTGAGATTTTCTACGGGATCTGGACCAGTATTGATATAAAAAAACTATTTTTTTGCGATTTTCCAGGGGGGGGGGGGTCCGGACCCCCTGTCCCACCCTCTGGATCCGCTCATGATTAGACTGCTTCCATCAGCAAACTGAACTGTGTCCATATTGAGTCACACTGAGTGGTGGTATAAGAAACATCACCTGAAGACAAATATTGAAATGAAACAAACAGCTAATGATAAGTCTCCGGGAAATTGTTGACACGTCGCAAGGAGAACGCACGATCATCGTGCCATCGCCTTAGGGTTACCGCAGGATGACCGTCCTATGTCCATACGATTTTATGGGCCCTGCAAAGGCATCGTACGGCGACCTTGCGGGCTCCTTACGACTATCGCAAGAGTGTACGATCATTTTTGGGCCAAGATGACAATCTAAAACCCTGCGTTGTCCTCACGATCATCGTGCGGTGCCCGTATGGGGATCGTTCCATGTCACTGCGATGTGTCTACAGGCTACGGGCTTACGATTTTTTCAAATTTGTCATTGTGCGGAGTTAAACAAAATCTTAGAGGCCACGATGCCCGTAAATCCGTACGATGATCGCAAGGTCTCCCTGCGGAGGCGGTACGGAAGCGGTGATTTGGACATCGTACGGGCATCGTATACTCGTCATAAGGCAAATGTAACCGAGTTATTAGCTCCCTTTATATGCAAATGAGGTTTATGATTGTATCGATTCCTGATCTTTGCACCATTACTTACTTTTATTCCGTAATTGATTTTGGAAATTTAAAGTACCAAGAAATTTCGGAAATTTAAAGAACCCAACGAGAGTCCATTCGTGAGTACGAACGGACGGAGTGGACCTACTACTAGACCTGCTTTCGCTGAGGCCACGCAGGTAATAATAATTATGAAACAAGTATTAGCCTAAAAAAGCTGGCGGTCGTTTAACCTGATTATAATATGTATTCATGCACACTGCATGCTTCAATTTTTAACTTCTCGAGCCTGTCCATTTACAATGGTTCAAAGCTCTGAGATATAAACGTCAGAGCTGTAATTGTTTACCATTTAAAACGTGCTTCCATCGCGTATAGGTCTACTCTTTTTATGTGGCTGGATTTTAAGTACCCAGCTTATGCATGGCCATTTATAGTCTATCGTGAACAAGATATGTTATAATAATGGATCTAGCATGCGACACAATTATGGATCGTTATTTGACAACATTGGACAGCCCATTTTTACGATATTTTTTTTCTAAAACTGAGGCCAGAAAGCAAGGTAACAGTGACACTGAATGATATTCGACACTCCCTGACCCCCAGGATGTGTCCACAAACCAAATTCGGGATTCCTATATCATATAATATAGGATTTATGCTCGTGACACGATTTTTCTAGATCTGAGGGCATATGTTAAGGTAGGGTATGCGACGCTCCGTGACCCCAAGATACATGAATTCACGAATTTTGGCATTCCTACTTCAAATAATACAAGAGATATGATCCCGACATTATGTCAACACTGAAACACTGTCTCAGAGCTGACAGCAGCAGAAACCACTTGGTGCCTAAATTAATTTTACTGGACAGATCTTCACTCTAGATTCTGCTGAAGTCAAAAGCTGAGAAAGAATAGTATCTTAATTTGACCATATGTACATACAAATGGACGGTGATACTAAAGTATGAGAGTAAGTCCTGTTCCTTCAGCAATTAAGTACCTATAGTCTTATATTGTAGATACGTATGCATAACCATTAATAGTCTATAATAAAACTGTTTACCGTGTCCGTTATATGGCAGTACATCAATTCATATCTAATTCCGTGTGATGTAGATACAAATAAGAAATGACAATTTATATAGGAACCAAGTGGTTTCAAATTTTGATGCTGCCAGTTCTAAGGAAGTGGTTTTGATGTTGATTAATTGTTTATTGTTTCTTCTATTTTTTTTCTTGGTCCTTGTTTGGCTTTTTTGTTGTAAGGTTTTAGTTAACCATTCTTGTAAGCTAAATCACAGGTTGTACAAAAGGTATCAAACTAAAAATCTCCCTATTTGAAGACTTGAACGCTTAAATACAGCCGTCCCCATCAGTACTCTCAGTGCTTTGATCTGCCATGCATTGATGTTGATATTAGCCACCGTACATTGATTGCCAGTGCCATTCTCATAATTTTGTATACTCCACATTGTAACAAGAAATGACTTTTATATAAGCTCCAGCTTACTGTCAAATCCTGTACCATTATTCATTTGTATATGTATTATGCTTGTAAATTTACAAATAAAATATTGTTTAAACCAAGCTCACGGTGTGCAAAATTTAAAAAATAATCTATACCCTCTTGTTGAAAACAGTGTAGATTAAGCCAGCTAGTCAGAATATACACTTTTTGCATCCAATGATTCCATATTAATACAATGTGATCCCTTTATAACACTATATGTGTTAGGGGTCCAAATGAATGATCAACATTATTTATACGAGGGGAGTTCAATATGTAATGAAAACAGCTCAGTATATCCCAAAGTTTTATATTTACACACTTCATAATTACTTTCATTAAAAGGTCTGTTTCTTGGCTAAATAATTGTAAAATTGCAGTTGTCCAGCTTCTTATCTAATTTACACAAGCCACTTTCAAGATAGGGTGCTGAAGTACACTGCGATATGAAATAAAACAATGTTTTCAAAAGCAGATAACTACATGAACGAGGCATGTTTTCAGTCTGCTTCTTCGTGTGTTAAATATCCATATACCTGTGATTTATAACTGCAAAAATCTTTGATATTGCTTTATATTCTATGAAATACTGAGGCTGCCATTTTGGTTAAAATCCTCCTTGATGCTACATTCTCTGGCATTCCAATGACAGAGTCGTTTTTGTGTGAACGATTACATAGCGAAAATGTATACAAAAATCATTTGTCAAATTTCTTCTGGTCACTTTGATGTTCATTTGCAAGTAACATAGCCGATTTTGAAATTTCCATACCTAATCTCACTCATAAAGTACCCCTAAATACGTCATTTGAATTAAGAAAATCTCTTCAAAGAATGCCATCTCTGGCTTGCATTGAAATGGATCAGTCAAAATACCGCGTTTCATCGATGTTTGCATTCAGATGCATTATTTAGACATTGTTATACGTATTTACATGTACATAATCTGGCTGGCTAATATCTGACGATAAAATTATAGGAAACGAAAATGGTATATAGACTTCGAGCTAAAAAAGGTCCTGCTCCCCCCCCCTAGGGAATTTTGCAGACATATCCTATCTTGAAGAAAATTTCAAGCCGCATCTTTTAAGAGATGTTTGCACTCTGTGCTCCGGGGCGTTAGTCTCTGACAGCCTGTTACATATGTTACCGTAACAAACTAAGGAAAAAATCAAAATGAAAGTTTGAGCTACAGAAAGAAGACATTAAACCATCTAATTATTCAAATTTCTTATGTAGTTTGCAAGCTGGATGCCTAAGCTACATAAAAGCAGCATTTTAAACAAAAATACAGCCCTCAATGGTGTTATATGCGTTACATAGATTAAATTTCCCTTTAAAAGTTGAAATCATGACTAACATCATTCATTTTACAGACGATTCGTGCATTTTTACAAGTGTTTTTAATCTTAGTTAACTAAAGTACTCATATGACTAATAGAAAAAACAAAGTTTGCTTTTCTATCTCAAATACATTGTTTTATATGAATTATTAAACAACCCTACCCCCAATTTTAAGTATCCAATTTTGGTATCTATTATTGAAGAAAAATATATGAAAATATTTGACTCTCGTGGATATCTTACATTTTTGGCACTGTCTTGCTACTGCAATAAAGAATCATACATTTGCAAGTTTGACATCAGGATCAGAGCACTTATTAAAGTATGTAACGTATGTTACATGGCATAATGAATGAGCTAGGAAATTTTCTTGGAAGTAAGAGATGATATTTCAGAAAAATACCGTTTTTCACATGTTTTCCTATTAATCTCTAGCCTCTGGTGCCTTAGTCTTAGTAATTACAGTCATTGCTGATAACAAGCCCTTGGAATTGTGTTACATATGTTATATATAACCTTTTTAATCACTTATTTCCTAATGCCTATAATATTAAAATATATAGACATTAAATAGAAAATAATAGTTCCTATTTAAATGACACAATTTAATAAATATTCCTATTAAATAAAATTATTCAAAAAACAATCTTTATTCAAGTCACCCTCACAATGTCTATCATTGTGTCTGCTTCTATTGCAAAATAATCACCCATTTCATCACAACCAGTAGAATCATGGCATTGTATTAGGACTGCAAACTGAGTACAACCCTGTTCCTCTCCACCCCTTTGGGAATTGTGCAGACATAACTTACCTTAAAGAACAATTCAAGCTGCATCAAATAAGAGATGTTTGCACTATATGCACTAGGGGGTTAGCCTGTAATTGTATGATACGTATGTTACCATATCAATTTAAGAATAAATGAATTTAAAGTCTGAGAAACAGATAGAAGACATAAAACTATCTATTTATTTGAATTATTCATGTAGTTTGCATGCTGAATACCTTTGATACATAAGAAAAGATTTTTTAACAAATATACAGCTTCCTATGGTGTTATATGTGTTACATTAATTAGGATTACTTTTTAAAATTGGTAATTGTGACAAACATCACTTATAAGCATTTCATGTGATCCTCCTCTTTAGCCATCAAAAGACTTAATTTTCTTTGTATGTGTGGCCAGTGTCAGCGTCAAACAACTTGACTCAGCCAAACTTGAATCCTTTTAGCATTCTTCAAAAGCAGAAACAGTATGTCAGTGTCATGGGATCAAACACATTGATTAAATATGGGTTTAATGCCATTTCACATATATGCATACAATGGAGCATGACTCTGGTATATATCTCTTCCTGTGAAGTGGCAAGAGCAATCTAACTGCAGCTGCCTCTTCATCCGTGCTAGTCAAATGATAACTTTGCTCTGGTTTTGCAAAAACTATGTCTCTACCGTGTACCTCTAAGAATACTTTAAGATTTCTGACATTGGTCGAACAGAAATTTGATAGGCTGCTTTTTTGCATCATTTGCCATGGAACCTATCCAGTCTTTTGGTGCTCAAGTCCTCAGGTCTTAGATCAATAGTATTTTGCTGCTCCCAAAGAACTTTATAAGTTTTCTTTAGTTACAATGTTGACTCTTGATGGTTTTGGCAGACCGTCTGAAACAATTTCTGTTACACCTTGAAAGTTATCTGGTATAAGAGAAAGAATATGAAGTTGGACATTGCCATCAATTATGTTTGCAGTTGGTTGTTTTTTGATGTCAGTACATTGAAGCATGTCTTAAAATAATGTAAAACCTACGATTTCTCAGTTTTTGCAACCATATCATTAGCTGTTGCATTCAAAAGAAGGAAAGTGGACTATAGGTAGAATGGGATAATCAGTAGTTCTTTATTATGCTCTATGGAAGATTTATACAGAGTAAACAAGTTGATAAGGTGCCTCATTTCATGATCCTTTGAAAACACTGAAATTGAAAACACTTGCCTCTGACTGTGTAATCAAAAAGGATGTCACGACAATGCCCTTGCTCATTTATTATGACGAGTTATATATGTTACATCCTTTAATAAGCGTTCTTATCTTAGAAACTTTGTGAATCATTGAATTGAAAGGGTCTAATTTGCGCTCTGTTCATCCTGCATTTCATTGCTTTACCTGCTGAGATACATCTAGTTTGTTTATCTGAAGGGAAAGAGTTACCTCAGTTTCAGCACTTCAGAAGTACTAAGACTTCAAATAAGTTTTTGAATGCTTGGGGAAAGATAATAACTGCAGAGACATTATTAGATGAAAATGTGTGGGTTGCATGTATGGAAAGGCTACATTCATAAAAGTTAACCAGCTAAGATATGATTCTTTATCACAGAAATATCAAGGTACATCAGTCCAGGTTCTCATTGCTCTTAATGGCATACTTTTCCTCCTTGTAAAGCTTTAGTCTTTCTCCTACTTGCAGAGTATCACTTG
Source organism: Loripinus fragilis (assembly GCA_964019695.1). Lineage (NCBI taxonomy): Eukaryota > Metazoa > Mollusca > Bivalvia > Lucinida > Lucinidae > Loripinus > Loripinus fragilis. Next base: position 6,100,197 of record OZ026525.1, read on the forward strand.
AAACACATACTCAAAGAGCCAACTATTAGGAATTCATATCAGTTTCCAAATGTTCCAAGCCATAAATGGCAAAATTGGAAAGTTGATAATGGCTCATCAATTTTGAGTGGACTGGTGGTAAAATTGTATAACAGTAAATGATTGGTATATTGTGTGATGATTCTACTAGTTGCAAGGAGGTGGGTGATAATAATGATTACCACAGAAGCAGACAACGACAAACGTTTAACATGAGTGTTAAATCGATGAGAAATAGTTTGGACAATTTCATTTATTGTATTTTCTTGTAAAAATGTAAAGCTATCTTTCTATTTGTGGCTCTATATTTAGCATTATATGCACAGTATTAGGAAATGTGCCCAAAAGGTCATTGATAACATCTGTAACACCAGTCCATGGGCTTGATAATCAGAAGTGAATATAATTTCTAGTGTTTTGGCACCAAAGACTTATAAGTACACATTAAGTGTCCTGATCTTTAACTAAATGACATCTTGTAGATATATGAGCAAGACAAACTAAGAAAATGAAAAATATCCACACACTGTATTCACTTTCATGTGTTTTACTTAAACGGTAATAACTAAATTCGCTTCTCTGTAAAACTGGGAGTAGGGTTGTGTATTAGCTCCTATAAGACAACATATTTAAGTTAGATTTTCCTATTCATCAATTGAGTATATGTTTGTAAAATCTAATAAAACAGTTTGAAACCAAGTCATAGTAGTTGTTTAACTACATGACAATAGCCACAATTATAGCTTTTAAATTATAATTAGGTTCATGTAACGCACATAACACCACAGTTAGCCGTATTAATGTTAAACAGCTTCCATATGTAGTAAAGACATCCAGTATAAAGACTATAAGAATGTCAATTTATTAGATAATTTTAATGTCTTCTTTTGGTAGCTCAAACATGCAAATTTCTTATTCTCAAATTGATTTAGTAACATATGTAACAAGCTGTTACAGGCTAACGCCCCGACTTACAGAGTGCAAACATTTCTTATTAAATGCACCTTGAATGGTTACATAAGATGTAATTTGTCTGCAGATTTCCAAAGGGGATTAGGATGGAGCAGGCCCTTACTCAGCTTGATGTCAAAATACTGTTTGATGATTTTACTTATCACGCTAACATATGTAACGCTCTCTGATCTTTAAAACTTGATGACAACTAGCAGATCTATAAGTCTTTATCATAGGAGCCAGTTTAAAATCCCTAAACAATGTAAGATGTCCAACAGCTGCGAGTTTTTTTCACAATTTTAGCTCAAACTTTCAAACTACATTTCCTTTATTTGATATAGTAACGCATGTAACACTCTGTTTCAGACTAACGCCCCAACATAGAGAGTGCAAACATCCCTTATTTGATGCAGCTTGAGTTGTACTATAAGAAGGAATATGTCTGCAAAATTCCCTCGAGGAGATTAAAACATTTTTAGGCATATCTTACGTAAAGACAATGAGCTTGCCCATTTATTACATCAGGTAACATATGTTACAGCCTCTGATATTAAAAATTTTGCAACAAACTTGCAGATTTATGAGTCTTTTCATATAAGCAAATAAATCCCAAACAATGAAACACATTCATCAACTGCAAATATTTTTAACTATTTTTACTTTAGTTTTAATACCAAACATTTCACCTTAAAACTGGGTAGGGGTAGGGTTGTTTGATTGCTTATTTCAGAAAAAATATTTAAGCTAGGGAAACAAACTTTAGTTTTTCTGTTAGCCAATTGCATAAGCTAGTCAGACATGGTTAAAAACATTTTGCAAAACACACAGAGAGATTGTGAATGTAAATGATGTTAGCCACACTTGCAAATTTTATTGGGTTATCTGATTTATGTAACGCATATGACACCTTAGGAAGCCGCAATTTTGTTCAAATGGCTGTCATACGTAGTTAAGATATCCAGTATGCAGACTATATGAATGATTTTTAAAAATAAATATTTTAATGTCTTTAATTTGTAGCCCAAACTTTCAATTTACTTTTTCTTAGTTTGATAAAGTAACATATGTTACAGGCTCTTACAGACTAACGCCCCAGAGCACAGAGTGCAAACATCTCTTAAAAGACTCGGCTTTCAATTCTCTACAAGATAGGATATGTCTGCAAAATTCCCTAGGGGGGGGGGAGCAAACCCATTCTCAGCCATCCGTCTAATACTTCTCAGATGAGATATCCCTAGATATTGGTTTCAGTTTAACTGGTCTGCTGCAAATGCACTGTGTGTATTGAAACTACGATACAATCAAAATTGTCCTTTTCTGGTACAAAGCCATATTTCTGATTTTGAAGAACCCTGAGACTTTTAGTGTTACGTCCATTGCTTTAAACGACGTCCACGTAAGAGGGGGTAACGTTATAAAACCGTTTGCCTGAGAAATCGTTACCGGTCAAAAGTTTGTATCTTTATAGCAGATAAAGGTGAAATGAGTCAGAAAACTATGGATATATGATCCATGCATGTTAAAGGTTTGTTTTAGAAAATACAGCAGGCCTTTCTACCTTTATTAAAATATGTCTTTACAATTCAGAGGAAAATATATGCAGTGTATATAGTGTGCTTTTTAAAAAGTCTGTAACATATTAAATTTGGAAAGATAAAATAATGTTTCATACACCATTATAACGGCAACGCTTTGATCTTTCGTTTGGCATATGGCATAAAATCCTAACGCGTTTATGGATGGAGTTATGAAAGGGTTTTCATTACATATTGAACCCCCCTCGTAAGTGGTCAGTGTTATAACGGGACAATTTTACATACGAAAACAGGCCTCCAGATAAGAGTGCGTAATTAAGCATTATTTTTCTTATTTCTCAACCAAAACATATGTTGTGGGTACTCAAAAGAACCGTCTCGATGAGACGGTTCTTTTGAGCACCCAAAACACATGTTTAAACTGATGGATAAGAAAATAATCACAATTTTTTTGCTTAACTGGACCTATGGGAAAATATAGGAAAATCATTGTTTCGAGAACTTTGTGCTCAGATGAGCTAAATGCAAAAGACATGAACTATATAGAGGATCTTACATGAGTGCTCATGTTTTATTGAATTTTTTAAACGAGTTGGGGTAAAGAAATAAAATGCGAGGCTTGCCGAGCATTTCATCTCTTTTTCGCAACGAGTTTAATAAATTCAATAATACAAGAGCACGAATGTTAGATTCTATTTATCATATGACAAATACTGAAATCTCATTTCTGGCGTAAAAACGTTACGATTTTGTCATCATGTACGCAACGTTGTTATGGACGTCATAACGTTTCCCGAAAATCTGTAAACCACTAGTGGTTTATCGATTTTATTGCATGGCTTTATTTCACTACCAGACGCGACGCCATATGATAAACAAAAATTTCACCCTATATTATCGAATTTGATAGCATTGGTTTGCTGTGAGTTAAGATCAGAACCCTTGATTTGTACAGCAGAGGGGTGAGAGAGTGACAGGGACTCCTAAAACTCATTAACCCTTTGTTTGCTAATGGATTCTTCCTTCTGGTTTGATACATGTACAATCAACTTGGGACAGTCCATTATGCATATCTAAGGGTGTCAGATTATAAGTTAAAAAAAATGTATTCTTTTGTCGGAAGATCTTTTTTACCTTTGCAAACAGTGTAGACCCTGATGAAATGCAGCATTATGCTGCATTTCATCTGAGTCTTCACTGTTTGCAAAAGTACTCGTTTAGGGGTTTCTCGAATACAAAGGGTTAATGACAACAGAAGCCTTCCAAAGCATCCAAGGAACAAGCAAAAAAGCTGTATTATACGTGTATGTGGTTGCTGAGACTGAAGAAAAATGGGTCAGGTGTGGTTGTTGATTGTATTGATACCTGATTTTTGCACCCTTACTTACTTTGATTGTATTCACCATTTAAAGCTATATCTAGGGCGCAGATTTTGCACCAGTAAAATGCATTTAAGCCCCCTGGTGGCTTAGGCTGCTATATGTTCTAAGGCGGTGGTTCTGTTGTTGTTGACTTGTTGTTTATGGTTACTCCCATTGTGTGAGTCTGTAATTGTTCTATGTTTTGTTGTACGTTACTTTATGTCCATTCTAGTTTTGCAATCATCTTGATGGCGAAGAGAGAGCTGGTTGCTTTGCATAGTTTGTCTTCCTGGTGTCTCGTGATTGTTGTGTGGCCATTCCTCACGGTGCCATGGGTTTGTCTGCAGTTGGTGATTGTTTTATTTCCTGATCGTGCTCACTAAACTTGAACATAAAGCTTTACAGCAGTGTGACAGGGTCCTTGATGACCAATATGAGTACAATACATTTCTATTTATACTTCATACAGACAAGATATAACCAATTTTAGAACATTGGTCTATATCCCCTTATTATATCCAACTTGACGAAGGATCATGCAATTGTAAATTTTATAAAGGTGCTAGCTCGCCAAGCTTACAAACTTACCTTAACAAATTCAACAGAAACTTTTACGTCTACAAATTCGGATGTTTCCCAATTAAATTTCCAAATAAAATTGTATCTCTTTTTCTGAAATTTTATTTCATCACAGCAAACAGTGTAGACCCTGATGAAATGTCGTCTCATGCGGCATTTCATCTAGGTCTCCACTGTTTACCAAAGTATGAGTCACTAGAATATAAAGGGTCAAAGAAAGGGGCTAGCTCACCAAGCTTACCTTAACAAAGTCAACAGAAACTTTTCCGTCCACAATTTCGGATGTTTCCCCATTAACTTTCAACTTGCCATTTCTTATAGAAAATGGAACAAGTTCATCATGAGCAACACCTCGGCCAACTTTACCGTAGATATCTAATTCATGGATCACTGTGTGTTCACCATTTAAAGCTATATCAAAAACCTGCAAAAGAAAACAAATAGCTTTATTATATAATCTATAAATAAACATCTTCTGATTGGCCCAGATGCATATCCACTCGAGTCAATCTACTACATATTGCATGGTTTGCCGGGCGTGACGTTGCAAAGCACACGGCACGAAGTAATATTGCATGGCTTACAGGAAGTGACATCAGAATGTCAAGTAATTTCGCATGATCCATCTGTAACGTCAATGGTTTGAATGGTCTAAAATAGCAGGAAATGTATAACATACAAATTATTATATAATAAAACAATTGTTGAGTTATGTTTCGGTAGACATGGAGTGTTATTGAAGAGTAAACTTAATCATATTGACCTCGCTCCGCGTTGGTCAATATGATGTTTACTGTTCAATAACACTCCATGTCCACCTCAGCATAAGTCAATAATTGTATAATATCCATAAACCCAGATAAGCAAAATATTTGAGCGTAAAATTGTAATCATTTTCTTATCCATCAGTTCAAACATGTGTTTTGGGTGCTCAAAAGATATGTATTATTGAGACGGTTCTTATGAGTACAAACAACATATGTTTGATAAGAAAAAGAAGAATAAGAAAATAACTTTTAAATAGATGTATCTGGAGGCCTGTATATATCGAAAACCTGAAAAGGTCCCTTTATATGTTTAGGAGTCCGTAGGAAACTTATTAGTGAATTGTGTTACCAAGAGGACCCAAGGGCCCTGGATTGCTGACCTGGGTTCTGGCAAATAAGTAGATGATGTATTGGCCTATGATTAGAAAATATTTCTCATTTTAGCTCCGATAGCCATGTTGTTCAGCCAAGCTGATTATTCGTATCATCTTTGGTAGAGGACAACATGGTAAACATTTCTGTGAATTTATTTTGAATTTGGACCACTGGTCCAAAAGAAAATGTCATTTAAAGAGATTTCTTATCTAGATTTCTGGCAGCCATTTTGTTCAGCAGAGCAGAACCATTTCTGAGATCAGGTGGAGATGTTGTTTTAAGACATTTCTTATCTAGAGCTCTGGTGGCCCCTTTATCCAGCTGAGTGGAACCATTCGTGCAATTTTGTTAGAAGCCATCATGAGGAACAGTTCTGTGAAATTATTTTGAATTTGGACCAGTGGTTCAGGATGAGATGTTTAAAGACATTTCTTATCTAGAGCTCTGTTGGCCCCTTTATCCAGCTGAGCCGAACCATTTGTGCAAGTTTGGTAAAGCCATTATAAGGAACAAGTCTGTGAAATAATTTTGAATTTAGACCAATGGTTCAGGAGAAAATGTTGTTTCATATCTCTTATCTTGAGCTCTAGTGGCCTTTTTGTTCAGCAGAGTGGAACTATTTGTATATTTTTGGTAGAGGGCATCATGAGCAACAGTTCTGTGAAATTATTTTGAATTTGGACCAGTGGTTCAGGAGAAAATGAGGATCATTTCTGCGAAATTATTTTGAATTTGGAACAGTGGTTCAAGGAGATGCTGTTTGAAGATATTTGGTAATTACAGCTCTGGCGACTCTTTAGTTCAGGCAGTTCAGCAGAGCGGAACCATTTGTGGAACTTTGGTTACGTGTATAGTGGGGAACAATTGTGTGAAATTATTTTAAAATTTGGACCAGTGGTTCAGAAGTCGTTTTAAAGATATCTTGTCTCTGGCATCCCTGGTTTTCAGTAGAGCGGAACCATTTATGCAATTTTTGTACAGGCCATTAAGGGGAACATTGACACACTCGTGTGAAATTATTTTAAGTTTGGACCAGTGGTTCATGAGGAGATGTCTATTAAGGATATTTCTTATCTAGGGTATATTCCAGACCAATGGCGTAGCCTGAACCCTGAAAAAGTTACGCACATCAAAGGGAGGCTACTGGATCAACCAGTGATTCTCTTCAATTGCATCCCTTTTCATAATGGGAATTTCTCTTAAAAGAAAGAATTTGCTTGCAGAGGGAGCAAATTCTTTCCTTTCAGAGCAGTTCCTTATGGCATGGAAAATCACTTTTAGCACATTAGGTGACCTCCCTTGAATGTTACTATTTTTATTTACGCATGTGCGTTAACTGCTTAATGGGAGCTACGCCAATGTTGGTCAGAATGATCTGGGTTCCAGTGATTTTATTTGGTCTTTTTAAGGCCTTATATGGTAGTCATTCCCAATCCAAAAATGGCCTTTATTTTCACAATTTCATGTATTTTCACACTTATTTTCCCAATTTTATTAAAATATTTTCCCAAATGTGAACGAAAAGGTAGCTTCCTAAAATCCCAAATAAAACCATTGGGTTCATATGTGTGCAATATAGGTTACCAAAGTACATCAGCGGATAAGCAAGCAGACAACAATTGTTGTGTTGTACGGAAATATGTTAATAGTAATCTGACAATACAACTGTCTTCTCAACAAAACCATCAATCTTGTGACATTACAGTAGGTCCATCTGTCAGTGTCTTCTTCAGGCCTTCAGATTTATGGTGGGCCCTGGTCATTGTCCCATGATTTCAAAATATGGCCCATCACTTTCCAAGGCAGTGGGCTCTGTGGACCCATCCTTTTCAGTTGTGAAAAAATCTCACTTTAATAAAAAATATTCATCTTACAGCGAGTACGAACTCCACAAAACAGAAAGTACATGTAGGTAGTCAATACAGTAAAACATGTCTTAAGCAGCCACTCAAAAAAGACAAAACAAAGACCTTAATAATAAATGGTAGCTTAATGGAGGTCTAAGGTATTGCAGAATGCTCCCCTTGGAGCATTCTGTAATACTTTTGACCCGCATTAAGCGATAATTGGTCTTCTTTTTTGAGTGGCCTCTTAAGACAGGTTTTACTGTATAATTAGCATTCAATATACATATATGCATACAAGTGTCTGTGTCAGTGTGTAGGTAAAGTATATAACCCAAATGTCAACTGTGGTTAGTTAGTTTGATATGCTTGGGCCCATCATTTCAGAAAATGGCCCACCATTTTTTGCTCCATGGGTCACTTCGGCCCACCAATCTTGAAAAAAATCTGAAGCCCTGCTTCTTTCATAACCGTAATCAGTGACCTATATATCTAATATAGGTCACTGCCGTAATCTAATATTTTGAGGTTTCAAAACCCACTACTAACAGTATGTAACCAAATCCAGCTGTTTAAAAATCCATATTGACTGACTGCATTATTAAACTCCTAGCATGCTGGGTAATTTTGCTTGCACTTTAGTTGTCTGGTGTTGCTGTTTTTTTGCCAAAAAATATTTTTTCTCAAAAATACCATCAGATAGTGTTGAACAGTTTGGATCCAGATCAGGCCAAACATTGTTTGCAAAGGAATTACGGACAACTCTGCCCAAAACCAAATCTGCCGGAGTCAACTACAGCTCAAATTCATAAGATAACTAGGCGGGCCATATATTTATTTTATAGCCAAGTACTGTACAGGCAACTCACGCCAAGATTATTTGTGCATGCACATGTATACATGTATGATTCTATCCGTCTGCCTGTACATTAGCATACATGTACATGTATGTTTCTACAAGCCTGCACATACAAGTATTCTTCTATAGGTCTGTCTATGTGTCCATTATGTTTCTATCATATCTCTGTACATGCTTATGTATGTTTCTATTAGTCAGACTATCTGTAAATGTGCATATATACATTTATATTTCTATTAGTCTGTCTGTCTGTCTGTCTCCCCAGGTTTCTAACCACCTGTACATGCATATGAGGTATGTTTCTATCAAGTCTGTCTGTCTGAACATAAGCATATGTACGTATGTTTTTATCAGTCTGTCCGCACATGCATATTTCTATTTGTTTGTCTATGTCAGTACATGCGCAGACAAGTTTATATCCATCTGCCTGTCTATACATGTGCATCTATCTGTCTGTCTGTCTTTCTGTCGTCCGTCCATCTATCTGTCTGGGCCTGAGGCTGAATGTAATGAAAATTGTTGATTTATTAAGGAGATTAATTAAGGAGATTAACTGTTTTGACAAAGTGTCAATTGATGCACAGCTTTAATCATCTTTAATCTTATTGGCGTAATAATGTTGATCACTGGCAACCACCATAACGATTTGCAAAGGCATGAAAACCAGTGTCTTAAACAAGTGCCTGTAGTCAGGCGGCATAAATTTGTCGGATGATGGCATTTTTTTCTTACAGAACAGAACTGTTGTCTTCTTTTGAATTTTACATTGGGCCGAGTTGTTTTTGGCTGAGCTTTGGCCCTTGGGTCTGTTATATTTCTTGGGTGCTGGGAGAAGGCACAGAGATTAACACTGTTTAATCTACATATATTTATTTAAGGTATAAGCTATTGGCATGGTAAACTGTACTGCTCTGATCTGCTATCAGAGAGGCAGTGTGTGTATATATATGAATCAGTTACCGTATTAACATCAGTGTATGGTATGTGATACCAATACCATAACATCTCCCTGTTTTTAAAAAGAAAATACATTTACACATACAACAATGCATGACTGAAATAATGTTGTGTAAATTGTAAAAAATAATTCGGACGGGTGCCAGTCTGTTTTTACTATGAAGTCTGTTCCCACGAATGAAATAATCTGCTGATAAGATATCAGGGGTGATCTGTGTATTTTCTTCAGAGTTAATCCACTTTTTATCAGCACAGTAATTTGTTGATAATATCCAGAATTTGTTTATCTGATTAATTAATGCTTTTACTGGGATAAACATTAAATAAACAAATTATAACTGTTAAACTGTTTGCATTACTCCAGATAAGTTCCAGTTATTTTCCGCATCAGTATTTATACTGTTTATAGATCAAGTTTCCTAGGAGGATGAACAACGCGACCAGATCTGGTTCTAACAACTGGTGTTTCCTTTTCTGGCCTTTCAACAATCTTTTGTGGTGATTTACTTATAATTTGTTCTGATTGAGGTCGAATTTTAACAGGGGATTTAGGTGTTTGTTTGCTGTTATTCTGAATAGTCTCAGGAGGTCGGGTCTCAATGATTTGAGGTTTTGGGGCATTATTTACAAAACTGGGGGTAAAATCTGGGGGGTCAGTCAATTGAAATGGTTTCTCATTTGACTTCAACAGATGTCGTCGATTACGTCTGTATGATCCTCCGTCCTGCGTCTCAACAATATATGATCTGTCATTTGTTTTCTTTCTGACGATAGCAGGTTTCCATAGTTTGCCTTGCCTAATCCTAACTCCTTCACCAGGATTTAGGGGTTTCATTGGTTTAGCTGATCTGTCATAGTAATGCTTTGACTTTGTTTGAGAAGTTTGCATTTTCTTTCTCAAAGCAGATTTGCTTGGCACACTCGGATCAAGCTGTTTTGCTGTCACGGGCAGTGTAGACCTTAATTGTCTAGAAAACAATAACTGTGCGGGTGATTTTCCACAGTCTATAGGGGTGTTTCTATATGCCAAAATTGCTAAGTAAGGGTCTTTTTTATCCGTAAGAGCTTTGCTGAACAAATTCTTGATTGTTTGAATTGTTCTCTCTGCGGGGTTAGCTTGAGGATAATGGGGGCTTGAAGGTGTATGTCTGATGTCCCATTCCTTGCAAAAATCAGCAAATAGCGTACAACTAAATTGTGGTCCATTGTCAGAAATTAACGTCTCGCTAATGCCATGTCTAGAGAAATAACTTTTCAGCTTATTAATGACAGTTTGCGCTCGGGTGTCCCTTAGGCTGCTAACTTCAAAATATCTACTGTACAGGTCAACTAGTACTACATAGTCTACGTTATTCCAGTGAAATAGGTCTGTTGCCACGGTTTGCCATGGTCTGTCAGGAATCTTATAGGAATAAAGTGGTTCCTTTTGGTTAGCATTTCTGTGCTCAAGACATATAGCACAATCTAGTACTGTCGTCCGTATGTCTGTTGTCATACTTGGCCAAAATAATACCTCTCTTGCTTGCTGCGTGCATTTCTCAATGCCTAGATGAGATGCATGAATCTTTTCAAGCATTTCTTTGCGACATTCTTTTGGAATAATGACCTTTGTACCCTTAAGTAGAATAGCGTCAATGAATGTGATTTCATCTCTGTAATTCCAAAAGTCAAGTAGTAGTTTGTGACAGTCTGAGCGTGTGTCAGGCCATCCGTCTAGTACAGTCTGCTTTAGTTTTTGCATTTGTACGTCAGTCGCAGTAGCTGTTCTGAGCATGTCCATTTTCCTATCGCTGATGGGAAGATTGGACATTACAGCATGGACGTGATCATCCAGCCCTTCTGTAAGTTCTGGGTATGTATCTGATAAGAATTTACGACTCAACGTGTCTGCAACAGGTATATCGCGACCGCGGACGTACTGAATGTCAATGTCATACTTTGACAATTGCAGTAGCATGCGCTGCAACCGGGGCGGACTGGAATGCAGTCCCTTCTTTAGAATTGAAACTAAAGGTCGGTGATCGGTTTGCACAGTGATGCGCTTACCTAAGACTAACATATTCCAATGTTTGCAAGCAAATACCACTGCATAGAGCTCTTTGGTTATTTGAGCATAATTGACTTCGGTTGGAGTTAGCGATTTTGATGCAAAACATACAGGTTTTCCATCTTGTAACAATACACATCCAAGACCATACTTTGAAGCGTCAGTCTGTATTGTAATCGGCTTATTGTAGTCAAAGTATGCCAGTACAGGTTCCTTAGTAATGACATCTTTAATCTTATCAAAAGCATTTTGTTGGGCCTGCTCCCATACAAAATCTACATCTTTCCTAAGTAATTGTCTCATGGGCTTTGTCAGTTCTGCCATATTGGGTGCGAATTTCTGTAAGTAGGTGATCATACCTAAAACAGTTTCGAGTTCCGCTTTTGATGTAGGGGGTGGCATTTCTCTTAATGCCTTCACCTTATTGCTGTCCATTTTTAGACCAGAGGATGTGAGGACATGTCCGTAGAAGGGAATTTGAGTCTGTCCTATGTCTGTCTTGTCAGCGTTTAACTTTATGCCCATTTGTCTGCATCTTGTCATCAGTTTGTCAACATTTCTGTCATGTGTTTTTCTGTCACTACCGTAGACAACAATATCGTCAACTATTGTCTTAACTCCAGGTAATCCTTCCAAGCATTGGTCCATTTTCGAAATGAACTCGTCCTGAGCCATTTTAAGACCAAAGGGTAGCCGTAAGAAGCGATACCGTCCAAAGGGTGTTTGAAATGTAGTCAGAAATGAAGATTTTTCTGTAAGAACGATGGACCAATAGCCTGATCTGGCATCGAATCTTGAGAAAATCTTTGCATCTGTCAAGTCAGGCAGTATGTCGTCAAGTGTTTTGTTTGGGTAGTGCGGTCTTTTGATCGCGTCATTTAGGTCTTTTGGATCCAGACAGATCCGTATGGAGCCATTGGGCTTTTCTACAGTTACTAAACTGTTCACCCAGTCTGTTGGCTTCGTAACCTTTTTGATGACATGTTCCCTTTCCATACGCTCTAGTTCTGCCTTAAGCTTATCGCGTATTGCAATTGGTACACGACGTGGGGGATGTACAACAGGTACTGAGTCTGGCTTAAGGTAAATTTCACATTCACCAGGTAATTGGCCTATGCCGTCAAATACGTCACTGTATTTATCAAGTACAATTTCTTTGGTCAATGGACAAGTGTGTGGTGTGTCTGAGTCGACAGCTAAAATGAGTTTGATCAATTCAAGCGATACACATGCATTTAAACCAAGAATTGGAGTAGAGTTGGTTTCAACAACGTAAAACTCTTCAGAAATTGTCTTGTTATTGTAGGTACAGTTTAGTCTTATGTAACCGTCTACCTTAAGATTTCCACCGTCATATGCCGTCAGTCGCTTTGGCGTTTTCTGCAAAGGACATTTAATGCCTAGGGATTGGAATGTTGCTTTGGGTAGGATATTGACTTGAGAGCCTGAATCAATTTTCATGTTTACAGTTTTGGACTTGGGGCCTAAATAAATTTGAGCAAAAGCTTGATTTTTGGATTTGTCAAAATCAATAGAATCAATAAACAAATTCTCACCAGGTGATAAATCCAGATCTGATCCATTTGACGCACTATTTATCACTTCATGTACATTCCGTTTGCTATCCCTTAATTTACTCCTACACACAGTAGCAAAATGATCAAATTTTAAACAATAATTGCACTGCTGTCCTCTTGCCGGGCAAGTGTCTTTTTTGGAATGACTTCTCCCACAGTTCGTACACGTCTTGGTGGCTGCTGGTCCAGGTAGCACTCGCTGTATGGGTCGTGTCGTCGTTGGTCGCTGCTCTGCTCTTCCTCGAGGCTGACGTTTAGCTGACCGCTTGGACTTCACGTAGTGGATTGACGCCTGGTTGTCAATCACCTTGAGCTGCTCCTGACTTAGTTCATAGGTTCGTGCGATGTCCAGACATTTTTGAAGCGTCAAGTCTGAACCTTCGTTGATGAGCTTTTCTCTGATTTTTGAAGACTTGACTCCAAAAACAATGCTGTCACGAATCATCTCGTCGTGAATGGCTGCATCGTACCCACAGTCATTTAGTAACACTTTTAAACTAGTAACGAAGTGTTCAAACTTTTCACTATCTTCTTGTTCTCTGCATCTCAGCTTGTAGCGTGCATATATCTGGTTTGAGCGAGGTTTGCAGTATCAGTTACCGTATTAACATCAGTGTATGGTATGTGATACCAATACCATAACAGGGTCGAGTTGTCTTGGACGGAGTTTTATGTGGGTCGAGTTGACTTGGGCAGAGTTGGTTTTGGGACAAGTTGTCCTGCACCCTTTGCAAACGTGATCAGCAGACATCATTAGTAGGCAAAGAGTGTGCAATATTTAGTGAAGATCAGCATGCCATAGGTCTTTATGGAATATTGCACACTCTTTTAATTTTGCCTGAAGAAGAACAAATTGTTTAAATAAAATCCTCAGATTAAATTTCAGACTTTGTTTTCATTCTTTTACGTCCCAGTCAGTCAATCTACAATTTTTCAGTCATGTTGAGACAGGTCTTCCTGGCTTGAACCAGAACTAAGCAGAGGAAAAAGTGTCTTGCACAAGGACACACCGCAGTGCTCGAACCCGCAAACCCTCGATCTCCAGTCTGAGCTCCTCAAATTTTCATTATCATTATTTAACTTTTTAAACTACTCAATTTGAATCCTTTCATTATAGTTTAATTAAGAGCTGAGGTGGGAACATATCAGAGAAGACACTCTAAAATTCATAAAAAAAAATTTTTAGATAACAGAAAACAGTCTGTGGTAACTAACGGTACCCACTAAAGCATTATTGCAGGCCCCTCTGGTGTCTCGCAGTGCTCTGTTCTTGGAACCTTAAAACTATAGGCCCATTTCTTTAACATGTATTTTATGTAAAGTTATGGAGCACATTATAGCTTCCAACCTTGCCAAACACCTACACAAGCATAATGTCCTCTATGAACTTCAACATGGGTTTTGCGAAAAACGCTCATGTGAATCCCAATTGATTCAACTAGTATAAGACTTATGAAGGCAGCTATCTTTGGGAAAGCAAACTCATTTAATACTTTTGGATTTTAGCAAAGCCTCCGACAAAGTAAATCATCTAAACTTTTATATAAGCTTTCTTGTTTTGGTGTAAATGGAAATACTTTAAATTGGATTCAGTCATTCCTGATAGGTTGCACTCAAACTGTTGTACTGGATGGGGAGTCGTCTGAGGAGGTCAAAGTGACACGCGCCACATGCACTCTCTTTCTTACAGACAGCTTCAAACATCAGTCTGTTACTACAAATACTCATTTTTCCCCATATCCATTGTTCTTTGGAACAAGCTACCAGCTGATCTCGTCCTGGTTCCTGACCTTGATTCTTAATTGTTACCAGAGAGTGCAGTGATTCATTTACAATTTGGGCTTATTGAGTCCTGGGACTCGCTGTTTCCAATATCAATGAGTCCAACTGCAAACTTATGAGTCCAGAACAGAATTTTAATGACAAGTCTGCAATACTATTGCATCCTGGGACTCACTGAAATAAAAACTTTGCATCCCAGAGACAAAATTATGTGCAAAAGATGCAGGGTGCCCAGGTAACAAAATCACCAGTGTAGACTTTTGTCTGTTTGTTTGATTTGATTATTTACGTCCCCGACAACAAGTTTTCAGTCATATCGGGATGGGTCTTCCTGGGTTGAGCTAGTAATAAGCAGGGGATAAACTGTCTTGCTCAAGGACACAATGAAGTGTCTCCGGTGAGGCTCCAACTTTCTAGTTCTGCACGGAAAATTGATGACGATTTTTCTATTTGCTTGTTTGGTGACTACCCCGATAGCAGGGTCACAGAGAATACTACTATGGGCCGGCGACTTTAGAATCTAAAACAGTGGGTAAATTATCTTGCTAAAGGACACAGCACAGTAACTCCATCAGGGGTGAGTCTCAAACTAGCAACCCTTTGATCCCCCCTCCCCCCGGTGATCCCAGCCAAAAGCTCTACCAGTTGTGCCTCTCTCCGGTCTAGTCGGTAAATAGCTATACATAGCTAATGTTATCTCTGTTTATACTCTCCGACTTTAAATAAAATTTGTCTTATGTCTTATGTCTTATGAAAGCAAAATTACATTGGAAGGGTTTATACCTTTTGATTTGGAGATGTGAACCACACCTCTGAAAACTTCAAAACAAGAACATAGTCCCCATCCTTTTTTACAGGAATGTCATAGCCAAATGTTGACATGTGGTATCTTTCTGTCTGGTACAGTATCTGGTCCTGAGGCACAACTCTCTGTATCATTAACGATTTGCCATAATCAGACGAAATCCCAGTTGGATGCTTGTCGTCCTGATATTTGATTCCGTGAATGTCAGTGTGTGCATCTCCGCCGCAATTCACAGCCCAGATTACATCTCCGATCCCAACAGACTGTGAAATCAGACAGAGTGAACATAAAAGACAATATATGAATTTAAATGCAGACTGAGAAATATGTAGATATCGCCAAAAATGAGCAAGAATATTAAAGAAAATCATGTTTTTTCCACGTTCCGACTTGACGCCGGAAAAGCCCAAACCAGGAAGTGACGTTTATGTGGAAAAATCAATTTTGCCAATTGATTTTAATTCATTTTTGAGCGAAACGAAACTCATGCACCAGCCCTCAGACAACCTATTTTTGGCCGAGTATGCTATTTACGCATCTACCGTGCCTTTTTTTCTCGTTTCAACTCATTTTTTCTTTCGTGCTTACCTGTGAATTAATTGAATCGCATGATCTGAAAATCAAAGTGCCGCATTTTTATGCAAGTACTCTTGTTGCGCGTGTCATCAATCAGTGACCTATAGGTCACTGCATCAATATACCTGGCCAAGGTGTGAAAACAAGGAGTCACAGACCGTGAAAAGCACTGAAATTATATATGCTTCATTAATTTCATAATCGTTAAAGGATTGTTTTAATGGATGATTTGGTCCGTGTCGCGAGAACTTGCTTGAAATCTCTGGGGTTCTGTCTTTGTTCTATGCTCGGACCCAGTATACTGGGTCCGAGTTCTATGTTTTGTTAGTTTTGCAATCATCTTGACAATGAAAATTGAGAGAGCTGGTTGCTTTGCTTTGTTTGTCTTCCTGGCGTCTTGTGATTGTTATGTGGCTCTTCCTCACGGTGTCGTGGGTTGGTCTGCAGTGTGTGATTTCCTGATCATAGGCTTGTTTTTTTAGTTGCATGCGAACAACAAATGCGTAGACCAGCTTTGGCAATAGAGATTTTTTTTTACCTCTGAGGGAGCACTTTTTTCATCACAGTAACGGACACTATATTGAAATTTAGGATCCGTGTCAAAGTATATTAATTGGTTTGATTGTTTCCCTGTGGTGTTACATTGCATAAATTAGGAAGCCTCCACGCGTGCTAAACAATCTTTGTATTTTTACAACAGCAGACTTCAGTTCATTAAAATAATTTCCCATTATAAAAAGATTGGCTATAACATTAATGTATTGCAACAGACTGCATGCTTGGTAGTCAACCCAATCACGGTTGGCAACTTTGCTTTCCTCTTTAATTGCACGCCGGTGGGTCGGACTTCAGACTCTATGATGGTTCCGACTTAAAGACTTATCTATTGATGAGATGGTAGGGGCCTGATGCTTTGGCTTTTTGTCGGGCCCACCGGGGTTTACCTGTTGGATTTCTTTTGCTTCGGTATTCAGTTTAATTTACTGTTGAGTCCTTATCCTTGCTTTATCTCCTTGTTATATCTTGATTTATATGTTTTAGGAGATGATGCATTGATAAGTTAGGGGTCTTTCATGCAAACCAAATATCTATGTGTCTTGATCCACATCTGAATTAAGGGTGAGGTTGGCGCCGTTAAACCGGTTTAAGCCCTCCAGTAAAATATTTTACTGACCGTTCCAAGGCGGTACTTCTTTTGTGGATCTTTTATGTTTTTGTTCTGTCTTGTGTTTGCTATGTTTTGTGCACGTCTGTTTATATGTGCTTTGTGGTCACCTGCTGGGAAAGGGCTGACCTCTTGGCTCTCGTTTGTGGTGTCTTCTGTGAGTTTGTCACTTTCCCATTGGTATCCTGGGTCAGGTGTGGTACTTGATTGTATCGATTCCTGATCTTTGCACCATTACTTACTTTCAGGGCGAAGATATGAACAGGAAAATTATGCGCGGATCCAGAGAGGGTGGGGGCGGCAGGGGGCCCGGACCCCCTGGGAAATCACATTCTCTATAGGTTTCTATAGGAACAAGCCATTGTTGGGCCCACCCTCTCCTATGATAAAGATGGACCCCCTTGAAAATATTAGACCCCCTTGCAATCTTGGAAAATTATAGTTTTCTTTGAAATAACCATTGGCCCTCTCTGTAAGATAAGTTGAGTACTTAAAAAACTTGCTGTCAGTTGGGCCTGTACAGCACCCACATTGACAAAACTTTCTGGATCCGCGCATGATCCGCCGTTTGTGCCACAGAGGCCTTTCTCGCACGCTTCCTAAGTTCAATTATTAAAATAAGTTTCTTTGAGAAATAAGAAAATAGCACTTTCGATGCCCCTCGTAATTTTCGCATCGGTTGCAAAACTCGATGCATTTTGTAAACGTTCACGTCGGACATTCGTCAAAAACTTTTGAGGCAGCCATTCCACCAACATTGATACAATTACAAAATGAAAAATGGTAAAGAATGAACTTTCCTGGATAAGCATGCTTTTGATGGTACGGAAAAGTTAATTACGTGTTTAAATATTACCCACACCAGTTCGATCCCGGCCCGGCCCCATACTTTCGTGGAGATTGATCATGAAATAATTTCTACGGTCATTCTTCTCCCTTCCGCCGAATCATTCAAGAAAGGCTGTTGTCAGTTACAAGCGACAGTATGTGCACGAAGTACTGGTTAACTGCTTGTTCAAGCTTGCCCAGATCCCGCCATCACCATAGATGTTGACTTGGGACGTAAAGCAACAAAACAAACACCATTCGCATCGTTAATGAGTAACAGAAGTTCAAAAATGGAACCTGTGTGTGAGAGTTACGGAGCATATGACATGATTATTGAGATTTGCATATTCACTGCTATTATTATTATTACCTTGAATTATGTCGTCAAACTAATAATGTTTGTATAAAACAAGGAATCAAGGTACTAACAAGCTTGATACCGTTCTATCATGATCATTGGTGTTGTAAATAATCAAACACGGAAATCTTCATTGGTTTGTGATTAAATGAAACTGTTCATACCATGGCATAACTTATTTATTGTTTCTTCGGGTGTTTCTCAAAGCCAAATTGTGATGGTACATTTAGTCTTTTATGCGTCAAATCTAGAATTTTCTGAATTATGGTGTATTTCTGTCCCTGAAGGTTTGTTTTTATATTAGCTTATAGTGCAGACCCATGTGAAATGCCGAGTTTGCAGAATTTCATCTTGGTCTTCACTGTTTGCCAAAGTACCCATTAAGGGATTTCCAGTATACAAAGGGTTAGAATAAACCTTGTTCAGATTTTCACTGTTACAGGAAAGAATCTATATCATTGAGAAGTCCATTTAGATGAAATATTGTGCGCCCAGCATATACCGTATCTATATACCCTAAACTTGTCTTCCTTAAAGCTAGAGATTTCAATGCGACCAGTTTGTTTACTTATGATTTTCTACTCTTTACACTACTTTACCTCATGATTTAATTAAAGATAAACTTATTGATCTTATTGAAATAACTTCTCAATAGAGAAGGCTCTCCTTACCTTGCATATAACGACAGAAACGCATTGTTTACTTCAGGAAAAACCTAAAAAATATCATGCATGGTCAAGTCAAAATGTATGTGATGCGCTGACCTTTTTGTTGGACAACATTTTTATTCGATTTGGCACTAATTTGTATAGACAAGAAGTTGGGACTCATATGGGCACTAATTGTGCTCCCTTTTTTGCCGATTTATGCCTGTTTTGTTATGAGAGGGACTTTATGATGTCTCTTTCTGATGATAAGCAGGCTGATGTTATTGATGCATTTAACACTACTTCTAGATATTTGGATGATATTTTAAATATTAATAATGTTTATTTTGACAATTTGGTAAGTCAAATATACCCTTCAGAGCTCCAACTAAATAAAGCCAATACCTCTGATACCGAAGCCGCATTTTTAGACTTGCATTTGTCAATTTCTAATGATATTGTTTCTACCAAAATTTATGATAAACGTGACGACTTTGATTTTGAAATTGTCAAGTTCCCATTATTAGATGGCGATGTTCCTCGCTCTACATCCTATGGAGTCTTTATCTATCAACTCATTCGTTTTGCTAGAGCATCTAGCCATGTTGCCGACTTCAACACTCACAATAAATTTTTAACTCAGAAACTTCTTAAACAATGCTCTCTGTATCATAAACTTCGCAAATCCTTTTCTAAATTTTATAAACGATACTATGATTTGATATCTAAATTCCAAAATGGACTTAAATCTCTCTTGCACCAAGGACTTTCGGAACCTGAATTCTATGTTTATTTTGTGGATATTTATTTTTCTGTCTTGTTTTTGCTATGCCTTTGTACACGTCTGTTTATACATGCCTTGTGGTCACCTGCTGGGAACGGGCTGGCCTCTTGGCTCTCGTTTGTGGTTTGTTACTTTACCGTTGGTATCCTGGGTCAGGTGTGGTATAGTTCGACCAGATAAGAAAGACTGGGCGGTTCTTAGCTAAGATCTACCCATGGACATTTCCATATAAAAATCGGTAAGACAGAGTGTATTGTGAGATAAAGGTATTTCGAATTAACTTGGATAGCTGCTCAGACAATGTTCGAAATTTTAACTATTCAAAGGACCTCGGACAGTCTCCTATTCAATCTGCCCAAAATTTGAAAGCCTGTGGCTGGGAAAATGCACTATTTACAACTAATTTTTTGTGCTTAAATCAGACCCTTACATTTTGTGCACCTAGCCAAATAAAAGTATTTGGAAAATATTGCATATTAATGCCAGGACATCATGGTGTAGGGGTGGGGGTAATTTTTGCGACCAAATTTTATTTCACAGAAAGTCAAGGTTTCGCCTGGTTCTCACCTAAATACACGGAAATGCAGTGTTTGCGGCATAAAACTTGGGACGAAAGTAATAAGTTTGCATAAAATTGAGGTTTTGAAGATTTCAACTTTTCTTCTAAATACGTATGTTGTACATAACTTTTGACTACTACCTGTTATATTTCAAGTGCACTCAGTACAACATGTTCACTGAGGTGTATCACACCTGCATACTTTATACCACATATTCTAGATAAGCACAGTTTTTTAGTGTAAAATTGAAAAGATTTTCTTACTCAACAGATTTAACCTATAATTTGGTGTTCAAAAGGAACGTCTCATTGCGACGGTTCTTATGAGTACCCACAACATATGTTTTGGTTGAGAAATAAGACAATTAGCAAATAGGTACACAATCATAGCTAAAGCCCTGATACATGCCATTGTAAATTGATATTTACCTACAGGTTTGTACAAAATAAGTTCCTAATAAGTTTTTATAATAAATTGTTTTTGAGCATTTTGACATCGTTCCCCCCCGTGACCAATCATGCCATTCTTATATAATGTGTTAAATGTAAATCCACAACTGTATGCAAAAGGATTAGTTTGGTCACGGGGGGGAAAGCACTTCAGTAAAACTTTTTCTGTTTCCTATATGTTGAATAGCAAAAACAGAGTTTTCAACCCATATTTTTTAATAGGTACTTGTCCAATGCGAAAAACACTTGTGCGTATAATTCGAGAGCTAAAATTACTATCTTTTTCATGGAAAAATGTCATTTTCTTTGAAACTTTTCTTTGACCATTTTTATGGGCAATCCTTCATTAAGACTGTCCGAGGTCCTTATCATACTGAACAATAAAATAAAATAAAGGTCCGCAATGAAAATTTAGTCACACTTACGTTTTACTATAAATTGGTCAGCACACGAGATGATGGTTCTTGTTACATCGGCGTGTGGCGAAGGCTCCGATGAGCCTGCATGTATGCCTGACCTCGCCAGGGCTTTCGCTACTCGCATAAACGAAGTATGCAAGTTGAAGAAGACTCCGAATAACTTTTAGACATTTAGTCCCTCTGGACACGCCAGAATGAGCGATAATTAGAGGCTTTTGCGGATATGCGATAAGACCACATCTCATGTCTGTATGCCCTTTTCTCATTATCCAGATACTTAACCCTTGTCCTGCTGAATTCTAATTGGCGATTTACCATTATTGTATCGGGCTTAAAAATCAAACCAGTTTTCCCATACAGACAGAATTTGAAGAAAGTGCACCCCCCCCCCCCTAAATTTTCACAACATATCTATCCCGGTAAATGAAATGAAGCATGTCTCCAGCAGCACACTAAAGATAAACGTTTACCAGACATGCTAACGTATAAAGTTGGTCACCCTTGTCGTCTGCGCTTCAGTTGGTTGCACGAGTAAAGCATACATAGGCTATTACACACGAATTACTGTAGACTAGTCAAATTTGACAGTGTATGACAACGCTCTGTTTGACACGCCCCGTAACTGGTCGCACTGTACTTGATTGTGTCGATTCCTGATCTTTGCACCCTTATTTACCTTGGTGTATAAATTGAGGAAGATTGTTGGCTCTAATAATTTTTCAGGACAGTTCATAAAAATTATTTCCCATTTTAAAAAGATTGGCTATAACATTAATGTATTGCAGCAGAAAGCATGCTTGGTGGTCAACCCAATCACGGTTGGAAACCCAATCACGGTTGGCAACTTTGCTTTCCTCTTTAATTGCACACCGGTGGGTCGGACTTCAGACTCTATGACGGTCCCGAGTTAAAGATTATCTATTGATGAGATGGTAGGGGCCTGATGCTTTGGCTGTTGTCAGGCCCACTGGGGTTTACCTGTTAGATTTCTTTTGCTCTGTTATTCAGTTTTATTTACTGCTGAGTCTTTATCTTTGCTTTATCTCCTTTTTATATCTTGATTTATATGTTCTAGGAGATGATGCATTGATAATTTAGGGATCTTTCATGCAAACCAAACATCTATGTGTCTTGATCCACATCTGAACTAAGGGTGAGGTTGTGCACCATTAAACCGGGTTAAGCCCTCCAGTAAATTATTTTTACTGAATGTTCCAAGGCGGCGCTTCTTTTGTGGATCATTTATGTTATTTCTGTCTTGTTTTGTTTTGCGTTCATGCACATCTGTTTGTTGATACATTGTGGTCACCTGCTGGGAAAGGGCTGACCTCTTGCTCTCGTTGGTGATGTCTGATTGTGACGTTGTCACTTTCCCATTGGTATCCTGGGTCATGTGTGGTGTTTGATTGTATCGATTCCTGATCTTTGCCCTCTTTCTTAATTTGTACACCTATTTATCCTGAACATTGGAGGTCATTTGACTCTTTTTTTTAAAAAAACTTTTATAAAATGTTTAAAATGAAAACAAACTATGAAACTTTACCAGACTGCACATTTAGTACTTAGACTGACTTGTAGCATGTATGGTGTTTATCTGTTTAATATGTTGCTTACAAAGTTTCTGCTGACCCAGATATTGGAGATATTGATGGTAAACAAGTTGTTGTAAACAAGGTGTTTATTTGATTATAAGATTTTTCTAGAAGGATGAATAATTTTTAATCATCCAGAAATTTTCAGTTTTGGATTCAGACTTAGCGTTCTTGGAATTAACTTCAAAATCTGGGGATCAGAAACTTAGTAAACAACATATTTAACAGATAAACACCATACATGTTACAGACTGATCTGAACTTATCCTGTTAATCATGCCTATCCGACAAAATATCTAGGGTTTATATGAAACCGTATTTAATCATTTTCAACCTAGGTGTCGAAATGTCCGACAAACTGACACAAGTGACAGTTCCTTATCGCCAGCTGTTATTGCCAATGTGGTCAGCAAAAGCAACATTATAACTGGCTGCAGCAGTAATCTCAAGGGCCAATTAATTACTTTGATTGGCAGTTGTGGATCCATGAATTGGGACACCAAAGTCACTGTCGATAATCAGAAAGCCTAAACTGAATGATTATGAGTATTGATAGGAAAATAGGAAACTATTTAAATATACTTTATTGACTACAAAACAATGGCTAGGCACCAGAACACGCTGACATGTAGTAGATAAAGACACAGTTTTCTATCTTAATTGGTTCTGTTTTCTTATTTCTTGAGTAGTCCTGAGTATGCATTTTTGAAGCATCTCACTGAGACACTTCAAATGAGGTACCCTAAACATATGAGCCAGCACATGACATGAGATTTTGGGACTTATTGCA
Source organism: Loripinus fragilis (assembly GCA_964019695.1). Lineage (NCBI taxonomy): Eukaryota > Metazoa > Mollusca > Bivalvia > Lucinida > Lucinidae > Loripinus > Loripinus fragilis. Next base: position 6,123,825 of record OZ026525.1, read on the forward strand.
TCTGCGAGCAATGAAGGCCTATATACAAAGACTCACCACTGGGCCACATAGAGCAGTCTGAAACAAGTCTGACTGCAGATACATGTCTGACTGCAGATCCAGGGGTCGAGAGTTCGATCCCGGCCCGGTACCATACCTTCGGGGAGATTGATCATGAAATAATTTCTATGGTCATTCTCCTCCCTTCTGCTTATTCAAGAAAGTTTGTTGTCGCGGAGTCACTGTGATGTGTCCTTGAGCAAGACACTTAATCCGATGCTTAGTGCTGTTTCAATCCGTGAAGTCAGGAAATCGTCCTGACCATAACTGAAAAAATGTTGACTGGAATGTTAAGCATCAAAACAAACAAACAAACAAATAACTGATAAATCCGTTTTTGAAAACACTTTAGACCCAGATAAGCTGGCTTTTGTTGAGGCCACCTGATCAGGATCCACACTGTTTTTCACTCAGATTGAAAATACATGTATGCCTTCAAATGCGTGCTTAATTTAGCACATTAATCACACCAGGGCATTGTCAAAACAAAACAACTGCTTCGAGAAAAGGTATGGCCAAGGATGTATTTGACATATTAAAACTTGTCGTGCATGACAAGTTACTTCTATACCTCCTCGCAAACCACCTGTAGTCATGACAAAACTTAGTCATAACAAAACTACCATATGGTCCGTGGGAACAACTTGAAAGCAAGTTGAAAACAATTTGAAAACAATTGAAAACAAGTCCATTTGAAAACAAGTACTACTTACTAGCAGTAATTGATTATTACTCGCGCTTTCCGCTCGTTGAAGTTCTAACATCAACCACAGGCCAATCAATCATAAATCACTTGCGGAAATGGTTTTCAATCTTTGGTTATCCTGAAGAAATGCGTTCAGATAATGCGCCAAATATGGTAAGTGAAGAAATGAATTTTTTCTTCAAACATAGTGGCATTAAACATTTGTATTCACTTCCATTTTTCCCAAGACAAAATGGGGAAATGGAGAGATTCAACAGATCATTGAAGAAATGCGTAAAAACAGCTGTCGCTGAAAACAAAAATTGGCGTAACAAACTTCAAACCTTCCTATTACATTACAGAGGTACAAATCACATGCCAACGAATGTCAGTCCAAACAAATTATTAAATTGACCCATAAAAACAAAACTTCCCGATTTAAAAAATTGCATGCGATAAACAGCAAAAGGCAAAAGTCAAATTTCATGCAAATAAATCGAAACCAACTTCATACATAAAGTTTTCTATGGGCCAGCCTGTTCTCATATTAAAACAAGAAAAGGGAAAACTGCTCCAAATTTGGGACAATAAAATCTACAGGGTTATTAGCCAAAGAAACACTTCATTAAAATTGCAATCGGCAAGTGGCGACATTCGTTTCAGAAGTGCGTGTCATGTAAGCCGTACTTCACTGTAAGAAACAAAACATGTACGATTCACAAAAAATCTGAATTGAAAGGGGACTATTTGAGAGACAGGAGAGTCATAAAAAACCAGCCAAATATGGCGACTAAGTAAAATTAACAAACTGGGTTTTCAGACAAAAGGCAGACAGTTTCAGGAGAGGCGAAAATTGAACTGTTTGAAAGTAAATAACGGTCCTTCATCATATTTCAACGTTACCATGAACTACGGGCGGTGTTATTTACTTGCTCTGACATTTATGTTTTGAACCCATGAATTCGAAGCTCTGCAACTTATTCATGCTGACATTTAATAACCATTTAACTTGGTGTAATTTTCAACATACTTAATCAAAAGCTATCAGAAGAAATTAAGTTCTATAGCCCGTTAAATCTATAGGCCAGAGAGCTCATTTCAAAAGAGAGAAAGATGTAGTGTTTACTACCAGCCAATCTAGCAATGCCAAAGATGCCAGAGGCGGAGCTTGGTATTTGTGAGTAATCTATATGTCTACATCCCTTTACCATGTGGGACAGACCGCTAGTTAGTTCCTAACAATAAAGATCAGCCTGTATTACCAACATGTCTTACTATCATTGAACCCAGTAAAATCAAGCATTACATTTATGTTCAACCTAATGAGACAAAGTCTATAAATGAGTACCAAAGGTCAAGGTTGACCTTTCAGTAAGGTCACTTTTATTGGGTTCCTATCAATATATTTGTGCATATTTTCCTCAGAAACCATAAGGCAATTTGAACTCGAATTTCATAAAAAAAATGCTCTATAGGTTTGGGAAAGACAATTTATACAAATGGTTCTGGTCATGTGACCAAGAGTGCCGCCACACAACCCTTTAAAAACCTTTTCCAGAACCAGAAGTCTGATAAACTTGGGATGGTATTTAACATTGGGGATGTGGCACCTATCAAGTTTGTTCAAATGATGAGCATAGGTTGACCTTGACCTACATAATGCCAAGGTCAAATTCGCTTACTAATGCATTTAAATTGGATCTTTTTTAAAAGGGTGAATTTTTGGCAGCAAAAGTCATTCATATGAAGACTCCTTAGCGTAGGGGAACGAAAATTGACCATGATGGCAGCCATGTCCGTATACACACTGGTCAAGGTAAACGCACAGGAGTAACCGTGCAAATCCTGAAGTACGCGGAAAGATGAAACATGCAAATAAAACAAGAGATCAATTTGGGGTATTTGCACTTTGCTGTATTTTAATAGCTCTGTAATTTATGCACGGAACATGAGCTAATTTTCATATCTGACCACTAAAGGTGTTTGTGTTTAAAATCCATGTGACTGTATGGTACGTTGTACACACACCCTGGACCAGAATATGCAAACAATCACACATTGCAGACCAACCCACGGCACCATGAGGAAGGGTCTCAGAACAATAACAGCCACATAACATCAAGAAGACAAGTAAAGTAAAGCAACCAGCTCTCGTTTAGTTTATAGTCTATACATATTTTATTGCCACAAATTACAGCAATGGGGTTGGGTCACAAGTTCTCGCAACATTAGTTACGACCCTCCCCCTACATATACAGATCAATCAAAGCATGTAAACATGGCTACAAAACATATTGTCAACTATACAAAAATCATAAAGAATAAATAAATAAATATATAAATAAATAAATAAATAAATAAATAAATAAATAAATAAATAAATAAATAAATAAGCATATAAATAACTGTCTATGAGTGTGTTTTGAGTGTAGGTTAGCATCATTCAGATTCTTAAAGGCGAAAAATATGTCTGCCAATCCTAGTGGATCGACATCCATACCGCTTGTCTTTAATTATCTGATATGTGTCTGATGTATTTTTTTTCACACTCGTGAAAATTTATTATAATGATCAAATACTCCATGTCAATGTTCATCCAGTTGTTGGGTCCACCAGTTCAAAGGAGCAGGCCTGCTCTACCGACATAGGGATAATTGTGTTTAGCAGAAAGTGAGATAAATATATTTAAATTTCCAAGTCAAAAAGAAAATATGTTTATATATTGTCAAAACGTTTGGTGCTCTTTATATAATCATGTACTGCTCTAAAGAATGTTGAATTAAGTGTATTATCAACTATTTCATTTCCGTATAACAATAATTGTGTGGTAAGTGGTTGAAAGTCTCTTGCAGCTTCGAAAAATAGATGACGCTCGTCTCTGTAATTGTTGCAATGAAAGTAGTAGTGTTCGCTATCCTCTATTTCATTGCACCAATTACAGAGAGGATTGTCACGTAGATGATTGATAAATAAATCATTATTCAGATTGCTACAATTGTTTCTTATTCGAGAATGTATTACTGATAGATATCGATTTCCTGAAGTGAAGTAGTTAGGTACTTGTAATTTAGGAAAGGTAGTAATTTGCAGGTTGTTCTTAAAGGAAGATATTGTTGGCTGATTTTTGAGGCCTTCGTCAAGAGTGTTCCACATTCTGATGGCTGATGGGATACATGCTCTTAGTGATATATTAGTCCGAGTAAATGGTGTAGAGAAGTTGTTGTTGTTTCTGAGGGGATACCCCGAAATTTCACTTACTAATGGGGGGAAATAAATCAGTAATATATGATGGAACCAGTCCATTATTTACTTTATACATAAAATGCAGTTTTTGTTGGTGTCTCCTTACTGATAGATTGGTCCATCCACATTCGTTATATAATTTGACTAACGATACCGATCTGGTTAGTCCAGTAACAATGCGAGCTGCTTCATTTTTTATCTTTTGTAGAGTGTTCGAGTCTTGTTGTGTGCAGCCATCCCAAACTAATGATGCATACTCTATGATGGGTAATAAATGGTATAAATAAATTTGGCTTAATGCATTTCTGCTCAGAGTGTATTTGAGTTTGCGCATTATGCCTAATATTTTCGACGCTGTATTTGCAATCTGTTCAATATGCGTGTACCACTGGCCGTTTTGGCTGAAAGTTATGCCCAGATGTTTGTGATCTTCGACAAATTTTATTGGAGTGTTATCAAATAATAATTGAGGAAAAGCTTCAAAATATTTAAGAGTAAATAGAACTGCTTCAGCTTTAAGAGGGTTAAAATTGACTAACCATTGTATGGCTCAATTAGAAAGCATAATGAGATCATGATTTATAATACCTGCTATGTCTGAAAGACGTGCTGCAGCATAGAATAAAGAACTGTTGTCAGCGAATAATCGTGTTAAACTTAGCTGCTTTGCAATATCATTGATATATACTAGAAATAACAGGGGTCCAAGTACTGATCCCTGAGGAACTCCTGCAAGGATGGACTTTAAAGTCGAAGCACAGGACTTGAGGGTAACTTTTTTGTTTTCTATTAGTTAGATAGCTATTTAACAACAGCTCTCTCTTCCCCAGCTAGATGATTGCAAAACTAAAGAGGTTTCGGGAGACCTAATTAAAAAAAATAAATAGATATCAGCACAGCTTATTACAGCCCCCCCCCCCCCCAAAAAAAAAAAAAAAGAAAAAAACTTTTAATATGCTTTGTGCTATGGTAATTCTCATTATCTGTTAAAATATTTTCGGTATTTGCTTGTGCTCTATGTTTATTTCTCTTGTCAAACGTCTCCAATTTGCTCCAAAATGGCCGTTTTCTTATTTTCAGTCTATTTTGGTGGCCATTTTTGTTACCATAGCAAGGGTAAAAGTCCAATAAATATCAGACTTTTGCACTTGGACTATTGTTCTCATAAACTAATAAGAAGAAATTGGTGAAAAACAATTTTTATTTTTTAGTCATATAAGGGGCCAAAATTGCCTCTTAATGCACGAAGCTCTTTATTCTCAACAGGAATTTTAGAGTTAACCATTATATATGACGGGGAGGAGGAAGGAGGGGGGTAGATGCTCTAGCACATGACGTTACCTTCCCGGAGTGTAGGGCATTGACTCACCCCTCGAGGTTGACCGAATGCATTACAAGGTCATCCGTGGTCGAGAGATCTTCTTAACTCCAGGGTCATGCCCTTGTTGGATGGCGACCATCTTGTATTTCGTGCACTTATTTGGATTTTGTGACGTCGTTGGCTCTTAAGAGACACCTATACTACTGAGGCCATTTCAAACACTTGTTTAGTCTGGACTTAAACGAAGTTAGAGACGGCGAAGTGGCAACGTCCGATGGCAACTTATTCCATACAGTAACGTACGGCTCACACACTTGTTGGTGTCAGTTCCAACAAAGAGATATTACAAGCCACCACATGACTTCATGCAGGCATACGATATTTTCCAAAGAGAAGGGATACGATGAATAAAAGGATCTAAGGATCTAAACCTTAAAGACAAGGACGCCATGATAGCTATCTTGATCATAAATAATAGTTCTATTTAATGGCATCTTGCAACCAATGATCAGTATCTATAAATACCGCATAACTCAACATAAACTGTTTTGTTTTTATCCTGTTTTATCTCTTCTTGTACACGTACTTTTGACAACTATCATCTACCCTTTTTCTTTTTCTTAAACTTAGTACCGTGACTGTGAGGCGTAATCAACCTGCACGGTATTCTCGTGAGGGGGTGTTGCAGAATCAAAAGAAAGAAAGAGAAATATACAGATAACATATATTGATCTGAAGCATAATAACAGAAAGTTTCGCTGTAATCTACACACCGTAGGCAACCATTGTGTAAAATATGAACAGCCATCATCAAAAGATGAAAGAGGAGTTTAGGCTACTTGTCGTAATAAAGAATTTTTGAATATTTGACTTTGACCTTTGATTCCAAGGTCATAGCAGTAATCTGAAACCTTCGTTCTCATCTACACACGATAAGCCATTATTGTACTAAAAGTAATTATGAACACCCATTAAAAATGAAAGAGGTGTTACAAAACGTAAGACAGGTTGTACGTATATTTGATCTTTGACTCAAAGGCCATATTAGTGATCTGAAATAGGCAACCATGTCGAATATGAATAACCTCAGTCAAAAAATGAAAATGGAGTTCTGGTAACCATGAGACAGATTTTAAGTATACTTGAAATTGAACTTTAACTCTAAGGCCATATCGTTGATCTGAAACATTCATTGAAGTCTAAACACCATAGGCAATGAATTACAAAACGTGGAAAAGCACACTGCCAGATTTGTAACAGGAAAGTTTCATAAAAGGGGGGAATTAAAATGGGAATCTCTCAGGAAAAAGAGGACAGACATTAATAGTTCTCGTATACTATTATACAAATGCCTTAAAGGTAAAGTAAGCAGTAAGCGAGTATGATCCGGAAAACCACAATCACGCACTGCAGACCAACCCATGATGCAGACAAACCCACAGCACCATGAGGAATAGCCACAGAACACTATATAACTCTCACACGTATCATGAAGACAATTGAAGCAAAGCAATCAGCTCTCTCTTCCTCGTCAAGATTATTGCAAAACTAGAAAGGACGCTGATTAGTACTTTATAGCAAAACGAGAACCAAACTCAGAACCTCGACAAACACAATGGGAACAACAATAAAGAGCCCCCAGGCGGGTCTGTGCTCCCTTGATCCCTGAAAATAATGCATTGATCCCCCCAAATCCCTGAAAGACAATTCCTCAGCTCCCTTAAAGTATTTTCCTTTGCTCCCCAAATCTTTAAAATTAATGCAGCTTCTCCCCAGATTCCCCAAAATATAAGCCATTTCTCCCTAAAATGTATTTTTCTTCCCATAGGATTAAAATTACACACTTACAACTATGAAGCTATACACGTATTCATTAAATCTTTACGTTATACATGTTAAGATTGGGCTTAGCCACCCATATATAATTATTTTAATGAAATGCTGTTTATGCATGATATAAGGCTCAACGTATGAGGCCATCCTTAAAATTCTGTTGCTGAACCAAGTACAGTAGGTATGGAGGAATGCTCTCTAGATTTGTATTTTTTTATTAGGAGCATCTAGACCATTTTTTTTTGGTGGGGGAGCCTGGAGGGGCTGTTTATTTTCTCCAATGGATGAAACTAGAGTGAAATCATTTATTTTTGTAACCATAGAAAGTGTTTTTATAATTGCTATTAGCTAGGCCCTATGCGTAAGTTTAACTTCAGTTTTAACAAGTAAGAATATATCTGATCAACGTTCATCAAAGTTTTATTAAAAAAAACCCGATTTAATAACCTAGATAGAGAATTACATAGCAGGTGTGTTGCTACCCCTGTGGACTGGTCACTGAAGGAAATACAAAGTTATGTTGTCGAGGCTTTATTTTAGCGCTATTTCAAAGTACTACTGCCAATAAAATTGATTCAGAACATACACGAGGGTATAAGAGGTTACTCCCAGTAGGTTGCCCGCAGCATCAGCTCCTTGTGTGCGACATGATGATTGATATGCCGCCCCAAATCAAGAGCAAATTCACCTCACGTCCAAAAGTGTGGAAGCTCAGAGATCCTCAAACATGTAGCCGATTCTAGGAAGTCTTCAAGGCACATGTGCCCGCTGTGGAAACTGAAGCGGCTACTACTACTGAGGAAATCTGGGTGAAACTCAAGACAGGTTTGCTGAAGACAACAGAGGAGGTGTGAGGCACAACAAAGCCCCACCGATGGCGACGTGAAACTTGGTGGTGGAATAAGGAAGTTGATGATGCCATCACAGCCAAGCGCCAAGCTTTCAAAGCATGGAAGGCTGGCAAATGCACACGAGCATCATATAACACTGCCAAGCGCATCTCCAGACGTGTGGTGCACCATACATGCCACGAAGCAGACAAGGTGGTCTTTGAGGGCATTGACCACAAGTCGTCTGATATCTTCCGCCTTGCCAACTAGATGAGGAAAGAGAATGTTGATGTTGTAGGCGACAAGCCAGTGAAGAATGACACTGGGGAAATGTCAATGAGCGAGGAGGCAAAGCAGAATGCGTGGGCTGAACATTATGAAAGGCTTCTCAACGTTGAATTTGACTGGGACCCTGATCACCTGTCCAATGAACCTCCGTTAGAAGGCCCGCCTATCCCAATCACTATTGACATGGTGAAGAAGGCCATCTCAAAGATGAAGTCGGGCAAAGCTGCATGTCCATCAGGCATAGTGGTGGAGATGATCAAGGCAGCAGGTGATACAGGTGCCACCTTGATCCGAGATCTTGCTACTGCGATTATCCGTGATGGCAAGGTCCCAACTGACTGGGAGGAAAGTTTCATTGTCTGCCTTTACAAGGGCAAGGATGATGCTTTGGATAGAGGCAACTTTCGAGGCCTCAAGCTGACTGAGCAGGCCATGAAGATCCTAGAGAGGATTGTCGATGGTCTCATAAGACAGGTGGTGTCTATTGACGACTCCCAGTTGGGCTTTGTCCCAGGAAGAGGCACTACAGATGCAATCTTTGTGGTCCGGCAGCTGCAGGAGAAATACCTAGCAGTAAACAAAAGTAAGTAATGGTGCAAAGATCAGGAATCATTACAATCAAGTACCACACCTGACCCAGGATACCAATGGGAAAGTGACAAACTCACAAAAGACACCACAAAGACGCTTTATATGGCCTTCGTGGACCTAGAGAAAGCATTTGACCATGTCCCTCGGAAGGTTATCTGGTGGGCCCTGAGAAAGCTAGGCGTTGAGGAATGGATTGTGCGGTTAGTCCAGGGAATGTACGCTAATGCACGAAGCCGGGTTCGTGTTGGCGAGGGTTTCAGCTAAGAGTTTAAGGTGAAGGACGGGGTCCATCAGGGATCCGTACTCAGTCCCTTGCTCTTCATCATTGTGCTGGAGGCCTTGTCATGTGAGTTTCGGGCTGGTGTTCCCTGGGAGGACCTATATGCTGATGATCTTGTCATCATTGCTGACTCCCTAGAGGAATGTGTCAGAGGCTCTTGATATGGAAAGAAGCCATGGAAAAGAAGGGATTGAGGGTAAATGCAGGAAAGACAAAGGTGATGATCTGTGGTACAGGCCTGGACCTCTTGCAGAGTTCAGGCGAATACCCATGCGCTGTCTGTCTTACAGGAGTAGGCAACAACAGCATCTACTGCAATGGCTGCAAACTTTGGGTGCATAAGAAATGCAGTGGGCTACAACGACTTACACCAAATCCTGATTATAGGTGTGCATGGTGCATGGGAAATGCTCGCCCTATTGACGGCAGACCACAGAGTGAAGTCCAGGTCGGACCTGATAAGCTTGAGGTGGTAGCTTCCTTCTGTTACCTAGGTGACATGCTTTCTGCTGGTGGAGGCTGTGAAATGGCGGTCACTACTCGTGTGAAAACCGCCTGGAAGAAGTTCAGGGAGCTACTACCAGTTCTCACATCTCGCCACCTCTCTTACAAGACCTGTGGCCATGTGTACAGCTCTTGCGTGCGGAGCGCCATGCTCCATGCCAGTGAAACTTGGCCACTTACCAAGACGAACCTGCAGCGCTTGCAACGCAATGATAGGGCCATGATCAGACAGATCTGCAGTATCAAGCCAGAGGATGTGGCCAGGGTAAGGTCAAGCGAGCTGCTGGCAAAGCTTCAGCTTGAGGACCTCGACCTCATTTTGAGAGAGAAAAGGCTTCGCTGGTTCGTTCAAGTGGTGCAATCAGAACAGCATATGATATGCAGATTGACGGCAAGCAGGGGGCAGGGAGGCCCAAGCAAACATGGAAGAAACTGACAGAGAAAGACTGCCGTGAGTGGAAGCTCACCACAGTTGACCCTCAAGAAAGGAGCACCTGGAGATCAGGTGTGAGATCTGCTATGCGTGCAGCTAGCCAGTTACCTGGAAAGGGGCCCACTGATGTGGATGATACCCCTGCACCTGCACCTGCACGTTTTTCAAAAATCCGATTTTGATGATATGATGTGAAGCTGAAATATTACGAGTTACATTAAAACGAATTGAAGTTTTTCTCAATTTTTATGTTGATTTCTGACGAGTTTCAGCTTAAAGTGTCGAAAATAGCTAAAAAGGGCACCGAGGTTTCTTGCTGATGTTCATAAAGACAGATATACTTTCAATAAATACAACAATACAGTCTTGATAGTATATTAAACCATTGCTTTTTGAAGAAAATTCAAAGATATGTGAAGAAATAACGGAGATATGATTATTTAATCCGGAACATACGTCAGTTTTGAAAGCTCAGCCACCGTTGAGCCACGACAACGTATTTCCAATATATACATTTACCTGTATGTAAGTGACCAGTCCGTGTTTATTGGGTCTGAGTCCTGTTATGATATTGATTCACACCTGTGCTAGTGGGTTGGGGAGCATGCTCCCCCGGAAAAAAAATGATAAAAATGGTGGGATCTAGAGCATTCTGAGTGTTCCAAAGTATGTTATTGTATCAACCTAAAAATCAAAATCTTAAGGATGCTAAATCAACAACCCGTATTTTTCTCCAAGATCAATCCAGATGCGCATGTTAGCACAAAAATAAATACATTCACATTTTACAAGGGGGTCTGGGGGACAATAGCCCCCAGAAGCCAAAGAAATGTAAAAAAAATGGATATTTACATCAAATATAACATACAAGGCGCGTATATATAGCCCAGTCAAAGATGTGGATTCATATTCGTGCTTGGGGGTCCGGGGGCCGGGCCGGGGGCATGCTCTGCCTGATTGTTTTTATTAAAATGGTGCAATCTGGTGCATTCTGATTGTTCCAAAATACGTTATTATCAGCCTAAAAATCAACAATTTTACGGATAATCATAAATCATAACAACTCGGAACCAGTTTATGTATTCCGAAGAAAAATATTCTGTTCTATTCTATTCAGTGTCCGCTTTCTGTGATTTAAAATTCGTTCAGTATAAAATTAAAATTTTTGCAAAACCGATAAAACAAAACTTTTTTAGTCTGGTTTGCGATAATTTTACCATCTGAAAATCGATTTTTAAATGACTGTAGAGCAGACAGCTGATACCCGGAACTTCAACGTTGTGGACCAAAACAACGAGGTAGTTCGATCATTCAACAGAACTTTAGTCCGGGTAAGTCTGGTTCCCGTCACATGTTAAACATTTAATCGGCAGCCAATCACTGCCATCGAAACAAAATACTGGTTTCTTAATTTTTAAGAGTTTGGCAAATGCGGAGAACCAGTATCGACCAAATAAAAGGTATGGTTGACCAGCAGGAACTGGACATGCGCAGACAGGGGCTAAACAGGAACAGGAAGATAGATAAGTGATCACGTGACACTAAACCAGAGTGAGTTTGATCAACTTTAGTCTAACCGCAGTACCTGCAGTTGAATGATCGAACTACCTCAATATTTACTTTTCAGCAAGAAGGACTTTAGCAGTGTTTAGGATGAAGTTTCTTTGGTGTTTCTGTCTTTTGCTAATTGGACATTCTTTAGCCCTTCCACAGCGCCAAAAAAGGGAAATAAACACTACTTTTTACTACCATTATGAAAATCTTACAAACTTTTTGGTAAACATTTCCACAACATATCCAACAATCACAAAACTTCACAGCATTGGAAAAAGTGTACAGGACAGGAATCTTTGGGCTTTGGAAATATCTGACAAAGTAGACACGCAAGAACCGGGAGAACCGAAGTTCAAATATGTTGGAAATATGCATGGCAACGAGGTTATCAGCCGACAAATTTTGATTTATTTAATTCAATACTTAGTTGAAAATTATAATAAGAATGATAGGGTCACTAAACTTGTTGACAGTGTTGATATTTTCATCATGCCTTCAATGAACCCTGACGGTTTTGAAGCGGCAGTAGAAGGTGATTGTGGTGGTGTCGTTGGACGAAACAATGCCAATAATCAAGACCTGAATCGAAATTTTCCCGATCAGTTTGACCCTAATTCTGGTCATAACATTCAAGCTGAGACACAAGCACTTATTGATTGGATAGAAAGTACGAAGTTTGTGTTGTCTGCTAATTTACATGGTGGTAGTGTGGTTGCTAGTTATCCATGGGATGATGGACCCTCTCACAAGGCTTCAGGAGAATACAGCGCAGCCCCAGATGATGCAGTCTTCCGACATTTGGCAAGCGTCTACTCTAACAATCATGAAACAATGCACAAGACTGGCAAGCGATGTGGTGATTATTTCACTGGTGGCATAACAAATGGTGCAATGTGGTATGATGTGCCAGGTAAAACATATATAACCATAATCTTTTTTATGGAAATGAGGCATAATTAAATATACGGTAAATATTGTATTAGTTCGTACACTCGAATAGTTCGTACACCATAAATTATTCATGACCGGTCAGCTCAAAATATCATGTATTAGTTCGTACAGTGGTCATTTTTCCTATTTGTAATTTTTAATAGTTCGTACACAACGTTTTTTTCCGTTCATTTGGTCAATCAGTGTGTCTGTCTACGATGCTTTCATTTTTCGTCGAGCACATCAGTTAACAAACATATCAGAGGAACAGGAGCGTTTCGCCTGTCAGTGCGATCGTCAGTGTCGCTTATCTAGCATTGATGTATGCCAAACTTTTATTCAATGATAAACGCTAGGTTCAATGAACGTCGGACTGATGCAAATCGCGGAGATATTTTGTCCAGTCATGACAAAAATCAAATACATGTACACAACCACGCGCGTGTGCACACAGTGTCCTGCGTGTCTGTGATCATTGAGCCTTTCTGGTGTTTCTGTGTCATAAATATGCCTAAGCGTCTTTTTTTTGAATCACTGGATCCGAGCATGATAAAACCATATCGGCTGGTGTTTATCACAAATGTTATCAGCGAAGGCTCAGGGGAGCCTGTGCTTTTGTGCAATCTCGTCGGGTAACTCAAAGTTTTGGAGTGGATGAAGAATCTAGACACCTACGTACTCTCACTAATTAGCTGTTTTAAATGTGCGTGCATCAATTTCATTTCTAAGTTTCATCAAAACGCGCATGCAATAAGCGTAATAAAATAACTATATACATTGTATATCCGATGGAACTTTTTATCAAACAAAGACGACACTGATGAGCCTAGCGAGGCGTCCTCATGAAATTGTATTATGCAGGGCTTATTTTCACCATTTTGGGACAATGACCCATACCCCTGGAATTGGGAATTTTAGCGCGTAAACGCCCCAAATTGGGAATTTTTTAGTTTCCTTTGCTATATTGTCAATTCATTTAATTCATCATATTTATCTGAATTTGGCTGTACTGTTAAGTTATAATCAGAATTGCATGATGTATTATATGAGACTGTGCAATGCTGAATATTCCCAGAATCCCAGGGTTCCCACTCATATTTTTTTAGGGTGCCTTCTAGGGTAAAATTTTGGTGGTTCATTTTTAGAGGGTACATGAAGCCACAAAAAACTCTGACAGCCACTCATTTTTAAAGCACAGTGTACATGTATGCCTAGATTTGTTATTAACTGCTTAAAAATCACTATGCAAACCCACCTTAAAATTTGAGCAGAGCTCCCCTAAACAGAATTTGCTGGAAATTGGCTGAGTTAACACACTGAAAAAAAATTGGGCAGGGGTTCCCCTATACATAATGCTTTTTCGTTCACCCCCAGCCCTTTTCCCCAGCCATCATAAAGTAGGGATAAGATAGAAAACTGAAGAAGTGGGGTGGGGTACTTTGAACTACAGAAACTTACACCAAAGTACCAGCTTCCTCAGGTTTGATAGACAAGAGACAGATACAAGATAGTCAAAATAAAATCTTACCTCTTTAATTTTCCATCTCACTTGAGTCCCATCCTATCACACAGATGTACCAAATCCAGCTATTTTTTCAGCTGTTTGGTATTTATCTTTTATGCACCGGGAGAACAAGTTTTAATATTGCACTTACAGGGGCAATTATCTATTAAAACAAAGAAGTAATCCACGGCTGATATGCCGATGGTTAGAGGACATAACACCCCTGGGCCCTGATAATTAAACGGCAGGTTAAATTTATACACGACCGATAACAACCGTCGGTAGAAATATGTAAACATCCGGTTCACACCACGCTAATTTTTGTGATTGGGAACCCTGAATACACATGCTGTACACACATTTTTAAGCCAACTTTTTCTAGACAAATTGATGATTTGTTTTCAAAATTTTTTAAGACTTGAAATTTGGAATTTTCCTCCGGAAATTGGGAAAAAAAGATACTTTTTGGCATTGGGAATATAACCGAATAACGGCTATGAAATCGGCCAAAAATAAGCCCTGTTATGGGTCTTACACTTAAAATGATTCCTGTGGATCATCACACGTACACTCAGTGGCCATAAGTAAGTAGCCAAATCAGCTTACAAGAATTTGACAAAAAATATGGTCTGAAACAATGGTCTTTTCTGGCCAATTAAGACAATGTCCCCAAATGATAATTGCCCTGGATAAATATACAGGGTACATGTTTACGTCATCACCAAATTTTATGATGTCATCATCTGTTGCTATGGAGATATTGTGTATCACAAACTTTGGCTCCAGTTCTTCAAAAAAGATAGTAGGTGTTGAAAAATTGCTGTAAAAATGCCAGATTGTAATATCCTTTATTGAAAATTTGCAGAAATATTTGAAATGGACTGAAAAACATTCTGTTAAAGTTCAAATTAGTATAGACACTGAAAATAAAATAATGCAGAGCAGAAAACTGGACGGAAAATAATGCCATGAAAATGATCCGACTGCAGTATACTTTGGCTGTAAAAAACAAACTAAATAAACAAATGCAGGAATATGGGGTATGTATGTTTTGTGAGGTATCATAACAGTGTTCAAATTGAAAATAATATATTTTGAATAAATGTGGATGGATATAAGCTATGGTTGGATCCAAAGAAAATCTGCTAATTTTCACTGTAAGTCCTGATATTGGTGCCACAAGCAGCATAACCGGTGATATTATATTTGTGTAATAATTATTTTCAGTTGAAAGTTCCATTTGGGGTTACATTTTTACAGAACATTTATTTTTTTAAGTAGAACCTTCCTATGATTTCGCATGAAAGTTTGGGTACCCCCTCGTAAAGCAAAATTTGACCAAGGGGTTAGATATCGCTGGGCGCTGTCTTTTCGATTTGAAAGAACGAAACATTTAAAGAGTAATTGCTTCAAACACTTGTATATAGACCCTAGAAAGACTGATACTTGTTGCTAAGTTACCATGTGGATTCATTCAATAATTCAAATTTTTGGGTCAGGGGTACAAATACCCCACCCACCCCTAATATGACGGTGAATAAATTAGGAAGATGTGAACACATCTTGTTCACAGCTCATAATTATAACATATTAGCACCATTATTACCAAAAATATATAGAAAATAAGCAATATCTATAGCCATGTAAAAAAAGAAGAAGTTTAGAACCCACATTGAATTTTCAAAATGTTTCAGAAATCAGGGGCGGTTGAATTGAATAACACCCACAAACTCTAGGTGATATTATTTCTATAATTATCAAGCAGTCTTAAGTTGTAAAATAGCAAATAGTGATATGTTCAAAATTTCAAATAATTTGCATTCCTCGTTTTCAAATTATACAAATTTAAAATGTACTTATTTTTTTTGCAAATGAAACAACGTTTGTCAACTGGCTACTTACTTATGACCTGCGACTGACGCACAAACCAAGATGAAAAGTGATTTATGCATGCTTCTGCATCACGCTTTACATTGGGCTGTCTATGAAACGAGCCAGTTCATGAGATTATCATGGTACCTCTCGCACATGCAACCAGCGAAGGCTCAGACGAGCCTGCACATCCGCACAGTCTTGCCAGGGGCATAAATGCTCACATACAAGGAATGTAGATGAAGGTGCATGTCTAAAGTTAGGCTCACTGCAACAATTGCTTGCTTTCAGATAAGAAAAAAATGGTCGAAAAAGCCTCTCGTTTACCGTCCGTGTATATTTAAATTTGCAACTTCGCGTTTTTACCCAATTCTAATATGCAAACAACAAAGGCGCAGATCAGCCAGCGCACCTACGCAGTTCTACCAATTATCTCTAGAAAGTATGATAGCTAAACCTGCTACATGCAAAAAATAAAAAATAAAATTCCTGTCGCGGATCCAGACAATTCCAAAGGGGGGCGGGGGGGTCGAATTGCTTCTCGATGGAGGTTCGTACCAGTTTTTCTTCTAGGAAACAAATGGCAACTTATGATTTTCATGGGGAGGTCCGGACCCCCCTGCCCCCTCTGTCTCCGCCTCGGACCCAATAAACAAACTGGGTCCGAGGTCTCCGCCCATATCAGAGTTTCAAACAGTTTGAATTCACATTTTATTTATTTTATTTTTTGATGGGCCTGGTCAATTCACAAAACGTCTGCTAATTATATCAGCTGACGCCAAGGGCAAAGACAGCATGATCCTTTTTAAGATCAAAGAGACCACGCACATCAATTCCGGCCACGTGTTGTTTTAAAGTTTGGGGTCGCACGTGATGATGGCCTTGACGCAAGAAAATGTACATTACACATTAAACAGTTGCCCAGGCCTTATGAACAGACAAGTCGAACAGGGCTCATGCGCGGATCCTGGAATTTTTGTCAGGCGGGGGAGGGGGGGGGGGATCGATGACCGACGGCCAGGAAACAGTCTGGACAATGTTTTTTTAGTCATCAACTTATTTTACAATTTACAGAGTGGATCCAATGGTTTTATTACAGAGGGGAGGAGGGGGTCCAACTTCTTCCAGGGGGTGGGGGTGTCCAAAGAAACCCATATAACTTGTGATTTTCCAGGGAGGGGGGTCCGGACCCCCTAACCCCCCTCTGGATTCGCACGTGGGGTCGCCTGACGCCACTATTTGCTTACAGAATCATGGTCTATCAAAATTAAATAAAACTGAAAAATACCACCCAACGACGACTAAATGGAAAAAAGCTATCTCCTGCTGATCGAGATAGCAAGTGCGGATCCAGAGGGGGGTCAGGGGGTCCGGACCCCCCTAGAAAATCACAAGTTATATGGGTTTCTATAGGGTATAAGCAATTGGACCCCTTGGGAAAAGTTGGAACCCCCTGGAAAATGTTGGACCCCCTCTAGAACCTTGAAAAATGAGTTTTCTTCGAAATTAACCATTTGACTTAAGTAAAATAAGCTGAGGACTAAAAAAAAAAACGTTGTCAGGGCTTTTTTGTCAGATTGACCCGGACCCCCCCCCACTGACGAAAAATCCTGGATCTGCGCATGGAAAGCAAGGTGTACACGGGATAGCATGGTGTTCAAATAGCAGTGCAAAGACTATCATGTGCATCCAACCCTGTTTCTGGCTGTAAAAGAGTCAGTCAGCCTCAAATCACGAAAGACAGATTTTCTCGTGTAATGGCTTTTCCATGGTCAAGCGACCGAAGATGACAAAGTACGGGAATCTGGTTCTACATTGATTGCCATTTTCATAATCTTAGAATGCTAACAGCCTAACACCGAGCTATATTGGGTCCGAGCTAACACGTAAGGGGGTGTGCGAACAAGCTGAGCATGTTATGTCGCCAAAAGGAATACGACGCATGATGAAGACTCGAACCAACCAACCTATGCAGAAATATAGGTGTTCATACAAAGCCTTTAAATGGAGTATACATTCACAAAAACGTAAGTTGTGGGTCTTTTTACAATTTGAAGGCAAAGAAATGTACTACTATTCATGAGAGTTCTGCGTTCCAGTTGTTCATATTTAGAAGTCGCCATTTTCATTTTCAGTTTTCATTCCAAATCGATGAGTGTACGCGTAGGTCTAACCTGTATGACTGAATGTACGTACATGTATTGTCTTGTCTACTTCTATGCTGCATTTTCGAGGGTTCTAAGAAAATAAGAATCTACAGCATGGCCAAAAACGAAAGCTGCGATATATACTTAACGCCAGTAAAAGCGCAACTTTTACAGTATAACCTTACTCGAGATTTAATGCTATTTTATCATTCTGTTAAAATAAAAGCATAAACCTATGGTCGCAATATCAAGCCAATACTCTTTTTGTGCAGATAAAGCAGTCCAGATAAGCCAGGCTGTATTTTTTGATAAAGGGACACAACCCAAACCTCGACACTAAAACTGCAAAATCATCTTATTAATCTGGATATCAGATCTTCATTATGAATGGCTCTTTTGGATTCAAACTTTGGGAAAACTTCAACATTGCTCTACTTTCTATGCAACGCGACAGATTTTTTTTGTCTTGAAGTTTTGACCTTCTAAATGGTCATCAAAGTTTCAGCATGAAAACCGGAAGTTAACGAAAATGCGACACTTTCGACGGTAAATATTGCGATAAATGATAACCATAGGTTATTACCTTACAACTTACGTATGCCAAGTTTTAATTGATATAGTTTAATTGAAGTTTTAGTGATTTCTCAAATTTTGGGGAAATACACAAAAAATGAAATTTAAAACATAAATTTTAGGTCCTTCCAGCAAAGTGAATTTTGTGTTTTAAACCGTTTTCTTGTTTGTTTGAGTGCAACGCAGTACTTGCACGCTGAAATTGAACAACATTTTAAGATTTAATATGGTTACCAAAAAATTTGATGAATTTGTCATTTTTCACCAAAATTTTTGGCAGAAGTGTGAAATTGAGCTCAAGTTTTAGTAAAACGTTCTCCTACGTTAGGGACGCTTGTTAGTACAAAGACAAAGTGAATCAAGCTGTTATTTAAATGAAAAATAACACTTGTACCAGTTGCGTTTTTAATGGCTTTAAGTATACATTGCTCTGTTACGTTGTAGAGCTAGCCGTCGGTAGTGAACAGAAGTTGTATTTTTGTTATGATTCCTCGGACCCAGTGGGTCCGAGTACACTGGGTCCGAGTATGATTCCAATCAAGACAATCGTCATAGAACAAGTCCGACGTGACATCTCTTCCGTAAAGCAGGCCTATGTAAAGTTGGCCTGTAACCAGGTGATATCGCCGGGTATATCGCACATTGCATGTGAGTCGGTTGAAACGGCAATCCGGACTTTTATGTTTGGTTGTTTATTTTCAATCTTTCACCATGCTATTAAGTTTGTTAGTTTAATTGAAAATACTGATCAGACATTCAGCCTGTAATTAGGCTAAAAGGATAAACAGAACTTCCTCCCTCTTTGGCAATTTTCGCACGTTTTTGGTCCCGTTTTTTCGATCTTCAGAATTTCATTTTATTAGTTCGTACAGTCCCGTTTCTCAGAAAAATAATTTTTATTAGTTCGTACACAGCGAAAAATAATTATTTTTTTCTGTACGAACTAATACAAGATTTACCGTAATTCCCTTATTTCTCAACTAAAACATATAATGTGGGTGCTCAAAATAACCGTCTAAATGAGACGGTTCTTTTCACCTGTGTACCCACAACATATGCAGGGCTCACCCTGCCATTAGCCATTGTTGCCATTTTCTACTAAAAATGTAGAGTGGCTACATATATAAGTCATTGGCTAAAAGTACACTCTAGGTGTTCAAAAATTACATATCTGCGAAAAAGTTTATTTTGATCAACTTTTTGATTTTCCCGTATTGGTTTATTATTCCTTCTCACTTTATTATTATGCCATATTTAACTCTGAAGTCTGAATGCTGGATTTTTTTTTCAATACCATCAGGGTGTCAAACAGCTTGGATCCAGATCAGGCCAGACAAAACGTCGGGCCTGATCTGGGTACAAACTGTTTGCAAAGGTTATCAGCAGATGATACAATGTAAAAGTCGCTGCTAGCTGGCAAAGAGAACAACACCTTGTTGTTCTTGATGCTACTTTCTGGCTAAAACCTTGGCTAATGTCAATTTCATTTGGCTCCGATTTTATCCATTTGGCTAAAGTGTTGGCTACAACAAATTCTGAGCTAGGGTAAGCCCTGATATGTCATTATATTACAACTGATTACAAGAAAATATTACATTACAACTGATTGGTAGGAAATTAAAGAAAATATTCACAATTTTATGCTCAAAAATTTGGTTTATCTTGACCTATGTATTTATAAGGTGAAATGGAAAACCAGTGTGATTCTTGATCAGCTGGCTTCTGATAAAGCAAGCTGATCTGGATCTACACTGTTTAGGGTCTTTCCTAAAAAAGAGAGTAAAGAATTTTGAAAAAAGTGATGCACACATTGTGCTTATTATGTCGAATATGATATGACCTCATTTCATGAGTGAAGTTAGTCTTGAATTCAATGAAGTGTGTCGCTCTTTCATCTGTATTTTGGCCTGTTGGTTATGGAGGCACACCACCTTATGGTGTACAGGCTATTCTTAAGATTATTTATTGCAGCAATGTGTGAAACTTCTATCAAAACAAAAGGGCCCACAACATCTAAGGTTAGGTCTAATCTCTTAAAGGTGTGACCTTTAAAATAATCCTTGTCATGCTGATCCGCTTTGAAAATAGTGGGTAGCTTTAAGCTAGCGGATCATGGTGACTCAGGGTCCATGCTGTTTACCTAGCAGTCTATAAATGCTATCATGCAATTGAACTGACTAGATTTTTTATTTGAATGTGGCTAATTCTCAAATGTTAATTTAATACAGGTTTTGCGCTGCACTTAACTCTAGGTCAGACTGCATAGATGATGTGAAGGTTGATCTGCTCCTTTGTTTTTTCAGTGCAAAAAAATCAGGTTTTCTTGCAACAAGATTCAAATGACAACTTCAATGTAAGCTTCAAGGTTTAACTTTAGGACCCCTGAGGTTTTACTTTTCATAATTGCATGCCATTGGGTACCAGTTATGTTTCTACAGATATGTTTACTGAGGATACAGTATTGAATGATGTCCAACCATGTCAAAATGCCATTGAAAAGAATCTTCAGATACATGAACAACATGTGCATAGTTGGTTGCAGAATAATGGTATAGTTATCAACTAAACTGAGACTAAAAATAATGAGAAACAACATGGACTAAACAGAGAGAGGTGTCAACCATTTTGATAAAATAATGACTCACTCTAGACCAATATAGCAAAAAATTTCAATGGGTCTCAACACGAGAAACCTGTCTTTGGGGGTTCGCGATTAACAAAGGCGCAGACTGATCAACACCTTTGTTATTTGCTTATTGAAAAGTATCATATCTAAACATGCTGCAAGCAAAATTAATTTCTGGCTATTCTCTGTAGTTGTGCAGGCTGGTTTGGGTATGACCTAGTCGGAAACCCGGAAGACAGGTTTTCTCGCGATGAGGCCCAAATTATAAGATTCTTCTATGGTGTCTTTGGGCAAAATCATTAATAATGTGGTCTTAACTTTATACTCCTCAGGGACTGCAGATACAGGGGTCGCAAGTTCGATCGGTACCATACTTTCGTGGAGATTTATCATGAAATAATTTCAACGGTCATTCTCCTCCCTTCCGCTGATTTATTCAAGAAGGGTTGTTGTCAGTTACAAGCGAAAGTATATGCACAAATACTGGGTAACCGCTTGCTCAAGCCTGCCCAGGAAAAAAGTGTTGTAAAGTGAACTGACCGTCCCGCAATGACCATATCTGTTGACATGGGCCGTAAAGCAACAAAAACAAACAAATACTCCTCAGGGGACAAAAATTCCACTTGTTAGCCCATAATTAGTGAAATCTAGAAAGGACGTGTGCTGTGGGAAGAATTACTCATCCTTTCTAGTTTCACCCTTAAATCTGAGGGTGAAACTAGCATTTTCTGAGTATTGACTGTGAAATCTTTTTGTCAGTAGTATATGGGATTCAGTTATGAAATTGACTGGGTAAATAACCTTTTAACTATGGTATAAGGAACTTTGTACAAATGTAAGTCATATTACATATAACTCCCATATGTCCTTTATTGCATAGCAAGTACATTGTGTTTGCAGTACAAGTGAAAATTGTAGGTCACTCACCCTGTAGGACAAGTGCAATATTGATTTTTTTTGTCCCCTGCTCCTTAAAGATGTCGAATACTAACACCTTTAACCCTTATCACACCATCTCTCTTACCCGCTTAATATACTTTGGCAATGGCGTAGCCAGAATGCTGAAAATTACGCGCACCAAAGGGAGACTACTGGATCAAGCAATGATTCTCTTTAATCGCGTCCCTTTTTTAAATGGGAACTTCTCTTAAAGGAAAGAGGGAGCGAATTATTTCTTTTAAGAGCAGTTCCTTGTGGTAAGGAAAATCACTTTTACCACACTAAGTGACCTCCCTTGAATGTTACTATTTTTAGTATGCATGTGCGAAACCTGCATAATTGGCACTACCCCAATGCTCTGGTAGGCTTAATTTTAAACAATATGGACCCAGATCAGACTGCTCTCTAAGGAGCAGTCCAAACATGGTTCATATAGTTTTTCCTTCCCAGGAACTGGTAAGAGCATTCTGGAGTAAGAATATGATATTTTCAGGATAAAAATATTGACAGGATAAGGGTTAATATACATGTATTATACATAGATCCAGATTAAGAAATTTTACGAGTGTAGAACTGTAATTATTTTCTTACCCATCAATTAAAGCATGTGTTCTGGGTGCACAAAAAAACCCGTCTCATTGAGACGGTTCTTTTGAGTACCCACAACATATGTTTTGGTTGAGAAATAAAGAAAATAATTTTCCAATACACTCTCTTATCTGGAGGCCTGTTTATAATTGCAAGCATCATATTCAGTTATACAAATCCTATGTACATGTATGATCTCTCTTTGATTTTTTTGTAAAAAATTATTGGGATGTACATGTAAATAGCTTGAGGTGTACTTTTTACGGCCTCATGGAACATAAGCTTTGCAAGACTTTGATAACGTTTCTATGTACTTAATGAGCCCTGGTTCATGCTGTGCTATCTTATCATCAGTACGAAAGCAGACGAGAGAGCAGATGACAAAAGTCATAAATGACAGCAGGCCTCGAAATATCTGAAAATAGGCACTTGCCCTGCATCACAAAATTTATTGGCATACATGGGGAAAATTTAATTTTCAGTAGAAATATCAAAATATTCACTTGCCCTGCAGCCTGAGACACTCGTAAATATGAGCGGACGAGTACTATTTTCGAGCCCTGGACAGGAAAAGGGTTCAGCAAAACTATAAAGGAAATTAAAAATGAAATAAATCATTTAACAACTAAAGATTAAATGATTGGAGAAAAAAAAAAATTGTGATCACATCATTTGACCTGGTGATGTCATGTAAGAGAGACTTGATTTTTCACTTTTATCATGTGCTGTCAAGCATTATTATCCCACACAATCAAGAAAGATGTCACTGAATTTGTCGTCTGCTGCAGTCATTATATGCAGCAGACATTTTCAGGACAAAAAGTAGTTGTGTGTAGTATATATAATAGTTTTAGAAGCCAGCTGATCTGGGTTTATGCTGTTTGCAAAAAATTGTTTAAAATTTTAAATAAGGTTTGATCACTGTCGGCTAATTAGAACTAATCTGGTACTTTCCAATATATTTTCATGTGATAAATATAATGTAACATGAGTGCTCCTGTATTATTGAATTGATTAAACTAATTGCGAAAAAGAGATAAAATACTCGACAAGCCTCGCATTCAATCTCTTTTCCTCAACTTGTTTAATAAATTTAATAAACCTGAGCACTGATGTAAAATTCTCTAAATACTAGATGCAGATCTATCTCTTTACAGCAGCAGTTTTTAAAAGGCACATTTCATCTTTGTCTATTGAGAACTATTTTTCCCAGTATGGTTTTAAACACTGTCAACTTGGACATAACAGGATATGAACCATGTGCACCAACTAAAAAAAATCTATGTTAATTGACTGTTTCCATGAAATTGAGAGTCCGTGTCCAGGATCCTAATGTCATTAATGTGTAATTATAATTACAACAGGTATCCTTGAGTTTCACCTGTTTGACAGGTAGGACTGACAGTTGAGGATGTAATAGACTATTTACAATTAAGACAACAAAAACAATAAGGCACATAGCAAAAAAAATTTAGCGTAAAATTGCGATAAGTTTCTTATCCATCCATTTGAGCATGTGTTTTGGGTGCTCAAAAGAACCGTCTCATTGAGACGGTTCTTTTGAGTACCCACAACGTTTGTTTTGGTTGAGAAATAAGAAAAATAGTTTTCAGTTACACACCCTTATCTGGGGGCCTTAGGCAAAAACGTATGTTTTTGGTCAACCTTTAAAATGCTGATCATGACATTAGGGCAAATAGGGCTTGATATTTTATTTGAATCAGTAGATGATTCACATGAAATTACAAGTCCTTTTGGCCCTTAAAAGGAAGTTATACTTTCCAGATGCCATCTGCTGCAAATTTTACTGGTATGTTTTTTTTTTAGGAATCTCAAAATCATCTGGCAAGCAAAATAACCCAGCATGCAAAGAGTTAACTCATAACCTACTTGTTTTGTCTGCTGATAACCTTTGCAAACAGACTGGTCCCAGATCAGGCCCAAAAAATGTTGGCCTGATCTGGATCCAATCTGTTTGACACTGATGGTATTCCTGAAAGAATTTTTCAAAAATATGATTTTGAAAAAAATCAGCAGACGGCAAAAAAGCATGGGCAAAGAGTTGTAATTTTTTATGCTTTTGTTTCTTCTGCTGACTTTTTCAAAAATTAACTTTTTCAATAAAGTCATTCAGGAATATTATCAAAGAATAAAACAGTTTATATCCAGATCATGCCGGCCTGATCTGGGTCCAAACTGTTTGCAAAGGTTATCAGCAGACGACAAGTCCCTGCTAGCAAGGAAAGAGTAAAGCAACTTTGATGAACACTGACTGGCATTCTGGGTCCATAATGTTTCTAATATTAGCAACCTAAGAACATAAGCAGATGAGAGGAGCAGACAGCAAAAGTTGTGACTGGCTGATACCGTATAGCATTCACAACTCAAAAATAAATCATTGCTTTGGCCCCAGTGGCCACATTACCTCTTTGGATGCTGGGTAATTTTTCATGCTTTTGTTGTTGTCTTATCTGCTGACTTTTGTCAAAATTAACTTTTCAAAAAAAACTTTCAGGAACACCGGCCCTCAGAGTGTTAAATGGTTTGTATCCAGATCAGGACTGACATTTTGTTGGTCCTGATTTGAGTCCAATCAGTGTGTGATGAAAAAAGTAGTCACTACAGGTACCAAGGATAGAGTTTATCATGAATTTACAATTTAATAGTAAAGCTATGATATGAGCCATGGCATGAGATTTCCAACAATGTGGTATATGCGACCAGCAAAGCCTCAGATCAGCCTGCGCATACGCGCAATCTGACCAGAGCCTTTGCTTGTCGCTCGAATATCCTATGAGTGTTAATCTACTGACTGAACACCATTTGAGGTTTCTAAGCCTAAAAGGAGGCTGCTCAGGCTCATCTGAGTCTACACTTGTCAAAATGCCACATTATTGGAAATCTCATGCACTGGCTCATATACAAAAAAATCAGCGTAAAATAGTAAATATTTTCTTACCCATGATTTTTAGCATATGTTTTGGGTGCTCACAAGAACATTGAGCCATGACATGTGATTTCCAACAATGTGGCATTTTGACAAGTGTAGACTCAGATAAACCTGTGCAGCCTCCTTATAAGCTTTAAACTCCAAATGATGTTCAGTCGGAAGCTTAACACTCATAGAATATTCAAGTGACTAGCAAAGGCTCTGATCAGACTGTGCGTATGCGCAGGCTGATCTGAGGCTTTGCTGGTCGCACATACCACAGTGTTGGAAATCCCATGTCACGGATTATGTTTTGGTTGAGAAACAAGAAAATTAAATTTTTGGTACGCACTCTTAACTAAAGGCCTGCTGATCAGAGGGTATCTGATCTGGATATACGACGATGTTGTTTTAGTAGTATCTGGTAGAGAACAAGTTTTTGAAACAAAACATTGTTGAGATATACATGTATGCTGCATTGATTGTTGTTGTTCATGTTTGCCTTGAAGGTTGTTTAAAAAGTGTAGCAGCTGCGTTTATGCCAAAGAATGCTTGCAGCAGATTGCTACGGAATGATGTGTATATAGATTTGACTTTGAGGACTGCATAACAACCCCCCTCCATGACCGCCCCCCCCCCCCCCCCCCCCCCCCCCCCCCACAACCCCCAGTCCCCCACCCCCTCCCCAAAGAAATAAGATAAACAAAACAAAAAAGCAAACACGCAAACAAAACAAAACTTGAAGTAAAGTACAGAAATCTGTAAGAAATATAAAAATGTGCGCAATTTTCTGAAAATATTGAAATTTGATTTTTCATTTGTTGTATTTGAATTTTTTCATTGCCAGAATGAACCCCAAATTCAGGTATCATTTAGCTGTGATAGTACTGAACATTTCTGACTTCTAGAGATGATCCTTTTATTTTTGATTCGTCTGATTTCACATGGAATGTGGAACCCCCCTCCCCAATCATAAATCCTCATTCCTCATCACTGGGAACTGCTACAGGGAAATTTTGCATGCTTTTTTCTGGTCTGCTGTTTTTTTTTTCAAAATCAACTTTTTCGAAAAATTCTTTCAGGAAAACCATAAGAGTGTCAAACAGTTTGGACCCACATCAGGCACTACAAATTGTCGGGCCTGATCTAGGTCCATGCTGTTCGCAAAGGTTATCAGCAGAGGACACTAGCAAGCTAAGTGGTCAATCTTGTTTCAAGTGGGATGCAGGACTATAATTATACCCCCGCAAACTTTGTTTGTAGGGGGTATACTGTTTTCACGTTGTCCGTCCGTCCGTGCGTCCGTCCGTGCATCCGTGCGTCCGTCCGTCCGTAACGCTTTGTTTCCTTAATAACTCGAAGAGTCATTGCTGGATTTTCATCAAACCTTGCAAACATGTTCATATATGCAAGACAAATACTTTAGACAAAAAAGTAAGGGCTAGGGGCCAATTCTATTAGAGTTATTTCCCTTTGTAGTTCTAAATAGCTTTTAATATAGTGCTTTATGCTTATGCTATTATAAGCCATACACGGGCCGATCAACTCCTACCACAGCTTTTGATGGAACAATTTGATACTTTTCCTATACAATGTAGACACATTGAACATATGCATGAAGGAGTTTGGTCCAGAAAAAATAATTTTTGACAAAATGACAGCTGTGAGAACTTAGACAATTTTTCCCTAATAAGGTGTTTGTATATGCATAGGCGGTGCCCTTATGGGCTGATCAACTCCTACCACAGCTTTTTATGGAGCAATTTGATACTTTGCCTATATAATGTAGACACATTTAACATATGCATGAAGGAGTTTGGTTTAGAAATAATATTTTTGGACAAAATGACAGCTGTGAGAACTTAAACAATTTTTCCCTAATAAGGCTTTTGTATATGCATAGATTGTGCCTTCATGGGCCAATCAACTCCTACTACAGCTTTTGATGGAACAATTTGATACTTTGCCTATACAATGTAAACACATTGAACATATGCATGAAGGAGTTTTGTTCAGAAAAAATAATTTTTGACGAAATGACAGCTGTGAGAACTTAGACAATTTTTCCCTTATTAGGCTTTTGTATATGCATAGATGGTGCCTTCATGGGCCGATCAACTCCTACTACAGCTTTTGATGGAACAATTTGATACTCTGTCGATACAATGTAGACACATTGAACATATGCATGAAGGAGTTTGGTTCACAAAAAATAATTTTGACAAAATGACAGCTGTGAGAACTTAGACAATTATTCCCTTATATGGCTTTTGTATATGCATGGATAGTGCCTTTATGGGCAGATCAAGTCCTACTACAGCTTTTGATGGAGCAATTTGATACTTTGCCGACACAATGTAGACACATTGAACATATGCACGAAGGAGTTTATAATTTTTTTTTTGCACAGATTCTACTGAAATCTTCTTATCAAAACTAAGGTCTTCTTGTTTGAACTATAACTTGCCAAGTTTTTTCACTGACTCTTACTGTGCGGGGGGTATCTAATAAGCATTGCTTATTGACTTTTTTCATTCTTTCAGGAAAACCGTTAGAGAGTCAAACAGTTTGGACCCAGACAAGGCCCGACAAAATGTTGGGCCTAATCTAGGTCCAAACTGTTTGCAAAGGTTATCAGCAGACGGCACTAGCAAGCTAAGGGTTCTATCTTGTTTCAGGTGGGATGCAGGACTATAATTATCTCCACAGTAACTGCTTTGAGATTACTATAGAGCTGTCATGTTGCAAGTACCCTGATAGAAAAGAGCTGACCAAAGAATGGGGTTACAACAGAGAGGCCTTGCTGGCTTTTATGGAACAGGTGAGATTGAACCATTGAATGGAAATATTTTCTAATATAATTCTTCCACAGTACGCCAACCAAACGCTCGAATGCTCAACATCTGGTTGAATATTAAAACAACTGCTCTATGAAGAAAATAAAAATCAGGGAATGTCATGCAACAGCCTAAGGATTA
Organism: Loripinus fragilis; assembly: GCA_964019695.1. Classification (NCBI taxonomy): domain Eukaryota; kingdom Metazoa; phylum Mollusca; class Bivalvia; order Lucinida; family Lucinidae; genus Loripinus; species Loripinus fragilis. Next base: position 6,152,512 of record OZ026525.1, read on the forward strand.
CTGCGTTTGTGGTATGAATACAAGCTCAGAAAGTATTCTCATTAGGTCATATTTACTTTTCGCGCGATAAACACGTTCCTGTTGAAATCTGGTACACCTATATTACGCAAAATGTAAATCTGACAAAACAAGAGAACTTTCTGACCGCAAATTTAAACTACAAACGTAGGAATGCATAGTATGTTGCATGACATTCCCCAATTTTTGATTCTCTTCCAGGAGGATTTGTTTTTTTAATATTCAACCAGATGTTGAGCATTCGAGCGTTTGGTAGGTGTGCACAGGGGAGGCGGAATGTATGATGACATGGATGAAATTGAAGGAGAATGACTGCCATAAGTCGGCTCCCAAGAAAGGAGCACCTAAAGTTCAGGTGTGAGATCTGCTTTTAGTGGCAGCTAACCACCTACCTGCAGATTTTAGTCTTTATGAAATAGGCAACCAATGAAACTTAGACATCTTCACAGTCTCTGATATCAGAGCCATTGCAGCAAAAATTCATCAGAATAAAAAAGGTTAAAACCAGTTCTAGGTCAATGGCTAGGCCAGGTTGGCATGATCTCTCACTAAGGGCAACAATCAAACTCCCAAAATGTCATGAGGAGTTGGCTCAGTTGGTAGAGTGTTAGACTAAGGGTTTGAGACTCAATGGAGGCACTACGTTGTGTACTTGAGCAAGAATTTGTTTGCTCTGGTTAGTTTGTACTGGTTAAATCTTGGTTTACAGGAAATCGTCCCGACAATCACATGAATTGTTATCAGCACAAACAAAACAAAAATGTTTCAGGGCACAAAAATATTTCAATATTGTACTTGTCCTGCAGGAGGGGTGACTTACAATATTCACTAGTCCTGCAAACACATGCACTTGTCCTTAAAAACATATGCAATAAAGAACATAAGGGAGTAATATGTAATATGACTTCCTCGAGTTATTCTTCCCAAAGCACATGTCCTACAGGACAAGTGCTTGGGAAGAATAACTCGTCCTTTCTAGATTTTACTCGTAATAAGAGCGGACAAGTGGAATTTTATGGTCTTATAATTTTTATCCATTAGTATTGGGTTGCATAATTTCAACATTTGTTAACCCTTTCCCCACCAGTCACAACTTTTATCGTCTGCTCTCTTGTCTTTATATGTTCTTAGATAGCCTATATTGGAAACAATATGAACCCAGATCAGAAGGCTCCCTTAGGAGCAGTCTGGTCAGGGTTCATAGTGTTTGCTTTGATGATAAAATCTAGTCTCAAGTGCTTTTTATTAATATGCAACAGATGTAAAAGCAGACAACATTTTCAGGATAAAAATTCTGTTGGGATAAGGGTTAACATACCTTTATAGATATGAAACTTATAACTTTTAAACAGGCAAATTGTTGCTCCTTATAGTATTCACTTATAAGGCATTGATACCTGTCTATTATAGACTATTACATGTATTTATACGAGAGTGCACCGGCTCAGTAGTAGAGTACTTGTCTTGAGATCAAGGGGTTGTCAGTTTGAACCTCACCAGCGTCACTATGTTGTGTCCTTGAGCAAGACACATTAATCCTTGCTTGGTACTGGTTCAACCCAGGAAGACCTGTTCCGACATAATTGAACAATTGTTGACTTGAGACGTAAAGAATCAAATTGTTTTTATAAAGAGAGGCAACAGCAAAGAATCAAATTGTTTTTATAAAGAGAGGCAACAGCTTCAAGCTCTGAAGTTATGCCCCATGATGTGTATATTATCTCTCCTTTTGGGAGTAAATTAATATTTGACTTTCAGGTCCATATTGGTGTCAATGGAAGAGTTGTAGATGATGAGACGGGAGCCGGTATTGCTGATGCTGTTGTGTCTGTTCTCACGATTGAGAAGAATATCACTACAGACGAGTTCGGCTACTTCTGGAGATTGTTGACTCATGGCACATACATTCTGTCTGTTAGCAAACCTGGGTATGTTACCACTCTCGTTCTGCTCGCTGACTTGTAAATAAATTTGTTAAATAAGAATTATGGTAAATTAAGCAAAGGATTGATGTCAATATTGAGACAAATTCATGTTTATAGCCTGCTTTGAAAAAAAAGGGGCTATACTGGATTTGGATTGTCCATCATTCTATCCGTCCATCATAATCTCGTTTTAGCTCGATATCTTGAGAACCAATTGGTAAAATTTCACCAAAAATTGTATATGCATTGATATTGACAAGATCTAGTTTGGGATTGTTACACATCATTTTTCACACATTTGTAATAGAGTTATAGCCCTGGATTGATGCGTAGAATTTCGTTCAGAATTTTGTTTCCGCTCAATATCTTGAGAACAAAATGATAGAATTTCACCAAATATTGTATATGCATTGATATTGACAAGATCTAGACATTTTTGCTTATGTGTAACAGAGTTCTGGCCCTTGATTGATTTCAGAATTTTGTTTCCACCCAATATCTTTTGTAGAATTTGGCCATTTTACAGCATCAAAAGCTCGGCAGGGGGGAGGGGGGGGGCTATAGTCAGATTCTCTGACAATTCTAGTTTTTTTCGTAAAGCTAAAAAGTAATTTTGAAAATATTCAAACCTAAGACGATGTTTCCTGCCAAAATATTGATTTATTGCGATAAAAATACAAAGTTCAAAATTGGTTTTTCGCTTATTCAGTGATTATTATATGATTGTGCAAATGAATTCAGATGCACTTTAACTATTCAAAAGCAAAGCCATACACATGCTGATATACTTAGCTCTACTACAGCTATACTGTGAGTTGCATATGGGCCTCGTCGCGAGAATACCTGTCTTTGCGAACAACACATGCGCAGACCAGCCTGCGCATATGCGCAGTCTGATCAGCGCCTTTGTTATTCGCTTTTTGGAATGTACCATATGTAAACTTGCTACAAGTGAAATTTAAATTCTCTAGGTAGTCTCTGTAGCTGAGTTGACTGGTTTGAAACTCGCTTTGTCGGAAACCCCGAAGACAGGTTTTCTCGCGACAAGGCCCATATGTTCTACTGGCATTGGTGTTTCACCAACACATGTTGTTATCTTTCAGGTATGTGACTTACACAAGCCCACAGACCCAGGTTCCTGATAATGGTGGGACAAAGCTTGATGTAAGATTGAAGAGAGCCACAAAAACATCAGAGTATGTCTTCTTTCATGTTTAATACTTTTCATTCTGATGGATTTCCAGTTCATATTTATGCAATAAATATTGATTTGCTCATTTTGTATTTAAGGGGCCACAGGTCAAAATTTATATTTTTCAGCTCACCTGGGCCGAAGGCTCAAGGTGACAAGGTGAGCTATTGTGATCGGTCTTCGTCTGTTGACTATCGTGCATTATCTGTTGACTTTTTCTTTAAACAACATCTCATCCTTAACCACTGGTCCAAATTTAAAATAATTTCACATGAATGTTCCACATAATGTCCTCTACCAAAATTGCATATATGGTTCCGCTCCATCACACAAAGGAGCACCAGAGCTCTAGGTAAGAATTTTTTAAATGACATCTCCTGAACCACTGGTCCAAATTCAAATTAATTTCACAGAATTGTTCCTCATGATACTCTCTACCAAAATTGCACAAGTGTTTCTGCTCCCCTGAACAAAAGGGCTACCAGAGCTCCAGATATGTAATATCTTTAAACGACATTTCCTCCTGAACCAAAAGTCCAATTTCAAAATAATTTCACAAAATTGTTCCTCATGATGCCTTCTACCAAAATTGCACAAATGGATCTGCTCCGCCAAAAAATGTGCAGCCAGAGCTCTAGATAAGAAATGTCTTTTAATGACATCTACTGATGGTTCAAGTTCATATTAATTTCACAGAATTGTTCTTGATGATGCCCTCTAACATAATTGCACAAATGGTTTTGCTCCATGGAAAAAAGGGTCACCAGAGTTCTAGATAAGAAATATCTTTAAAGGACACCTCCTCCTGAACCACTGGTCAAAATTCAAAATAATTATTAAAGAATTGTTCCTCATGATGCATTCAACTAGGTTGAACAAATGGTTTGGCTCCCCTGAACAAAGGGGCCACCAGAGCTCTAGATAAGAATTGATTAAATGACATCTCCTCCTGAACCACTTGTCCACATTCAAAATAATTTCACAGAATTGTTCCTGAGGATACCATCTACCGAAATTGCATAAATGGTTCCGCTTATCAGAACAAAAAAGGCTGCCAGAGCTCTAGATAAGAAATGCCTTTAAAGAAAATCTCCTGAACCACAGATCCAGATTCAAAATAATATTACAGATCTGTTACTCATAATGCCCTCTACCAAAATTGCACATATGGTTCTGCTCCACAGCACAAAGGGCCACCAGAGCTCTAGATGAGAAATGTCTTTAAAGGACATCTGAACCAATGAACACAAATTCAAAATAATTTTACAGATAAATTGATAACAACATGGCCACCAGAGCTAAAAATAGAAATCTCTTAATGGTATCTCTTAAGCCACTGGCCAATACATTATCTCCTCATGTACGAGGATTCAGGCGAGCGAATTTGTACCTGAAAATTGTTTGTCTCTTAGCACACAGTGGCAGTGCCTCGATGAAATGCCGCAGTTTGCAAAAGTACGGTTATTTGGTACCGGAATGAAAATGGTTAGTGGTTTTGAGCCCAATATGCACACTGTGTCCGTCACTTTTTTTAACATTCTCAACACTCTATTGAAAACAGTGTAGATTTAGATCAGCCGAGGATCCACTCTGATTTTGATCAACATGATGAAGCAATTTTATTGATGAAATTGCACCAGTAGCGTTCCCAACTAAATAAATGCCCCATTGTGTGCTTATTAGAGTATGGTAAAATTGGGTTAGATGGTACGACCAGTCTGGAAGACGCATGACAGCCGTACAGCTAGACGAAAATGGACTATTAGACTAAAGGCACATGGTAGCTATTGCAGAGGACAAATTCATTCTGTACCAGCTTAGTGCCGGGTCTACACAAGTCACAGACCTATGTAGGAGAGGTATATTCTAATTTCTCTATATTGGCGCTGCGACAAAACCGAGAAGAAGAGGTTTGTCAGGATTTTGACAGATGTCATTAGTTTTCGTGACTGCAGGATTGAAGCAAGGGGATAAAGACCGGCCAGTCAGCGTATTGAGGAAGTCTGCGGGATTTGGTCCGTGATATTCAGGTGCAGATAACTTGCAATTTCATGAAAATATTGTTTTAATTTTGTAAAAATTTGGAAATCCATCGCTAAATTATTGGCTGAAATTGGCCACTACAGTTCATGGAACTAGATTATAAAAAGTTCAGACATATTTGGAATTTAGAGCTATTTTCACCGTTAAAAACAACAGATACTATTCCAGCCTAAAAAAATAAAGAAGGGAGAAAAGGAGACATAAATTTCTTATTAGATAAAACGTCCCCAAGTTAACACGTCGGCGAAGTGATAATTTTATTGGAGATCGTCCCCAAGTCAACACGTCGCCACACGTAATCAGCTTCACTGTTTTCGGCTTTCATTAACCAAGTCATTCTTTACAATTTCTAAGTTTTCTGGATAATCTTTATCGGCCAATATTAAAAACAAAAACATTAAAAGGCTGGCTAAATTTCTAATTAATGAAGAATTTGAGTGATAAATTGTCTCTACATTAATTGCTGCACTAGTTTCTAAAAGCAGGACCTTTTCATTTCCATGATGTCACAGTTCAGTGAAGATACAGATCCATGGAATTCTTCAGGGCACTTCCCTTCCTCTTTTCAACCAACATGGGGAGAATGCCCGAGGTTCACAGCTTTAGACTGGAGGAGAGTTGGACATGTTCCGGATGGAGAACAGTCAATATTGGGGCACTGCCCACCACAGACAATATTTGGGCACAGCCCGTCAGAGGGATATTCATTTTATTCCACAGAGGCTCAACCAGGACACAGTCCGTATGGGTTCGGGAGTACCCAATTAGCCACTCCCATTGGGGCTTTAAGCCCGGGTTATCAGCCAAATTACAGTTACATACCAAGTGGGGAGTCATTAAATCAGTCTACATTCCAGTCTGTTTGGGGTGCACAACCCGAATATCAACAAATCGGTCCTCCTCAGCAATCAACACCAATTGATACTTATTTCCAGAATGAGTTTCAACAGGAATGCACAAACCATACACATGCACCAAACTCACTAAGCAACTACACAGACCAAAACACCAACTTAAAATCATTGCCGAAATACCTGTCTTTTGACCCATCCAAATCAAAGTGGTCAGACTTTTATTGTAAATTTGAGCATTATGCAAAAGACAAACATTGGTCTTCACAGGAATGTAAGTCAAATTTGAAATATGTATTGCAAGGGAAAGCGGCAGATTATCTAGCTTATCTAAATGAACTGGTACCCAACCTCCCGTATTATGATTTGATCATGCAAATGGAACAGCACATGGAATCACAGGATCTCCTTGATCCACAATTTAACCAGTTGCATCACCAAAGAACATTTGATATAGACTGCTCCTACACATCCACCCCTAGTTCTCCGAATACTTGTTATCAGCCATCTGCATATCACACTCAAGTTGTGGGCACACAGCACCTAACATCATTTCCAGAACCTCATTGGCAAAGTCAGGGAAAGTTTATAAGCTACAGAGGTTCTCACGATGAAACCTATTCGTCATTCGATTTTTCAGGGGATAATGCAATGGTGCACAACCCGTTCCAGAATGGTGAAATGTTGAGTAGAGGTGTTCCAGCCCTGGAAGAGATGGCATTCCTCGAGCAGTTACCTTGTGACACACTGGACATGAAAGAGCAGTTTGTTTCTTTTCAGGTTCCACCAGTGGCTGAACAAAATGGGGAGTCCCACAAGAGTCAGATTGACAGAGGTGTATTACACCGGGGTTCTTGTCATGACAGTTCCTACTTGGATCACCAAATTGATTTCGAAGAGATCTGCATTCCTACTAAAACAAGACAAGATAAAGGACTCAAGTCCGAGAAAAATATTGCCAAAAATAAGGAAGAGGGACTTGTATCTCTAAAAACTAAGTCCAGGAAATCGGCCAGGGAACTACCCGCAGAACAATGGCCAAACATTGCTAGCCTGTTACCATTCCCAGAAAAAGGTAAAGGCATACAGAAAGCTGATAGAAACAGCATGTCAGTTGAAGAGGCTGAGGAACTACTTTGGCTTGAACCTACAGAGCTGCAGTTGGTCCAAGGCAATAGCTCTGAAATTCACCCAGAGATTCAGGAGTCAAAATCCGAGATCACAGATTTCTGGTGGGATAGCATGGGATCAACAGAGTTTGGGTCAAGAGATAAAAGGGAGAGTCTTGAAAACTGTAAAGACTACATCGACTACATGTATGGCAAGCTGTGTGGAACCTCGCCACTAAACAAGGAAATACCCAGCACCCTACATGAGGATGAAGAATGGATTGACCGTACATTCAAAGAGATGCTGATCCAGCCATATTCAGCTTGGAATCCATCCATGAGTCTTGATGGAGATCTGAGCACTGTGCAGTTAGAAAAGATTAGAGGGGACTCATACTACCAGAAAAAACAAGAGAGCTCAAGTATGGTAGTGACAGAACAATTGACTTTGTCCCAAATAAGTAGCAACAAGCTGGAGCTAAGCTCCGAGGCTACATCAGAAAATAAACTTGAGCCAGTTAATAATGTAAAAGCTTTTCTGTTTCAGGGACAAGATAGGAAAGATGATCAAGCGGCATTCCAAGTTAGTAGCAATAAGCTGGAGCTAAGCTCCGAGGCTACACCAAAAACGACGTTTGAGTTAGTTGATAGCCTAAACGTCTCTCTTCAGTTTCAGGAACAAAGTACAGAAGTTGAAAAAGAACAGAGAGAAGCTATTACAGTGTCCCAAAAGTGTAGCAATAAACAGGAACTATGTTCCGAGGCTACATCCAACAGTACAAATGATGATCAGAAATCTTTTATATTACAGGTCCGACAAGAAGCGATGTATCCAGAAAGGACCGAGATAAAAATAGCCTCCCATACTGATAATGATACTAATCAACAGGAGCTAGACTCCGAGATAACTTGTAATATTAATCATTATAGTTCTCTTGCAGATCAGTTAGGTAACCCAGCTGGAGAAGAACAGGATCCCGGCTCAGATGCCATGAGCATATGGGAAGATATCTCTATTTGTCAGTTTCCTTCTTCTTCAATGTTGAGCGTCCCAGTTAGTTTGCAGGATGTTACACTTCAGGCTGTCGTGGACACTGCAGCAGCTGTGACAATTATTTCTGACAGCATTTTCAGGGAGTTGCAGCCTACACCGACATATCTGAAGAAAGTTATTCTCCATACTGCAGGGCAGGACATGAAAATGGAGGGATTTGTTGTAGGTCCAGTGGCCCTGAAGCTGGGGGAAATCACCTTCCCCGAGGCAGTTTATGTGGCCCCTATACAGGATAATATGCTGCTAGGGCTAGATTTCCTCCTTAGGCATGGAGTTGATATAAAGTTAGATGACATGTGTCTCGATTTCAGGAGAAATGGAGAGAAGGTGCCAATAAAAGTAAAAAGAATGGTCACTAGCAAAGAAAGTGCAGTTGCTAAGGTGACTATAGAGAAAACTGTTAAAATGCCACACAACTCAGTCATAAAATGGCAGTGTAAGATCTCTGACCGATTAACTGATTATATCATAGAGCCAGAAAGGGATTTGGATGTGATTGTACCAAGGTCATTACACTCAGCTGGGTCAAAGCCAAAGGTGTGCTCGGTAAATGGTACCGATAGTTTTATTAGGCTAAGACAGAAACAGCTGGTGGCCAAAGTGTGTACTGCTTCTTCAGTTTCAGTCGGTGATACTTGGCAGTATGGCCTCTCTATTTCAGTTGACAGCACCAGGGCGTATAGCAGTTCAGTAAATGTTCAATCATTTCAGAAAGTTGAAGATGGAGTGAAATGGCCATGGGATCCTGGTGGTTGTTAATCCAACAACCTATTTAATGGAGACAGTTTGGTTAGTAAAAGTTTGTCTCCGGGGGATTAGTCCGTGCCTACAAGAATCTATGGATACATATCCGCGACCTGGTCATCAGCACCAGTGAAATTAAAAGGGGTCTTACCCCGTGAAATGAACCTACAGAGTCTGATGCAGGGCTGCTTAAGTTTTCATACAAATAACTGGAGCATGCTCCGTGGGAACTTTTGTTATTTGTTGACCGCAGTCTTAATCATTTAAAAGGTGGTAGAGAAGAGCAGATAACCTATTTCTGCCACCATGTTTGACAGTTGAAGTATGGGATATAATCCCGAGTTGTAATATTGAAGACAGGGATATCCCGAGAAGCTATAGAGAAGACTTGGCCAGAAGAAAACCCAGGGCATTGGTTAAATGTGAAGCTACCATTTCTATGAAGGGGATATGGAGGTCCCGAGAAGTGCCTATCCACATACTGCAAGATGGCCTTTTACCCGAGACTATTCAGGGTAGTAAGGGGGCCTTTAAAAACAAAAGAGGGAAGAATATGGTAAAATTGGGTTAGATGGTACGACCAGTCTGGAAGACGCATGACAGCCGTACAGCTAGACGAAAATGGACTATTAGACTAAAGGCACATGGTAGCTATTGCAGAGGACAAATTCCTTCTGTACCAGCTTAGTGCTGGGTCTACACAAGTCACAGACCTATGTAGGAGAGGTATATTCTAATTTCTCTATAAGAGCATGACTAGTAGGCATAGGGCCAGTTAAGGAAAGATTTTCAGCGTAAAATTGCAATTATTTTCTTATCCATCAGTTTAAACATGTGTTTTGGGTGCTCAAAAGAACCGTCTCAGTAGAAGACAAGTGATGTCACTGTTATGTTAAAGTGATATAATCATGTTATGTCACATCATAGCATATTCAGGAACTTCTTGAAGCCTTTCTTTAAAATATAAAAATGCGTTATTTTATGGTGAACAAGAAAAGTATCAATTTTTTGTGTGAGAATGGGATAGAAAAATCTGTCCCTCTGGATCACCGTTTGTCATCACTCGGCAAGCCTCGTGTTGCCAATCGATGATCCTCCTGAAGATTTTTCTATCCAACACTCACTCTCATGATGGATTCTTATATTATTGCAGGCCTACAGCAGCTCCCTCTGCCTCTATTGATCACTTGGTGAGCCAGATCAACCGACTGAGAGACTCAAATCACCGTGAGGCAATGACATTCATTGAGCCTAGAGAATTTAAACATCATAATCAGGATGAGATGACAGCATTCATGAGAGATTACAGCACACAATACCCTGACATCACCAGGCTCTATGAGATTGGAGAGTCTGTTCAAGGGAAGAAACTCTGGGTGATTGAGATATCAGATAATCCTGGAGTCCATGAACCTGGTAGGCTGACATGTACTCTCTGTTGTTTTTAATCCTTTATGCACCAGCGGATTCTTCCTTCTGGTATTACCGTGCCGTGTAGCGCAGTCGGTAACATGTCTGGCAACAGATGCGAGACTGACTGCAGATCCAGGGGTCGCGAGTTCGATCCGGTTCCGGTCCCATACTTTCTTGGTGATTGATCATATAATAATTTCTACGGTCATTCTCCTCCCTTCCGCTGAATCATTCAAGTTTGTCAGTTGCAAGGGAAAGTATGTGCACAAAGTACTGGTTAACTGCTTGTTCAAGCTTGCCCAGGAATAAGTGTGGTTAGGTGAAATGACCGTCCTGCCATGACCATAGCTGTTGACTTGGGACGTAAAGCAACAAAAACAAACAAAACCTTCGGGTTTGTTACAAAAATTTGGGATGGTCCATTATATATAATTAAAGAGGTCACAGGTTATAATTTTCAAATAAAGATGAACTTTCGCTGGAGGTTGTTTTTGTCATAGCAAATAGTGTAGCTCCTGATGAAATGTGGCATTATACAGCACTTCAGCTGGGTCATCACTGTTTGCCAAAGTACCTGTCCTCAATGAGGAGTCACAAGTATACAAAGGGTTAAATATTTCAATTTTGCATTTTTTACTACACTTTTGCCTATTGTTATCTTGCAGGATTCCAGTTATTAGCATGAATATCTATTCATCTGTTAAACATGTGTTTTGCATGCTCAAGAGAATCTTCTCATTGAGACAGTTCTTATGAGTACCCAAAACTTGTTTTAGTTGAGAAATAAGAAAAAAATGCCCTTGGGAGGAGATGGGGACCTTAATATAGTATAGCCAGTTAAGCCAAAAATTTTAGCGTAAAATTATAATTATTTTCTTACCCATCAGTTTAAACATGTGTTTTGGGTGTTCAAAAGAACCGTCTCATCGAGACAGTTCTTTTGAGTACCCACAGCATATGTTTTAGTTGAGAAAAAAGAAAAATAATTTTCTGTTATGCAATCTCATCTAGGGGGCCTGTATAGCATTACCCTTGTCCTTACTTCCTGTATGTACATCCTGTCTAGTCCCTGTTTTGTCCCATACAAAGTTTTTTCACTTATACAATGGCCCTAGCTTGGGGCATCTGTGTCACATTGACACATTTCTAGTTTTCTTGTCCTTTACAGGTGAGCCTGAGTTTAAATATGTTGGCAACATGCATGGTAATGAGGTCGTAGGTCGTGAGATGTTGCTAATGTTGATAGAACTGCTGTGTGAGAACTACAAACATAACGAGATGATCTCAGAACTGGTGAACCTGACCAGAATACACATCATGCCAACTATGAACCCGGATGGTTACGCTCAAGCTCATAAAGGTAAGAGGAGGCATAAATTGGTATAAAATTGGTATTACAGTAAAACCTGTCTAAAACGGCCACTCTAAAAAGACCGAAAATTGGTTTTCAAAACCAATTATGGCAAGGTAAGGCAAGGCATAAAATGGTATAAAATTGGTATTACAGTAAAATCTGTGTAAAATGGCCACTCTAAAAAAGACCGAAAATTGGTTTTCAAGACTTATTACAGGTTAATGCAAGTCAAAAGTATTGCAGAATGCTCCTCTTGGAGCATTCTGCAATGCTTTTGACCTTCATTAAGCTACTACAGTATTACAGTAAAACCTGTGTAAAACCACCACTTTAAAAAGGATGGAAAATTGGTTTTTCAAGACCAATTATCGCTTAATGCAGGTCAAAAGTATTGCAGAATGCTCCCCTTGGAGCATTCTGCAATGCTTTTGACCTTCATTAAGCTACCAATTGTTATTAAGATCTTTGTTTTGTCTTTTTTTGAGTGGCTGTTTTACACAGGTTTTACTGTACAGTGGAGTCTCTTTATAAGTTTATGTTTTTTTTTTTTTTTGTTGCAAGTGAGTTGTGGTATAAAATGACAATTTAACGAAGGTATTATAGGAACTTGACCATTTTATGGTCGTATTCCTTTAATTCTTTTGTAAAATAATTAGGGGGTCACAGCAAGACTGTGTTATACATGTTTTAAGTTTATCATATGACGTCGCATCTGGAAGTGAAATAACGCCATGCAATAAAATTGATAAACCACTAGTGGTTTATAGATTTTCGGGAAACGTTAAGATGTCCATAACAACGTTGTGTAGGCCTACATAATGACAGAATTATAACGTTTTTACGGCTGAAATGAGATTTCAAAGTTATCTTAGTGTCTTATGATAAATAGAATCTAGCATTCCTGCTCTTGTATTATTGAATTTATTAAACTTGTTGCAAAAAAAATTCAAAATGCTCGGCAAGGCTGGCATTTTATCTTTCCCCCAACTCATTAAATAAATTCAATAAAACATGAGCACTCATATAAGATCCTCTAAATTGAAATATGTGTTATACCCCCCCCCCCCCCCCCCCCCCCCCACCCCCACACACACACTCGCACAAAGTTCGAGCATGTTGTTTTTGGTCCTTGTACAGGGGCCTGTTGAATTTGGGCGGTGGGGGGGGATTTGAATCATCATAATTTGGAAGTGAAATAACGCCATGCAATGTAGTGGTCTACAGATTTTCGGGAAACGTTATGACGTCCATAACAACGTTGCGTACATGATGTCAGATAACAAGATTATAACCTTCGGCAAGTCTCGCATTTTATCTCTTTTCCCAACTTGTTTAATAAATTCAATAAAACATGAGCATGAATGTAAGATCCTCTATGTATTATGTGGCATTTCATTTTGGTCTTCACTTTTTGCCAAAGTATTTACAGGTTTCCGGTCTTCAAAGCATAAAGTATGATACTTAGGCCAGAATTTCTTTATTGGTTGATTTACAAACCCTCTTCTGTAATTTTCCAGAAAGAAGAAAAAAATTAATTTCTAAAATTGTTTTTTTATTTTATCCGCTGATTTGTTTCTTTGAAAAAAAAAAATTGAGGTTCTGTCTGTGTATTTTTGAGAGTGACACTGTTAAAAGTCATTGTCCTACATGCAGATTTCTATTAGGAAAATGATGAAATATTTAAAGATTTAATACAGACTGTTTGTTGGTTTACCTTACTAGTTTTACTGTTTGTACTGGAGATATTAAAAAAAGCTCCGAAAATGACCAGTCAAAAGCTTTGAAAATGACCAGTTGACTGGTCATTTTCAGAGCTTTTTTTTCCATCCCCCAACCCTAAATCTGAAAATTTTTTCCCGTAAATCAATTAATAAAAAATCAAGATTGTAAAATTTGTAAGATACTATGAAAGTTTTCTGGCACATTTAATTCTGGTGAAAGTTTGTCACACTTTGTGCTGCTTGTTTTAGATTTTTAACACAGACAAAATCATGCTTTTGGAGTGAAAATAAATTTGGGGAACATAGGGCCAGTTAAGCAAAAAAATTGTGTAAAATTGAGATTATTTTCTTATCCATTAGTTAGAACATGTGTTTTGGGTGCTCAAAAGAACCGTCTCATCGAGACGGTTCTTTTGAGTACCAACAACATATGTTTTGGTTGAGAAATCAGAAAAAATAATTTTCAGTTGCACACTCTTATCTGTAGGCCTGGGGAATCCAGTTTTGTTTCTATTTGGAATTCCATTATTCCTGTCAGACATATAAGATGTTTTCATGTCCTGTCTCAGTCCTTCAGATAAAACTGTTTATTAACTGATAATAATTTTCCTTATTTCTCAACCAAAACATGTGTTGTGCGTATTCAAACGAACCGTTTCAATGAGACAGTACTTTTGAGCACCCATAACACATTTTTAAATTGATGGTCAGGATCAGAAAATATTTTCATTTACTCTAAAAACATGGCTTCTTTTGACGCATATGTCTTCAGGTGATAGAAGTGGAACCATTGGTAGAGAAAATTACAATGGAATTGACCTGAATCGTAACTTTCCGGACCAGTGGAAGAACACCTCAATCAATGCTCACCAGCAGCCAGAAACTATAGCTGTCATGCGCTGGTTACAGGTAACTGGATTAACATACTAGAAAACCTGTCTTAAGGAGCCACTCAAAATATACAAAACAAAGGTCTTAATGGAAATGGTAGCTTAATGAAGGTCGAAAGTATTGCAGAATGCTCCCTTTGGAGCATCTGCAATACTTTTGACCTGCATTAAGCGATAATCTGTCTTGAAAACCAATTTTTTGAGTTCTCTTTGAGTGACCGCTTAAGACATGTTCTACTGTACTCGAAACAATACATGAATATGGGGGGGGGGGGGGGGGGGGGGGGGAGGGGCTTTCTTGTATTTAGTCATTGAATATTAAATCTGTCATGAAAAGTGTTGTTTTGCCTTAAAAGTACTAAAAAATTAAATTTTCTCGCAAGCTTTGTCTATTTTTCATGGAAATCAAGATCAGTTTAAAATTGCTTTCCCTTTATTTGATGCAGCATATGCTGCACCAAATAAAAGTGAAGCAATTTTATACTACATACTTTATAAGCATTATCTCTGAGCTGATGTTTAAGCTGATCTGAGGCTTTTCAAAAATCACAGCCACTTTATAAGCATTATCTCTGAGCTGATGTTTAAGCTGATCCGAGGCTTTTCATGAATCACAGCCACTTTATAAGCATTATCTCTGAGCTGATGTTTAAGCTGATCTGAGGCTTTTCAAAAATCACAGCCACTTTATAAGCATTATCTCTGAGCTGATGATTAAGCTGATCTGAGGCTTTTCATGAATCACAGCCACTTTATAAGCATTATCTCTGAGTTGATGATTAAGCTGATCTGAGGCTTTTCATGAATCACAGCGACTTTATAAGCATTATCTCTGAGCTGATGATTAAGCTGATCTGAGGCTTTTCATGAATCACAGCCACTTTATAAGCATTATCTCTGAGCTGATGTTTAAGCTGATCTGAGGCTTTTCAAAAATCACAGCCACTTTATAAGCATTATCTCTGAGATGATGATTAAGCTGATCTGAGGCTTTTCATGAATCACAGCCACTTTATAAGCATTATCTCTGAGCTGATGATTAAGCTGATCTGAGGCTTTTCATGAATCACAGCCACTTTATAAGCATTATCTCTGAGCTGATGCTTAAACTGATCTGAGGCTTTTTATGAATCACAGCAACATTGTTTTCTCATGTTTAGTTTTTAAAATAATAGTTCTAATGATTTTAATTAATTTTACTGGTGCAAAACCTTTGCCCTAGATTCTTTTGTTGTTAAAACACAAAATTGTTTAGCTCACATGGGCGTCCTAACTTATGCAATGTATCATCACTGAGAAACAATCTAATCATATTAACACACTATGATGAAACAAAGAAAAGGGCTCATGACCTTCAGATAAAGCTAAAGAAAACCTCAAGTTGAGCTCGGGTGGGCCCAGCCTACAACAAGCATTAGGCATCAATCAACCTATTAAAGCTTTAATTTAGGGCTGTCAGTGAGTCTGAAGCCTGACCCACCATCATGCAATTAAAGAGGAAAACATAGCTGTAAAACCATGATTGGGTTTACAACCAGGCATGCTGGCAGGCATGGTATGTCGCATGATATCCATACTGTATCCCACTCTTTTATAATGTTTATTAATCTTTTTGAATTGATCAACAAAACTAGGCTTCCGAAAAATTCTTTTAAATTTATGAACTAAATCACCATAAAATACCAGTTCTGATATGCCTTGTTGCAGAAGAGTCTTTAAGCAAATATTGTATTTAACAATCAACTCTGAATGTCGGTCATAAAATTTAGAAGAAGCTTTACAAAATTTATGGTGATGATAGTTTGTGATGAACACCCATTTGTGAATAAGAGAGCAGTACGTTTTTAGTCAATCATAACTTAGAAGTCCAAAATTTGTTTCTGTTGTTGATGTCATCAACATTGGAACATACTCTCACAAAACGAGTAATTTGCAAAATGTATACACCATCGGTAGGAGAGCAAGGGACATCTCCATCAAGAAATGGAAAATTAGCTATTTCCCTCTCGTTTATCATAAATTTTAGTACAAACTATATGTGATTGCAGGAATACCCATTTGTGCTGTCAGCCAACCTGCATGGTGGATCCCTTGTAGCTAACTACCAGTATGAATGACAGTGATCCCAAGAAAGGGACAGCTACCTTCATTACTTTTTCCTTTTACATTGCAGGAATACCCATTTGTGCTGTCAGCCAACCTACATGGTGGATCCCTTGTAGCTAATTACCCGTATGATGACAGTGACCCTAAGAAGGGGGCAGCTGCCTTCAGTAAATGTCCAGATGATAAAGTATTTATGCAGCTCGCAGAATCATATTCCTTGGTAAGTTTGGAGAGAAAATCATGTCAACCTTCCTTGGCCAGCCTGCCCTTGACGTTATGATATTTTTTCATGCTCAACTCAACTGAACATGAAAATTCAACAGTTCATAACAACTAAAATGATGAAATTCAAAGATTTAAATTGCTTTAAACTCTTAGATATTGTAATTAGCATGCTAATAAATGTTAAAATGCCATTGCCATTCTCATGAAATATCATGCCATGAAATTGTCGTCTGCTGCAAATTATAGGTGGTGCTTTAAAGGTTAACAAAAGTTTTGTGTGCTCAAAGAACCACCCCATTTAGATAGTTCATTTGTCTTTTGCCTAACCACAACATATATTTTTGTTGAGAAGTAAGATAATTATTCTTATCTAGGGGCCTTAAGCATGAGGGTTGTAGGGGGAGTTTAGGTGTCCAAATATTTAGGGCAATAAATGTTTCTCCTATTTTAGGCACATTCTACAATGCATGACGGTCATCCATGCCCAGAACATAGTAATGACTATTTTGTAGCTGGTATTGTGAATGGCTATCACTGGTATAGTGTTGCAGGTATGTGGGGTTATTTACATTGGTCTAGATAACAAAAGTTTGGAAAATGTGATTATATTCTTAATATCCAATCTTTTAAGCATATGGTTTGGTTGCTCCAAAGAACCATCTCATGGAGACAGTTCTTTTGAGAACCCTAAGCATACATTTTGGTTTAGAAATAAGAAAATTATCTTTTAATTACCGCTCTTATATCTAGGCCTGAATTTAGCAGATTTAGGGCATACGTCTGGTGTCTCTGTGAGTGCCTGCTAGTATGCAACATACTTTAATATTGGCCATAACCTTTAAATACGGGACCCAGAGCTTTGGTATTTCACGGTGTATACTATATAGGAAGAATTTTCAAATATACCTGAATATGAATATAAGACCTTTGATCTTCTTCTGTTAAAAATAATTATAAGTTTAGTATAGCTTCTCTGTGATTTTCATACATTCAGAGGGCATAAGTGTTTCATCAATACATAGTCTATGTTTATATGTGTAAAGCATAATCTGACAAATATGTCAAATGTACTACGAATTAAAATGAGTATTCATGACAGACCAGAATTTAAAGCATGGCTTGTTAAAGCGCAATAAAATGTGCTTTTGGAAATTTGGCTTCTAAATGATCAATTCCTTTGGTTGAAATACCTACATTATTTGCTTGACTAAAACTTATATATACTCAAAGCAGATTTGCAGTGGTTTCCTGTTTTGTACATCTCCTGCACTTGTACACTTTTTTCACGAAAATAAAACCCTCGTGAAATGGTGAAATCACCTTAGTCAAGAATTTTTTAATGGGCAAATATGTCATTTAACGCTGTTCGCAAAAATAAAATTCTCCCAAAAATTTCTGGGTTTACAGTATCATTGTAATTTGTATTCCTCTCTGCAGGTGGTATGCAGGACTATAACTACGTCAAGACGAATTGTTTTGAGATAACGCTGGAGCTAGGGTGTAACAAGTTCCCCGTGGATGACCTACTATCAGGATTCTGGGATGCCAATAAATATCCACTCATTGTCTATATGGGACAGGTAGGAAATAGAATGAGTCGTTCGATATCTTCATATCCAGAAAAGTTTTTTTTTAGCTAACAGTTTAAATTATTTTCTTGCTAGTTCATGCACAGATCCAGAGGTGGTAGGACAGGGGGTCAAGACCCTCCCTGAAATATCACAAAAATGTAGGGATTCTTAGCAATACTGGTCCCTGAAAAATCACAAGGCTACCAAGCCAGCATGCAATGTTGGGCCACAATTGGCCCGGCATTTAATGGCGTTTTGCTGGTGAGCTGTTGGTGGCCGGCTCATATGGGATTTGCATCCTCTCATCAACTAAAAACAAAAAAAAGTTGTCAAAATTGAATCCCCTCTGACAAAACTTTCTGGATCCGCGCATGTAGTAAGTCAGAACATATGTTTTGGTTGCTCAAAGGAACCATCTCACCTCTGGGCCTGGCTCTACAGAATAGCTGTGCATGCATATTTTGGTTGAGAAATAAAAAAATTCAGCTACATACTCTTATCTGTTCATCTGATGAACGAAAACTAATAGTGGTGGACAGATTCTAAAGTCTAGCTGATTTATTAAATTATACCGATATTCTCTCTTAAGTGTTAGCCTCTTCATACACAGAAATGTTAAAACATTCTGGATCATGTTTTTTTCAGGTTCATAAAGGTGCTAGAGGGTTTATTCTAGACAAAGAGACAAGTGCTCCTATAGAGCATGCCAGTATCGTAGTAGAAGGTATCAACCACACTATATACTCAGCCCAGGATGGAGATTACTGGAGGCTACTAGCCCCAGGGATGTATAGTATCAGTGCACGCCACCCTGGGTATGTAGTACCTAAGCTTTGTTAATACTGTATTTAACATAAAACCATCCATTTTTTCCCAAATCAATGATATTGACTCACGATGTGTTAACCCCTTGTCAAGCGGAATATGTTTATTTCAGAGGAACAGATAAGCTGCTTTTTAGGGTATTTAAGCAATTCAATTGTGAAAAAAGCAATTGTTTTCAAAATAATTGGGTAGCAAAAAGCAATTCAATTTTGGAAAAGCAAAAGAAAAACATGAAATTCTAATGAAATATGAATATATCCCAAAAGTACATGTGCTGGGTAGCATAATAGTGTGCACATCTGACTGGAGATCAAGATAAGGCATGAAAAAACAATTTAAAAAGTATATGTGGGGTAATAAAAAACAAATTAAGCAAAAAATTGAAAGAAAGGCAATTGATAAAATTATGATGGGGTAAATACCCAATTGAACTGAAAGCTTATCTGGAGCTCACTTTTCCCCTAATTTTATCCTGTCAACCTACAGCATTCCAGTTTTAAGCATGTATTTTCCATCAGAGTCGAAAACAGTGTAGATACTGATCAGATGGCTTCATTATAAGCCAGCTGATCTGGATCTACAGTGTTTCAAAAAAGTATACTTCCAGGTACGGTAGGACAAGTGTTTCAATGAATTTAAAAGTGAAACTGTAAATGTCTAAATCTTGATTATGTGTGCTCAGGCACTAGAGGGGGTCACAGACCAAGATTATGAGCGACAACAAAAGTTCAGGGGATAAAATGTTGCAAGCCTTGTATTTTATCTCTTTTCCCCAACTCATTTAATAAATTTAATAAAACATGAGCACTCATGTAAGATCCTCTATATATATATGAACACTAAAAATAGAGTTCATTTGCAGTGAAAGAGCAAGTTGAGAAACACCTTAAGCAAGAGTTATTCAACTCACATAAGCCAAACAACCTTTGTGGGACATAGGCAAACAGTGCAGATCCAGATCAGTTGCCTGAGAACTACACCTTTGATCAAGGTCTCCAATGTTTGCTTGCAGAATGTTCTATGAAAATTTGAATAAAAATAAAAATTACCACTCAACAGCTCTAAAAACATAAATGAACTGGTCCAATTGATAAGAGTGGGAAATTCCTTTTGGCTTAAAGGGGCTAAGAGAGCAGTTAAAAACCTTAACTTTAATCCCTGTCAGTAATTTGATTAATACCTAAAGTGCCAACTGCAACAAAGGTTGTCTCCTTTTGTCGTCTGCTGAAACATTACAGAAGCCTCCATGACAAACAGTGGGGACCACGATCAGACTGCTCCTATAGGAGCAGTCTAATCTGGGTCTACTCTGTTTGCTTCTATACTTAAATTTGTCAGTAATGTTAGGCAATTATTTGTAGCAGATGACTTAAGCAGATGACATTTTCAGATACATTTTTGTCAGCGCTTGAAGGGCTGACCTTTTGGTTCTCGTTTGTGATGTCTAATTGTGAAGTTGTCACTACCCATTGGTATCCTGGGTCAGGTGTGGTGCTTGATTGTATCAATTCCTGATCTTTGCCCTCTTTCTTACTTAAAATTTGTGTTTTTCCAGCTATGTATCCCAGACTGTAGCTGTTCATGTGAGTTTTGATGCTGCCACTGAAGTCAATTTCACCCTCACTAAATCACCAGTCGAAAAATGGTCCAAAGACCGAGACTTCAGTATCAAGAACAATATAGCTGATTCATACCTGAGTAACTCTGAGCTGGATGACGAGTTGACGGCGCTGTCGGTGAGACACAACCAGGTTATGGAGTACAAGATAATGTCGAAGACTGATGAAGGTTTCATCGTTCCATTGGTCCACTTGTCAATGAATCTTACCAATCAGAAACAAGATAAACCCCATGTGCTGCTGATTGGTGGATTGCATGGGGATGAGCCAATCGGAGGAGAGATACTTGTGAGATTCATTAGACATATACTTGGAGGTGAGTTTGACCCTGCCCCCTGGGAAATTTTTCCTGCTTTTTTGTCGTCTGCTGATTTTTTTCAAAATCAACTTTTTTGAAAAATTCTTTCAGGAATACCATCAGAGTTTCAAACAGTCTAGATCAGGCACGACATTCTTTTGGGTCTGATCTGGTTCCAAACTGTTTGCAAAAGGTATCAGCAGACGACACTAGGAGGCAAAGAGTTAACATCAAATTCCTTTCTAGTTTTCAGACTTTAGACTATGTAATTCCTACTTCCATACTTAATTATATTCAAACAGTGAAGGCTCTGGTGAACCTGTGAAGATAGGGGCACATACTTGTCTGAGCCTTCATGTGAGCATTTGTAATAGATACAGTAAAACCTGTGTAAAAAGCCCACTCTCAAAATACCGAAAATTGGTTTTCAAGACCAATTATCGCTTAATGCAGGTCAAAAGTATTGCCGAAAGCTCCAAAGGGAGCATTTTGCTATACTTTTGACCTTCTTTAAGCTACCATTTGTCATTAAGACCTTTATTTTGTCTACTTTTTAGTGGCTGTTTTACACAGGTTTTACTGTAAATCTAAAACAGGCCTCAAGGTAAAAGTGTGTAATTGAACAATTTTCAATTACTCAGCTAAAACATATGTTGTGGGTACTCAAAAGAACAGTCTCAAGGAGACGGTGAGCACCCAAAACAAATGTTTAAACTGCTGGATAGGAAAATATTCACATTTTTATGCTCAAAAATTTTGTTTACTAAGACCTATAGATGTAATATATGTTTTATTTGAGTTTTCTAGCATTGGAGAAGAGGATATGAAGTATAAAGTGTAAACCTGTCTTTGAGGGAGCCCAGTGGCTCAGTGGTAGAGTGCTTGACTGGAGACTGAGGGGTTGCAGGTTCGAGCCCCGTTGGCGTCACTATAGTGTGTTCTCAAGCAAGATACATTAATCTTTGCTTAGTACTGGGTCAACCCAGGGAGACCCATCCGGACATAACTGAAAAATTGTTGACTGGGATATAAAGAATCAAATCAAACAAACAAAAAACCTGTCTTTTCATTAACTTGTAATCCTTAAAAAACAGTACGAGAGTCCTTGAAAATTCCTTGAATTTTACATAGGTCCTGCCTGTATGATCTTTGCTTACTCAAGAGCTGGTCCTAAGATTATAAAGCTATTTTTATGCTCAACTCAACTGCTCATATAAAAATAAAGAACTTTTTGCTTTAAAAGTATTCAGATAAAGATAAAGAAGCTTTATTTAACGTCGCTTATTGGAAACAAACAACATAAGCTCTGTAGAGCTTTTATTGCGACATAACAATATCTTGTTAACAGATACTTACCTGCCTTACTTTATCTTCCTAGCACAACTCCTTTTATGCGAGCGTCTGCAAGGGAGCTGCTAGTACCATTTTTACACCTTTGGTATGGTGCGGCCGGGATTCGAACCCACGACCTCCCACTCCGAAAGCGGACACTCTACCAACTGAGCTATCGGGGCGATATTCGATGTTGTATTTATTCTGCTGATAAATGCAGGCCTCGAAATATCTTAAAATAGGCACTTGCCCTACATCACAGAAAATATTGGCATATATGTGAACAATTTTAATTTTCATTAGAAATATCAAAATTTTTACTTGCCCTGCAGCCTGAGGCACTCGTAAATACGAGCGGACAAGTGCTATTTTCGAGCCCTGAAATGTTAAAATGCCAACAGTTGTTGGCATTTTAATATTTATGAGCAGGATAAATTTCATGCTCGGTTAAGTTGAGCATGAAATAAGTTTTATAACCTCGACTCATGGACAAATGCTTCATTTCAGGTTTTGTTAAGAATGATCCTAAATGTCTTGGACTTCTCAGCCAGATTCATCTTCACATTATTCCACAGCTTGACCCAGATGGCCACCACCGAGCCGTCCTCGGAGATTGCTCCGGACACCAGAGTACCGGGACATCAGAGTTTCACAGTTTATCGCTGGAGGACACCAAGCTACAGGCATTACAGGCAGAGTTTGATGCCCGTCAGTTTAGACTGGTTGTCAGCCTGGCTGCTGGGGGACAGTATATTGTGTAAGTAAAGTGACTGATTGTCAGTCTGGCTGCTGGGTGACAGTATATTGTGTAAGTAAAGTGACTGGTTGTCAGTCTGGCAGCTGAGGGACAGTATATTGTGTAAGTAAAGTGGCTAGTTGTCAGTCTGGCTGCTGGGGTAGAGTATATTGTTTAAGTGACTGATTCATTATCAATCTGGCTGCTGGGGGCAGTATAATGTGTAAGTAAAGTGACTTGTTGTCAGTCTGGCAGCTGGGGGACAGTATATTGTTTAAGTGACTGACTGATTGTCAGTCTGGCAGCTGAGGGACAGTATATTGTGTATGTAAAGTGACTGAATATCAGTCTGGATGCTGGCTTCAATCTCTTGTGTAAGTACAGTGACTGGTTGTCAGTCTTGCTGTTGGTAGAGGGGATATATTGACAGTATAATGTGTAACTACTGTAACTTGTTGTCAGTTTGGCTGCTGCTGGGGTACAGTATTCTGTGTAAGTACTGTGACTGGTTGTCAGTATATTGTGTGAATTCTTTTACTGAATAATTTTGTAATACATGTAATGAATATTTACATTTTCGAAGTAATCCTTTAATGAATCTTTAGATTTTTGCCACATGAATTACACAAATTTGATTGACAGCTGCCAAGCTTGGCAGCTCACTTACCCGTGCAATATGCTTCGAACATCAAACTCATTCGCCAGTAGTGACACTGGTGCTGTGATTGACAGCGAGCCACACCTGTGTCTCACATGCAAAACAAGCCTCTTGTTTGCTCCATTGGCTGTCCATGATCACGCTGGCTGTTCTGCTTTTCCGTTTTACACTCCGACAAAACTGTTAAAACGATTATATTTTAAATACAAAACTGTTTTAATTCCAAAATTAAAAATAATTTTTATATTTTAGATATCTATAATATAATTTTAATATAAATAATATATTCAATTTTTGATCTGTTCATGGAATCATGAATACTTCGGGTCTCTTGCAAAGTTAACGTGAAGCCCTTCGGGCTTAACTTACTTCGCAAGAGACCTGAAGTATTCATGATTCCATGAAAATTCAAAAAAATTGAATTAATTTCTTAAATGAACCAAATATGTCACTTTTGGGCATATTATGAGTATGAATTCAAGGAGAATGAGGAGCTTGATAAGACAATATACACAATCTAAGGGGCTGTTCTGTCCTTTTTACCTGCACTGACTAGAATGCCCAGACCTCCAGATAAGAGTGTGTTATACAGGGATGAGAATCTTCCTCTTTTTAGAGGATTTCATCTTTTTTTGCTAAAATTTTCAGATTTGAACCAATATGTCCAAGTCTTGTGTGTTTTCAACAGGGGTAGGGTTTTTTCCTCTTTTTTGAGTTGATTTCCTCGTTTATTAAGAATCCCGGTTCTCATCCCTGGTTATACAAAAGAAATGTTCTTATTTCTCAACCAAAACACATGTGGCTGATACTTACTTGCAAGATATCTCTTGAAGCAGTGGGTGGATTAGAACCAAATTTGCATGGATATAACATTAGGGCATGATGAAGACTTGTAAAGGTTTTGGTGACCTTGCCTTAAATTTCAAAGCTAAATAGATCAAATTTGAGTGTGTGTGGTGGGGAGGACATCTGTTTTCCCTGAAAACAGTATAGTTTAATTTGACTTAGCAGTCAATTCAAACATTTGGAGCTTGAATTAACTCTTGTCCTGCTGAACCTAGGTTTATCCTTATTTGAAAACACTGTAGACCCAGACCAGCTGGCTTCTAAGAAGCCATCTGATCAGGATCCACACTGTTTCCCACTCTGATTGGAAATACATGCTTACAACTGGAATGTTGCAGGTTAACAGGGAAGGAGTGTAGTACATAAAAATATTCAGCATGACAAGAGTTAACAATGTTTTACTGTATGCATTGGTGAATGTTTTCAGGATTATTCATGAATTCAGGGTTTTGAGGCTGAATTAGGCAGATTGTACTAGCTTCTCTGATTTACGTTCAGTCTGTCTAAAGACAGTTGACTATTTAAACTAGAAATTGTTAAAATTTAGTTTGCATAATACTAGTTTTTGGATCAGAATTTCTAAAGTTCACCCATATGTATGTTTCTCTAGGATCCCCTGGGAGAATCCAATGGATGGCATGGAGATGACAGATGATGAGAATATCTTACAGGCCCTGGGTCGGGCATTCGCTGATTCCTTGCCCTCAATCTATAAGCCCGACACATGTGGGGCGGACTTCCCAGATGGTATAGTACATGGGGCCAAGTTGAAGGGAGATAGTAATGCTGTTATGTTGGATGAGGTGTACAACAAGTACCACTCTCTCATGGTAGGTGGCACTCTCTTTGTAATATCGTAAAACACTTAATATACACGGCATCTATAAGCCTGACACATGTGGGGCTGACTTCCTAGATGGTATAGTACACGGAGCCAAGTTGAAGGGAGATAGTAATGCTGTGATGTTGGATGAGGTGTACAATAAATACCACTCTCTCATGGTAGGTGGCACTCTCTTTGTACTGTAAATCCGGAAATGTTCGTGATAATTTTATTTTCTCGAATGGCGTTAAAAGACATATTTGCGACGTTTAAAATTTGCGACTAGAGAATGATTTACCAATATCAGTAAACAACAGAATACTTTCTCCATTTCGCGAGGATTTTATTTTCACAAAACTTTGCATATGCAAAGTTTTGCGAAAATAAAACCCATACGAAAATTTCCGGATTTACAATGCTACTATAAACCACTTAATATTCGCGGCATCAAAATTGAGCAATTTTAAAAGTCTGTCATATTGGCTTAGTTTAATTTGGACAGTTTCTCAATTTATTTACTTTAAATTATTTTCTTTTCTAGTAGGGGCTACTCTTGTAATATCCTTTAATAAACATGTAATATTACTAGAACCAGGCAACTTCGTTACCACACGCTAATAACGTTGTTTGCTAAGTTACGTCACTTCATTAATTACTCTTCCACCATATTTACTGTTCTATTAAATATGTTAACTTAGATGACTTAAGATATTTCAACTCTGAAATGATATAATATGCTCCTCATTGACTGCAACTCTAGGTATTATATTTTAATTAAAGATTCATTAAAAGCTTGCTTTGAAAATGTGAATATTTAAAATATATAATAGCATGAACTAATGGATTTTGCCTGTCTAGCTTTCAGCACACTTCTCCTGTTGCAAGTACCCTACCACTGATAAATTGCCAGAAATTTGGATGTCCTCGCTGGATCCTCTTGTCAGAATTGTCCAGAAATCAGCTCAAGGTAAAGATAATAGATTGTGAGCTGCGACATGTGATTTCCAACAATGTCGCATTTTGACATGTGACATGTGCATAGTCAAACAAGCCTGTGCAGTCTTCTTTTGAGCTTAGAAACCTCAAATGATGTTCTGTCAGTAGCTTAACAGTCATAGAATTTTCAAGTGACTAGCAAAGGCTCTGATCAGACTGCACATTTGCGCAGGCTGATCTGAGGCTTTGCTGGTCTAACAAACCACATTGTTCGAAATCTCATGCCACAGCTCATGTTATTCATTTTTCATTATTTACACCCACAACTGCAACGGACAACAAATTTGATGAGCAATGATTTTTGGTGTAAAACAATGAT
Organism: Loripinus fragilis; assembly: GCA_964019695.1. NCBI lineage: Eukaryota > Metazoa > Mollusca > Bivalvia > Lucinida > Lucinidae > Loripinus > Loripinus fragilis. The sequence goes on from OZ026525.1 coordinate 6,179,180, forward strand.
CAGTGATTTCCATGAAATGCAATGGGTTTATTTGATGGATGCAGCAAAATTTAAATGTCATCTTCTGCTTCATAAGATGACTTTTAATGTTTTAGTTCTGCTTATTAATTTTTATTTTTCACTTTGAACATAACATATGGCAAATTATGTTGATGAGATAAAGGTTTTGTTAAAAGTTGAAATTAATGCTGCAGATCTTTTTAGCTACCTTATTTTGGCATTTCATTGTATAAACTCTCTGCATGCTGGGTAGATCTAGATCTAATCTTTCATCTTCATTTTTACCTTCTGCTGATTTTTTTATACCCCGCCACTAAAGTGTGGCGAGGTATTATGTTATACCCTTCGGTGTCTGTCCGTCCGTCCGTCCGTCCGTCCGTCCGTCCGTCCGTCCGTCCGTGCTCACCATTTCCGATCGATAACTTGAGTATTTATTCACGGAATTTTTTCAAATTTTGCATACATATTGTTATCGGCGATGAGTGGTATGGGATTGTTAATGGGCAAAATCCGTCCATTTTCAACGGAGTTACTGCCCTTTTTCGTATTGGAAAAATGGTTTCTGGCCTGTTATTCCTTTACTGTTCATGATATCTGAATGAAACTTCACAGATATGTTGCACATCAAATGTTACATATTACGACTAAGGACCGTCACTCTGACCTTCCCAGTTTGTGAGTTATCCGCCCTTGATAGGTCTGAAAAAAGGTTTTTGACCTATTGTTCCTTTACTATGTGGAATATCTGAATATAACTTCACAAATATGTTGCACATCAAAGGTAACATATTGTGACTAAGAACCGTCACTCTTACCTTTCCCGTTTGTGAGTTATCCGCCCTTGATTGAATTAAAAAATGTTTTTTACCCATAGTTCCTTTACTATGTGGAATATTTAAATGAAACTTTACAGATATGTTTCACATCAAAAGTTACATACTGTGACAAAGAACCATCACTCTTACCTTTCCAGTTCATGAGTTATCTGCCCTTGATTGATCTGAAAAATGGTTTTTGACCTGTAGTTCATTTACTATATGGAATATCTGAATGAAACTTCACAGATATGTTGATCATCAAAGGTTACATATTGTGACTAAGGATCTTCACTCTTACCTTTCCAGTTCATGAGTTATCTACCCTTGATTGATCTGAAAAATGGTTTTTGACCTGTAGTTCATTTACTATATGGAATATCTGAATGAAACTTCACAGATATGTTGAACATCAAAGGTTACATACTTTTAGTAAGGACTGTCACCCTTACCTTTCCAGTTCATGAGTTATCCGCCCTTGATTGATCTGAAAAATGGTTTTTGACCTGTAGTTCATTTACTATATGGAGTATCTGAATGAAACTTCACAGATATGTTGACCATCAAAGGTTACATATTGTGACTAAGGATGTCATATCACTGTCTATCTCAGTTCTGTTGCTATTTAGGCATTATATATCTCACAAAATAACTTTTGGTGCCCCCAGCAGTGGCGGGGTATTACGCAGTGCTTGCGGTGCTTTTATTTCAAAATGATTTTTATAGACAATTATTTCATAATTGTTTGTATACATTATCAGCAAAGGTCACTACTAACAGGCAGTTAAGAAGATCCAATAAGCATGAAGTGAAGAGAAAACTCGAAAATTAAAAATTTATTCCCTTAACTCTTTGACTACAGTTATTTCCCCAATAGAGAACCTTCTCCAATAAAGAATCACTTTTCTAAACTTTCCCGTATATTTCTTCCACGTGATGAAGCGAAGCCAAACCTTTTGTATTGTTAGAAAGGGTAATCATTAGGGATGCAGAAAATAATTGGTTTCTTCTAAATTCCTTAAAATTGCCTCTTAACTTTGCTAAAATGTGTTGTAGTATATACGAGGGTTAGTCAAAAATAACTGAGCCCTACCTCATAACATTTGAACCTAGTAAAATGGACATATAATTAGATGATATTTCATTGTAGTTATATGTCATCTTTTTAATCACCTAATTTATTTCTGTTGGTAGGCTCCGTGTAACGGTTGCTAGGCAACAGAATATGACCTGTCAAAGGGGTGCGTTCACGCTGTGATACATCTAATTCTAAGCGTTGCTATGGAAACAGTAATGTCTATGCAAGGCTTTATCAACTGTCATCTGATATCTTTAACATGTACCTATTCAGTGTCACAGAACAGAAACCAACTTACCCCAAATTATAGATGCTGTGGTAGTTTGATTTCAGAATTTATCAATTTTTTACATGCCTGACGTCCTATAATTTACCCCACCCACATTCATATTTACACAGTTTTAACAGAAAACATAAAATATTGGCCTAATAATGCTTTTACAGTACTGCATACACAAACCAACTCTCAGACTTATTGAGTTCCTTGATTTAAATGCACAAATTTGTTTCCATGGCAACACAAATCTCGTGTATTTGAAAATTTGTGGATTTTTTGCGTTTTTTGTTGCTAGGCAACGCATACAATCAATGTTCACCTAAACATTAACAAACTAAGTGAAATGAAAAGAAAAAAATGATGTATGTTATTCCAATAAATGTAAAATATGTCTTTCACAAAACTATCAAGCATGCAAGCTTTTTAAAGACATAAAGTATATTCCTGGTGGCTGAGATCATGAACGCATCGCTCTGACTGACGATCTTCAGTTGCCTAGCAACCATAATAGAAGCTTCACTAGGATAATTCTTCAGGGTCAAAACAACAATGACATATGATACTTATAGGAAATAATCACATTTGTTGTCTACAATACCAAACTAAAATGCTATGAGGTAGGGCTCAGTTATTTTTGACTAACCCTCGTAGTCAGTAAAGCAATTTTAAGCCTGGTTTTGAAAGCAAAATTTAAAAAAGGTCATTGTTCAGTTGACAGGAAACAAGGTGGTTCCAAAACTATGTCATGGACATGCCCTATGATATCAGACTTACATATAAAAAAATTGACTTCCAGCTACCAGGAAATCTAATAGATGAAAGTGTTTCCTCGAACACTGGAAGTTTAATAGATGAAAGTGTTTCTTTGAACACTGTACAGTTGCCAGTAAAGAATCACTTATTTTTGAATGTGTCTTCTGATGACCTATACTGAGTTGGTAGTGACAGAGAATGAAAGTATGCATCCTAACATAGAGTTTACTCATCAAATAAAAGTTTGCTACTACATGAAAGCAAATAAAGCAGATTGTATTGAACCTTGAACAAAAATATACATCTGGTGTCAGAACTTATATAATTGCGAATATTGTAGCTATTAACGAGCATTTATAAAATTTATACCAAAATTCTGTGTTAAAACTGTATAAGAATGACCTGAACTAGTTGAATATGTTCTTTAGGGGTGAAATTTTTGATCACTATATTTTTAATATGATGCTTAATCCATTTTCACCTTGGGACTGGACTATTTTCAGATGATTCTTTACTGGAGACACTGTATAAGGGTTATAAGTTGCCACTATTCTGTTAATTAAAGCTTTTTGATATTAAACTTACATGGGTTGTAAGAGAAGTGATGGATGTATTATATGTGTATTGTTTCAAATCATTTGGCAGTTACAAACACAAATTGTCAAGAATAGAATCCTTATTGATTCTTTATTGGGGAATAAACTGTACCAGTGTCGTCTGCTGATAACCTTTACAAACAGGTTGAACCCAGATCAGGCCCGAAAAAATGACGGGCCTGATCTGGATCCAAACTGTTTGACTGACACTTTGATGATATTCCTGAAAGAAAATTAATTTTCAAAAGTTGATTTCGAAAATAAAAATCAGCAGATGACAAATATGTGTGCAAAATTACCCAGCATGCAAAGAGTAAAGGAAATTAGCCTTATGGCGGGCTATCTTCTTTTTTCCAGGTGTTTATGGTATTGTAAGGGACAAACAGAAGAAAGCAATAAATGGCACAAAGATAAAAATAGACCAGCAAGTTCATACTTTATCACCTTCAGTGACAGGAGAGTTCTACTTTATACTGACAGAAGGAAAACATGTGTTAGAGTTCTCTGCCCCTGGTAGGTACACTATATTTGCTTTGCTCTTTTTCCAGTAAGATCGAAATGAAGAAATTAAATTAAAGAGAGAATGCACAGTGGTGTGTTGGTTAAACCACTAGTTTTGTACCCAGGGGTCCCAAGTTAGATCCCTGGCTCCTCCAGTCTGTCGAATGAGACTCTAAGAGCCGTGGCTCCATCTCCATAAGACCTTTAATAGCTGTTGGTGGGACGTAATGCAAACTCACTAAATTAGAGAGTATATCACGCAATAGCATTATGGGAGCTCAGTGGTAGAGTGCTTGACTCGAGACCGAAGGGCCGCGGGTTTGAGCTTCACCGGCGTCACTGTGTTGTGTCCTTGAGCAAGACACATTATTCCTAGCTTAGTACTGGTTCAACTCAGGAAGACCAATCCCTTTATAACTGAAAGATTGTTGATGGGACGTAAAGAACCAAATCAAACAAAAGTATACGAAGGGTTAAATGAAACCAGCCCCCTAGATAAGAGTGCATAATTTCAATTTAATTTTTTTTATTTCTAAACCAAAACATATGTTGTGGGTACTCAAAAGAACCGTCTCAATGAGAAAGTTCTTTTGAGCTCCCAAAACATATGCTGTAACTGAAAATATTCAGATTTTTAGGCACAAAAATTTTGTTTATCTTGACCTATGAGAAACATTAATGCTGTGCATACTACAAGAGATAAGTGAATATGATCAGAAAATCACAGATCAGCTCATGGAACCCAGGGGAAGAGACACTAGAATACACAAGACACATTCTTAAGAAATATCATCTTAGGGAGCACAGTGGCTCAGTGGTAGAGTGCTTGACTTGAGACGAAGGGGCTGCTGGTTCGAGCCTACCGGCATCACTGCGCTGTCTTTTTGAGCAAGAACATTAATCCTAGCTCAGTACTGGTTCAACCCAGGAAGACCCTTCCCTTTATAACTGAAAGATTGTTGATGGGATGTAAAGAATCAAATCAAACAAATCAAGAAATATCACAATAAACTTTAAACATGAAACAGTTGCATGCTAAAGGAGCAACACCGTTGCTTTTGAATGGACAGCAGCCATTAGTGGGTGCGAATAGTGACATTAACGCTTAAAGCGCCAAGAAAAAATGCATCTGAAAATGTCGCCTGCTGAAGTCGTCTGCTGCAAAAAATTGCCTAACATAACTGACAAATTAAGTATAGAAGCAAACAGCATTGACCCAGAACAGACTGCTCCTATAGGAGCAGTCTGATCTGGGTCAACACTGTTTGCCATAGAGGTTACTTAAATATTTCAGCAGACGAGAAAAGCAGACGACTTTTGTTGCGATTGGCACATTAAGGGTTAAACTTCTATGGTCATACCAAAGCCTCTGACTATACTGAGCCTTTCCACAGGCTTGTTTGAATAGGGATCGAATTTATGATTTTTAAACATTTGCTGCATTCACTGAAAATGAACTTTTTTCTCAGTTTTATCACAAATTAGAAACTTTAACCACTACATATAGGATAACTGTATTGCATAGATTTATGTAAAAAAACATTTTGTACTTCTTTTGGAACCCAGATTTAGCTAACTTTTCAAGCAGTCTATTTTTTTTTATAAAGATCTACAGAAGAAATAATTTTATGCTAAATCATCCACCATGCATAGAGTTAACCCTTTTATACCTAAAATCCTTAAACAGATATAATAAGACCCTTTTGCTCTGTGTAAAGATGGTAACTTTAATATTTATATCTGGGCCTGGTTTGGCTATTTCATCTGCTAAACAAGGGAAATCAGGTTCTATTTATAATTTGGTGAAGAATGGGCTGCCCATGCTTGCGTGCATTTCATGAAAATCCTAACAGTATACACACTGAACTCATATTTATTAACCCTTAAAGCGCATAATCACAAAATGTATATCTTTTTTGTCATCCACTAGAATATTTGAAACCTCATAGGCAAACAGTGTGAACCCAGATCAGATTGCTCCTGTAGGAGCAGTCTGATCTGGGTCCAAAATGTTTGCCTCTATGCTTATGTTAAATAGACATTTTCAGATACAGTTATTTTGCTGGTGTTTTAAGGACTAACTAATGTGTTTTGCGTCTATAACGAGGTAATGGCGCAAGATGATACAGTTACTTTTGAATAAAACCGCACCTTTTTCAGCTTTTACCTATGTCTTAGGCCCCGTTCACATGCACACATTTACTTACGTAAGTAAAGTTACTTACGTAAGCAACTTTACTTACGGTGTCATGTGAACGCACTTGCTTACGTAAGTATGAATACTCCTGGAGTAAACTGGGGTAGGTAAAAGTATATTTGCACCACCTCTGGAGGTCATGCAAAAGTATATTTGCTTATAAGTAATTATGCTCCATGAGTAAACTATGTCATGTGAACGGACCTCAAATTTACATACGTAAGCAAATGGAGGATTCCGCAAAACTTTTGACCAGCATTAGGCCCCCCAGTGGCTTAGGCTGCTGTCCGTTCAAAGGCGGTGGTTCTGTTGTTGATGACTTTTTGTTTATTGTTACTCCCATTGTGGGAGTCTGTAATTGTTCTTTGTTTTGTTGTACTTTACGCTTATGTCCATTCTAGTATTGCAATCATCTTGATGGGGAAGAGAGAGCTGGTTGCTTTGCTTACTTTGTCTTCCTGGTGTCTCGTGATGGTTGAGCGGCTCTTCCTCACGGTGCCACTGGGTTGTCTGCAGTTTGTGATTGTCGTATTTCCTGATCATATTCACTTACTATTTTTTTAGTGATAATTTGTCTTGGAAGTCAGAAATAGGGCAAAGATCAGGAATCAATACAATCAAACTAACTTTCTGTCATATGAGAGTGCCCATTTTACACAGATTTTACTGTAACTGGAAGTTAAGATTTATCAAATCCAGAAACAACCTAAGAACTGTAGCAGAAGTTTCTTTGTTTATATCAAAATGACTCAAACGCACAATATCAAATTATAAAGCACATGTTACCTTGTGAATACCACCTTGTGACCCCTGGCTTGTGATATGACTTATGTCTTAAAAGGGGTCGGCCAAAGTCGTTGTCAACATTTATGAGGCAAATACTAAAATCAAAACATGGGCCTGCTGCCTGCTGGGCTACTTCAAAATACACAGTATCTGTAAAACCGTATTTCTAAACAAAAGAAATACAGTATTTGGATGTTTTGAAAGCCATATAATCTTTTTTATCAGTATATGTTGGTTTGAAAGAAATAACAAACTAACCAGTTTGTCTTTATGTCCTTTTAAAGCTTTTAAAGGTTTTCAACTTCCACACTCATCATATCAGAAAGGACTGGCTTATAAAACTGTTTGGCTAGTAAAACACAGACCCCAGTTGTTTCAAACTAATGGTGCTGTTAATAAATGACTGATAATTTTGAATGTTAATATCAAAAATACAGAGATTTCCGTTGCTGTTATTGAAAATTGTAACAGATTTAGCTATGCAAAATCTACTAACATTTTTCAACAAAAACAAAAAAATCACTATAGGCAATTTGGTTTTTCTTTCGGTTCCAAAAAGTGACCTCTTAATGAAGTCATTAACCTTACAATGTTATGAATGATTGAGCCTTGTAAGCTGTGTTTTGTCTTCCTCTTTTTATAATTCGTCGGTCATCATCTGCATAAACACAATTTTCCCTCCAAAAATCTAGCAAAGACCTATTCAGTTATCGCAAAGTACGTCGCTAGGTCGTTCCTAAGGTCCAGGATGATAGCACTAGGTTGAGCTTCCTCCCCATCACCATCACAGTCATTTCGCTCTTCGTGCTCTTCTCCCCCCTCTTCATCCATGTATCTCTCATGTCGCTTTTCGCATAGGTTATGCATGATAGCACATGCTGTTACAACTGCACTGGCAAAATCTACAGACACAACTAGTCTCTTTTGATGACATCGCCATCTGCCCTTCAAGCGCCCAAAGGTGCTTTCAATTGTCATGCGTGCTTTGCTAAGCCTGTAGTTGAACACCCTTTGTGCCGCTGTTAGATTAGCACGATTGGTGTAAGGTTTAAGCAGCCAGGTTTTAAGAGGGTATGTTGCATCCCCAAGAAGAACTATGGGCATTGCTATTTCTTTGCCGGGACACACCAGTTTCTTCGTTTTTGTGGAAACAAGTCATTTGTCTCTCCTTTGTAATACAAAAATAGTAAGTGAGTATGATCAGGAAATACCACAATCACAAACCGCAGACAACCCCATGGCACTGCGAGGAAGAGCCGCTCAACCATCACGAGACACCAGGAAGATAAATTAAGCAAAGCAACCAGCTCTCTCTTCCCCATCAAGATGATTGCAATACTAGAATGGACATAAAGTAACGTACAACAAAACACAGAACAATCACAGACTCCCGCAATGGGAGTAACAATAAACAAAAAGTCAACAACAACAGAACAACCGCCTTAGGACAGACAGCAGCCCATGCCAACGGGGGGCTTCAATGCATTTTACTGGCACCAAATTTTCGCCCTAGATTCTGCTGTTGTTGAAGTACAAGAAATGTTTAACTCGCAAGGACGCCATCTAACTTATGCAATGTATCATCATGGAGAAACACTCTAATCAAATCAACACACCATGATGAAACAAAGAAATGGGCTCATGACTCACAGATAGTCAGAGCTAAAGAAAACCTCAAGTTGAGCCACGGTGGGTCCAGCTACAGATAAGTATCAGGCACCAACCCACAGATTAAAGCTTTACGTCAGAGCCATCATAGAGTCTGAGGCCTGACCCACCGTCGTGCAATTAAAGAGGAAACCATAGCTATAAACCGTGATAGGGTTTAAAACTAGGCATGCAGACTGTCGCATGATATCCAAGTTATATCCAACCCTTATATAACGTTTTACTATCTTTTTGAATTGAGCACTAAAATAAGGTTTTCCAACAACTCGTTTTGAATTTATAAACTAAATCACCATAAAATATAGGTTCTGATTTTCAAAGAACCCTCGCATCATGGACCCGCCCTGGCCATCCAACGTTCATATCGGCTATAATGTAGTTGTGATCACAAACAGCCTGGAGGATAATTGAATACCACCCCTTTCTATTCATATGATCGCCATGAGATGACTCTGCAGCAATTATTGGGATGTGTGTACCGTCCACTGCTCCTGCACATTTAGGAAATCCACAAGTATTATCAAAACCATCAATGACATGTTGCAAATCATCATCTGCAGGGAAATTTACATATTTGTCCAAAAAATTCTCAGCCATTGCTCTGCAGACATCATGGATGCATTTATGTACTGTTGATTTTCCAACACCAAACAGATTGGCAATAGTACGGTATTCCGCGGAAGAGGCCATCCAGTACACTGCAATGGCAACTCTGTGATCCAGTTGAAGTGGCTCCCATACGGATCTAGCCTGGTCAGGAAAACTAGGACACAAATATTCACACAAAATCTCTAAAGTGGCTTTTGTCATTTGAAAATTTTCCATCCATTGGTCCTCACTAAATGTCCCTTTAACTATGTCAGTCCACCACTCTCGAGATCGCTGTTTCTCCCAAATAGTTTTCTCAGAAGACAGCCCAAGGGCAAACCCAGTACACAAATAGTATGGCAGCTGTCGCCTCTGTTTTTCAACTAACAGTCTGTACATGGTTACTGTCAAAATACAACTGATCTAGAGTAACTTTTAAGATACTTATGTGGACACTATTAGCATGTGAACGCAGATTAAATTTACTTATACTTACGTGTGTATATTTGCTCCATATAGCAAAATACTTACAGGTGTAAATTTTGTGCATGTGAACGGGGCCTAAGGTTGACGAGTTCTAATTACTCATTCATGAGGTGCCGCCTTTACAGTAACCAAAAAGTCCTATAATACTTTGACAAACAGGTGAAATGCTGCAGGATGCATCATAACATCAGGGCCTGTTGAGATAAAATACATACGTTTAGGGACTGAAATGTACATGTATCTTAATTTTGGAATTCTAATCTGTGACCCCTTGATATATAGAATGAATTCTCCCAGGTTCAGTGTATCAAACCATATGGAAAAACTCATAAGTTAACAAAGGGTTAAAGAACAACTTATTGTACATGTTTATATCCCTTTTTTAACTCTAAAATTTTATGAGGCTCTGACACAGCGTTTCTTTGTGAGCACTGATGTTACAACTCACCTTGAAGTGGAACTAAATCATGAGATCTCTAGTCTGACTACTACACTAACCTATTTCTTTCTTAACTCCAGGTTATGAGGCTCTGACACAGCATGTGCTTGTGAGTACTGACGTCACAACTCATCATGAAGTGGAACTAAATCATGAGATCTCTAGTCTGACTACTACACTAACCTATTTCTTTCTTAACTCCAGGTTATGAGGCTCTGACACAGCATGTGCTTGTGAGTACTGACGTCACAACTCATCATGAAGTGGAACTCAATCATGAGATTTCTAGTCTGACTACTACACTAACCTATTTCTTTGTTAACTCCAGGTTATGAGGCTCTGACACAGCGTGTGTTTGTGAGTACTGATGTCACAACTCACCTTGAAGTGGAACTAAATCATGAGATCTCTAGTCTGACTACTACACTAACCTATTTCTTTGTTAACTCCAGGTTATGAGGCTCTGACACAGTGTCTGTTTGTGAGTACTGACGTCACAACTCATCTTGAAGTGGAACTAAATCATGAGATCTCTAGTCTGACTACTACACTAACCTATTTCTTTCTTAACTCTAGGTTATGAGGCTCTGACACAGCATGTGCTTGTGAGTACTGATGTCACAACTCACCTTGAAGTGGAACTAAATCATTAGATCTCTAGTCTGACTACTACACTAACCTATTTCTTTGTTAACTCCAGGTTATGAGGCTCTGACACAGCGTGTGTTTGTGAGTACTGATGTCACAACTCACCTTGAAGTGGAACTAAATCATTAGATCTCTAGTCTGACTACTACACTAACCTATTTCTTTGTTAACTCAAGGTTATGAGGCTTTGACACAGTGTCTGTTTGTAAGTACTGACGTCACAACTCATCATGAAGTGGAACTAAATCATGAGATCTCTAGTCTGACTACTACACTAACCTATTACTTTGTTAACTCCAGGTTATGAGGCTCTGACACAGTGTTTGTTTGTAAGTACTGACGTCACAACTCATCTTGAAGTGGAACTAAATCATGAGATCTCTAGTCTGACTACTACACTAACCTATTTCTTTGTTAACTCCAGGTTATGAGGCTCTGACACAGTGTTTGTTTGTAAGTACTGATGTCACAACTCACCTTGAAGTGGAACTAAGTCATGAGATCTCTAGTCTGACTACTACACTAACCTATTTCTTTGTTAACTCCAGGTTATGAGGCTCTGACACAGTGTCTGTTTGTGAGTATTGATGTCACAACTCACAGTGAAGTGGAACTAAATCATGAGATCTCTAGTCTGACTACTACACTAACCTATTTCTTTGTTAACTACAGGCTATGAGGCTCTGACACAGGGTGTGTTTGTGAGTACTGATGTCACAACTCATCTTGAAGTGGAACTAAATCATGAGATCTCTAGACTGACTACTACACTAACCTATTTCTTTGTTAACTCCAGGTTATGAGGCTCTGACACAGCATGTGCTTGTGAGTACTGATGTCACAACTCACCTTGAAGTGGAACTAAATCATTAGATCTCTAGTCTGACTACTACACTAACCTATTTCTTTGTTAACTGCAGGTTATGAGGCTCTGACACAGCGTGTGTTTGTGAGTACTGATGTCACAACTCACCTTGAAGTGGAACTAAATCATTAGATCTCTAGTCTGACTACTACACTAACCTATTTCTTTGTTAACTCCAGGTTATGAGGCTCTGACACAGCGTGTGTTTGTGAGTACTGATGTCACAACTCACCTTGAAGTGGAACTAAATCATGAGATCTCTAGTCTGACTACTATACTAACCTATTTCTTTGTTAACTCCAGGTTATGAGGCTCTGACACAGCGTGTGTTTGTGAGTACTGACGTCACAACTCACCTTGAAGTGGAACTAAATCATGAGATCTCTAGTCTGACTACTACACTAACCTATTTCTTTCTTAACTCCAGGTTATGAGGCTCTGACACAGCATGTGCTTGTGAGTACTGACGTCACAACTCATCATGAAGTGGAACTCAATCATGAGATTTCTAGTCTGACTACTACACTAACCTATTTCTTTTTTAACTCCAGGTTATGAGGCTCTGACACAGTGTTTGTTTGTAAGTACTGACGTCACAACTCATCTTGAAGTGGAACTAAATCATGAGATCTCTAGTCTGACTACTACACTAACCTATTTCTTTTTTAACTCCAAGTTATGAGGCTCTGACACAGTGTTTGTTTGTAAGTACTGATGTCACAACTCACCTTGAAGTGGAACTAAATCATGAGATCTCTAGTCTGACTACTACACTAACCTATTTCTTTGTTAACTCCAGGTTATGAGGCTCTGACACAGTGTCTGTTTGTGAGTATTGATGTCACAACTCACAGTGAAGTGGAACTAAATCATGAGATCTCTAGTCTGACTACTACACTAACCTATTTCTTTGTTAACTCCAGGCTATGAGGCTCTGACACAGTGTGTGTTTGTGAGTACTGACGTCACAACTCATCTTGAAGTGGAACTAAATCATGAGATCTCTAGTCTGACTACTACACTAACCTATTTCTTTGTTAACTCCAGGTTATGAGGCTCTGACACAGCGTGTGTTTGTGAGTACTGATGTCACAACTCATCTTGAAGTGGAACTAAACCATAAGATCTCTAGTCAGACTACTACACTAACCTATTTCTTTGTTAACTCCAGGTTATGAGGCTCTGACTCAGCGTGTGTTTGTAAGTACTGACGTCACAACTCACCTTGAAGTGGAACTAAATCATGAGATCTCTAGTCTGACTACTACACTAACCTATTTCTTTGTTAACTCCAGGTTATGAGGCTCTGACACAGTGTTTGTTTGTAAGTACTGATGTCACAACTCACCTTGAAGTGGAACTAAATCATGAGATCTCTAGTCTGACTACTACACTAACCTATTTCTTTCTTAACTCCAGGTTATGAGGCTCTGACACAGCGTGTATTTGTGAGCACTGATGTCACAACTCATCTTGAAGTGGAACTAAATCAAGAGATCTCTAGTCTGACTACTACACTAACCTATTTCTTTGTTAACTCCAGGTTATGAGGCTCTGACACAGTGTTTGTTTGTAAGTACTGATGTCACAACTCACCTTGAAGTGGAACTAAATCATGAGATCTCTAGTCTGACTACTACACTAACCTATTTCTTTGTTAACTCCAGGTTATGAGGCTCTGACACAGTGTCTGTTTGTGAGTATTGATGTCACAACTCACAGTGAAGTGGAACTAAATCATGAGATCTCTAGTCTGACTACTACACTAACCTATTTCTTTGTTAACTCCAGGCTATGAGGCTCTGACACAGGGTGTGTTTGTGAGTACTGATGTCACAACTCATCTTGAAGTGGAATTAAACCATAAGATCTCTAGTCAGACTACTACACTAACCTACTTCTTTGTTAACTCCAGGTTATGAGGCTTTGACTCAGCGTGTGTTTGTGAGTACTGATGTCACAACTCATCTTGAATTGAAACTAATCCATGAGATCTCTCGTCTGACTACTACACTAACCTATTTCTTTGTTAACTCCAGGTTATGAGGCTCTGACACAGCGTGTGTATTTGTGAGCACTGATGTCACAACTCACCTTGAAGTGGAACTAAATCATGAGATCTCTAGACTGACTACTACACTAACCTATTTCTTTGTTAACTCCAGGTTATGAGGCTCTGACACAGCGTGTGTTTGTAAGTACTGATGTCACAACTCACCTTGAAGTGGAACTAAATCATGAGATCTCTAGCCTGACTACTACACTAACCTATTTCTTTGTTAACTCCAGGTTATGAGGCTCTGACACAACGTGTGTTTGTGAGTACTGATGTCACAACTCACCTTGAAGTGGAACTAAATCATGAGATCTCTAGCCTGACTACTACACTAACCTATTTCTTTGTTAACTCCAGGTTATGAGGCTCTGACACAACGTGTGTTTGTGAGTACTGATGTCACAACTCACCTTGAAGTGGAACTAAATCATGAGATCTCTAGCCTGACTACTACACTAACCTATTTCTTTGTTAACTCCAGGTTATGAGGCTCTGACACAGCCTGTGTTTGTGAGTACTGACGTCACAACTCATCTTGAAGTGGAACTAAATCATGAGATCTCTAGCCTGACTACTACACTAACCTATTTCTTTGTTAACTCCAGGTTATGAGGCTCTGACACAGCCTGTGTTTGTGAGTACTGACGTCACAACTCATCTTGAAGTGGAACTAAATCATGAGATCTCTAGCCTGACTACTACACTAACCTATTTCTTTGTTAACTCCAGGTTATGAGGCTCTGACACAGTGTTTGTTTGTGAGTACTGATGGCATAACCCACCTTGAAGTGGAACTAAACCATGAGATCTCTAGTCTGACCACTACACTAACCTATTTCTTTGTTAACTCCAGGCTATGAGGCTCTTACACAGCGTGTGTTTGTGAGTACTGACGTCACAACTCACCTTGAAGTGGAACTGAATCATGAGATCTCTAGACTCCAGTATCATGACTACCCTAAGGTAGAGAAATACTTAAGGAATATCACGAAGACTTGTCATGGGAAGGCTCAGCTCCACAGGTATATGTAACACAGTATCCACCCCACATGATTCTTCCCTTAGACACTCCATCAAGTAATTTAACAGCAGTTGCCATTTAATGATGTGCCTGATTTCCGCCTCATTGAGGTACAGGTGCTTCATAGTTTAGGAAAGCAAAAAACAGATAGTTGTTGCACTCAAAATGAGCAACTGAATCAATGTTTAAAAGCATGGATCAGCAGGATTTTTTGAAATTATTCAATGACATACTTTCTGAAAATTCAAAAAAGGTGATAACAGAGGTGTTAAAATTTTGGAAATGTTTTAATAAGAAATGATTTTAAATTCAAGTATGAGATGGGCAATAAATAACTTTATCATTCTGTTTCTGGGCAACAGCAAATGATAGTTTTTACTTTTTTCCAGAAAATCTCCAGTAAATGATAGTTTATACTTTTTAGAAAATTGATTAAATAGTTCTATTCTGTTCTCTTGCAGATAAAATATTAAGTAGTGCATGATAATGGGAAATATTTGGTTAGGGAATTAAGCTCCTTTGCAAAATTAGATTTCAAACCATATATATCAAACAACAAACCTCGGCAAGCTCCTAACTTTTGATTTGAAAAATGGATAAATAAGCAAATAAATAATTAATACCATTTAATTATTATCCTTTCAGCATAGGAAAATCCGAGGAAGGACAAAATCTCTGGATGGTTGATTTTGGTCCTGCCGGTGGTGATTCAAGATACGTTCCTGAGGTTCTGCTGGTCGGTAGTCTCCATGGTGACGAGGTGGTGGGGTATGAAGTCCTTCTACAGCTCACCTACCATCTCTGTGAGAACTACAAGAAAGATTTCATCATTACTAGTGTATGTATCTTAACTCTTTCCCCGTTAACGGCAACTTCTGTCATCTGCTAATAACCTTTGCAAACTGTTTGGATCCAGATCAGGACCAACATTCTGTTTGTTTTGATCTGGATCCAAACTGTTCGACACTCGAAACAGAATTTTCTATCTGCCCCTCACAGCCACGATAAATTGTTATGTTCTCTCCCAAAACAATCAGTTGAGGAATAAGAAAAAAGCAAGTGAGTATGACCAGACAGGGGATTTTCTGCCCATCTCTAGGGGCTGAATTTGGGCCCCATTCCCAATTGAAAATAGCTACTTTTTTCCCAATACCATGTCCGTTTTTCCCAAATAAAGAAAAGTAAAAAAAAAATAAAATAATAATCTTTTTAATTTTTTTAGAGACCACTTCTACTTATGAGAAACAATGCCCATATCAGAATAATACTTAAACACTTGTGCTTAAGTGGTATGGATGGCATAATACAATCTAAAATAACTTTTTAAGGATATATTTTGCTACCCTTTTTATGTTCTATGCTGTTAATTTCTCAAAATTTTGATGTTAAATGGATCATTTTTTCCCAATATTGGATAGGGGCCTATTCCCAAGATTGCTGGAAAAAGCCCTGCCAGAAAATGCCACAATCACATACCACAGATCAACCCCCTTCGAGGAATACGTAAGATACAGAACATAGACAGCCACACAGCAACAAGAGCACAATGGAGTATAAGTAAAGCATCTAGCTCTCTCTTCCTCAGGAAGATGATTTCAAAACTAGAAAGGACACTTAGAACTACACCACAAAACAACGACCCCCTATAAAAAATCCCACACATAATGGTAGCAACTAAAATCAATATAGGGATCAAACATGTTTTTCTATGCATTAACATCTGCTGGATCATGAGGGTGGTGTTGAAACCCGAGCCTGAAATGCAATGGTTTTAACGACCCTTGGGCAGATGTTAGTGTATCAGAAAACCATGTTTGATCATTATTATTGCATTAAGTCATTTTGTCACTTGAAAACTTTGAAGAAAAGACTTGAAAAGTTCATTTTGGTATTACTATAATGCCAAATAATAGCGTGCAAAGGCATGAAGGATTTGTAGGTTTTGAACACACCTGTTCCAGAGCAAAGACCTAGTCATCCTAACGTCACTGAATAACGTTCATTTCTATGCACGTTACTGTTGATGACATCAATCTTTGTGAAGCCTAGAATGTGTATATGTAAAGTACACAAGGCGTGCATCAACAGCATGTGAATTGCCTGATTAATACATGGGTTTTTGCTGGTTAAAACATGGCTGTTAATAGCGTTTGACACAGCTCTTTATGCAATTATGAATAAGCAAAAACAGAATCACCACATTAGAATAAACAGCAGTTGAGGCCACTGATGGACTTAAATATATTTTACTGGACAATTCGTCACCCTAGATTCTTAAGTGAGTACAGCCTATAATCTTAATCTTAAAGTAAACTTATATGAGCCATGACATGACTAAACCAACATAATGAGTGTGCACCAGGCTTGGAAAGTACTTGAATTTAGAGGGCTTTCTTGAAAAGTCCTTGAAAATTAAATCCACCTTGAAAAGTACTGGAAAATCACTCAAAAGCCTTGAAAAGTCCTTGAATTCTACTATTTTCTGTAGGACTTTGCACTGTTGATAGAGATCGAAATCAGTATAAAATTGTTGTGGGCACAACAATTTTATACAAATTTTCTAATGCTAATGTCTGCATTATAGTCTCAGCCTAGCATTTCTGAGGTTGAATTTTAACACTTAATGGATCACTATTTTTCATTATCTTTTAGTCCTTGAAAACTGTTAGAGAGGCTTTTAGAAGTCCTTGAAAAGTCCTTGAAGTTTACTCAAGCTTGGCTGTATGAACCCTGTGCACAAAGCAAGGACTGATCAGCGTGCACATTTGCCGAGTCTGATCAGTCTTCGTCTGCCCTCAGTAGGTAACAAAGAACCCAGGCTTTCTTCATGCGGGTAGTGAATGCTGATCAGACTGAGCTGGTGCGTAGGCTGATCAGGATCTTCTCATGAGACACAAACACATTGTTGGTTTTCTCATGTCACACATCATTTGGGCCTCATCGCGAGAAAACCTGTCTTCGGGGTTTCAGACAAAGCAAGACTCAAACCAGCCTGTTCAGATACAGAGACTTGCTAGAATAGTGAAAATTTGCTTGGAGCAAGTTTTGATATGATACTTTCCAATAAGCGAATAACAAAGGTGCTGATCAGACTGTCTTGATGTGCAGGCTGGTCTGCGCCTGCGTTGTTCGCAAACCCCCAAAGACAGGTTTTCTTGCGATGTTGCCCATTTATTGTCGCATCTTAAATGAAAAATAATAAAAGCCATAGTTTTTTTCAGATTTTAGATGGCATCAAGATTCACCTGATTCCAACTCTGAATCCTGATGGTCTTCAGAAATCTAAGGGAGGTAACTGTGATAGCTCAGAGGGACATGGAAACACACATGGTGTAGACCTGGATGAGACATTTTACTGTAAGTATTTCTGCTTTATCTTTTTATTAAATTAAAAATCATTCAACACCAACACGAATGTTTACATTTAACTATTCTTTAATATTCAACGTTTCGCCATATTGGCTTCATCAGGAATAATAATAAACAAGTAAATGACGTGACGCACCACAAAAACGTTAGGACGTAACATATAACGTGCGGCATAGCGCCAAGTCAGATACGTAACCAAGAAATTAGCGGGGAAAATTAAGTACAATGAAAACAGAGCTAGGGTCCATCAATACGGTGGTATTGACGAGCCCAGCGATGAACTCTATGACTGCTAAATGCTATTAAAGGTATACAACAGTGTAGAACCAGATCAGACTGTTCCTGTAGGATCAGTCTGATCAGGGTCCGCACTGCCAAATAAACACGCTGAAATTAATTCATGAAAACAGCCGACAACTACAGCCGCCCACATATAAGAAAATAAATAGTGTAGATCCTGATCAGACTGCTCCTCTAGGATCAGTCTAACCAGGGTCCACACTACCTAAAAAAACGCAGAAAAAGTATACCGTGAGCATAAGCATACAACCAATGACTACAGCCGAGCGACAGTACATATAACAAACAGTGTAGAGCCGGATCAGACTGCTCCTCTAGGACCAGTCTGACCAGGGCCTACACTGTCCAATTAACACACAGAAAAAAGTTCATGCTGTGAGCATATATATATAAGTTGATGACTACAGCCGACGACAAGGGCAGATGCATATTTTTTTTTTTTTTGCTTTATCTTTTAAAACCTTAACATCCAATCAACATTTAAGTTCATTACTCACTGAAACTTCTCAATTTCTGTCAGTCCTATTAGTATCGGCAATGACCTTGACCACTGACTTTTGACAATATGCATGCAGTGAAATCTTTAATTATGCACATTGTGATATTTTAAGTTACAAACAAGTTAGAACAATATAAGCAAAGATAACAGCTTTTATTATATGGGCCGTGACGCAAGAAAACATATCTTCGGGGTTTCCGACCAAGCAAGTTTCAAACCAGTCTCCTCAGCTACAGAAATTAGCTAGAAAATTGAAATTTTGCTTGAAGCAAGTCTAGATATACTTTTCATTAAGCGAACAACTAAGACGCTGATCAGACTGCGCGTATGCGCAGGCTGGTCTGCGCCTGTGTTGTTCACAAACACCCGAAGACAGGTTTTCTCGTGTCGCGGCCCATATTTTAATCAGCCAGTGAATTCTTGGCAAAAGCCGGATGCTTTGTATTTATATATGGGTCTTGTTGCCAGAAAACCTGTCTTTCGGCTCTTTAAGTAAGATTAAAAAAAGACAGCTCAGCTACAGAGAATTGCTAGATTACTGAAACTTTGCATGTTGGTAGTTTGTTTTGCTACTGTACATTCCAGAAAGAGTAACAAAGGCACTGATCAGACTGTACGTATGCACAAGCTGGTGTGCGCTTTTGTTGTTTGCATGCAACAAAGTCAGTTTTTCTCGCGGTACCGGCCCATATGATAAAATGCAGAATATTTCAATATTTAATTGAAACTTGATTAGCTTGAATTGGGTATACCTTATTTAATTCTATTCAAATTTGCAGGGGATGAATTCACCGGGCTGCATAGTGGAGTCTGTAACATGTCTGGCAACAGATGCGTGTTTGACTGCAGATCCAGGGGTCGAGAGTTTGATCCCAGCCCGGTCCCATACTTTCATGGAGATTGATCATGAAATAATTTCTACGATCATTCTTCTGCTGAATCATTCAAGAAGGGTTGTTGTCAGTTACAAGCGAAAGTATGTGCACAAAGTACTGGTTAACTGCTTGTTCAAGCTTGCCCAGGAAAACTTGTGGTTAGGTGAACTGACGGTCCCGCCATGACCATAGCTGTTGCCTGATGTAAAGCAACAAAACAAACAAAACAGGGGATGAATTTGATACCTTACATTTGCAGTAATGGACGTCAATGGCACAGCCAGAAGAGAAAAGGAAACCAAGTCAATGTTAGACTGGTTAAAGAAATCATTCTCACCGTCGCTGGCAGTTGTACTACGTAGTGGGGATATGTTAGTGCTCTATCCACATCACACTGAAACAGGTAATAGTCAATGTTAGACTGGTTAAAGAAATCATTCTCACCGTCGCTGGCAGTTGTACTACATAGTGGGGATATGTTAGTGCTCTATCCACATGGCACTGAAACAGGTAATAGTCAATGTTAGACTGGTTAAAGAAATCATTCTCACCGTCGCTGGCAGTCGTACTACGTAGTGGGGATATGTTAGTGCTCTATCCACATCACGCCGAAACAGGTAATAGTCAATGTTAGACTGGTTAAAGAAATCATTCTCACCGTCGCTGGCAGTTGTACTACGTAGTGGCGATATGTTAGTGCTCTATCCACATCACATTGAGACAGGTAATAGTCAATGTTAGACTGGTTAAAGAAATCATTCTCACCGTCGCTGGCAGTTGTACGACGTAGTGGGGATATGTTAGTGCTCTATCCACATCACACTGAAACAGGTAATAGTCAATGTTAGACTGGTTAAAGAAATCATTCTCACCGTCGCTGGCAGTCGTACTACGTAGTGGGGATATGTTAGTGCTCTATCCACATCACACTGAAACAGGTAATAGTCAATGTTAGACTGGTTAAAGAAATCATTCTCGCCATCGCTGGCAGTTGTACTACGTAGTGGGGATATGTTAGTGCTCTATCCACATCACACTGAAACAGGTAATAGTCAATGTTAGACTGGTTAAAGAAATCATTCTCACCATCACTGGCAGTTGTACTACGTAGTGGGGATATGTTAGTGCTCTATCCACAACACACTGAAACAGGTAATAGTCAATGTTAGACTGGTTAAAGAAATCATTCTCACCGTCGCTGGCAGTCGTACTACGTAGTGGGGATATGTTAGTGCTCTATCCACATCACACTGAAACAGGTAATAGTCAATGTTAGACTGGTTAAAGAAATCATTCTCACCGTCACTGGCAGTCGTACTACGTAGTGGGGATATGTTAGTGCTCTATCCACATCACATTGAGACAGGTAATAGTCAATGTTAGACTGGTTAAAGAAATCATTCTCACCATCACTGGCAGTTGTACTACGTAGTGGGGATATGTTAGTGCTCTATCCACATCACACTGAAACAGGTGAGAGTATAACAGTATTTTAGCAGGGCTGGCACTGCCATTAGTCTTTGTAGCCATTTGCTATTAAAAATGTAGAGTGGCTACAAATATATGTAATTGGCTAAAAGTACCCTCTAGGTTGTTCCAAAATTACACATCTGCGAAAAAGTGTATTTTGATCAGCTTTTTGATTTTCTAATATTGCTTTTATTATTCCTTCACACTTTATTATTGTGCAGTTGTGCCATTTTTTACTCTTTGAATGCTGGATTTTTTTCAATACCATAAGGGTGTCAAGCAGTTTGGATCCAGATCAGGCCCGACATTTTGTGGGGCCCGATCTGGGTCTATACTGTTTGCTTTAGGTTATCAGCAGATGACAAAAGTCGCTGCTAGGGGGCAAAGAGTTAAATACAGAACAACAACTTGATACTACTTTCTGGCTAAAACCTTGACTAAAGTCAACTTTATTTGGCTCCATTTTTTTCCATTTGGCTAAAGTGTTGGCTACAACAAATTCTGAGCCAGGGTAAGCCATGTTTTAGTATTACAGTATTTTAGAAATGGCAAGACAATATGTACAAAATGTGACATGCCTCTAGATAAGAGCCTGTGATTAAAAATTATTTTTCTTATTTCTTGACCAAAACATATGTTTTTGGTGCTCTAAAGAACCGTCTAAATAAGACGGTTCTTTTAAGCAGCAAAACATATGTTTAAATTAATGGGTAAGAAAATATTGACACTTTTACGCTAAAAAGATTTGCTTAACTGGACCTATGTATGCACTATGAACAAACAGAATTGTCAAAAGCTAGAAGCCAACAATACAGTAAAACCTGTCTTAAGCGGCCACTCAAAAAGAAGACCAAAAATTGGTTTTCAGGACTGATTATCACTTAATGTAGGTCAAAAGTATTGCAGAATGGAGCATTCTGCAATGCTTTCGACCTTCATTAAGCTACCATTTGTCTTTAAGAGCTTAGTTTTGTCTATTTTTGAGTGGCTGCTTAAGACAAGTTTTACTGTAGTCTTTCCACTCTTTTGCTTTATAAATACCTTAAAACATCTTGAAAAATGAATCCTTCTGAAATTGACATATCCCACAAGTCTGAAAATAACAGACTTGATTTCATTGAGTCTGTTCATGACATGAGAATTAATGGAAAGGGCAACAACTCTAACACCCTGTAGCATTGGCTTAAGCAGCTTTCTACTCTTGGCCAGAACCCAATACTTCTGAAAGACCAGAGAGTTTTTGACTTTAAGAATTATTATATCATGATTATTTTATTGGTGATGACACATTTTGGGACAATTATTGAATGGGGAAGATATGTAATAGTTATACCATGGGTTGTCCGCCTGTACGTGGAGATAATCCACGAGCTCTAGCGAGTGGATTATCTTACATGTGGAAAACCCATGGTATAACTATTTTTATACCACCTAAATCAGTGTAGACTTTGCACATCACGATATATTTTGTGCTTAAGTCGGTAAGGGTGGTATAAATGGGAATATGCCCAGGAACTGCCTTTAGAAGTGAAAATAATGTTTCCCAGTTTTAGAAGTGAAAATAATGTTACTCAGGTTAAGAAGTGAAAATAATGTTACTCAGGTTAAGAAGTGAAAATAATGTTTCCCAGTTTTAGAAGTGAAAATAATGTTTCCCAGTTTTAGAAGTGAAAATAATGTTACTCAGGTTAAGAAGTGAAAATAATGTTACCCAGTTTTAGAAGTGAAAATAATGTTTCCCAGTTTTAGAAGTGAAAATAATGTTTCCCAGTTTTAGAAGTGAAAATAATGTTACTCAGGTTAAGAAGTGAAAATAATGTTTCCCAGTTTTAGAAGTGAAAATAATGTTTCCCAGTTTTAGAAGTGAAAATAATGTTTCCCAGTTTTAGAAGTGAAAATAATGTTACTCAGGTTAAGAAGTGAAAATAATGTTACCCAGTTTTAGAAGTGAAAATAATGTTACTCAGGTTAAGAAGTGAAAATAATGTTACCCAGTTTTAGAAGTGAAAATAATGTTTCCCAGTTTTAGAAGTGAAAATAATGTTACTCAGGTTAAGAAGTGAAAATAATGTTACCCAGTTTTAGAAGTGAAAATAATGTTTCCCAGTTTTAGAAGTGAAAATAATGTTACTCAGGTTAAGAAGTGAAAATAATGTTACCCAGTTTTAGAAGTGAAAATAATGTTTCCCAGTTTTAGAAGTGAAAATAATGTTACTCAGGTTAAGAAGTGAAAATAATGTTACCCAGTTTTAGAAGTGAAAATAATGTTTCCCAGTTTTAGAAGTGAAAATAATGTTACTCAGGTTAAGAAGTGAAAATAATGTTACCCAGTTTTAGAAGTGAAAATAATGTTACCCAGTTTTAGAAGTGAAAATATTGTTACCCAGGTTTAGAAGTGAAAATAATGTTACAAAGGTTTAGAAATGAAAATAATGTTACCCAGATTTAGAAGTGAAAATAATGTTACCCAGATTTAGAAATGAAAATTATGTTACCCAGATTTAGAAATGAAATAATGTTACCCAGATTTAGAAATGAAAATAATGTTACCCAGATTTAGAAGTGAAAATAATGTTACCCAGATTTAGAAATGAAAATAATATTACTCAGTTTTAGAAGTATTGCCTTTATCTTGTAGCTCCCCTTGGTAAAGTAGACAGACAGTCTTTGGTGAATCTAGGGTTGGTCTACACAGATAATCATCCTACCATGCAGCAGAAGAAGTTTAGATGTACTGACTCTCAAGGTAATCACTTTTATCTATAGTCTGGTTACCCATTAAGCCAAATGGAATTTCCCATTCATATCAATTGGACCAGCCCATTTTCATTTTAAGGGTTGTTGGGTGGTATTTTTAATTTTATTCAAATTTTGATACAATATTCCTTTAGCAAACAGTGGAGACCCTGGTCAGATGCCACAATCTGTGGCATCTGATCTGGGTCTGCACTGTTTGCGTATGTCCCACAAAAAGCCTATGTCCCACAAAAAGCATGGTCTGCACTGTTTGCCTATGTCCCATAAAATGCATGCTAGGCTTATATGGGTCAATGACATTACTTGATTCAGGTTCCCAGATAAGAGTGTGTAACTGAAAATTATTTTTCTAATTTCTGAACCAAAGCATATGTTGTGGGTACTCAAAAGAACCCTCTTGGTGAAACGGTTCTTTTGAGCACCCAAAGCTCATGTTTTTATTGATGGGTAAGAAAATAGTCACAATTTTACACTAAATATTTTGGCTTAACTGGCCCTATGTACCTTAACCCTTTGTTTACTATTGAATTCTACCATCTGGTTTAAAACAATGATTCCAAGATTGGATCATTGTACATATCAAGGTGTCAGAGGCAGAATTTTCAAATTAAGATCTGAAGATTTTTTAAAATCTGTATTCCATTTGCTGAAGATTGTTTTTATCTCAGAAAATAGCGCAGCCCCTGATGAAATTCCACCTTCTGTGGGATTTCATCTGGGTCTACACTATTTGCCAAAGTACCTGTTTAGGGGTTTCCAGTTTGCAAAGGGTTATTGATGTAGAGTGCTTGACTTGAGACAGAGAGGCCACAGGTTCTAGCCTCACCGGCGTCAATGCTTTGTGGTCCTTGAGCAAGACACATTTATCCTATCTTAGTACTGGTTCAAACCCAGGATGACCCGTCCCTGTTTAACTGAAAGATTGTTGATGGGACGTAAAGAATCAAATCAAACAAACAAAGGGTTATTGACATTTTTTGATCACCAGATTAATGATACTCATCACAGAAGTTTTAAGTCGCTCTTTACATGTGCATATGTAACCCTCTATTGATGTCTGGCACGAATGGAATAGATAAAGAGAATAAGATATATTTATTGCTGAACTATACCCATTGTCAAATACAGATGAAAATGCTGCAAAATGCTGCAATTCACCTGGGTCTTCACTGTTGCCAAAGTAAACATGAACAAATGGAATAGCATTTTTCACCCTGATAATATTTGGTGAGAAAATGGATTTTTCTAATTTGTAAACTATCTTATTTATAGGGGCCAAAATATGTCTCAGTGTTTACTTTTATACCCATATGAGACTTTGCTACACATGTATATAATGTTTCACTTTCTGTTCCAGTGACCACAGACACCAGTATAGGGATTGTTGAGGCCTCTACCTTTCATAAACACTCAGGCTACACATGTATATAATTTTTCACTTTCTGTTCCAGTGACCACAGACACCAGTATAGGGATTGTTGAGGCCTCTACCTTTCATAAACACTCAGGCTACACATGTATATAATTTTTCACTTTCTGTTCCAGTGACCACAGACACCAGTATAGGGATTGTTGAGGCCTCTACCTTTCATAAACACTCAGGGAGTTTTATGGTGAGTACCGTATTCTATGAGTTTTCATTACAACAAAGATTTCAGGGATTTTCCTACCGTTCTGTCTGAAGCCCAAAGGGCTTTCTGTAAAGTTTGTGAGTATTTGCCAGAGTTTACACATTGATAAAATCCACAAAAATAACAATTCATTCCTTATAATTCCAACTTTGGAACAAAACAGCACATTTGTAAAGGTTTGTTGACAATATTTTAAGTTTTAAAGCAAGCATATGGAAAATAGTTTGTATCCGCTTCCGGGTAAATAACTGGGCTCATAACTGAACTGGGACTGGTCATGACAGGCAAAAACAGCAGAGTCCCAAAACTGTTGGTTGAAAACAGGCTAAAACTATATACAATCTGGTCATCTTGTAGATTGGCATGAATCAGGCTAGGGCAGTCTAGCAGTTAGACTCGACAAGGAGGAGTGGCTGTAAGGTCTCCTGGCAGGTTGTTCCATTCCCGCATAGTACGAGGGAAGAACAAGTTAAAGTGATCTTGAAAATTATATCAGTTTAAAACTTTGCTAAATAATAATTAAAATGACATTCTATATGGAGTTTTAAAAAGCCCTTACCTTCACAAGTCCTGCCTAAAATATCCACAATGTAAATTTAAAATGAACTGCATTGAAACATTTCGTTGTTGCTGTAGCCTAGACATTGTTTTGATGACCTTATTTTCAATGACGTGGCTGTTTGTTAAGGGACGTCATACAGATTGTCATTCAGTTCATTTCTTAAAAGGTTCCCCCTGTTGCTTCGAGGCACCACCATACAGTTCAAGGGTTTTTAAATGAGCTCTCAACATGCTTTTTAAACGGTGCATTTTATCTCGGACACAATAATACCTGGGTTTGAAGTTTTATGTACAGTTCGTGATTATTTTACACTCTTTTATTGACAAAGTGAAATCAAGGCAGATATTAAATATTCTTACATCTGGGTTTTTATTGAAGTGTAAAAAGGGATTCCATTTTGCGGCGGACCAATCAAAATTGCAGAAAAAGCGATAAAAACATTGAGTTGGAATTATCATGTGATAAATATCTGTTATACAATGTATATGGCAACAAAATTGGAACCAATTTTGGGGATTGAAGAGTGCTATTGTCTTTAACTTCAGGACTACGTATATGACAGTCTGCACAGTGCTGCAATCTCAGTCTATCTGAGCTGTTGTAAGCACCCAGAAGAGAAAGATCTGCTGTTACTATGGCAACAAAACAAGAAGTCACTCATAGCTCTATTACAAGAGGTGAGTAATTGTTCTATCTTGTATTACGTTATTCAAGACTAGACAAGTGTAGTTGTTCTTGCACACCAGATCAGGCTTTTCGCTGTTTTTACCCATTTGAGACAATTCTATCTTTAATACATACCCCCTACCAACCTGGAAAGGATAAAAATGAACAGCTGCACATTGATAAACGAATCACATCAGTGTTATATGTTAAAGTGACATCATCATGTCATGTTGCATCTCAGTGTATTCAGGAATTTCTGGAAGCCTTTATTTAAAATACAACAATGCAGTATTTAATGGTGAGCAAGAAAAAGAGTCTATTATTTGTGTGAGGATGGGATAGAAAAATCCATCCCTAGCGATCACCGTTTGTCATCACTCGGCAAGCCTCGTGATGCCAAACTGTGTTTTTTCTATCCCACCCTCACACTTATGATGAATTCTTATATTCTATCATCTGACACCATTGTTATCCAACTTCTTGTATTACCATATGGGCCTCGACGCGAGAAAACCTGTCTTGGGAGGGTTGCGAACAACATAGGTGCAGACCAGCCTGCGCATCTGCGCAGTCTGATCAGCGCCTTTGTTTTTCACTTTGTTTGGAAAGTATCACATCCAAACTTGCTACAAGTGAAATTTGAACTTTCTAGCTAGTCTCTGTAGCTGAGCAGGCTGGTTTGAATCTCACTTTGTCAGAAAGCCCGAAGACAGGTTTTCTCGTGTCACAGCCCATATTTAACCTAACAAGTGCACTTTGTGCATAACGTTTTTGTCTCCTGATGTATGTCAAAGGAGACTAATAAATGGGTTTACCCATACCTCCTTTTGTTCGTCCGTCTGTTTGGAGCCCCCAAAAAACATTTTAGACTGTAGATAAGGAAATACAGTCAAACTTGGATGGCTTGAACTCGTCGGGACCGTCGGTGCGAGTTCGACCCATCCATGTGTTCGAGCGATGCCTAGCCTGACAATTTTCAAGTTGGTTCATGTCTACTTTATGTCATCATGCACACCATGTTTTTTATCGACCAAGGTTGCAAAGCGCACATGATACCTGTCACTGATCAATAACCCTTTGCACGCTAGAGTTAATATTATAAGCCGCATGTGTTACCATATGTCCCTGTTGAAAGTAAATGCATTGATCAGCATGCGCACATGAATTTGCTATCGAGTAAGCTGTACTGTTTGTCTTCTTGTGGGTGAATGTTCCTGTTTATGTGTGGCTACAGTTTAGGTTAGGTTATTTATCTGATTCCTTTAGAACAATAAAAGAAAAAAAAAAACAAGTTTGTTTCTTATTATTTATTCACAATGTGCAAGTTTCAATTAATTACAACGAATAAAAACATGAAAAAAATGACAAACTCCCCAGGATGTTTACAACAAAGACGCGGACCAGACTGTACCGCCTCACAATCGGATGCCTGTTGTTATCCAGCCAGCACACGGTGTCGGGCCACTATCGGCCTGCCAGCGAAATGGCATTTAAATGTTGGTTCGATGGCGGGCTGATAGTGGCCCGCTTAAAAAACCTTTGCTCACAAAGACTCTGACCAGACTGCACAATCTGATGCCCGTCTTTATCCAGTCAGCACACGATGTGAGACCACTATAGGCCTGCCAGCGAAACGGCATTTAAATGTCGTTTCGCTGGCGAGCCAATAGTGGCCTTTGCCCACAAAGACTCTAACCAGACTGCACAGCTGCTCAGAAACTGGCATACTCTCTGACATCGCAGAAGTGATTGACTGATGTGGAAAATTCTCCTGTTTTAACCAGGCATGTTTTACTCATTTTGACACGCGAAATCTTGATTACAAAACATCTCATTAATTGTCTTTAATCAATTTCGGCCGCCCTACTAAGTGGTGACAAGTGAGAACTTACTCAAATCTTTGATCTGATAAATTGCCGCTAATTGCTCCACACATTTCGCTTGTCAGTATGGTAACCCAAGGGTAAAAATCATCATATTCACAGAGCACTTATGAAAATAATAATGAACATAAATCAAGCATCTGATTGATTTTTGGTTCGAGCCATCATAGGGTTTTTACTTAAAAAACGCCCTGTGGACCCTGCTTTGAATTCGAGAGTTCGAGCCATCGCTGTTCGAGCCTGGGGTGAATTTTAACATTAAATGTATAGGGAAATTGCCTGGACCGACGAACAAGTTCGAGCGATCCCTGGTGTTCGAGACAGGCGAGTTCGAGCGACCAAAGTTCGACTGTAATTGTAATTTTACAATCCCTTTTGGGGGGGGCTCAGTGGTAAAGTGCTTGACTCGAGACCGAGGGGTTGCGGATTTGAGCCTCACTGATATCACTGAGTTGTGTCCTTGAGCAAGACTCATTAATCCTTGCTTAGTACTGGTTCACCCCAGGAAGACCCGTCACGACATAAATGAAAAATTGTTGACTGGGATGCAAAGAATCAAATCAAACAAACAAAACAAAACAAATCCTTCTTTTCACATATCTGGACCTATGGGGTTACTCAATATTTTCAACTTTTCTTCTACAGGCAAGACATGGTGTGAAAGGTGTGATTCTCAACCAAGATAAGAAGTTCATGGATCAGGCTACTATACATATAGAGGGGTCGCAGCATCTCTATCCTGTGGATCAAGGAGGTCGCTTCTGGATCTATCTCGCTCCAGGAACATATTTTATCACCATTTCATGTGACGGATATAAACATTATGAACAGGTATGGTTACTGTCCTGCCAGCCAAGAGTGACATCGATGTCATGTTTTGTTTACAAAGTTATTAGGGATTTATAATCGATAGAACACTTGTTTATTAATCCTATCCGCAAGGTAGGATTAATACCCAAGTGATCTATTGATTCGTGATAGCTCAAGTATTTCAAGTGGTGTGTACAAGTTAATGTTTTACTGAACAATTGTAAACAAAATATTACGTCACTGTCACTCATGGTTGGCATGACAGTAATTCTTTGCCTGCTAGCAGCAAATTTTGTCGTCTGTTGATATCCTTTGCAAACAGTTTAGACCCAGATGAGGACCGACATAAAGTCGGTCCTGATCTGGATCCAAACTGTTTGACTATCTGATAGTATTCCTGAAAGAATTTTTTGAAAAAGGTGATTTTGAAAAAAGTCAGCAGACGACAACAAAAGCTTGAAAAATTACCCAACATGCAAAGAGCTAAAGGTGCATAACCATGTAAAGTAGAACATACATTTCAAGAAGTTTATTATGGCCGAAATTTGAAAAAGTTGAGTGGCCATATTGCTTTTGACTTGACCGTCCGTCTGTCTTTTCTTCCATCCCTTTGTTCCTCCATCATGCCTTTTTTTTTGTGCTTGACTCGAGACGGAGGGGCCGCGGGTTTGAGCCTCACCGGTGTCACTGCGTTGTGGTCCTTGAGCAAGGCACATTTATCCTAGCTTAGTACTGGTTCAACCCAAGAAGACCTGTCCCAGATTAACTGAAAGATTGTTGATGGGAGGTAAAGAATCAAATCAAACAAACAAACACTTTTTGTACTTCCAACAACTTACTAAACCTGAAAGCTATGATTTTGCACTGGCACTAAACTAAAAGTATTTGTTGTGTAAAATATTATTATGAGGGTTAAGGAATTCTGAAAAAAATATTATGTGACATATGACCCATGTTTTTAAAAAGTACCATACTGGGCCGCGTAGGGCAGACTGTAACGTGTCTGGCAACAGATGCGAGTCTGACTGCAGATCCAGGGGTCGCAAGTTTGATCCCAGCCTGGTCCCATACTGTCGTGGAGATTGATCACGAAATAATTTCTACGGTCATTCTCCTTCCTTTTGCTCAACCATTCAAGAAAGGTTATTGTCAGTTACAAGCTAATGTATGTGCATGAAGTACTGGTTAACTGCTTGTTCAAGCTTGCCCAGGAAAAAGTGTGGTTAGTTGAACTAACCGTCCAGCCATGACCATAGCTGTTGACTTGGGACGTAAAGCAACAAAACAAACAAACAAACAAAAAAAGTACCATACTTATGGACAAGCATATGGTTGGGGGCACAGTGTTTTACAAAACACTATTTCTAGTTTTCAAGCACATTACCAGCTCATTTTTGAAAGTATTGGTAAAAGGCATGGGCAGATTTATTCATATAGCAACATTTTAGACAAACTGTGCAGACCCAGATCAGACTGCAGGGTCCTCCATGTTTGGTATTCTGACATGCATTTTGTGAAAACTAACCCTGAAAAACAACATTTTATTTGTTTGTTTGTTTGTTTGATTTGATTCTTTACATCCCATCAACAATCTTTCAGTTATGCATGGATGAGTCTTCCTGGGTTGAACCAGTACTAAGCTAAGATTAATGTGTCTTGCTCAAGGACACAACGCAGTTACACCGGTGAGGCTTGAACCGTTGGCCTTGGTCTCTAGTCAAGCACTCTACCACTGAGCCACTGCGCTCCCAAATTGACAATCAGTGCAGACCCAGATCAGACTGCTTCTGAAGAAGCAGTCTGATCAGGTTCTTCTCTGTTTGCTCTTGTAAAATGCATTTTGTGAAATCCAGCCCTGAAAACCAACAGTTTATTTGAGAACAAAAAAAGAAAAGTGTTTGACATTTTAAAACCTTCACCGTAAACTGTATATGTATATGACCGAACTGCATAGCCCAGTCGGTAACATGTCTGACTGCAGATCCAGAGGTCGCAAGTTCAATCCCGGCCTGGTCTCATACTTTCGTGGAGATTGATTAAAAAATGATTTCTACGGCAATTTTCCTCCCTTCCGCTAATTCAAGAAGGGTTGTTGTCAGTTGCAAACAAAAGTTTGTGCTCAAAGTACTAGTTAACCGCTTAGTCAAGCTTGCATGTGGTTAGGTGAACTGACCGTCCCGACATGACCATAGCTGTTGACTGGGACATTAAGCATCAAACCAAACACACAAAACCAACAAACAAAAGTCAACTGTATATTGTCATTTGATATTTTCTAGGAAATAGTAGTGAAGGCAGACAGAGAGAGTACAGAAATGATAGTGTATTTAGAAAAACAAGCAGAACATGTCTTCACAAGAGCCTGGCTAGTTATAGGAATAGGTAAGTCCATAATTTACCCCTTTATTTTACCAATGGAATCTCCCATCCAACACAATACAATTCACTTAAGTTTAGGAAAGTTTGAAGCATAACATTCATTTTTTAAAAAAAAAAGAATTAAACTGACCCAAAAAATTTGAAAAATTTACACTTATTTTGTTTCACTACCTGTTTTGAACTATACTGACCCAAAATGAAAACATTACACTTTATTTGTTTGACTACCTGTTTTGAACTATACTGGCCCAAAATGAAAACTTTACACTTTATTTGTTTGACTACCTGTTTTGAACTATACTGGCCCAAAATGAAAACTTTACACTTAATTTGTTGACTACCTGTTTTGAACTATACTGACCCAAGTTGAAAACTTTACACTTAATTTGTTGACTACCTGTTTTGAACTGTACTGACCCAAGTTGAAAACTTTACACTATATTTGTTTGACTACCTGTTTTGTCAACATACATTTTGCAGTAAGATTTACACATAGTATTCCTGATTTCATAGAGGATAGCGATTATGCAATTTCTTTTCCAAATCACAGGTCTTTTCTTGCATCCAAGCCTGTAAAATGTGTTCCTGACTTTGCATGTGTAGATTTAATAACAACATGTATGGTAACAAAACAGATATTCAAACGAAATAAGTGTAAACTTTTCATTTTGGGTCAGTATATTTACAAAGAAAATCATGACAATGGGAGGGCAGTTGCTCAGTGGTAGAGTGCTTGACTCGACACCAAGGGGTTACGGGTTTGAGCCTCACCGGCGTCATTGCATTGTGGTCCTTGAGCAAGACACATTTATCCTAGCTTAGTACTGGTTTAACCCAGAAAGACCCGTCCCTGTTTTAATGAAATATTGTTGATGGGAGGTAAAGAATCAAATCAAACAATCAAACAAAGGAAATTATTTGAATGTGTCATTTCATCAAGGTCTCAATTATTTGCAAAGACAGAAAAGATCACCATGGACAGGGACAGAATTACAATATCATTAGATGATAACCTGCGACCCCTTAATATATACAATGCACCACCTTGAATTTATTGTGTCAAGTGAGTGAGTTAGTGTTTAACGTCCCACCAACACCTAAGCTCATATAAAGACCGGGCCTTGAGGTAATAAAACTTTTCTCCTGCTCAACTCGACAGAGCACAAAATTTCCACTGCTCATAAAAACTAAAATACCGACAAATAAAGAAGTTTCTTGCTTTAAGTCTCTCAGATGTTGTATTTATCATGCTAATAAATGTTAAAATGCCAAAACTTGTTGGCATTTTAACATTTATGAGTAGGATAAGTTTCGTACTCAGCTGAGTTGCGCATGGAAAAGGTTTTATAACCTCGGAGCCGAGCCATGGCTTAGAGTCTTATCTAACAGACTGAAGGAGCCGGGGATGGAACTTGGGACCCCTGGGTACAAGGCGAGTGGTTTAATCACTACACCACAGCAGCTTCTTTATTGTGTCAAACGTTATGGAAAATTCCATTGGTATAAAAAGAGGTGATCTCTTTCTTTTCAGGATTGATAGTACTGGTGTTAGTGTGTTTGATAACAGCGATGTTCTGTATGCGGAATAAACGCTCAAAGCCGTACAGTAGTGTCGGATTCCGACGGCTCAATGTTGATGATTCCGAAGATGAAGAGGACGAGATATTCGGTGATCTAGGAAAAACTCGAAAATCAAAACATTCCAATAATATTAATGAATATCATGACTATAGCTCCGATGATGAAGAGCATAAATTATTTGAAGCAAGATTGGCAAAATCATGATAATGGCTTTTAGTTTCTGTTTAGATAGAGTTAATAAGAGCCCGCTCATTAGATTTTTGTACTTATCACATATGGTCCGTCGGGAGTCAAAACCTCGTAACTCTGATTTTTACCAAAAAGACTTTTAGCCAACACCGGAATACCAAATGCATGGCGCACATTCTGTCAACCAATTAGAACCCCCTTAAAAAGCATCAATCATGCTTCAAAATATCATATCTATGAAAGGTACCATCATTTTGGTGCATATTTTACCGAGATACAATGTTTTGCCATGAAAAAGATGCTCAAAATGTCGTAACTGGATGATTTTCCACGAAAAAATGATCAAAATGAGGTAATTCGAGCGAAACTCTTCATAATGAAAGTGAAATCTTTATTGGAAGTTCAAAACACAAATAACAGTGAATTTGGATGTTACTAAATATAATCCTGTCTGACTTTCAGCAATATAGGGCACTCCTAGCAAAAGTTATTCAGTTTTTTGTCTCTCCTGAAAAAATCAAAGATACAAGTTTTTGACTCCAGACCGTTGATATGGCGCCAGTGAAGCCTTAGGCAAGTCTGAGCTTTCATTGGCCACACATATACAAAGTAATTATATGCAGTCCTACCGAAAAACTAGAAGTCACACCCTGAGGTTATAAACATTTTTTCATGCTTATCTCAACTTCAAATGCATATAAAAGGTAAAAGTGGTGAGAAATATAGATTTTTCTTGCTTTTAAAATCTCAGATGTTGTATTATCCTGCTTATAAATGTTAAAATGCCAACAATTGTTGGCATTTTAACATTTATGAGCAGGATAAATTTCATACTGTGTGAGTTCAGCATGAAAAAAGTTTTATAACCTCAAGGCATGGTCTCACTGGACTGTGAAGTATGCACCTTATAAGATTGATCTGTGTCATGTCCTTGAGCAATACTTTTTATCCGCTGCTTAGTACTGGTTCAACACAGGAAGACCCGTCACGACATGACTGAAAAATTGTTGACTAGGATGTAAAGAAGCAAAACAAACAAATTAAAGATTGGTTCTACACATATGTGATGAGTTAATTGTCTAATGAGCTAGCTCTAATTATTTGAAACAAGATTTGCCAAGTTATAATGATGTCAATAACCCTTAAATGGCATTACACAGTAATGGCATGTCAAATTTTTGTGATATATTTCTTGATTTACTAGGAAAATAAGTATTGATAGTTCATCATCATGTGAATAGTCTGCAAACAGAATATTCTCATGAAGTATCAAGAATTATTAGTTTTCTTAAATAAGCAACACAATATAAAAATGTCTTCCTCTGCAAATCTTGAGTGGCCCTAAAAGGGATCAGAAACGATTTAGCTCATATTTGCATATTCCCTTCATCCTAACCCTTAAAGCACCAAGAAAAAATGCATCTGAAAATGTTGTCTGCTGAAGTCATCTGCTGCAAATAATTGCCTAACATCACTAACAAATTAAGCATAGAAGCAAACAGCGTGGATACAGAACAGACTGCTCCTAAAGGAGCAGTCTGATCTGGGTCCACACTATTTGCCATAGAGGCCTCTTAAATATTTCGGCAGACGAGAAAAGCAGACAACTTTTGTTGCAATTGGCGCATTAAGGGCTAATTGATTGGGGCAAAATTGACCAAGTTATGAGGATGTCTATAACCCTTAAAGGGCCAAATAGGACTGTAGTGGAGGACAAAGAACTGCATGCATTAAGGGGCTATTTTGCACCCCCTTTACCTCTGGAGCCCAAAAATGAAAATTGCTTTTCACCAATTTCTTCTGATTGGTTTATAAGAACCATTTATTTGATTTTTAATGTTAATATGGTAACAGAAGATGGCTGCCAAAATAGTCTAAAAACAGAGAAATGATCATTTTGGACCAAATATGAGTTTTAAAGGGTTAGACATCAGCACAGCTAAATACCCCAAAAAATATTTTAATATGTTGTTTGTAGTAGTAATTCTTATCATCTATTAAAATATCTTTCGTATTTGTTTGTGCTTTACGAGAAATAATTCTCTCTCAAACGTCTCAAATTTGGTAAAAAAATGACTATTGTCCTTTTTATAGATTATTTCCGCAGCCAATTTCTGTTACCATAGCCATAATGAAAGCCAAATTAATACCAGAATTTTACACTTAGGCTATTGTTCTAAAAAAAATTAGAAGATATTGATGAAAAATAAGTTTTACTTCATAGGGGAGGGGGTAGGGGTGCCAAAATAGCCCCTTAATGCACATAGCATTAATGATAGTGATATAGTGATATATAATTCATGATATACTAGAATAAGCCTTGGCATTGCATGTGAACTGGCCTGATTTCAGGGTTCATTTGTTCCAAATTCTATGTGGTTGTAGGGATACTTTTTTTTGCAGTTTTTTAAGGATATGGGATACCCCACCCCTACCCCACAGGGCCTCCATGTTATTATTGGTATCTAATTTAATGTAGTAAGAATTTAATTCATGTTAGTAAGAAATTAATGGAATATTATATTAATTGTCTCAGATATTTATTTGATTGTTTTGTATATTTATAATAATATAATAATAATAAGAAAACATTTTGTAAGCACACCATTTGAAAGTACATTTGTGAATTGTTATAAACATATAGGGGCTCATCATGTGTCAGCACATGAGATGTCGATAAATACATGGGTGAAAGTTTTCAGGATTATTCCTGAACTCAGGATTTTGAGGCTGACTTTCCATAGAACTTCAGCCTCAAAATGCTGAATTAGGGATACCATAATAGTTTCTCTGATTTATTTTCAGTCTGTCTAAGGACATTTGACCATTGAAACTTGAAATTGTGAATATTTAGTGGGCATACTGCAAATTTTAGAATGAAGTTTTGAAAGTTCAGGATTTGGGAAATTTCGAACTTTCACCAATGTATTTATCCCATATGGGCTAAATAGAGGATCTTACACAAGTGCTCATATCTTATTGAATTTATTAAATGAGTTGAGGAAATGTGATAAAATGCAAGAAGCCTCACATTTTATCATTTTTTTTGCAATTCAATTTAATACATTCAATAATACAAGAGCCTGAATGTTAGATTTTATATATCATATGACATTAAGATTACTTTGAGATCGGATTTCTGGCCTAAAACTGTTTATATTTTGTTATTGTGTATGCAATGATGATGTTGTTATGGACGTCATTTCATAACGTTTATTGATTTTAAAGCATGGCGTTATTTCACTCCCAGATGCGTTTCATATGATAAAGCCTCTTTTAAACCTTTTCAAGGAAATGGATTATCCCATACATAATGATACAATAGGTATGGAATCATCCATTTTGTTTTTATGGGGTTTCAGGCCCAAATTTCTATAAAATTTCTGTCCCTGAAGATTGTTTTTAACTTAGCAAACAGTGCAGACACTGAGGAAATGCCCTCTTATGCAGCATTTAATCTGGGTCTTCACTGTTTTGCCAAAGTACCTGCTTACCGGTACTATGAAAAGGGTTAAATGCTCTTGGTAGTGTATCCAGGTTGGCTAGATGTCTTTATTTTGGAATAAGTCTTCATCTACGTCCATACTTTTTGTATGCAAGCAGCGAAGGTTCTAGTGAGCCTTTGCATTACATTTGTGCAGACTCACCTGAGCCTTTGCTGCTTTATAATGTGATCAGTGTGATATATATGCGGATCCAGAGGTGGACAGGGGGGTCCGGACCCCTCCTGAAAAATCACGAAAATATAGCTTTTTTAGCAATTCTGGTCCGAATCCCCTGAAAATCACAAAGCTACCAAGCCTGCATTCAAAGTTGTGCCATCATCTGCACGCCAGCGAAACGCCATCTAATGGCGTTTTACTAGCAGGTCGATGATGGCCCCCTTTTAGTAGTATTTGGATCCCCTCATCTAAAAAACAAACAAAAACATGTTGTCAAAGTTGGACCCCCTCTGAAAAAAACTTCTGGATCTGCCCATGCAATATTCTCATGTATTGGTCCATATTGAGCTAGCCCCTTTAGGAAGTTTATGTAAACATGTAGATAAGTGCTTTTTGGTTGTTGCTATCTCTTTGTTGGTTTAAAACCCTTTGTATACTGGAAACCCCTGAATGGGTACAGTGTCTCACAGGTTTAGATAATGATAAATTTTCAGCGTAAAATTGTAAATATTTTCTTACTCATACTTTGGGTGCTCAAAAGAACGGTCTCATCAAGACAATTCTTTTGAGCACCCACAATATATGTTTTGGTTGAGAAATAAGAAAAAATATTTTTCTGTTACGGCCTCTTTAAAGGTCTTGGCCCAAAATTACAATGCCTCCTTAAAGTTAAGGAAGACTTAAGTTAAGTATTGATTTTTTAGGATGCTGAAAATAACGTTTTGAACATATTAAAATCAAAATAGTTTCATTTTCTCTGTAGATCACAATGATATCTTTGACCAAAAGTACTGCATTTATCCAGGCGATTTATTAAACATTTAATGTAGCATGTTGAAATTTCAATAGTTAAGTTAAGTAGTGCTTAACTTTAAGGAAGCATTGTAATTTGGACCCTGGTCTCTATAACAAAGCAGGTACATGTGCACCTTACCTGTTCACAACCCCAGCACAAGTACTCTCATGACAAGGTCGTCATGATTGAAATCCATTATAACCTGTCTCCTTTATGCTGTGCCATACAAGGTATTTATCTAGAACACTGGTTACAAATATATGGTACATTTGCAATTATCAGTTAGCTCTCATGTTAACTGCATTGTTGCACGTTTCCTGATTACTGTTGTCTATCTCATGGCATGTGCCTTTATCAAGTCATGATGATGTTGCACTTTTTGAATGATGTCGCTATTGATGCTGAATCAACATAAAAATCGAAAATTACGTCATAGTTGCTAGCTTGAAGAGTGAATCAACTGTTATACTGATAAATAGAATGCCAGGTTCAGTTATTTTGATATTAAGTTTACAAGGCTCGGCTTCGAGAACTCATGTTGAATCACTCGGCACGCCTCGCAATGTCAACAAGCTTTCTCGAAGCCTTGCCTGGTAAATTTGATATCAAAAGACTCTCTCACCTAGTATTCTCTAATTATTATGCCCCCACCCTCTCAAGCTTTATTTGGAGAGGAGTATACTGTTTTCATGCTGTCCATTCACAAGAAAACAAATGAGGCAGGGTGTCAGTCATAGGGCCGGTTAAGCAAAAAATTTAAGCGTAAAATTGCGATTATTTTCTAATCCATCAGTTTAAACATGTGCTTTGGGTGCTCAAAAGAACCATCTCAGTGAGACGGATCTTTTGAGTACCCACAACATATGTTTTGTTTGAGAAATAAGAAAAATAATTTTCCATACGCACCCTTATCTGGGGGCCTGGTCAGTTTTTGTATGCCTTTTGTTACTTGATAGTTGTTTTCTTAATTGACCCGTACTGTGTCTAGGTATCTATAAGCAGTGGTTATGGTCTATTTTTATCAATTTGCATTAAGAAAGTGAATTTTACAAATTCCTAATTACAGCACCTTCAGGGCTAAAAGCAGTATTTATTTGATTTTGCCTTCAAGATAAGTGCTATTAATATTTTCTTTGTTGGTTTTTGGAGTGCTATTATATTTGGATTTAGAAATTCTATTATTTGTCTTGTATTTAAGTCGAAGAGTTATTTATTGTTCGTTTCTACTTATTTCTTTGCTATTTTGTTTTGTTCTAATGTTTTTGAAAAGCTGTTACCTTATATGCTCTGAGCAAGTAAACAGATATGCCTAGGCAAACAGCACAAGACATTTTGTTGCGTATCTTAAACCTTAATGTGAGAAATAGTGAGTATGATAAGGAAATACCACAATCACAAACTGCAGACAAACCCATGACACCGCCAGGAAGAGCCAAACAACAATCACAAGACACCAGGAAGACTCACAAAGCAAATCAACTAGCTCTTCTTTCCCTGTCAAGATGATTGCAAAACTAGAATGTCGGCATAAAGTAACGCACAACAAAACATAGAACATTTGCAGAATCCCCCACTGGGGGGCTTAAATGCATTTTACTGATACCAAATCTTCGCCCTAGACTCAGCTGTTGTTGAAGCAAAACAATGGTAAGCTCGCATGGAGGCTTCTATTGCAATGTATCATCATTGAGAAACAATTAACACACTATGATGAAACAAAGAAAAACCTGTCATCAGGATTTCTGTCCATGTAAGGCCCAATCCAACCTGCTTAGCTACAAAGACTAGCTAGAATATTTGAAATCCTGCATAGAGCTAGCTGGGCTATTGTACTTTCCAGATAGTGGAAAATGAAGGTGCTGATCAGACTGTGCAGATACATAGGCTGGTCTGTGCCTTGGTTGTTAGCATGTTACCTTGAACAAGACCTATATATCTTTGCTTAGTACTGGTTCAACCCAGGAAGACCCGTCCCAACATAACTGAAAAATTGTTGACTGGGACGTAAAGAATCAAATCAAACAAAAAAAGACCAAAATCTTGTGCTGCCCTCATATAAAAAAAACAACTCACATTAGATGCTCAGTATTTAGCTATATTAATGTTTTGACAGTCTTTTGTTTTGAGTTTTAATTCAGTTGAGGCTCAAGAAGATCCAATGCAAATGTGTATAAATAATACTATTGATGTATATACTTGTATAAAGGTTGTAAATATTATGGTCAAGGGACATTAAACCAAAAATGGGTATATTTTGAAAATATATTTTTCCTATCTTCTGTGATGTTAAATGAATGGCACATGGAAATGGCCTAAAGCATCACACCTCAGAAGGACTCAAGTATGAAATGCTCATGGGTTTATCATGCTAATAATTGTTCAAATGCCAACAAATTTATTGTTGGCATTTGAACATTTATGAGCATTTTAGCATTATGAGCATGATAAATTTCGTGCTCGGTTGAGATGAACATGTGTGTTTTTATAGAGAAGCTTAATTTTTTTGCATGTATGTATAATCATTTGATAGGGTGTGATTTTGTCCCTTGATTTCCTGTTGATTTTGCTTATCCTCTCTAATGTTCAAAGCCACAATGCATGTCACAAAATGATCATGTTGTCATCCACCTCAAATAATCCAATAAAATATGACATCAGAAATATCATTCCTCATTAACTAATTAGAATACATGGGCAGACCCAGAGGGGGGGGGGGGGTTGGGGACAGGGGGTACCCCACCTCTGAAAAATCACCAAGCTATAGGGTTTCTTAAGTAATACTGGTCCAGATCCCCTGAATAATCACAAAGCTACCAAGCCAGCAATCAATGTTGGGCCATCATCGGCACGCCAGCAAAAGGCCATTTTATATGGTGTTTTGCTGGAAGGCTGATGATGGCCCTCTTATAGTGGTATTTGGATCCTACCTCCCCTCATCAACTAAAAAAAAAGTCAAAGTTGGACCCCCTCTGACAAAACTTTCTGGATTGGCACATGTAATACTGATGGTGCCAAAAATTAACTCTTATCTTGTTAAGTTCATAAGCAAAAGAGAGAGCAGACAAAAATTGTTGTGAAATGCAGGAAAAGCTCTACGGCCAAATAAATAAATACCTGTGTTTAGGATAACCCAACCCTACCTAAATTTACTGGTGAAACATAGAACTTTTTATCAGGTTTTCTGGAAAAATATTATTTTATGCATTTTGAAAGGCAACATGCCTTTCTAAATGCATAAAATTATATATTATTTTCCTGAAAAAAGAGAGAGAATTTTGAACAATATGCATGCCAACCCTACCTAAAATTTTCAGAGCTGTTACCTAAAACACATACATTTTTTTTAATTGGCCTAAAGATAAACAATGTGCTAAGCAAATACATTGCTTCTGACAGAATAGCAAATTAATTTGTTAATAAGAGTGTGGTAAACCAATTAAGAGTTGATGCAAATAGCAATTTAATTTGTTAATAAGTGTGTGATAAACCAATTAAGAGTTGATGCAAAAATTGAGACCCATCCTATTCAGTAAAGCTGGTAGATAAAGATGGCTGTGTTTTCCAGCCAAAATTGCAATTGCATGCAATATTGTGTAAGTTTACCTGACCTGTCATATCCATTGTAAGTGTTGATTTGCCCTTGTATAAAGTTTGCAGTTAAAATCCAGATGCACTTGCCAATACTTCCAAGAATGAGCTCTGGCCCAGAGGTTATAAAAAATGTTCAAGCTCAACTCAACTGAGCATGAAATTTCAACTGCTCATAAAAACTAAAATACTGAAAAGTAAAGAAGTATCTTGTTTTAAGTCTCTCAGATGTTGTATTTATCATGCTAATAAATGTTAAAATGCCAACAATTGTTGGCATTTAAACATTTATGAGCATGATAAATTTCGTGCTCAGCTGAGTATGGAAAAACGTCTATAACCTTGGGCCAGATCAGCATGCTCATTTGATTGATGCAGATCCAGGCATTAACTGTTCTTTAAAGTTTATTAACTTCTTTAATTTGTAAAAGTATGCTTTAGTACCAACCAAAGACTGGTAGTATATTTTCAACCCATGTAGGCTGCTGTGTTCACACTTAACCTGTTTTTGTATAGTGGATTAGTCTATCTTACCAATTGAACTTGTCCATTTTTTAGCTTTAATGGAAAACACAGTAACATTCACATGATTGTACATTTCTGTCTTTTCTATTCAAATTTTTCTGGGAGGTTTTGATTGAAACATTTAGATGGCTAAAGTTTGTTTTCTCATCTTTTAAATTATTAGATTTTTCTGACTAGTTTAGTCTAATGCTTGAGATTTATAAGAATAAGTTGCATTATAATACAAACAATTAACTATACTGTTCTGGGTCAACACCATTTACCAAAGTTCTTGTTTTGATCAGTGTTGTTATACATAAGTTAATCTCTCAGAGGATCAAATCTAATTTATTTGTACTCCCTGGTTTTGTAACGCTCACCGCATTAATTTCAAAGCTGTGTAAAAACCTGATGCGTAAAGTACTGTAAATTCGGAAACTCTTTGCGAGAATTTTATTTTTGCGAATAGCGTTTAAAGTCATATTTGTGACGTTAAAAATTTGCCACTAGGGCAGGATATACCTATATCAGTAAACGATAGAATGATTTCACCCTTTCGCGAGGGTTAAATTTTCACGAAACTTCGCATATGCAAATTAAAACCTTTGCGAAAATTTCCAATTTACTTACAGTATTGCTCAAGGTGAAATTTTGTGATCATGAGATGTCCATGGCTGTCCATCCGTCATACAGTGTCTGTCAACATTGTAGTCATGGGAGAAAGTTTTCAGGATTAAATTTGAATTCAGGATTTTGAGGCTGACTTTTTATAGAAAGTCAGCCTCAAAATGCTGAAAATAAGCAGATTATAATAGCTTCTCTGATTAGTTTTCAGATAATCTAAACACAATTATTCATTTGAACTTGAAATTATTCATTTTTGTAGGCATTCTGCAAGTTTAAAAATTTGAATTTCTTAAGTTCAGGATTTTGGAAATTTTGAACTTTTGAACTTTCACCCATGTATAGTTAATTCAATAAGATACATTAATAAAACTCTCTTTTCTGAATTCTGTATCATTTATAAGGGACCATGTTCTAAATGACATAATTGTTACAGATATGTTGAATAAAGTTATTTTGCACATATGTTGAGTTGAGGTATTCATTTCAAATCCTGGTGCTGAAGTTTAAATGGCATATTCAAATCTGTGAAATGACACATACTGCATATCAAAACAAGGTCCAAACACAGAGCCCTCACAAACAATGGGAGCAACAATAAACAATGAATTAACAACAACAGAACCGTCTTGGAACGCAGAGCAGCCTAAGTCCTTGGAGGACTTTAAAACATTCTACTGATACCAAATCTTTGCCCTAGATTCTGTTGTTAAAAGACAAAAAATCCTTACTTGTGCAATGTATCATCAAATTGACATACAATGATGAAACAAAGAAAAGGGCTCAAGACTCCCAGAAAGAGCTAAAGAAAACATCAAGTTGCAGCCATGGTAGGCCCAGCTATAGACTGTTTAAACATTTGGGCGGGCATATGATGTTTTGGTAATTATTGCATATTCAAACATGAAAGGTTCAGACAAGCTTGTGCATCCATGTTATCTCGCCAGAGCCTTCGATGCTTGTAAATACATAATACAGAAGTAGGTGACATAGACAAAATCAGGCCCTGAGGTTATAAAAAAATTGTGCTCAACCAAGTATGAAATTTATCATGCTAATAAATGTTAAAATGCCAACAATTGTTGGCATTTTAATATTTATGAGCATGATAAATGCAACATCTGAGCATTGAAAAGCAAGAAAAGTCTTTACTTTTAATCATTTTAGATTTTATGAGCATATAAAAATCAATGATCAGTTGAGTTGAGCATGAAAAAAAGTTTTACAACCTCGGGCCATACCTCAAGCCGCACTGGATATGCCAGCATGGGTGTTTTTACTCTTTGAATGCTAGCCGCAATTTTGGTCATCTGCTATTAACTTTTGCAAACAGGCTAGTCCCAGACCAGGACTACAGAACATTGGTCTTGGTTTGGATCCAAACTGTTTGACACTGATAGTGTTCATGAAAGAATGTTTTTGAAAATAAGTCAATCTTTAAAAAAATCATTAGAAAGCAACACACGCATGGAAAATTGCACAACAGGAGACTTTTGCGCAATGAGTACCCAAATCTCATGAACTTGCCTCTGAATTGAATAGGAAATAAAGTATTGAATGTTTTATGAGTCATGAGCACTTATTTTTTTGTATCATCATTGTGTGTAAATTTGATTTGATTGTTTCTCTGTGATGATACATTGCATTAGTTAGGAAGCCTCCATGCGAGCTAAACAATTTTGTGTTTTAACAACAACAGAATCTAGAAGCTAGTAAAATGCATTTAAGCCCCCCCCCAGTGGCTTAGGCTGCTGTCCGTTCTAAGGCAGTGGTTCTGATGAAGTTGTTGATCTATTGCTTTATGTACTTCCCATTGTTTGTGGGAGTTCAGTGTTTGTCTTTGTTTTGTTATGTATTACTTTGTGCCCATTCTAGTTTTGCAATCATCTTGAAGAGGAATAGAAATCTGGTTGGTTTGCTATTATTGTCTTACAGATGTATTGTTACTATAAATGTTCTTGGCTCTTCCTCACAGTGCCGTAGGCTGGTGGGCAGTGTGTGATACTTACTTT
This sequence comes from Loripinus fragilis, assembly GCA_964019695.1. NCBI lineage: Eukaryota > Metazoa > Mollusca > Bivalvia > Lucinida > Lucinidae > Loripinus > Loripinus fragilis. The sequence continues at coordinate 6,224,111 of OZ026525.1, forward strand.
TTGATGTCCTAACTTCTTGTTGTTGGAAGGGCATACTTATTTCGGCTTGTGGGTGTGTTTGTTCATTTGTCTGTGATTCTGTCTATTTGCTATGGCCTCCATGGTCGCAAAATATCTCAAACTTTCACAGCTACGGTAAGTTAGGGTGTAATAAGTGGATCCTCTGATAAGCTTTTGACTACATTCAGAAAAACAATCTAAGACATGTATGTATATTCAGGCCCCCAGATAAGTGTGCATAACTGATTTGTTTTTATTTCTCAGCCAAAACATATGTTGTGGGTACTCAAAAGAACCGTCACAATGAGACAGTTCTTTTGAGCACTCAAACACATGTTTAAACTGGTGGATAAGTAAATAATGGCAATTTTACACTGAAAAATTGCTTAACTGGCCCTATGTTATCTTGTCAAAGAAGAGTTTCACCATCCTTTTTGACAAGCACAATGGTAAGGGCAGTGTTTTACAGGGGCAGGATTTTACAAACACTATTTTTAGTTCTTGAAATTCTTTTGGTTTTGATATTGCCACATTATACACAGTGTAACTTTCTTGATGCAAACCTGCATGTTTTAGTTCTGCTTAAAATAATAAAGAAGACTATATTTTGGGTTTGCTGTATTTTCAGTTAGAATGTCATGTCATAAAAATAATATAAATAGAGGATCTACATGATAAACAGCTTTCCACATACATGTTATGTCATAACAGCACCTTGACAAATTTTCAATTTAATTTTTTTAACCCTTAGCCCGCCACTACTTTTGGCCCTGAAAATATCATTGCTGCTTTTTTATGTCTGCTGCATATATTCAAGTGCACTTCAGACTAGATTTTTTTCATGGAATCAAACAATATGAATCCTGATCAGACTGCTCCCCAAGGGGAGCAGTCTGATCTGGGTCCATATTTGCAACATAGGCTACTAAGAACATTGGCAGGAGAGGAGCATGAGGTAAAAGTCAAGACTGGCAGGAAAAGGATTACTATTGTCATCTTTAAAAGTCTTAAATCCTAGTTCAAAAGGTGATATGATAAACGGTAGCCCATACACATGGTTATTAAAGAGTGAGTATGATCAGGAAATACCACAATCACATTCCATAAATTTCATGATAACTAAACACTATTTTCCTTCTTGATTGAGGTCAAATAGAGACAAATTTCATATTATATGGCCACTCTTTTTTTTATCTGGACCATAGTTTGTTTCATATTAAAGGACCACTATATTTTCCTTCTTGAACATGGTCAGTTTCATATTAAAGGACCACTATATTTTTCTTCTGGATCATAGTTAGTTTCATATCAAAGGCCCACTATATTTTCCTTCTTGATCATGGTCAGTTTCATATTAAAGGACCACTATATTTTTCTTCTGGATCATGGTCAGTTTCATATTAAATGACAACTATACTTTCCTTCTGGATCTTGGTCAGTTTCATATAAAGGACCACTATATTTTCCTTCTGGATCATAGTCAGTTTCATATCAAAGGACCACTATATTTTTCTTCTGGATCATGGTCTGTTTCATATAAAGGACCATTATATTTTCCTTCTGGATCATGGTCAGTTTCATATTAAAGGACCATAATATTTTCCTTCTGGATCATAGTCAGTTTCAAATTTAAGGACCAGTATATTTTCCTTCTGCATCATGGTCAGTTAAATATTAAGGGACCACACCGTTTTGTCTTCTGGATCATAGTTAATATTATTTCATATTAAAAGACCACTCTATTTTCGGATCATAGTCGGTTTCATAATAAAGGACCACTCTTTTTTTCTTCTTGATCATGGTTAGCTCAAACAGAGACAAGATTTTCTACTGGTACAAAACCAATAACTCCTGTTTCTTCTAGCTTAACTTTAACCAAACCAGTTTTAGCTTCTGGTCCTACCAACTTGACAACATCGCCTCGCCGTACTATCATTCCATTGTTGCCCTGGAAACAATAAAGCAAAGGCATGCTAGGTAATTATTTGTCAAATTGTGTCATTGTTTTGATAAACCCAATAAAGGCTGAAAGGAAAGAAGGCATTTTTGTATCAATAATTGGTGACATGTGGTTGCCAACAATGTGGCATTTTGACAAGTGTAGACTCAGACGAGCCTGTGCAGCTTCCTTTTAAGCTTAGCAACTCCAAATAATGTTCAGTCAGTACTTCAACACTCAAAGAATATTCTAGCGACTAGCAAAGGCTCTGATCAGACTGCGCATATGCGCAGGCTGATCTGAGGCGTTGCTGGTTGCACATACCACATCGTTGGAAATCTAATGTCGCGGCTCAGTTAATACACTATCATTGCTGGACGCAATGTCTATAACATAACTCCCCTGCGAAATTGTATGCGACGTCAGTTGCTTCGTCAAGAGATCCAATTTGGTGCAATTAATGGAAGGGCCCAGCATAAAAGAACACATTAAATAGAATTTACTGTTTTACGATTTGCAGATGCCTTTTTCGATTTGTTTATTGTCTATATATAAGAACATCAACTTATCCATTACATCCCTCAATGTCTCTAAGCTCAAGTCCAGTGCATGCAAGCACAGTCAACTTCCCTTTGATTTTGGTAAGCCTTGGTCTTCTATTAATTGTAATGGTCTGATTTAGACAGTGTGGAATTTTATTTGGTTATCCCTTTCATTTTGAATCAACTTGATTTCTTTTCCAGCTATGTTGGTGGTTATTCTAGTTTATGTTGAGGCCATTATGATTACTTTTTTGATTATAGATATTCCGCTGAAAGAGTATGAGTTAATTCTATTTAATGTGTTCTTTTATGCTGGACCCTTCGAACCTGCAAACTTTCTATCAACAATTCTTAAGAAGCATGATAGGCCAACAGTGAATGTACCAGATCTTCTATGGCATTTGGAGTTTCTCTTGATAAACTTATATTCGCCTGTAGCTAGTGCACTGTTTACATATGCTGAAAATGCAGCTGAACAACTTTAGTAAATCCTCTTGTCATAACTGAACACAGGTATTTGAATCTGTTTCAGCTGCTTCCACAGATCTTGTTCAATAGATGTAACAACTCTGGTCTATAGTACCTATGTTATTCCCTGTAATAACGTTTCTTTTTTATGTCATTTTGATTCTTCAGTTTTCCCGATTGCTTGTTGCCAAAAGGTAGACTGTGCTGCCCCATATGAAGATTAATACCATCAAATCACAATATTTTTTGAAGAATAGAGCAATTATAATAACCTTGGCACATCAAAGACTTGGAACAATTTGCTAATGGGGGAGAAACCATATTTAGGCATTACCAGTGACCCTCTAATGTTTGTTAAAGTTCCCCAATGGTACCCATTATCCCAACGGACAAGAAAATGAAATATGCACTATAGGGAAGGACAAGAAAACATTCTACCACCACCGCACAGTCCCACTCACCAGCTGTAGTGAAGTCGAATGTGTTCTTAAAATAAGGTTATCCTTTAGAAGTAAATAATGCATTAAAGAACTGAAAATGTAGTGTGTGGATATGTTCTGTGCCAGCAAAGCTATTTTCAGCCATTAGGCCTCATCAATGACCCTCTAATGGTACTGAAGTTCCACAATGGAATCCATGATCGTAACGGACAAGAAAATAAAATTTACACTATAGTGAAGGTAGGGAAACATTATACTCTGTTGTGTGCTGAACTTTTGATTTGCTATTTCAAAAAAGATTTTATTTTAAGAAATTCAGAAACATATATAACTTATTTTATCTTGCTGCTTTATTGTACTTGGTTAAGCATATCGCTATGTAATAGAACGTTTTGCTCTATGTAAAGGCGGTAACTTTAATATTCATATCTAGGCGTGGTTCGCCTATTTCATCTGCTAAACAAGAGAAATCGGGTTCTATTTATAATTTGGTGAAGAAATAATAAGTCGTTTGGGCCGTGCAAACGTGCATGCATTTCATGAAAATCCTAACCGATCTCACATTTATTTACCTTAAAGGGCATAATCACAAAATGTATGTTTTTTGTCGTCCACTAAAATATTTTAAGCCTCATAGACAAACAGTGTGGACCCAGATCAGACTGCTCCTTTAGGAGTAGTCTGATCTGGGTTCACAATGTTTTCCCCTATGCTTATGTTAAATAGACATTTTCAGATGCAGTTATTTTGCTGGCAATTTAAGGACTAAATGGTGTGTTTTACGTCTATACTGAGGTAATGTAATGGTGCAAGGAGATACAGTTACATTTGAATAAAACCACGCCTCATTTTCATCTTTTACCTATTCTTAGGTTGACCAGTCCTAATTACGCATTCAAGAGGTGCCGCCTTGACAGTAACCAAAAAGTCATATAATACTCCACAAAACAGTAGTTATATATTTGGACTTACAGTGGGTATAAAGGTCCTGGCAACTTTGTATGTACGCTCTGTTCCTATTGCTGTGTGTAATGATTCTGGGGTAGCGTAGGAATATACTCCTAGATTATCTGAAATAAATATAATTTCTTTGATAACAATTACATAAGAGAGGACCATGAAGGCTCGATCGCTCACCTGAGTTCCGCATTTTCATTTATTAAACAACCTAGTACATATCAACTTCATTTTTACTTTTTATCAAAATGTGGAATCTGCGTCAGGGAACACGATTTGCATACTATTATACAAAGGAGGGCCTGTATGGGGATGGGGATGGAACTGAAACTCACTAGTAAAATTTTGGCCAGTTATTTACTTTACGGCAAACTGTTTGCGTGATCAATAAATTTCACCTGTTATTCAGTAAATTTGGCACTTTCACTGTTTCATTTTTTCATTTGATGGCAGTATTGATTGTTTTATTTTTGAATAGCCTGCTTCTACCTAGTGCTGACTGAATTATTTGGTTAAATGGATCCGGAGAACAAGATTATTGGTTAACTCGCCAATTTTAAATGTACAAAAACACCAATTTTGAGCTACTTGTTAAGTTTTAAAATGCGTTTAATCAGTTATCACACTTCTTTAATTTCCTCGTTAGATTTCCAGCGCTAAACTTTTTGTTTGGTGGGTAAGGGTAAAATAGCGCATTTATGTACAGATAGCCTAAAATTGATAACCCATATACACCAGCCAGGCCCTGATGAAGGAACTCAACCCTACTGAGCACATTTTATAGAAGGCATCATAGCGATACTGCTTTGAAAATAGTAAGTGAGTATAATCAGGAAATACCACAATCAAAAATTGCAGACAAACCAGTGGCACCACAAGGAAGAGCCACACATAAATCTCGAGACACCAGGAAGACCAACAAAGCAAATCAGCCAGCTCTATCTTCCCCATCAAGAAGATGCAAAACTAGTATTGGACACAAGGTAACGCACAACAAAACATAGAACAATTACAGATCCCTATATAGGAGCAACAATCAACAACGAATCACCAACAACAGAACCATCGCCTTTAAACGGACAGCAGCCTAAGCCACTCAGGTTGGGGTGGCTTAAATGCATTTTACTGGTACCGAATCTTTGCTCTAGATTCTGTTGTGTAATTCTGGTTAGAAATTGGTTAAGTATTCTTTAGCCATGCCCTCTGATGGCCACTTTTGATGGATTGAATAAGTTTGGGTCGTTATGTTGAAGGTCACCTAGTATCCCTCCAAAATGTTTACGATTCTAACCATTGGTTTCAGTGAAGATATTGAACGTTTTCAATATATGCATACGTATAGAGAAATAGTCACATCCTAAATTGCTAGCTCACTTGATTCTCAATAACTTACTGACATCCTTTGAACTATGTGGTGGTGTTGGTGGTGGTAGAAGTGGGGGTCGTCTTTGAAGTCGAGGACTACACTTGGAATCATCTGTCTTTCCATTGGATTTATCACCAAAGTAATTTTCATAGAGAATCGGATCTGCAAACAAATGAAAGACAGTTAGAAAATATGTCGCAATCTTTACACTTACATTAAGTGTTTGAACAATAAAGCAAAGCCTAATATATTCCAGCATTTTATTTAACTTCTGTTAAATGTTATTTGTATCTAAGTTTTGAAAGTCAGTCTCTATAACTGTTTTGTCTCTGTGTATTTCGCAAACCTCATAACAACTATCGCCCACATGTTTCCATAATCAAACTGGTAATGATGTGGTGAACTTAAACTATTCCTATTTACGTGCATTAGCAAGAAGAGCTATGCTTATCCTAAGGTTCCTTAATAAGATTGTTGATATCGTATATTACATTGCAGTTAATAGAATGAAAGTGAGATATCATTTGAGACAAGAATTAGTAGATTTCATATATCCTCCCTTATGAAATAGATATGGCTGTGAATGAAAGTGTTACAGTAGTACAGATACTTAACACGTTTAGACCATTTGAGGAACAGTTTTCATTCGAAAAAAAAGAGTGACTATTTTAAAGGTATCAAACAGTAATTTGGATATTTTAGAAATACTAGCTCAGTAGAACAGAAAGATGCGTTTATAATTTACAGGGGACAGGAAATGACAAGATTGGAGAAAAGTTTACCTGATTCAGAGGATTCTAACGGTCAAATAGATATTTAAAGACAATGCAAAGCTGGATGTACATGTTTACTACATTCCAAAGAAGAATAATCATTCAAGGTACATGTACATGCTTCTTAAAATGCACTTAGAAATGGGAGAAATCATTGTTGCGTACACTGCACAGCTGAGATAAAAATTCAAAAGACCATGCGTTTGACACTTGACCACATCACTTAAAGCTGCATACTCTGTAACTTTGAACATTTTTCGAAAAAAAGTATTTTCTTTTTAAATCATTTGCAAAAGTAGAATAAAGTTATGTTGTCACAATAAATCTAATTTCTACAGCTGAAAACTGCATGAAAAAGTGAATTATCTTATAAAAACAGGTGTATTTTCTCTTGTTTGTAATTATTTGCGTCCCTCCAATAATTCTAGACAGTTGATTTTTAACATAAATGCTGTTGTTTTGGCACTAATAATTTGTTAATTATTACGAAAAAGGTAAAATCTATACCTGAATTTTAGTATTTTTACTGTGTTCTTGAAAAATAGAAACATTATTTTTAAAATGAAAATATCAAAAGTTACAGAGTATGCAGCTTTAATTCAAACAATTGAAAAATCTGTTTGATTCTAATGTGTATATCAAAGCTCATGCAGAAAAATAAAATATCACATAAGATCAAGGATATAATTGTGCCCTATAAATCTAGATCCAGTTGTTATCAGTAACAAATTTCCGTGGTGGGATGATCGGACTTGCAAACTGCAGAAAATGTAACATTTGTTCATGTTACCACCATTTGGCTGCAGTTTTTAGTATGATAAGGAAACCCAGCTAGACAACAGGTGGTAGTTACTAAAATGACAGAAATGATGAGAAGATGACAGCAAAGACAGATCCAGATGATGAAAGTTTTGATGATGAATTCTTCAAAAATCTGTAGCTCACATGCAAATCCAGTTGATCAAGACAATTTATGGAAAAGAGCAAACTATTATTTGAAATAACATTCATATTCTAACACAACCATACTTGCAAGTTGTTGTAAACGTCATAGATGAAGACCGTTTTTGAACACTTCACCATGGATCAACTAGAAGTATTGGTCTTCATAATAGTTAAATAAAACTCCAAACATAGAAAAAGGATTACATAGCAAAGCATGATTCAAGTGATCACGGGTAACCAAACTTGTGTAAGGTCCCTGTTTTGTCATGTTGTTCTTAGTATCCTTTCTACTTTAGTAATTATCTTGCTGTGTCTCTACCTTACAGTGCCATTGGTTGGTATGCGTTTGTGGTATTTTCTGGTCATATTCTCTTACGTTTTGTGGTAAACAAGCAAGATTCTTATTCATCACTGTAGGATAAATTTAAATCTGCTTATTAGTAATAACATATAGCCAAAAGTTTGGTTTGTCTGCAAGTGAGCCTTTGAGTGGGAAATTATGAATTTTAAGACCTTGGTGCAAAACTTCATAACAATATCTATCATGTCTCTAACTTTCACAAAAATCCATCGAGAGGTTACTTAGATACTGGCCAGACAAATTTTAGATGGAAGTGCAGCACCAACTGACCAGATTAAGTTATGAGTTGGTGGCAAAGTATTCGCACAACAATACTCATATGAAGTCATAAAGAATTTGTCCAATTCTTACAGAAGATAAAAGTTTGTAGTGACAACTCCCTAACCAGTTAGAGTCGATGGTGTGACTTTGACATTGGAAGTTGGTAACAAAGTGTTGTACATGACACACCTTAATGCCGTGGGTAATAATTATATTAAGTTAATTGAATTTGGTCTGTTCTTGTAAGAGATATGCCTTGGACACAAAATCCAAACGGACTGATATATGGATTGGTGGATGGATACATATGGGTCTTATAAGGACTTATATGTCCAGTTTAGTATAAAGCTAAGTGCAGAGGCTAAGCACAGTGCCATACAACCTTTAAAAACAATAAACTTAAAATATATGAATGGATTATGTCTCCACTGTGGTCGAAAAGACAAGTGTCACTGCTACAAATTGAGAGATATATCATAATTCTGGGTAAAAGCAGAGTATAAATTAACAGAACCACAATATGGAGTATACTGCAGTGCCTGACGACGTTATATACGGTACTTGAGCATCCATTTATGGGAATACCTAAATGATGTAGTGCTTAAAGATGTCAGATGTTGCAGTGCTAGGCGCGCACACCACATTCGTGATATGTTGCACCCCCCCCCCTGGTGACAAACATGAGCTGTGGGGTCTTACAAAACAAGTTTTTACGCTGTCCCAACCATTTAATGCTCAAAACAGTCTATGTCTTGATTAGCTGGCTTCATAGAAGTAATCTTATTAGGATACCCTGAGAACCCTCAATATATACAAAAGACTATTCAGACGTTATATTAGATACATGTACCATTATAGTAAATTCCATTGGTCTAAAAGGGTATATTTACCAGGTCTTGTGCCTCCAGTAGCACTGCTGTCTAGGAATTCTAATATTTCATTTTCTACCTGGCACTGTTCAAGGCATAAACGAACTTTTTCACAGCTCTGAAAGGAAGTGATACATTCAGTCATGTAACTAGTCAGACTTTCGGGTGACCAATGCATTAACAATAATGTCTTTTAACCAGAGAGAGAGAGAGAGAGAGAGAGGGATAGAGAGATAGAGAGAATGAGATGGTTCCTCAAAGCAAATCTGAGTCACTACATCAAATTATGTCATGTAGCACCTTTCCAAGCATTTATAGATATTAGATATGATATAACATCCACACTCAGTGCAAACACTACATTAAAGACAAGTACAGCAGGGACAAAAAACTCATCATTTGTTTGCATAAATCATTGCATAAAATGAACAACCAGTGCACATCGCATAATATTTAGAATGCAACTACACTGCCAGTCTATTTCACATAAAACAAATTTAAATAAATACAAGCATTGAAAATGAGCAAAATATCAATCTTGTGCAATTCTGCACGTTTTAATTTTTCCACATGTCATGTAATTAGAGCAAAAATATCATTGTTAGTGTTATTGTACATTTATAATTTTTATAATGGTGCCGTCTGGTGTTTTATTTATTTATTTATTGACATTATATTGCAGCTTTACAGCAAATGACAGAAAATGGCAGCAAATGACAGAAATCCATACTTGCACAAATAGTCACTGTGAAACACTTTATATTCGTGGCATCAAAATCTGACGACTTTTAAAAACTGACATACTGGCGTAGTTTTATTTTGGCGGTTTCTCAAATTAATGTCCTCTAAATTTTGGCAGTTTCTCAATTTAATGTACTTTAAACTTATTACATGTATCTATTCTAAATGTTAAAGAAGTCACTTTTAAGACGTGGTTTTCTCTACATTGAAACACATTTTACCAGTCAAAATTTGATTTCTGACAGTACAGATACCAACATACCAAAGGTGTTTGTCCATTTATTGCCTATTGTGTAACTGAATTCGCAGTCTCATATTTTGACAATGTTTGTTTTTACCGTCAATGGCACCAAATAAAAATACCGGCTAAAATTTAGGTGTTTTACAGGAATGTGTTTAATCCTTTTTTAAATAACAAATAGATTTGCTATTCTATCATAAGCGATATTTTCACTGTTCATCTTTTATTGTTATACCTCATCCCAGTCTACACAAAGCTGAGAGTCAATATTGGTACATTTCCAGAGCTGGTTCCGAACAAATGATATTCTGTCCTCCTCTTGCCTTTGAAGCAGCTGCAAAAGAAACAATCCATCATTCACTGTTCCTGTAACTTCCCTTGCGTGAATGATTTTCTTTTAGGTTTGACTTTGTGCGGTCTTTTTGGTTTGGCGATCAGCTAACTGAGGACGAGAGTGCTGATCACTTTGCTTATTTTCTTCTTCCGATTTATAGACTTGTTAGTTTCACGCTTAGGGATGTCTGTTACAACGTAAGGTGGTTCTGGACGACAATTTGTTACGGGTCCCGGAAGAAATATTTTTAAATATAGGTTTGTGTTATTGAATGTGTATCGTTTTCGGGAGATTTAGGACAAATAAACCGCAAGTATCTTATTTCGTCTTTGTATATTTGTCCACGACACTTATCTAAACTTAATTAATCCTGTAGAACATGGCGACTGTATCTTGTTAACGCGTATATGATACATTTTATTCTTGAAACTGTATTTAACTACTACACATGTCCGCATATCCTTATTTAGTACTTTCACTTTCGATTTCTTTGAACATTTTGTAACTTGATATGATTAGACATTGCATTGTCCATCACATAGACCAAGAAAGATTTTTTCTTATAAATCTGTTTACTATAGACGAAGACGTTTTTAAAAAACAAAACGAATGTACTCCAGTCATTTTCCATGTTACAGATGTGTAACGACTGCAAATATTTTGTTACAGGTTATTGTGGACAGCGTCGCAGGTGGAGACGACAGTGATGAATTTATTAAGTATATCTTATACTGAAGAATCTTCTGTTTTGACCAAGGGTGAAATGTTATTCAGTAATGTCACTGAAGAGGGACCCGCAGAAGGAGTTTTAGAATGTAATGAGAGTGAAAACATGGATTTGAATATGTGCAAAACACAAAGTATATATGCATTCTTTGAAGAAAGTGTTCATGGCCCATCTTCTACAATTAATTAAGATACTTTTGTTCAATCAATTAATACCACCCAGTCAAATACTGAGGCCCCCAGGGGGGTTCTTGTCCCTTGCTCCCTTAAAATAATGTATTGATCACCCAAAATCCCTGAAAAAACTTCTTCAGCTCCCTGAAAGTATTTTACCACTGCTCCCCAATCCCTAAAATTTAATCAACTTCTCCACCAAATTCCCCCATGTATTATTATCTCCCTATGATTAAATTCACATACTTAAAAGCTGCGAAGCTAAACAGAGGGACATGGCTTAATGTTCACTTAATAATTTGCATTATACACGTAAAGACAGGGCTGAGTTAAACTTTGCGATCGTTTGTGGGCGCTTGTTGTTCTAGTACCTATCTTTATTCATATTGTCTACCTGTAAAACCTGGCACCAGTACAAAGAGCTTACTTGCAACTGTAGTTAGAGGGTCATCTAGCAATCATTGTTATTTTATTATAGGGCCTCGGCGGGAGAAAACCTCTCTTCGGGGTTTGCAAACAACAAAGGCGCAGACCAGCCTGCGCTGTCGCGCAGTCCGATCAGCACCTTTGTTGTTTGCTTATTGAAAAGTACAATACCTAGACTTGCTACGACTGAAATTTCAATGTTCTAGCTAGCCTATGTAGCGGACCAGGTTGGTTTGAATCTCACTTTGTCGGAAACCCTGATGCTAGGTTTTCTCACGTCATGGCCCATATGTATATGTGTGTGGGGTGAGGGTGTTCTTTATTGTTGATATATGTATTTTCCTTATGTTTGAGGGCCCCAAGGAAGATTGATTCGTCTATTGGGTTAACCCTCACTAAATAAAGTCGTTACTTACTTACTTAAAAGCACTCACATCGTTGAACTCGCCTCTGGTTTTGTACAATTTGTGCGTATACCAAACCCAGATATCAGGCGAACGTTTACAGAGCCAGTGGTCTTCTGTTGTTCTTTTTATCTCTCTTAAGCAAGATTTCCCACCTTATTTTCGGTAGTAAACCCTCCCAAATATTTTTTTAAAAAAATACGCTACTCCACTTAATATACTTTATCAAATTTTTGACGTTGTACAATTGGACGTCGCTTTTAATAACAATGGATGTTGGAAGGACGCAGTGGCTCAGTGGTAGATTGAGGAGTTGCAAGTTCGAGCTTCACCGTCGTCACTGCGTTGTGTTCTTGAGCAAGACACATAAACCCTTTCTTAATACTGGTTCAACCTAGAAAGACCCATCTTGACATAACTGAAAAATTGTTTACTCAGACGTTTAGAGTCAAATCAAACAAACAAATAACTATTAGATGTTTGTTTATTAAGTAATATGTTGTACTTTCCAGAGCTTTATCTAAGAATAAAAAATAAAAAAAAATTCGGTGGGTGGTCGCACAATGTTGAACTACTTCTTCAGGCGTTGAATATGGTTCAGGGCAGTATTTACATCTTCTCAAGTGTTCATAAAAGGAAGAAAAATGTCGTCTCACACCTGTTACAGAAAAAATGACGTCGTCTTTTGCCAGTTACACAGTCGTCTCTAACCAGTAACATTAGAAAAAATGAAATTTTGAGGTTTTCAGTTTTCTTTGAAGAAGGACATGTTAAAATTGGCTGAATAACATGTGAGATCTATTGCCTACCCATTTCTGCTTATTTCATAATGGGAACGCAAGTAATTAATCTCAAATTACATATTTTTGAAGTTTCTGTTCCAGACCAGAGTTTTACAATTTAACAACAAATATATATGGTGTTTGTACTTCTAATGCAGAACTTACAAACACTAATATGATAGAAATGATTTTAAATAGCCAAACGCACTATATTATCTTTTTCTGCGACGTCTGTGTGTGTTGCCCCTTTTCAATGTCGTCCTAAACCCTAAATCTGTCATCTAAAACCCGTTACCTGTCGTCCAGCACAGGTAAGCAGTCGTCATAGGCCCGTAACGAATTGTCGTCCAGAACCACCTTGCGTTGTAACAGACATCCCTAAGCGTGAGTTTAGATGTACGTTTTGTAGACTATTTCTAACGGTGCCATATATTGACTGTGGTATACTTGATTGTATCGATTCCTGATTTTGCACCCTAACTTACTTTTATTGTGACCAGTGATTGTGGTATTTTCTGGTCATATATTCACTAGTTGCTTAGTGTACAGTGGATTAGCTTCAATGCTCGGATGAATGCTTGCAGATCCACAGTTCAAATTTAAAAGTAATGCTAACATTAACACTGGATCTTCTGTATTATAATTTTGTGACTTTGCTACAATTCTAAGGGATCACATTTACTAGTTTTATTTTTCAGAATTGAAATATTGTTACCTCGCAAGCTTCCTCCATGTCTGTTTCCCACGAGCTTCTCGCTCTTTCAAGAACCTCCACAGCTTGCTTGTAGGCTGCATCTAGCGGATAAAACAACACAGTCACTTGTGGTTTTAGTCTATATGAGCCCGAATGATTTTTGGCATCAGATAAGAACAATTTTATGGGCCTTAACGTGAGAAACCACATCTTTGGGGTTTCCGATCAGGTCGTACCAATAGACATTGTTCAGTTACCAGCGGACCTTAGGATTTGTCCGTCGAGCACACCTTAGATTTACTTTACTTATGAGGAGCGATGTCAGCAGTATATCTCACAAACTTTCAACCACTTCATTAGTTGTCACTTGCGACTCGGGTAATTCCTTGTTAGGAAATCTTATGAAGAGTCTTAATAAAGTTATCTTCAGCAAACTAATATTTTCTGTTAAAGTGCTGATGTAATGTAGTCGTGAAAAATGGTCCATGCTTTTAATGTCTGCTGATTATATTGAAATGTACTCTAGACTAATTTTTATGATGGAAGTAAACCTAATGAATCCAGAACAGACTGCATCTCATGCCAGGGACACAAATTTCTGTTCAGGGTAGCATATTTTCCCGTACGTACATTAGTTGTAAAAACGACGTCTATTGTCAACGTTTAAAGGCTGTATGTGATAGTTAAGGTTATAAAATCATTTGCAATTCCGTGGCCAGTCTGTGCAGTGATTAATCAAATCATTGAATTGACTATACTGTGCAGTGTTAGAATGCGTTCTAAGACTCTGGTTCTGTTGTTGTTGTTGATTCAATATGTTATACGTTTGGTCTTTGTTTTATTGTGTAGTATGCCATTTCTAGTCTTGCAGTCACCTGACTGGAAATGAGAGAGCTGGTTAACGTTCTGCGTCTCTTGCATGGATGGTCTTTAGTGTGTGTGTGTGTGTGTGTGTGTGTGTGTGTGTGTGTGTGTGTGTGTGTGTGTGTGTGTGTGTGTGTGTGTGTGTGTGTGTCATATTTTTCTCACACTGAGTATTTCATATCAGCAAAGGCTGCGTTTCGCCATTGATGTTCCTTACTACCTGTAATCACTATACGTGATGGGTATGACATTTAGAGCAGACGCAAAAGCATGAACAAAAATTGCAAGTTTATTTCTTTGCATGTTGAGTAATTTTTCACGACCTTTTTGTCATCTGTTGACTTTTTTAAATTAACTTTTTCGAAACATCTGACAGGACCACTGTATAGATGTTCTGTTGGGCCTCATCTGGGTCTAAACTGTTTGAGTTGATCAGCAGCAGATGACTAAATTTGCCAATATTTTTTGTCCTGAAAAAGATGTCTCTTATTATATCTCCTGCATTCAAGTGCACTACAGTCTAGTCTAGATCTTATGGAAGCAAATGATTTGACCCATGACCAGAATGATCTAGACTACCTATATAGGTTACCTAAGTACATAAGCAGATGAGAGAGAGAGAGCAGATGACAAAAGTCGTGATGAGCGGGATTGTGTTTTAAAAGATTTGTGCATGTATATCAATGGAAACATGTAGAACCTGATGATATAGCTCAAGCTGACAACTCAAGATGATGAGCCATTTCATACACTGGCTTATTTTGAGCCTTTGTCCGGATTAACTAAAATCACATACAGTAGAGATGAAAAAACCTTTGTTCCAACCTGGCCAGACTATACATTGAAAGGTCGCAATTATACACGAGTAGAAATAACACAAACAACAAAACAACAAAAAAATGCATGCATTGCTTTAAAGTAAAATAGAAAAAAATAGAATCCATTTAGACAAACGTTTTTATGAACATGTACAAGTGTATTTTGGTGTTTTTTGGCATATTTTAATCGAAATTCCGTGGGCTGTGCGATTTTCTTCATTTTATTTAATTTTATTTCGGGAAAGGGGAGGGGGGCGTGGTTTCCCTTTTTTTATTCGTAGCAAACTGACAAACAAACACTGCAGCTCCCTACAAAAAGGCGTTAAATGAGCGTTTTCAGTGCATTGTAAGTGGGTAGCATTTAAATTGCGCTCAAAACATATATCAACGCATAGGACGCATTATAGAGCCCATATGGTGTAGTGGATAAGCCACTTGCCTTGTATACCAGGTTCGATCCCCTGATTGCACACTCTAGTTTCAGTTCTTTAATGCAGTCTTTACTTCCAAAAGATACCCTTTTAAGAACATATTTGACTTCACTACAGCTGGTGACTGGGACTGTGTGGCGGCGGTAGGACGTCTCCCTGCCCTTCACTATAGTGTAGATTTTATTTTCTTGTCCTTTGGGATCATGGGTTTCATTGTGGAACTTTGAAACTATTAGAGGGTCACTGATGAAGCCTAAATTGCAGAAACTAGCTAGTCTGGCCCAGGAAATATGCACACTCTAGTTTCAGTTCTTTAATGCAGTCTTTGCTTTCAAAGGATACCCTTTTAAGAACATATTGGTACAATTGTAGACAGGAAATGCGTTACAGGCAGTTCACTGAGCTTGGATTGGCCATTTAGAATTGCAGTTGAAAAATGTATTTGCTTATTAATCGTGTTTTCAACGCGATGGGACTAGTACAAATATGCAGTTGGGGTGTAGTTGTAGACCCATTAACCACTTCCTTCACGAATACCCATGCTAGGCTCCAGCCACTATGAATAATTATATATACTCAACTACAAAAGAAACCCATCTGTAACTTTACGGGGCAATTATGGAAAACAGAATAAAAAAGTGAAAATATATTTATGGCATATTCTATAACAATCAGCTCTGCATTAATTCATTGAATAATGTAGCAGTTTTATTTAAATCCATTCATGCTGTTCGCCAGTGCTTAGACATGGGGTCATTTTCAAAAACCAATTGTCTGAAACTTGTCATTTTTAGATATGACCCCTTGTCTATACACTGGCATGCAGCACGAAGGGGTTTAAGTAAAACCTGTTACATTATTCAATTATTTGATGCATAATTCATTGCTAAAGAATATGGTATAAAATATATTTTCATCCATTATTGCCCCAAAAATGACTGATGGGTTTCTTTTGTAAATGAGTATATATGGGTCATTATAAAAAAAATGAAGAATCTGTGTCCTTGATGATTTTCTCACATGCCTGACTTCCACCCTGTTGTCCATCTGTCTGTAACACTTATTGACGCCATGTGCCACAAGAACAAAGTACTTTGTCAGGTTCCTGACAATGTTGTTTGAAAAGTATAGCTGACGCAATTACATGCATATAAACTTTCATATTTGTACATAACTTGTCGCGTCGCTTATGTAGTTGCAGATATATCATATTTCCATTTAAGCAAACAGAGTAGACCCTCATCAGACAGCTCTTACAAGAGAAGCCTGATCTGGGTCAACTTTTTTGCAAAAGCGTTAAAATGCGTCTCTGTGAGGTTAATGATGACACCAATTGTATAGTGTAACATTAGTCAAGGCGAAGAAACGAAAACTGTCAGTGTAGACGTCTCTTCATTACGGCGCCGTGTGTGACTGCATTGGCGGAAGCTTTTTGCATACTCAGGGGCGTATAACTTGACGATGCAAGTATAGGGTTCTAGCTTTCAATTGATTTTCAGAAAAAAATGCAGTTTATTGTGTTTATGTTGCGTGTCTTCAGAGCTCATTTTAGCCCTGTGCAATGCTATTAAACCATTTTCCGGGAAAGGGACCAAATTCTGGCTACATATAAGGGGACTATCTGCCGACCCCTTCCAGAGTGCGAACTCTATACAATGCCCAAGGAACGCGCCTGATACCTATTCGCAAGTTACAACCAGTGAATTCTTATGGAACAAGAACTATTTTTAATAAAGTTAATCGGCTGCATTTCAATTGTGAAATATATTTTTCGGTACATGTTTTTTACTCTTGTAAACTGGTGAAATACCACCATGCAGCATTACATCAGGGTATACACTGTTTGTTAAGGTAAAAATAGATCTCAGGACAAAAAATATAATATGTAGTAGCAGACGAAAAAGATAGATTCCAGTTACTGCTGACATCGCCCCTCTTAGATAAAGTCCATAGTAGGTCTCCGTTGACTTACAAATCGTAATGTAAGGTGTAACTGAAAAATGTCTAATACCAGCCTGAACAGCTACAGAGACTATCTAAAATATTGCAGTTTCGTTTGCAGCAAGTTTTGATATGGTATTTTTTAAAACGTGAATAACAAAAGCGCTGGTTTGCGCCTTTGTTATTCGTAAATTCCCAAATGCAGGTTTTCACCCATCGAGGCCAATATAAAGAGTAGGTGTCTAGTGTTTGTTCTGACATTCAGAAGCCTTAATCTTTAATAGTGAAGATGTGGCAGGACCATGCAAAAGAGTAGGCTATTTTGGATCATTTCAGCTGCTGGAAAATAAGTAAAAAAAGACGAACACGCTTGCTTACATGTTTTTTGCTCAAACTGTTAAGACATAATTAGTCCAGCGCTGGAGATAAGAATACTAAATGCATGTTACCACTGTTTTGGCATGTCGTATGCATAGTGATTTCAGCCCTATGTTTGCACTTAAAAAAGGACACACACACATTTTTCAACTGTTTGTGTACCCAGCAAAAAATGTCTTTACAAATCATTTGCACATGCACCTAAACAATCAGTTGTTGAGCGATAGTGTTATATGCGTTATATATAGGGTATGAGATTAGCTGTCTCGTGAGGTTTACTAGTTCAAACAAACATTACCTGTGATTAGGTATCACAATTTCAATTTAAGGGGAATAAATGAAACTACCAATTAATTTCACTTTTGGTGAAATCATTGAATAGGACACTTTACAGGTTTGACATAAAGCATTATTGCATTCAATCTTTCTCAAAAATAGTTAGTGAGTATGATCAGGAAAAACCACAAGTCTGAAATTGTGCATCGAAGTAACGCATCCTTGAATGTAAGGTCACAAACCTCAATATCGAGTGTGTCCTCTATTAACATCAAGTGTTGTTTGACATCTGAACCTCATACTGCGTATCAAACGTTGCATTTTGAATTGGGGATAACCTTCCATACCCTGGTAAGTGCCTGAATCAGCTGTTGACGTTTATGGATGTGTTGTCTGCCACCAAGTATGATGCCTTAGCTGATGCAAAGATGTTCTATAGGGTGAAGATCATGCATTCTCTCCTGATCTTAGCCCCATAGTCATCTTTGGGACCAGCTAGGATATTACGTGTTTGTCAACAGGCAGTGCATCCATAACGGTCAACAGATGATTCAAGCACTTACCAGAGAATGGGAGGCTTTCCCCAATTCAAAATTCAACATTTGATACGCAGTATGGGATGCAGTTGTCCAACAAAACTTGATGGCGCTATTGGGTGTGTGACCTTACATTCAAGGGTACGTAACTTTGATGCTCAATTACCTGTTGGATTTCTTTTACTCCGGTATTCAGTTTCATTTACTGTTGAGTCCTTATCTTTGCTTTATCTCCTTTTTATATCTTGATTTATATGTTCTGGGAGATGATGCACTGATAAGCTAGGGGTCTTTCATGCACACCAAATATCTATATGTCTTGATTCACATCTGAATTAAGGGTGAGGTTGGTGGTGTGAAAACGGTTTAAACCCTCCAGTAAAATATTTTACTGACCGTTCCAAGGCGGTACTTCTTTTGTGGATCTTTTGTGTTTTTCTGTCTTGCGTTTGTTATGCCTTTGTTTGCGTCTGTTTATTTATGTCTTGTGGTCACCTGCTAGGAAAGGGCTGACCTCTTGACTCTGATTTGTGGTGTATAACTGTGAGTTTATCACTATCCCATTGGTATTCTGGGTCAGGTATGGTACTTGATTGTATCGATTCCTAATCTTTGCACCCTTACTTACTTTAGATAGATTGAATGCAATAATGCTTTATGTCGAAACTTTGAAGTGTCCTGAACAATGATATCACCAAAGATGAATTTAATTGATCTTTACAATGTAGGTTCACGAAGGGGTGAAATCGGCCCTGCCATAGAAATGCATACTGACTTAAAATATGTTTATATGGTTTATTTCATTGAGAAAAAAAATCGAAATTTTATCTGCCTAGTGCTTAAATTGTGAAAACTATGGGTTTCTAAAGACAAGGACCATCTGTTAATTTTGCGCAAAAAGTAACGTCGTTTACATTGCAATGTAACGCTAAGGACGTCGCTAAGTTTGGTTAACAAATTTATGTTAAACAAGTGTGTATTGCACCCAAATGTGTGCCAAAATGTATTATAAACAGCGATAAACAGTCTATCATGGCGATACGCCCGTCAACCTTCTGAAATGAGTCTGTTTTTTTGAGGCTTTATGTCCATGTAATTTACATCAATTTTAGTTATATCACGTTAGCGGTCAATGTATCCTATACCGCTGCTTTACAAACAGTGTATCAGTATCAAGTACTTACTAAATACTCTCATCAGAATCAGTAGAAGAGAGAAAATAATTTCAACAAAATTGTACAAGGGTTCAAACTCATGACTCATGAACCCCCCCCCCCCTCCCGGTCACCCTCAAGACTAGTCCATAGAAGTCAGACTATAAATAGAACTCTGCCGACGTCCGAGAAAAAGTGTATTAAAACTGTATGCACACAATATTACTGATGCGATGGATAACATAATCGTAACGCATTTTATGCAATTGAATGCAGAGTGGTCATTTTTCGGTAGTCTCGTGATTTTCAGACAGGAGCTTGTCATTCTGACTGATCTTAAATACCCGTGCTTATATATATAGGATATAGTTGGGTTTCCCGGACGCGGTAACTTATTGTAGAGTGATGCTGTAATATTTTACCCTTAAAGCGCCAAGAAAAAATGCATCTGAAAATGTCGTCTGCTGTAGTCATCTGCTGCAAATAATTTCCTAGCATTACTGACGAATTAAGTATAGAAGCAAACAGTGTGGACCCAGAACAGAGTGCTCCTATAGGAGCAGTCTTATCTGGGTCCACACTGTTTTCCATAGAGGCTTCTTAAACACTTCAGCAGACGAGAAAGCAGACGACTTTTGTTGCGATTTGCGCATTAAGGGTTAAGTCAGCTCAGAAGATATTCATGTTTTTTATCATTGGCGACCAGCGCAGGTGCAAAGTAGATTGAGCATTCGAACAGACTAGCCAGAACCTTCCCTGATACTGCCCGCTCAAATTAAAGACAGCGTAGAAGTTTCATGGGCATTTCGTTTTTGATAAAGTCCCAGAAAGAACGTTAAAGCTAACCACTATCGGCCAACGGCGAAAGGTAATTGCATATTGCTGGGACGATGGTAAGCTGCTATTTTTTATTCTCCCCGCCTCGCTTAAGTGGGGCAGGCTTGTCAAAATATGATAATGGGACTTACACTAAGCATTTACACAAAACGAACATTTTTGATGGACGGAATTAAATAGTGATAACAGTAAAACCTTGTTTGCCATGAGTCATATCAACAATCTTTCAATTATGTAGGGACGGGTCTTACTGGGTAAAACCATTACTAAGCTAGGATTAATGTGTCTTGCTCAAGGCACAACGCTGTAGCGCCGGTGAGGCTTGAACCCACGGACACTCGGTCTCGTGTCAAGCACTCTACCACGACAGTAAATCTCAATTACTCAATCCTGAAAATAAGTTATTATACGACATGAAAAAAAATCCAGCTGCTATTCTTTCGCAGTAACGTTTTTATCATCAACTTAGCAAAATGTGTTAACGATAAAGCTGTAGAGAAGACTTTCTGCCAACTTCTCCTAAAGGTCTGGCGTTTGTTACACGTACAGATTATGTGTACAGTAAAACTTCAAAAATTCAAGCTCCGATTTTTCGAAATACTGGCTAATTCGAAATAAATTTGGGACAGACTGAATTCAGAGTATAGGACCTATTCATGATCTATTTTGATAACTTTCTATAATAATATATGTTCTGGGTGCGTAAAAGAAATGTCTCCCTGAGTTGGCAGGGATGTTTCTGAATACTTTTCATTGGGTTAAGGATTTCGAAAAAATGACGTGGTAAAAATCATCGCAAAAGCAGGTCTAAAACATTTCAGGTGGAGTTTAATTGTTAGTATAATTCAAACTTCTAAGTTATACATGGATCTTTTTTTTTTTCGAAACGATGTGCCTGAAATCATGATAAATCCTAAATTATATCACCTTCCTTTATTCTCCCCATGCAAATACAAGTGTGACAAAGTGTAAAAAATTCCGTTCACCCCACAGATTGCTCGTACTGATGTTTCAAAGATGCAAAATAATCAGACTATACCACATTGTATTTTTCCATTGAAACGGGTTAATAACGGTCAATGAAATACTGCAGTTTGAGGCAGTTAATGTAATATACCTGTATAAAATACACATTACCTGGATTAGTTCATATTTTTGTTTACAACGATTCTCATCTATCTTTGAATCAACTGTACGTCTTGCCGAACGTTTGTTTGTTTGTTTGATTTGATTCTTTACGTCCCATCAACAATCTTTCAGTTAAACAGGGACGGGTCTTCCTGGGTTGAACCAGTACTAAGCTACGATAAATGTGTCTTGCTCAAGGACCACAACGCAGTGACACCGGTGAGGCTCGAACCCTCGGTCTCGAGTCAAGCACTGTACCATTGAGCCACTGCACTCCCTGTCTTGCCGAACGTATGTGAAACATGCGTCATTACCGATTATTGACCAAAAAGTCCCCAGTTCTTAACACTACATGCAGCTTACACATGGGGTACACGGGGATAATGAGGGACATAAATATAGTAGAGCTACCACCTCATCGCGAATGCCCAATGCGATTTTTCTTTTAAAACGGTCTACAACTGTGTCACATTTCTAAAGAAACGCATGCATTTTGGCGGTCGAATAAGCTATTTTTGCAATAGGAAAATCAGTGCAATACAGACGAAACTTAACTCATGATTAAGACATGAAACACGATCAGGATCATGGACGGACCCGGAGAGAAAGTGGGGGTAACAGGTGGCCCGGACTCACCTTGAAAATCACAAGTTCTATAGGGAATAAGCAATTGAGTTCGACCCCCACCCCTGGAAAATGTTGGACCCCCTTTGGAACCAAAGTTACATTTTTAGTGAGTTTATGGAATACAATAAAGGCGTGTCAAATATTCTTGGCGTAAGTATATACTAGACAGTGGAAGATTTCTGAAATAAAACGACCAGTACATGTGTTTTTTTGTTTTCAGCTATCAGATAAACCTCAAAGCTTGCAATAATATATAAATTAGCATTTTAAGAGAAACGAGAGAAAAAAAGGAAAGAAAAAAGTTGACGAACCCAGGACCCGTTGCAAAACATAGGACAATTCCTGGACTTAACCGCACGACCACGTAGATGCTTATGATTAAATGCAGCGCGCTTAAAAGTATATATTTTTAAATACAAACAAAACAACAATAGGCTTTTAGAAATATACAAAAATAAACGCTGACACACATTAATTGTAAAAATATGACCCCATGTATTTTTTCTAATAGTGATTTATGAATGAATTCACATCCCGTTAACCAAAAAAGGTAGTATATACCTGCGAAAGCAGACAAAAACTAACGGTAGCACGACGAGCGTCTCATACCGAATGTTTATTTCGGACGTGACATTATTTCGGAATCGGCATTGTTTGCATTGAAAAATGTGAGAAAGTAGGCGTATTTTCGGCTTCTAAAATAGTCCAGCCCTGCTTTCATGAGATAATGTAGTCATATCTGTATATTTTAAGCCTTAGAACATGTATAAATGGCCCAAAAAGACCAAACACAGACAAAATATCCAAACGTGATCGTTTAGGTTACGTAATATTACATTATGAAGCCATAATTTCGACACCTTGAATTTTTGGTCATGGGTTCTCAATGTTAATTTGTACAGCTAAGCCAAAAATTGTGGTGTCGAAATAATGGCCTCATGTTTTGTTATGGATATATTTACACTAAATACCCACAATTTCAGCCTTTTTGTGGAAACTGGGGGTCATAATATGGATTTTTGCAGTATAAGGGAAGCATTCAAGAAATTGTTTGGTATGTATTTGAAGGGAGGGAAGATCGTCTTCTTCAGAAATAATGTCATTTATAATATATTCATACATTTCTAAAATAGGATTTTACAGGGCCGATTTTACCCCTTCGTGAACTTAGCCCTTTGATTAAGTACCTGGTAACTTTTCATTGACTCTGAGTATATATAGTACAAATTGTCAAAAACAACATCCATTACTGTGGTCTTTTTGTCTTTCTACTGAGGCATGTAGAATAGAGTGTCTGAATAACAAACAATAAATGTACATCCTGACCAGACAACTATGGAGCAGTCAGACACATTCTACACTATTAGTACAATATGAGCCAGTGCTTGAGATTTCCAAATATGTGGTATGTGCGACCAGCAAAGCCTCTGATCAGACTGCGCACGAGACTTTGCTAGTCGCTTGAGTATTCTATGATTGTTAAACACTGACTGAACACCATTTGGAGTTTCTTAGCTTAAAAGGAGGCTGCAGAAGCTCGTCCAACTCTACACGTGTCAGAATGTCCAATTGTTGGAAATCTCATGCAGCGGCTCAATTATGTTCTTTAAAACGTTATCCTTTGAAAGCACATACTACACCAAAATAACTGAAAGTTTAGAGTGTGCAAGTTTCTGGCCCAGATTAGCTAGTTTGTTAATGGAAAATAAGGTACTTCTGGGATATTTTTTACCTAGATTATTGACTAGACTTATGGTGGCCTGGGCTATAAAAACACATTATGCTTTTTAATTTCACTTTCTAATTTTCTTTTAAAATCATAGTATAAAAAGTAAACCAGACTATTGGACTACTAAAATATAACTGTTTACTCTGGGTCGGTTGCTCTTTTGTGGTTAGTTTTTTGTTATTTGTTGTTGTCAATGTGAGCTTGAGTTTCATTCTTAGTTCTGTTTTTGTGATTTTAAAATACCTGATTGTTCCATTGCTTCTCTGCTTTTGTCTGCTTTTGATTTAATCTGAAATAGATTGGAGAAATAACGAGCAAGAGCAATAGCACAGATTTTTCTTTGGCTGTGGAATAGGCTAAGCAAATAGTAGCCTAAATTAGAAAACGGAAATTTACTTTAGTAATTGACGCCTGTTTCTTTCTTTCATGCTGGTACTGGATGAGTGTTTGGATAGTACATTATTTACGTTATGATAATATGAAAACATAAGTCATTTAGATATACTTTGTTCATTAGTTATAATGTAAAGGTCTTATCCTCTCAACCTTTAACAATAGCTTAAAGGTACAACAATCTGACTTTAGCTCTGGTCTATTGGCTATTATCAAAGTTACTGTAAATCACTTTACATCGGTGACATAAAATATGGTGATTTTAAAATACTGATATATCGGCATAGTTTAATTTTCAAATTGACCGTTTCCTAGTTTAATGACCCCTATACTCATAAAGTCTACTCTTAAAGGATAGAATAAGCTCCCTCTGAGGTTATTTTTAAAGGAAAAATGCTACCTTTGGGGAGTATATTCTTTGTTCAAGAATAGCCCCTTATTTATGGGGTTTCAAATATCTTTACGTGGAAATAGACTAGTGCCTTAGGCTGCTGTCCCTTCTAAGGAGATGTTTCTGTTGTTGTTGTTGTTGATTTGTTTTTGATTGTTTCTCCCATTGTGGGATTCTGTAATTGTTCTATGTTTTTTTGTGTGTTACTTCGTGATCATTCTAATTTTGAAATCATCATGAAGGGGAAGAGAGAGCTGGTTGCTTTCCTTATTTTGTCTTCCTTGTGTCTCGTGATTCTTGTGTGGCTCTTCTGCGCTGTTTGTCTGCAGTTTGTGATTGTGATATTTCTAAGTGGTTCTGAGTTATTTTTTGATACATATACATCTACCAACATACTATAGATGATGAATCTCCATATATTTCTCAATTTGTTATTTTATTCGAAACTGTATTTTGCAGGCAATTTTTGTTTATATCATCAAATTAAGACACCCACCAAATAAGAGTTTTACACTAGTTTTGATTTTATATTTTCCCTGTAAAGATACACGTAATAAATTCTGTAGCCTCTATGCAAGCTAAACAGCATAATTAATTAATCAACAACAGACTCCTGGGGAGAGATATGGCTAGTAAAATATATTTAAGCCCCTGATGGTATGGCTGCTATTTGCCAAAAGGCAGTGATTTCGTTGTTGCTCCCATTGTGTGTAGGTTGTTTTTCTTAAAGTCTTGTGAATCTTCAAAAACATTTTTTAAAAACTCCTATTGATTGAAAAGCCAGAAATGAGAGAAACAGAATGTCGAAAGCCCCAACAAAAAAATCAAAATAGTTACGAAGTTATGAAGGTTTCAAAATTTAATTAGATGAAAATATGCGAGAGGCTCATATGACGTCATTTGAGCTTTTTGAAATATTAAATTTAATATATTTCATTTATTTAGATATTATTTAATATTTTATTTGCTGAAAATGATTCAAATGATAAAATACAACATTTGTATGTAAAAGCTTAACTATGCTGTTTTTAATTACTTAAAAATCACACTAAATAAAATATGACATTTTGGAAAAATCACCTTGAAACAATAATGTGGGCAGGGCTTATATGCTAATTTGCATAATTTTGAAACTTGCATAACTTTTGACTCCGGTGGAATTTTAAGATGGGGTTTTCAGCATTTTGGTTTTCTCATCAATGTCATTTAAATCATGAAGAGTTTTAAAAATATTTTTGAAGGTTCACAAGACCTTTAAGTCCTGGTCCCGAAGTTATAAAATATGTTTTATTATCAACTCAACTGAGCATGAAATTCATCATGCTCATAACTGTTAAAATGCCAGTAATTGTTGGCATTTATCATTTGTATTCATGATAAATACACCATCTGAGAGTTTGAAACTACAAAAGTCAATACTTTTCAGCATTTTAGTTTTTATAAGCAGTTGATTATACTTAGTGGAGTGGAGCATGAAACAGTTTTTCTAACTTGGGGCCTGTTTTGTGATTTTGTTCTTTATCTTATTTTATCATATGATGTCGCATCTGGGAGTAAAATAACGCCATGCATTTAAATCGATAATCCACTAGTGGTTTACAGATTTTCAGAAAAAGTTATGAAATAACGCTGTTGAAGTCATGTATGAGGCAAAATCCTAATGTTTTTTCACTCCAAAAATATGAATTGAAATAATTTTAATGCCATATGGTAATATATTCTAACATTCGTGCTCCTGTATTATTGAATTTATTAAAATCATTGAGATAAAGCGAAAAAATGTTCGGCAAGCATCGCATTCTATCTCTTTTCCTCAACTTGTTTTAAAAAAATCAATAAAACATGAGCATTAAAGTAAGATCCTCTATATCGATTTGGCATCATAGGTTGGTGTGTGATCTGTGATTCTGGCATTTTCCTGATCATATTCAAACGGAGAAAGATTGCTTTCTTTGTGGATTGTTTTGTTTTTTATGTTTCACTTATGTCTTTATTTGCTGTCTCGTCTATTCCTTGCAGCCTTGCAGCTGCCTGCTGAAAAAGGGCTGACCTCTTAACTCTCTTGTTTACGATTTTTTTTTGTTTTTGTCACTTACCCATATGGTGTTGGTATTTGATTGTAATGATTCCTGATCTTGGCCTTCTTCCTTATTTTGCATACCTTTTCATTTTCTTTTGTAGAAATGGTGACAGATTGGTTAGCTACAGCCAGTTGTTTTTCTTGTTGTTCCATCTCACGACATTTGTTGTGGTAAGTTCTATGTAACTGGAATATATAATACAATGTATTCGACATAAATAGAGAAATAAAATGATGTATATTCCTTTTAAATCTGTATCAGTTTAGGATCCAATGTAGATCGAAAACACTTCTACTTGTGAAATAATGCTTCTGAAGTTTGAATATTTATTGAATTTTACACTAATCCTCAGAATACAGCAGGGTTCATTTGCGAATGAAATAGATGGGATATATCGAGAAGAGCTATAATATACGACATTTGATATATACAAAGCAGTAAAATATTGGGCTATATCAATTACATAAAATTTATATTCCAAAAGTTATATTTTCGCATGTGAAATATAAAATATAACACCTATTCTCACGGATGAAGTGGGATAACCTCTACTTTCTCAATTGCCTTCCTAACAAGTTCATGTGTGCTTATGTGTCATAAGTGTACAAATATCTGTTAGACTTCAAAATTGTATATTATAATTAGAAGATACAAATATTTGCCTGAATATAACATTTATTCCATCTTATGAAGCAAAATAAACGTGTATTTCATTTGTGGCTCTTCCACCCATGAAACATACATTTTTTCACTTCGTTTGATGAAGTAAAATGCTTTACTCACTCTAAACATTTTTAAATATCCTCTATTTACTGAATTATCCACTACCAGTATAGAGCAAACGTTTTAGAGTTACATTTGCGGCACCGTTGGTGGAACAAGTTTTATTAAGAGCTGAATAACTTAGAAGTTATTGAAGATGATAATTTAACTTTAGCACGCATGTTCAGAATAAATGTAATGTCGAATGAGACTAACTAAGGTAGAAGCTTACATCCATTGTTTTACTGTGCGCATTCTTCTTTACACGTTGGCTGTCCTTCACACGATCTTCTGTCTGAAAAGATATACCAGCAAATAAAGTTTTGCAAAAAGCGAAATATAGGTCTGAATTTCCATGTTGATTAAATAGAGGTCGAAATGACAATAAATACCCAATCATAGGGCCTTATATACCTTTGATTTGGAACTAAGAGTGTCCATTTGAACAGGTTTCAACAGTGACTACTATAAGCCAGTTATCATTAAAGGCAGTAACAAGTAAGAAAGTACATATTCATACAGTAAACATGATGACTCCGATTCTGATAATTCGATGTACCCTGATAGTTAACTGACTGAGTTTGTGATAATAGAGGATACAGTAAAACATGAAAATTTTAACTCTGATTTTGAGAAATACCCGATTATCCAAATTAAATTTGGGACACACTGGATTCAGATAAGAGGACCTTTTTATTAATTTTATTTTAATGGCTGTCTATAAAACATATGGTTTTGTTGCGTAAAAAATGTCTCCATGAGACGTTTCTTTTACGCACCAATACCATATATTTGATATGAAAACACTGATAATAATTATTTTTGGGGACTATGTATTTTATGCCTACATCCCTATAATAAGAACTTTCACTACTATGTTATAAAACCTCTAGTTCCTATGACTTCGAATTTACGAGATTTGACTGTTTTTTCTGAATTGTTTCATCAATTCTATATTAAAAATACATCGTGGGTACTTAAACGACATACATACCGGTTACTTTTATAAATTATACTTATAACTCAAAGCTAAAAAACATAAAAAGGGATCAGAAAAAAGAAAATGTATAATGATATGCTCCTTGTTAGGCTAGACGTTATACATTTTAGAAATGTATTCAAACATTTGCTATAAACAAGTTAGATTCTTATAAAGAAAGTGGCATTAGTCAGGAGTCAAATATATAGAAAGCATAATGTTTGTTTTCAATTATTCATATATATTATTATAACTTTTTGTATAGTTTGGATAAATTACAGATTTCACATGTTTTAACAGTTATCGATTTTTTTTATCCTATAGCCAGATGGTTTCTAAAATCATGATATTGGTTGAGAATGTTAATAACTAATATCATAAAGATGTAATAATGATGTCCAGAATTTGGTTTGATTTAAAAACATATTACACTGTGCTTTGTTCAATTCAATTAAATTTACACATGTTTAGATAAACAACCAATTTCAGCGTAAAATTGTAGATATTTTCTTACCCATTAGTTTTAGCATATGTTTTGAGTACCCACATGATATTCAACAACACTAAAAACGGAAATGGACTGGTCCAATTTATAAGAGTGGTAAATTCCATTAGGCTTAATTGTGTTAAAGTTATTCTTTAAACATGCATGCTCAGATATCAATCATGTACGTTTAGATGCCAACATTTTGACCTCTAGATATTTATTTACTTTCAAAATTTAAAGAAGACTTTATGTATGCGCATGCTTGTCTATGCTTTGGCTGTTCACTGATGCAATGATTATCAAAAATCTCTTAAAAGTGGTTCAAATGAGTTGAAACCAGGGATGGAGTACTCATACTCATACTTGTACTCATACTTACTCGAGTACTCTTTTTTCAGTACTTAGCTGTACTCTGTACTTAGCGAAATTCATGAGTACATGTACTCGTACTTACTTAAGTACTGTTACAAAAAAACCTGTACTCACGAGTACATTACGAGTACTAGTGAGTACTTTTTTAAATTTCAATCAGATAAGAAAAAAAAGTTAATTGTTTCTCAGGCCCTCCCTAATTTGTTTCAAATGCCCATCATCTGTCTTTTTTCAGACTTGTTTTTGGGGAAATGAAAAAAATTATACATAAAAAACCTACCTGCCTCAAAAAGTGGCCTGAGAAACACTTTTTCTTATTTTTTAGCAATATCCTAATATTTAGAAAGAGTGTATTTTACACTACCTATCAAGCTTTTCAAGGTTAGTGTGGCCAAATTGACTTCTTTATTAAAAATGGACTTGATGAAAAGCTTAATGATGCATATAATTGGCCAGGAGCAACACTATTTTTGATTACTACAATGCACTTTAATTAGTATATTGTTGTATTTGTCACACTTGCTGCAAGATAAGACACTGTATTAACCTCAAATATTGGGACAGATATATACCTGAGCAAACAGTGCACACCCAGATCAGGAGCAGTCTGATAAGGGTCTATACTGTTTGACATTTGATCTGCATTCTGTAATGTACATGTATGTATTGATGAAACATGCCCGGAAACATGCTGATCACTTTTTCAGACAATTAAGTCAATAATTTTTGATGTCCAAATATTTATGAATAAAAATATCAGGAATAATATAATACTTAAAACAGAACAGAACGCTTCTCAAGCTTATCACATAAAGCGCCAAAATCAAAATCTAGAAGGCAAACCCTGTAGATTCATATGTGACGGCTCATCATGAGGAGTCACATCTGGTTCTGCAGAGTTTGCAGAATCATGCAGCTATTGTTTTATTTAGTGCTTAAATGGTAGGTCTTAGATGTGACTACTATGTATGTGCTTGTTAATATTATAAATATCTGCAGCCTGTTTAGTTATTAAATTTGGCTTTTGTCTTTCATTTTCATTGCATACTTTATAGTACTCACAGTACTCAGATGTACTCATGAGTACTTTTCTAAAGTACTCAGTACTTACTTAAGTACATTTACAAAATGTGTACTCAGTACTTACTCGAGTACTTTCAAAACAGTTAGTACTCAGTACTTACTCGAGTACTTTTTCTTAGTACTCGCTTCATCCCTGGTTGAAACATGATAAAAAGGCGTTATTTGACCCATTTATGCCTCGTGGAATTTCCCATCTTTTTAAATTGGACGAATCGATTCGAATAAAAGGGATGTTGGGTAGTTAAATCCATTTTCAATCATGTTTTAAAAGTACGTTCTGTAAGCAAGCAGTGCAGAACCTGATCAGACGCCACTGAACGCGGCGTCTGATCTGGTCCATCACTAATTGTCGCTGTCCTATCAAATAGGCACTAGATCTATATGGGTTGAAAAGAGAGCAACAACAAAAGAAAACCTTAATAAGTGGCGAACCAACATACTCACTGGTTTAAAGGCTAGTTTTAAATCGTCAACAAACTTAGACATTTCTTCAGCCAATCTGGTATATTCGACGCTTACATTTTCGTGAAAATGGGCAATTCTTTCTGTCTGGGTCTTCAGCTCCTGCCAGCTTAATCCTAAAACTCTGAAATGATTTTTATACGGATCTACTGCTGCAGTAGCAGCAGCAGCAGCAGCAGCAGCAGCAGCAGCAGCAACAACAACGACTATAACATCTACAAGAGTAGTTATTGCTGCTGTAATAGTAGTTGTAGTAGTAGTAGTGTTAGTTAATTCTGTATTGTTTCCAATTTGAGAAAATACTGTATTTTCCAGGTCAGTGTATTCTTTGGCTAGAGCAGCAGGAAATTTAAAAAAGGGACGTCTAAATTACAATTTGGCTTTCCCCCCAGTGACCAAACTAATCCTTTTACAAACAGTAATTGTTTTACATTACACACATCGTATAAAAATGTCATGATTGGTCAAGGGGGGAAGCTGTCAAAAAGCTAAAAATAATTTATTATAGAAGCTCATTAGTCACCAACTTCGTGCATACCCGTAGCTTAATATCAATTGACAATGGCATGCATACAATAGTCATGATACACCTCAGTGAACAGAACAGACCGATTGAACTTGGAACAGAACAGGTCAAATCTGTGTGTAGGATATTTACAGGCAAAGGCAAAAGTAATGGACAACATACTTATTTACAAATGACAATGAAATCTTCTAGACCCGAATTCTATGCAAACGCATTACTTTCGTCTCAAGCTTTATGCTGCAAACATTATATTTCGATATATTTAGATGGATACCTGGCGAAACCTTGTATTTCTGTGGAATACAATGGTCACAAAACATACCCCACCCCCTAAACTATAAGGTCCTGACATTAATATGCATTTCTTCCAAATATTATTATTTTGCTAGGTGCACTAAATATCAGGTTTTAATTTAAGCAACAACAACCCCAGGCCCTCAAAATTTGGGCAGATTGAATAGGAAACTGTCCAAGGTTCTTGTAGGTATCCCAATGGGTGTTTATTGTGCATTGGTTAGAGAGAGATTTCATGTTGTCTCTTTCTGACAATAATCAAGCTTTTGTTACAAAAGCTTTTAACTCTACATTAAGATATCTAGATGACTTACTTAATAATAATGATAATCCTTATTTCGAGCAAATGGTAGGCCAGATATATCCCACTGAACTTCAGTTAAATAAGGAAAATTCCTATGATACTGAAGTCGCCTTTTTGGACTCGGATTTACCAATAACGAATGACATAGTTATATCTAAAATATTTTATAAACAGGATAATTTTGATATAGGTAAGGACCTCGGACAGTCTTAATGAAGGATTGCCCATAAAAATGACCGGAGAAAAGTTTCAAAGAAAACGATATTTTTTCTATGAAAAAGATAGTAGGTTCAACCCTCGACTTATCCTCAAAAGCAGTTTTCTCATCGGACAAGTACCAATTATAAAATATGGGTTGAAAACTCTGTTTTTGCTATTCAACATATAGAAAATAGAAAACGTTTTACTGAAGTGCTTCCCCCCCCCGTGACCAAACTAATCCTTTTGCATACAGTTGTAGTTTTACATTTCACACATCATATAAAAACGGCATGATTGGTCACGGGGGGGAACGTTGTCGAAATGCTCAAAAACACTTTATTATAAAAACTTATTAGAAACTTATTTTGTAATAACCTGTAGGTAAATATCAATTTGCAATGGCATAAATCAGGGCTTTAGTTATGAGTGCTTACAAAGTAATTAATTGTCTCATTTCTCAACCAAAACATATGTTTTGGGTACTCAAAAGAACCGTCTCAATGAGACGGTTCTTTTACGCACCACATTGTAGATTAAATCTGATGTGTAAGAAAATATTAACGCTTTTACGCTCAAAAACTGTGTTTATCTAGACTATGATTTATACAGTATGCAGATATGATACACATCAGTGCACACAAACTGGTTGACTTGGAACATTACAGGTAATAGTCAAAAGTTATTGACAGCACACTTCTTTAGATGAAACAATGAAATCTTCTCAACCCGAATTTTATGCAAACGCATCCCTTTCTTCTCAAGTTTTATGCTGCAAACATAATATTTACATGTACTTAGGTGAATACTCGACGAAACTTTGACCTTCTGTGAAATAAAATTTGGTCACAAAAAATACCCCCACCCCCTAAACCCTAGAGTCCTGGCATAATTATGCAATATTTTCAAAATATTTTTATTTTTCTAGGTGCACTAAATATAAGGGTTTGATTTAAGCACAAAACTATAGTTGTCAGTTATGCATTATCCTAGCCACAGGCTGTCAAAATTTGGGCAGATTGAATAGGAAACTGTCCGAGGTCCTTTCCCATTTTTTGATGGAGATGTCCCTCGCTCCCCTTTCTGGTGTGTATATATTTCACAGCTAATTCGTTTTGCGAGAGTTCATTCCAATGTTAGTGACTTCAACAATTGAAACCAATTTTTGACTGCTAGGTTATTAAACAAGGTTATCGATATTATAAAATCCGTTAAGCATTTTCTAGATTCTACCACAGACACTCAAGGTTGATTGTTAAATACAATATTGGTTTAAAAAACTCTTCTGAAAAAGGGCACAACAGAGCCAGTATTGTATGGAGTTTTGGTTCATATATAATTGTTGGTAAACATTTAGTGATCAATTCAAAAAGATAAACAAACGCTATAAAAAAGCAGGGTATAACATGTCATTTAATGGATATCATGCGACAGTCTGCATGGTTGTAAACCCAATCTTGGTTTATAGTTATGCTTTCCTCTTTAATTGTTCGACGGCGGGTCAGGCCTCAGCCTGAATTATTGCCCTGACGTTAAGCTTAAATTGGTTGTGATGTGGGCCCACCGTGGCTCAACTTGAGCTTTTATTTAGCTCGGACCATCTGTGAGTCAGTTGCCCTGTTCTTTGTTTCATCACATTTTGTTTGATTAGATTGTTTCTCTGTGATGATACATTGCAATAGTTAGGAAGCCTCTATACGAGCAAAACACTTTCTACAACAACAGAGGATTTGGTTCCAGTAAAATTTATTTAAGCCCCCCCCCCCCCCCCCCCGGTGGCTACCGCTGCTGTCCGTTCTAAGGTGGAGGTTCTGTTTGTATTGTTACTTCATTGTTTGTTGCTGCTTCAGTTGTGTGGTAGTAGGTGCTTTATCTAAGTTCTGTTGTGTGGTTGGATTATGCCATTATTGGTCTAGTGAACATCTTATGCATGATGGTTGCTTGACTCTGAATGTGCCGTTGTATTTTTTGTGTTCTTATGTCGTGATTTGGCAACAGCGTAATCTAGGGCGAAGGTTTGATACCAGTTAAATGCACTTATACTCATCCCCCACCAGTGGTAAAGGCAGTTTTCCGTTCTAAGGCGATGGTTTATGGCAAGCCAAGTGCACATTAATTCTTTAAACCTAAGTTTGAACATCAAACCTAGGTTTGAAATTTTTAAACATAGGTTTAAAAACTTTAAACCTACGTTCGAATGAAAACGTCCACATTAATTCTTCGAACCAGGGTTTGAAGTTTCAAACAGGGGTTTTAGCTAACCAAATGCACATTAATTTTTCAAACCTTGGTTTGAAGTTCAAACTTAGGTTTAAATAATGAATGTGCATTTGGCCAGCTAAAACCCCTGTTTGAAACTTCAAACCCTGATTTGCTTTTTTCACTGGACAGCTGAAGCAAATCAAATGCAATTTTACTCTAAGCTTGAACGCTCTCTGTAACCAACTGTCCGCTACTTTAACCCTTAAAGCGCCATCTATATTTTGCAGCAGACGACACTTTAAAATTTTGTCGCTTTTTTCAAAATAACGAATAAGGCATGATATTACATAAGAATCGTATGCTGGCAGGCGATTCTCATGAAATATCATACCTTATTTTTTTCGAAAATTGGGAAAGATATCTGAAATTTTGTCGTCTGCTGCAGTTGTGATATGCGCTTTAAGGGTTAATGAGAGATTGACAGTCTTGTTTACACTGAATTTAGTTTATTTACAGTAAGAACCAATTTTTGTTATTGCTGTTGGGCCACTACATGTATCGGCCAACAAGCGAAACGCCACTGGAGGAATGGCGTTTATACAATTGCAACATCTTGACATTATATCGACGATGACGACATTGTGTGGATGTTTATATGACTTTATATGTCCTTACCCGCTTTCTTCCTTCCCGTCCGCTGACTTGGCGAGTGTGTTCAGTACCTTGCTGTGCGCCTGTTCTGCTTTTGCCCTAAAATAAAAAAATACTATTCACTATTATCAAACAACATCAGTACATGGTCCTTTTAAAAGGTCATATGTAGAATCTCTCCCCAACCACAGAAATCTTAATACATTTACTTAATGATCATTCCAAACCTTGTTTACAGTTGTACGACCTCACTGAATCGCATGCCATATTTTGTGTCTATTATCACAGTTTAGCCGCAATAATTTTGAAAAGAACACATCGCTGGAAAAACTAGAAATAATTTAGAAGGCCAGATGTGGTTAACCTCCCAAAGAGGGGATTTTGTAGACAATATATTTTCTAGAAGCTCTGTGTTTCGCCAGGGTTTTGCAACGTGCTAGTCCTCTTGCAGTTGCAGCGTTACCCTTTAATAGCCTGTTACATATGTTACCACTCAAAACGTTTGATAGTTGAAGTAAATCAAAAGACTTCAGAAAAGCGCAAAAGATAACGTAAGACTTCCAGATTGGTTATATCATCGAAGTAAGCTATTACTCTGCCACAGGTATGGACATTTGAAAACAAATATGGTAGATTATGTTACAATATGTCATAAACCCTATATAAATGATTAAGGATCTAATATAGTCCCTCCTTTTTTAAAATGAGAAATAAGAATGTGTTCACTAATTGATTATAAGATTAAAAGGCGTGTGTTTACTTTTCCGAAACTGCAAACATTATGTTTTTTATATAATATACATATACGTGTTGAGATAAGTCTGTCTCACACAGAACACGGTTGGGCACACGGTTCCAATACGGTATACTCGGTTATAAACGGGTTGTCTGGTACGAGCGTTGAGCTCCAACCGTGCCTGGGTACGATTTAGACTCAAATGTAGCACGAGTATGTTCGAAAAAAATAGTAAAAACAAAAACAAGGAATTTAAAAAAGCAAAGCAATATAAAAAATATTTTCCGCAATCGACTGGGCTTCAGGAGGAAGTTAACAAGTCTTCCTTATTGTTTTATATTACGTGATTTGATAACAGAGAGAGAGAGAGAGAGAGAGAGAGAGAGAGAGAGAGAGAGAGAGAGAGAGAGAGAGAGAAAGAAAGATGCCTGATCGTCGCGGTCAACTCTCTTTGGATCTAACAAGTAATTTCTTTGTTCCATGTACAAACGTGAATGTTTATTTATATAAATATTCATAGCGGGTGGAGCAAAACATGATTATTCCTATTCGGCATTGCGCAGCATAAACTCCCCAGCCAACAGACAATCTCGGTCATCGCCATTTGATCTGATGAATGACTTCTTCCTGGCAGGCTGATAGTGACCCGCTTAAATATATTTACTTTGCAACTGCCTGATATATAGGAAACTAACATCATGGAAATTGTACATGTGCAGTGGGCAATCATTGAAACACCAACAAACTCACAAAGCATGCAATAATCTGTATTATTATACCTCACATAGAAACCCCATGTAAAACCTCCATAGACCGGTAGGTGCTAATTTCGACTATCACCCTGCGATAATTTCGACTATCACATGCGCACCGCCGATGCGCGTACGGTTCGTTTACACGAGGAGACGCTAACCTACAATGGCGGATACATGTACATGAATGAGCCATGGCCGTGTCACTTTAAACTCCCAATAACTTCGTTATTTGTGGACAGAAACATAAAGTGTGGGTACTCGTTTTCTTAGTTAGAACGAGCTGAACACTTTGAAACCAAATTTGCGCATATTTGGCGACATTTTCTGTTTTGCAACAAAACCGCATCATCTACAGCAGCTCCATTTACAATGTTGATTTAAGCGACGCTGCAAGCGAAGTAGCCTAAAGTGTTTGATGCCATCAGTGATTATGGCACGATTTGTTTAAACGGCGATCACGACCAGTTTGAGCATTCAAGCTGTTTACAAACACTACCCTTTTGTTAAAGATAATTCAATCATTCGTGGCAATTACGCATTGCGTTCAGTGTCTTTGGAACTCTCGCACCATGGTTAGAAAATAAAGGAACACTGTTCGGTATAATAAAATAAATATAACATTCTTGAGAGGGTGCTAGTCGAAAATATCATCCCTCGAAATATGATTATCAACCTCGGCTGCGCCTCGGTTGATAATCACCTTCCTCGGGATGATATTTTCGACTAGCACCCTCTCAAGAATGTTATATTTATATAGTAATACATGATACAACTGTACATGAACTTTTATTTAAGACGCTACAACAGAAATTGATTGACTTACAGTAAATACTCTAAAATTTCGAACACATAGACAAACAGTGCAGACCCTAATCAAACTGCTTCTGAAGAAGCAGTCTGATCTAGTCCTTCCCTGTTTGCTATTCAGAAAAAGATTTTGTGACTTTCAGGCCTGGTTATCAACATTTTATTTGTAAACAGAAAAAAAGTTCGAAATTTTTAGAACATTTACTCAGATACATGTACAAACCTCTTCTTGAAGAATTCTTCAATATCTCTACACGTTTTATGGCCATCCTTGATATGCTTGCATAAGTTGTCAAACCCCACAGTGCCATTGAAATCTGTTTCCTTTAGAAAAAATGCAAAAAAAAGAACAACATTAAAGTGGTCAGTTACGTGAGAGTAGACGGTTGCAGATCAATGATCACTACTACTACAAACATTGACTTTTAAGAATCGTTAAGAGGCTTCCTTCAGATATATAGTGGATGGGATATGACAAACAAAGGTGAAACTTGCAATGAAATACTGCCATACTGTGTAGCATGTGCATTACACTTTTGTAGATGCATTTAGGGTTTACAGTTTGCAATTTCCGGATTTGGTGATAATTTTTCAGCCACTTTTGGGTTTTATCTAGTTTATGATTTCCTGTTCTGTCAGGGTTTCTTAGGATTTGTAATCTTATAGACAGTTATTAGACTAAGAAATAAACGAGTTTATTGGATGTGTAAATTGAAATAAAGTAGCTGGGAACAATCGGGAAATCTACCGTCAAAGTGCTTCAACTTTAATTTTCTCCCACGTCACATTCATCTTTTACTCTCATAATTGTATTTATCCGGACCTATGACTCACTGAACTTTAACTTCTTACCTTGTACTTTGTATATTCAGGAGACACATACACTGTAAGTTTTGCTCTGAAACCACATTCAGTAGTTCGGAATTTTTTACCAACAGACCACCATGATTTTGCTTTCGAAGGTCAAATGTTTTATAACGCCATAAGTATGTTGCAATGCCTTTCTACCCAAAATACCTGGTGTTATCTATGTGTACAGAAATTCACTTACTTATGAAAACAAGCAATAAATTACGAATATTCAGACCAGAAAACTGGTATACTAGAATGTAGGGATGGGATAGTCTAGGGGTTGTACTCAGTTATGTCCCCTTTCTAAGTGTAATGTCCCTAACCAAGGTTTATCATGCCTTACCAGTACTCCCATGAGATGTCTGTTGCAGGATGTTTGTTGGAAATGGTGTTCCTTCATCGCACTTCTGTTGTCTTAAGATTTAGTATTATATATAAGCATTTGCTTTCCAGGAATCTAATTTGTTTTGGTGTCCAATGTTGTGGTTTGCTTTCAATCAAGCCATAAACTACGAATATTCAGACCAGGATACTGGTATACATGTACTAGAATGTAAGGATGGGATAGTCTCGGTGTTGGACTCAGTCATCCCCCCATTCTAAGTGTCATGTCCCTAACCAAGGTTTATCATGCTTACCAGTACTCCCATGAGATGTCTGTCGCAGGATGTTTGTGGGAAATCGCACTTCTGTTGGAATCTAATTGGTGTCCAATGTGTTGTTTGTTTTCAATAAACTTTTTGGAATACGTTAAGCACAAACAATTATGTTTAAACCATCGCTAAATTTGACTTGAATACAAGTAAACACATATCCTGCAACAGACTCCTCTAGGGAGCGTTTGTATATAGGAAAACTGAACAACACGATTCCCAGTTGAGTAAAAAATCAAGGCATGATGACCTCAAAGACCGACCCGAACTTGTCTTTCACTTGGTTTAGCTTTAAATACGGACATGGCACCAATAAACAGGTAAAGTCTGTTTGTATGACACTGAGTTCCTGTAACGATGTATAATATAAGGAACAACAGAATCAGTGATGGTTGCGTATACGCACAAATACGCAAAGGTTTAGGTATGCACCTGCAGGGGCGTGCCTGCGTATACGCAAAGTACGCAGCTGCGTACTTTAATTTTTGAATGTCCAAAAAATAAAAACGTCTTAAATCGCGAAAAATGCAATAAAAACATGCCTCACCCGGGTTAGGTCTTTACATTACAAGTATACCGATTTTGTAATAATCCTGAACCAAAGCAATAGGATTTTGACTGTTTTTTACTTTTTTTTTTTTGAAAACAATAAAGTTGGTGTTTAGGTTCAAAAAATGCAGGAGAAGCCACCATTTAGTTCATATTTTGATTTTTTTTCTAACGTATGCGAGGGGGACATCCCCTCCCATACCCACCCCCTGCGTACTTTGATTTTGCCCTCAGACACGCCCCTGACCTGGTCACCTATACGAACCGTGATATGGTACCTTTTCTACTAATAGTCCAATAAAAGGGCGGTTTGTCTGAGATGGAATTCATTGTGTCTTTATTTAGTAACGCTTGCACGATTTCGTTACTTTTCTTGAAGATCTTGGAGATCTTGTGCACTTTTCACTATATAAAGGATGGAATTTCCCATTCTTATTAGGGGACATTTCAAAGATACCGTAGAGAGGTACGATATAGAGATGCTATTCATTATTATAGAAAGGTACGTGAAGTTATATATATTTGACTGTGTTGAAATTGTACATGACAGGGCTATGGCGATTTGTGTTATTGCATTGAATCCCGATGTCTCTGGCACGTCACATTGTATTGAAATAATAAGTCACTCGTTTTCTATTTTTGTCGTCTGTTGAATCGGCCAGCATTCCGTGTACGAGTTCTATCGGGTGTTATCAATAACGTCCCGTTTTTTGGCGAAAATAGTGATAGTTACGCACTTGCGTATTAATCTACGCACATGCGTAGTGCCTGAAAATCTGGTGGAACCATTCTTGCGGCTATAATAAAGCTGTCCGGATGGACTCGACGGATTATTTTGGCCAAAGGTAGTCACAGGCCATGTCGAATCTGCACATAAAACTATAATGGTATGCTGGAAGATTTACAGGGGGGCCGATAGGTGAATAAACAAATTTTGCAGCTAGATTTTTAAGCTGTTGTGATTTATATGGCGTTGTTGGAAAGACGATTTAACTGCCAG
Organism: Loripinus fragilis; assembly: GCA_964019695.1. NCBI lineage: Eukaryota > Metazoa > Mollusca > Bivalvia > Lucinida > Lucinidae > Loripinus > Loripinus fragilis. The sequence goes on from OZ026525.1 coordinate 6,264,810, forward strand.
TGGTAGTCGACTTTCTGTAGCGACCTGTATGTGTCACATAGAGTTATATCTGACGCATATAAGAATAAGGGTTAAGTGCATACACTACAACACACTTACATAGACATGTATGTTTAGAGATTAGGTAGGTGTTTGTTCCACCAAAATACATGTCAAAATATTGTACGTTTTTACACACATAAAACAACAGAATGTAATCTCTCTTTATTGATGTAAATATGTTTGACGAGGGGTCATAGTTAGCTGTTTACAACTGATACGTTATACAAGTACGAAATTAGCGCGTGGGCAGGGTGATGTCCGACGTAAACGTCCAAACGTTACGTCGACACCACGCTGTTCAACGTTTTCCTGGAATTTTAAGAGAATTGGTATCAGTATTTGTAAACCTTGAAACCATCTAGATTACGTGACGTGAAAGGGGAAAAAGGCCACGGGTTCTTGATGTTTCAGCTGCGATAGCATCTCAAACCAGGGTTACGTTACGACAGCGTAATGGAAATTTTTGTAACGTATGGGTTTGTTCGTTTGGCATAGGAGGTATTGTTTAGCGCTGACATAGGCCAGTCACTAAAAATACTTCTCTATTACACATTTTTTAGTGTGGATATTTAGAAGAACAGATCCATCCTAACCGCATGGGAGCCCTTAGCCATACACCCACGGGTGAGGGCTAATCGCGCGCTTATAGGGTTAGGCTGTAATTTTAAAAAAATAAGACAACTGAAATTATTTTTATTTTTGTAAACTTGAAACGAACAACTCCATTATTGACGCAACAGAATGATTCTGAGATTCTAAAAGTAGATTGTTTTTTGCTGAATCGTCTCTGATTTGTGTCCCCTCCTACGTTGGAGGCCAAATGTTGGTGAGCCACAAGATTTAACACCTGAGGGCACTTACTAGCTGTCCCCTCAGGCCACGAACAGCGTGGAATCTGGTCCCAATACTCGCGACCAGCTACGTAGACCAGATTGAGCTGTTAGCCAACCGGCTGGAATTGTGATAAATAAACCTGACATCCCAATATTGGGAGACGATCAAGAACCGTCGTATAAGAAGATCCACTTATAATAAACTTGACGTCTCCATACAGAAAGACGATCAAAGCACCTTATAAGCAATCCTATATGAATCATTTGACGTTCCGATACGAAGGATCGATCACAGCCCTAATATCTTAGAGCCGATTGACTGGAAGTCAACAACGTGTGGCCAAGAAGATATAGTGTTTGCGAAACGCGTTAAATAACCAAGAGTACTTAACAACACGATACTTAAGTACCAATGGGCCCATTTTTTTTTCTTAGAGCTTAGATTGTATGTGAATCATATTCTTTACGTCTCTTATTTCTGACTAGTTGACGTACATTTAGAGCAGGACACTCTAAGATTGATTCTAATTGAAATGATCTTAGAGTGGCAACTTGCCCTAGTATAGGATAGTCAACTAGCCAGAAATAATAGCGTAGGTGGCGTCGTTGTATTATAAGTGTGTTGTCGATGTTTTCTTAGTACATAAAGTACTAAAAAGTTTTTACTAGTTGTGTGAATTATTTTTCCCTGGTAGCATCATCATCGCATAAAGGAATTTTCCAATAAGATTTCCCCTCTTCCTTCCTTACCTGCTTTATGTCGTAACAGTTCCGTCCATGAATTCATTCCTGCAGTTCTAGCATGCCATGGAAACTAAGACAGAAGCTGACAGCACAGAAATTAATTAACAATGGTTAAAATTATACTGTAGATTCGGAAATTTTCGTGAGAATTTTATTTTCGCGAATAGCATTAAAAGACATATTAGTGCGACTAAGGCAAGATTTACCTATATCAATAAACGACAGAGTGATTTTGCCATTTTGCGAGGGTTTTATTTTCACGAAACATCGCATATGCGAAGTTTCGCGAAAATAAAGTCTTCGCGAAAATTTCCGAATTTATAGTACTTGATTATTTTATGCTGATGGAGTGTGCCACTATGCGTGTCGATGGTCTATATATAGATTTTATTTATTATGTTGATGCGATTGACTGTATTCTAGTAAATACTGTAGATACTGGTCAAATTGTGGCATTTCATCTAGGTCTAAGCTGCTTGCCAAATTACTTGTTCAACGATCACAGTAAACGCTCATAGTAAAGCAACAGATTAAAAATGTAATCAGAATTCCTTATTGCTTAAAGGTCTTTGTTATTTTATATAACCATACATTAGACGTAATCTAAAACCAAGACGTTCAAGTTTACATTAATATGGAATCCCCAAAGCAAGTATATACATTTTGCTTTTGTAACCTAACCACATCATTTGTCCATCTTAAAATAGGTATTGACAGAAATGGAGGGCTCAGATAGTTTGTCCATAGAAGTATGAAGAAACGTCAATTTAAGGAATAAGTGAAGCAAAGACCTTGAAGTGCCTAAGAAACAATCTTAAACAACTGACATCTAAGACCGTATCCCATGGCTAGGGTTTCATCATAAAATTATTTATCCCAAGTCTTAAATCCCATATTGATCATATTGTCGAGGTGCACTGGCACTATTAGACATTTTTCAGTTATCGCGGACCTTAGTATTTGTAAGATGTAGCACACCTTAGACTTACGTTATTTAAGAGGGGCGATCTCAGCAGTGTAATTCGGAAACGTTTAACAACTTCATTAGGTGTAACTTGCGACTCTGTTTATTTCTTGTTAGGAAACCATACGAAGTGCTTTAATAAAGTCATCTTCAGCAAACTAATATTTTCTTTTAAAGTGCTGATGAATTGTAGTTGTGAAAAGTAAGTAAGGGTGCCAATATCAGGAATCGATACAATCAAGTACCACACCTGACCCAGGATACATATGGTATGCAGCAACATGGTAGCAATAGTTTGCCAGAAGGCACAACCTCTACCCTTGCATTGAGCTACATTAAATCAATTATAATAGATTGGTGAACTCCTTCAGTATGTTGAAGATAAGGAGCTTGATGTGATAGGATGCAGGATAATGACACTTGAATTACTAGAATCAACTGATTTAGACTATATTGACTCTTGGTGTAGTTACATGGGCGTATCCAGGATTTCTGGAAAGGGTGTTCATATGTATAAAGGTGCTGGGTTCGCTTTTCTGATTTTATCTCATTTTTCTTAAATATCCCATGAAAATTCTATCATAGGATATTTAAAAACTAGAGAGGGGGGGGGGGTCCAGCAAACACCATCTGGATCTGCCACTGATTTTAGGGCTGACCTCTTGGCTCTCGTTTGTGGTGTCTTACTGTGAGTTTGTAACTTTCCCATTGGTATCCTGGGTCGGGTGTGGTACTTGATTGTATCGACTCCTGATCTTTGCACCCTTACTTACTTTAACATTAGCAATTTCCCAGTATGCATCATGGTTTCTTAGATTCTGAAACATAGGAAACTAGATTTTTGTCTGAAAGTCCGGCGGAAGCTTTTTGCATACTCAGGGGCATACTTAAGTGTACGAAAATACGAACAAGCCTACAACTTGATGATGCGAGTATAGGGTTTTAGCCATTCAATTTGATTTTTGGAAGAAAAATCCAGTTTATTGTGTTTATGCTGCGTGTCTTCATAGCTCATTTAGCTGTGTGGAATTCTCTTAAACCATTTTCAGCAAAAGGGCCAAACCCCTGGTTTTATAAAGGGGGACTATCAAGAGTTTGAACTCTATAAAATGCCTTTGGAATGCTCCTGATCCTTATATCTCAAGCATCAACTTTCTGCTGCAAGTGAGCTCTCTGCCAATTAGTATAATGTACCAGTCGGTTTTAACCACGTACTCTATCCTCTGACATGGCGGGGATATAGCCCGGCAAATGAACCATGTTTTAACTTTTTGCATTGTCCGCTTAGTGTGGGTAAATGTGGGGCAATTGATATACAAAGGCAAATATGGCAGTATAAAGTAAAACATGACAGACGGTCTTGAAAACTGCCAAGTCAAAGTCTCCGCTGTTCTCTTGTTAGAAATGACTAGTGCATATATTCAAGTCCTCTTAAGGGTCAAGAGGAAACCCAATTCACAAGTAGTTTGGTACATGAATCATCCTAACAAGATGTGGACGTTTATGCTTGAATTCTATGTCCGCTCCATACCTCCTTTACATTTGAAGGATTTTCAATTACTGTGGTCCAGCTATATTGGCTTGCACAAGTTGCGAAAGACTTATGCATTTCCACTGCCCATTAACCTGAGCTTGGTGAATTATTGACGCCAAAAAATAATCATATTGGACGCACATACATCAAATTTACCAACTCGCAAGTTACAACCAGTGAATGCATACATGTATGGAACAAGAAATAACTTTAAAAAAAGATATTTGGCTGCATTTCAATTGTGAAATATATATTTTTGGTACATGTTTTTTACACTTGTAAACTGCTGAAATGCCATCACGCGGCATTTCATCATGGTATGCACTGTTTGTTAAGGTAAAAACAAGATCTCAGGACAAAAAATATAATATTTAGTAGCAGACGAATAGCAGATAGATTCCAGTTACTGCTGACATCGCCCCTCTTAAATAGTGTCCAAAGTAAGTCTCCGTTGACGGACAAATCGTAATGTAAGGTGTAACTGAAAAATGTCTATTATAAGGACAGTTACATTAGTCAGGGCCCTTAGGGACAAAAAATAGGTCCCGTGCGAATTGTGTGCCGATTTATGGTGACCTATATCAAAACCTTCAATGGAGTCTTACCTTTGATTTAAAGGTGGTCACCCATCTCAAATCCGCGTCTCAGGCTAGTTATGACGTCATAAATATGGCGACCATAATGAGAAACTGCTCGTTAATAAAAGCTATGGTTTGTGTTGGTATGGTCATATTTATCCAACACGAACGCTTTTTTTGATATAATATCAATTATTTTAGTCATATGATGGTTACATCAATGCTTTACCTGACTTTGACAATGAATTATTTCTCGATAACTATATTTTGTATGCAAAATACCGTAGATTTCCTATAAATACCCAGCTTAATGGGCCACCTTTAGACTGATGGCTGAGAATGTTATTGCCCCCACTCGAGAATTTCGCAAACTTATCCTATCTAAAAGAGGATTTCAAGCTGCGTCTTTTAATAGATGTTTGCACTATGTTCGCTAGGGCGTTATTCTCTGACAGCCTGTTACATATGTTACCATATTAAATTTAGAAAAAAAAAGTTTGAGCTACAGAAAGAAGGCTAATTATTTAAATTACTCATATGGTCTGAAAATTAACTTCTTAAGCTACATACAAATTCTTTTGGAGCAAAATTACAGCTTCCTGTGTTGTTATGTGCGTTACTTAAATTAGATTACCCTTTAAACATGAAAATTGTGACCAATATCATTTACTTTTTAGCTGATATGTGCATTTTCGAAAATGTTTTGATTATTTTATACTAAAAAACTCACTTGGGTTAGAGAAAATCCAAAGTTTGCTTAAAATAAAGTGTCTTATAAGAGCAATTATAAAAACAACCCAAAGGCTACACCCAATTTTAAGGAGCCAAATTTGGTAGGCATCATTTAAGTAAAAATATATTAAAACATTTGCTGCTGTTGGATATCTTGCATTTTTGGGATTGTCTTGCTCATATTATATAGAGGATCTTACATGAGTGCTCATGTTTTATTGAATTTATTAAACGAGTTAGGGAAAAGAGATAAAATGCGAGGCTTGCCGAGCATTTTATCTCTTTTTCGCAACGAGTTTAATAATTCAATAATACAAGAGCACGAATGTTAGATTCTATTTATCATATGACATTAGAATACTTAAAATTGCATTTTTGGTGTGAAAACGTCAAGAGTTTCCCTAATTTTACACAACGTTATTATGGACGTCATTACGTTTCCCATTAATCGATAAACCACTAGTGGTTTACAGATTTTATTGCATGGTGTTATATCACTCTCAGATGCGACGTCATGTGATAAAAAGAATTATAGATTTTGCAGATTAAACAACAAGATTGAATCACTTGTTAAAGGCTGTAACATTTGAATCACTTGTTAAAGGCTGTAACATATGTTACATGACATAATAAATGAGCAAGGACATTGACTTGATGTAAGAAATGATATTTCAGGAAAAATAAATATAATTCGCATGTTTTCCTAGCTAAAGTATCTAGCCTCTGGTGCCTAAATCTTAGGTATTGATGATTATTAAGCCCCTGTACCTTTGTTACAGATGTTATGAATATGTGTTTTCAATATCTTAATATGAATAATTCTAAAATAAAGATATATCCTAGAGGAACACAGGAAATAATAATTTCACATTTAAACAGTACAATTTAGTAAATGTCCCTCTCTAATGTAACTATTCGAAATCAATCCTTATCCAAGTCATATACATGTACAATATCGATTATTATTTCTGCTTCTATGTAAAATAATTGTCCTCCTCATATCATAAAAACCAGAATAATCATCAAACAAGATTTTGACTGCAAGCTGAGTAATGACCTGCTCCATCCCAATCCCTTTTAGGCATATTCTATCGTATGTACCGATTCAAGGTGCGTCGAATAGGAGATGTTTGCACACTGTTAGCATGGGTGTTAGCCTGTATCAGCCTGTTACATATGTTATTTCATCAATTTGATACAGCAATGATACAGCAAAGTCGTGCGTATTGAAAAGGTGGGTTTTCCGTGGGCCTGTCTCAATTCATTCACCAATATAATCAGCTGCTGACCGGATCTGACCGGATGTTTTCACTTTGATCCATGTAATGAAATCGCTTATCGATTTTACAATTCAGGAGGAATTGAGACAGGCCCACGGAAAACCCACCTTTTCAATACACACGACTTTGCTGTATCATTGCGTTGGGTCTTCGCTGTTCCACATCGAATTTACTGATCAGAGTGCGTTATTCAAGCAGATGAGCCTGTCCATCGGACCAGACGTTTGATGTATCTATAGCGTGTACTAGGAAAGGCGATGGCGATTTTCGCCCTTTTCATTCTAAATGTCTAGGGTATATAAATACACCAATAATGCAATTATTCTCATTCTTCGCCTTTGTTAGATGGCAGAGTCAGACGTCAGAGTCTTCGCTGCTCGTGTACAGGTAGGTACATGAGACAGTTAACCCCTAAATTCAACTTACGTATCGTCTGTTCATAGTCTAGAGACGAATTGCGAAATGTATGGCTTATGATATACATTTATAACGATATTACTATGATTAATTATTGACCAATCAGAAAAAAACCTCTCGCTATATAATGCGCATCGTATGCAATCGAGTCATAGCTTATATGACAGTCGAACAATAAACATGCAAATTGAACAGTTTAAACGATACTATTTAGCTCAAACGTGTGTAAACTGGTGTTTTCGAACGCCACACGTTTTTTTCATAGCGTGATTCATCTTTGCGTTATAAGAACGCGTGAAAAGCATTGCCCATTTATAAAAGTTTCGATTTAAAAGGAAAGGCTTGCCCAGCAAGCTGATATACATAAAGTTTCGTTTTAAATGGTGTTTAAAACAGATCAAAACTATGCCTCATAGATACAAGTTCCAGTGTCCAATATGCCATAGAAAGGATGTGCTAAATATAGTACATCATCTTAAGACTATACATAGCGTAAATGCTGACGACTGGTTGTTTAAAGCGAAACTGTTATGCTTAATCATTATATAATCATGGTCAACCCACAATTACCGGTGAACCTACGATGATAGAACGTTCTACAACGAGTATAATGGCCGTAAAAAACAGTGATCATGACAGTTCAAATTCATAATGGAGCTAGGAGGGAGGAGAGGGTGAGGAGGAGGGGGAAGGAGGATACAGTGAGGGTACAGGGAGGATACAGTGGGGATACAGTGAGAGTACAGTGGGGTACAGTGAGGATACAGTGAGGGTACATTGGGGCACAGTGAGGGTTCAGTCGGGGTACAGTGGGATTAGGAGGGAGGAGGAGAGGGTGAGGAGGAGGAGGAAAGGAGGATACATTGAGGGTACAGGGGGATACAGTGGGGTTACAGCGAGAGTACAGCGGGGTACAGTGAGTATACAGTGAGGGTACATTGGGGCACAGTGAGGATACAGTGAGGGTTCAGTTGAGATACAGTGAGGGTACAGTGGGGTACAGTGAGGATACAGTGAGGGTACATTGGGGCACAGTGAGGGTTCAGTTTGGGTACAGTGAGATTAGGAGGGAGGAGGAGAGGGTGAGGAGGAGGAGGGAAGGAGGATACATTGAGGGTACAGGGAGGATACAGTGGGGATACAGTGAGAGTACAGTGAGGGCACAGTGAGGATACAGTGAGGGCACAGTGAGGATACAGTGAGGGTTCAGTTGGGGTAAAGGGGGATACAGTGAGGGTACAGGTAGGATACAGTGGGGATACAGTGAGAGTACAGTGGGGCACAGTGATGATACAGTGAGGGTTCAGTTGGGGTACAGTGGGATACAGTGAGGATACAGTTAATGTACAGTCAGGAAACAATGGTCCACCATGTGGTGGTGGTGGTGGTGGTGGTGGTTGGTGGTGGTGGTGGTGGTGGTGGTGGTGGTGGTGGGTGGTGGTGGTGGTGGTGGTGGTGTCGGTGGTGGTGGTGTCAGTGGTGGTGGTAACAATGATCCAATGATCGTAAGAAGGATGACACCCGTATGAAGGTAGAGAAACAATACTAACTGAGACAAAATGATCAGGTGTTTGATCTGCAACCAGTCCTATAGTAGGCGTGATGCATTGCAAAGACATGAACGCAATGTCCATGGCAGTGGGAAATATACTGACCAGTCACAACCATTGAAGGAAATGACATTTAGACACCCATTCTCTATGATGGTAACTGGACCCAGCGGATCGGGGAAAACGGAATGGACTAGAAAACTGTTACTTTCCTCGTTAGTACAACCGCCACCGGAACGAATCTTATGGTGTTTTGGACAATGGCAGCCCCTGTACGAAGACCTTCAGAAGAGAATTCCATGTATAGAATTTATACGGGGTATCCCAGACTATCTAGATAATGCTCAGTTTATAGATCCCTCAAAAAGGAACCTAATCATTTTTGATGACCTGATGACCGAAGCAAAGTGTGACCAGAGAACTGCCGACCTTTTTACGAAAGGCAGTCACCACAGAAATATATCTATCGTGTATTTGACTCAAAACGTATTTCCTCAAGGTAGAGCTTGCAGGGATATCGCTTTAAATACGCAATATTTGGTCTTGTTTAATATTCCGATCGACAGACAACAAGTTGCGACCTTGGCAAAAAGAATTTATCCGTCCACTTGCGCCACATTTATGAGGAAATTTGAAGATGCCACGGCAAGACCTTATGGTTACCTCGTCCTAGATCTTAAATCCAGTACATCCGAACAGGACAGACTACAAACTGACATATTTGTCGATCAACAGTCTCCCGATGACGGAGATATTTCTGATGATGAAGATGCTGACGGTGTGGAGTCCCTAGATTATATACGCTCTATCAGCCCTCCGGATAAAGAAAGAGATGAAAGTTATAAACCGGATATATGGAATAGGAGGGTAAGCGATTTAAGCCCTCCAGGTAAACGAAGAAAACAAAGAGATGAGCGCTCTAAACTCGACATCTGGAACAGGAGATTTCAAAATCCGATCAGGCAGGAGAACGTAGAGCAGTTTAAAGCTAAAGTGAATGCTTATGAAGAGAGAGGTTTTAGTTCGGATAAAGCTATTCATCTCGCAGCCAATGATGATTTGCCTTCTCTCCGCAAAAAACTCAGACGAGATTACGCTCAATTTCTAATAGATTATTACGAGCTACAAGAGGATCCTGTTCAACAGCGAATACTGGAATCGGCTAAAACGTTTAAGAACTAACACGATATGAATCAGGCGGACTCCATCAGACAAGCCATCAAACTCAGAAAAGATTTATTTATGGACGTATGGCCGAATCATAATATAGAAACCGAGAAAGCCTCTGAAGACCAAGAGGACTCTACTACGTCGTGAAGGAGAATGAGGAGGAGGGATCAGGAGTGAGGAGGTTGACCAATCGGATGGCTGGATAATTGACCAATCAGAAGAGACCTCTCACTATATAAGGCGCTTTGCAGCAATCTAGTCATATCTATTCTGACAGTCAAACAGTAAACATGTCTAGATGCAGATTCAGTCTCGGAAACGATCGCTTTATCGAGGTCACAGAATGGAAAGGTGAACTGCGTGTTGACCTGAGAGAATGGAAAGATGACAAACCGACCAAGAAAGGTATCAGCTTAACCTTGATGCGATGGAAGAATTGCGTGGATTACTTAGAATACGCGGATCAAGCGAGGACAGAGAAACAAAACTATAAGAGTCATCTTGGAGGGAACGTTTATTGTACCATCACCGAGGGCAGCGCATGTATGGATATAAGGCAGTATTGGAAGCCGCAAGAAGAGGTGATACCTACGAAAAAGGGATTATACCTGAGACCCCTAGAATACATTGCCGTCAAAGAACTCTTAACAGAAATTGGAAGGGCCTTACCCGAACTAGACGGGGTCGTATCCTGTTACGTGCAAAGTGATCACATGAATCAGTTAGGGGCATTACGGTGTTCCGAGTGTAACCCGAATGACTATCAAAACTGGTAACTAAGAAAAGGGATTAAGTATTGAGTAGGCGTAAATATGTTCGCCATTACTTTTATGTGTATAGCTTTGTTTGATGAACTGTTGTTTCGGATGAGATGTAGACAACTACGGCGCGAAGCCAGAGAGGCTGCTGAGCGATTAATCGAGGTGCTTGAGGATAGTGAACTAGACTCTCGCCCGTTGGTATGAATAGAGCGTAAGAATAATTCGAGCAGGAAGGAGGAAATCGATCAAAAGAGATGGGCACTAGACTCGTTTACAATTACCAACAGCAGAAGTGGATTCCGTACGTGTCGGATCCCGACAAATGGTATCAGCATTTGCTGGATGTTAGAGATGGCTACGCGGAACGCGACAGTCAGGGTCATTATATTGTGGGTAGTGGACGGAAATACAGAGAGTTGAAAGAAATGAGACAAAAGGAAAAACCCGTAGTGAACCTGGTCACCCCAGTAGCCCAAGCTTTAGAAATGGCAAAATTGGAGCTTAAGCGAAAAGGAGAGGATAGTATAACGGACGGAGGGCGTAATACAGCAACTTTGGACTGGAATTCATTAAGATACTAAAGGACGAACGGCAAATAATTGCGCAATATGCTCCTAAGTTAGACCGACGCCATATGCATGGCGAGGAGCCCGTTCTACGTTGATAGACAATCATATACCTCTCAGCCTTTACGACCCAATTACGAAGCCGATCCGTACGTGGAAAAAGACGTGAAAGGACCGTGCTGAAAAAAAAGGGTCCACCCGGGGAACGGGATAAACCGAGCGCTGCGACCCGCTACACCATTAAAGACTGGATCTCGTTCTGAACTTCGTAAAATACCACCCGGAAATAAATGAGAGGCCCCTCACCCTTGTATATAGAGAAGAAGAACGACACTGCGCTCTAGGACGTGACGCTACCTTCTCGTGGTCTAGGGCGTTGACTCACCCTCCGAGGTGTAACCGAATGCGTCACAGGGACCACCATCTCGTATCTGACTTCGTGGGGCCACCATCTTGGTGTCGTGGGGGCCGCCATCTTGGATCGGAAGTCGTGGGGGCCGCCATCTTGGATCTGACGTCGTGGGGCCGCCATCTTGGACCGGAAGTCGTGGGGGCCGCCATCTTGGACCGGAAGTCATGGGGGCCGCCATCTTGGACCGGAAGTGACGTCAAATGCGCTATAGTGGGGCCTATACTACTAGCATTAGAAACAAGTCCCGGTAACTTTGGTCAACCTTTATTTTCGCTCTCCTGTCACAAAACAGCTCCATCAAATTTCAGTAAAGGGGTACTTTCATCTGTGCCCACGCATGACTTTTCTTCAAACTTTGCATATCAATAACTCAATATATACGAACTATGAAAATGTATTTATCGTGTTAGATAGTTAAGAATAAGGCTTGGGAAGCAACCCTGACGTAATCCACCTTTGAGGTGGTACCTGTCTCTAAACTTCCATGTCCTAAGTCTATAGTTTTGTTTATTTCTATGATTTGTCATCTAGATTGAATCCAAAATAACATATACATTATTTTATTAACACGAAACTATTTGGATAAGTTATGGTTTACGTTTTCAGAAGAAGTGATTGTAAAATTTCAATATTTTTTTTTCAAAAATTTACAAAACATTCAACATTCAATTCAAAAGATGGATATGTTCTAGTCTTTGTCAAGATGTCAAGATATGATATTATCACAAAATCATGCCATATATATATACTGCTGATCTGAGCCAAATATCATGAAAATCCAAAACCGGTAACTTTGTCATTTCCTACCTCTTATAGGTATAGGTCAGTTTTAGCAAAATTAATTATTTAGTTCAAATGAATCAATAACTCGACATAAGGAGGTTGTTTTTAATCTATTTCCACTTTTTTTAAAGAAAGACATGTTTAGACAATTTTAAATGATTCAATGGTCAGAAATGCCGAAGCTCATGGCCCTGTGTCATGGCACTATGGGGCCAAGACAATGTGTATCACTTCCTCAAGTCCTGCATGATATTATTTAAGAAACATAATATCCTAACAATAAACATGTGAAAACAAGAAGACTTAATATTTCCTTTACATCCAAACTGAACTAGAGGAACCACATTTTGGTGCCATGACCAGGATAACGTGTAACAGAGTCTTATCAAAGGTATCATAAAACAGTGTTCTACTTGAATAAGAGAGGTCCAGAAACAAAAATGTATGCCTAGAATATACAGTCAGCTAAAGTATAAATGTTGCTATTTGATGGAAATCAGCATGAGTTCCACAAAACAGAATGAACAGAGAAGATTTAAGCATTGAATTAGCAATACTTCTAAAGCCATAAGTTATCGGTGACAAAAATGGTTAAATTTAACCAATAGGTTTCAGGTGTGGTACTTGATTGTATCGATTCCTGATCTTTGCGCCCTTACTAACTTTGACAGGGGGTTATTTTTGTGAAGTAGGTTTATTAATGAGTCTTACAATAATAACTCCTAGATATAAGGTTCTTCTCCTGTATGAACTGACTTGTCATAAGGTTTCTCTTCTGTATGAATTAAAATTCTTAACAATGTTACATATTAAGTGTAACATTGGCTAGATGTAGTTTTAATGTTAAAACTAGATGTATTAAGTACAGGTGTCAACATAATGGATCATTTTGGCTAATATTATTGTATAAGCACTTCATTAAATAAGAATCGTAGCACTTGATATCAAAGAATATTGTTTTTTTTTTTCTTTTTCCAATTCATAATAGGGGAAAACGCTGAACATATCAACTTCTAGCAATAAACGTACTAGCATGATGATTCAAACTAAGCAAGTATTCAAGTATGTTTTACAATGAAACATAATTATCGTATTTTTTTACATTTCGACAAATTAGGGCCATCTGTTTACATCAAGTTAAAAAATTTGTTACCGGTCCCTGAATTTCATGAAATTTGGTCTACATATTCTTAACATATATGGATAGTTTATATGTTGAAATGGTATCTAGACAAAGACCGCAACCTGTAAAAATGTTAATTCCAAATTTGACTGAATACAAAATATACAGTCGAAATTGTGGTACCATGCTATAAAAATGAATGCCCACCCAATATCCTAATACATACAAAGCCATTTTAAGTAACAGCGAACTTATCAATGATATAGCTATTTAATAGAACATTTCTCCGCCCGGTACATGAAATGTCAATTACTTTAGAAATGATTATAACTGGGTACCCTAAGGTATTATAGTGATATCATTCATGACGTCATAAATTAGCAATGGAATTGCATAAAAACTCAAACGCACCATATATATTAAAGTTATACCCCAGACAATTAAATAACATATTATTTTTAAAATCCAAGCGTGGACAGACTCCCATATTAATTTCCCATACCATGCAAGAGCCCCTTTTGTGATGTTTTCAATTCAGCAGGAAATCTAAAAAAGGACAGTCTGCACAAACTCTAAATTATTTAAGAAAAGCTGCTTATTTTTTTTTGTTGAGTTTTTTTAACAGGAATTCATGTAAGTGTTATTTGATGATCCAGGAGTTGTCGATATTACTTGTGTATTTGCACATTAAACGATATATGGAAATGCATTAATGCAGTGAGACCTGAAGTCCCAGGGGCTGGGGAAGCTGAGCACTGACGTAAAAAGTGTGACACAATCGAAATGCTTGGTCACTCTGTGTATCTATTCCTTCTCCCTGAGGTACTGTGGATGACCCGATGAACAGTTGCCTAAGGAAGGCCTTTCGAAAATGGGAGTGCATTGGGTCATCCACAGAATCTAAGGGTGATAGTTTTCAATGTTGCACAGAGAGGTATGAAATAATTGTAAACTGTTTTGGATATCTTAGCCGAGGCGATTTTGCGTGACACGAACAGATTTGAGACTGGATTGTAAATGAAGAGACATTTTATTATATTGCGATGCAAATCAATAACCTATCCGAAATAATAGGAAAAGGTAGGCTTGATCAAAACGTGTAATCCCAGACCAAGTTGGACTAAACAAGACAAATTCGTCGACCTTTAATCTCAGTCTCTGAGCGGTGTGTGTGTTAGCAAATAATATATTGCATGTTTTTTTCTCTTCACTCCTCTTTAATGCTACATGACTACATTTTGAGAAAGAAACAAATGACCTCGGCCATCCCCAGACAAGAAATATGGCCTGTTTCATATACTTTGTTTCTCTAATGCATGCATTTTATTAAAAATATCTAAAACTGTCTCAGTTATTGTCAAAATTAAACAGTAGACCTTTGATTCCGCCAAATGGCTCCCTTACTCTGGAAAGAGGCAAATGTGACCACAATATTGAAAAAGATGATCCTTCTGCCGTTTCTAATTATAGACCTTATCTCTTTTAAGTGCAGTAGGCAAGATCCTGGAAAAAGTTGTACATAAGCATATATTTAACAATATTCGTGATCATAAAATTCTGTCTGCCTTACAGTCAGGTTTTACTCCTGGAGATTCAACAGTAAACCAACACGTTGACATATACAAAACATTTTGTAAATCCCTTGAAGGCAAAGAAGTCCGTACTGTGTTTTGTGACATAGGCAAAGCATTTGACAGAGTATGGCACAGAGGCCTTCTCTTTAAACTTGACTCTATTGGTGTTTCTGATTCCCTATTATTACGGTTCAAGAATTATTTAGCTGACCGTTAAGTGACTGTCACACCTTACCGGATAGCACGAACGGACGCGTAACGGACGGTAAAATTCTCTGTCCGTTCGTGTCCCTTTTCATGCGTTACATTGTCCGTTTCTCATGCGGTGAATGCGTCCCATGTCTCAGGTGATATCCGTTTTGTCCGGTCCTACTGGATGGCAAGTTTTGGACACATTCGCGGATCCAGGAAATTTCGTCAGGGGGGGGGGTCCAGGTCAGTCTGACAAAAAAAGCTCTGACAACGTTTTTTTTTTAGTCCTCAGCTTATTTTACGGAAATCAAATGGTCAATTTCAAAGAAATCAATCATTTTTCAAGGTTCCAGAGGGGGTCCAACATTTTCTAAGGGGAGTCCAACTTTTTCCAGGGGGGGGGGGGGTCCAATTGCCTATTCCCTATAGAAACCCATATAACTTGTGATTTTCCGGGGGGGGGGGTCCGGACCCCCTGTCCCCCCTCTGGATCCGCACTTGGGACATGCTCAAATCTTCGAACGGACGCCACCGGATAAATTTGTACGGTCGGTGAACGTTACTCATGCGTTGGTATGCGGTTTGTTCGGTTCTCATGCAGTTTGTCCGTTTCTCATACGTTCTGCGTACTTTAGGCATCCTGTATGTATCCGTTGATTTCCGTTCGGCCTGAATTGTGAACGGTCAACTGCGGGAAAGGTAAAAAAAATTCCCCGACGAGTACCGCATGTTCATTCTGTGATTGTTCAGCCAACGTTTTGTCCGTTTCTTAAACGGTACATATTCGTTTCAGCTTGACAGAAAATCACTTGAAACAATATATACTTAATTTATAAGACGCCTTCTGTAGTCTGGGACAACTGCACTCAATATGAATCGAAAGAGCTGGAAAATCCAAAACGAAGCTGTCCGTATTGTTACAAGAACCACAAAATTAACATCAATACAACCTCTCTACATAGAAACTGGCTGTGAAAGCCTTGCTTCTAGACGACAAAAATCAAAGCGTGTCCTCTTTTACAAAATGCAAAATGAAATTACCTCTGAATACCTCTTATCTCTTGCACCTCCTACAGTCGGTAGTACAACAAGATATAGATTACACAATGAATCAGACCTTCAAAGAATTTCTAGCGATAAGGCGAGGAATCTCCCTAAACGAGACGTTCGTTTTATTTTGTTGAAATAACGACTGGAGAAACTAGGCACATTCAACAAATATATATAGACGAGCCGTCGATGCACGATTGCCCCCAATTTGTATATTTAAAACGGGTTTTCCTTCATGCATGTAATAACTCTGATTCTTATTGAATGAGAATTTATTTCGATCATCAACTGTGCTTGTTATTCAGTAACATATATGGGAACTAGACCGTTAAACAGGGAACCACGCTATGTACAGTAAAACTATTTATACAGTTGATGTACAATAAAAACGACCATCTTGCAAAGTGGTCTATTTTTTGTCAGATACTTTGTGTCTTTCGCTTATACAACCCCTTTCTCCCCCTAGACCCAAGACGCCATTTACATATGTTATATATTTGTATAGCGACATTTAATTGTCCAAATGGCATCTTGGGTCTAGGGGGAAAGCATCTAAAACAAACTGAAAGATGCCAGTTTCATCTTTTCAATGACAAACGCCATAATTTTAAGTATATTTCGTACGCATGCGCAGAAGGAATACCGCAAAGTTTTGGAAATGAAGGGCACTTATATCCTTAATATTTTAACACTTTTACTTTTTGAAAACCTGCAAAGGATTTACTAAAATTATCGTCTAAACGCCACCCAGTCTAAAGACGTAAAATGAGGGGTGGGAGTAGAAGGCGCAAGTTTTCACGGCTTTGCAAATGATGGATCGCTTTGTAACCTATTTTGATGCTTTCTATGCATAATTTACTACCGAAACAGTCCAATTTTAAAAATATTAGAGCAATTTGAAAATTTAGGTTTTGTAATCATGTCAACTAGGGAAAATATACGCCTTATCGCTAGAGCTCCTTATTCCTGCTAAATCACAACAATACTATCACTCTTTTCTGCCCCCAGTAACACGAGCCTGGAACAGATTATCTGAAGTAACAAAACCCTCGCCTTCTATCACCGCATTTAAACACAAACTTAATAGAGAAATAAAAAAGCCACCTCAATATTACTATTGCGGTAAAACATACCTCCTAAATTGTAATCTCTTCCAAAACTTGCGTGAAGAACTCTTAAGTACAGTCACCATTTACTGTAAGCCTACTTTAAATGTACTCTTGTATGGAAATGCTAATTTATCAGAATCGGAGAACAAAACTGTTTTTTCTGCATTGCAAGAATTTATCTTGAAAACTAAGCGCTTCTGACACAACAACAACAACAACAACAACAACAACAACAACAACAACAACAACAACAACAAAAACAACAACAACAGCAACTTTTCACATAATATTTGTGATCACTTTAATTATTTATGCTTCGTGTTTGTCATGCTTTCTTGGCGGTTCTTTGCGGCCTAGTGGTCATAAGCTGGAAGGGACTGGTGTAATACTTTATTGTATCGATTTCTGATCTCTTACTTACTTTTATATCCCTACACAATAATGGATTTTGCCTAACGAGCCTACAGCCACATGCTAAAAAGATCCAAAATATTATACGTAAATGCCATGAATACGAAGACAATTACACAATGTACTATTGAATATGTGAGGGAAACAGATTCGAATAAGTCTTCGGACTTTCTTCTAAATCCTGTTTGCAGAATTCACCATCGCGTCAGCGATGGTGATATACGTTAATACTCTTCCCTGGATACCGGCTTGTTTCTGAAAAGAAAAGGTCGTAAAGAGATCTACTCCTCTGAGCTGGAGCCCAAATTCCCCACTGGAGCAAATTCGGATATTCTTGGCGTGACGAAATCAAACTCCCCACAGAGGTATACTTCAAGTTCTGCCTTCAGTCCGTGTGTACTTCAAAAACGCCCCAAAGTCAAAGAAATGCATGATTATAGTGGCTATGGAAAATGAACAATTAAAACTATTAAAAGTGTTGTCTGGTAACAATAATGCGCTATACGATAGTTCTAAGCTTTTTCTTACAGCAATTAACCCTGGAGACATGGGGCCTTTGGATATTCTCCGCAAAGTGTGACGTAATCCCAGATTTGTACGGATCAGTTTCAATATGCCCCAAGGTTTTATGCGCATGCCTCGTTAATTAGATTTAGGGGAAGGGTCGTAACTAAGGTTGTGAGAACTTGTGACCCAACCTCATTGCTGTGTAAAATTTGGCAATAAAATATGTTTAAACTATAATTAGATTTAGATTTAGGAATAAGGATACATACATGTACTGCTAAAATGTCTGGGTGAACTCTACCACTATTCAGTGTTTGCGCTATTAGAGTTTAATTGGAATGTGCATAGTTCTTTATTTCAATTGCTTCCAATGGATCACCTATTCAGAACTTAGAACTGTATACAGATAGTTAACTAAAACAATAAAAACTCAGAGTTTGAAATGCATGAAAAAATGAAAAAAGAGTGGTCTCAACAAATGCAAAATTAAAACACTAACATGTTTTCTAGTCTAGTAACTTTTATACGCTATGCCATGGTTCTAAGCTTTTTAAAAGCTAACCTTGTGCTTATATTACATTATTACTGCGTTGCTTTGTAAGTATATATGTATAAAGGTTAAACTAAATGGGTCACAGAATGGGTTACACTTTTTGACACGGTTGTGCTTCTCCATTGGCAGGGTGTATTTATAGCCCATTGTGAAAAGTTGTTAGATATTAAAGTTTTGGGGAGTTTTGTAGTTCATTACACTAAAAACTAATAGATAATATAGCTATTCAACTATAATTGTCTATTTTCGCAGTAAATCAAGTGTAAAAGAAAACTGATATGTGTAAGATTTCGATCATGCCAATACATGTACATATGTATAAAATCTGACAAAATAGGTATTAAGCGGACGGACGAACATTTGGACACACGGGCGGACGACGGCACGGACAACGCCAGACTATAGCTCTTTGATTTCGTTGAGTGATGGTAAATAGCTGCAGCCATATTGTAACCTCGAACCACACTCGGCCCACTAACGAAACGCCAGTCAAATGGCGTTTCGTTGATGGGTCGATGTAGTGAGGTCACTATATTTAGGTCAAAACCTTAAATGCGTGTGCGAACTGCTACTCCTCTGATGAGACAGTGCGTATACGCAGGCTCGTCTGAGAATTTGCTGACTGGACGCGACACAACCTGCATTCAGGATTCCGACATTTTGAAGCAAGACTTAAACTTTGTACATGTATATAATTGGATACCTACCCATCTCAAATGATAAATTAATAAATAGCCAAAAAAAAAATAAACAAATAAATTGATAAATAAACTAATAAATAAACAAATAAATAAATAAGTAAAAATAAATACAAATAAACTTACCCAAAACGAATTAATAAATTTCCTGTTTCTAGTCATTGTCTCTTGTTTAACAATTATATCAAGATTTGTTATCTGAGATGACGGATATTAAACAATAGCGAGTGAAACTTAACTCCTATATATACATCGCTTCATCTATACGTCATAATACATGAAATTATTAAAATTCAAGGAAGTTAAATTTTGTATTCAATATCGTAACCGATGCATAGATCAATATGTTTTAAGGACAGTAAAAATAAGTAGGCGAATCAATGAGATTAGCACATATTGCGCAGTTTAATCTTATTCTTTGTGTTTGCTAGCCTAAGCATGCAATGCGCAAATTTGGCTACATAACTGGAAAACCTAATTCCGCTTTACGCGAATAAGAAAGGCGCAGACTAGCCTGCGCATATCAGCACCATTCTTATTCGCTGCTTTTATAGCATGCTATATGTAGCTACACGGACGTAATAGTTTGAGAAGCTATGACCGTATATAACCTGAATATTTGGACAGAAAAAAAATCCCTGATCGAACAGGGATAAACCTACTGCATGTAGAATAGCCTGCTCTTGACTAAAACATGAGCCAGTGCATGAGATTTCCAACAGTGTGGTATGTACGACCAGCAAAGTCCCAGATCAGCCTGCGCATACGCACAGAGTATTCTATGACTGCCAGGCCCAAGCCACCAACCGAATACCATTTGGAGTTTCTAGGCTTAAAATGAAGCTGCAGAGGCCCGTCCGAGTCCACACCTGTCAAAATGTCAAATTGTTTGAATCTCATGCCGCGGCTCGTTACATGTCTCATTATGCAGTCAAATGACTCGATCATTTTATTGATAAAAGTTGGTAAGAATTCAACGGTAAATAAGGCAAGATAGTAAAGGGCTTAACCCTTTGTAGTCACCGAGTACTTTTACAGGCAGTGAAGACCCAGATAAAATGTCGCATTGATGCGGCATTTCATCAGGGTCTACACTATTTGTAAAAGTAAAAAGATCTCCAGACAAAATAATTACATTTTTTAAAATCATAAACTGACACCCCTAGATTTGTACAATGGAGTATCCCGTGTTTATTGTATCATACCAGAATGAAGATGTCATTAGTATACAAAGGGTTAATTGAGAAAAATATTTTTTTAAGTTTATCTGCCGGGTGCTTAAGCTATGTGCCTCGTCAAGAGAAAAGCTGTTTCCGGGAATTACAACCAGGAAGTGTTAAACCAGTCTGCTCAGCTACAGAGCCTAGCTACAATATTATCAATTTTGTATGCTGCAAGTTTAGATATATAAATGCTTTCCTGAAAGCGAATAATAAATGCGCTGATCAGAACAATGCGGATGCGCAGTCCAGTCTGTGCATTTGTTGATTGAATAAGACTTAATTTAGTACTATTCTAATTAGAAAAAAAAACCTACTAAGTTGGGGAAACACATCTTTCGTAATGAATGGATGCTTTGTTTTCTCTATTTTTCGATGGGTAAAGGCTTTATCGTTGGTTTTCATCGAATTCGCTTCCGAGACATGGTAAGGTCAGATTGCATTGTGAAATCCGTAGCGACAGGATCGGTTAAGGCTTCTTTGGCTCGCTCTTAGTTTCGTGAGTTTTCGGTCCGACGACATGCTTAAAGTATCTCCATCGGAACTGAGTTGTCAGTTGACAGTTACTGACGAAAGTATGTTCATTCAGTTCAGGCACCGAGTGTATAAACAGCAGTTCAGCGCCATAGCAGTTAGTACCGGTTCAAAAGATAATAGCCCGAACAGCCGAGCTACTATCGGCCAGCCAGCGAAACGCCTTTTACGTAAGACGGCGTTTCGCTGGGGGGGGGGGGGGCTATAGTGGCTTGAGATGTTTATGCTGTATAAAAGTAAAATAATTTACAGACAGGATAACCGTGGTGGAACAACAAATGTGAGTCAACACCAAAAGAGGTGATAGCTCGTCACGTAGGCTTCTTTCCTACTTAAAGCTGCATAGTCTGTAACTTTTGATCTTCTAATTTTAAAAATAATGTTTTTATTTTTCAAGAACACAGTAAAAATACTCAAATTCAGGTAAACATTTTACCAATTTCGTAAATCTTAACAAGGTATCACTATCAAAACAACTGCATTTATGTTAAAATTCAACGGTCTAGAATTATTGGAGGGACGCAAATAATTACCAACAAGAGAAAAACACACCTATTTGATGAGATAATTCACTTTTCCATGCAGTTTTCAGCTGTACTGAACATTTTTATTGTGAAAACATAGCTTAATTCTACTTTTACAAATGATTTAAAAAGAAAATAAAATTTTTCGAAAAATGTTCATAGTTACAGAGTATGCAGCTTTAACTACAACAACTACAGGCATACGTTTGTTGTAGTTATTCTCCGGAATACAATCTCACAGAGTATACAGCTTTTAACCCTTAATGCGCCAATCGCAACAAAAGTCGTCTGCTTTTCTCGTCTGCTGAAATGTTTAAGAAGCCTCTATGGCAAACAGTGTAGACCCAGATCAGACTGCTCCTAGGAGCAGTCTGTTCTGGGTCCACACTGTTTGCTTCTATACTTAATTCGTCAGTAATGTTAGGCAATTATTTGCAGCAGACGACATTTTCAGATGTATTTTTTTTCTTGGCGCTTTAAGGGTTAAAGTGGTTGAGGGATTCATTAAGAACAGTGGCAGGTCAGCTGCAACCAACTTTGATGTTAGGTTATGCTTATTTTTACAGTGCGTAGGCACCAACACTCTTCTGTCACAAGAGTACTTCGCGAATATTTGCGTTAACATTTTGCGATATGACGTCATTTCCGCGAAACATCCACCAAAGATGGACGTTCAGATATGCATTTGAAAGAAACATTACTTTTCATTATTTTAGTGTATACTTCTTATCTTTTTCTGTTGAAATTTAGCAAGGATGAAAACGAAGAACTGATCACAGGCCTGCAGGTTCAGAACCACGTGGAGTGCCCCACTGGCATAACTCTGTACCGCTTGAAATCAGGATCGTTTCTCTACCGGGTCCAGGTGCAATCGAAACTACCCCATGATCCCGCGGTAACTTTCAAAATTCTCAAAAGATGTGAAACATTTCAGCTTGATGAGAGAGGCCAGGGGAACGAAAGAGTTGTTGATAAGTCTGCGGCTAGACACAGTCCAGTAGAAGCGGAGGACTACGAGAAGATCGGACTCTCTCTGTCTTATCTAGTGGATGAGGCGTGTAAGAAACAGGATTACACAACACAAGAATGTGGAATGACTTCTAACGGAAGTGGCTTAGTCTCCAGAATAACGGCTTCATATCCATTTATGGCGTACCTCTTGGAAGTTGTTAAAGGGTTTGTAGTTGTTGTCATGTTATATTTGAGCCACGGCATGGAATTTCCAACAGTTTGACATTTTGACAAGTGTAGACTCAGACGAGCCCGTGCAGCCTCATTTTAAGCTTAGAAACGGGTCTCTTGCACTTTACCGGGCACCATGGTACAGTCTGTTCATTTAGCATATGATAAATGGGGGCATAAGCCCCCTTACCCCCTCAATTTTATTCAGCTCATAACAGCCAACCATATCAAACATTTCAAGAAGTAATTTAGAAGCAAACAGACCCTAAAACCCTAATCAAAATTAGTTGTGCCCGGTAAAGTGCAATCTAGCCTTCTCCAAACGGTGTTCAGTCAGTAGCTTAACAATCATAGAATACTCAAGCGACTTGCAAAGGCTCTGATCAGACTGCGCGTATGCGCAGGCTGATCTGAGGCTTTGCTGGTCGCACATACCAAAATGTTGGAAATTTCATGCACTGGCTCATTTGTAAATCCGCCAGTTTATTTTTCCATCTTTACATGTATTAATCGCAGATTTAGGAATTTTCTTCTTTACTGGCCCCTACTGTCTTTGGCCTGGTAGAACTCTTGGAAAGCCGGACAAGAACCATAAACCTAGTGACTATGCCACATTCAATCAGATAGAATATTTTTGATATATCAACTATCTGGTTGCTTTTGGAAAGAGAAAAACAGCAAAAGGTTTCCCTTTTATCCTTTTACTGTTTAGCAGGGGTGCAATAAAATTATCTGACCATACCATTGTTCAAATCATTTGCTTTTAATCAAGTTATTGATAAAGTAAAAAGTTGAGAATAACTTGGTGTTCCATTCTCTGGTATATTTTGTGAAAGTAATTCATCAAAGAGAAGTTTTGCAGAAAGTGCGCAATGTTAGTGGACTATTTTTGTTATGTTAAAACATGAGGTTTGAGCACAATAAATCAAAATTGTTAGAGATCAAGAACATATTCTTAATTTTGAACTTTACATGTAATTAAAGTATAATGAGTTTATTTCGCTGAGATTTTTTTATCATTTTTTTTTCTAATTATATATATAATGGAGGTTAAAAGGCTTAAGTGCGCAAAGTTAGGGGCCTCAGTCGTCGTATGTATATATCCGTCAATTTTCAGGCCGGATACAAGCAAGATGATCGCCACAGCAAACGTCACTACAGAATGGTCCTACCAGACGCTCATCCGGGGTATTTTTCCAGGGACACTATGGTGCGGTTTCGGTAACATTGCCGACGATACGTTTGGGCAGCTAGGTACATTGCAAATTATTATAGCCATAAAGCCAGTTCATGATATTTTATGGCAGATTTAACTATTGCATATATTTGTAGGCGAGCAGCGAGATCTCGGTCGAGCCTGTGAATCCGTGCAGTCTCGTCAGAGCATTTGCTGCTCCCATATACAAAGTAAGGATGTCAGTGAAGGCTAGGGCAAAAACGTAGGCCTTTAGCCCCACTACATGTATAGATGCACTTTATTTACATCTCATGAACTGGCATATGAGCCGTGACATGTTATTTCCAACAATGTGGAATTTTGACAAGTGTAGACTCTGACAAGCCTGTGAAGCCTCCTTTTAAGCTCACAACCTACAAATGCAGTTCACTCGGTAGCTAAGCACTCATAGAATAATCAAACAACTGGCAAAGGCTCTGATCAGACTGCGCGTATGCGCAGGCTGGTCTGAGCCTATGCTGGTTGCACATATCACATTGTTTGAAATCTCATGGCGCTGCTCATTTACAATAAGACTAAGTGGTCAAGTTGGTCCTACTGCTTTTCATACAAATCTATGGAATTTATTTCGAGTCGGAAAGCGAATTTTCGGTATATGTACCATTTCATAAAACAACCCAACAAACTCAGATCAGTCTAAGTATGGACGCAGACCAGTCATTCAGTTAGGTGGGTTCATTTAGTGGGTTAGTATTCGTACGGAAAGCGAAGACTCTGGTCAGACTGGGTGGTTTTGATGTCGAGTCTGATCTCAATCTTTGTTTGGCGCACTAGTCATTCAGTTGGTTTTGTTTTGCATTGACTCAATTATGCGATATGCATACAGAAAAACCTGTCTTTTTCAGCCACTCAAAAATAGACAAAATAATGATCTTAATGACAAATGGTAGCGTAATGAAGGTCGAAAGTATTGCAGAATGCTGGAGCGTTCTCCAATACTTTTGACCTGCATTAAGCGATAATCGGTCTTGAAAACCTATTTTGGTCTTCTTTTTGAGTGCCCGTTTAAGACAGAGCTGATTGCTTTGCTCAATTTGTCTTCCTGGTGGCTCGTGATGGTTGAGCGGCTCTTCCTCGCGGTGCCACTGGGTAGTCTGCAGTTTGTGATTGTGGTATTTCCTGATCATACTCACTTACTATTTTTTACTGTACTTATTACATGGACTGTTCCAAATTCCACTTTTCTTGTGATTTGGGTGAGTTCATTAACACACACACACACACACACACACACACACACACACACACACACACACACACACACACACACACACACACTCTCTCTTGTTTGTTTTGTTTTTGTTGCTTTACGTCCCATGTCAACAGCTATGGTCATTGCGGGACGGTCAGTTCACTTAAACACACTTTTTCATGGGCAGACTTGAGCAAGCGGTTAACCAGTAATTTGTGCACATACTTTCGCTTGTAACTGACAACAACCCTTCTTGAATGAATCAGCGGAAGGAAGGAGAATGACCGTAGAAAGTAATTACATGATCAATCTCCACGAAAGTATGGGACCGGGCCGGGATCGAACTCGCGACCCCTGGATCTGCAGTCAGACACGCATCTGTAGCCAGACACGTTACCGACTGCGCTACGCGGCCCGATTTGGACAAGAGCGCAGTGGCTCAGTTCATTTGGTAAAGCGTTTTGAACGGGGGTTGATGGATTGCCTTTTCGAAACTCACTGCATTCACCGTGCTGTGTCCATGAGCAAGACACTTAGTACTGGTTCAACCCAGGAAGGCAGGAATTGTTGACTGGGACGTAGAGCATTATCTACATCTATTCACGTGTGAGAGCATGTATAAAATTCTCATGAATTAGTTTATTTGTTGCAGGGGACAACGCCGGTGCCGACGAATGCTGCCGACTGCATGATCTCTGCAAGCCTATCATCAAGGCCTTCCAGACACGTTACCATTTCTCCAACCCGAGCGTCGTTCCCATCAGTCACTGCGGCTGCGACATGCAGTTCTACAACTGTCTACGACGAGTGAACTCGCAGGCATCAAACACCATCGGGAAAATATTCTTCAATATCGCCAAGATGAAATGTTTTGATTTTGACATGCGGAACATTTGTACCTCGTCTTTTCTGGGATTTTGCACGGAATATAGCTCTAAATGTGTGGCCATTTTGAAAAACAATAAAAACTATCCTTCCTAAAGTTGTTTTCTCAGTCTTGTAACCACCAGAAAAACATGAACGGATCCAGAGGGGGGGGGGGGGGGGGGGGGGGGGGGGGGGCAGGGGGTTAGGACCCCCCTGAAAATCACAAAATATATAGGGTTTCTTAGCAATACAGGTCCAGAACCCCTGAAAAATCACAAAGCTACCAAGCCAGCATTCAATTTTGGGCCATTATGGCGTTTCACTGGCGGATCATGATGGCCTGCTTATAGTGGAATTTGCATGGATCGTCTCTCCCCTTTCATCCCAACCCCCCCCCCCCCCCCCCCAAAAAAAAAAAAAAAAAAAAAAAAAAAAAAAAAAAAAACTTATCAAAATTGGTCCCCCTCTGACAAAACTTTCTGGATCCGCGCATGAAAAAAAATCCCTCTGCAAACAGATGACTTTCCAGTGTGGATCCTTATTACATTGCTATATGGAGCAGTCTGATCTGTGCCAACATTTTTTCCTACAATTAATCTCCGGAAGAATACAGCAATCAAACCGGCGGATCTATCTATCTATCTACTTGTTTCCAGAAAAATCATATATTGAAAATAAAATTAAATTTCCACGTAATAAGTGAAATTACAAGTGATATCCCAATCTCTTTTCTTGTTTTTGCAAGATTGAATCTTGGGATGATGTTTTTATTTAAGTCTGTGTATGTTATCCTTTGACCCTTTCTTGTATTTCGTTTCGACAAGATCGGATCTAGGGATATACATACTAAAAAGTTTGAAGTATCCTTTGTCTATGTAATATCTGAGTTATATTTATTTAGAAATCAGTCTAGCACACTTATTTATTAACTTATCAACAGTTTTTATCTGCTTAAAAAATAGCCAGACTCAGCCTCCAGTTTAGTTTAGGTAACAGTTTATGTAACTGTTTAGGTAACAGTTTACGTAATAGAAAAATACTTTATGTTTAAGATTGTATTCTCTTATAAAACAGAATTTTGATATATAGTTTTGTAACTAATATGGGAGCACATATATAGTTTTCTTATATAATTTTTGTTGTGAACAATTTAAGACTTTGTCGTTAAATCATGTTTACATCTATTGTGACCATTTGTGAATGTGTTGTTATATGCATGTATCTGACAAGAAACCGTACAGTTTACGTCAATAAAATATATGTTCTGTTCTGTTCTGCTATCTGTAGAGGAAAGTTTAACCGCAAATTTCACACTTCGTAAATTTAACACTGTGAAGAATTGGTACTAATTCTTCACAACACATGAAACATTGGTACCAACACGTCACATATTTTGTAACAATGATATCTCACACTTTGTGAAAATACGCACAAAGTCAAATTTCATATAGCATACATGCGTATTCCTCACATTGATAGAATAGCCCCAAATCTGCTGCATTTCGCATTCGGGATTCCATTTCTTCACAGTTTTGTCACTGACATCTGTGACGATTAAGTACCAGTTCTTCACATCTGTGATAATTTTGTACCACTTTTTCACATGAGTGAGGATTTGATACCAGTTCTTCACACGTGTGAGTTTTGAAACCAATTTTTCACATATGATGATTTTATACCATTTTTTTCACAGATGTGGAGTTCGGGTACCAATTCTTCAAATGTGTGATGATTTGGTACTGATTCTTCACATGTGTGAAAATTTGGTACCAATTCATTACATCTGAGAAAAATCGTATCAATTCGTCTCGCGTTAAAAAATATAAAATGTGCGAAAATTTTCGAAATTGACCGTACGTAAATTTCACATTTGCCAAAACTGACGTATTGGTACCAATTCTTCACATGGTGTGAAATTTACGAGGTGTGAAATTTGTGGATCAACAGAGGTAAAGTAGTTGCAATGCGAGCTAGTCACAAACTAAATCAGTTACAAATATGTGCTGCATACTCTAGTTTAGGAAGAAATTGCTTTGGAAGAAATTTCTGAAATGTGTTGATCCCAATCCATGCTATCACTGATGTTTTAATGTATTGCAACAGACTGCAGGCTTAGTGGTCAACCCAATCACGATCGGCAACTCTACTTTCCTCTTTAATTGCATGCCTGAGGGTCGGACTTCAGACTCTATGACTGTTCCGACTTAAAGACTTATCTAGTGATGAGATGGTAGGGGCCTGATGCTTTGGCTGTTTGTCGGGCCCACCAGGGTTTACCTGTTGTATTTCTTTTGCTGGGGTATTCAGTTTTATTTACTGTTGAGTCCTTATCTTTGCGTTATCTCCTTTTTATATCTTGATTTATATGTTCTAGGAGACGGTGCATTGATGTTAGGGGTCTTTCATGCAAACCAAACATCTGTGTGTCTTGATCCACATCTGAACTAAGGGTGAGGTTCGTGCACCGTTAAACCGGTTTAAGCCCTCCAGTAAAATATTTTACTGACCGTTCCAAGGCGGTACTTCTTTTGTGGATTTTTTATGTTTTTTTTCTGTCTTGTGTTTGCTATGCCTTTGTACGCGTCTGTTTTAATGTGTCTTGTGGCCACCTGCTGGGAAAGGGCTGACCTCTTGGCTCTCGCTTGTGGTGTCTTTCTGTGAGTGTGTTACTATCCCATTGGTATCCTGGGTCAGGTATGGTACTTGATTGTATCGATTCCTGATCTTTGCACCTTTACTTACTATGGTTATACCAAAGTATCTTGCTGACTGAACATTTTCAAAAGTTTGATTATGTTGGGAATAATCAAAAAGTATTTGTTGGTGATGCTGATGCTGGGTCACTCTCAAAGTGTTACATTTGGTCACAATGAATTTGATCCCACTGTCCTAAGCTAGTGAGGTCTTGGTCAAACAGTCCTAAAGTGAATATATGTTCATATACAGGACACAGTCATCTGCGAACAGAAGACCTGATGATATCCAGCAAATAATTTTAAAGAAGAGAAACAGGATCGAACCTAAGACCGACCCCTGGGGCTATGGACAATACTGGGACTGGATCTGAGGCTTGGAAAATGCTTGTTGAGTGCGCCTATAGAGCCATGAGTTGATCCACTTTTGGAAGGACCCGCTTATCACATTATAATCTAATTTGTGTAATAGTCTTATGTGTAGAACCTTGTCAAAGGTCTTTGAAAAATTATTATGATCAAATAATTCTGTCCATAATTCATAGTCCCATTCAGGTTGCTGATGTTTTGCACAAATTGGATCAACTGGGGCTATCTGTGAGTCTTGATCCTGTTTCTTTGTTTCATCATAGTATGTTAGATCGTTTCTCTGCGATGATCGACTGGGACTATCTGTGAGTCATGATCCTTTTTCTTTGTTTCATCATAGTATGTTAGATCGTTTCTCTGCGATGATCGACTGGGACTATCTGTGAGTCATGATCCTTTTTCTTTGTTTTATCACAGTATGTTAGATCGTTTCTCTGCGATGATCGACTGGGACTATCTGTGAGTCATGCTCCATTTTCTTTGCTTCATCAAAGTATGTTAGATCATTTCTCTGTGATGATGCATTGCTAAGTTAGAAAGCCTGCATGTGAGCAAAACAATTTGCGTTTTAATAATAATTGATTCTAGGGCAAAGTTTTGGCGCTAGTAAAACACATTTAATAATTTTATGTCGATCTCATTGTGTGTGCGTTTTTTTTTTGTATTTGGTCCTTGTTTTTCTACGAAGTACTTAGTCTCCTTTCTACTTTTGCAATTATCTCGCTGTGGGAAGGGAGAACTGGTTGCTTTACCCTAAAACTGTCTGTTCGCATTCTGTGTCTCTTCATCATGGTGCCGTGAGTAGGTCTGTGGTGTGTAGTTGGTGCATTTTAAGGTCATAAACACTTTAGGACGAACACATTAAAAGATAGTGACATCATATTTTAAGAAATTTAATACTTGTAAAAAAATAGTCCGTATAAAACACATGACACTACATATTGAATCGAATAAGCCATTTAAAAAAACACTATGTACAAATGAAATGATAATGAATGATTTATGTTGATATGTTTATTTTCAAAACAAAATCATTTAAAAGCATAAAAAACATATAAAATATCAACTGATTTTTACAAATTTATGAGACTTTTTTGTAACATTTGCATCCATAAATGTCACTTGATAACTAACTTGCTGTTTACAAATATATTTTATTACTATTTATACCTAGCAATGCTATAAATGAAACGTTTGCAAATGCTAATTATGCTTCTAACGTGCAATGTATAATATTTACATTTCCACTGCGAGTCTTTAAATGAACCTTTATATTTGAGATGCTGTTCATAACTTCGTGAACGTATCTATTTAAGCCACGCCAACAAACGCGGTGTTTGGGCGGACCAACGTCAACGCCATCCAATAACGTTGCTTGTTTACTGACTTACTGACTTTTGTCTGACGTCGAGCGTGTATCGTCATGACGTTAAATGTGGGAATGTTCCTATTCCTCCGTTATGTCTAGTATAATTCAAAATATCCAGAAAACCAGCTAAGTTATATGAAAATTGAAAATTGATGCTTGACGGTCAATATCAAATATAAATATAAGTAATAAATTCAATTCTTGTCTGTTCATTAAATCATGACCACTATGCGTCTCTTGCAAAGAAACTTGATGACTTACTTTGCATGAGACCCGAAGTGTTCATGATCTCATGAACAGACACAAATCGAATTTATTTCTTAACTGAATAACGTGCACTAAACCAAAAAAAAAAAAAGATATAACTGACGTTCATAGATAACAGGATTATTTTTTTTATTTAATGAGCAGTTTTTCATTTCCAATTGTAGTAAACCTATTGAACGTTTTCAGCAGCTTTTTCTACACTATGGGGATATTTGACATAGCACTCAAACATCTTGGCTTCTAGAAAAATCTTGGTAAAATTTATAAAAATCTGCCATGGGTATGTTGAAATACATTCATAGGCCAGCTTTTTCATCATTAATGTTGTCACGTGTCATTTGAAACACATCTGTAGACAGTGGACAAATTATCATCATGCTAATATCTAAAGACCACGCTTAGGCAGATACAGAAAATTCCGTCAGGGGGATGGGGTATTTTTTTCAGTCATTAACGCATTTCACAGGCGGTACTTGAGGTGTCCAAATGCTTCTCGAGGGGGTCTGTACCAGTGTTTCTAAGAAACCTATACGCACTTATGATTTTTCAGGGGGTTCAGATCCAATGCCCTCTCCCCATATGGACCTGCGCATGCCATGACACAACACAAGTAACTTCTATATTCTCCAAGAGAACATTTGCTCTTCCAATGAACTCTTCTTTGATATAGAAGAACTGTATTTTCAGGTGTATAAACCTTTATCATATTTTGTCAATAATTACACAACGTGTGTCCTATTTATTTTAAAATGAATGCCCAAAGTATGCTCCTTTTGTACATAGATATTCCCACGGTAAGTGTCTTATTAGCATTTGATCAAGAAAAGTGACATTGCCTGGGCATATTCTTTCCTTAATTGGATTTATGTGAGAGTGAAAATCTTTCGCATGATGAATTGGCGATGATGCTTTAAATTATGCAAAAAATCCCCAAAGAAAAACGGCTAAAGTCATGAGGACAATAGCATTGGCATTGAGAATTCTTCTCCAGAACTTGTCTTGATGGATTGATTGTTGTTTACGAGCGAAGGCCTCCTCCTCCTCCAGTGTCATAGTGGGATGATCATCAACCTTCTCAATACCACACACCCATTGGCACGCTTTCTTGTACCATGGTAAGGTTTCCCAGTCTTCTGCAAAGTCAAAATATTATGTTACAGAACTATTTCTAGGGGTGGATCCAGGATTTCTCGAAAATGGATTCATATGTATAATTTTTTTTTGGTGGGGCGGGGGTGGCAATGCTGATTTTATCTCATTTTTTTTAAATATTCCATTAAAATGAAATAATTTGGTCTCACTGAGACCAAATTATTTTATTATCAAAGAATATTTAAAAAAGGGGGGGGGGGCGGGGAGAAGGGTTGAAGCGAACCCCCTGACCCCCCTCTGAATCCGCCACTGATTTCTTCATAAATTCCATAATTAATGTAAACTTATGATATATGAACACTATTTAATTTGTTAGGTAAATGCCAAATATATTTCATCTAATGCAGTGAAAAATCAGTACTGATTAATAATCAGTATTTTTCACAATTGCATGCCACGATTGAAAATGTTGATATTTTCGCTTTCTGAGATGAAATATATTTCCAAAAAATATTTTCTTCTTCTTTTTATTTTATGTGCCAAGAAGAAGCCTAACTATTTCCTGATTATTTTCCGTCCGATTCGACCCATTTAGTGTGTTTATTGGATGTAACGTGGGGTGTAAACAAGGTTGCATCTTGCAAATGTTTTAGAATAACATTTTAACAGACGAAACGACAGACACCCACATTTGAGGAAAGTCTTTCAAGTGTGCCTTAGGACAGAAACTATTTACAAACTAGCGCTACACTACGCCAAACGGTGGCGTCAATAGGTTTGAAATTGACGTCACATCATGTCTAACTTAATTTCTGACAAATACCCTTAACTTTAAAACTTTTGAAAGTGTTCCAGTACCAGAATTACCAAAACACCTTGTTGCGCTAAAGTGAAAAGATATAAATAATATCACTCACTAGTGAATTGATACGATATCAATTCACTGTAGTTAATATCATTTTAATTCACATTGATATGTTATAAATTATGCATTAGATTAACCGCTTAGCATTAAATGAAGAAATCTATATATAAATGGAATCTTCCAACGCATAGAGTAAACAAATGAAAAAAGTCAATAAGCAATGCTTATTAGATACCCCCCGCACAGTAAGAGTCAGAGAAAAAACTTGTCAAGTTATAGTTCAAACCAGCAGACTTTAGTTTTGAAAAGAAGATTTCAGTATAATATGTGCAAACAAAAATTATAACACTCCTTCATGCATATGTTCAATGTGTCTACATTGTATCAGCAAAATATCAAATTGCTCAATTAAAAGCTGTGGTAGAAGTTGATTGGCCTATTAAGGCACCATCTATGCATATACAAAAGCCATATTAAGCCCAAATTGTCTAAGTTCTCACAGCTGTCATTTTGTCAAAAATTATTTTTTCTGAACCAAACTCCTTCATGCATATGTTCAATGTGCTTACATTGTATCAGCAAAGTATCAAATTGCTCCATCAAAAGCTGTGGTAGGAGTTGTTCGGCCCATAAAGGCACCATCTATGCATATACAAAAGCCCTATTAGGGAAATATTGTCTAAGTTCTCACAGCTGTCATTTTGTCAAAAATTATTTTTTCTAAACCAAACTCCTACATGCATATGTTCAATGTGTCTACATTGTATAGGAAAAGTATCAAATTGCTCCATCAAAAGCTGTGGTAGGAGTTGATCGGCCCATAAAGGCACCATCTATGCATATACAAAGCCCTATTAGGGAAATATTGTCTAAGTTCTCACAGCTGTCATTTTGTCAAAAATTATTTTTTCAAAACCAAACTCCTTCATGCATATGTTCAATGTGCTTACATTGTATAGGAAAAGTATCAAATTGTTCCATCAAAAGCTGTGGTAGGAGTTGATGGGCCCATGTATGGCCTATAATAGCATAAGCATAAAACCCTATATTAAAAGCCATTTAGAACTACAAAGGGAAATAACTCTGATAGAATTGGCCCCTAGCCCTTACTTTTTTGTCTAAAAGATTTGTCTTGCATATATGAACATGTTTGCAAGGTTTAATGAAAATCCAGCAATGACTCTTCAAGATATTAAGGAAACAAAGCGTTACGGACGGACGGACGCACGGACGGACAACGTGAAAACAGTATACCCCCTACAAACAAAGTTTGTGGGGGGTATAATTACTACAAAAGCTTAATTAAATTAATTGTTTGCAATATCCTGTTATTAAACCAAAAACCAATGTTATTCACATCTTATGTGAAAATTTCAGAACAGCTTATTTAATTTGAAAGGTCAAAGTTGGAAATTAGGCTAGAGAAGTGTTTCAGTGAGGTAATTTTAATTTCATTTGTCATTTTGAACAGTGAAAATCATCATTTTGTAATCAGAAATGCATGAAAATTATGTTGGGTCAGACTTCAGACTCAATAATGACCCTAGCGTAATACCCATCAGTGGGTCAGTGCCTGATGCTTGTCTTTGGCTGGGCCCACCGTGGCTCAACTGGTGATTTTCTTTAGTTCTGACTGACTGTGAGTTGAAGTTTTTTTTTCTTTCATCATAGTATGACTATAAATTTGATTGTTTATCCGTGATGATACATTGGATAAGTGAGAAAGCATCCACATGATACATTCATAGGTCCAGATAAGGATCGTTTGTGCACGTAAAATTGCCTTTATTTTCTTACCCATCAATTTTAACATGTGATTTAGGTGCTCAAAAGAACCTTCTCATTGAGACATTTTTTGAGTATTCACAACATATATTACGGTTGAGAAATGAGAAAAATAATTTTACAGGTCGCACTCTTATCTGGAGGTCCGACATTGACAAATTATTTGGGAGCAACAGCAGACGAAAAAACCCTAAAAATGAGAATCAATACTTTATTTGTTTGAAAAAAAAAATGGTAAATTTGCGATTTTTGTTTTTTGACGTCTTCAACTCAAACATCAATATCTTAAACGTTCTGAGTCGGAAAAATAACAGGTATTACAAGACAACACTGTTATAATGTATTGCAAAGTATTTTTATTCCTCGGAATTCAAGTTTTTAAAAAAAATGCCAAAAAGGTGTGCACTAGAAGATTCCGTAGGTGTATATTAGTGTTATAATAATTACCATTTGATCCAAATGCTGATGGACCCTCTTTATTGGAAGTAGGGTGTTCCTCATCAATGGATATGTCTGTTCGTGTTTCTGTCGAAAATCGGTTCCAGAACAATAATCGGTGAAGCTGAAACATACAACGCAACTATAAATAAATCTTTGTACAAGTTTCTGTTATCAAATAATAGTTATCTGTTGTTTTTTTTACATGTTTCTGTAATCATGGTAATCAAACATTAATTCTTTGTAGCCTATTTACATGTTTCTGTAATCAAATAATAATTCCCTGCAATGGATTGCGCACTATTATTGACTTTCAATTCTAGATTGGCCAGTATTTTTCAACAATCAGTTCATAATGCATTGGGCGTTGTAATTGTTTTAAAATTTATTGATATGGTTATTTAAGGTACCCAAAATTTATGCATGAACATATTTCTCAATTTAAAAAAACTTGATGATAATCATTAAGTAGGGGAGAGGGCTATATATTCTTATGTCTACATCCCTATAATTCGAACTTTTAATACTTCGAAATAAAATCTCCAGTCCCCATGGCTTCCAATTTACACGATTAGACTGTATACTTACATGTTTATCATCAATGGGTGCAGTAAAGAGACTGACTACTACAGTAACAATGATACAAATTGCAAACAGAATGATTCCGAAATGTAGGTAGTGAACATCTTTAATAATAGACGGCCTTGGATCATTCTGCTCTTCTCCACATGGTGGCACTGAATACGCATACTCCCAGGCAAACCTCGTGATTCCAACTATCAGACCAATCATGAGACCATAAAATGCACCCTAAAATAAGATAAAAGCACACAGTCAGTACGCTAGATATTCTAAAAGTTAAATACTGCTTGACTCACAAAAAGCAAAGACAAACAGTGGAAACCCTGATCAGACACACAGTGTGCATGACCAATACCTTCCCTGTTTGCTATTCTAATAAGCCTTTTGTGAATTTTAGTCCTGATAGCCAATATTTTATATAAGAAAAGAAAGGGAAAGGGTTCAAATTTAGAACATTTACTGTTATCAAAGAAAATGAGTTTCTAGTGTATCGTCAGTTTGTATTTATTTTCACTATTTTGATGTATTGATACAATACGAGGGCTGTTCAAATATGAATGCAAGTAGCTTCATAACTTTCTTCACATGTATGCTACGACAAAATGTCATACATTTCTGGAAAGAACTATATGTGGCCTTTAAAATGACACCAAACACAAAGAAACACTCACTATATTTTTCGAGTTACAGACGCTTATATAAAGGCCATACCTTTATACTGACGTTTTTCTGAAGCAAATTGACATACACGTTTTGGTACATGTGCGGATATAGTGTCATATCTTTGTTAGTTTGAGACAGAATGGCGCCAAATTTTAAATGCAAGTTTAAGGTACATAGACACAGTTGCTTGCGGGAAAAGGTTTATATAATCCTGTTTCAATCTCGAGTAAACAGGCACGTTTGTGACGTCATTAATTTTATGATAAACGTCATTTTGAGTAATCTACTGTGAATGCAATAATGAACATCTTTGTGTCTTTTTCTTTGTGTTTAGTTTAAACCATGCTTAACATGCCATAAGGAAATTTTCAAAACGCTCCGTCCTCTAATTACAGAGTTATCACATTTTATATCATTTTGTCAAGCATTTTCTGCTTCTTAATGACATGTTTACATTAATTAAAACATGTTCAATCTGTCTAGTCCTCAAGATCAGGTGAGTAATTTTATTGTAAATAATGCCTATTTTGGTAAAACTTAAAGTTAACGTTCAAATTTAGATTAAACCCGCAATGTTATGTTAGAAAAATTAAGTAGAAGTTCTATAACCCCTTCTCTTAAGGCAGTTTTGACTTAATAAAAATGCTTTTCAGCGTTAAAAATACCCACTATCCTTCAATGATTTGTATCAACAACTCAGTATGAGCGATCAACATGTATTGTCTTTGAGTTAAAACTAGTTTAAATGTTGCTGCGTGCATTTTGTTAGAGGAAAGTTTGACTGAAAACTGAAAGGTGGTGTTTTGTTAACTATTTATTTGCAAACATAAGGAGACTTTAGTGAAAACGACTCGATGTAATTTTACAAAAAAATGTCGGATTTTCACAACTTTCACAGAATCATTATATAGGTATATGAGGATACTTCCTTAAAAATTTCAAGAAATTTCACCGATTTATCGAAGAATTATACGCCTGTCTATATCACTGGTATGTTTGAAGCATTTAGTTTGTTAGTATACTTAAATGACCCTCATTCAAAGGGCTATAACTCAATAAGTATACTGTATTTTTCTTTAGGTCTGGTGCCAGTTTAAAGGTGACATATAATCCTTTATAGAAACGTATACCATTTTGTCGTAGCATATATGTGACGAAAGTTATGAAGCTACTTGCATTCATATTTGAACAGCCCTCGTAAATAAGTCAGAAAGCCTCTATGCCGGTAACCACTTATGTCTTTGAACAACATAATCTACAGCAATCGTTTAGCCAGTATGAATATATTGAAGCAGTTCTATTGTGGTGGTCCTGCAGTCGTTTGCATGCCAACAAAGCAAATTATTTTGTTGTTTGCCCTTTATATTTGGATTTAGCGTATCACGATTGTTTCAGTCATGCTGAGCCAGGCCAATCATTAGGTTGGGTGAATACAGATCATCGTGATAAGCAGTAACAGCCGCTAACCATCCGCAAATAGAATAAAACTTATTTCACATGTACATCAGTCATAGTCGAACAAACTGAGAATACTGAATATCTCAATAAAAATTTCAAAGGAAAATTATTCATACTAAGACACTATCTTTACTCTGTTTCTGTGAAATATTAGTAGGAAGCCTCATAGGCTGCCTTCTGTGATAAGAAGCTTTAGTGGAACAGGGGTAAAACTGCTCACCTTGCAAACAAGGTGTCAAGACCCGTTCATGACCCCTTTCCTCCCCCCCCCCCCCACACATCTAAAAACCAAATGAGGTTTAGGAAAGCATAACTGAAAAATTGTTGACTGGGATGTAAAAATCAAAGCAAACAAAAAGTATGTTCTAGGGAAAATATAACTTGCAAAAAAGCTATTTGCTTGAACTTAAAAATGGGTAATTGTAACATCATTTACCTGTTTTTTTTACTGAATCACAGCATTGAATTTAATTGGGGTAATATGAGGGTAAATATGCAGTGAACATATTTTTATTTCAAGAAACTGGAGCAGATAGTTTATTTTCATTTAGAACCAAAAATATAGAATAAGTTACGCTTTTCATACTTATATTCATAATGACATTTTTGACACAAAATAAAGAGTCTGCAAATTTGAAAAATGAAAAATGGAGATCATCATGATATTCCTTACCACAGTACCATATTTTAATCCAATAACTTAGAGGATTCTAGAGTGGAAACAGTTTATATATCAGAAGCCATCTAATCTGGTTCTGCACTGTTTTAAAAAAACAAAATATATCCAAATTAAACATGTTAAGTGTTAACATAATAACATAGCTCACCTTTTCATTGGTTCGCTTCCAGAATACTGCTAGAACATATACAGCACACACTGGTGGTGCGAGGAAACTGGTGATAGCCTGGATGTAGTGGAAGAGCTCACCAAAATGTTGAACAATAGGAATCCAAACTATAGCAATTACAACCAACACTACAATACACACTCTGAAATAATAATGACACACTCTGAAATAATAATGACACACTCTGAAATAATAATGACACACTCTGAAATAATAATGACACACGCTGAAATAATAATGACACACTCTGAAATAGTAATGACACACTCTAAAATAATAATGACACACGTAATCATTGCATAGCCGTCCTTATGTGATGTAGACTTCACAGGTTTAGATAAACAAAACTTTTCAGCATAAAATAGTAAATAATTTCTTACACATCGGTTTTAACATATGTTTTGGCTGCTCAAAAGAACCGTCTCATTGAGACGGTTCTTTTGAGTACCCATAACATATGTTTCGGTTGAGAAATAAGAAAATTAAAGTTTCGTTACGCACTCTTAACTAAAGTCCTGGTAGTAAAACTACCAAACCATATCGATAAAATGCTGTCATGTTTTCTTAGCCTGGTCACTATGCAATCATGAAACCCAAATGAGCCACGTCTTTGAGAAATTATTCTGGTACTTGGACAAAATTTCATTGTCTCACACGAATACTGTATTACATGTATATATAAGAAGAAAATTGTGAGAATTTTAAGTATACCAATATAAATGGGTCAAAATATGATTATTTCTTTTGTCATTCCCTGTTTAGTGGGATACATACTATAAAGTTTTGCTTATTTCCCGCTTTTTCCTTTAGAAAAAAAGGTTAAATTAATTTCATACCAAAGTCGTATCGTGGTCCGTCCCTCTGTCCTTTCATCTATATGTACGTCAGTCCTTTCGTCAGATTTCTTGTAAATGTATCTCCTCCTAAACCGTTAGACATAGCAACTTTAAACTTTGTAGCTGAATAGGCCACATGATGTGGAGGATACTGGGTACATATCGTGTGACCTTGACCCCAAAGTCATGATCAAAGGTCAAATAATGATTTTTTTTGTACAAACTTCTCCTCCTAAACCTTTCGACGTAGCAACTTCAAACTCTGTAGCTGGATAGGTCAAATGATGTAAAGGATACTGAGCAACATTTCGTTACCAAAGGTCAAGGTCAAAGGTCAAATAATGTTGTTTTTATCTTGTGAATGCATTTTCAAAGTAAGAAAAGAGGAAAAAATCAGGAATCGATACAATCAAGCACCATACTTGACCCAGGATACCATATGGGAAAGTGACAATTTCACAATTAGACATCACAAACGATTGCCTAGAGGTCAGCCCTTTCCCTGCAGGTGACCACAAGGCATCAATAAACAGAAGCGCACGGAAGCATAACCAAAATTAGACAGAAATAACATAAATGATCCACAAAATAAGCACTGCATTGGAACGGTCAGTAAAACTATTTTACTGGATGGCTTAAACAGGTTTCACAGCGCGCCAACCTCACTCTTAGTTCAGATATGGGTCAAGTTTCATAGATATTTTGGCGTAGTAACTTCAAACTTTTCAGGTGCATAGTTCACATGATGTAAAGGTACTGTGCAGCATTTCCTGTGAACTTGACCACAAGGTCAAGGTCAAATAGTATATTTTCGTATAAATGCATCTTCTTAACCATGGGATGTAGCAATATCAAACTTTGCTGGTGCATAGGTCACATAATGTAGAGGGTACTGAAAATTTTTTGTGTGATCTTGACCCACTTGACCCTGGGGTTAAGGTCAAAGAATGTATATTTTGAATATGCATCTCCTTAACCATTGGCCCTAGCAACATCAAACTTTGCAGGTCACATGATGTAGAGGGCAATGCTTCATGTAACCTTGACCAAATCAAATATTTCTTGTAAATGCATTTCCTCCTAAACTGTTGGACATAGCAACGCAAACTTTGCAGATGCATAGGTCATATGTTGTAGAGGATACTGGGCAGCGCGTCATGTTTGTCCTTGAGGTCAAAGTCAAGGATCAAAGGTGAAGAAATGTACTGTCTTGCAAATGCATCTCCACCTCAACCGTTGGACATAGCAACTTCAAACTTTGTTGCTGCTCTGGCTAGATAAAAACATGTATTTGCGATGATGTACCGTTAACTGAAGTCTAGTATGAAATTGGCATGGTACTAAACATATTTGTATCAGTATACAAAATTATGAACAGAACATCTGAAATGCTACAGGAAAAAGTTGGTAGTTTTGCTACTTGAATACATGGCCTTCAGCTCAAAACGTAGACGATCAAACAACTGAGCATTCAAGCCAAATACTTGTAGTAATGAAGTCCTGACATACAGTATTTACATGTTTAGATAAGAAAATTTTTAAGCTTAAAATTGCGAAAATTTTCTTACCCATCAATTTTAGCATATGTTATGGGTGGTCAAAAGAACCGTCTTATTTAGATGGTTCTTTTGAGTACCCACAACATATGGTTTGGTTGAGAAATAAGAATAATATATTTTTGGTACGCAATCTTAACTTAAGGCCTGAACTGTATCTATAAATAGTCCTACCTTCCAACGATCATCAGCTCTATTTCATTAGCATTTCTTCTTATTCTTCTCCAAATATCCATGGTTAATATAGTACTACTGCTGTTGAAGATTGACGTCAATGACGACACTAAGGCTGACATCATGACGGCCAACATGAGACCTCTGAGTCCTACAGGCATGATCTTCAAGACTAGTTTAGGATATGCTATATTGGTACAGCCAGCCTTGCTACCACATATCTCCATACACTGGTCAGGGTCTCCACAACCAACTTCATCTGTAATGTAATTATCACAGGAATTAATTACAGTGATCATTGTAGGGTCTAGTTAGATTTTTTAATGATAACTGGGCGGAGCATACAGGATCACGTGATCTGTCAAAATGGCTTATTCCACTGGTAAATTCGTAAGAATAGAGTGAACCCTTAGAGCACCAATCACAACAAACGCCTTTATTCTGTTTTGTTGTCTGCTGTAATGATTTAACAATTAACAAGTCGTTAATGACAGTACTGTAAGGTATATCCCTATTTACTTTTAATATCTAAATTTAGTATCAAAACATAGTACATAACCTTACTGTCGGAATATCCTTGTTTAGTAAAAGGACCCTCTATTGCAAACAGTGTATACTCAGGTCAGACTGCTCCTGTGGGAGCAGTCTGATCTTGGTCCATTCTAGTTTCATATATACGTATATCTCTGAATAATGTACACAAATATATGCAGCTCAAGGCCTTAGCAGACACCATTTTCAGATGCATCTTTCATGCGCTTTATGGGTTAAAAGCGAACTTTCATGTGGGAATATTTACATTTCCACTGCCAGTCTTAAAATGAACCTCTACATTTGAGATGTGGTTCATACCTTCATGAACAAGTCGATTAAAGCCACACCCACATACGCGCCATAAGAGCGGGCTAACGTCAAGTCCATCCAATAACGTTGCTTGTTTACTGACGCTTGCGTGACGTTGAACACGTATCGTCATGACGTTAAGCGCGGAAATTTGGCGTTTTGGCTGTTCCAAACGCTACGTTATGTCTGGTTTAATTAATACCTTGAAAACCAGCAAAGTTAGGTGAAAATTGAAAATTTATACTTGACTGATAATATATAAATATAACATTCTTGAGAGGGTGCTAGTCGAAAATATCTTCCCGAGGAATGTGATGATCAACCGAGGCGCAGCCGAGGTTGATAATCATATTTCGAGGGATGATTTTTTCGACTAGCACCCTCTCAAGAATGTTATATTTATTTTATTATACCGAACATTATTCCTTAATTTTTCTAACCCTTCCTCCTCTTACCATGGTGCGGGAAGTTCCAAGGACAGCACAATGCGCATTTGCTATGAATGGATGAAATAATATATTGCACAAAAGGGTTGTGTTTGTAAACAGTTTTGGTGTTCAAGCTGATCATGATCGCCGTTTAAACAAATCGTGCCATAATCACTGATGACGGCAAGCTGAAACGATTAGCAGCGTCGCTTAAATCTACATTGTAAATGGCGTTGCTATGGATGGTGCGTTTTTGATGCAAAACAGAAAATTTCACCTAATCTGCTCAATTTTGATCTCAAAGTGTTCCTCTTGTTCTAACTAAGAAAACGAGTACCCACACTTTATGTTTCTGACCACAAATAACGAAGTTATATGAAGATTAAAGTGACCAGGCCATTGCATCATACATGTGTCCGCCATTGTACAGTTAGCGTGTCCTTGCGTAAATGAACCGTACGCGCATCAAAGTCGCACATGTGATAGTCGAAAATATCGCAGGGTGATAGTCGAAATTACTGCCCGCCGGCCTATGGAGGTTTTACATTGGAAATTTATGTGAGGTATAATAATATAAAATGTAAATATAAGCAATAAATTCAATTTTTGGAAGGTTCATGGAATCATGAATACTTCGGGTATCTTGCAAAGTTAACGTGAAGCCCTTCGGGCTTCACTTACTTTGCAAGAGACCCGAAGTATTCAAGATTCCATGAACCTTCAAAAAATCGAATTTATTTCTTAAATGTGTAGAAATGATATTAATCACTCAATACTGACAAAATCAACCCTTAGACCGTAAACCACGACAACGGAAAACAAACTACATGTATTTTTATGACATTTTTTATCATGTGAGGGGATAATGAAGGGTGGCATTGCATTTGAATTGTCAGCAAATCACATGAACTATCAAGTCTCTTTTGAATCTAAAACTGCAAGAAGCAACATAGCTTGCGGTCTGTGAAGAAATGATATAAGGCGCTTTGACGAATCAGTATAGTCCTGAACATAGGC
This sequence comes from Loripinus fragilis, assembly GCA_964019695.1. Taxonomy (NCBI): domain Eukaryota; kingdom Metazoa; phylum Mollusca; class Bivalvia; order Lucinida; family Lucinidae; genus Loripinus; species Loripinus fragilis. Next base: position 6,308,432 of record OZ026525.1, read on the forward strand.
AGTATCTATATGACTCAATAAGGGGACACTCATACATATAAGTATTCAAAGGTCTGAATGTCAACCCCAATACTTTTAAATAGCAATGCCATTATGATTTACATTGTTCTTCAAATCAAGCAATTATAACTAATATTAACTAAATACTGAGTCTAGATAATAATATTAGCAAGCAATTAGGTTTTAAAGCATACACGCAGTCTGATCAGAGACTTTGCTAGTCACTTGAGTATTTTATGATTTTTAAGCTACTGACTGAACACCATTTTGAGTTTCCTTAAAAGGAGACTGCAGAGGCTCGTCCGAGTCTACGTCTTGTCAAAATGGCAAATTGTTGGAAATAGCATGCGGCGGCTCAATTATGTCTTTATGCATATGTGATAAATAACAAAACCTCATGTCCAGTGGTTGAAAATACTAAAAACTTACTTGGAAAGAGAATTCTTGCAACCATTCCTGGGAATACTATCAACCAGAGAGGCAAAAATTTGAGATATCCAGCAAAAATGGTACCGGCTTTGGCATGTGACAAATTCTTGGCAGCTAATGCTCTTTGGACAATAACCTGAAAAAGTTAAATAAACAAAATATTTCTTAAAGACAGTGTGAAAATGTTTAACATGATACAATGCACAGCATTCTTGAGTTTTCAAATAATATACACAGCTGTTTGTCTAGCTGCTTTTTGGAACTGTTATCAAAGAGCAGCTAGACAAAGGTTACTTGGACAAGAAAAATATAGATCAAATCAGTGAGTGACAGCCAAGATAATTAAGAGGTGGGGTCATGGCTTAGAGTTTATCTGACTGACAGAGGGGGGGGGCTTGAGATCGTACTCTGCACCCCTGGGTACAAGGCAAGTGGTTTGTCCACGAAGGGTAGATTGAGAAATAAGCCCCTCGAGTGTGGCATCAATACTTATTCCACAGTCTGCCTATTTTTCTATAGTCAAGGTGCAAGTTTGGAGCTTATTATGAATAAATGATTCAGTGATGTATAACGCGTCACATCAAGTATACCTACATATCAAGTAAGAACACCAGTATTTGCATGCAAATTGCATGTAAAATGCAGTTTAAATGAGGCAGTTAAAAACCAAACATATGTGACAAATCACATTATTAAGGTAGAAGATATTTAAAAGGTAGCAACTATTAGCCAACCAGCGAAACTCCATTCCAATGACGTTTCGCTGGACGGTCAATAAGAGACTATTCACTGCATTGGATGACCCATCCGCTATTTTTCAACAGAGACAATTAAAGTTTGACGTTGATTTGATTTTTGACACATTTGATGTGAATGTTTAAGGTAAGCCGGTAACGTAAGCTACCACGGCATCTCTGAATCCAGCCAGACATAAAATATATGATTATCTGTACCTAAATTTTGTGTTTTGATATAAATTATATATAATCTTCTTTAGTACCTGATCTGAGCACCAGTACCACACTGATGAGATTGTTAATCCAAAAAATATTCCTGGCCAGGGGAGAGACCCATCATCATATTTTCTGATCATGTCCATTGAGTTATCTGGAGGTATGCCACATTTCCAGTATGGATAACTGTCGTTGCCATAGTTGTCACGTGTTGTATTAGGCCACGCCTCGAAATATTTTTTCACAAGTGGTTCATAACCTCCGACTTCAATGAAACCTGTAAAATACCATTAATACAGTGCATCTTTATTTAGAAATATTTACATTTTCGAAGCAATCCTTTAATGAATCTTTAGATTTTTGCAACCGTTCATAGCCTCGTGAATTACACAAAATTTGATTGACAGCTGCCAAGCGCACTGGTCCTAGCAATACGCTTCGAACATCGAATTCATTTACCAAAAGTGAAACTGGTGTTGTGATTGACAGCGAGGCACACCTGAGTCAGCCTCTCGTTTGATCCATAGCTGTCTGTGTTCACACTGGCTGTTTCGCTTTTGCATTTCACATCCCAACTAAACCGTAAATACAATTATATTTTAAATGCAAAACTGTTTTAATTCCTAAATCAAAAATAGTTTTATTTTTTTTGATATTTATAATACAATGTAAATATAAGCAATATATTCAAGTTTTGGAATGTTCATGAAATCCTGAATACTTCGGGTCTCTTGCGAAGTTAACGTGAAGCCCTTTGGGCTTCACTTACTTTGCAAGAGATCCGAAGTATTCATGATTCCATTAACATTCCAAAAATCAAATTTGTTTCTTAAATAAGCAACCATTCGAAAGCTGTAGTGACTTAATTCACACGTTTACAGGAATGAAACGTTTTTGTTGTGATTGGATTATGCTTCATTTTTAGATTTTGCAAATTGAAATTTGATATGAGGTTAAACATGACATTTTGAAATTCTTAATAGTAACGATGCATTGGAATACTCCATTGTTTAAACACCCTTTACTTTTTCACTGCCATCCAAAACGCAGCTAGAAATGTTGTCTGCTGTTCTTGTCTACTAGATGTATTAGTGCTACTTAGTTTAGCGTCAATGCATACAGAACATACAGAAAGATTTGGAACATATACTAGACTTCTTCATAGAGAGCAGTTTGATCTCAGTGAGTAATTTTGCAATATATACTTTCAAAGCAGAACTGCATGCAACTGTATCTGCAATAGACATTTAAAGTCACAAAAAACTTGTAATTAATACATATAAGAATAGTTTATAAAATAAAAAAATGTTTTACTAATACTCATAATAAAGAAGGCTCTCGATACCCCATTGACAATTCTAGTATACAACATATCAGACAATTTCTGTACTACCAGAAACAATCTTACTTGGCTCCCATATTTGTTTGTATAAAGTAAAGTATCCAACTCATAACCATAAGATAAAAGTCTCCTAGAACAATGGCATTGCATAGGATAAAAATGGTTTAGATGACATACATACAAGTTTACTAAAACGATCTAACTTGAAAGCTTCACAATTTTTATAAAAGAAATAATCTTACTCATTATCATAAGAATGAAGGCTCCAAGAACCATGATGACAACTTGAATAAAATCAGTCCAGATGACAGCAGTTAGACCACCTGAAAATGGAAGAATATAAATTGAGCCATGACATGTGATCTCCAACAATGTGGCATTTTGACAAGTGTAGACAAAGAAGAGCCTGTGCAGTCTTCTTTTAAGTTTAAAAACTCCAAATGGTGTTCAGTCAGTAGCTTAACACTCCTAGAATATTCAAGCGATTAGCAAAGGCTCTGATCAGACTGTGCGTAAGCGCAGGCTGATCTGATCCTTTGCTGGTTGCACATACCACATTGTTAGAAATCTTATGCACTGGTTCAATTAATAAAGATTGCTTAGCAAAGTTTCGAGAAGAACTACATCGAAAATAGTTTGATAATAATAAACAGGGTGGGTAGTCACGTGGTTTTGCTCGGATACACTGTACGGATGTTCGAATACACTGTACGGACATTCTGATCGAATGTAGGTATTTTTCTCTATGTTTTCTCATCTATACCCAGAAAGTTATACACCATTTTCCAGCCCACATTTTCCCCTTTCAAACGCTACCGGGATAACATCTTTAAGCTTCTTACTTTGAGTACTAACTCTGTCACAAACGTTGTCCGTACAGCTTATTTCCAAATTTAGGCCCGATCTTCGCCGCTAAAAATTTTGTGACAGAGTCTGCACTCTAGGTAAGAAGCTTTAGGAGGATATCCTGGCATCGTTAGATCGGGAAAAATGGGGGCTGGAAAATGGTGTATAACTTTCTGTGTAAAGATGAAAAAACACGCAGAAATATCTACTTACTTTTGCTTAAAACATCGGTGGGGAAAGAAGTCCGCCATTTTTCCGTACAGTGTATCCTAACAGAAACCGTGTGACTACCCACCCTGAATAAAGAGATGCTAGAATATTTCACAACCAAACAGTGGACCAGAAAATAATTTCCAGACTTTGTTGTTGCCTTCTGTTTTAGTTTAAATGACTTTCTGATTTCTTGTGACTGTACATGCATTATTTCTGCTAACAAGATTGTTTCCGTTGTTTTTACCCATATGAGATATTTCTATCTCTCACACACCTGAGGCAAGTTCAATAATGCAAGCGCTCTCGGGCGCTCGTTGTACTGATGTCAGGCTTTACACATTATGAATAAAGATAGGTACCAATCAACGAGCGCTCGGCGAGCACTCGCATTATTGAACTCGCCTCCGTTGTGGATTCGTGACGTCATTGTAATGTTTTCATGACGTCTTCATGTCGCATCTCAGCGTATTCAGGATTTTCTGGAAGTCTATCTACGTTTTGTCCAATATAAATGAGGTATTAAGCGGTGAGCAAGAAAAAGAATCCATTATTCATGTGGATAGAAAAATCCGCCCCTCACATACACCGATTGTCATCACTCTGCATGCCATGTGATGCCAATTGGTGATCCTCTGACGTATTTTCCTATCCCACCCTCACACTCATGATGGATTCTTATATTCTTGCACACCGGATAAGGATATCTGAGATTTTACCCTGGGATAGAAATTCTTATCTTACTCATGTTATCTTACCCAGGACGTCAAGTAACGTCATCATATGAAATTGCATCTTAGCCTATTTAGAGATTTGTGGAAGCTTATTTTAAAATAAATGCATAAATGGATAAAACAGGGGTGAGTAAGAAAAAGAATCGATTATTATTGTGAAGGTAGGATAGAAAAATGTGTCCCTCGGGATCGTCGTTTGTCATCACTCGGCAAGCCTCGTGATGCCAATAGGCGACCCTCGGGACGGATTTTTCTATCCTACCCTCACACTCATTATATATTCTAATAGTCTATACTAATTGTGTGATGAACAAAGCACCAGATTTGAGTGTATATACGTACCAGCAATGGTAAACAAGGCAGCTATCAACACAAGTATCACAGCAGCTATGTATATATTAGCGTCTTTGTTTGGCGTGATCTGTACTGATTGTGTGATGAACAGAGCACCAGAATATAAATCAGCCTGCAAAATAAGAGAATGGAATATACAGTAAAACCTGTCTTAAGCGGCCACTGATAAAGAAGACCGAATTGGTTTTAAAGATCCATTATCGCTTAATGCATGGTCAAAAGTATTGCAGAATGCTCCAAGGGGAGCATTCTGCAATACTTTCAACCTTCATTAAGCTACCATTTGTCATTAACACCTTTGTTTGTTTTGTCTAATTTGATTGGTCGCTTAAGACAGGCTTTACTGTATGCTTTAAAGAGGATGTCAGCCTTGAAAGAAAGTGTATCTCTAAGCCTTTAATAAGCCATGCAACCTGTCACAAACCTGATCAAAATCAAATGAAAAATTAATAGTTAAAATGTTTGTGTTGTAGAGAATCGAAAACTAAGAAGGGTGGTCATTTCACGCTGAATGACGTCACAAAGCCCTAATGTAATATGAATGAACAGAACAGTTAGAAACCTTTCATTCAATCTATTTTTTATTGTTCTGTTTAAAAATTGATTTTGAAGCAATTTGTACAGTTTGCAAAGAAATTTGGAACTTTATTGTCTTTTCCAATTTTACTGGAAGCAAAGGATCATTGACGGTTTGGGCCTTATACGCCTATTTTTCTGATACCCAGAACGCTGTTTTTGAGCTTCTAGTGTGATGTATATAGTATCAGTGCAATTGGTGAATTAAATGGCAAGAGCCAGCTAGCAAAATATTTTCAAAATTCCTACGCACTCGAAAGTTATGGCGGGTAGAAAGGGGAGGGGGTCTGAAATTTCATGAAAATAAAAAGTGCTTTAAAACGTGATTTCTGCACTTTTTTCTTGATTTATTTGGTAGGCATGGTGATATCTATTGAACATACCATATGCAGAGTATTAACGAATCACGATAATTGATGAAAGTGTTTAAAAACAAAATATGTTTTGTAATAAAATGATTTTGGGGAGATAATTTAGAAGTTACCTGTACATTTTTGACTTTATGTACCGTAAATAATACAAAACTGAAAGCTCAACAAAAGAAATACATATTTTTGAAAGAATGAAAATGTCCCATTTAGCATTGGAAAGTAAAACTGATTCTAACTAGATCCTTTGAATATTACTTTTGCTTTGTTCAATGGGCATAGCATGTTGAATGTATTTAAAGTGTCCGAATATTTATGGTTTACATATGCATGTATATCCCTATATGAGCCAATATATTCAACGCGTAAGTATTTACCTGTTATAACTCTTTGCATGCCAGTGAATAATTTTGTCGTCTGCCAATAGCCTTTTGCAAACAGTTTGAACTCAGATGAAGACAAACAGAATGTCGGTCTTTATCTGGATCCAAACTGTTTGACACTCTGATGGTGGTCATGTGTGGTTTATTTTTAAAAAAAATAATTTCGAAAAAGTCAGCAGACGAAAATAAAAACATGAACAATTCCCTAGCATGCAAATAGATAAGTACCGGACGTTTGCAAAATAATGTGTCATTTAATAATAATGAGATTTTTTCTTATGAAAAAATGCATAAAACCTTGCTAATTCTATTTTTAATATTTAAGTACTTTATATTAAACTAGCACAGAAAACAAAGCAATTTAGGAGGTTGGTTCTAGAGAACTTCATTACTGTCATTCATTTCTTATTTGGTAGAAAAGGCATTTTATGGGCTTATGCCCTGGGTTTCGGGCTGCTGAACATCTCCCCCCCCCCTTGTGCCAGCAAGCCACTTCTATACAATGTGTAAAAAATGGTAACACATATACATGCAAAAGCTTTTGCTGGCACACGGGGGTGGGGGATGATATTTTTAAAAAATGTTTTCGGATTTCTATATATCTTAATGTAAAACTAACAATTCTACCCAAAATTTTACATCTTTGAAGCATTTAATATCGGAAACGGATTTCATAGCCATAACGTACTCAGGTCAGGGTAGCTTCAAGGTGAAGAAAGGGACGATTGACAAACTTTTATTTTTTCTGAAAACCATAGGCATTTACCCATAGCAAGTGTCAATGATCCTTAACTGTTCAAAATGGTGGCCCCCCCATTGGCTAAATAGAATTCAGAATTTTATTTTTTCAAACTACAATAATGCTCTTATCTATTTTGATCTGGTTGGGGCAGATTGCATGGTTTGATTAGAGCATGCATTTAAGATTCTCTTGCTTTCAGTTTTATTTTTGTTTCCATGTCCTTTAAATCTTGCGCCGTTACCGCAACGCACTACTTTGTCTGGCCTAACCCATAGAATGTTAGATGACCAACCACAGATTGAATATGACCAAAATTGCAAAGAATCAATAAAGGTTGTTGCGATAAATATTTTAGCATTTAAGGATATAACGACCGGCGCGTGCACCTATATAAGCCAACGTGTGCACCTTTAGCATCATAAATGACGTCATTTACTTCGCCTCGATGTAGAGAACTGCACGTTAACATGTTATAAAAAGTTTGAAACGTGACCGCAGCCTCGTTATCAGGCATATCTACCCGACTATCCATACAGAGACATTGGACCAAAATGCTTGATAAGGCTTAAATGAAATATATGTGTGGTTCCTGTTGCCTACTTACCCTATTTTGTCACTACCCTAAACATTAAAATGGTCTTTTGAGAAAAAATACCTAAAATGGGCACTTTTTCAGATTTTGTCACTGCTTTCTTTGTTAAATGTTACAACAAAATTTAATAATTTCCCTACCTACCTACCCTAAATTTTGTTGGTATGCAACAGGAACCACACATATATTTTATTTAGGCCTAAAGGGGACTGGCCATGTTTTAACTCTAAAAGCGCCACCTACAATTGCAGCAAACGACAATTTCAACTTTTGCCACTTTTTCAAAAATAACAAATAAGGCATGATATAACATGAGAATCGTCTGCTGGCAGACGATTCTCGGGTAATATCATACCTTATTTTTGTGGAACATTTTGAAAGATGTCACAAAAGTTGTCATCTGCTGCAGTTGTGATCCGCGCTTTTCGGGTTAGTCTCTAAAAAAAATCTATGTGATATCTGTACTTACCGATATTTTTGTGAACACATACAAGATTAAAGCTAAAACAGCCAGATATATTCGTATTCTCTGTCCACCAAATCTTTTTCTGAGGTATTCTGGCATGGTGAAAACCTAAAAGAAAGTAAATAATGTTAATTTATAGTAATACGATTAGACATGCTTTTTTAAGTGACATACCCCACTTGACATACCCCACGCTGACGTTATATAACGTGACGCTGACGTCACAGGAGCATTGCTCACACAATAACAAGTGTGACAATTGCAAAACAAATGGCTTAAATGAAGTTTATGTTTTTTTTAATAAAATATCACTGTAGCGATATTGTTTTTGAAAAAAAAATCATTTATTCTGCTGATTAAACTTTTCGGATAATCAGAATAATTGATTTTAAGTGACATACCCCACCCACTTCTACATACTAGGCCAGGATGACAAACTTACAGTTAGACACCACAAACGAGAGCCAAGAGGTCAGCCCTTTCAAAACACTATCCAACATTCTTGAATCAAATAAATTAATGATTTTGATTAATCATTGTTGGCTTAAATCGGTTCACTCATAGTACCTGCTGCATTCAAAGTAAAGGGATAACATTGATTCTGACCAGATAAGGATCCATTTTCTATTGTTTCATCATAGCATGTAATATTGTTTCTGATAATCCATTGCATAAGTTAGGCAGCCTTCATATGAGCAAAACATTTGTGTTATAACAAGGACTAAGATACATGTATGGTATCAATAAAATGCATTTACATTTTAAGCTCGCAGTAGCTTCTGCTGATGATCATTCAAGGGAGGTGATTCTGTTGTTGTAGATTCACTGTTTATTTTTGTTGGAGTTTTGTGTTTGGTTGTGGGTTTGTTATGCAGTATGTGCTTGTCTTTCAAGCTTTCTTGTTTTTCAATCATCATAAATTGTAATAGAGAACTTGCTGTTTTACTTTAGTTTTCCTCTTGCTGTCATTTGCTGTCAATCGGAATTGCCTCGGCCAATTCCGCGAAATTCCATGGAATCAGACCACGGATGTACAACGATGATCTGCTTTGATAACCTGGGTGATAACATGACGCTGACGTTATATAACGTGACGCTGACGTCACAGGAGCAGTGCTCACACAATAACAAGTGTGACAATTGCAAAACAAATGGCTTAAATGAAGTTTATGTTTTTTTAAATAAAATATCACTGTAGCGATATTTTTTTTGAAAAAAAAAATCATTTATTCTGCTGATCATATGGGACAATATTAGCTGTTATCGGTTTTATCTCCCCGATTATCTCCCTTGAATATTGACCACTCCCGCAACTTACCTGTTGAAAACTGTGGCATGAATTACACAGAAAAGTATGCAACCCTTTAAATAAATTATTAATAACTAACTTATTATTAAGCTGCCATTATTTTATAAGTTATCAAAAGAAAATTTAATGTTTTATCTTTATAATGATATAAACAAATACGAAATAACTTAATATTTAGTTTTGTCAAATTGTTCATCTTTTTGACTGGTAAAATCCCATTCATTTCTATGTAAACTGACTGCAAATGCCCTTGGTGAGCCTTTTATGACCCCAAAATAATCATGTTCTGATATTTTCTCGATGTTTTATAAGTTATAAATGGTATCTCGATCACCCAACGATATCAACCATATAAGTTTCACAGAAATAAAATAAATTTTAGTTCTGTCATTTTTAGGTTGAAAATTGAGTTTAAGCGCCTTCTTGAAAGGGCGGAGAAAATGGCTAAGTTCTCATAGTTTGTGTCTATTATGCTTCCGCACTATTCAATATGCGGATAATGTCGAGAAACCTAACATCATTTTTAAATAGAAATTTAAGGGGAAAACTTAGCTGAATGGGAGACAAGATACTGAAAAAAAATCTTAAAGGAAATTGTTAGAAAATAACATTACCATAACTTATCACACCGAAATAAAAATCATTTTATTACAAGTTGCTTCAATTTATTTTTTATTTTAATATAACAATTATTATTTTTATAATAATAATACTTATTTTATTATTATTATTATTATTATTTTTATTATTATTATTATTACTATTATTAATGCCTAAATTTATTCGAAGACTTTCATCTGGCAGTATATTCGTACTTCATTCTCACACCGGATAGGCGGCAATCGAATACACTTATATAATCGGCGAACGAAGATCAAAATTTTTAGAACCATAGTTTTCGATTGCTAATCGTGGCCCGAATGGTGACAAATGGCGATTTAAAACTCTTTTTCTATCAGTTTTTGATCCGCGTCTGTCGATTGTTAAGAGCGTTTTCGATTGCCACCTATTCGGTGTGCCTCTGTTGAGAAACGATTTTGAGACGTTCATAACGGGATAAGCGATAATCCTAGGTGTCAGATAATCCCTCGGGCTAAGGTCTTATCTCGGTCATAAAATACTGATTTTACGGTTTTTACCGATTAAACGACTCTGCATAAAGTGTCCTGTGTGGAAGCCTTGGCATTCTACTAAAAACTTATGCATAAATAAGATGGTGTGTATCGGATACCCAGGCTGATCACAGTGTTCGTGTTCTGTACACCCTTCTTACTAGTTTTGTCATGCGGCGTCTCGTCAGGGTATTTACTGTTCAGTATATCAACCTTTTTCGGTCATACTACCAAAACTGTCACTTCATGGGTAGATGCTAAGACTGCGCAAATGGTGTCGTTTGAATTCTACTAATGTTTAGGCTTTGCAATTACAGTAAAAGACATGCATATATTATGACGAAGAGAACTAAAATGAAGCAAAATCAACAGTGTAGATCCAGATACTTTATAACAAGATGTCTCTCCGTGCCTGTATATTTGTAAGAATTGAACATTTAAATAAATTGTAAACTAATACTTAAGTTTTAAGTGATGCCATTTTAATTTTTCCGGAGAAGGTTAAACTTGAACGAACAGCAAAGGTTCGGGTGAGATGGCACAGCGCGGTCAGGCCTGATTCATTGCTGTTTGCGTTCCATATCTCTCAGTTAAAAATTCCCAAAATACACAGAGTTAAACAAATCTCTTCACACCGAGCTGATCGGGACCAGTAAGAACCAGACCTGACCAAAAACAATTTATAATTCAACCGTAAACAGCAATGGGACTGATCAGACTGCGCTGATGATTTACTATGCGCATATGTTGTTCCGAGAATTCATGCTTAACAGTAGCATCTGAGCAGTGAACACAAGAAACTGCGATGAGCATGTAATATATGCACAGACTGGCCTGCTCCATTAATGTTCGCTGTTGGAGAGCTGAAACATAAAATCATGCAGTCGTTTTATGATGGTCATCTTATTGACGCAGCGGGAACTCAGTGGGAGTTTGCTCATCTGCGTTAAAAGTGTGAAAATAGTTGATAAGGATTTGGCCTAAAGCGACTGTTCTCATTTATTTTGACTGCGTTATAATCCTTTATTATGTTTTTTAACTTGAAGCGAAGACGCTGATCAGACCCTTTTTGTCAAACTCAATGTTCTTTACCTCGGACCCAGTCCGAGTCTTTACAGATGTCGGCTGATTTTATTTTCGAAAAAAGTGTACAGTGTGGATACAGATAAAGATCGAGCTCACCACATTTCTGATAATTCGTTTACAGATTATTTTTGATAGATTAAGCCTGAGTAATTATCCGCTTACCCACTCTCAGTTTTTCAACCTGAACATGAAAATACTGTGGGTACGTGTACTCAAAGAATGGTCTCAATGAGACGGTTCTTTTGAGCGCTCTAAGCAAACGCTAAAATGTTGGAACAATATTATGCTGGATTTTCTCTTATCAAGACCTATGCCGAGAGAAGACCCCAATCAAGCTGCGCATCTACAATACTGATACGGGTAAACATGAAAAAACACCGCATTAAAAAGTCTAGAGGAAACTGAAAAAATGACCAGACCAGACCAAATAAGCACATTTGACCATTCCGCCGCCGACGGCCTTGTTTGGTGAAGCTGTGTTATTTCTAAATCACTGCGGATGCGCAGACTGGTCTGCGCATTTGTTGTTTGCAAAACCCCGCAAGACAGTTTTCTCACACCGAGGCCCATATTATGTTTTCTGAACATTAAAGGGGACATATTAAAGTTCCCAATCCAATAAAATATGGAAGGAAATGTTACTAAGAGCAAAACATATAATTTTTGTGGTAAAAAAATAAGAATATCTTCGTTAATTAGACCGTTGATTAATTGTTAATGATAATTTATTATCCTGCTTATCCAGTAAATGCAGTACTCAAGTGCTCATGTTCTCAATTCAGAACACACGAATAGTGGACAAACATGTTTTACATTTGAAGGTGAAAAATATTTTTCTTGATTTCAATTAGTTGAGCATGCATACTCCAATTTGAACTATTTATGTAACATAAATGAAATTGGGTACCCTCTTAGACCTCTTTCGCCAGCACACAAAACTATACAGCAAATACTATACACTCAATGCCAGACTAATATCTTGGATACCTGGACTCAGATGCAATCGATTTCGCGATATAGTCGCCGCGGTGTAAGGGGGACAATTGACTTATCGATTATCTAGGTGATCAAGAACCACAACTTCCCTGTTAAGCCGGGCCATAGTTCTATTTGTAAACTTTTCGGATAATCAAAATAATCGATTATAAATAGAGCTGAATCCACATGCTACAGAACTAATTTTCCATACGCCTGTTCCAGTTAACAAAATGGAGCGTAGATGACATTGAGTTAACATCCGAAAGAAGGGTAGTCAAAACGGTATGCATCGTAACACACGTCTTCGACAAATTTATGCTGTCGTAAAGTTCCACTGATAAAAGCCTAATGCTTAATCAGACTTACGTAATGACATTGTGAGTGTTTGGTTTTGGGGCTATAGGGGTGATTTAAGGATCGAACTTCAAGCTCCTGTGATCAGACAGCTTCTGTGGGTGTTAGAAATTTCGTAAAAACCCTACAGGGCACTGCACGAGAATCTTTTACTTACCCCAGCTGCGATATAGACTGGCACAAACAACCATCCTAGTAGCATAAGAATAAATATAGCCTGAAAAAAGAAGATAGCAGAGTAATTGAACAAACAGTGTAATAATCTACCCCTGCTTTACAAATGGAATGTTCCTATTAGAGCAATAAGCTTTAAATGACTCATTATACAGTTTTAGGGGCCACAGCTTAGATATTCCAAATTACGTTTTAGGTTAATAATATGATAGAATTTACTGAAGTATCCCTATCCTTCTTACGATTTTATTACAGTGCAAACATAGTGATGCTGCGATTTGCGGCATTTCATAAAGATCACCACTATTTGTTAACATGCCAATGTATTGCTGACTAATTTTCAAAGGATTTCTAGCGATAAGGCGGGCTATTTCCCTTAATGAGACATTCGTTTCATTTTGTTGAAATAATGACTGGAGACACTGGGCACATTCAACAAATACATATAGACCAGCCATCTATGCATCCTTGCCCCTACATTTAAATCGTTTTTTTCCCTTAATGCATGTAATAACCATTCGTCTTTTGGAATGAAAATTTATTTTGATCATCAACTGTACTTGCTATTTCATAAACATGTACGGGAAAAAGACCGTTAAACTAAGGTAAACAAACGTCATATCACGATAGAGTATGTATATTTATACAGCTGATGTACAATAAAAACCACCATCTTGCAAAGTGGTCTATTTTTATCGGATGTGTGATGTATTCTTTGGCTTGTACAATCCTTCCCCCCAAAGACCCGAGACGCCCTTTACAATGTTGTATATGTTTATAGCGACATATCACTGTCCAAAGGGCATCTTGTGTCTAGGGGGGGGGGGGGGTCATCTAAAAACAAACTGAAAGACACCAAGATCATCTTACCAATGACAAACGTCACGGTTTTAAGTGAATTTTGTACGCATGCGCAGAAGGAATGCTGTAACGTTTTGGAAAAGAAGAGCACCTCTATCATTTGTCTATCCTTAACATTATAGCGTTTTTACTTTTGGAAAACTAAATATGCATTTACTCAAAAGCTAGTCAAAACGTCACCCAGTATAAAGACTGTGCGTGCGTGTGATCATTGACAGTACAAAATCAGAAATCCGTTTGGTGCTCGTAAATCCTGCTGGAGCATGATGGCACAGGTAAGAAACTTACGTTTAACTCGAATGCTGCTATACCAATACCATTGGCAGCTCCGGATCCTGCAAGTCCGACAAAATGACCGCTACCAATATTACTGGCGAACAAAGAGGCGCCCACCTGAAAAGTGAAATAAATAAGATTAAGAAAACTCTCCTGTATAAAACCAGTAATCTCGTAAAATTACTGTAAGATGCAGTGCCTAATTTCTCGTGTTTCTCCATCAGAAAGTAAGTAAGGGTGCAAAGATCAGGAATCGATACAATCAAGTACCACACCTGACTCAGGATACCAATGGGATAGTGACAAACTCACAGTTAGACACCACAAATGAGAGCCAAGAGGTCAGCCCTTTCCCAGCAGGTGACCACAAGGCACATATAAACAGACGCTCACAAAGGCATAGCAAACACTAGACATAAAAAAACATAAAAAGTCCACAAAAATGGTACCGCCTTGAAACGGTCAGTAAAATATTTTACTGGAGGGCTTAAACCGGTTTAACGGCGCCAACCTCACCCTTAATTCAGATGTGGATCAAGACAGATAGATTTTTTGTTTGCATGAAAGACCCCTAATTTATCAATGCATCATCTCCCAGAACATATAATCAAGATATAACAAGGAGATGAAGCAAAGATAAGGACTCAACAGTAAATAAAACTGAATACCGGAGCAAAAGAAATCCAACAGGTAAACCCCGGTGGGCCCGACAAACAGAAAAAGCATCAGGCCCCTACCATCTCATCAATAGATAAGTCTTTAATCTGAACCGTTATAAAGCCTGAAGTTCGATCCACTGGCGTGCAATTAAAGAGGAAAGCAAAGTTGCCAACCGTGATTGGGTTGACCACCAAGCATGCAGTCTGTTGCAATACATTAATGTTATAGCCAATCTTTTTAATGGGAAATTACTTTAATGAACTACGCTGAAAAATTATTAGAGCCAACAATGTTCTTTAATTTATACACCAAGTCACCATAGAATTCAGGTTCCAAAACTCTGGTTCATACTCTCAATAAGAGTATCTGAATATGGTTCCTGTGACCAATATACCAAATGTCTTTGTTAAAATAAAAGAAATAAATTCTAGCTATTTATATTGTTTGATTTTTGGTCGCTTTCAACATTTTTTCTGCAAACTCGAGTCACAGTTTAAGAGATAACTCTAAGCCAGCTCTAAGCTCTTTTTCACTAGTTGATAGATTGAAAACTTAATACGTCAGCACGATACTGTGCAAAATCCTTGCAAATTACTTAGGAATCCCACGAAGAGCAAATCAAATACATCGTATGAATAAAATTTTATAAGCAGTATAATAATAATGATAATAATAATAATAATAATAATAATTTATATATATTATTATATTTTATATGATATATAGTTTTAAATATTAAAACATGGCAAGTAGTTTTTCGAAGCCTGGCCTCGGTTGATCTTATCTCTGCTCATCAACTACTTCAGCATGAATCAAATACATGTAATAGAATGTAAGGTTTTCTCACTTGACTGATAATTAACATTCTGCTCGTTTCATCGAATAGAGCAGAATATTTGTCTAGTCGGTACTAGCATTAACAAAGGTTGTGCAGTATATTATTACTCAGTCGTCATGCACGGACTGAGAATAATCAGGTATTTGTGAACGAAGTGTCGTGAAAAATCAGTTCTAAGGCGGCTTCACAGACGTGAGCAACACACAAAAAAGCGAAGGACGTTGGTCTATATTTCTGGAGTAAGAAGATAACATGGCACCGACCTAGGGTATTAACAGCAGACAGAACGAGATGAACAAGTTGGTTTCTACAGAATTAAAAAGATAAGTGAAACTCAAAAACTTCTTTTGTGAATTTTAGGTAGCAAAAGTGCGTCTGTCGCATCTGCAGATAATAACGCAAAAGGTAAATGCGCTCAATGTGTAGAAGATGGCATGTTCAAAAAATAGATGATTGTGACAGAAATCTAAACTATTATTAAACAGTATATGAAGATGAAGAATTTAGCGAAAGGTACATTTTTATCTGAAACGCCTTTAAGCGGAGAATGTTGTATACTATAGAGCAAATAAAAATAACGCAACACACTACATATATATTATGAAAGAATATACCAGGGATAACCCGTTCATATTTTCAAACACGTTCATGTATAAAGATGTCAAGAGCAGGCTATAAAAGTTTATCTGAAACGCTCAAAAGCGGAGTATGGTGTATAATATAGAGCAAATAAAAAATAACGCAACACACTTTATACGCATTATGAAAGAATATACCAAGGATATCACGGTCATAGTTTCAAACATGTTCACGTATATAGACGTCAAGAGCAGGCTATACACGTTTATCTGAAACGCTCAAATGCGGAGAATGTTGTAAAATATAGAGCAAATAAAAAATAACGCAACACACTACATACACATTATGAAAGAATATACCAGGGATATCACGACCATAGTTTCAAACACAGTCACTAATTTAGGCGTCCAGAGTAGGCTATATATCCTCATGAATTGGGGGGCATTTCCTGGTTTTGCAAAGAAGATACATTAATAATAATAATAATAGTTATAATAATAATAAAATAAAATTGTTAAGTGAACGATGGAATCAATCACAGTTTTACATATAACGTTCTTATATTTCAGTTTCCAATATTTGGAACAACGACAGGTTATTTGAACCCACATTGGCTAGAAAGTAGTTGACGATTATTTACATCTGGAGGTCGCCAGTGATGAGGAGGATCAGAAACACATTTGAAGAGCTCAATCCAAGTTGGCATTGGAAATTTGAAAGTCCATATTTAAAGCACATTGTAAAGATAAGTACAGACAGCAGTTTTTCTTGTTTTCATCAGACAGACATTTCAGATATAAAGAATTTTTTTAAGATGCGAATCTTGGCGCTATACATAGGTTGGTAGTACAGATCAGTTAGATCATGAGAGACGATAGCAAAGGTGGGTGGATTTGCAGAGAGTAAGTACAGATGAATCCCCATGAAATAGGCTAAATATTAATATAAATAGATGCATGGTCATATTAGTACTTTACGTTGGTTATAGAAGAGGATTACACTTTATCTATCTATTTGCTGTACTGATCGCGACAAATACTGTTGTTGTTTTTTTTGCCAGAGAGTGTTTATCTTAAAAAAGATGGAAATTTCTGGCATGTAAAGAGGTCTTACAGTAATAAGACAACCAAGAGATCCACTCATTACTATCTTAGAAATGTATTCTCAAAATTGAAACGTAGCCTCGTGCTATTAATACTCTACTGTAAAAATAACACGGCACAAAGCATATATTAGTACTGGATTGTAATAGCATAAGCAATAATTTGCATAAATCTAAGTTTAAAATACAAAAAAGTTGCAAGATAACATGACAACAACTTCAAAACGATATTTCATGAGCTAATTTGAAAATGGTGAGGCTTATATTAATTACATGGATAAAGCTCAGTCAAATGGAACGGTTTCAGCTTTCTCATGGTCAGACGCAGGTAAGGAAGCATTTTACATACAGAATTCTTTACTGGAATTGGCGAGCATTGGTCAAATATTGTGGAAAGTCTTAACAGTGATGTTATTATGGTGGTAAACGGTCAAAGAATAACTGCATTTGTAAATGACTGTTTGTGTGGAATCAAAGTTATATCGCAGTATGTATTTAAATTTTTGCTCATAGGCAGCCCTTATTCCTGATATTGATTTTTTTTTTTTTTTTTCTTTATTTAATGAAATTTGGATTTCTTCTGTTTGAAGAAAATTATCAATTGAACCGTTTATGCATGTTAAATGATTCATACATTTCTTCTGCTTGAAAAATGGGTAGGTTTATGTATGCTGGAAGATGGAGAAAATGTAAAAGATAATCAAAGAAAGAAGATTTCAATTAGAAACATTAAGTTATCAGAGTGTACGAGCAGATATCGCTGCATCCACAGTAGAATATATGTTAGAGACATGTCAGTTAAAGGTACGCTTGTTAGAATAAGAACGAGTCATTCACCTTTGAAAAGGGGTCAGTTGTTTTAAAGGCGTAGTCGTTAAAAGCTAACGTCAAAGTATTGAAAGAGAATACTGCATTCGATTCTGAATTATTTGCAAACGAAAAACGGTGATATATGTTGGCTATGCAGATATGGACAATGTTATAAATAGTGAGACATAATCAAAAAAATCCAAATACACTTGCAGTGTAATTGATTTTCCCAGAAGTGGAATTTCAAAGGTTATTTCCCAAGGTAAGAATATATATCATAGGAGCAGTAGATTTATGTGAGAAGAGCAAACTTTCCTCATAAGAGAGCTCTAAAAATCGGTTGGTGACTAGGTCACATGTCATTTCCCAGAAGAGGAAACAAGAAGTTCCCCAGAAGTGGAAAAAGGTATTTATCTGGTATAAGGTAATTTTGAGATTGCCCAGGAGGTGGAAACGATTTTCCCAGAAGTGGGAAAAGTATTTACCTGGTAGAAGGTTATTTTCAAAGGTAAGAATATATATCATAGGAGCTGTAGATTTATGTTGGAAGAGCAAACTTTCCTCATAAGAGAGCTCAAAAATCGGTTGGTGACTAGGTCACATGTCCGTTCCCCAGAAGTGGAAATATGAAGTTCCCCAGAAGTGGAAAAAGGTATTTATCTGGTATATGGTACTAATTGAGATTTCCCAGGAAGGGGAAGCGAGTTCCCCAGAAATGGGAAAAGTGTATTTATCTGGTAAAAGGTAACAATTTGAAATTTCCCAGGAAGTGGAAACGAGTTCCCGGGAAGTGGAAATGGTATTTAACTGGTAGAAGGTTATTTTCAAAGGTAAGAATATATATCATAGGAGCTGTAGATTTATGTTGGAAGAGCAAACTTTCCTCATAAGAGAGCTCAAAATTCGATTGGTGACTAAGTCACATGTCATTTCCCAAGAAGGGGAAACATGAAATTCCCTTGAAGTGGAAAAAAGGTATTCATCTGGTATCAGGTTATAGTTGAGATTGCCCAGGAAGTAGAAACGAGTTCTCCCAGAAGTGGGAAAAAGGTATTTACCTGGTTGAAGGTTAATTCCAAAGGTAAGAAAACATAACATAGGAGCAGTAGATTTATGTGGGAAAAGCAAACTATCCTCATAAGAGAGCTTTAAAATTGGTTGGTGACTAGGTCACATGTCCATTCCCTAGAAGTGGAAATATGAAGTTCCCCAGAAGTGGAAAAAGGTATTTATCTGGTATATGGTACTAATTGAGATTTCCCAGGAAGGGGAAGCGAGTTCCCCAGAAATGGGAAAGGTGTATTTATCTGGTAAAAGGTAACAATTTGAGATTTCCCAGGAAGTGGAAATGAGTTCCCGAGAAGTGGAAATGGCATTTAACTGGTAGAAGGTAACAATTGAGATTTCCCAGGAAGTGGAAACGAGTTCCCCGGAAGTGGAACGTGGTATTTACCTGGTAGAAGGTAATATTTGAAATTTCCCAGGAAGTGGAAACGAGTTCCCCGGAAGTGGAAAATGGTATTTACCTGGTAACAATTGAGATTTCCCAGGAGTGGAAACGAGTTCCCCGGAAGTGGAACGTGGTTTACCTGGTAGAAGGTAATAATTGAGATTTCCCAGGAAGTGGAAACGAGTTCCCCGGAAGTGGAAAAAGTTATTTACCTGTTAACAGATAATAACTGAGATTTCCCCGGAAGTGGAAGTCAGGTTGAAAATGCAGACTGAAGGTCTTGATTTTCTAAAGATGCAAAAGTCCCTTAGAGCAAAATCAATGAACAAATAAAAAAAAAAAAAAAAAATCTCAGATGAAAATAAGGGTAGACTTTCAAACAACGAAGTATTTGGTTTTAGTATGGTTTTGGGAGAGAAAATGTCCTCCATATGAACAAAGATGGAGGAGTAAATATAGTAGTATAGAGCAGTATTTAGAAGATAAAAATGAGGTCGATGTTTATTACAATAAAAAAAAAAAAATGTATTCACTCATAAAAAATCAGGAGTAGAAAAGGTGATTTTCAAAATATTGCCATGATGGTAAGTTACGTGAAATATCAAAATTAAAATGTCAGTGAAATGGATATGGTATATTTCTAATGAGCAATGCGTTTATTTATGTCAGAGAAAGAAGAAAATTAAATTGACTGATATATGGGATCACAAACAAATGACAAGTTCATTGTTTATTATAACGTAGATACAAATAAGTTAATTCCAGATGAGTTCCCAGTATAGAAGTTACCAGATTATTAGCTCAGTATCAGAGTTAGCAGAGAGGAACTGTTGAGTATAATAGATATGGCAGTTTGTTGTACTTTAAGAGTTTCAGACCAGCCGTTTGCACCTGATTATCTAATTTTAATAGGCGATACATTTAGCAAAACAAAAGTAAGTAAATAAGTAACTAAAATGAGTACCAGATACAGCCATTTTAATCAGACAAAGTATTATATGCAAATGGGCATGAAAACAATGATATTTTTGGAAAATAAATTTTTGATTCCAGCATGATTGCAATGAAAATAAGAATAATATGTTTTGACAATAAGGCTATTTGTATATGGCTATTTGTTTTCATTTGTTGCAGGTATTGGCTCAATCAGAAACATACAACATCATCTGTTTTGACAAAGGGATTTAGAAGGGACTTTCTGAGAAAATCTCAACACGTTGTGTCCTGAAGCAAGCGGAAGTACAGATAAGTACACGTATACCACGTGTTTAAGCACTGTCCGCTGGAAGTCACCTGACAGTAAAATAAGTACGTTAAAGATTTTGGAGACAAACTGTTAAAAATGACAGAGGTGATGTCTATGTGAGGCATTGTGATGTGACTTATTAGAATCTATACAAAATTTTGTCGCTCTCTTTCTAACATTTGTATTTTCTAAGCGCGCCAACATGCAAACTGTGTTTGTTTTCTTTGTTAGAGTAAAGAATGGACTTAACATTCTGCTCGTTTCATCGAATAGAGCAGAATATTTGTCTAGTCGGTACTAGCATTAACAAAGGTTGTGCAGTATATTATTACTCAGTCGTCATGCACGGAGTAAAGAATGGACATGATAATAAGTTTCAAACATAATAAATGTATTTTAACCACTAAAGCGCCAATCACGATTGCAGCAGACGACAAATGTGTTGCCATCTTTCCCATGATTTTGGAAAAAAATAAGGTATGATATATCTTGAGAATCGTCTGCTAGCAGACGATTCTCTTGAAATATCATATCTTATTCATTAATTTTGAAAAAGCAGCAAAATTTGAAATTTTCGTCTGCTGTAAATTATAGGTGGCGTTTTATGGGTTAATCAAGCCATGTTATACGAAAACCTGTTATGCAAAAAACTTGGACAAAACAAACTAACCAAAAATACGCTGATGAGCCTGCATACCCGTGCAGTCTGATCAAAATCATTGTTGTTCGCTGCATGGATGGTATAACAGCTGTACGTGTCAGTATTGTAGCTGAACATGCTGGTTAGTGTCTTACCTGTTGGTAAACCGCGAAAACAGGTTATCTGTTACGTGAGCCACATTGGGTCACCAGAACTTCAGATAAGTGAGATTAAGAATAAATGATTTTCTTATTTCTCAACCAAAATATGCTGTTGTTGCTCAAAAGAACCGTCTCATTGAGACGGTTCTTTTGAACACTTACAACATATGTTAAACGAAGATGCGTACGACGGTAAATATAAGTTTACGTTCACATATTTTGCTTAATATCTGGGCACACGGGTCCTCACGATAACATGCTGTCAGTAGGGACAATGAGAAGAAAAAAGTAAATTATGATTTCATAAAGATAAGTTAAGATCAATCAAAAATTTGAATCACCAAGGTAGCAATCGAGAACGAACCGAATTATATATTTTTTAAACCCTTTTTTGAATGCAAAAACAATTGGCCAACCGTCAAATGCATGTTAACGTTACTGAGCCTTTCAATGAATAGACTCTGGGTGAAGATCTCTCCAAATTGTTTTGAATTTGATCATCAGTTTAAGAGGGGAAACAATCTTTAATTTGGGAAATTATCCTTTTTGTTCGGAGAAAAGGTTTTACTGATTGACAAAATGTATGCAAGGTTGCAGAAGTAATTTTATGTTGAGCCATATCAAGTGGCTAGCATAGTGATACTGAACAAAACATATGTTTTGTTGACAACTTGGATGCCAAGAATAGGTTATGTTGACCATTGAAGGCCAAATGTTGACTTGTTCTACCAATCAGTAACCCCCCCCCCCAAAAAAAAAAAAAAAACACAAAACAAAAAAAAAAAAAACAACAACAACAAAAAAAGCCCCTCGAAATTAAGTAGACCTAATACACGTAGACTGTTATAAGTATGGAAGCGTAATATTAACGGAGCTTAATATACTAAGCAGGCCTCTCGTTAAGATAATTTTCCTGACTTCGATACTTTAACATATATTGGGGGTGATCAAAAGAATCGTGTTAACGAGTCGGATCTTTTGAGCACCCAAAACAAATGTTAAAATTGATGGATAAGAAAATACTAAAAAATCTTGTTTATCTAATAAGACAGATACAATTTGCTTGCAGTCCTTTCACAGATGTAGACGGGGCCCTGGAAAGGTTTTTAGGTAAACAGGAATATTGGGAAAAAAACTTAAAGTGATACAGGATACAATAGTTTCTGAATTTTGGGGATATTTGCCATATTTATTTTAGGGACATGGGATATTTTTCAAAATAATTAAAGGGATATGGGATACTGGGACACCCCCTTCCAGGGCCTCGTAGATTGTACATATGCCAGGCTATCAAGAGGATCACGTTTCAAATTATTGATGCATACATTTTGTGTCTGCTTTGACCCTGGTGTAACAATTTCGATTACATAATTATTTTCACCAAATTAGTTTTGGCCAATTGTGAAGTTAATATATGTACCATCACACCGGACTATAAAGAGAATCTCTTTGTATGAACCAATGTACCATCTACATCAGTAAAACCTGTCTTAAGCGGCCACTCAAAAGCAGACCAAAGATTGGTTTTCAAGACCGATTATCACATAATGCACGTCAAAAGTATTGCAGAATGCTCAAAGAGAGCATTCTGCAATACTTTCGACCTGCATTAAGCCACCATCTGGCTTTAATACCTTTGTTTTCCTTATTTTTGAGTGACCACTTAACACAGGTTTAACTGTATGACAATAAGATTTCTCATCACGCTAACAAAACCATCTGAATATCGGTTTAACCCATTTAAGCCGAATGGACTATCATACCCTTATCAGTGGGAAGAGCCCATTTCCCATTTTAGGAGTGTTTGGTGTTTTTTTTTTTTTTTTTTTTTTTTTTTATTCAAATTCAAATAGAACTCTCTGTAAGCAAACAGTGCGGACCCTGACCAGACGCCGCGTTTTGCGGCGTTTGATCTGGGCCTGTGCTGTTTTGTCTATGTCTCACAAAAAGGACGCTAGGCTTATATCACAGGAACTAGTCACAAACCCTTAGAATTAAAAAAATAGGCCTATATATACTTTTAGAGATACACGGCTTCATTTTTTTTCTAAAAGTTTGTGACTAGTTCCCGTGGCTTATATGGGTTAAGTATGTCATAAAACAGATATACCCAGAACTGATACAGCCTTCGTGACTTTCTTAGTGTCGTTCATGTTTCTTGGCAGAAATGCAAACTGTATATTGACATGTTTTATTAACACATACACAGGGTTTCCCCATATAATGTAAGGTCTAAACTTTGGGTCCCTTTTGTCGGGAGTTTGTGATCAGGTAATGTCATTGTCATCTAAACTTTATTCGGTCTCCCGAGATTTACTGGCCATTTAATAGCCACAAAATGAATGTAAATGACTTGGAGGCAAACTGATCAGGTTTTCACGTTAAACCATTTTCAAGCTATTAGACGGACCATCATAAAACTTCAATACCAGACCTCAATCTATAGAGAAAAACTGAAAATCAATGGATTCGAACTATATTTTCTGCTCCAAAACGTAGACTGTAGGGACTAATTAGGAACGCATTAAATGATTACCTTCAAACTTTGCTGTCAGCTTTGATGAATTAGAAGCTTTATTTTTTGATTGAGAATAAATAAGTTAGGCCATACTTCTGACATAGAAAACCAATTTATAACACAATTTGACACTGTGTACACGTTTTGTCTGTTCGTCGTCCTGGGGTTCCGATAACTTATCTACATCTACCCTTTTGAGAAAAGAAAATATAATAAAACAAATGGCAGAACTCTAATAAAACAAGTTGTTGAGGCGTTCTAATGCACCAACCAAACGCAGTATGTTGCTGCACGTCAAAGCCGTGCGTCGATGCTTCTCAGGAAACGCACGGCTTATGTAACACTAGCAGGAATTTCTGTTTTGTGAAGAACTATAAAGGCGTTTTTGGGGTTGTAGACTAAATAGATTTGTTTATCAAACAGTGATAAAAATTCTTGTTCCTCTAGGAAGTGTGCTTTTTAAGCGGATATCGCCCACGTTTAGTAAGTATTTCGGCCGAATGGCATTGTCCGCACCAAGAAAAGCATATACCTAAAAGCAAACTTCCCCATTCCACGTAACCAAGACTGAAACCTGGTAAATATAGAATTTGGCGATAAACGGGTCTAGAGAAATTAATCCATATAGACCGTATGGAATTCGCCACTCTATCATTTGGACCTGTATATTTCTGTTTTAAAGGTTTCTGGGTGGTATTTTTTTATATTTTTATTTGTATTCAAATTTTAATGGAACATGACCCTGAATGGAGACCCTAATTAGACCATGCGTTCTATGAGTTAAGCGTCATCTGCTTACAGTAAAGGCGCACATCAGAGTGCGCAGTTGTGCACTCTGAATTGCGGCTTTGCTGTACGTCATAAGTGCATGAAACGATGAATAACTGGTAGGCGTAACATGATTCGTAAATAATGATAAAACTGCGAATTTTGCAAACTGAATAGCTCGTAGGACAGTTTTGTCATGTTCTGAGTCCATTATCAGTCTGACACGGTGAAGAAATCCAAACTACCCGAGACAAGATTGGTATCTTGGCCGTGGCCATGAAAAAGCAAAGAGCAAAATATCTTATAAAACAGCAACACGAACAAGAGCCAAAAACGAAAACGCAACACCAAAAACCCAAACCCAACAACAAACGAACAAAACAACAACACACTATGTTTCTACCTACCGGTATCCAATGCATACTTCTGCCAGCCAAGAAGTATCCTCCAACACTTCCCCTGTTTCGACATGATGACTGAAACAAAAAATAACAAATAGTTTTAATACATCAATCCATATTTACAAAAATGTACCAATCTCTGTCAAATGTGCTACAGTAAAACCTGTCTTAAGCGACCACTCAAAAATAGACAAAACACAGATTGCATATCTAAATGACAAATGGTAGCTTAATGAAGGTCGAAAGTATTGCAGAATGCTCCCCTTGGAGCATTCTGCAATACTTCTGACCTACATTAAGCGATAATCGGTCTTGAAAACCAATTTTGGTGTTCTTTGTAAATGACCGCTTAAGACAGGTTTTACTGTATGCCATTATTCCAATATGTTTCTATCGAGTTGTCTGGTGTTAATTTTCTTATAAAAAGGCTGTTGGTGAGAGTTATCCCAGTTAACTGTTTCAGCTAGTCTGATTTGTGCCTATTCTAGTTACGTGAGCATCTGCTACATGCAAACTTTCCATAAAAATACCAGCCACTGCAGCTAAATGTTTTGTGCATCATTATCAGAAATCGGGCTGCTTAGCCTAACATCGGCATGAACGGTTCCAGAAAGGGTTGGGGGCAGGGGGTCATGACCCCACCTGAAAAATCACAAAAATTTAGGGTTTCTTAGCAACACTGGTCCGGATCCCCTGAAAATCACAAAGCTACCAAGCCAGCATTCAATGTTGGGCCATCATAGGCACGCCAGTTAAACGCCATTTAATGATGACCCTTTTATAGTTGGATTTGGATCCTCCTTTCCCTTCATCAACTAAAAATCAAACAAAAAAAAGCGTTGTCAATGTTGGGCCCCCTCTGACAAAACTTTCTGGATCCATGCATGCATCGGTGAATATCGGGAATCATCTTACCGACCAATGCTATAGTCTATGTCGAATGGGCATCCCGTGTAAATTATGTGACGATTTTTGGTGACCTATACCAAAATAAACTTTGGGTCATATGTAACAATTTGAACCAGTTCGCCCATCTGAGTTTCGCGTCTGGTCCGAGTAATTACGTCATCAAAATGGCGGCCATAGTGCTACTTATGTACACATATAAGACATCGTATTTAAAGCAATAGTTGAGGGAGAATAAAATTGCTAGAAATAATTTTTCGTCTTTATTTAACTGATTGGACGTCAACAATACGAAAAAGATGTGTTCCATTTTTTTCAGACGCCTAGACTCCATTTGGGGCTCCCAAATCGATAAATTTGACCCAGATCCCATTACTTTTGTTGTAATCCTGTAAAAAGTCCGTGCTAAAATTAATTGATTTTTGTTCTGGTTTAGTTAATTTGGGGCAGTTCTATACAAAATATGAAGTAAATTAGGCTTTATATCCATAGAATGGAAAAAAATCTATTTTTTGGGGTCCTTATTTCATTGAAATAGGCCTAGAGCCGAATTATGGAGCTGTTATCGTACACGACATTTGACCTTATAGTCTATGTCGAATGGGAATCTCGTGTAAATTTTGTGACGATTTTGGTGACCTATATCAAAATAAACTTTTGGGCATATGTAACAATTTAAACCAGTTCACACATCTGAGTTCTGCGTCTGGGCCGAATGATGACGTCATCAAATTGGCCGCTTAAGTGCTAATTATGCACATATATACATAAGTCATTAGATTCAAAGCACTAGTTATGTGGGAATTTCTAGCTGGAATCAATTTTTGTCTTTATTTGATCGATTTGGTGTCTACTGATACGAAAATGACGTGTTTCTTTTTTTTTGATCCCTGGAACCCGTTTTTGGGCTTCCGATTCAATAAAATTGACCCAGAACCCATTACCGGACTTGTTATCCTGTAGGACAATCCAACATCATGCTGAAATGGAGTGTTTTGTTTGTTTCCTTTTGTTTATTTGATTGTGCTTAACGTCCCTACAACAGCTAAGGTAATATCGAGACGGGGCCACAGCTTAAATTCTTATCTGACAGACTAGTGAAGCCGAGATCAAACACACGACCCCGATTGCTCTACAGGGCCAAGTCATTTTGGGGTTCCTATTTTATTTAAATTGATCCTGAATCTATAAATTCATTTTTCCCCTATTTGATTGCTTTGGAGCCATACTATATGAATAACTGATTGCTGGGCTCATTGACCTGGTCTATCAGTCAGGTGCATATGAGGCATTCGCAGGGGTTTTGGTGAACAGGGGAAAATGGCATTTATTCCAGGTGAACAGAGGAAGAAAGGCCAAATTTTGAGGGGAACAGAGACACTATTGGGGAACAGGGAATATAAGAAAACAAAATTTGAGGGAACAGAGGAACAAGCCAATTTATTTCAAAGGAACAAGGTAACGTGTACCCCCTCCCCCCCCCCCCCGAGAGGGCTTCGCATATCACTTAGGCAAAGTAATGGCATACATTATCACTCGAAATTCGCCATTGTAATACAAGCAATGATGTTCAGACAAATGCTAGTGCATAAGTTATTTTAATGTTGTTTTAATAGGAACATAAGTATCACCTTATAAACTCCGACATGATTTTCGTGTTTATGAATGTTTATTGTATTCTTGTTACTTTCCCATGTGGTATCCTGGGTCAGGTGTGGTACTTGATTGTATCGTTCCCTGATCTGTGTCGTCTTTTTTACTTTCAAGCAACTATATAGTGAGAATTGGCTCCTTTGTGGATTTCCATATGATGCTCTGATACTGAGATCTTTTGACACTCTGAAGAAGAGAAAGTTAAATGTCCTACGAAACACCCACCATCTTAACCTAATAAAATTTCCAATGGTTGTTCCTGGCTGACAAGCAGGCATATATATTGTTCGAGGGCATTCTTAGTCTCGTTTTACACTGGGACATGACCAAGTTTCCTGAAAGCTTCATGGACAGAAGAATCAGCGTTACTGAAAGCTTTCCAACATAATATTTTACCTTGCCGGACATAAATGCAGTAAAATCAGCAACATCTACTGACAAAAGTGAACGTAAAGATCTTTGCATGCTGACTTTGGCTGATCTAGACCTTAGCCTATAACCATCGCATCAGCAAGTTCGCTTGCTAAGTATATCTCATAATGACATTTGACAATAAAGATCAAATAGGCAAACCGAAAGCCTTTTTTCAGCTACACACCATAAGCATTTAGTGTGCTAAATATGAACACCTTCCATAAAAAATGAAAGAAGTTAGTGTTACGAGTTGTAAGACAGGTTTCAAATATACTTGACCTTGACCTTTGACACAGCGTCCAGGGTTCGATTACTGCTTGACCAATAATCACCTCATTGCACTCAGCTTTTAAGCAATCCATCCATTATCATAGCATGACAAAAATGCTGTTTTCAAGGACATACAATGGCAAGGCAACCATGCATATCTTTGGTTGCTGAAAGCAAAAGTCATTAGCCCCATGACTGGTACCATGTACGGCCATGGACATGTGTTCTGCGCATTTTCCTTAACTTAGGTCAATATGTAACCAGAGTTAAATGAATATCCCTGAAGGCTTGGCATGAAGTAATGACACTGACCTTGAGCCCGTAAAACGGAGACATGTATTCTGTACATCTTCTCACTGAAGAAACCATTTTAGTTTTAGCAAATTTAAAAGAAAAATAATGCAAACATGAAATCAAATGTTCAACTTTTTGACCTTCAACTGTGACCTTGAGTTTGCATTGATGAAACATAATGTTTGCATACAGTCTTAATGAGTTGAACATTTAGACTAAAGTTAAAATGAAAATCCTTCTTACATAAAGGAAGGAATTCAAAAGTTCAAACTTGTGACCTTAAATTTTTACATAGAGCTTTAGCCACAGTGCTGTCATACATTTTGCATATCCTCTCACTGAACCGGACATTTCACCTATATTTTATGAAAAATTTTAAGGGTAAAGGCGATAGGGTGCGGACATAGAATTAAAGGCTCAAACTTGTGGTCACCACTGGTGACCACGACCTTGTTGTCATGGGTGAATTACACGCTTCGCACATCATCTAACTAAGACAAATAATTGACCAAAATTAAATATAGGGTGGACATGAAATTCAATTTTCAATCTAATTATCTTAAACTATGACCTTGACCTTGAGTTTGCATGATTGGGCTATGTGTTTTGCACACCCTCGCACTGAGCTGAACATCTTATCAAAGTGTAATGATAATCTTTCAAGTGTTTGAGGAGATATGGAGCATACGCGCAATTGAAGGCTAAATTCCATTACCTGTAACTGTAACCCTGACTTTGAGTCTGCGTAATTGAGTCATGGGTTCTGCACACCGTCTAACTGAGGTGAACATTTGACCAAAGCTTAGAGAATTTTAAAGGTTTAATGAGATACAAGAGTTATGGAAAAACGGATGAATAGACACTTCTGGTTGGTGGATTTATAAATTTGGAGTTTGCTTTTAGAGCTGTTAGGCAAATTTTAAATATATTTGACCTTGACCATTGACTCCAAAGTCATACCGGTGATCTTAAATTTTTGTTGTAATCTACACATCACAGGCAACCATTGTGCCAAATATGAACACTCCTAGTCAAAACACAAAAGAAAAGTTCGTGTTACGAGCCATAAGTCAGATAGATTCTAAGTATATTTGACTTTGATCTTCGATTCCAAGGTCACATCGATGATCAGATATAAGTCCTCTGTTACAGTCTACACTCAATAGCCAATTACTGTGCCAAATATGAACACCCTTGGGCATGTACAATATTGTGTAAATGTAGTTTCTATTAACAATCTGGAGCGGCAAGAGCACTTAACTATAAAAGACTTTGTCTGGCTAACATACTTTAATACATATACTATGAATATTCGTATGAATAGCGCGCGGTAACCGCCATTTTGATGACGTCACTATTTACCCCAGAAGCGGATCTCAGATGTGTGAACTGGATAAAATCGTTGCTAATGCCTCAACGTTTAATTTGATTTAGTTCGCCGAAAATCTTCACGAAATTTACACGGGGCCGAATTTTGTCCTTCCGACATATGGTACAATGTGACTCATGCCCTATGCTCATGGGCAAGATGGCCTATTGCATTTCAAAGTAGAATTCTGTGTAAATACGTAGTGTTTCTGTTCTGGAGCAGTACTGGCATTTACGTTAAATCTATTAACAAAAACGTTTATTTTGCCAACATAATTTTGATTTTTCTTAAATACATACGCATTATGATTGTGCGATGGCCGCCATTTTGATGACGTCATTACTCGGACCAGACGCCGAACTCAGATGGGCGAACTGGTTGAAATTGTTGCAAATACCCCAAAGTTTAATTTTATATAGGTCGCCAAAAATCGTCACGAAATTTACACGGGACCATTTTTTTGGCCCATTCGACATAGACTACTATGACGCAGCGTGATTGTTTGCATTTGGTGTTGGAGCCCCACCCAAAATGATAACATACGCGTCGAGTACGTCATTATTCAGTGCTATTGTGACAAATGCAATCATTCACACACTGTAAAAATAAGTGTAAGTTTACAGCAACATTTTGGATGCAGCTTAACTGCCACTGATGTTGACCTAAACTGCCACTAATGTTGACCTAAACTGCCACTGATGTTGACCTCAACTGCCACTGATGTTGACCTAAACTGCCACTGATGTTGACCTCAACTGCCACTGATGTTGACCTCAACTGCCACTGATGTTGACCTCAACTGCCACTGATGTTGACCTCAACTGCCACTGATGTTGACCTCACTTGCCACTGATGTTGACCTCAACTGCCACTGATGTTGACCTCAAGTTGTATTAGTAGGAAAGTACATGTACATGTAAGTTTGCACCAAAGGGGTGGCAGCTAAGCCGCCACCCTTTTGGTGTTAACTTACATTTAAACATGCATACTCGCCACATAAGAGAGAGAGAGAGAGAGAGAGAGAGAGAGAGAGAGAGAATTGTCTTGGTGTGACAATGGGAGGTATACAGAGTTTACATAATTCATATTATTCTTTGTCACGTCTGCGCAACATAATATTTGAGTATCGCTGCAAAATGAGCTTTGAGTTGAGGTCGCATACCACGAAGCGGGCCATGCGGGCAATAGATGCACTTATGTAACTAGATGAGCATTTGCTTTCAAGATGAACTTACATATTTGTTTTGAAACATTGAGCTTCACCTTTAGAAAAATAGCCACTATACTTAAAGAGACTAGGTCTGTAACTATGAACCTTCTTCAAAAAATCTTTTCTTTTTAAATCATTTGTAAAAATAGAATTAAAATATACTTTCACAATAAATATGTTCAGTACAGCTGAAAACTGCATGGAAAAGTCAATTATCTTATAAAAACAGGTGTTTTCTCTTGTTTGTAATTATTTACGCCCCTTCAATAATTCTAGACAGTTGATTGTTAACATAAATGCTGTTGTTTTGATAGTGATAATTGGCTAAGACTTACGAAAATGGTAAAATGTTTACCTGAATTTGAGTATTTTTTACTGTATTCTTGAAAAATAGAAACTTTATTTTTGAAATTAGAAGATCAAAAGTTACAGACTTTGCAGCTTTAATAAACTTTAATACATGCATGTGCACAGAGCTATCCCGTAAGTCTTGATGTCACACCGATTGTTAAGGCCAGTGGGGCTTCGAGACTGCGCATGTGCACAGGCTCGAGGGAGCCTTCACTGCTCGCATATATTATAAGTACCTGGCTCATTTAAATGTTGGCAATGCCATTGGATAACAAGGAAGGGCCTGTTCAGTCGGCCAGCGCAGATATGGATGCACAGGCTGATTAACACATTCATTTTTCGTACATGCATATGCGGCTCTTTTCGCAGGCTTCGGTCCTTGTATTTCATTATTTGTTCATTTTATCAGACGATGCGGACTAGTTCACAAATTGAAAAGACGTCAAGGTCTCTCGCGGGTTTACCTGTGATGCATGCGGGGTAATTACTGTATCTAAAAGTTCAGGCGAAATTAAATCAGTTTTTATGGTTGACGAATAATAACTTTTTGTCACTTTATATCTTTTTCAACTTTCTCCTCAAGATAAGTATTATCAAGGCGACCTTTGCCCGCAGTTTTATATAGCTTTGAAACAGACTTTTTGAAACCTAGATGAATAGTCAATAGATGCATCGGCTTTAAATACGGGCGGCCCTCTTAAAGGTATACTTAATGTAGATGCACTTAAAAGTACAGATGCTTAAGATATCACACCTAGGCCGGTATATCAGAAAGATTTCAACTCCATTTTACATGTATGTATAGGGATGGAGAAGCATTTAAGCCCCAAGGCACTGTCACTTTAACCGAGACTGCAAAATCAAGGAATATGGCGTTATGTGTTTAAATTGGAAAGCCTATACTTGTCAGTTGGAACAGCGATGCGTTACCTACTAGTTGATCCAACACTGTGGTATGTTTTTGATCTGAGGCTTTGCCAGCCGCACATACCGCATTGTTGGCTCAGTCATATATAAATGAAAACATACACAACATGGTGCAGTCTTTTAAATAAGTATGAATAATTGCTAACGGATGCACCACTCCTGATGTTATCTGAGTAGATACTAGTAAACAACTACTATACAGCCCACCTAAAACACATTGTTACGTAAAATGTAAATATCTTGATAGATACAAAAATTGTCGTAAACATGCAAATGACTCAGTCAGCAGGTCAAGTAAGTCTCCAGTTAAGATGTTATGGTTTAACATAAATATATTTTATCTTCTCACACATATTGATACAGTAGAGATAGGGCGGTTCATTTTATAATGTTAGGGGTCACAGGTAATATTTTAAAAAAATATCGTATTTCTGCTCCTTTATATAATTTATTATAGCCCCGCCTTGATAAAAAGGGGCGGAGACGCTATACTTGATTTGGGCTGTCCGTTATTCCGCCCGTCTGTCTGTCCATCATACTTTCATTTCCGATCAATATCTTGAGAACAAATTACTAGAATTTCACCAAATCTTGTGTATGCAGAACATAATTTTTCCGCATTCGTAATAGAGTTATGGTCCCTGGATTGATATCATAATTTAGTTCATAATTTTGTTTCCGCTCAATATCTTGAGAAACTATGATAGAATTTTCTAAATTTTGTATTTGCATTGATATTGACAAGATCTAGGTTGGGATTGTTACACACCATTTTTAGAACACTGTACAAGAGTAATGGCCCTTGATGTATGCTAGAATTTCGTTTCTGCTCAATATCTTGAGAACAAATGGACAGAATTTGATCAAACTTTATACATGCATCTATATGGACAAGATATAGGATAGGAATGTATCTGTCATTTTTGACTTCTTAGTAACAAAGTTATGGCCCTTGATCTATGTCAGAATTTTGTTTCCGCTCAATATATAGAGAACAAAAGGACAGAATTTGCCAAACTTATAACTGCATTTATATTGACAAGATCTGGGTTAGAATTGGTACCCGTCATTTTTTCACAAATTTGTAATAAAGTTATGGCCCTTGACTGACGTTAGAATTTCGTTTCCGCTCAATATCTTGAGAACAAATTTATATAATTTCACCTAACTCTATATATGCATTGGTATTGACAGGATCTAAGTTGAGATTGTTTAGCTGTCATTTTGTGCTAATTTGTCACAGAGTTATACCCGCGCAGTGGCTCAGAGGTAGAGTGCTTGACCGAATTCTAGCTTAGTACTGGTTCAACCCAGGAAGACCCGTCCCTTTACAACTGAAAGATGGCTGATGGGACGTAAAGAATCAAATCTACATTCTAACAATAGCCATTGATATATGAAAAAAATTGTTTCCACTCAATTACAAATGGATAGAGATCACCAATTTTTTGTAAATCCATTTATATTAACAAGATCTAGTTTCAGGGGGCGCAGTGGCTCAGTGGTAGAGTGCTTGACTCGGGACCGAGAGGCCGCGGGTTCGAGCCTCACCGGCGTCACTGCGTTGTGGTCCTTGAGCAAGACACATTTATCCTAGCTTAGTACTGGTTCAACCCTTGAAGACCCGTCCCTGTTCAACTGAAAGATTGTTGACGGGACGTATAGAATCAAATCAAACAAAACAAGATCTAGGTTCGGTTTGCTAACTGTCATTTTTTGCATATCTGTAATAGAGTTCTGGCCCTTGCTTGATGTCAGAATTTTCCTTCTGCTCAATATCTTTAGAACTGAGCCTTGGAAAAAGCTGCAGCCGATTGATAAAGTCCGAATCTTTGACAATTCTAGTTTTCCTAACTAACAGATCTTGGTTAAATGCTGCGGTCTATAGCATTCCACCTGGGTCTTTACTGTTTGCAAAAGTATCCGTTTACGGGTTTCCAGTATTAATAAGAGGTTTAAGATTATGATAAATCTGTGACCATGGTGACGAGTGTGGGCGTTTTCTGATAGTTTTCAACTCGCATTCACGGTCCATTTATAATAGCGGTGCCGAATTTATGACAGCAAAAAATGGTTTATTCAGATGCAACAATCGATGCAAATGATTGTGTTTTACCATCGGATTGTATAGATTTGTTGTGAATTTTACATATATGACATATATAGCACGAACTGATATGTGTCTATTGATTGTCTACGCGCACGTCGCGGAGACTAATATTTGGTTCGTTTTCTGGAAGTGAGACACCGGAAACAATTTGATGCGTCAAGACAGTTCACCGACATGCATTTTGGAGACAGTTTACAGACACAACTGAAGAGAGTTTAGCATTATATAGTAAAACCTGTCCTAAGCGGCAACTCAAAAAGAAAGCAAAATTGGTTTTCAAGACCGATTATCGCTTAATGCAGGTCAAAAGTATTGCAGAATGCTCCGAGAGAGCATTCAGCAATACTTAAGACCTTCATTAAGCTACCATTTGTCTTTAAGACCTTTGTTTTGCTCATTTTTGAGTGGCCGCTTAAGACAGGGTTTACTGTACATTGTTCCGATGTCAGTGAGCTTGAGCAGCAAAGTCTATATGCCTGCCAGCATGTTTGTCTGTCTGTTTTGCATGAATGTCTGTCTTCACCTACGTTGCCCAAACTAACACGTATTTTTTTACAGTGAATGATGTAAAGACTTTCATATACCTTTACAGAAATGTTCAGTCTTTTTCATGTAGCACTACTTTAACATGTTGTAAAACTGTTTGATATGTGCAAGAATAATGTAAAGAGATAATGCATTAGCAGCAGATATAGGACATAGAGGCAATGCTGCTACGTGCTAAGTATCAGCAGCATATACTGCATGCCCATCTTGCCAACCCAATC
Organism: Loripinus fragilis; assembly: GCA_964019695.1. Classification (NCBI taxonomy): domain Eukaryota; kingdom Metazoa; phylum Mollusca; class Bivalvia; order Lucinida; family Lucinidae; genus Loripinus; species Loripinus fragilis. Next base: position 6,344,021 of record OZ026525.1, read on the forward strand.
TGCTCGCCTTGCGAATACTGGTGTATTATATAACCATAAACAGCAGCAGTGGAACCTTCGTGCGTGGAAAACAGCGTTAGAGAATACCTACATACACCCGGCTTCAGTCTGTTCATAAGAGATACTAGGCCAAGCCGGCCACTATCGGCCCGCCAGCGAAAATTCCAATTGCCCCAAAAATTATTCAGAATATGCAAAAACGAAAAATAACAGCAAAAAGTATAAACGCCTAAGTTTTCCGGCGTAATAAAAAGGCATTTGCTGTTTGTGTTGAATTAGGTTTCACCACTCTAAAATGCAGCTACTGGACGTAAGATCACAACTCGAAAGGACGTAATTATACATGTATAGAAGGAATACAACGTATGTCTTTTGACATCTTGTCTTTCCAGCCAAGGAAACCTTCGCTTGTGGGATTCCGCAGTATCACATAGTTATTTAACAGCTGGCACACCGGATTGTATACCACAACTCTACCTACATATATACTAGGCCAAAAAAGAAACGCCGCATATAATACACACATTGTATATGGGGGTCTTTCACCAATCTCTCGCAAACGATGTTTCACAGTTTGAGCGCTGATTCTTAGATAATGAGTTCCTTGGGTTGTCCTAGCTATCACTGTCACCGGACAAAATTGATACATCAGTTTAAACCTACGTTTTTAGCGATCTTAACGTCGCATCTTTAGGTGATGACGTCATGAATGCGCACGTTCTGACATTATTCCAATTTGTCAGGAACGTTTACTAAGACGTTCATTCATCTTTGCATGGCATCGAAATTGTTGGGCTACCACCGATTGCGAAACGTTAGCTTGTTACATTCTTATCGCCTTTTCGCGTTCAACATGTAACCGTTTTGGCATCGTAAATTAGCTATGTGTAACTTTAAATTTTAATTTTTAAAATGTTTTCAAGCTTATTGGATATTAGACTAGTGATTTCAGTATTTATTACATGTGTAAATCAAAATAAAATGAATGTGCACGTGAAAGACTTGAAAATAAAAAGACAGCCAGTACACTGGTTTGGGTTGACTAAGCCCAATAGAACAATGGGAATAATGTGTGGCAGGAATAGTAGCGAAACATAGATAGCAGATGAAATTTTGTGACTCTCATTTAACGCGTAATATTTTTAATCTTTACATGCGGCGTTTCTTTTTTTGCCTAGTATATGCTGGTGGGTTGAACAGACGGCGTTTAGCCCTAAAAGCGCCAGCATAAAAAGCATCTGAAATCGTCGTCTGCTTAAGTCGCCTGTTGCATTTATTTGCTAACGTTATTGACCAATGTCAGTAACAGTGAGGACCAAGGTCAGACTCCAGGAGCAGTCTGATCTGGGACTACAGCGTTTGTCTAAGAGGCTTCTAAAACATTCCAGCGGACGACAAAGCAGACGACTTTTGTTGTGATTAGTGCTTTAAGAGGTATTATTCAAGGTTGAAATGCAAACACTTGTTAATGTTGTGAAGACTCAAATACTTCATTATAAATCATACACAAGTAGTTTAAGTGCGCCATCTCATGAGAAACTGGTATGCTTTATGTCACATTTAAACTTGCACATGCGCGGATCCAGGAGGAGGGATGGGGTCCTGACTCCCGCCCCCCCTGAAAAATTACAAAAGTATAGGGTTTCTTACCAATATTTGCCCAGACCCCTGTAAAACACAAAACTACCAAGACAGCTCTCAATATTGGGCCAACATCGGCACGCCAGCGAACTGCCATTTAAATCAAATAAAAAAAAATAAACATAAAAAGCGTTATCAAAGTTGGACCTCCTCTGACAAAACTTTCTGGATCCGCGCATGAAATACGTGTGCGCAAATATCTACTGGAGCCTTCGTCTACTACATGCTGCGTGTGCGCAAGCAGCGAATGCTGTGGTGAGACTTAACCGACGAGCCTTCGCTTCTTGCATATGCGACAAGTACCAAAATCAAATATTTCCATCACCCGCGCTACAGGGCTTTGGAATTTTTCAAGATTGGTGGGCCGATGTGACCCATGGAGCAAAAAGTGATGGGTCATTATCTGAAATGATGGGTCCAAGCCTATCAAACTAACCACAGTTGACGTTTACCTACACACTGACACAGACTGCTGATTATACAGTAAAACCTGTCAATAAGCGGCCACTCAAAAAAGAAGACCTATTATCGCTTAATGCAGGTTGAAAGTATTGCAGAATGCTCCAAGGGGAGCATTCTGCAATCCTTTCAACCTTAATTAAGCTAACATTTTTATTAAGATCTTTGTTTTGCATTTTTTGAGTGGCTGCTTAATACATGTTTTACTGTATTGACTACCTACATGTACTTTCTGTTTTGTGGATTTGTAAGTTGAATATTTTTTTTTATTAAAGTGAGATATTTTCACAACTAAAAAGGGTGGGTCAACTGGGCCCACTGCTTTGGAAAGTGATGGGCCATATTTTGAAATCATGGGACAATGACCCGGGCCCACCATAAATCTGAAGGCCTGGCGCTATAAACAATTTTATAATGATGATGCATAGGCGTTCAATCAATCGAAGGCTGTAAGAGTTGTTACGTCAACTAGGTTCCACTAGTTATCGACAAGAAGCCAAATATTTTGTGCATCCACGCGGTTTTACTGTGGTTTCAAAGATACATGGGAATCGTTGTAAACAAAAATATATAAACTTATCCAGGTAATGGGTACTATATACAGGTATATATCATTTACTGCATTATTATCTACACCGTAATTTACCTGTTTATATGAAAAATAGTATAATCTTATTATTATGCATCTTTGAACCATCTATTTTATACATACATACGTACGTGCATGCGTGCGTGAGTGAATTCATGCATACGTACGTACGTGCATTCATGCATACGTACGTGCGCGCGTGCGTACATACATACATACATGACAGCTCTTAGATCAGAGAGAGAGAGAGAGCGAGAGAGAGAGAGAGAGAGAGAGAGAGAGAGAGAGAGATTTGACTCCGCATTAAGAGTTATATGCAACATATGACATAATTGACTTAACACATGTAGGGTGGTGATTTTTTCTTTCAATGTAATGATAGGAGAACAGGGTCAGACGGTTAAAGTCATAGGTTGGTCTCGAGAGCTTGTATCTCATTTGCTTTGATTCAGAATGCAGTTTGATTTGCTCGCTTATTTATAAATATATACAAATCTATCATTGTATACCTTTAAACTGACTAGAATATCAAATTACATTACCTCGCTTAGGTGTAGATATATGCAAAATCTTTTATCGCAAAATAGAGATTATTTTCTTATCCTTTAGTTTAAGCATATGTTTTGGTTGCTCAAAAGAACCGTCACTATGTGACGGTTTTTTTGAGCACTCACAACATATGTTTTGAATGAGAAATTTGAAAATTAATTTTTAATCACTATCTTATCTAGAAGCCTGATTGCCCATGACTAATTTTAAACGTATGCATTTGAATATTCGAATTTATCCAGTATGCATATACACATATTGACAATAATAGCAGAAATGGGATGTCATCACGATCTGGATCTCAACTCAATGTTTCAGATAACTTTTTCTTTCAAAGGCCCGATTACAAAAACAATGAACATCTTTTCCCGTTGAACCGGTCGAACAGTTCACGTGTATATTATCTCTTTGCATCTACTAGTTAGTGTCGTCTGGCTTTGGGAACATATTAGACCCAGATCAGGACCGACACTGGAGCCAAACCGTTTGGCACTCTGGTGACATCCCTGATTTTTTGTTCGAAAAAATTGATTTTGAAAAAAAAATCAGCAGAGAACACAGCGCACAAAGATTAAGACTTAAAGCATACCCATATTCCAACAGAAATCACAGCAATAAAATATCCTAATATTACAAGGCCATCACCCCAATGCAAATGTTCGTCCGTAGTAGCCATGTTTATGTTTTGAAAAATGCTCGAGCAAGTCTCAGTTTATATGACACAAGCATACAAGTCATACAATGACAGTCGGATGACGCTCAGGTGTAAACCGCCTTTACAGGTAATGTCTTTTTCAATGAATGGTACAGGTGAACATTTTAAAGGGATAGTCCCGGATATGTGTAGGGCTTAGTCAGAATATTGCTTTGCCCATTTTTAATGGTCAGTTTTTTTTCAAATATTGTTTCAAAATAACTTATTTTGGCATAAAAGAACATATTTTCTTACATAATCAATTGTTAGTCACCAAGGGTGTAGCAATTATTTACTACACTCATTATTTACAACACCGACTATTTTAAAGGAGTACATTGTAAATATTGATTCTCCAAGAGTGCAAAGTGTAAAGTAAATGTGACTTTACATCAACTTTGGTGGCAACTCAACTGCCACGTATCGTGGTGTAACTTTTCGACTTTTTTAAAATTTATGTTCTGCCAGAGTTTATTGATCCGGAGAATAACTTCAGCAATAACAGGTCGAAATGTTTATCATTTCGATAATTGGTGTCCTCAAGGTGTAATGCTGGAAAATAAAAGTGTAAATTTACACTAAAAGGGGTGGCAGCTGAGCTTAACTTACACTTTTTACATTGTACAGTGTGAATATATTGATTAGAAACTAAATTTGTTTCTAAGAAGCGGGTAAACAAATATATAGCTGGCGTCCAGACAAGGCCTTCTCGGTAAAGCTAAAAGATAATGTTAAAACGGTTCAAAGTACGTTAAAAGTTTTTCTACAATAAAAAAAAAAAACAACATTAAAAATTGCCTAATCGCTGGTATCTACTTTGAAAATTCAAAAGTGTATAACCTAGTTAATACCACCCTTACCGGATTTTGGGCGCACTATATCGTAATGTGCAAGGTCTACACTGATGTAGGTGGTATAAGTTTGTTATACCATTGGTGTCCGCCTGTATGTCAGATAATCCACTCGCTAAAGCTTGTGGATTTTCTCGACGTACAAGCGGACAAACCATGGTATTACTATTACGTTATGTACACTGAAATTAAGATACCTGTGTAATACACATTCAAGTTTCATAGTGTGTACATTCTTGTGCCTGTATACATTTAAATGGCATAGTATTATTAAGAAATGAATTAAGATTTTTAGAATATTCATGGAATCATTTCTTGCAAGGTAAGTGAAGCCGAAACCTTGCAAGAGACCCGACGTATTCACGATTCCATGAACATTCAAAAAATTGAATTTATTACTTATATTTTCATTTTATTATAAATATTTAATATATAGAAATTATTTATAATTTAGGAAACAAAACGGTTTAGTATTTAATTTTAATCGTATTAACGGTTTTGTTGGAGTTTAAAACGGAAAAGCGGAACAGCCAGTGAGAACACGGTAACCAATGGAGCAAACAAGAGGCTTGCACGTGCGACTCAGGTGTGGCTGGCTGCCAATCACAACACCAGTGTCACTTCTGGCGAATGAATAAGATGTTCGAAACGTATTGCACGGGCAAGTCAGCGTGGAAGTTGTCAATCAAATTTATGTCATTCGGTTGCAAAAAACTAAATATTCCTTAAAGGCTTAATATGAAAATATACTCACTTACTATTTTTGAAATGAATTAAAATGAAACAACTTGTTTCACGGAACATTTTAAGACTGGAAACCACCTAAAATTCCAACAGGTAGAACTGTGGTGTGAGTTTGCAGCTTTTTGTTTGGTACAAGTCTTACGAAAGGTTCTAAACAGCTAAATTGATTTGCATGAGGATTTTATGACATCATAAGATTCTTTTAAAAGATGCTTTAGCTTCAAATATCTAAATAATTCAATTCTCTACTCGCTATTCTATATGGCCACATACATTGTAATCTATTCAAACACCTTATTGAATTAGTTGATCAAACTTTAAAGAAAGAGGACTCTCTTTATTTGTCTTGTCATGAGAAACGCGCTTTTTCTATTACTTGTGAACCACCAAAATTAATTTGTGGCCATGACAGAAAGTGTGTTCATTATCTTTGGACTATATATACTAGTATACGTATTAGATTTGGCCCTAAATTTTATAGACAAATTGTAGACACTCTAATGTGTACAAATAATGATACTCTTGTTGCAGATTTATTCTATTATAAGAGATACTTCATGTCTCTTTATGACAATAACCAGACTGCTGTTATTGAAGCCTTCAAATCTACTTCAAGATAGCTAGATGAGCTACTGAATAAGGAAAATCCAAATTTCAACAAATGACAAGCCAGACTTCAATTAAATATTGCAAACTCTTTTGACATGAAAGCCCCCTTTGGGATTTTGACTAATCCATAACAAATGGTATAAATAGTAAGCGAGTATGATCAAGAAATACCGTTACCACAAACTGCAGACAAACAAATAGCTTGATCTAAAATCTACGATGAAGGATATGATTATTTATTTTGAAATAGTTTATTTCCCATATCTTGATGGAGATGTCCCATTCTTATGGTGTATATATTTTGCAGCTAATTCTTTTTTGCAAGAGTATTTTCTAATGTTAGTGACTTTAACAACAGAAACCAATGTTTGGCTGCTAAGTTACTAAAACAAGGCTATCGAATTTGTCAGAAACTTCGTAATACATTTTCTAAATTCAACAGAAGACACTCAAGAGTCGTTAAATACAATGTTGGCGAACCTCTTCTGCAACAAGGTATGCCAGAGCCAATATTTTATGGTGATTTAGTTTATAAATTCAATAGAACCTTTTGAAAGCCTTTATTTCCTGATCAGATAAAAAGATAATCAAAGTTATATTAAAAAGTAGAATATAATATGGATATTATGCATCACTCTGCATGTCTGGTTATAAACTTATACCGGTAAATAGCTGTGATTTACTCTTTAATTGCACGACTGTGGGTCAGACCTCAGGCTTAATGACGACCCTGACGTAAAACTTGCATTGGTTGGCCAGTCTGTATTTGGCTGGGCTCACCGTTTTTCAGCTCTTACTGTCTGTGAGTTGAGAACCCTTTTTTGTTTTAATGCAGTATGTTAATTTGATTTAATTGTTCCATGTGATGAAACATTGCACACGTTAGGAAGCTCTATGGGAGATGAACATTTTTTGTGTTTTAACAGCAACAAAATCTATGGCGAAGATTTGGCCACTGAAATACATTTAAGCCCCGATGCTATATTGGGGCTTAAATGTTATTCAGTGACCAAAACTTCGCCTTGTTGGCTGCTCTCTCTTCTAGGGCGATGGTCATATTGTTGTTTCATTGTATATTCTTGCTCCCATTTTTTGTGAGGTCTTTTTGTGTTTGTTCTTTGTTTTGTAATGCAGTATTTCGTGTCCTTTCTAGTCTTGCAATCATCTCGCTGAGAGAGAGAGAGAGAGAGAGAGTGAGAGAGAGAGAGAGAGAGAGAGATAGAGAGAGAGAGAGAGAGCTGTTAGCATTACTTTAACGTCATGTGGCTGTTAGATTTCAGTACACAATGTCGGAGCAATGGTTTTAGTTAGTTCAGAGTGAGGTCGTTGCTGGGTAAAGATAAGGCATACAGGTACGCCACTTCCTTGTACAGATGGTCATCAAGTCCGTGAACTTCTGGTATGTCCATTTTGCGGTAAGGGTACCTACCTTTTATCGGATTGCATACTTTAAAAATAAGTTTGTTTGTACAAGCAGATAACAAGTCGCTAATAAATGTGTTATTTCTTATCACAAAGTAAGTTTAGCTTATATACCCGTTCATCGTTTTGAGTAAACCATGATTAATTTGCACCATTTGCTTCTGGGCATGATATCAGAATGGTTTGCGCATAGGTGACCTCTGGATGCTCAGACGAGCCTTCACAAGGCTTTCAAGGGCCTTCACAACATTTGGAAATAGATAGTGGTGCAGACGATACATGCTTCAGGGCATGCACGTTTAACACTTTGCATGCTGAGTATTGGTTCTTGACTTTGTTTTCGCGTGAACTGGCTTTTTTTTTATCATTTGAAATGTTAAACAGCCACTACTTCCGGGTCCGCTTGACCACGCAGTTATGCAACTTGCTGAGCCTAGGAAGGTGACTGCAGAGACCAACATGACAGACCAATCTGGCCTCATACATATCCATCAATTAAAGCGCCCAACGCAACAAAAGTCGTCTGTTTTTCTCATCTGCTGAAATCTCCAAGAAGCCTCTATGACAAACAGTGTGGACCCAGGCGAGACTGCTTCTATCATCTGGGTCCACACTGTTCGCTTCTATACTTAAATTCGTCTGTAATGTTAGGCAATTATTAGAAGCAGACGACTTCAGCGGACCTTATTTTTCATATGCATTTTTTTGTCTTTGCGCTTTAATGGTTTATAAGTGATTAGTGCAAATATCTACTACATGTACCCTGCATACAGTTGCAGCAGTTTATGTTCTGGTCCGAGGATAAATTATTTTAATGCTCAACTTAACTGAGCACGCACTTTCGTCTGCTCATAAAATATTAAAATGCTGAAAATTAAGAGGATTTTTCTTGCTTTAAACACTCAGATGCTGTATTTATTATGTTGTTGGTATTTTGATATTTATGGGTCTGACCTTTTCAGAAACTTCTTTGCCTCAAACTTAACAAAAACTATCTACCAAAAAGTGTTTAATCTGTTTACTGTATAGGTACTTTTGTATTGGTACTCTCTGTCGGGAGCTTTGTCAGTTGGCCTGGTGTGGTTAATGACTCTTAGTTGGAGCCTTGTCACAGTGGTGGCATATTTTTGGAATTGACCACTGGCCCAAATTGAAAAACAATCACTCAAATGTTCTTCATGATGTCATCTACTAATTCGCACAAACTTATTTATGCTCTGCTGAAAACAATGACCACGGGTAATAAAAACAGAAATATTTTTAAACAACATCCCCTGAACCTTCTACACAAATAATTTCACAGAATGTCCCTCATAATGCCCTCTTCCAAAATTGCACAAAAGTTGTGCTCAAGGTAATAAAGTAGCCACCAGTACCCCCCAAAAAGAGGCTCAACGCCACTTTCCACCGTGAATGATCTTGTTTTTATGTTTCACTTACACATAAAATGCATCTCTGTGAAGCGATTCGATAATATTTCTCAATTTACTGCGAAGCTCTTTTTTCCAAATTCACGAAAAATAACGTTTTTCATAAGCTGATGCACTATACTCGTTATTTTTTGTTTTTTCACATTGATCGTCATAACTATATTATTTTTTAATTTTAGCAAACTGTGTCCGCGATGAACGTTGTAGAGAAATAATTAGCGCCAACTTCATCAAACGGTTCCACATCCAAAATGATGTCGCTAACATTCACTAACTTAAGTTCAAATATAGTGGAAATAACGTCTCATTCGCTCGTGCGATATTCTTGTTTTGTCATCTCGAAATCAACCGTTTATGGAGCACGTTTATCAGAGGAAATGACACATAATGCGAAATGCCCGCTCCTGTACCTATACATGAGCGTACTCAAAATAGAGTGTGCATATCCACAGCAAAGTGTGAGAACGCAAATTGCAGGATTACATGTATGCTATACACAACCTATGAATAAAGGCAATGTTAATACCTGATAAATATGTTTGATCTCTATATTTGAGCAATGGTTGAATGTATGATATGTATATTGTTCCAGTCTTTCCTTCTTACTCTGAACTCAAGGGCCCTTAAAAGATATAGTCTTTGCCAGGCTTTTCCAGATGGATTGTTCACGTGTTCGGTCAATGTGCATGTCATGACTATGTAAGGCCTACAATGCTTATGACGTGTAGTTTCTTTCAATAATGGTGTCATTCATGAAAAAAGAAGGATTCTGAATAGGATTTAATTTACGAGAAACGACCATAGATAGGGATTTGCGTGCATTAAATAGAGCAAGCCAGTAATTTGCCCATTGAGCAATTGTTTGCAAATCAGCATTATTAAATACTTTGTGTCCCTCTAGTTTTTCAGTCATCTTAATGAGGAAGAGAGAGCTTGTTACTTTACTTTAACTGTCTTCCCCATGATGTCTTGTGACAGTCGGTGTTCTGCGGATCTTCCTCACGGTGCTGTGGGTTGGTCTGCAGTGCGTGATTTTGGTATTTCCTGATTATACTCACTTGCTTTTTAGAAACCTTGACAGGCCTACCATTATGTATAAGCTCATGCCATCAGAAAATAATTGAATAGAGCCATCAATACATGTACGTTTGGCAATGTCATTGACATAGAAAGAGAAGACTATTGCACCCCATCTAAGACTTTCGACCCAAATATTAAATTCATAATCATACACAACCCGTTGTATGGGTTCTGAAAGATTACAAGAAAACCATGGCAATACTCTTCCTAAAAACCTTTACCACGTAACTGATAAAGAAGCTTCTTGTTAGTATCTGTAGCTTTGTATAGATGTTTGAATGCTTACACGTTGCATCCCCCAAAGACAGCCCCATATAATATTGGCCAAGTCGCAAGTAAGTCTGATTTTATCGCATGCGAACAACAAAGGCACATACCAGCCGGAGCAATCACTTTTTTTTTCAGAGTGTTCAATTTACTAACTCTCTAAAATAATAATACATGCGAATCTAGACTGTGTAGCTGGACAAGCCGGTATTAGAACATTAGCTAGTTGTAAACACCGAAGACAGGTTTTCTCGCGATAGGACCTATATAATATCTTTGTGACACAAAAGAGTTGTTACATATATTGCATCACATAGTTGTTTTGTGAAGCTAAAAAGGATACCGCCCAACACTATCTTAGAAACCGAAGAACCCACACTGAAAAATAAGTGTTTCGCACACACATGAGGGGTGTAGAGGAAAGTTCATATTAGGCAAAATTTAGATCTTTCGACGCACTACATATCTATTGATACATGTTAAACCAGTCTAAGCCGAATGTACTTACCTACGATTATAAGTAGGTCTAGACCATTTCCAGATGAAGGGGTAATGGGTGGTATTTTTCATTTTTTTCCAAATTTTAATAGAACATTCTGCAAGGAAATCGTGAAGATCCTGATCAGACACCGCATTATGCGGTGTCTGATTTAGATCTGCACTGTTTGTAATTATCCCATAAAAGAATTCCAGGCTTACATGGCTTAAAGAAAGACTGAAGGGAAATGGCTGACCTATTGGCTCTTGTTTGTTATGTTTATTGTGATTTTGTTACTTTCCCATTTGGTATCATGGGACAGGTGTGGTACTTGATTGTATCGATTCCTGATCCTTGCTGTCTTTCTTTCTTTAACACTTATGCTAAAATACAAAAAAATAATCTTAGGTACTGGCATATGGGGAGTGCAATGGCTCAAGTGGAGAGTGATTGACTTGAGATCATGCGAGGCGTCGCTGGTTATTGCCTCATCAGAACTACTGTAGGACAGAAGGGGGTACAAAGACTGCTAAACGCATGATTACTGATAACACTTGTCCAAATGGACACAGATGCTTTCCAGGCACGGCGCATTCTTCAATACAGAATTTATAGGCCTGTCAGAGACATAAAACTTTCTCTGGCTGGAGTTTTTGGTTGATTTGTCAAGAAGTTCTTGCAAAATTCTTCAAGGCCACAACCAGTGTCACGACACATGGAACGATACCTTGATAAAACGAGAAGCATCGCTACTTTACCGTCACATAAAATAGCAGAACGTCTCACAACCCAAACAAAGCGGTTGTCACCCCTCGCGAAGGCGACTGCCTGTGTATTCAAAGTCAGCCTTAATTGTTACACGGCTCAAACTGGGCATGTGATAGAGAAAAACGCCAATAGTGTGATAATACTATAAATAATGACAAGTGTACGGAACGTGTCGGTGGATTTGGAAGAGTCACTTTCAAGAATAGGAGGTATCTCGACAGCATACTCCAGTACATCTACTCCCAGCTCAACAAACCATTAACAAGAGTCCCCTTACATGATCGGCACCCTGTTTAATCTGACTTACGAAGTTCTGTCACACATCTCTCGCAACCGGTCTCTCCAGCAAAATCACTAACTCCATTGTACAACAGGGTAACTCAGAAACCAAAAATAATGGTGAACACCTTACTGTCGAAGTTGAGTTGGTCTATCACCACCAACGTTACCGTAGCCGACAACTCCAGCTTGAATTATACCCTCCAGAATAACAGGTAACCTGTCGGTCCTGCCCAGATAGGCTATAACGGATCCAACAAAGCACGACGCCTGTAACATCCAGATGATTGTCCCGGCCAGGACTTAAACCATATTAGCTTCGCGATTATATGCATAGCTGGATGGCAGTCTAAAAGTGAGTGTCTGAGTATGACCAGGAAAAGCGACAACCAAACACTGCAAACCAACCCACGACACCTGCCACGAGAAAGAGACACAGAAAACAAACTGCCACATGGCAGCATGATAACAAAGTAAAGCAACAAACTCTCTCATTCCCAGCGATTGGATTGCAAATCTAGAAAGAACACTAAGTACTGCATAACAAAACCAAAACGAACCTAAGACCGAACACAAAACCCTAAAACATGCTGTGAGTGCAACAATGAACAATGTATCAAATGCCTTAGAACGGACAGCAGCAAAAGCTACTGGGGGCTTTCTGGGTTTAAATAAATTTTACTGACGTCAAATATTCGCCCTAGATTGTGATGTAAGTTGTTAAAACACAAAATGGTTAAGCTCGCATGGAGGTTTTCTAACATATGGAATTTTACAGTGAAACAATCTACATACTATGGTGAAACAAAGAAAAGGACTCACAGATAGTCAGAGCTAAAGAAAATATCTGGCACATTGGCTCGTTAACCCTGTGAAGACCATGCCACCCAAAAATTTAGTGGATTTTTGTTGTTGATTCTTAGTGACAGTCGTATTTTTACTTTTGTTATATATTCCTGGGCAAGTAGAGAGATCGTTGATACTATCAGTGTAGAATTGTTTTGATTATAAAGCTAATTTGAAACAGTTTCATCAGCCGTTGGGCGCAGGAAGAGATATAGGGATATCCATAATATTATTCACATATAACAAATACTTTATAACAAACTAAATAACTGTACACTGTAAATGTTGAGAACACTACACGTGTTTCGCTAGTTTTTCACACTAAAATACCAACGTTCTACAAGTGTTTTCAGAGTAAACAGTAATGTTTTGTAAACGTTTCGAGCTTCTTGGTTGGATAATGTTAGTGTTTGAAAGAAGGCAAAGACTATCTGAGAACATTTTACATACTTGAATGACTTATGATATGACAACAGTCACATTCTTAGCCTCTGATGAGCGACGGAAAACGTAGTTTTTTCCATTCATTTTCTATGTATTGTGGACTATAACACCCGTGTTTTATGTGGCGTCATATTGTGTTTACACACACATGTCTGCCATTTTGTCAGCTGGGAAAAATTACTCAACAACCGTTGGTAAAAACGGCTACAAATCGTCGGTTTGTGAAGTTGTTGGTAGCTGAAGGCGACAAGGCGAAGAAAAGATAAAACCATTTAGGGCGAAAAATTTTCTGAGGAAAGGAGCTGTGGACAGGAAAGTCATCGTTATGAGGAAAATTGGGATTATACTTTGGTCTACTTTAAACAATTCTGTGGAGGTAAGTTTTTGTTATATCAATATTGTGTTTTCTTTTGTTTTGTAGGAAGCGAGGAAAGCTTATATACATTACAGAACCAATCTAGACTGATGCCAACACTACACCTCAGCCAAGCAGTAGTCAATACACCACTTCCGAGCAACTCAAATGAAAGATATTGCAAATTAGCATGAGAAAGGAGGTAAGAAGAATATCTTAGGCCGTTTAATCATTGCTTGTTCACAGTGATTTACATAATTCATTGCAAAATTAGTAAGTGAGTATGATCAGGAAATACCACAATCACAAACTGCAGACAACCCCGCGGCACCGCGAGGAAGAGTCGCTCAACCATCACGAGACAATTCGTTTTTTCACTCCCAGAACGTCACACGTCAGCAGCAAGCTTATTTTACATGTCTTACTGCTTGCATATACACATGTCTTTTGAAAGCCAACAAAATGAATGTAACATGTATGCCTCAGTCAGCTAAAAGTATGTAGTTGAGCCCTATTGAATATTTATAGGAAAAGTTGGGCAGAAAACGACATCAACCGCGGACTATACGGGAAAAGCAAAGTGGGTTGATAGTCAGTTGAATGGACAATTGTTCATCGATAACACATTAAGCCACAGGACCACTTACTTGTGAATGTGAATGTATGAATACTATGACTTTTGAATATGAGGGTTCTGGTATATGTGAATTTATCGCTGGCGTGAATAAGTGTTAACTGAATTATTTTTGGGTGAAAAGCATTTTGTAGATAATCATATTAGTCAGGGCCCTTAGGGACAAAAAATAGGTCCCGTGCAAATTGTGTGCCGATTTATGGTGACCTATATCAAAACCTTCAATGGAGTCTTACCTTTAATTTAAAGATGGTCACCCATCTCAAATCCGCGTCTGAGGCTAGTTATGACGTCATAAATATGGCGACCATAATAAGAAACTGCCCGTTAATAATAGCTATAGTTTGTGTTGGTATGGTCATATTTATCCAACACGAACGCTCTTTTTAACATAATATCAATTATTTTAGTCATATGATGGTTACATCAATGCTTTACCTGGCTTTGACAATGAATTATTTATCGCTAACTATATTTTGCATGCAAATACCGTAGATTTCCTATAAATACCCGGCTTATCGGGCCAGCTTTAGACTGATGGCTGAGAATGTTATTGCCCCCCCCTTGGGGAATTTTGCAAGCTTATCCTATCTAAAAGAATATTCCAAGCTGCGTCTTTTAATAGATGTTTGCACTATGTTCGCCGGGGCGTTAGTCTCTGACAGCCTGTTACATATGTTACCATATTAAATTTAGAAAAAAAAGAAAATTAAAAGTTTGAGCTACAGAAAGAAGGCTAATTATTTAAATTACTTATATGGTCTGCATATTGACTACTTAAGCTACATATAAATTCTTTTAGAGCAAAATTACAGCTTCCTGTGGTGTTATGTACGTTACTTTAATTAGATTACCCTTTAAACATGAAAATTGTGACCAATATAATTTACTTTTTAGCTGATATGTCCATTTTCCAAAATGTCTTGATTATTTTGTACTAACAAACTCATTTTGGTTAGAGAAAATCCAAAGATTGCTTTTATACTTTAAATATAGTGTCTTATACGTGCAATTAAACAACCCAAAGGCTATACCCAATTTTAAGGAGCCAATATTGGTAGACATCATTTAAGTAAAAATATATGAAAACATTTGCTGCTGTTGGATATCTTGCATATTTTGGATTGTCTTGCTCATATTATTAAGAATTATTGAATTTGCAGGTTTAACAACAAGATAAAAGCACTTGTTAAAGGTTGTAACATATGTTACATGACATAATAAATGAGCAAGGACATTGACTTGATGTAAGAGTTGATATTTCAGGATAAAATAAATATATTTCGCATGTTTTCCTAGCTAAAGTGTTCAGCCTCTGGTGCCTAAGTCTTAGGTATTGATAATTATTATTAAACCACTGTACCTTTGTTACAGATGTTATGAATATTTGTTTTCAATATTTCCTAATATGAATAATTCTAAAATAAAGATACATCCAAGAGGAACATAGAAAATAATCGTTTCACATTTAAACAGTACAATTTAGTAAATGTCCTTTTCTAATGTAAATATTCTAAACCAATCCTTATCCAAATCATATACAATATTGATTATTATTTCTGCTTATCTGGTAAAATACTTGTTCTCCTCATCTCATAAAAAACAGAATAATCATCAAACAAGATTTTGACTGCAAGCTGGGTAAAGACCTGCTCCATCCTAAACTCTTTTAGATACACTCTATCGTATGTACCAATTCAAGGTGCATCGAATAGGAGATGTTTGCACACTGTAAGCATGGGTGTTAGCCTGTAACAGCTTGTTACATATGTTACTTTATCAATTTGAGAATAAGAAAATTGAACGTTTGAGCTACAGAAAAAAGATATTAAAACTAGCTAATCATTGAACATTCTAATAGTCTGCAAAATACTGGATGGCTTTACTACATATGACAGCTGTTTACGCCTACATGTTGTATTATGTGCGTTACATGAAGTTAATTACAATCCAAAAGTGCTAATTTTGGCTATCGTCATTTAGTTTAACGACTGCTCTGAGTCAGTTTCAAACCTTTTTAGATTATTATGATAATTTTACTCTTAATTCAATATTTCGGCCAAAGGCCATTATCAAGGAAAACATGCACTTCAATGTCAACTACAAGATGGTGGAACAGAGACTATGTAGTTGACATTGAAGTGCATGTTTTTTCTTGATGGCCGAAATATTGAATTTAGAGTAAAATTATCATATGTGTTTAACATTGTTCCCTATGGAATATAAATGAATATCGTTTTAGATTATGTTTAACAAACCTATACTCAATTGGCGAATACAAAAACCAAAGTTTGCTTTTCTATCTTAAATATTTTGTCTTATATGAGCTAATGCACAACCCTACCCCCAGTTTTGCAGAGGAGCAAATCTTGTTTTCGCCGCTTAAATAAAACACATATAAAACAATTGCAGTGATCAGAACACTTATTAAAGATGTCAATGTGCAATTGGTGATGTCACAACCAGGGCTTTGATCGAATTCCGGCACTTTTAGGTGCTGATATTAACTAGTTCAATGTCAGGATGGAGCAGGAAATCATATTGGCAGGCATTTAGCTATGCTGGAGACTCTATCCACGAAGCATTCTTTCACCTCGGCTCAGTGCCCTTAGAAAGCACTGTGGCGGATGCACTAGAGTAATATATTTGTAAATTGTCCTGACTTCTTAGCTCTCGTCTGTGATGTCTAACTGTAAGTTTGTTACTTTCCCATTGGATGGACCGCAGTGGCTCAGTGGTAGAGCGCTTGACTCGAGACCAAAAGGCCGCGGGTTCGAGCCTCACCGGCGTCACTGCGTTGTGTCCTTGAGCAAGAACATTAATCCTAGCTTAGTACTGGTTCAACCCAGGAAGACCCGTTCCTTTATAATTGAAATATTGTTGATGGGACGTAAAGAATCAAATCAAACAAACAAACAAAAACTTTCCCATTGGTATCCTGGGTCAGGTGCGGTACTTGATTGTATCGATTCCTGATCTTTGCCGCCTTTCTTACTTTGTATTAGCCAGACACCGATATTGTTCGACTCACTTCGTTGACGTAGTGGATATTTTGGAGAAAAAAGCTGAATTGCAAAAAAATACCACTTCCAAGAGCTGTGTTTCTCGAAGGTGTCAAACGTGCGCAGTTCCAGTGCATCATTTGGAAAACCTCATCTGTCATTAATCCTGACAAATCATTACCTGGCAATTCTGTTAGAAGCGCGACTGTGATAAATATTGTCCCGTTATGATGACATTGCCTATGTGCGGATCCAGAGGGGGATAGGGGGTCCGGACACCCCCTTGAAAATAACAAGTACGTATATGGGTTTCTAAAGAAATTAGCATTTGGACCCCCTCCTGAAAAAAGTTTTACACCCCCCCCGGAAAAAAATGGACCCCTCTGGATCCTGGGTAAAGTATAAGTATAGTTTTCTCAGCAATAAAACCATTGGACCCCCTCTGTAAACTGTAAAATAAGCTGAGGACTAGATAAAACTTACAAAAATTCAAGGATCCGCGCATGTTGCCTCCTGTCCCCAAAACCCCTCTGCAGCTGATAAAATGTGGTTGCAGCATGTCTGTATGCGAAACATCTCGGTGTAAGTAAAAAGTAAACCATTTATATTGTACTGATTTGTGTTGCTGTGGAGCAGAAGAGGAATCATGTAAAATATTGCCAGTGGTCAATATGCTTATGACTTTTGAACAACTATTTTCATGTGGATTCAGATATTTCGTTAGCCGTACATGTATCAACAAGAATGCCTTATTGTCCGATTTTGACCTTTGAAGACGATTCTACCTATAAGCATGCGAAAGATAAATCATATATATAAATTATATATATAAGCATTAGAGATTATATTTACACCGTTCATTATCAAAAACACTGTGAGATGGTAGGGGCCTGATGCTTTGGCTGTTTGTCGGGCCCACCGGGGTTTACCTGTTGGATTTCTTTTGCTCCGGTATTCAGTTTAATTTACTGTTGAGTCCTTATCCTTGCTTTATCTCCTTGTTATATCTTGATTTATATGTTTTAGGAGATGATGCATTGATAAGTTAGGGGTCTTTCATGCAAACCAAATATCTATGTGTCTTGATCCACATCTGAATTAAGGGTGAGGTTGGCGCCGTTAAACCGGTTTAAGCCCTCCAGTAAAATATTTTACTGACCGTTCCAAGGCGGTACTTCTTTTGTGGATCTTTTATGTTTTTGTTCTGTCTTGTGTTTGCTATGTTTTGTGCGCGTCTGTTTATATGTGCTTCGTGGTCACCTGCTGGGAAAGGGCTGACCTCTTGGCTCTCGTTTGTGGTGTCTTCTGTGAGTTTTTCACTTTCCCATTGGTATCCTGGGTCAGGTGTGGTACTTGATTGTATCGATTCCTGATCTTTGCAACCTTACTTACTTTCATTCACTCCACTGTCTTTTTATTCATAAATCGTGACGGCATTTACGCCCCACCCTCGAACTGACTTCACACTATCTGAATATATTCTGTATGTTACGATTTAAAAGAGTTTGTACTCAGTTATGATAAGGCTGCCAGTTTATTAAAGGAACATTTCCATGCGTTGGAAATGGACAAAACGCATATATATGTGGTATTTACATATTAGGCGTCATTTCAATGACGTCATCTTTTTGTTCTGATGCGAAAACACTATGGGCGACATGTTTTTTTTTAATTATTAACCTCCTAAGATTAAATTTGGTGCACTTCGACTGAAATTGACAAACAAAATGCAAGAAAGTCCTGATCGCCATAGACTACAATGGACATACCGTTTAAATTGCACTGATACAATATACATTATTTTGATGACGTCATAATGACGTCCAGACGTGAAACCCAGATGGGTGACCAGAAGATTTTCATTAGTTATCCCCTAAAGTTTGATTTGGTATAGGTCACCATAAATCGGCATCAAATTCGTACGGGAGTCCCGATCGCCCCTGACTAATTTGCTTAAATTGATGCCAGTGTCATTATTAGTTTTGAATAAATGAATAAACGTGTAAGGCGGACGTATTTTTATTGTTTCAGAATAGGTAGAGAATACAACATGAAGGTGAATGTCTTTTCCAGGCATGGCTTCGAGAACCATTTTTGAATTGCGAGGCTTGCCCCACGATTCAACATGTTTTTTGATAAGGGTCTTCACTACCCAATTGCAGAAATCACGAATCCATGGTTCCACATTTCGCACAGAGTAAAGAACTTGGTTTATGTCCAGGCTAGTCAGTTAGTTTTTTTGGTTTCGTCATTCAATTATCAATTTGTCATACAAACATAAGTCAAGATAAACAAAATCTTTGAACTTAAAATTGTGAATATTTTCTTATCCATCGATTTAAGCATTTGTCATTGAGACGATTCTTTTGAGTACCCATGAAATAAGAAAATGATTTTCATTAACACAGAGGCCTATAATAAAGGGTGTTGACAAAATTTAATGGCGATAAGTCACCTGTATAACTACATTGCAGTGGCGGATCAAGGGGGGTTCAAACCCCCTTTCCCTCCCCACCCCCGTTTTTAAATATCCTATGAAAATGAAATGATTTGGTCTCAGAGACCAAATGATTTCATTTTCATGGGATATTTAAGAAAAATGAGATAAAATTAGCAAAGCGAACCCCCTACACCTTTATATATATGAACCTCATTTCCAGAAATCCTGGACCCGTGAATTATCGCATATTTGCAAAAACCTCCCTTAAACGGTCATGCAGACGTATCCAGCGGCTGGAGGTCTAATGTCTGGTCTGGTTTTTTTATCTACATCCATACTTTGCATATGCCTAGAAAGTGAATACTCTGGCGGGGCTAGAGGTCTGATTTTTTTGCAAACTTTCCTCTATTTCCTTGCGACAAGCGAAGGCTCTGGCGAGACAGGGCGGGTTCGCAGTTGACTGCCCGCCGATATGATGGGTCAACTTTATGGTATTTAAAATTACACAGTCAAGATACCAGGCCTCGCAGTGTAGTCGATAACGAATCTGACTGCAGATCCAGGGGTCGCGAGTTCGATCCCGGTCTGGTCCCATACTTTCATGGAAATAATTTCTACTGCCATTCTCCTCCTTCCGCAGATTCAAGAAGGTTTGTTGCCAGTTACAAGCGAAAGTATGTGCACAAAGTACTGGCTAACCGCTTGTTCAATCTTGCCCAGGAAAAAGTGTGGTAAGGTGAACTGATTGTCCAGACATGAACATACCTGTTGACTTGGGACGTAAAGCATCAAACCAAAAAACAAACTAACACAGTCAAGATATATTTCATATCACGATATTTTACGAGTAAGTATGGCTTGCCGAATCTGATAAAATATCAGTATCTATTACGGATGCTTTGCATGGAATTAAGACCTCCAGATAAAAGTATGTAATTGAAAATTAATTTTCTTACTTCTCAACCAAAACAAGTTATATGTGTTGGGTACTAAACGAGATAGTTCTTTCGACTACACAAAACATATGTTTAAACTGACAGTTCAGGAAAAATTGCAATTATATGCTCGGATATTTTGCTTACTACTGAGCCTATGGATGGCTAAACTTTATGGTATTAACCCTTTATTCACCAATCACTACAAAAGTAGTCTGTTTTTGTTGTCTGCCTTTTCAACAAACAGTGTAGACCCAGATCAGACTGCTCTTGCAGTCTGATCTGGGTTCACACTGTTTGTATCTATACTTAATAATTTTGGAAAAAAATTGCAGCAGGTGACAAAAACATATGGAATTTTCACATGATTTTTGCTGAAGTTTTAGGGGCTAATTACACATGGGACACATAGTTATGATATAACTCATATCCCGATATTTTACAAATTATTTTTGAGTAAGTATGGCTTGATCTAAATAGTGATAATGTTCCGCCACTTGGACAATGGACAATAAACCACACATCTTCCCGATGATATTTAAATTGTCATGTTCTTCTTCCGAACCCTACTTCCATCCCTCCTGAGACAGGCAGATCCATCCCTGTGACGTAGGTTGCCCCTGTAGCTAAGAATAAGCACGCCTCTCCAACCTCTCTGGAATCACCTATTCTGTTCAGGATCTGAAAGCAAAATATTTTCACTATAGGCACGCTGTACAAAAACATTACATATTATATACTTTCATGTCATAAAAAAGATCTTTTGTTTTAAGGTTGCATTTCTCATTTGATTAATAAAAGTAGTTACCCGGAGCGACTTTGTCTTTCTTAATTAATTTGACTTCTTTTGTGGATCATTCATGTTATTTCTGTCTTGTGTTTGTTATGCTTTCGTGCACGTCTGTTTATTGATGCCTTGTGGTCACCTGTTGGGAAAGGGCTGACCTCTTGGCTCTCGTTTGTGATGTCTCATTGTGAGTTTGCTACTTTCCCATTGGTATCCTGGGTCAGGTGTGGTATTAGATTGTATTGATTCCTAATCTTATCCCTCCTCTTTCTTACTTTCTACCAACTTTACTAGTAATAGAGTCTTGCATTGTCTGTTATGAAAATACCTACGAAAAACAGTTTTTTTTGTTAATTATGTTTATATGAAGATGCGTTACTTGAAACAGTGCTGTTAAAATTAGCAAGCTGCAAATGGCTATAGATAATCCAACTGCAGATACTAAATCGTCATACTCAATGGAGGTAACAACAAACAATGAGAAATGCCAACATAATCATCGCCATAAAACGGATAGTAATTGTGGTCACCAGCCAGCTTAAAATATTTTCCTGACTAAATCTTCCTCCTAGATTCTGCTGCTGTAAAAAATAAAAAAAATAATAACTTGCATCAAGGATTCCCTAACTTATACAATGCATCAATATTATCAATCATATCTAATTTGCATATTATGATGAAGCACAGAAACTCTTAACACCAAGAGTGATAAGGAATATGATATAAATCAATTGACCCAAACACACTTCCCAGTGGATTTTGTGAGATTTGTATTTATTCAAGTTTTGTATAAAAGGAAACAAAAGCTGTTTCCTTTACATATGTCACAATGCAAGCAACTGGTATGAGTTGCAGACGTAAACAATCTAAGTTCCACGTGTTATGGACGCAAAAATGTCCAAGTTCATTTTTGAAAATATGTGGAAATATAATTAATATGATAAACCACAGGAAATGAATCTTAACACCCTGAGAGTCAAAGTTAAAGAAAATTCCAAGTTAAGCTACAGTAGGCAAAGCCAAAGACACGAATCATGAACAAAAAGGAAAAACTAAAACAAAAACAACCAAGCAAAACCGAAGGGCATTTAAGGCCAGGGTCGTTTATGGTTCCTTAGGCCATATATTGAAATCGGAAAACAAGAACAAATTCTACTACTGACCTGCGTCGCCAATATTCTGAGTGTGTATTGAATATCTATTAAGGGATATCATGTAAATCATTAAACCCTAACACACTGGCCAGTTGATTTTTATGAGATTTGTATTTATTCAAGGTTTGTATAAAATAGAACGAAAGATGTTTTCTATACAGATGACACAATGCAGGCAACCCATTGAGTTGCAGACGTAAAAAGTCTAGGTTCCACGTGTTATGGACGTAAAAATGTCCAAGTTCAATATTAAAAATATGTGAAAATATATGAGCCTTGACATGGGATTTCCAACAAAGTGGTATGTGCGACTAGTAACGCCTCAGATTAGCCGGCGCATACGCCTCCGCTAGTCGCTTGAGCATTCTTAGGCGGAACTTCTTTTGTGGATCATTTATGTTTTTTCTGCCTTGTGCTTGTTATGCCTTTGTGTGCGTCTTTTTATTTGTGCCTTGTGGTCACCTGCTGGGAAAGGTCTGACCTCTTGGCTCTCGTTTGTGGTGTCTAACAGTGAATTTGTCACTTTCCCATTGGTATCATGGGTCAGGTGTGGCACTTGCTTGTATCGATTCCTAATCTTTGTACTCTAACTTACTTCAAGCTACTGACTGAACATTTTGAGCGTTTAAGCTTAAAAGGAGGCTGTACAGGCTCGTCTGAGTCTATACTTGTCATAATGTCACATTGTTGGTAATCACATGTCGTGGTCCATATTATGATGAAGCACAGACAATGGATCTAAACACACTGAGAGTCAACGTTAAAGAAAAATTCCTATTTGAGCCACAGTGGACAAAGCCAAAGACACGCATCATGCAAAAAAGCAAAGAGCATAAACAACCAAACAAAAAAGAAGGGCATTTAAAACCAGGGTTGTTCATGGTTCCTTGGGCCTCATATTGAAAGAGGAATCAAGACAAAATTCTACTATGGATCTGCGTTGCTAACATACTGAGTGTATATTGAATACCTATTTAGGTATATCATGCAAATCAATAGAACTAAACCCACTAGCCAATGGATTTTTCTGAGATTTGTATTTATTTAAGGTTTGTCTAAAATAGAACGAAAGCTGTTTTCTTTACAGATGACACAATGCAGGCAACCCATATGTGTTACAGATGTAAAAAAAGTCTAAGTTACACGTGTTATGGACGTAAAATGTCCAAATCCAATATACAAAATATGTGAAAATATATATCAAAGTGCACAAAATAGGAGCTGGTCGTCTCCAGACTCCAAGGTTTGTAAAACAAGAAATTGAAACTATTTTAGTTACAGATTACCCGCTCGCGGTAAGCACTCTAGAAATGGTGTAGATGAAATAATGTCTAAGTTTGAAATAAAATACTATCAAATGTGCACAAAATCGGAGACGCACATTTTAAATGTGTGAACAATCATTATGTAAAGTTTGAATAAAAATGAATGAAAACAAGAAAAGATTCCGTTATGTACGTCTGTCTCAGAAAACTTACATTATATGCCCCTACTTC
This sequence comes from Loripinus fragilis, assembly GCA_964019695.1. NCBI lineage: Eukaryota > Metazoa > Mollusca > Bivalvia > Lucinida > Lucinidae > Loripinus > Loripinus fragilis. The sequence goes on from OZ026525.1 coordinate 6,367,974, forward strand.
GGCGATAACGTCAACATCTGGGTTTTCCGGAGTTTGTTGACACTGTGCCCAACTTTTAAACAAAGGTGTTAGTATTTGGCCAGGAGACACACTGAAGTAGAAATAAAGCATTCTGATTTTAAATTTACTGAGCGAAATGTCAATTTCCCAGTAAACTGGGCAGCTAGTAAGCAAGTAACCCGCCATTTAAATGGCCTATCACTGGCGGATCGATGATGGCCCGACACTGCAACCTGGTTTGTTTTATAAATTCTATCCTTATTGAATACTAATTGCAAAAATGGCGGACCACGGTTTAAATTTTAACAGCATAAGGTCTATATTCTAGCTTTACCCTTAAGAACACATTCCTTTACTCAAATCGATTCTTGATTGCTTTACCTCGTTGTAGAATACAATTTCATTCACGAATATTCATGCTATACTCCAACTACTATGAATTATTGAATAAATAGATGTTGGTTCATAGAACAAAGAAATTACTTGTTAGGTAGGTACACAAGTGTGGGATCAGAATTTTCAAAATTTACAAGCAATCAGAGTAGACCTTGATCAGGCAGCTCAAGAGCTGGCTGATCTGGGTCTGCTCTGTTTGCAAAAGTATTAGATGGCGTCTATGAGGAAATGTGTTAAACAGTTTTGCTTTTTGAGAGAAGCAATGTAAATAGGTTGAATACCTTAAAGTTGACAAAGCGGATCTTCATGTATCTATCCAGAACATGTTCAATTTTTCAATTTTAAATGGCTATCACTTACCTGCAACATAAAATTATGAACTTATTTTTAAGAACATATTTGACTTCACTACAGCTAGTGACTGGGACTGTGTGGCGGCGGTAGAACGTCCCCCTGCCCTTCACTATAGTGTATATTTTATTTTCATGTCCTTTGGGATCATTGGTTTCATCGTGGAACTTTGTAACAATTAGAGGGTCACTGATGAGGCCTAAATGGTCGAAACTAGCTAGTCTGGCCCAGAAAATTTGCACACTTTAGTTTAAGTTCTTTGGTGCATTCTTTGATTCCAAAGGATACCCTTTTAAGAACATATTTACTTCTCTGTGATTCAAGTGTTATGGAATCGTCGGAAGCCTCTTGTAATGCTGGAGACAACCACAATATTTCGAGCATCAACGTGAAAAAATATCGATTCGTTTTCACACTCCAAAAGCTTCCATTGAGCCTCTAATCAAATGTTTGCTTAATAAAATTAGAAGCAAATCAGCAGGCCTTTAGGTTGTAAAAAGCTGTGTCCATGCTCGACGACTCAAATTAACACGCAATTTATCATGCTCACAAATGTTTAAGTTGCACCAGTTATTGGCTATTTAACATTTATAAGCATTATAAATACAGCATCTGAGAGGAGTTTGAAAGCAAGAAAAGTGCTTGTATTCCAGCATTTTAGTTTCAAGGAGCAGTTGAACGTTTATGCTTCGTTGAGTTCTGCATGAAAGAAAAATATTTAGTCCCCGAGACCTGGATTACATAAAAACAATTTCGCAATGTTCCACAAATTACCTGTTTACCCTCACTCCGTGTTTCCCTTCATCCAGAGCTAAAGCTTTAGTCATCCCGTTTACCCCTCCCTGAAATAGACAGAACTGAATACTATCGACTCTCATTGTCTAACCGTTAATGGATCCCAGAGTTTCACTTTGAATATTTAGTAGGTACGATTAAAAAAGTACATTCCATTTAATCAGACAGTAGTGTTTGAATTTTTAAAATATTACATAATGACGCCCTCTGATCTATATTACTTGTTTCAAAGTGCATGTAATCATATACTGTGAGCAAAAAGTCCAATGTGAACACATGCCACCCATGCAAACAACATTTTCAGGTCTTTGTAACCAGGTGACTGTTATTCAGAGGTGCATTACAATATAAACTGTCCCCTTGGGATGCAGGTACGTTGTCTTTGTTCATTTTTATATCTTGCAAAGATATAAAAGAGCCTTGGCATGGGATGTCCAACAATGTGGTATGTGCGACCACCAAAGCCTCAGATCAGCCTGCGCATACGAGCAGTCTGATCAGAGTTTTTGCTAGTCGCCTGAATATTTAAGAGTGTTAAGCTACTGACTGAATATAATTTGGAGTTTCTAAGCTTAAAAGAAGGCTGCATAGGCTCGTCTGAGTCTACACTTGTCAAAATGCCACATCGTTGGAAATCACATTTCGTGGCTCATTAAAGATGATAAACTGATTGGTTGTAGAATCATCTATGACGTATCATTTTCTTTTTGAGTCAGTATATTGATATAATGTGATGTATTGTGCCGTGTCCTTTCTTGCTTGGCAGCTGTATCGCCGAAGAGTGGAGAGGTTGTTGTCTAATTTTTAAAGGGTACAGAAAAAGTAAATTTAAAAAATAGTCTGTTAAATGACTTCAAAAGTATATATTTATTTTATATATGGCTCTTCCTCGCGGCGCCATGGGTCTGCCTGCAGTTTTTGATTGTGGTAATTCCTGATATACTCACTTACAATTTTTGTTGTTGTATCATCTACTCTAACTCTAGGGAGACACAGGGGCGAAAGAGATATGAGCTGAGTTGATGGGTTCGGTGAAATTACTATGGGAAATGTTCTTAAGTTCAAACACTAGTTGCTTGCACATATTTTAACCCATTTCAGCCAAAACGCATTTCCCAATCTTGATAATTGGACTAGTCTATTTCCGTTTTAAAGGCCAAGCCAAACAGCAAAGAAGCAGCCTTACCAGGGTTGTCCTTGCTCGCTATTCGGAAAACAGTTTTGTGAATTTCAGCCTAGAAAAGTAACATTTGAGCCACGGCATGCGACTTCTAACAATGTGGTATATGCGACCAGCAAAGGCTCAGACCAGCCTGCGCATACGCGCAGTCTGATCAGAACCTTCGCTAGTCGCTTGAAAATTCTATGACTGTTAAGCTACTGACTGCACATCATTTGGAGTTTCATAGCTTAAAAGGAGGCTGCACAGGCTCATCTGAGTCTATACTTGTCAAAATGCCACATTGTTGGAAATCTCATGCTGCAGCTCATTTGATTTAACAACTAAAAGAGAAAGGTATTCTAAATTTTAGAACATTTACTGTAGCATCTATCAAATGGACCACTCAAAGATTATATACTTGCCTTTGTTGCACAATAGGTGACTGACTTGTCTGCTCCGCAACTACCAGCTAAGCTCGAAATATTGACTATAGAACCTTTAGTCTTTCGCAAGTAGGGCAATGCATACTGGAAACAAACAATAATAAATACTGTAAATCCAGAAATTTTCGCGAGAATTTTATTTTCGAGAATAGCGTTAAAAGACATACTTGCGACGTTAAACATTCGCATCTATGGCATGATTTACCTATATCAGTAATAGACAATGTGATTTCGCGAGGATTTCATTTTCACGAAACTTCGCATATGCGAAGTTTCGCGAAAATAAAACCCTCGTGAAATTCCGAAATTTACAGTATAGTTAACGCCTGCATGTGCGTTTATATTGAAATCAATCAAATCATAAGTCAATGAGGAACACTGTTAAATATGTGTCAAATTAATATCAAGTTAACACAATAATTAAGATGCCTGCTAAACATATTGAGGTCAGCATTTCTTCAAATATTAAAGCAATAAGTATTAAAGCTGCATACTCTGTAACTATGAGCATTTTTCGAAAAATAATATTTTCTTTTTAAATCATTTGCAAAAGTAGAATAAAGATATGTTGTCACAATAAATCTAATTTCTACAGTTGAAAACTGCATGAAAAAGTGAATTATCTTATAGAAACAGGTGTATTTTCTCTTGTTTGTAATTATTTGCGTCCCTCCAATAATTCTAGACAGTTAATTTTTAACATTAATGCTGTTGTTTTGACACTAATAATTTGTTAATTATTACGAAAAAGGTAAAATGTGTACCTGAATTTTAGTATTTTTACTGTGTTCTTGAAAAATAGAAACATTATTTTTAAAATGAAAATATCAAAAGTTACAGATTATGCAGCTTTAAATAATTCTACCTGAAATTGTTGTAGTTATTGTCTGGCGCAGTGGCTCAGTTGAAGAGTGCTTGACTTGAGTCCGAAGGGCCGCGGGTTCGAGCCTCACTGGTGTCACTGCGTTATGGTCATTGAGCAAGATACATTTATCCTAGCATAGTACTGGTTCAAACAAGGAAGACCCGTCCCTATATAACTGAAAGATTGTTGATGGGACATAAACTTTAAGAATCAAATCAAACAAACAAACAAAGTTATTGTCTGGATCAATAAAATCGAACAAGTTAAACACAGATTATAAAGCAATTGAAGGCTATCCCAAGATCAAGGACAGTTCAGTTGCCACTAAAAGGTGTATAAAATTACACATACGTATTACAGTGAAATAATTTATAGGTTTTTATCTGGCATTTCATCAAATATTTTAAATATAACTAGTACACCAACCTTGCAGCAAAGAAAGCCAGCCATTACATTAAGATCAAATAGTTGCTTAAAGTCCTTGGCAGTTATATCATCTATTGTCTTTGATGGAGGATCTGAAACGTTAATGAGATGATTCACGTGATATTAAAATATGTCATTATAGATACTCACACAGATATAATATTATACAATTGATGCCTTCTTTTGAGGTTAACAGCTGTATTTATCAACTGAGAAAGAGATGTCCAGATCACTTTATCGGGTGACAAAATCAGATGATAACTAAAATAGAAGACATCAATTGTTTTGTTAAGACTCATTGTCTCATTTTTCGATTTGAAGCTTTTTCTTTTGAAAATAAACTGCTTAAAATGAGTTTATTTCAACAACTCTCTTGAGGTTTGCAAAAGAAATACATTAAACCACCCTTCAAAAAATAATAATAATTGGATTGACGATATTCCCGATGACGGAATAAGAACCAAAAATAAAACATACAACTCCGATTGTGAGTTGAACGATAAACACTTTATTCTTCCACATTGACGCCCAGCAATCAATGGCGCCGTTACGATCCCGCTTAACTTAGCAACTAACGTTAAATATTACGTCGAACTGACGTTGCGTTAATGACGCAACGTCCATAACATCATAGTGTTTTATTCAGGCTAAAACCCTCCTGTCCAATAATAAATAAAATTAAAAATCTTGTTTTCCTAAAAAATATAAATATTAAATGAGGTAAGAAATCTTGAGTTAAAATATTTTACCTGCGATGTTTATATTAGGAAATCATGCTTATCTACATTTATCCCTGTCTTGATTGAAAAAACCCTGTTGTTGGTTTTCCAAAATCGATTTTAATTTTCTGACAAATGTGATGTCTACATGTTCTTGACCTTTGAAGGATATTTATGCTGCTTCAGAATGTGTGAAAACAGCTTATGCCAGATTTTTTTTATTAATTGATTTACGGGATCTTTTTTCCCGATTTAGTGTCGTGGGGAGGAAAAACCTCTGAAAATGGCTGGTCATTTGTATATCTCCAGAACAAACAGTAGAACTAGTAAGGTAAACAAACAGCCTGTATTAAATATTTCATCATTTTCCTAAAAATGTGGATAGAACAATCACTTTTAACAGTGTCACTCTTAAAAATACACAGAGAGAACCTCAAAAATATATATTATTATTTTTAAACGAAACAAATAATATTTAGAAACAAATAATATTTAGAGTCGGCGGATAAATCAAAAAATAATTTGAGAATTTTTTTTCCTTCTTTCAAAAAAATTACAGTAGAAGGGTTTGTTAATCAACTAATAAAAAAATTCTTGCCTAATCGGTAAAGGGATTTTGTAGAAGCCATAAAACTAAACTAGATGGTACATTTGTATAAAAACTGCCAGTTCCTTGGAAATCCGAATGTCATTTAATAATTTAATAATTAACACTCAATCAAAGGCTGTAGATATTCACTAACTTCTCATTATTATGGCCAAATATGGGTTCTGCATTAAGAAATGTGTTAGTGTCCATATCAATCCTTTGTATGCTGTGTAATTATCCATGATTTGTTTCAAAATTAACTTATTAAAAAATTCTTAAGAAATATGAGAGTGTTAACTAGTTAAGATTTAGGTCAGGTATGGCATTTTGATGAGCCTGATCTTAGCTGAAACTGTTTGCAAACGGTATCACCAACAAAGAGTGAATGTACCTTTATTTGGGTAGTTACAAAAGAAGGGTACACACTTTGATCTCTTCAGATACATCTTAAGTTATTTCTGTTTTGTTTTGGTATGCTTTCGTGTGCGTCTGTTTATTAATGCCTTGTGGTCACCTGCTGGGAAAGGGCTGACATCTTGGCTCTAGTTTGTGATGTCTAATTGTGAAGTTGTCACTTTCCCGTTGGTATCCTGGGTCAGATGTCGTGCTTGATTTTATCGATTCCTGATCTTTGTCCTCTCTTTTGATGTTCTTTTAAAGGAATATTTTCTTTTTGGGGCATTCTGCAATACTTTAACCTGCATTATGCGATAATTGGTTTTGAAAACCAATTTTGGTCTTTTTTTTGAGCGGCCGCTTAAGACAGGTTTTACTGTGTCTGATGTCCTTTAATCTTTACTTTCCTTAACGGAAAGACGAATATATTTTTACACATAGCATCAATAACCAGGAAAGCGACACAATTAATAGAGGATCTTACATGAGTGCTCAAGTTTTATTGAATTTATCAAACGAGCTGGGGAAAAACAAAATGCTAGGCTTGCGAGTATTGTATCACTTTTCCGCAACAAATACAATAAATTCAACAATACAAGAGCACGGATGTTAGATTATATTTATCATATGACAATACGATCACTTTGAAATCTCATTTCTGGCGTAAGATATGATTTTGTCATTATGTACGCAACGTTGTTATGGACATCATCATGTTTCTCGAAAATCTGTAAAACACTTGTGGTTAATCGATTTTATTGCATGGCGTTTTTTCACTCCCAGACGCAACGTCATATCATATTATATACGTACATAATCTGGCATAAAAGCTTAAATTTGTACTTTGATAAAAGTAAAAGCATCAAACTATGGGGTAATAGGAACTCGAGAAATAGAGTATACTAGATGAGCGTCTTTTCATATCAAATTTACCAGGCAATGTTTTGATGACGCTTGTTGAATTGCAACCCATTGCTTTACTCTTTAAATGGCGAGCACGATATAATTTTTTATTTTTGTGTCGATTCAATGTCATCGACGTCATTCAAAAGGTGCAACGTCATGTTGATCTGATGAATATACATGCACTGAGATAGATAGCATTTATCAGGTCAAAGTGCCACAATGCAGTTAATATGAGAGGTGACTGATAAAGGTTGAAGACATACAGAGCTTCACCAAAGTTCCTGGAATCTGCAGAAATTTAAGCTTCTGTTAATGGACTTATTTTTCTATATTTTGGGATTATCATGTTTTGAATTATAACACGGAAAATATTAAAATGAGTTAATGTGTTTAGAACTTTAACAAACCCTTAGCATCAGATGAAACGCACTAACATGTGGATTTAGAAGATACTAGTGTTTTCACCTAAATATTAACGTATTAGGTCAGGGTCAGTTTGGGGTGTGAGGTCTGACCCATTGCCTTGCGCTTTAAGACACAATTTGTTCATTAAGGTATTCCGAAAGTACAATATGCTTATACAATGCAAAACGCCATAAATGTTCGTGTTATCCACGTTAAATACGTAACATTATCATATAAGGTTGCGTCTAGGAGTGAAATAACGCCATGCAATAAAATCGATAAACCTCTAGTGGTTTACAGATTTTCGGGAAACCTTATGACGTCCATAACAACGTTGGACATAATACGTCCATAACAACGTTGTGTACATAATGAGACAATTATAACGTTTTTACGCCTGAAATGAGATTTCAAAGTAATCTTAATGTCATATGATAATTAGGATCTAATATTGGTGCTATTGTATTATTGAATTTATTGAATTCGTTGCAAAAAAGTGATAAAAAGTTCGACAAGCCTCGCATTTATCTCTTTCCCTCAACTCGTTTAATAAATTCAATAAAACATGAGCACTCATGTAAGATCCTTTATCTAAAATCAATGAAAATGTAATGTGAAACTGACACAGTGAAATGCTGGTTGCCTTTTAACTTGATCACTCATACTAATGCATATAGAATACTAGGTGAGTGTCTTCTGATATCAGGCAAGGCTTAGAGAACGCTTGTTGACATGGCGAGCGATGCCTAGCGATTCAACATGCGTTCTCAAAGCCAAGCCTGGTAAACTTGATATCAAAAGACGCAAACCTGGTAATCTTTGTATCAGTTACCCATTGTTTCACTCTTCTAAATTAGCGCTTATGGCGTAATTTTCGATTTTTGTGTTGATTCAGCGTCATTAGCGACGTTATTCAAAAAAAAGTGCAATGTCATCACGACCTGACAAAGGCACATGCCATGAAATCGATAACGTTTATCAGGCAACGTGCAACAATGCAGTTAATATGCGAGGTAACCAATAAAGTTGAATATCCGCACTGTTTAGATTAAACACAGATGCTGCTTTCTTATTTGAGCCATGCTGTATATCTCTATTTTCTAAGCCATATATATATTTACGTCATATTTTTCTATGTAATATATCCTAATCAACTATGTTGAATGCATGTTGATTACTTACTCCATCCAACATTATTCACCAGACAATCAATTCTGCCATATTTATCTATTGTGGATTGTATACCTGCCTGAAAAAAAGATGTTCGTGTCTGATTTGAAACTTTTAGGCTAACAATTCGTCGCTTCAGTGCTATAGCGTTCTATCTACCATTGCACAAGTTTTGAGAAAAATGAGTTTAAAAATTTTAGCATCCTGATTTTTTATGCCTTATTTATCACAGACATTTGAATCATACCTGAAGGTTAAAATATATACATACAGTGTAAATGACCTTAGTTTGAAGAAATTTATACAGTAATATGGAATTAACGGGTATTTTACAGTTTGCAGATAGAACATTATGCCAAAAAATCGCCTTCTGCGTTCAGTGCTATAGTGTTCTATATTTTCCTTTAGCATATTTTTCTGTTAATGGTGTCGATTCATATACTACTCTGAACAGAAATGATTATTTGAACCTAAAAGTTAGATTTAGTCATCTATTTTGCATAATAGTAACAAACCGCACGGATTATGCCACTAGAATTATGCAAGGGAGGTAATCTGTTTCTACAGTTAATTTTCTATCAATGGGGTCAATTTTTAAAATAATTTAGACTGAACTGATTATTTGGACCCAAAAGTAGCAGATTTAACCATTGATTTGTGATTACATTGACAAATTTCTTCACGTAGAGCAGTTTAAATATGTGTATGGGAGATAATCTGTTTCTACAGCTTATTATTCTGTCCATGGATCAATTTACGTTATTTTTTTGACTGAGCGGATTATTTGGACCTAAAAGTAGTTGATATAGCCATTAGTTCATCATAAGAGCTACAAACCGCTTCAATTTAGGAAATTTTAATATATGTAAGGGAGGTAACTGCAATTTTAGCAATTTCTCCAAGGGAAGTGACTTTATGTAGATAGAACAGTATGACACTGAACTCACCCAGTCACATGACAAAATCATCATTGGCCATTGGATGCAAATTACTTAGAACACTACAGCACTGAACGAAATTGTCTTTTTGTAGATAGAACAGAAAAGAATAGCGATTTTAAGCTTACTGGGAGGAGATATAGTGGGGCGGATATGTAACAATTTTGAGAAGAATCGTGCATTTTATGATAAAAGCATGAAACTTGGTACATGGCTAGTTGATAACAAAACATAAAAAATAAGGGTCAGTGCCACGCCGAAAATGCCCTCTAATGGCTGCCATCTTGTTTTTCTAAAATGGCCGCCTTTTTCAACTTATTCATTATAATCCCATTATTTATTTGCAAACATCATGTTTTCTTCAGTTAGTTTTACTTAAATAGCCGTCAGTTATATCTCAATACCTTAAAATCATCTTTCAATTTTAAAAAACCAGGATTGAGGCTGTATTTTTTCAAGATGCCCGCCACTTTTGTACCTAAAAAGTGCAGTTATGTTATAGAACTTTACAAAGCTATAAATTTTGATGCAAATTACACTAGCAAATAGAAATACTCCCGTTAAACAAGTTACTAACTTATCAGCATGGCTGTATTTTTGCGCATTGTTCAAATATGGTATTAAAGATGGCTACCAATGTGCAAATCATAACATACTATCTGCTTTCATTTGTAACTGGAAGAATGTAGTTTGAATTTATGCAAACGATTTTAAAGAATAACTTTATTTAATGACTTTGAATAAAAAAGAGAGCATCCAACATACCATCCAAGATGGATGTCAAAGTAGAAATGTTATATGGACACCATTTATAAGATGGCCGCCATCTTGGTTTTTCCAAAATATGCAGTCTATTTTAAATTGCATTATGTTAAGCTCATACATTTGCAAGCCAATTTGTTGTCTTCATTTATTTCCACTTATTTTGCAGTCAATCATATTAATTTGCCTCAAAATTGTCATTTAGGCTTAGAAAACACAATATTTAGGACATAGTCTCAAGGTGGCTGTCACATTTTGCATCCAGAGGGAGCTCAGTGGCTCAATGGTAGAGTGCTTCATTCCAGACCGAGGGGCCACGGGCTCGAGTCTCACCGGCGTCTCTGTATTGTGGTACTTGAGCAAGAAACATTTATCCTAGCTTAGTACTTATTCAACCCAGGAAGACTCTTCCATGTTCAACTGAAAGATTGTTGATGGGACGTAAAGAATCAAATCAAACAAACAAACACAAATTTTGCATTCTCAATAGTGGTGGTATACCAACTTGACAAATTATGAATTTCCATGCAAAATTATTATGCAATTAAGTAGAAATAGCTACACAAACAAGGGACGAACTTATCAGACTTTATTTTTATCTTAACTTATTATGACATGGTATTCAAGATGGCTTTGTATTTAGTTTTAGAAAAAAATGAAACATATTTTTACTTTCTATAAGAACATATTTTGAGGTTGTTTGAAGTTATGAAAATGATTTTCAAGAAATTATTATATTTAATGAATTAGAATAGTAAAGAGGACATCCAACCTGTCATCCACGATGGTTGAACAATTTGGTTTTAGACACTTATACATAAGTTGCTATTAAGTGTGTTCTATATAAAATTGATATGATCAAAATGAGATACAAAGAATTTTTTTTACCTCTAGCAAACTAAAACTGTCCTTTGTAGAATTGCCATTGCATAAAATATCATTTGTTTACATCAGATTTTAGTGAAAAATCCTATAAAATCTGTAATAGGGATATCAAAGTTTAGTTTTGACCTTTCTCCTTCTCATCAAGTTACCATAGGCTTAAAAGGCTATATGTCTCCTCAAACTGTATACAATTTTTAAAAAAAAATGTACTTAGACCACAACCCTCCGTTTTCACACACATCAACTTTTCAACTTGATCTTGTCAAATGGCGTATTTGCTGCAGGCAGCCTTATTAGGTTGTGTTTATGATGTGGCTGGCACTATCATATCTACTTGAAAGTAATCAAAGTTTATATAATTCTGAAGTCAATCCAATATATAATGTTGCAGACATCTTAGTTTCTAGCCAAAGCCTCCCTCACCAATTGCTTGCTAGTGAGTCGGGCATTTGATTCCATAATAGTTAAGTCCAAAAACTTCTTCAGACCAAAGCTTTTTGTCTATTTAGGTGTGTAAATGATGATGTTATTTTGCTCTCTATTTAAAGTGATGGTCTTTTACAGCCCAGGGAGCTTCAGCTAGGTGCCCCAACCGCATATTCAGTCGAATCCCTGCCCTTGCTGTATCAATTCTTGCTTTTCGTTATTTATTGTTCACTGTGGTTATTCATTGACTAGTTAAACATTCGTCCTAGAGATCGTTCCAAGGTAGTAGTACTGTTGTGGATCTCATTTTATTATTAGTGTAAATGTGGTTTGTATGTACTTTTATACACATGCATGTAAATGATTTTGGTTATGTTAAGGTAGCCTAGTAACTGCCTTCAAGGGGAGAGCTACATCACCACTGTATACTATCTATCGGTATATTTAGTTTTCCCCATTTTGATTTTGTAGAATGAATGTTAGCTCTGATTGCACTAGTTTCTGGTCATTGTTATGATTTTACCTAGTATATAAGCAAAAATGGGAATAACATGTCCGGAATGACGCAGGCCAACAGTGGCTAGGTGAAAAAGCGTTGAAAGAAGCGTGGAAAGAGCATTATGAAGTTACTCAAATTCGAACTCTTTGGAATGCGAAAGGCATGCCAGAGGATATCCCAATTGAAGGACTAGCCAGCTGATCAGTACAGGAATTATCACAAAAACAATTAGCAGGATGCGTTCTGACAAAGCAGACATATCATCAGCAATTGTCATCCTTTATTCTACATGCATTTGGGAAACTGGCACAGTCGAGGTGTTTGACCTAATTTGCAACATAATCTCGAGTGTCAGTACAGAGTGAAATTGACAGTATGAACATAGGCAAAGGGTGTGCTCTGAACAGAGGCTTGAAGTTAATTAAGCAATTAATAAGGGTGTAATAGTGCATATTGGAGAGACATATCAGGCAGAGAGTTGAGATTGACGAGATGCAGTGCAGATTTATGTCAGGCCATGGTGGCACTACAGTTGCAGTCTTCATTTGAAGCCAGCTACAGAAGCTGCTCCTGACTTCTAACAAACTATTCTACGCACATTCATTAACATAGAGAAGGACAGCAGGTAGCTAGTGTGCATGCTTTTAAATCAACAGGTAGTTGGTGCGATTGATCAATGGCATGATCAAGGACATGAAAAGCAGGACAATAGTTGGCAATTGTCGCACTTAAAAGTTTTTTGGTGTTGAAGTTCATCGTGGCTCTGTTCTGACTCCACTGCTCTTAATTGTAATGCAAGAGGCTCTAATCACGGAATTCAGAACAGACTGCACATAGTTGCTGTTATACAAATATGATCCGGTGATCAAGGCTGAGTCCATGGAGGAAATGCTGGTGAAATTGGATGCATGGAAGTATTGGAAGGAGAAGGCTCTTCATGTGAACATAATAATATAAAGTCATATGCAAGTAAAGTCGTCCCTTGAGCTAAAGTGCACCAAATGCCTGTGGCACAACACTACTTAATGATGGAAGATGGAGGCGATAGCACCTGATAAAAACTTAAGGTAGGAGATCTGTAACTATAAGGACATTATCTACGCTAGAGACATCCTCGAGCTGCCTGCAGTCATACATTGCAAATGTACAAGGCAGAAACTCCGTAAACTTCTTAACCTTATGATCATCTGCTGCCTTTGACTAGAGACAGGTAGTAATAAACATGCATTCATTGTTTTTTTCAGTGTATATTTCCAATATGTCCTTGATTATGAACAGTCCACTAGCATTATACATCCTAGCTAGTGATGTCAAAAACGCCTAATAGCAAAAATGTATAGATTTATTTAGAAAGATCAGCAAAAATCACCAATAAATAGGATTTTCCAATTCGGCGGCCATCTTGGATGCCATGCTTGAATTAACAGTTGAGAAAATTTCAAAATTACATATTATATATAAGAAACGAACATTCATTGCTACTAAAGCAAATTTCACTTAAACAAATCTTAATGATATATTAATGTATGAAAAACGAAAACCATAAAATCATTTTTCTTTGGCAGCCATCTTGGATGCCATATTGTATCAAGGCTCTCTTATAAATTGTTCACAAATAACAAAGTCCCATTTTTAGCCTTTCTATGCTAGGATCAACTTGAATTTGATGCAATAATCTGATTTAAGTTCATTCTATGATGTTTTCATAAAGCAAGCTTGATTTAACATATAAAAATGGCGGCCATCTTTTAAAATGGCCACCATCTTGGATAATATGCCAATCTACATGTGATTTCAGATAATTACAAATGTTCTTTTGTTAAAATTCACACTTACACAAGCTTTAAATAAAAGTTTATTGCAAAATGATACCCAAATTAACAGGCATTACACGAAAAAAGGTTGCCATTTTGAAATTCAAGATGGCGGCCGTCATGGTACATTTCTGGCTTGGCACTGACCCTCAGAAATTCTGATAATTACTAATCTGGCCATGTACCAAGTTTCATGCTTTTATCATAAAATGCACGATTTTTTCACATATCTGCCCCACTAATAGGCAAATGAAACCTTCACCAGTAGATATAACATTTTATCCCCTTTCCAACGGTATGCATAACTCATTTTTGACCAAAATGTCACTAAGAACACTATAGCACTGAAGCGACGAATTGTAACTCAATGTCGTTGGATGTGTGTCGTCTGTAAACTGAGGTTACAGTAACATATATCCCAATGTGATTGGATGAAATACTGACACTGAAAATTTTAGTTATACTTATCTGATAAACTATTTTAAACTTCAGTAAATAGAAAAGAATTTCGTAACTCTAGCAGTCAATGTGCTGCCTGACAAGTCTGCCAATCAATTTGCCTAACCATGGCTGCAAGTAATTGTTACTTCCCTTTGACAAGATGTGTCGAGAGCTGCTAGATGAGTAGTAAATACAGGAACATATTTATCCTTTAAAACCATGTTTATAAGACTACCTGGTGTGGGGTCACCGTAAACGGTAGTTAGTGCGGGCACCAGCTTAAACTCAAATCAGCAAGCGCCTTTGATCTGTCTGATTAACTAGGGCATAGGCGTCATTATAGCTAATCAGCTTGCTTGTAGTCATTATCTGGTGGGAAAACACGAAGACATACCTTCAGTTAAGAGTGCGTAATAGAAAAATAATATTCATATTCCTCAACCAAAACATATGTTGTAGGTACTCAAAAGAACCGCCTCAATGAGGCGGTTCCTTTGAGCACCCAAAACATATGCTAAAATTGTGGGTAAGAAAATATTTACAAATTTACGCTGAAATGTTTTGTTTATCTAAACCTGTGCAGGCTTACATATTTTTACAGTATGTAAGCAAGATATTTTACCTTAATATTTTCTTCTTCACGTAGATCACAATGTACATAGAATATTTCTCCTCCATCTTTCTTCGGTGTTTGCGACGAGTCAATTTGAGCTCCTATTTCATCTGAAACACTAGCAGCCTTAACATTTTAGACACAGTGGGACGAGCTTAATCCAACATATACTATATACACGTTTATGTTTGTGTATTTTATCTGTGACACAAGTAGTTTTAAAGCTGCATAGTCTGTAATTTTGATCTTCAAATTTTGGAAATAAAGTTTCTAATTTTCAAGAATACATTTAAATGCTCAAATTCAGGTAAACATTTTACCATTTTTCATAAATCTTAACAAATTATCATTATCAAAACAACAGCATTTATGTTAAAATTCCAGTGTCTAGAATTATTGGAGGGACGTAAATAATTACTGTTTTTATAAGATAATTCACTTTTCCATGCAATTTTCAGCAGTACTGAACATATTTATTGTGAAAAAATAACTAAATTCTATTTTTGTCTAGTCTTTTTGAAACACTAGCACTCTTAACCATTGAGCTTCAGTTGGATATGATTAAACCAAAAATCATATGCACCCAGTCTATTCTATTCTATCTTAAACTCAATTATTCTATATACATGAGCTGAGGTTTGACATGATAAAACAATAAACATATGCACAAAGCCCAATCTATTTCATTTGAAACAATATCATTCTGAACATTTGAGCTGAAGTTGGACAAGGTAAGCGAAATAGCAAAAACAATGGATTTGCCCAGATAATTCTAAGAAAAGAGCATTGGTTGAATACATCATAGAGACAAAATACTCATAACAAGAGCACTTACCCTCTATATCAAAGACCACGACTTTACCGCCATCCTCCACTGAAATCATATGATTGAAATGAAACAAAAATATGTATCACAAATGCGCAAAGTTAACCCCCTTTTGTATTGCATTTCTAAAATGGAAACTTCAAGCTGATGATCTGAAATATTACATCCCAGTTACCAATAAAAAATATGCTAAAGTAGTCACAAAATTAGTCCATGATCCAAATGCAACAGGACAAATCTGATGTGAATCTATTTTGTTTGCACTGCTTTCGTTATATGGCTCTGGTACTCAAAAAGTAAAGCGAAGATGCCCAAAAGTACGACAATGCTCGTAGATGGTTAATTGTTGATACCAACCTTTATCAATTTCAATCCTAACATGCATGAACAGTGGTCATTATCACAAGACTGAGTGGATACACAGGATCACAGTAGTCTGTGATAAGGACCAGGATCGCATTTAATCGCTCAATTATGTACATAATGTGAAATTGTTCTGAGTTTGTTTTTGTTTTGGTATGCAATACTTTATGTCCTTTCCAGTTTTGCAATCTCCTTGAAGAGGAAGAGAAGGCTGACTGCTTTGCTTTTATTGTCTTACAGATGTCTTGCTACTGTAAATGTTCTGTGGCTCCTCCCCACGATGCCTTGGGATGGTCAGCAGTGTGTGATTGTGGTATTTCCTGATCATACTCACTTACCTTTTGATACAACATTTTTTTTTTTTGACAAAGACAACAAGTATTCAATGCTAACCAGGTCATATAAACATTTCTTTTACAGACTTAGTGATCAATACTTTTGGATTTTGTTTATATAAAATGTGTTTGAATGACTGTTTTTGTATATGACATAGTGCAAGGTATGTAAGTTTTGTAGAAATCTAATCACATATAGAAATAATGGTTGGATATCCTAAGGTCTGTTCTTAACTCGACAAACAGTGTCCTCTTGTGTGAGTGACGAAGTGTTCTGCAGGAGTTGCGTTATCCATAACTTATTTTCCAATTATCCCCAAAACATCAAGCAAAAATCCGACTAATGTTTGGGTACTATTGCTATATAAATGCATGAAAAACAATTCCCAAATTATTATATAATATGAAAAATCTTTGTACAGCATATACATCCAAACATTTATGTTGCATGCACTTGTCACCTAAAACTGAGTGATCTAACCAGCTTTCTCTATAGGCTGTACACTTGCAATTTGTCAGTCACAATTACAAGGGGCAGTATAAAAATACATTTCTCGTGTGCTAGTTAGCCTGAAGATTTTGTCATGAAAGGTCAATTTTGTTATAAATATGATCTAGTTAGAGGAATGCACTCCACATGACTAAAAGAGATGCCAACCCTGCTAGGAGATAATAGATACAGGATTTGGGTTATGTTTTGAAGGATATTTTGGAATTTTGAAGATATAGCGAAACAGTGGTTTCTTGGTTTAAAAAATGCTTTCATGCGGGTCTGTTTATTGATGCCTTGTGGTCACCTGCTGGGAAAGGGCTGACCTCTTGGCTCTCGTTTGTGATGTCTAATTGTGAAGTTGGCACTTTCCCATTCGTATCCTGGGCCAGGTGTGGTGCTTGATTGTATCAATTTCCGATCTTTGCCCTCTTTCTTACTATGATTGTACCAAATGCTACATGGTTTTAACAATACGTTTGAATGGAAAACTTGTATGGATTTTGGCTACCAGAGGAGCACCTTTTATTGTCTCGTAGCAGACAGATGTTGATTGGTCTTAACTTACCAAACACATCCACACACCCTCTGCCAATCCCTTTACAACCACCAGTTACTATGGCAACCTTGCCTTTCAAGTTTGGTCTTGGTGAAGTATTGTTGGACGCCATTCCCAGTGACTTTGTTGCTCTACAGTCTTCTCACGTTAGTCCAAAGATGAGAGGACCAGAGTGTTTAGCTTGATTGATCTGTAGTTTTTGTTAAAAGTAGTATCTGTGAAATAACATATCCAAAACGATTATATAAGAAGATAACTTGTGTGTTCCTAAAAAACTATATAGTTTCATGGTGGCTGGGCATCGTGATATGACTTACTGTCCTGCCAGCCAAGAGTAACAGTGACGTCATGTTTTGTTTACAAAGTAATCAGGGACTGAGAATCGATAAATCACCTGTGTATTAATCCTATCTGCAGGATAGGATTTATACACAAGTGCTCTATCAATTCGCACTAGCTCAAGTGGAATATACAAGTTAATGTTTTACTTAACAATTGTAAACAAACACTACGTCGCTGACACTCTTGGCTGGCAGGACAGTAACATTGTTGAAAAGGGACAGTACGCCCACTAATTACAACACAAATGGCATAATGATTGCTGAACTAGGTGATGTGTTGCCAATGGTTTGAGTCGATATCTTTAGGCTTTATAAGTTTTGTATATCAGAATAATAATTTTTGAACCTAGTCTTTTTAAAGTACAAGTGTGAGTTATTGTATGGTCTATGCGTCTGTACGGAAGATAATCCACAAGCTTTAACAAGTGGTTTATCCCACGTATAGACGCAAAACTATGCAATAACTTACTTATTGCACAAGCCTGCATTTTCACTTTATGTATTTGAGTTTAACATTGGAATATAAATGAAAGGTGCACTAACACGATATACTACGTCACTGAACTATATTTGGGGTGTATCAGCTAGGTAAACCATAGACAGATGCAAGTCGTAGAATAACTGCAGGGCTTTTGGACAGGAAATCGGCTGATTCATGTTGTGTATGGATTTTTAACTATTAAACATTTAATGATATACATTACCCTGTTTATATCTATATCCTCAACGATTTCTTATCAGTATGAATAACTGTCAAACATTTAAAGTCCTTTATCAATATGGGTATGCATACAAATGTAGTTCAAGATAAGCAACAGGTTTGAGTGTGAAGTATTGATATATACTAACCTGTTTAAACATGTGTTTGGGTGCTCAAAAGAACCGTTGCGTTGAGACGGCCTGTTGAGTACCCAAGGCACGAGTTTGGGTTGAGAAATAAGAACAATTGTTTTCAATTACGCTCTCTTATCTGGGGGCCTGGGTAGGTATAAATAACGACAGTAAAAAAACACAACCTTGATTTTCATTCGATTTTATGAAACAACTGTAACAGAGTTTTAATCTTCGAACAATTGATTTGCATGGAAACATTAAATTATATATTGCTACAGTATAGACGTTGAAACACTTAATTGCTTCATTGACTCCCATTATTTTAGGGGCGCACAGTTAGCAGAAAGAAAGCTCCTTCACTCAAGATCACGTATTCGAGTTGTCATCACTTGGTGTATTGGTAAATTCTTACTGTAGTATAACCCTTTAAATAGAACACTGTTTTTGGCAAAAACATTAAATCTAAAATAGGAATTCTAAATTTAATTCGAAAATATATTTTAAGCAAAAAACCTTAACCAAAATATTTTTTTGAAGTTTGTATACGTTTTCATAAATGCTGTGATAGAATGGAATTTTGACATTCTTAAATTTTTAAGCCAAATAACTTTCCCTTCTTGTTCCTTGAGCGATATGGATCAATGACTATCAGTTGAACATAAAGCCATGTATATACTGATATAAGACAAATTACAACAATGCATCAGTGGGCTTTAAATGTAGCTGCATATTGGCGTTGCTGTTTATCAGCATAGTCAACAATATTTCAGTTATCTAACCATGTCTTAAAGACGGTGACCAAAACGAAAGGCTACATCTATAGATGTCTACTGTCCAAAATACCCTCTCAGTTGGAAGCGCCCATTTGCCCAGCTATTCCATGAATGGGTCTGCTTATTGATCTCATCACTCCCATATGAAAACAGGCATTTTCCATCATCTAAAGAAGCAGTTAAAGTTAAATATAACATGACATGTAGTATATGTACATGTAAGTGCCCGTACATCTGTGATCTTATTTGCATTTTCAGGACTGTGTATTTTTAGTTGTACGCTCGCACATACAGACACATGAACAAAACATACAGATAAGTAGACAGACGGAAGCAGGCAAAATGATGGTACTTGGTAGGCATGAAACGCTTAAATAACCCATTATCCACAGAACTATATAAGCAGCTTGGATTGCATCCTAATCCGCACCATTTGATGTTACAAAATAATTGCCTGCTGTAATCTCTAATGGAGATTTTATAGCTGAGCAAATACTAAGATATCTATCCCAGGTGTGTTGCACTGACAGTACAAAAACGGGTACTAAACAGGTATTTTTTATTCCAACAAAAACTAAGATCTATTTTTACAAGATATCAGAGCGGTAAGATTGATATCATTCTCCGCCAAAATTTAAATCTAGTTGGGGTTTTGCTATATCTATGCGCGTGTAAATTGTCAGGTTGAAGAAACCTTCATGTAAAATTTTAAAAACGAAAAACTGTGTTCTATTTGAGGTGCAATACTTCAGTAAAAGAGGGTTGCTTCTACCAGTGTACAGTTTATACGCGACACTTTCTCCTTTATTTAACTATATGAACTACTCATTCGAATAGTCTCTTGCTTCTTAGAAAGTATATTCCACATGAGAAGATTCACATGTGACCGAGCGAAAGTACTACGAAGTCCAACATGATATTACTGATCTATTAGGTTAAATATATCTTGTCCTGTATATAGTTAAAACACACAGATACACGAACATGTCCTTAATTATCTTCCTAGAAAATATCTCCATTTATTCCAACTATCAGCCCAAACAAAGTTATTTCTTCTACTTGACCAAAGTCCCGAATTTACAGAAAACCCCAGCGTGAAAACACATCAGAAGTCTCACGGCCCAGCAGCAAAGAGTTGCTGCGATTTAATAGTCCTCGAACAGCATATGATACAGTGACTGAACCCCTTATATTGTAATGTCCAGTGGACTAAAGAGCTACTCTAAAAATGTATTTCTATAATTAGCAGGCCAAAAGTGTGCTAAAAAAGAACAAACCCATTAAGGTCAAGGATGTATTAATTCCTTTAGATAACTTGAACAATACTAAAGGGATCCAGATCAGAAGGATTCAAAACAGTACTACAGATAAACCCTACACCACATGTTAAGGCAAAATCTTAACAATAGATCAATATATGATTTTTTTTTGTAAAACAGTTAACTCTAGGGTCAATTAAAATTTGTTAGGGAGCAAATTACGCAAAATACACAATGACTGTGGAAATAATGTTGACCAGCGATTGGGGTAATGTTATGGGCACTACCTTTACGTACGCAGAGAATTTCTTAATAACGCTCTTTTTCAAATGATGTACTTTTAATTGAAAAAAATGCTCCTGTTTTTAAGAGCACCCCATTCTGATAAGGAAGCAGTTTTCCGCATAAGGCTAGCTCAATTGAACGTCCTCGTATGTAGTCTACTGCGCCTTTGATTGTGCACGAGACAAACTACACAATGGAGATAAGGTACCAAGTTTATATCCTAGCCTCCATTTATGGATTGTCTCTCTTATTGTAACGTAGATATTATTAGTTGCATTTGACAGCTAATTCCCTTTGTTGGTATGTTTATAATCGACCAATTACGAAACAGTTTACTTTAAAGTATGTCATGCAGGTTCCAACAAGGTTTTTGAGCAAATCGATGCTCATGTACATGTACCGGTCTGCAACCGTCTGTAAGATAGCAGGCTTCCCCTGAGAAACTTCGCAATATCTGTGAATTCACCTGTGGGAATTTACAATATTTGTGAATGCTCACAGGTGTTCTTCGCAAGAGTGCTGTTTACACTTGTGATTGGCAGGTTTATGCTTTGTAAGAGAATTCTGACACCATTTCTTAAAAAATATTTCTTAAAGAGATCGCAATGATAAGCCGGTCAATCCTGATAGATTATAGATGCTTTAACACGTTTGAAAGGTCGCATTAATAAATGAGCCTTGACATGTGTTTTCGAACAATGTGGTATTTTGACAAGTGTAGACTCAGACGAGCCTGTGCAGCCTCCTCTTAAGCTAAGTATCTCCAAATGCTGTTCGGTCGGTAGCTTTACAGTCATAGAATATTCAAGCGACCAGCAAATGCTCTGCTCAGACTGCGCGTATGTGCAGGCGTATCTGAGGCTTTGCTGGTCGCACATACCACATTGTTGGATACCTGGCTCATGTCGCGGCTCAAATGTTATTTAGTAAATTAGTAGTATTGAATCAACCGAATATAAATATCAAGATTGACATTGATTGGCAGGATTTCGCAATACATGTACATTTGTAATTTTCTTTTGGTTGAAACAAATGGAAGCGTGTCAGCATCTATGACTTTCTTTATAGTGTATGAGGTGAAGCCCAATGTGAGAGCATTACATTTTGGGTTTAGATTTGGTTTCGATTTAGCTTAGAATGGGTTTAGACTTTGGATTTATGATAAGTTTCTAGACTTGAAGTTATTTAGTTAGATTTAAGAAGATTTGCTAAAATGTAAAGTTAAAAATCAGAAAGAGGCTGAAAAACAGAACGAGAACTCTGAAGAAGAATTAACTAGGTTACACGTCTAGCCCACCTATGGATAGCTGCTGCGCATGCAAGCTTTAAGCACGTCCTTTAATGATATACAGTGTGCTAATATGTATATCACCTGCACTGAATTCCATTTGGTGTAAAAAAGAGGGTAGAAAAAATAAGAGATAATTTAATTTTGGTGTTACTTCAGGAAATGCACAAAATATGAAACATGCTCAAAATCCCTCTGGTTTGTATATTCCTTGCGGTTCTCCGTAAATAAATGGTCTTATTACAGCGTTCCACACCCCCCCCCCCCAAAAAAAACAACAACAACAACAACAACAACAACAACAACAACAACAACAACATCATATACAACAACAACAACAACAACAATAACAACAACGTGATTTCTTATATAACCTATTCCTCATTTTTGTTCCCTGGCTCCCTAAAAAGTTTGCCTTTGTTCCCCCTTCACTTGAAATAAATGCCATTTTCCCTGTTCCCTAATATCCATCATAACTGCACAGATTTGTCAATGTCCTTAATGTTATAAAGGTCAATTGTTTTCTTAACTTAGTCATGCTGCATATAAAATTAAAATAAATGAAGTTTAGAGCACCACCCATGCAATTAAGCTCATATTCTTTCCATTTTCTTTTACCATACATATTGATACATTAAGTATGGGACTATCCATTGTGTTCTTTAAGGGGTAACAAATATAATTTTCCAAATTATGATGCTTTTTGTCCCTAAAGATGTTTTAACCTCAGCAAAAAGTAAGGCCCCTGATAAAATGCAGCATTATACTGCATTTTATCTTGGTCTTCACTGTTGTGCAAGTATCCGTTTAGGGGTTTCTAGTACACAAAGGGTTAATGCTCATGCTTGCCATGTAGGATTTATGGAGAAACAGTCAAAAGATGAATTTTCAAAGACAGCTAAAGCCAGTTAAACTGTTATTATTCAACCACATACTTTATGTGTATAGTATTAATGCACACCACAATAAACACCTTGAATCTGTGATTGAATATTTTATTACACTTAAGAAAGAATTCTCACCATATAGAGCATATTTACTTTTTTGAGGATAATACCAAATTTATTTTATCGAGTGTGCTGAAAACATCAGAATTTTCACAAGTGCACAGCAGGAGTGAAAATTTCGATATTTTCAACTCACAGGATGTTTACCGTAAAAAGCTCAATTTTATTTTTGTTTTATACTTTTTTTTGAATATTTATGGTTAATTTATTAGTCATGTTTCAGGCGGTATCACAAAAATATAAAAGAAGACAAAAGAATATTTGTAACAGAATACCTCCATCAATTTATAGTCATCAGGGCTGAAAGATAAAAAGAAACTTATTCAGCGCCAAATCATAAGGCAAGAGAGTCAAAAATGTTTGATGACATTACGTAACAGGTAACTTGCATGGACTCAGTCAATGAAGCAGGGTGGGGGGATAAAATGCAAAATTTAATCAAATCTGAATAATTTTGGTATACCAAAATGTTCCTCATGTTCTAACTAAGAAAATGCCGACCCACATTTTATGTTTTTGTTTGCAAATACGAAATTTATAGACGCTTGAAATTTTGAAGTGAGATGCACTAAGTGAATGGAAAAGTCAGAGGTTATCCAAAAAAGTGATATCAATCACTTATGACAATAGAGGCTGATATCAATCACCATTTTTATTTATTTTAGATATGCATTTGTTTCACTGTGAAGTATGAAATAAAACCACTTTGTACATTTCAGGATACTCCCCCTTTTTTCTCTTGTACGGGCGCCAGCCTCGACTACCTATAGATGTAGAGATGACACAGCAAGGGTCTGAGGACAGCACTGCTACTGCGCCAGAACCTGGTGTACCAAACCCGTCAATTGAAGAGAGGGTCGAAGAATGAAAACAATCAGACATACAGCTGATGGCAAGGCAATGACAACCATCAAGAAAGCACAGGCTCGCCAGAAAAAGAACTACGACAAGCGTCAGGGGTCAGCACCAGTGATTGGAGTTGGAGAGAACGTATGTTATACTCGTTTTGTTAAAATGTTTTAATTAGGCATAAGGCTATCAAAACACAGATGCGGCAGCATTACCTGGCAATGTCTTATTTGGTTGAATAAGACCACCACTACATACATATAATTGCTCTTCATGCATGGATTATTTTTTCCTTTAATTTTTTCATCACTTAGTGACAGTTTGAACCTAGATCAGCCCTGACAGAACGTCAGTATAACAAATGTCAAGGCAAAGACTTTTTTCTTGTTTGCTGGTTGATATGAGATTACTTATAGTTTGGAAATTTAGAGCCTGATTTTTCTGATATATACTATTCCTCTGCAATTTCTTTAACTCTATGCCTGTAAGCGGTGAATTAGTCGTCTGCTGATGATATTTGCAAACATCTTAAGCCCTGATCAGGCCCAAAAGAATGTCAGGCTTGATCTGGGTTCAAACTGTTTCACACACTTTTGGTGTTGCTGAGGGAATGCTTGGAGCAGTCCAATGAAAATGTGGGAGGATCAGTTATAAATTTTAGGTGATCACCAAGAGGAATTTCCAAGCTTTGATGTATTTCTGTCCCTTCAGATTATTTTGACATTGACAAAAAGTGAAGACCCTGATGAAATGCTGCATTTTGTGGCATTTCATCTGGGTCTACATGTCTTGCCAAAATATATGTTTAGGGAATTCCAGCATACAAAGGATTGAGTTCGAAACTCCAGCAGACGACAAAAAATTCAAAATGATTGAAAATTTCATTTTTGTGGCCTTAGAGCAATACAATATATAATAAAGATAAAAACAGTATGCACTGGCTTTCATTTTTATCCCTGCTACATATTTAATATTTATACAATAATACAAACTAAAAAGAAACAAGACATTTTTGTATGGTATACTTTTCCTGTTCCTGAGGCTGTACTGGTTACTATAATGAATTACTAATACATGTATTTCAGAGTGTCAGTTTTATTCTTGGTATGTGAGGGTTGGCATGTATGCTTATATACCTATTCCTAATTATTAAGTACTATTTCATATGGTTCCCAATCTTTATTGAACTCTGTTAGTTCATTATTTGACAAAGCAATATCTTTAAGTATTTTGAACAATTGATAAAGCTTCTTCTAGTAAACTTCTAGGACCAAGTGACGTTCATTACAGCGCGTTGTGTATATGTAGTATTTGGCATAGAGTATTATGGTATTAAGTGGTTTTGTTATAGTATTTAATCTATCCAGACCAAAAATAAAAAAAATCCTCCACAAAGTCACACTGTATTTCATTATTATTCAGCCATTGTAACAATTCCTTCAAAAAAGCTTGAATCCTCTCACAGGCCCAGAAGAGATGGGTAATTGTTTCTTTTTGGGAATGACAGTAATAGCATAATGAGTCTCTCTTTATTTTCATTTTAAAGAGAAGATTGTTTGTTACTAAAATATTATGATTAATACTCGTCTGAAACCATTGTATAGCTGGATATTTTATTATATTAAAGGGGTAGTTGTAAATTTTCTTCCATTCTTGGTCTGGGAAATTAAATTTCTCACTCCATCTTTATTTACTTGTCGGTTCATCATAGTTTTTATTCAGTTCATTATACATTGCTTGTGTCCCTGACTTTTGTTGCAGAAAAACTTTGATATGACTTGGTATGAATGGATCTTGTACTTTTTTGGTTAATCTTATTTGTGTATGTGATAGAAAGTGTTTTAGTGAGTCTATAAATCCTTGATATTTTAAAATGCCCAACGGGTTGCCATCAATTCCAACTTCTTGATAGCTATAAAAGCTTCCATTCTGGTTCACCAGATCATTCACAAATCTGATACCTTTATCATACCATGTTTTATAAAAAACATATTTTTCTATCTATTTTAATATTTCTGTTATAGAACAGAGGACTTTTTAAAATTTGTTCTTCACATATTTCTGTTTTATAATTTATATCAAGAAAAGACTTTAGTACATCTTTCCAAAACTGATTATTCAATGTGCTTAAAATATCCTGAATATATTCTACATTACATGATGTCAACATTTCCAGATTTATATGTATTTTTATTATTTCTTGCCATTTACTTTCATTTAAAAGAAGCCTTCTTATCCATGTAGATTTTAATGCACTTACAAAGGCATTTAGGTTTATCATATTCAATCCTCCTTCTATATACTTCTTTATCACAACTGTTTTTTTAATTTTTGGATTTTTATTCCATAAGAAATCGTACAGAGTTTTATTTATAGTTTCATATATTTTGACATCTGGATTTGGTAGAGATGTAAAAAGAAGATTAAATATTGGTATAACAAGAGTTTTAATTACAGTAATTTTTCCAATAGGTGATAAACTTCGTTTATTCCACTGTTTTAGTATCTTTTCCATTTGTGTTACTTTTGGTATATAATTATTTTCTATCATCTTATCTAAATCTGTATTGAAAAGAATCCCTAGTAACTTAAATTGGTTACTACCCCATGAAAGTTTCCACTTTGTTTTTATTGACCTGGTACTAAATTTTTCTGAACCAATCCACACCAGTTGTGTCTTATCGAAGTTTATATTTAACCCTGATATTTTTGAAAATCTTGAGAGCTCTTCAAGAGTCTGATTGAGAGATCTTTCTGTGCCATCTAGCATTGCTGAAGTGTCATCTGCATACTGTGATATTTTAAATTCAATATTGATATTTATGCCTTTTATTGTTTTGTTTTTCCTTATCTTTGTTGCAAAGAATTCAGCACAAATCACAAAAAGGTATGGAGAGAGGGGGTCGCCTTGACGACATCCACGCTCTATGTTAAAAAAAGAAGACAGATGTCCAGATACAGATACTGCTGAGGATATATTTTTATAGCATACTTTTACTCATTTTCTGATCGAGTCCCCAAAATTTAGATGTTCAAGTGCTTTGTGTAAGAAATTCCATGATAGAGAGTCAAACGCTTTTTCAAAATCTATCAGCAGTAATAGTCCTGGAATATTCTTTTCATCTGTAAATTTCATCATGTCATATATTATTCGTATATTTTCCACAATGGATCTACCCTTTATAAAACCTGTTTGATCTTTATTTATAATGCTGTCTAATACTGTTTTAATTCTATTGGCAATAGTACCTGATGCAAGTTTGTAAACAGTATCAAGGAGAGTTAACGGTCTCCAGTTTTTAAAAAAATCTTTGGTTTATTGTCTTTTGGGATGCAAGTAATAATGCCTTGTTTTTGAGATATGGATAGTTCTCCAATTGCGTAGCCATGATTCAAGGATCTCAGCACAAAAAATCCTAGCTGTTTCCAAAAAACTTTAAAAAAATCAGCAGAAAATCCACTTAAACCAGGGCTTTTACCATTTTTCATATTTTTAAGAGTACATGAAATTTCCTCTAGGGTTAAGAGTCCTTCTAATCTTTTAGCTTGGTCATCAGTGATAGTTTTCATAGTTTGCCCTACATATTCATTCAGATTGATATCCTCCAATTCTGAGATTTTATATGTTTTCCTATATAAGACTATACAAAACATCTGACCCCCAAGAGTGGGGTCATTTTTGACTCCATGGGCATAATTTGAACAAGCTTGGAACAGGTCTCTAGCCCGTTTGACCTAGATATGTAACTGATAGAACCATTTGAACAACTATTAAAGAGGCCATAAAAGGATAATTCCATCTAAGTTTGGTCAAAATCCATAAGTATAGGAAGATATGTCCCTTGAGACAATTGTTGATGACACAGACTGACAGCAGACATCCAATGATCATAAAAGCTCATCTCAAGCCTCTTGCTCAGGTGAGCTAAAAAGCCAATATAAGCCATGACATGTGATTTCCAACAATTTGGCATTTCGACAAGTGTAGACTCGGACAAGCCTGTGCAGTGCAGCCTCTTTATAAACTTAGAAACGCCAAATGATGTTCAGTCAGTAAAATCTGACCAATAGATAGATATGATTCCAGACAGACGAACATATGGATGATCAGACAATGTAAAAACTCTATCTCTACGACTTTGCTGGGGGATAATATTTTTCAAACCTTTCTACATTTAAAACAATTTGAGACATATATAATTTTTTCAGGTTCTTAAACTGAACATGCGAAATTAGAACCGTGCCAGGGTTACAATGGATGCTAGGTTGACAGGACATTACATGGTTACAGCCAGTGGCAAGAAAGGAGTGTATAAACTTAAGAAGTTAAGAACAAAGACGGTGTTGAAAAGAAAAGTAAATGTAACACATATTAAGAGGTAAGGAGAGCCAATTAACATTGGGAGAATTGGGAAAAATGAGATAGTGCATACAATCTAAGAGCAAGAAAATGCACAACACAATGCAAGCAAACCCCAATTTCAACAAGGTCAGATGATTGTGCTAAATTAAAGAATACTAGACATCATGAAGACAGTCGGAATGAGCAGCCTTCACAGAGAGAAACATCAGAGAAACCAATAGAAAATCAGCCTTCACAAGCTGACATCATCATGACAGATGTACGTGAACCACAAACAATACATTTTCACCCCGTCAATACAGATTGGCAAGAGAGAATGTGCCAGGGCTTCTCTCTGGCTTGTGATGATCATCATGATAGAATGCCACCAAAATACATCCGTATATCTTCCCCACCTAAGAAATCTATAAAAATCAAGGGAGATGGAAACTGTGTTTAGTAATCTTAAACAGAACATGCAAAATAAGAGCTGTGTCGGGGGTACAATGGATGCTAGGTGGACAGGACCTTACATTGTTACATCAGAGGCAAGAAAAAGAATATAAACTTAAGAATTTTAAGAACAAAGATGGCGTTGATAAGAAAAGCAAATGCCACACAGATTAAGAGGTATGGAGGGGCAATTAACATTGGGAAATTTTGAAAAAAACAACAACAAAATTTCACAGTGCATACAATTTAAGAGTGAGAGAATGCACAGCACAGAGCAAGGAAACCCCAATTTCAACAAGGTCAGATGATTGTGCTAAATTAAAGAATACTAGACAGAATTAACACAGTCGGAATGAGCAGCCTTCACAGAGAGTAGCATCAGAGAAACCAACAGAAAATCAGCCTTCACAAGCTGACTTCATCATAACTGATGTATGTGAACCGCAAACAATACATTATCACCCCGTCAATACAGATTGGCATGAGAGAATGTGCCAGGGTGTTCCTCTGGTTTGATGATCAACATGATAGAGTGCCATTCAAAGACATCCATATATCTGCCCTACCTAAGAAATCTGTAAGTCAAGGGAGATGGAAACTTTTTTTCAGAACAATTAGTTACGTCATAACAGGAAATCAGAAGAACCACAGACAAATGAGGGTCATGGTAGTGAACTACTTGGAAAACAACTCAAAAGTGTCCAGGATGATACATAATAACATAGACTATGGGAGTGAATCATGCATGAATGATCCAGGTGAATTGGCTACAGAAGTAGACATTATCGCTACGGCGTCTTTATTTGCAACAGAAATTAATGTGTTCAGTCCATATGGACGAAACCAAAAATGGATCAAATATGGACCCCTTAGAGATACAATAAGACTCGCAAACAGGTTGAAACGAAAAATGTACATAAGCAATATTATTGAGCATTTTGTTCCTGTGTTAGATGTATAGATATATCACTTGGCAAATTGATGATTCAAACTTGGGCCCCACGTATTCCTAAGGAAAAGGTACAGCAACTATTGATTTTTATATTTTAAGAACTATCATGTGTAGGTTACTACATATACAGAAATATCAACTCAGTTCTGTATATGGAGGCTGAAAATATCGCTTTAAATTCAGAAGTTTTCCAGTCAGTGCTTTTATGGTGTAAAATAGCAAAATATGGAGAATATATAGCTCCACTCTGTCTTTTTTTTAACTTCTTATCTTAACTGGTGCTACCATTTTGTCGAGGGGTAAATGGAGGTTGTTTACCTCACGACAAAAACATTTAGATAAAAATGTACACAATTTGCAGCTAGCATCAGTTTGGATTAGAGGTGGAAAGAACAGAGCAAAGCCTTACATTTTTTATTTTCTAGTTTACAAGATAAAACACTGAATGGAAACTTTTTAAGCAATTGTTTTTTAGCCTCCATATAAAGAACTGCGGTTCCGTTCTTAAAGTTTTCCTACCCGTTACTACGCCACTGGTAATATTTTGTTCATTTAACTCTTTTCATGCTAGTGGCACATTTGGTCATCTGCTATACACCCTTGCAAACAGCTTGGACACAGATCAGGACCCAACACCTGTTCCAATCTGGATCCAAACTGGTTGTAACTGGTAATTTATATATTTATTATTGAAAGTAACGAATGGTAGCGTGATGAAGGTCAAAAGTATTGCAGAATGCTCCCATTGGAGCATTCTGTAATGCTCCCATTGGAGCATTCTGTAATACTTTTGACCTGCATTAAGCGATAATTGGTCTTCTCTTTTGAGTGGCCGCTTAAGACAGGTTTTACTGTATAATCAGCAGTCAATAAACTTGACTTGACTTGCCCAATTCAACAAAGAATGGGGTAATCTCAGATCTTTGATAGAGTAATGAAAAATCAATACACCAAAAACACTCTAAAACGTTAAAAGGCGACAGTTCTCTCTCTCTCTCTCGCTCTCTCTCTTTCTCTCTCTCTCTCTCTTATACCATATCAGCAGACAACAAAAAAGCAAGAACAATTACTGAGCATGCTATTTTATGTCACCATTTTTTTTAAAAAAATATATAATTATTACAAATATATTAAGTAAGTTGCTTAATATTTCTACCATAGTAACAAGTTTATTTTCAAATGTATATTTCATTGTTTAACTATCTATCAATTATTGACCATCTTCCATACCATACCAAAAGTATCCAAAGTATTCTCCACTTAAACCATCATGTCAACCAAAGCTCTATTTTACTTCAGGAGATACTAGTAACTATAACAACATTAAGATGGTAAACATATTTCAAGATACTGAACACCTTTGTTGATTTCTTAATGTGGAAATCAACCAATCAGGCCAAACAAAAGATCAGGTAAGTAAGAGTGCAAAGATCAGGAATCGATACAATCATGCACCACACCTGACCCAGGATACCAATGGGAAAGTGTCAGACTTACAATGAGACACCACAAACTAGAGCCAAGAGGCCAGCCCTTTCCCAGTAGGTGACCACGAGGTACAAATAAACAGACGTGTACAAAAGCATAACAAACACAAGACAGAAAAAAAACATAAATTATACACAAAAAAGTACCGCCTTGAAACGGTCAGTAAAAATATTTTACTTGAGGGTTTAAACCGGTTTCACAACGCCAAGCCGCTTTCATACGCCATTGTGAGTACAGCTCTTTTAATTTTTTCAGGTTTACCATACCATATTAAATTGTACATGAGTTTTTCAATTCTTTTAACCGTTTTAGTTGGTGGGTTTGGTAAAGACGAAATAGCATAAATAAGTTTTGGAAGAGCATAATCTTTTATTTCTGTTATTTTACCTATTAAAGTTAATTTTCTATGTTGCCATTGTTTTAAGCATTTTTCAAAAAGTATGATTTGGGGTTCTAGATTTGCTAAGAAAATATCAGTGCTATAGTAAATCTGAGTAAATTAGCTTCACTCGAACTCCATTTAAACTTTCGTTTTTAGGTATACAACTTCATTGTGTATCATGCTTCCTATTCGCAAATCTTGGCATTTTTTAAAATTTGATTTGAGTCCATAGTATTGCTATAATTATATAAGATATCAACAAGTGTTTCAAGTGATTTTTGACAGCCTGATTTTTGGGAGCCATCTAGGACCAACGACGCATCGCCAGCAAAAAGTGACTTTTTAAATTCATAATGTGCATATGTAATGTCTTTTACATCTTCAGTAGTTGTTATTTTTTATGATAGTAGTTCATTGCCTATGATAAAGAGGAAAAGGGAACCGAAGTCGTTTATCGTGCAAAAACGAAAACATTTTCACCCGAGAGTTATACAGCTGGAATTTTGTATACTGATAGTCAAAATAGTACTTGATATGAAACCACTGTATAGCAATGCGGCCAGAATTGCATTTTGTGGAAAATGCATTTTTGTATGCCGCATAGGTCAAGTAAGCAAACCTTCATAGCGTAGAAATTGTGCATGTTTCCTTTATCAATCAATTTGAACGTGTGCTTTGGCCTTCAGAATAACTGTCTTATTTAAAAGATCCATTTAATTAGCCACAAGATTTGTTTTGGTTGAAAAATAACAAAAATAATTTTCCATTACACAATCTTATCTGGAGGTCGGGTATGAGAGGCCAATATACAATAATACACTATCAAATGCATTTAAAAGAGTATAGTATAGGCAGCCATGTGTTCACCAACGCAGTCTTAAATCATAATTGGGATTTCTTTTTTTTCTTTAAAAATATTATGCGATAACATTTCTGCTCTTCAAACGAAGACAGATAGGGGTGTTATGGTTATAATAACAGTCATACGATTTTTCTATCTTTATTCTACCTCTGTTAAATAAAAATCTTGTTTACAGCAGAAAAAAAGCATTGGTCTCTTAATGACTCTCTGTATCAAAGCTGTTATAAATAAGGAAGATACATGTCCTTTAAATCTTGATAAATTTCATTTATGAGTTAAAGTTTTCTTAAGTTGTCCATAGTATTCATCAACAAGCCAGCTGACAGGGACTCAAATACTAAGTATCAAAGTTTCGTGGTATCGTATTTTTCTTTTATAGCTACCTTCTCTAGATTTTCATAGAAAATAAAAATAAAGTGTCCTAAATCATGCCCCTAACGTCTGTCTAACTGTATGTCGTGTTTAAACGCATTCAATTTAAAATTTATTTTTTTATGTACACAAATATGCAATGCAGACCTCTTCGGTGGGAGGATCAAATGGAATATGTAAGCACGCAATTTTTTATAAGATGTCATTTATGAAATGTATAAATAATTATCAAATACATTCCTGGACAAAAAATGCAGATGCAATCTGTCTGGAATTGTTCTATGTTTTGTTGTGCGTTACTTTAGGTCCATTCTAGTATTGCAATCATCTTCATGGGGAAGAGAGAGCTGGTTGCTTTGCTTGGTTTGTATTCCTGGTGTCTCGTGATGGTTGAGTGGCTCTTCCTCGCGGTGCCATGGGGTTGTCTGCGGTTTGTGATTGTGGTATTTTCTGATCATACTCACTTACTATTTTTAATGACATTTGAAGCAAATAAATCTATAAATTTAATTTCAAATTTGTGGTGTCCTATTCTACATGCTTTGAAAATTATTATTCTTAAATGACAACCATTGCTTCTGGGGTCTACACGGATGCCAGTGTATTATATAGCCTAATATTTGTCAGTCCCAAACTTTTTTGATAAAATATATGCCACTTTGAAAAAATAATATTTTCACATGTTCTTGCTGGGCTTTCCTAGAAAATGCACTGCTCTGGTGTTGTGCAAGTCGATCGAGTCTGCTATACAGTGGTTTCAGATACACCATAGAATTACTTTTGCAACCATACAAAATCCAGCTTTGTACCTTTCAGGTACAAGGGTTAGCATTTTTCTTACCTTGGTTCCCCGACTATTAGACAGTTTATCATGTATGTATGGTCAATACTATCAAAAAGCCTTTCATATTCAGAGAAAAAGATTAGGCCTGGTTATTTTCAACTTCAGCGTTATCTACGAGTTTCAAAAAGCAGTCGAATATTCTCGCCTTTATATCTTCCCTTAATGAATCCTGTTTGTGAGTTGTGAATTATTTTTGTTATTGCATTTTTACGTGATTCGCAATGGCTTTATTTGCTATTTTGTAGTCTATATTTAACAAACTTTATCAGACAATAATCAAGCTGATATTATTGAAGCTTTTAACTCTACCTCCAGATATTTAGATGACTTACTTAATATTGATAATCCTTATTTTGAACAAATGGTAGGTCAGATATATCCAACTGAACTGCAGTTAAATAAGGCGAATTCTTCTGATACTGAAGCTTGATTTTTGGACTTGAACTTGTCGATAACAAATGGCATAGTTTCTTCTAAAATTTATGATAAACGGGATGATTTAAATTTGAAATAGTTAATTTCCCATTTCTTGATGGAGATGTTCCCCGCTCTCCTTCCTATGGTGTATATATTTCTCAGCTTATTCGTTTTGATAGAGTGTGCTCTAATGTTGATGACTTCAACAACAGAAACTTAATTTTAACTGCTAAATTATTAAATCAAGGTTATAGATATCATAAAATTCGAAAAGCATTTTCTAATTTCTACTACAGACACTCAGAGTTAATTGTTAAATACAACATTGGATTAAAAACTCTTCTGCAACAAGGCATATCAGAACCTACATTTTATGGTGATTTAGTCTATAAATTCAAACGAATTGTTGGAAAACCTAATTTTAGTGATCAATTAAAAAAGATAGTAAAACATTATATAAGGGTGGGATATAATTTGGATATCATGCGACAGTCTGCATGCCTAGTTTTAAACCCAATCACGGTTTATAGCTATGGTTTCCTCTTTAATTGCACGACGGTGGGTCAGGCCTCAGACTCTATGACGGCTCTGACGTAAAGCTTTCATCGGTGGGTTGGTGCCTAATGCTTATCTGTAGCTGGACCCACCGTGGCTAAACTTGAGGTTTTCTTTAGCTCTGACTATCTGTGAGTCATGAGCCCTTTTC
Organism: Loripinus fragilis; assembly: GCA_964019695.1. NCBI lineage: Eukaryota > Metazoa > Mollusca > Bivalvia > Lucinida > Lucinidae > Loripinus > Loripinus fragilis. Next base: position 6,403,002 of record OZ026525.1, read on the forward strand.
TTTGTTTCATCATGGAGTGTTAATTTGATAAGAGTGTTTTCCATGATGATACATTGCATTAGTTAGATGGCCTCCATGCGAGCTGAACATTTCTTGTACTTCAACAACAGCAGAATCTAGGGCGAAGATTTGGTACCAGTAAAATGCATTTAAGCCCCCCGGTAGCTTAGGCTGCTGTCCCTTCTAAGGCGGTGATTCTGTTGTTGTTGACTTTTTGTTTATTGTTACTCCCATTGTGGGAGTCTGTAATTGTTCTATGTATTGTTGTACGTTACTTTATGTCCATTCTAGTATTGCAATCATCTTGATGGGGAAGAGAGAGCTGATTGCTTTGCTTTTTTGTCTTCCTGGTGTCTCGTGATGGTTGAGCGGCTCTTCCTCGCGGTGCCACGGGGTAGTCTGCAGTTTGTGATTGTGGTATTACCTGATCATACTCACTTACTATTTTTATTGGGCGCCAGTTATCTAATGCTGTCATACCCTTGTTATGTTTTGGAATGATTGTTATTATGCTTTGCTTTGGTAAATCTGTGAGCCATCTAGTTTGAATTGAGTGATTTATAGAGTTAATATAAAAGTCTTTATATTGTTCAAAAAGAGTTTATAAAATTCTCCTGTGATACCGTCTGAGCCTGGCTTTATGTGCTTTTTCATAAGTTTTAAAGCGCTTATGCATTCTGATTTTTGTTATTAATCCTTCACATTTAGTTTGATCGGTATCACTTAGTTTATTAATTGATTCATCAAAAATGTTCTATTTTGAGCCATGTATATCACTTTTGTTACAAAGCCTTCTATAGAAAATCATTGTATTTCTGTGATTATTTCTTTTTGGTTAGTGCTAATTGAGTTGTAAATAGTTAATTTTGTTTCGGACCGTTTTTTTTCTAGACTAGCAAAATATTTGCTATTTTTTCATCATGTTCGACTATATTTGCTTTTGACTGCATGATTAGCCCATTTAACTTTGTTTCAGTTATTTTTTCAAATGCGTTACTTTTTTCTTCAAGCTGTACTTTTATTAATTCAATTCTATGGGCATCTGAAGATTCAGATATCTCTTTTGCAAATGAGTTAATTCATTGTTCAATGTTTTTTCTTGTTTATTTCTCTCTTTCTTCTTGAATGTTGCATAGTTTACAGTTTCGTTTCTGACTGTACCTTTTATTAGTTCCCATTTTGTGTTTTGATTTGCGTGTTTGTTTATTTCCGCTATTTCAGCTATGCAGTTCTTAATTGTTTCTTGATAATCTTCAATCAATAAATGACTGCTATTTAATTTAAAATAACCAGGGCCCCGTGTCAGGTTTATTAGATCTATACTATGCACAATAAGTTTAGCAGTAGTTTTGTATGGGTGAGCCTATCCACATCAGATCTCAAGTATCATTTGCTCTTATGAAGATAGATGCGCCGATCATCTGACAAGAATTTCCATTAAAAGATACAGAATTACAAACGCAGCGGCCGTGCTAAAGTGACGTTAAATTTAAGACTAGCGGGTAACGTTGGTATATCTGATCATTGGGGGAAGCTAAAATCATTTTCAAGCGATTGTTTTGTCACTGAAAACTAAGAATGCATTGCAAATGGTGCAATTTTCTGAAATTTCTCAGAGAAAAAAAGGACCAAGTTTTCACAATTTGACGTTTTTGTTAATGATGTTACGTTATCGCCTTTAAACGGTGCTTCTAGTCACTTTTCTTGAACCAAATTAACAAGTAAAACTGTTTGATGCCTTTCAACACATTCAGACAAATAGAATTAAATAAAACATTTTCACGGCTACACAGCACGAACCAAAAGATAAAACGTCACCGTTATCTCGCAAATGCGTCGCACAATGTTTCAGTAACTTAAGGTTTGAATCAATCATAAGATGCGTTACATTGTAAGCCTATGATATCTTTGCAAACTGATTCTCCGTTGAATTGAAATGCCAATTAACATTAGAAGTTTAATCATATGATGACTACGTTATGACGTCATTGATGGCAACGGTATTTTTAGCATGAAATCTCTATCACATCTGTCACATAACCAATAGATTTTATAGGCGTATGATGCATGAAGAATATGAAAGACAACCAAACGACCACCAAACGAAAAATCACATGCATATCAATTTAGCATCACTAACAACGGATGTGAGTTTTGCTTACTGACCCCTCCTGCAATTCTTGCTCTCTCCAAATGCCTTTTTAAAGGATGGCGTCTGTAATTTCGTGGTTTCATTTGCCTAAGATCCTTTTATCGTCATTGCAATTGAAAGTGTTCAATAGTACACAAAGATGAGCACCAAAAGATGCGAAACATATTAAGCAATTGCTTATGTGCATAGTATATATTTAAGGAAACTATACTATGGTCCGACTTAAATTCTTTGATGTCTGCTGGAAACTATAGAATTTCTCAAATTGTCGGAAATTAAAAAGTAGTCTTGCCTACAAAATATTGGTGGTTTGTGATGTGAATGCCATGTATATTGCTTTAAGTTTGGGTGCATGTCGCACCAAATATCAGTCAGACTATATGCGTCAATAATATTGTAACGTGTAATGACCGTTCTACACCGTTGGTGTGTACCTATCCTACCATTTTTTTCTAGTTTTTCATTCAGTACTGTGTTGATATTACCACCTATACTAAATGTTTTTTCATCATTTTCTTTTAAGTATATTTCTTATTGTTCAAAAAATTTATCATCGTCATTATTTGGACCATATATTGTGATTACGTTGATTTCTTTACTGTTTATAATCAACTCTAAAGCTTGCATGTTCTGTATAATTTTGTATAGTATACGAAACTGTTGGGTTTATTAACGTCCCTTTACAAACACTGCTGTTATTATTACCACCCCAAAAAGCATCATTACCCCACTCATACTTCCGTGAGTTGTGAGTGTTTTCTCCCGAGTGAGCTTCTTGTAGCATGCAGAATGTGTGAAACTTGTTTTAAACCATGCGAATATTTGTTCTCGTTTCAGTTTATTGCCCAAACCCCTAATATTGTAAGAGTAGAGGGAGATTCATTTAATGTCTTTGTAGTAAGCATTTATGTATCGATTCCAAAGAGGCGACAGTGAGAAGAGAGTAGATAGGAACACAAAGATCCTAGATATCATCTGGTTACGTTAAAGAGGTGAATAGGTTTGTCCTGCATAATGAGGTGCACGCACCAATGTCTTACCTGCCATACGTACATCTATATTATACAGTTATTTCATGCCTGTTTGAAGTATAGTCAAAACTATTACCCCGAGGTGCCGTGGACGACATGATGCACTATTGCACGAGGCCGAAGGCCAAGTGCAATAGTGCATCAGGTCGTCCACGGTACCGAGGGGTAATACTTTGACTATACTACAAACAGGCATGAAATAACTGTTTTATTACCCAACCCATTTGATGAAATACTTGGCAGCGTTTCTTGCATGGAGTTGCTATAGACGGTGCCGTTTTGTTGAAAAACAGAAAATTTCACCAAATCTGCTCAGTCTTGGTCTCAAAATGTTCCGCTCGTTCTAACTAAGAAAACGAGTACCCGCACTTTATGTCTCTGACCATAAACAACGGAGTTATTGGAGTTTACAGTTGCCAAACCATGCCTCATTTTTACCATTGTTGCATAAAACGAACCGTGCGCGCATCGTCGTCGCGCACGTTTTATGCGCCTGTGTGTTTTTAACAGGGAAGCGGGTAACCAGGCCATGGTGTAGTGCCATGGTATAGCCATATTTATTGACCGGTGAAATAGTTTAGTGACTCATGACATAGCAAAAATAGACAATTACTTCGTATATAGACTGTTGGGTAATAAACATGTATATACAGTATATAGGTACTTATATGCGTTCAAATCTCACTAACTCGAACTCCATGGGATCAGATGTTCGCTTGAATTTTTGTTAGTTCAGGCTCAGAGGTACGAGTCATACATAAACATAACAAAATATTATTTTAGCATTTCCGGGCCGCCCCTAAGGCTCACAAATCTAAATAATCTAGAAAAAATCCCTTTTTAGGAAGCTTTTGGGTCACTGCAAAGGCGGCATCTCAAGGACTAGTTTACCTTCGACATAGGTAAAGCTGAACAAATCGAAAGTAACTGTATCATCTAACGCTTCTTGGGCAGACAAAATAGTCGGACTACACCCAGATATGCATGTTAAAGTTGCCGCCATTACCCATACATTTACCCAGTTAAATTTAAGTTTTGTTTCGCAAGTGGGGGACACGATGAGCTGACAAGCATTTGAAGTAAGTAAGGGTGCAAAGATCAGGAATCGATACAATCAAGTACCACACCTGACCCAGGATACCAATGGGAAAGTGACAAACTCACAGTAGATACCACAAACGAGAGCCAAGAGGTCAGCTCTTTCCCAGCAGGTGACCACAAAGCACAATTAAACAGACGCGCACAAAGACATAACAAACACAAGACAGAACAAAAACATAAAAGATCCACAAAAGAAGTACCGCAATGGAACGGTCAGTAAAATATTTTACTGGAGGGCTTAAACCGGTTTAATGGCGCCAACCTCACCCTTAATTCAGATGTGGATCAAGACACATAGATATTTGGTTTGCATGAAAGACCCCTAACTTATCGATGCATCATCTCCTAAACATATAAATCAAGATATAACAAGGAGATAAAGCAAGGATAAGGACTCGACAGTAAATTAAACTGAATACCAGAGCAAAAGAAATCCAACAGGTAAATCCCGGTGGGCCCGACAAACAGCCAAAGCATCAGGCCCCTACCATCTCATCAATAGATAAGTCTTTAAGTCGGAACCATCATAGAGTCTGAAGTCCGACCCACCAGCGTGCAATTAAAGAGGAAAGCAAAGTTGCCAACCGTGATTGGGTTGACTACCAAGCATGCAGTCTGTTGCAATACATTAATGTTATAGCCAATCTTTTTATAATGGGAAATTATTTTAATGAAATGCGCTGAAAAATTATTAGAGCCAACAACCATCTTCAATTTATACACCAAGTCACCATAGAAATCAGGTTCCGAAAGTCCTTGGGGCAAGAAAGATTTAAGTCCAACTTGGAATTTAGAAATCAAATCATAGTTTCGTCTATAAAATTTAGAAAATGTTTTGCGAAGTTTATGATACCGATAGCCTTGTTTAAGAAGTTTCTGAGTTAACAATTTATTGCGAGTGTTGAAAGCAGCAACATAGCTAGATGCTCTAGCAAAACAATCGGTTGCTGTTTAACCCAATACATGTAATAACATGAATGATGCTGATTAATAAAGCACTGAAACCAAAAGGCAGAGAAAACAGCTCACCAGACAAGTTGTTTTTAATTATAATATTTTTCCACATAACTTCATCTTCAAATAGTTTCAAATCAGTGGAATGAGCCAACAACGTTTGGTCAGGGGGATAAAGCACCCAAAACTGATGACCCAACCCATTAAATTTATGCAATAAAAGTGTTTACCAGACATTATTTTTTCACTTAGTGATTAATGAAGGATATAAGATTTTTGCAGTTAAGTAGAAAAATCTCAAAACATCCTTAAGGCTTAATGTTTTTTGTAGGGGGTGGGGGGGGGGGGTGGGTGGGGAAGATAAATCGGCCTAGAAGCTTGCTTCCCCCGAAGTGAAGATAACCAGGGTGAGGACAGGATATCCCGGGATATTTTCACCCCCGGGGGGCAAAATGTATAAGTTTGTATATAGCAAACATTTAAATAAGTCTACAGCTGTGCTGTTTGATCAGTGTCTTAGTTTTCCGCCTAAAGAAACATTGGTCCCTTGGTAAGCCATAGGATGCCTATCGAAGACTCTGATCAGACTGCCAAGATGCGCAGGCGCTTATCTGATTCTTCGGCAGGCGCACGTGCTACTTTGTACCCTTTGTTGGATACTGGCTCAATGGTTACTGGGTAGCGTATTAATCAGCATCATTCATGTTATTACATGTATAGGGTTAAACAGCAACCGATTGTTAATAGAAACACTATTGCTGCCTGGGTGCGTAATTTGAGTCTCTCCTGGGAATACATTCCCGCGACAAAGACCGAAAATAGAACCTGATTAATTGCCTGATAAATATAATATAAGCAACGGGGTTAGTTGATACAAAAGGCCCTGACAACTCAGCTCACTTGAACTGAAGGCCCATGGGCGACCAATGTCTCCGTCGTCTGCTCATGCGTTTGTTCGTTTCAAACACCATCTCTCTATCCACTGGGCAAATTGAACTAACATACTTAGATCGGGAACAAAAATGTGTTCAAATGGTCCTGTCACACGACCAAGATAGCCGCCACACCAATATATGTAAAGGTAAATTACCTTCAAAAATCTTAATCCCTAGAACTAGAAGGCCGATGACCTTGGACTTTGTATGGAGCATTGAGGATGTAAGGCCTAGCAAGGTTTTTTTTTCAAAATATGATCCAAGGTCGACCTTGACCTACTTTACTTCAAGGTCAAATGTCAGGGTGGGTAGTCACGTGGTTTCTGTTAGGATACACTGTACGGAAATAATGGCGGACTTCTTTCCACACCGATGTTTTAAGCAAAAGTAAGTAGATATTTCTGCGTGATTTTTCATCTTTACAAAGAAAGTTATACACCATTTTCCAGCCCCCATTTTTCCCGATCTAACGATGCCAGGATATCCTCATAAATCCTCATAAAGCTTCTTACTTTGAGTACAGACTCTGTCACATTTTTTTTAGCGGCGAAGATCGGGCCTGAATTTGGAAATAAGCTGTACGGACAACATTTGTGACAGAGTTAGTACTCAAAGTAAGAAGCTTAAAGATGCTTTCCTGGTAGCGTTTGATAGGGGAAAATGTGGGCTGGAAAATGGTGTATAACTTTCTGGGTATAGATGAGAAAACATAGAGAAATCTACCTACATTCGATCAGAATGTCCGTACACTGTATTCGAACATCCGTACAGTGTATCCAAGCAAAAACCACGTGACTACCCACCCTGAAATTTGCTTAGTAATGCATTAAAATGGGAAGATTTTTTGAATTTATTTGAAAACTGTTAAAGCCAAGGTCAATTAAAACAAATGAGACACTGAATTTAAATAAGTCTTAAATTATATTTACATCAACATATTAAAGAGACTAGATCTGTAACTATGAACATTTTTCGAAAAAAAAATCTTTTTAAATCATTGGTAAAAATAGAATTAAGTTATGTTTTCACAATAATTATGTTAAGTACAGCTGAAAGCTGCATGAAACAGTGAATTATTTAATAGAAACAGGTAATTCTTCTCTTGTTAGGAATTATTTACGTCCCCAAATAATTCTAGACAGTTGATCTTTAACATAAATGCTGTTGTTTTGATAGGTATAATTTGTTAAATTTATAAAAATGGTAAAATGTTTACCTGAATTTGAGTATTTTTACTGTATTCTTGAAAAATAGAAACTTTATTTCCAAAATTAGAATATCAAAAGTTAGAGACTATGCAGCTCCGAAACCATTATATAAGGCAAATAGAAATTAAACTTCATATTAAAACTACTTTAGGTAAGTGAGCGAAAATTTCTACAAATAGTTTTGGTCATGTGACCAAGATGGCAGCCATGCCCACATATATTAAAAGCCCTTTAAACTTCTGTTCCAGAACCAGAAGATCAATGACCTTTGTACTTGGTATGTAGCATTTGTGATGCGGTTCTTCCCTAGATTTTTCAAATCATGTTCCTGGGGTTGACCTTGACATACATTTTGGCAAGGTCAAATTTGCTTCCAAATGCATTTAATGGAAAAAAATCTTAAAAAGTTGATTTTTCAATTGCTAAAGTCATCATACTTACTAGGTTGGTTTACCTAATTAGAAAACAATACTTTAGATACGTATCTCAGGTCAAGTTTGACCTTTGATTATTTAGCCAAGGTCACATATATGACTGCCATCAATATAGTTTAACATATTCCTCTCAGTAGCCAGCGGCCATTAGGATGTTCTGGATCTCGATCAAGACAGGACTATTTTATTGATTTCGTATGGATCGCAACAAGTCAAATCTTTAAATTTAGTTAAACTACTGAAAACTCGAACTGAAAATTTCAGTGGACTTAGAAGCCACAAGAGTCGCATATAGCTGCATCCGTAACCATAACAGAAGATAACCTTGATCTGACGTCATAAGCAAAACAGCGCTTGCAGAGAAACAAGATATGTTAAGTTAATTAAACTATTATTGGCCTATAAATGTCAGCATTTAAAATCAATGATATACCGTACAGCTCCATTTATCTCAACAACAAGACAGATTGAATGGCTTGATCAGCTTATTTAGAATCGATATATTTCAAAGAACTCAAAAAACCATTGGGCCCACCTTTCCATCGTGTTTAATTTGTATCAAATGACTCAAATAGGACCCTCCATCATTATTTGTTTGTTTGTTTTTTATGCTTTACGCCCCAGTCAACAATTTTACAGTTCAGTCAAGCCAAAAAAAATCTTGTCTTCCTGTGTTAAACCAGTACTAGGACACAGCACATTGGTCCGCCAGCGGTAAATTTAACGCTCTACAAATTGAACAACTGTGCTCCGCCCCTCCATTCCTAAAGATATACAACGTGAAAAACATAGCTTCTAACAGAATAAGGAGACCTGGTCCCGAGGTTATGAAATTTTTTTGATGCTCAACACAACTATGCAAGAATTTCAACTGATCATAAAAACAAAAAAGCGACAAATGAAGACGTTTCTTGCTTTAAGTCTCTCAGATGTTGTATTTATCATGCTAATAAATTTTAAAATGCCCACAACAATTGTTGGCATTTTAACATTTATGAGCAGTATAAATTTCGTGCTCACCTGAGTTGAGCAGGGAATATCCTTGGGGCCTGTCCTTCTGGGTAAAGCTGATAAAACGCTTAAAATGGAAAATGCAGGTCGCGCTTCCCGCCAAAATTGCATTCATTTTTCTTCTACAACAGAAATATACTATTCTAATTGCCTACTCGCTGGTCAGGTCTTTCTTATACGTAGTTGACCTTCTATTTATGAGTACTTCATTCGTTAAGTGTAGACCCACATGAGCTTTACCAATGTTTTCAAGAATGAGCTATCATAGGACTTTTGGGGTAATGTAAAGGCGGCACCTCATGAATGCGTAATTAGGACTGGTCTGCTTTAAATATAGGTAAAAACTTGAAATGAGGCATGGTTTGTAAAGCTTTAGATTTGCAACCTTTTTGCTGGTGGCCTTTTTTAACACCCCACCTTTTCGGTGTATGTCTGGATTAAATATTTTTCATGGTCATTCTTTTGAATAACAAATCACATGTAATTTTGTGACATGTATTATTGATTATTTTGCATATCGTCATTTGGTATATAAATGACAATTTCACTCAATCTTTGTTGTTGTCATTTGACACCTGAAACAAGCTTGATCTTCTTGTTTATCTGCTGGAGAATATGTCGCAAATTGAGTTTATTGTAGATAAACATATTTGGGACATTTCGAAAGGTCTCTTTTCGATCAGAACTTGCAGTATTGATTCTGTAGTTTGGTACGCCGTATTTTCCTTTTGTCATATCAGTGAGCAGTTGTATAATTCATAAATCAGGAATACCCACCCCCTCCCCTTATACCTACCTTGTAATATGTGTGTGTATATGCACGAGTGCATGTATACAGATTTGCGGTATGTAGGTGTATATATGTATGTGTGTATGTATATGTTAGTGCTTGTTTGTGCATATATGTGCATTCATTTATTGTATAGACTGTTTTTTCTTTCATGTGGGCCTTTTGAACACCCCACCTTTTCGGTGTGTGTCTGGATGACACATGTTTCATGGTCATTCTTTTGAATAACAAATCAAATGTAATTTTGTAACATGTATTATTGATTATTTTGCATATCGTTATTTGGTATATAAATGAAAATTTCACTCAATCTTTGCTGTTGTCATTTGACACCTCAAACAAGCTTGATCTTCTTGTTTATCTGCTGGAGAGTATGTCGCAAATGGTTTAATTCAAAAGTAACTGTATCGTCTTGCGCAATTATCTCAGTATACACGCAAAACGCATTATTTAGTTCTTAAAACGCCAGCAAAATAACTGCATCTGGAAATGTCTATTTAACATAAGCATATAGGCAAATATTGTGGACCCAGATAAGACTGCTCCTACAGGAGTAGTCTGATCTGGGTCCACACTGTTTGTCTATGAGGCTACACATATTTTAGTGGACGACAAAAACATGCATTTTGTGATTATGCGCTTTTAGGGTTAATAAATGTGAGTTCAGTGTGTATACGGTTAGGATTTTCATGAAATGCACGCACGTTTGCGCGGCCCAAGCAACTTATTAATTCTTCACCAAATTATATAAATAGAACCTGATCTCCCTTGTTTAGCAGATGAAATAGCCGAACCACGCCCAGATACGTGTATGAATATTAAAGTTGCCGCCTTTACAGTAAGCCAAAAATCTATTAATAACAACATGTTTAGGAAACAACTTTTTATAAGCGCGTGTGATTGTTGTAATTTACTGTTACAGAAAATTTCACAGGTTTCATAGTATGTACATCTACTGTCCCTTTTTTTTGGGGGGGGGGGGGGTACTATACATAAATTGAGTTAATTTTGAAATAAAAGATTGTCCATCCTACTCATGACATAAAACTTACACGTATACGAGGGCTGTTCAAATATGAATGCCTAGTCCTCGAGACCAGATGAGTAATGTTATTGTAAATAACGCCTATAGTGGTCAAGCTTAAAGTTTACGTTCAAATTTAGACTAAAGTCGCAATATTATGAAAACGAAATTAAGTATAAATTCTATAACCCCTTCACTTTAGGCATTTTTGACTTAATAAAAATGCTTTTCAGCGTTTAAAAACTACCCACTATCCTTTGCTACAACTCAGTATGAGCGATGAACATATTGTTTTTGAGTTAGCACTAGTTAAATTGTTGCTTCGTGCATTTTATTAGAGATAAGTTTAACTGAAAATTGCAAGGTGGTGTTTTTTTACCATTTTTTGCAAACATATGGTGTCTTTTGTGAAAACGATTCGTTGTAATTCAACAAAAACATGTCGGATTTTCCCAACCTTCACAGAATCATTATATAAGAATATGGGGATATTTCCCTAAACATTTCAAGAAATTTCACCTTTTTATCGAAGAATTATACGCTCGTCTATATTACTGGTATATGTTCAAAGCAGTGAGTGTTAGTTTACTAACGAGACCCTTATTTAAAGGGCTATAACTCGATAAGTATACAGTGTTTCTCTTTAGGTCTGGTGTCAGTTTAAAGGTGACATACAGTCCTTTACAGAAACGTTTACCATTTTGTCGCAGCATATATATGAAGAAAGTTATGAAGCTACTTGCATTCATATTTGAACAGCCCTCGTACTCGCATATACGTTTATATCACTTGACTTTTCGCTTACTGTAAAGGCGGCAACTTTAATTTTCATATCTGGGCGTGGTTCGGCTATTTCATCTGCTACGTAAGGGAAATCAGGTTTTATTTATAATTTGGTAGAGAGTTAATAAGCTTTTAGTGCCGAGCAAACGTGCGTGCATTTCATGAAACTCCTAACCGTATACACACTGAACTAACATTTATTAACAGTTAAAGCGCATAATCACAAAATGTATATTTTTGTCGCCCACTAAAATATTTGAAGCCTCACAGACAAACAGTGAGGACCTGTAGGAGCAGTCTGATCTGGGTCCACAATGTTTGCCTCTTTGCCTTTGTTACATAGACATTTTCAGATATAGTTATTTTGCTTGCGTTTTAAGGACTAAATAATGTATTTTGCGTCTATATTGAGGTAATGGCGCAAGATGATACAGTTACTTTTGAATAAAACCACGCCTCAATTTCAGCTTTCACCTATGTCTAAGGTTGACCAGTCCTAATAACGTATTCATGAAGCACCGCCTTTACAGTAAGCGAAAAGTCAAGTAATACCTGTTGGATTACTTTTGCTCCGGTTATGAGTTTTGAGTCCTTATCTTTGCTTTATCTACTTTTTATATCTTGATTCATATGTTTTTGAGATGATGCATTGATAAGCTAGGGGTCTTTCATGCAAACCAAACATCTATGTTTCTTGATCCACATCTGAACTAAGGGAGAGGTTGGCGCCGTAAAACCGGTTTAAGCCCTCCAGTAAAATATTTTTACTGACCGTTCCAAGGCAGTACTTCTTTTGTGAATCATTTGTGTTTTTTTTTGTATCTTGTGTTTCTAATGCTTTTTCGTCTGTTAATTGTTGCCTTGTGGTCACCTGCTGGGAAAGAGCTGACCTCTAAGCTCTTGTTGGTAATGTTTATTGTTATTAAGATACTTTCCCATGTGGTATCCTGGGTCTAATGTGGTACTTAATTGTATCGTTTCCTGATATTTGCCTCATTTCTTTCTTTGAAAGAGCAGGCATGTGAGTCGAATTCCATTTTTTGTTTTATCATTATTACAATATGTTAATTTGATTTGATTGTTTCTCTGCGGTTATGCATTGCATAAGTTAGGAAGCCTCTTTTCGAGCTAACACATTTTGTGTTTTATCAACAGTAGAATCTAGTGTGACGATTAGATCTGAAAAAGTTAGCTTTCTGTTGTTAACGCATTTTTGTTGTTACTCCCATTGTGTGTGTGGTCTTTGTGGTGTGTTCTTGTTTTGTAATATGTGTTTGTTGTTTTGTTTTGTGGTTTTTGGTGTCCTATCTAGTTTAGCAATCAACTATAATTTTAAGAAGAGAGAGCTGGTTGCTTTGCCTCAATTGTTTTGCGGCTGTCTGTGTTCCGTGTCTCTTCCTCACTCAGCCGTGGGCTGGTCAATAGTTTATAATTGTGGCATTTCCTGGTCATACTGACTCACTCTCCGTTGAACTGTGCTTTATCTAGGCATTTTAGCACTGCAACAAAATAATTTGAGCCGTTAAATGTGGTTTCCAACCATGTAGACTCAGACGAGCCTGTGCAGCCTCTTTTTGAGCTTTGAAACTCCAAATGATGTTCAGTCAGTAGCTTAACACTCATAGAATATTCAAGCGACTAGCAAAGGCTCTGATAAGAATGCACGTATGCGCAGGCTGGTCTGAGCCTTTGCTGGTCGCACATACCACATTGTTGGAAATCTCTAGTCGCGGCTCATTTATTAAAACAGTAATGAGGATCCTTAAAAAAGGGGGCGCACATTCAAAGTCAAATCTTAATTTAGAATTTGCATAATTTTACTTGTGCGCTGCGCATCATCAAATACTGTCTACAAGAGTGAATATGGCAAACAAATCCCCCTTGTGGATACCGGGTTTTAATTTCCGATCCTGCTATTACATAACATGTGACTTTGATCATCTCTGGTTTGTTTCATATTGGGAAATAGAAAATCTGATAGATATCATGTAAATGCTGCTATATATCCTTATTAACCCCCGGATGATAATTAGCATGCTTTTAAAACTCTGAAGCAGTGCATACAAACGTGAAAATTCTTACCTGAGGCTTGCGGCATAGCTAGAAATGGCTGAGTCTACCACAAATAATAACTCATCAAAATAGCATTTGCATTAAATTAATACAATGTGAATATAACTCATGTACTACTAATTTTCGCAGGAAATGTACATATTATGAAACCTGTGCAAATGCACAGGTTTCATAATATGTACATTGCATGCTGTTGCATAACTTTTAAGTATCGCTGACACTTTAGTAGGTACAATATGTTTAAGCCCCTCACTCTCTATGCGCCTATCCAGAGGGGGGACGTGGGTCCGGACCCCCCTTGAAATATCACAAAGATATTAAAAATATAGGGTTTATTAGCAATACTAGTCTGCCTCCCATTAAAAATCACAAAGCTACCACTATTAGCGGGCCATCATCTAAATGGCGTTTCGTTGGCGTGCCGATGATCGCCCATTATTAGTGTTATTTTGATCCTTCCTCCCTTCATCAAACTAAAAAAAACGTGGTCAAAATTGGACCCCTCTGACAAAACTTGCTGGATCTGCGCATGCCCTCTCCCCAATGGCTGCGGCTGCTGTCTGTTCTAAGGCAGTAATCATGTTGCTGTGTCTTCATTGTCTGTTGTTTCTCACACAGTATATAGGGTTTTATGCGTTGTCCTTGTTTTGTGTCTCTAAGTCCTTTCTAGCTTTGCAATCACCTCACTGAGGAAGAGAGGGCTTGTTGCCCTGAGTTCTAATACCTCTTCTAAATGTAGTATGGATTCGTCTGCGATCTGTCACCCTCCTCCCAATTGTTGCACCTGCTGTCTGTTCTAAGGCGGTAATCATGTTGTTGTGTCATTGTCTGTTGTTTCTCATACAATATATTGGGGTTTTATGTTTTGTATTTGTTTTGTGATATACATCTTAAAAGGTGAGGTCGCCGCACCGTGCCCACCAGTAAAATATTTTACTGACCGTTTATGTTTTTTTCTGTCTTGTGTTTGCTATGCCTTTGTGCGCGTCTGTTTATATGTGCCTTTATCACCTGCTGAGAAAGGGCTGACCTCTTGGCTCTCGTTTGTGGTGTCTGTCTGTGAGTTTGTCACTTTCCCATTGGTATTCTGGGTTAGGTTTGGTACTTGATTGTATAGATTCCTGAACTTTGCAGCCTTACTCACTTTCAACATCTTCGCATATGACAAAAAATGACTGCTAGCAGTCCCAACAAATATCTTTGTCAAAGCAATACATTTACAAAATTTGGTTAAAATTCACCCGTTATCAAAATGACTTTCTGTATAAAAAGCCAGCAACAAATGTTTGATTTGAGTCAAGGGCCATACAAGCAAATGCATAATAATTTGAGCCGCGACATGTGATTTGCAACAATGTGGAATTTTGACAAATGTAGACTCAGGCGAGCCTGTGCAACCTCCTTTTAAGCTTAGAAACTCCAAATGATGTTCAGTCAGTAGCTTAACACTCATAGAATAGTCAAGCGACAAGCAAAGGCTCTGACCACACTGCGCGTATGCGTAGGCTGATCTGTGCTTTTGCTGGTCGCGCATACCACATTGTTTAAAATCACACGTCGCGGCTCATATTAATAACTCAACTGAGTATGAAATTTCAACTGTTCATAAAATGCTGAATAATAAAGGTTTTTCTTGCCTTTACTCTCTCATATGTTGTATTTTAATGCTAAAATGTTAAATTCCAACAGCTGTTGACTTTTCAATATTTATCAGCAAAAAAAATCATGTCGTTTGAAAAAAGTTTATAGAGTAGAGAGAAGGCAAGATCAAGAATCAATACAATCAAGTTCCACACCTGACCCAGGACACCATATGGGAAAGTGACAAAACACAAGAAAACACAACACACAAGAGAGCCAACAGGTCAGTCCTTTCGCAACAGGTGGTCATAATGCTGCAAAAAGCAGACAAGAAAGCATAGCAACGAAAAACATAAACATAAATAACAAAAATGATCCACAAAAGAAGCTCCACCTTGAAATGGTCAGTAAAAACAATTACTAGAGGGCTTAAACATGTTTAACAGAACTAGCCCCAACCCTTTTGTTCTGATGTGGATCAAGATACGAGAGGTGATTCACCAGTTTTGAAACACTTTTGAATCCTTCGTTGTTATCTATCATCGCGTTTCAAAAATACGAAATTTACTCTTATTTATCAATAAACCTATGTATTACATATATTTGTCAGTTTTGTGCGGATTGTAAAATGGGTAGAGCTAAAATTCACATTATAGTGGAACCTTCCATTACATATCATTTGAAGAGGAAAAAGTAATACAGGAATATACAATGAGAGACAAAATGTCATGAACATGAAATTTCTATATCGACAACCCATCTAGTAAAGCACTCAATATGTAAAAATCTCGGCGCTAGTAGGAAAAAGCTAAAAATAGGGCCATACAGAAAGCCACCCCAAAAGTCAACATCTGCAATTAATCTTAAAGTTGCAGTGAATATGAAAAAGGGTTAACCCATCCTCACAACGTGAAATGACAACTCAATTAGGGTGTCTCAGTCAACCGTTTACAGCATAATTTAAAATACACTGCACGCAAAATTCAAAAATTAGTGCACAGTTCACCAGTTAAATGCAGCACAAATTAGAAAAAACAGCGGCCATGTTCGTGGCATCTTTATATATGTTTAAATTTTGACGAATGGAAAACCTTTGTGGCGACAGACGAGGCAATGCTTGATTTGGGTGGCAGCTATGGTCGTCGCTGAGTCTGCTACATCCGTAAAGGACATGGTGATCCTTCAAAACTCAAATATGTTAAAAGTGATTCGTTTGCGCCAGGTTTCTTGGCCTGGGTTCTAGTTAGTTCCCAGGCAAAACTGAGACTCCGATCATCCCCAAAGGTGTCAAGGTCAATTCGAAATGTTATGTTGGCAAAGTTTTGAAAACATTCATTAAACATTATTAAGTAAGACTGTTCTAAGTGATCAAATAACAAAATGGTATTTCACCAGGACAAGTCTTCGAGCCATGCGTCAAACAGACGTTGACGTACATTTGTATATACGTTTCCAAAACGTGAACGTTGTTGCATATCAGGAGTGGATGCCTTAAGGTCCAGATACCGCCCCGATTGATTTTGCTATTTGGGAAATCCTCATAAAAGCCTTTCAGAAGCGAACGAAACCTACCATTTGGTAAGCCTTAAACGAGCATTGTGAGACAACTGAAGAAAACTGGACCATTCCATTATCAATAACACACTGGGGTCATGATATAAGCAATGTAGACTGATCTACAGCCTCCATGGATCACAAATAGAAAATATTTTGCAATGAAAGTCTTGTTATGAGAAATTTATAGATAAAATAAAAGTGTTTCAAAATTGGTGAATCACCTCTCGTACATATGTGTTTGGTTTGGTTTGAATGATCCTTAACTTATTGATGTATCATCTCTAAGTACATACAAATCAAAATACACTCAACAAAATTTCTAATTGGTCACCTTTTAAACTCATTATTTCTGATCAAGCGCTAATAACATTACAATGAGTTTTTGCCTATATATGTACAGTTTAATGGGCAAACGTTAAGCGATCTTTCAGAAAAAACTGTCTTTCAATCCACGATTTTTGGTTAAAAATGCAAAAATATGATTTGTTTGAAGAAAAGTGGTTTTGAGTGAATTTCTTTATCAAATTTAAGTGCAGTTGGTAATAAACTGGTCTAGTCGACTTCTAAAAACACCAAACGCTTGAAATTTTGAGTAAAGTAGATTTTTTACGCATTTTGTAAAATACCACATTTTTCGAGATTTTTGAAATTCATTTGTACTTTGTGTAAAAATTGTTGTATGCATTTTATTTCATCTAAACAAGATAGCCCGAGATAGTCCAAACAGAATCGAACTTGATTCGTCCATTTTGTGATGACAAACATTTTACTGCTGCTACGCACTTTCGGTTTGAATATAAAACTTATAAAGTCAATTTGACGGTACTTTGCATTATTTTTTCAATTTCCAAACTAGAACAGTGACGTCTAGTAGTAATACATAATCGCTGAAAAATTTCAATGCCGTATCGCAGATAATAAGGCGTACAGAACAGTGCGAACTGTCTATGTAAATTGCTTGCAAAAAGCTGAATTTCAATAAACCAGCTGCTAGTAGTGTCTGTCGTCATGCTATTACGTAACAGAAAAGAAGAATCTGATTGAAGCGAATCATCTGAAGCGTGTTCGTCTTGAATCACGGCAGTCAGAAACATCTTCATACAAACAAAAAATAAATGGTTGGCGTCTCTGTGGATTATTTCATATTGTAGCAAAAATGTGACTTTTTGAAATGAGGGTACCTTTACTCTAGCATCGTCTGTGCAAGCTGTACCAGTCATTTTAGATGAAATGACCTGCAGAGTTTTGGCAAGGCCTTGTGTGATTTATAGAAGCATGAATTTTGTATAACCGAATCTTACTTTCGAAACTAACGTACTGGGAGCGCAGTGGATCAATGGTAGAGTACTTGACTTGAGACCTAGGGGCCGCGGGTTCGAGCCTCGCCGGCTTCACCGTGTTGTGTTTCTTGAACAAGACACATTTATCCTAGCTTAGTACTGGTTCAACCCAGGAAGACCCGTCCCTGATAAACTGAAAGATTGTTGATGGGACGTAAAGAATCAAATCAAACAAACAAACAAAACTAACGTAAAAATGTAAGGTGACCAATTAGAAATTGTGCTCAGTGTATGAAAAGGAGACAAAAGAAAGATAAGGACCAATAGAACATACAACTGAAAACCGGATCAAAAGAAATCCAGCAGTATAACCTCAGGGCCAGTTTGTATTCATTTGTAACTGAAATTGAATCCGTGCTGTTTAAAACAGCAAGAACACCAAAACAAACACACATATAAAGCTAATGTAATAGGTCACTCCCACTGTTCAAAATGGTCAATGACCCGCACATCAAAGGCATACAATCCGTGGTCATAATTACGTTATCCTATACCAACGTGGGAGATGCTTATTAAATGTAAGTTGCCGTAATTAAAGGAACAAAAATAGAATGTTGGACATACAATGTAACTTGAGCCGTTTAATCATTATAGCAAACGACTTTGTGCCACTAACTAATATCCACATATTAAGCCTAAAGCCATAGGACTGACCACCCTGAAAGCAGTATCCAACATAAATTACTGTCCTGCCAGCCAAGAGTGACATTGACTTCATGTTTGTTTACAAAGTTATCAAGGACTTATAATCGATAGATCACTTGTGTATGGACATTAGATTATGCTAGCAAATAGTTATTGGAAAGAATCTGTATTGATTCAATTAACTTTTGTCCAATATTGAAATTCGAAGAGTCGTGCCAAAAGTTTACATTATACCCCTATTCCACACAGGCCCCGAATCCCTCGAATTGACAAATATTTGCATTCGTGGCTGAATCGTACTCAATTCGTGATGGTCTTAACTGATTCGCACAGTCCGTAGTGAGTTCTTGCAATTCGTAGGTCTATCGGGAATACGGCTCAAAAGTTTTGAACTGTTCAAAACTTTGGCCACGAATTCCCCGATTCGAAAAATCGTGCGTGATTCGTATCTAAATCCTAAGGCATTCTTGGATATCGTAACTGAATCGTAATCGATTCGGGGGCGTTTTTGCATTGTTTTGGGCATTCGTAGCTACTCTTAGCTCATTCGTGGGGAATCGGGAGATTAAGCCAAGCAATAAAACCAAGGAAGAGATAGCAGAAGGATTTTCCCTAAGGTTAATTACCCCGTCTCGCGCATGTGAGCAGTCCTAGAAGTTGAAACAGATTTGGCAGATTCTGGAGCACAATCAGGATCAGTCAGTAGCTCCTGGCTGGCGATTTTGCCAATGGCGAACTGCCATATTTTCCAAGTCAAAGAGTCTGGGTCAGGGCCTCTCGACTTTAACGTAGTTGTTTTCTTCTAGCTATATAAGAAGCCGTTTTCAACACTCAAGTTGCAGGATCAATTCTACTGCTGCTTTACGAGGAACATTCATTTTGGAACTGTGTCCCGAAGCATGTACGGGCCTTTTTTTTTTTATAGCTATCGTGAGAGAAAATCTCGCGAATCGTGTCGAATCGTCGCGGATTTCTGTTAATTCGTGCCCAATTCGTGCTGCATTCCGCATATTCTTAACTGGTTCGTAATTGATTCCGTAACTTTCGTGCAGCATGTTCTAATGTTATTTTCTAATCGTAATGAATTCTTGCGCGATTCCAGCCGAATTAAGCCGATTCCCCCGATTATTCGTAACGACATCATATCTGAATCGGGAATGAATCGTAGCTGATCACGATTGGAGAAAAAAAAATAATGAAACCTCACGAATCCCCCCGAATAAGAAAAAAATCAATTCGTGGAAATTCGGGCGATTCGTGGCCTGTGTGGAATAGGGGTATTAGGCTATTCTTGGTTGTCTATCAAAATCGCCCAAAATTGATACCGCTTCTCTAGCCTTTAACTCTTAGGAACTTGAATGGCGGGTATTTATCTAGTATTTCTTTGCGAAGTTATCAATTTTCTCTCACTCTCTCCTCTCGATTTTAGCAAGTTGGCGAGCGAGTATTGTTTCTCTTTTTAAAACTACGTTAAAAGTTATGGCATGGGTTGTCCGCCTGTACCTAGAGATAATCCACGAGCTTTAGCGAGTGGATTATCTTACGTACAGGCGGACAAACATGGTACAACTGTTTTATACCACCTACGTCAGTGTAGACCGTGCACATAGCGAGCTATTTTGTGCTAAAGTTGAAAATGGTTGTATTATGTGGGTTATAAATATCGTTCAAGAGATCTTTATATCTGCCTCTTAGTAAGTTGACTGGCGGGTATTTATCTTTTCATTATCATTGTTAATTAATGCACTTCCTGTCATGACAGAAATAAACTATTTTTAGATTCAGATATTTATTGAACTTCCGGATTTAAATATTTTGCTTCTAAATATAGAGGAATTAAACCAATTGTATCTCGACGTGTACAAATAACCAAAGATAGATACTTACGTCGTAGATATAGAGGTTGAGGTAAACAATGCGTTTTAATGCTCAAAATCAATATGCATGTAGGTCTGGATGTAGTTATGGCCTTATTGCTCAAAGTTTTTAGCAATACTAGGGTCTTAAAAGAACTGAACTTTTGTTGTTTATTCATTGTCGCTTTCCTTGTTTTGTTATGCAGTACTTTGTGAACTTTCTAGTTTCGCAATAATTTCGCAACCGGTTGCTTTACTTTTATTGTCTTCTTGGTGTCACGTGGCTGTAATAGTTCTTTGCCTCTTCCTTATGGTGCCGTGGATTGGTCTGCAGTGTGTGACTGTAGCATTTCCTGGTCATACTCACTTACTATTTTCTATATTTTAGTGGAACATTTCAGTGGGGCTTAATGCTTTCTCCTGCTGCCGCGATGTGCGTGACATGTACCCTTTCGAATCTGGCAACAATCTCATCCAGGTATAGAAGGTCAAATACTTACATAGAGACAGTCTGTGTGCCTACTGTCGTGCCAACCAAGAGTGACAGTGACGTAATACTTTGTTTACAATTGCTAAGTAAATCACTAACGTGTACACTTGACTTGAGTTAACGCGAATCGATAGATCACTTGTGTATTTATCCTATCCGGAGGATAGGATAAATACACACGTAATCTTTCGATTATAAGTCCCTGATAATTTTGTAAACAAAACTTGAAGTCACTGTCACTCTTGGCTGGCAGGACAGTAGCTTCAAAACCAATCTTGTTTATATCTGCGACTGTTTCTGTTTTTATTCCCTTCCCCGGAGTCATGACAACCCTGGCCTCACACTTCAGTCGGCGAGTATGTCCCTGATGCTTGTCCTTGGCTTGACGCACCGTTGCGAAACTAGTGGACCTTTTTAGTCTTGACCACCGAAACTTTTTTCATGCTCAACTCAATTGAGAGCGGGCCCCGAGGTTATAAAGTTTTTTTTTCTTTCTCAACTCACCTGAGCATGAACTTTCAACTGCTCATGTAGTTATTAACTTCCTTTCTAATCCTAGATATGTTATACATGTTTGCCTATAATGTAATTGTTATTGTTTAGAGAAATAAAATATGTTTAAACTACCTGTTCATTTAAAATATACTGAACAAAAGTGAAAACGCTACACCTGAATTGTTTGCCACCTATATACAATATTACGCTAAACCAAGAATGCAAATGAAAGTGTATTTTAAAGTTCAAATACTGGGTAATGCAAAACAGTAAAAGTTATACGGATGTTGTCGCGAGGAAACCCACGAAATCCATTTAAATGTGACAGGGGTCCACTTTTTCAGGTTGCAAATTTGAACAGAAATCTCACACAGTTTAGCCCTTCAAGAATCCACTACCTACGAGATCCGACTGCACGAAATGGTAGTCTAGACATGTGACAACCAGAAATGTGAAGGACTTATCTCAAGTGTGTTTTGATCGTTTAGAAACGCAATCTTAAAAAGCGGGTTTTCCATCAAAT
The DNA here is from genome assembly GCA_964019695.1 of Loripinus fragilis. Taxonomy (NCBI): domain Eukaryota; kingdom Metazoa; phylum Mollusca; class Bivalvia; order Lucinida; family Lucinidae; genus Loripinus; species Loripinus fragilis. Next base: position 6,424,985 of record OZ026525.1, read on the forward strand.
AGCCAAGTTTGAAATTTTAACACTGAAATCTCTATATGAAAATTTTTGTGTTGTTGCATCTTAGTATGAGGACATCACTAGTCGAGAAATGGTAAAAAAATGTGCTGAGAGGTCTACCTGATTTGGCAAAAGAAAATTATCGAAAATCCTGCTAAATCGAAGATTACCAAACATTTAATATTCCCAATTTGTTATTGTCAAAGGGATACAATTTTCATCTTTTTACAAAGTTGATAAATTCGAAATTGATTTCTGAGCTCATATCAGGTGATTAATCAATTTTCTTGTGTATTTATGCAACACAATTATGGCCAATTTTGATAAGCACAACAATTTTAATTTGCGCATGCGCAATAGCAAAATTCAGTGAATACAGCTTTAAACACTTATGGGGGCATAACTCCGACATCAAACGAGACAAATTGGTTTAGTTTCAACGAATCGTTTGCTGGATGTCCGGGTAACATTATTAAGCTTTAGTAGATACTTTTTTGTCCAATACTTTCTCACAAAATATAGATAATTGTAGCGTAGCGTTTTCACTTTTGTTCAGTATATTAAAAATAGATAGATATTTCTGGCTTTCAAACCCTCACGTGTTGTATTTATTTTGCTAATAAATGTTTGAAAAAAGCCAACAATTGGCATTTTAACATTTTCTAGCTGGTTGAACGTCATGCTCAGTTGAGTTTATTTAGTTTGGTTTGGTGCTCAACATCCCAGTCAACAGCTATTGTCATAGCGGGAAGGTAAGTTCACCGAGCCACACTTTTTTCGTGGGCAAGCTTGACAGTCTGCTCTTCTTAAGTAAGCCTCGATCTGCGACTATGTCAAAACTGATCATATACAGGTGTGTTTATTCATCGTGTACATGTACCACCTTAAAAGCTCACTGTTAGCATTTTCGTTCAAAATTATTTACCTTGCTTAGGAGGCTGTGTAGATCAAGATCAACTGGCTTCTAATGAAGCCAGTTGATCTGGATCCACACTGTTTTTCACCCACACTACAATAAATACTATACAATACAATAATTTATTGTTTCAACCCAACACATATATAGGTCATATAAGTCATTAACAAATTCAAACATTGCTAACTATGAATACAAATTAATGATAAAATTGCACCTCTGTTCATACTATGTGTCAGAAGCTGATATATCATAAAAACCCCTTAAGAAGTACTTTAGGGTTCGGTTCAAAATTAATCGATCCCATTCAACTCCATGCAAAAAGGCAGAATTCGAGCATCTGCAATTTTTTCAAGACAATGCATGGAGTTTTTTTTTCTGTCTGTAAGTGGCAAGATCTGTCATTCACCTTAAAAAAGTTTTTATTTCAAAAAGTGAAAAGACAATCCTACCTTGATAATCTTGTTTTTTCAGCATTCGCCGTTCTTTGAGGGACAGTCAAAAAAATCAAACTGAAATCCGATCCGCATAATACGTTACCTGGGGAGTTTGCTGGGGAGTCTGTGACAAAATAGTCCACACAAAGATGCATTTTTCTGCATTAGCATGCCAAATTTAGACCAATGTTAAACCATATGCACATTTTAAGGTCGAATAAGGCACCCATTTACGCAATAAAATGCACAGAAACCGCAAGTGCTAAATTTATAAAAGAACTATTTTCGTGGGTTTCTACATGTAAACCGGAAGACTGTTTTTGTGCTTAATGGAACATGCGTGCATATATGAACAGAGTATACATCAGTACACGCGTACTTCCTGTCGCTAATGCTTATAATAATGAATATTTATCACGTGTTATATAATGCAGGTGAAACCAATCATATGAAGATAGTTTTTATTATCTGCCAATAATTGATTTTATTACTCAATGGTGATATGGACGAATACTTGTTCTCATAACAGTTCTTTAAGTTTAATATATCCTATAAATAATAAACATTTCGGCAGACTAAATAGATGTATGGGCTGAAAATAGCTTCTTTTAGCCACAAACTTACGTATGGTGAAATGGTTAAAGTATTCCCTTGCTAGAAATATAGATGACATATTTATAATAGATATTATGCCAAGTTCTAATGGCTGGTTCATCGATCTTCAAACCTCTCAGTACAAATAGGTAATTGTCGATGGGTGCGTATAAGCAAAACTATGCCACTGATTGAATAAAGATTTTAATTTATATTGGAGCAATAAAGTAAAAGACAATTGACTGATAAGACTATTTGCTTTGCTTAATTTGTTATTGGGCATGCAATGAAAGTGTTTGCATGTGCGGATCAAAAGGGTAGGCCAGGGGGTCCGGACACCCCCAGGAAAATCACAAGTGGCTATACGTTTCTTTAGAAATACTGGTACGGACCCGCTGGGGTCCAATAGCTTCTCGAGTGAGGTTCGCACGGCCCTCTGTAAACTACGACGATGACTAAAAAACAAAACAAAAAAACAAAACAAAAAAACAACAACAACAAACAATTTTGTTAGGACCCCCTTTGACGGTATTTTCTGAATACGCCTATGGTTTGCTTGCTTTACTGTAAATTCGGAAATTTTCGTGAGAATTTAATTTTCGCGAATAGCTTTAAAGACATATTTGCGACGTTAAAAACTCGTGACTAAGGTATGATTTACCTATATCAGTAAACAACGGTGTGATTTCGCCATGTCGCGATGATTTTATTTTCACGAAACTTCGCATATGCATGCGAAGTTTCGCGAGTATAAAACCCTCGCGAACATTTTCGATTTTTCAGTACCCAAGGCCAGAATCGCATGACGGCCGCTCCCTTCAACTTTCTATTTTAACCCCTTGTATGCTGGGTACTCTTTCATGCTTTTGTTGTCGTTTGTTGACTTTTATCAAAATTAGCTTTTTTAAAAAAAATGTCTCTCAGGAACACTGTCCAGAATGTCAAACGACTTTGAACCAGATCAGGACCGACAAAATGATCCAGAGCAGACCGACGTTTTGTCTCCAAGCTGTTTGCAAAGGTTAACAGCAGACGACAAAAGTCGTCGCTAGCAAGGAAATAGTTAAACGACCTTCATTTTGCTGCTCTTTGATGACAATGGTATCCATGACCCATATATTTAAGTACAATAGGACTGGGAAGGTGTGGTAAAACGAGATGCTACAAAATGTATAATTCAATTAGCTTTTATTCTACGGCATAAATGGCTATATTATTCATTATTCATAATTGACAAAGTAATGATTACGTCAAACGGGTCCTTATTCATAATTGACAAAGTAATGATGACGTCATACTGGTCTTAGTTGAGGCAACTAACCTAAATAGAAAGGTTATACAATAAGAAGTCCCCTATGAACAATAATATTGTGGAATATTCCTCGTTGCACCTTCTCCATACAAGAGACCCAAAAGGTTTCTTCTGGCTTCTCCATCAAAATGACTGCAAAACTAGAAAGGACACTAAGTGATGTATATATGTTACAACGTCTCCCTACAAAAGTAGCCCAAAAATTAATCTGGCGAAGCTACAGTACCTAAAACCCAATAAAAAGCAAGCCCGGTTCCATTGAACTCTTGATAAACGCAATTTGAAGAACTACAACTCTCTAGCCCCTATCGCTTATTTAAGCGGTATGCTGCTTTCTGCCATAACCAATATTTCCGAAAAATATGAAAATAAAAAAAAAATCAACACTATATCGATTATCAGGGAGCAGTTATACCAACTCCACACAACAGATTTTCTGGAAAAGCCGCCGTAAGTGGCATCTGGTAATGTTTGGATACCAAACGGGCAAAGGGTGTTAACCCAGATCTGACTTCTTCATATATATGGAGCAGAGTGATCAGGTCCAGGCGTTTTGCCAGCAACTTGAAACTCTGCTGGTGATCTTTGCAAACAGTTTGGACCCAGATCAGGCCCGACTTAAGTCGGGCCTGATCTGGATCCAAACTGTTTGACACGTTGATGGTATTCCTGAAAGATTTTTTCGAAAAAGTTGATATTGAAAAAGAATCAGCAGACAACAAAAAGTCATGAAAAGTTACCCAGTGGGCAAAGAGTAAAGATCCATATATAGTACAAGCAAACCTATGCAGCTTATAGCAACAACAGACGAGAATTTAGAATTTGAATTTGCTGGAAACATGCATCGCCATAGGACATTGCCACAACACTTTTTTCTAGGCTGGTACACAATTTCCGCTGCCAGACAAAACAGATAGAACTAATCGTGGTTATATAATTAAGGAAGTCTGCTGGACTGGTTTATGAAAATTCAGCTTCCGATTTATTTGTCTCTTCAGCAATTTTACACATGAAGCTCTGTGTGGTAATGTCTTTTGTATTTTTAGCTGCGTCATCCTCACCTAGTACACGTACTGTCCTGCCAGCCAAAAGTGACAGTGACGTCATGTTTTGTTTACAAAATAACCAGGGACTTATAATCGATAGATCACTTGTGTATTAATTCTATCCACAGTGACGTCATGTTTTGTTTACAAAGTTATCAGGGACGTAGAATCGGTAGGTCACTTGTGTATTAATCCTATCCACAGGATATGATTAATACACAAGTGATCTATCGATTTGTGCCGTGGTAATTTTTCACGATTCTTGTCGTCTACAGATTTTGTTTCAAAAATCATTTCAGAGACAAACAAGGAATACTTTCTCCGTCGTTGCCCGCAGACACAAAGTATGGATGAAGATTTAGACTCAGACTAAAATGCAGATCTCTAGCCCACCGGGTACGGCAGCGTAGGCGTTTTATCGAGGCGTGCGTGCTGACCCAAATATTTGAGGCCTCAGATATTGTTCTGCGACAGTCGTTCTATTGTTTTAAGCTCTTTGCTTTTCTTGCCCTTTCGTGTTTGATTATTGTTTTGTGACGTGGAATTTAGCAGTCAACACGCTGGGTGGTTGCTATTCTTTTCATGATTTTTTTATTTTGTGTGTATCTTGTTGTCATGGTTGGCTTGGCTATGATTTGTGTCCTTCATCTGCGTTGAATGACTAAGTTTTGATCTTTTAAACGTGTGTCGTACTCTTTTTATCCCCCGACCCGAAAAGGATCGGGGGATATAGCGATCAGCCTGGCGTCCGTCCGTCTGTCCGTCTGTCCGTCCGTCTGTCCGTCCGTAGACAAAAGCTTGTGCGCTCAATAACTTTTATACCCTTTGAGATATTTTGATACAGTTAATGGCCCAGTTCCGAATCACTTTTGCTTCAAGGCGTATTCCAAATAGTTGCTCTGAGTAAATAAGATTTCGATTTTACTATTACAAAGCACTATCATTCCACTAAATAATGAACGTCAATTTGTATCATTCGGACTATGCTATGTGGCATACCACGGCTTTGAAGTAGGCCGCCAATTTGCCCAGTTGCGGGTCATTTGCCCAGTTTCGAATCACTTTAGAAATTCTAAAAATTACCTTCAGTAGTACAGTTGCATTTAGGTTTTGACATTGTTGGCTTAATCACTACTTCCAATGACGAGTATGACGCATTATTTTACCGTATTCATTGCAGTAAACTTGCACGGACACAGAAAGTAACCAAAACGGGCAACCATCGGCCCGCCAGCGAAACGTCATATAAGTGGCGCCTCGCTAGCGGTCCGATGACGACCCGACATCGGTAGCTTTGTACTTTTCTAACCAGCAATCCTAAGATAATCTACAGCTTTGTGCTTTTCCATGCGGGAGGGGGTGGTCCGGACCCCCAGTACTCACTCCTATGGATCCGCGCATGAATAAATGTCCTAAGACTATGAACTTTTTACCACATGCAAGTAATACTCCCGATTATACACCCTGGCTAATGATCGATACTTGGTCTATGAGACAGTGTAGAGTTGAACTAGATCAGATAGCTGCTAGAGGCGCGTTCTAATCTGAATCTGCACTGTCTGTTATTTGACGCATCGCTTTGTGATAGAAACACTAACATTCACTTTTTCAGAGTATTTCTTTCTATTTTTGTGACATTTTTATTTGACGTCTGTGCTCATTTCCATTGTTATTTAACGCACGCATATACCAACACGCGTTGTGAGAGTGAAATGCATTCGTACAATGTAACCACTGCTCCACCCGCCAACACCGGTCGACACATGTGATACTGTAGCCGAAAGCGGGGTCATGGTAGATGTACGAATGGTTATAACGTCTTGACCCCCACCCCCACACCAACACACACCACAGAACGGGGTAAAGGCCAGGATTTTAACAATTAGAAAGACGATCGACGAAATCTGCGCCTGTTAAAAGAAAAACTGGAGAGCTTCAACATGTTTAACGGTACCAACCTCACTCTTAATTCTGATTTGGCTCTTGTCTCTACCCAAGTAAAAACTCTGTTATACATAGTTGGGCAAAAAGCAAGGGAATCATCCGACACAAGTATGTCCACTTGTGATGGAGTGGGGCATATACCAGGGCACCGGAAAATCAACAAGACGTTAGCCCTACTTTTACTCACAGGAGGATGAAGTGGATGTGCGGTTCCAGAGGGGTGGGCAGGGGGTTCGGACCTCCCTTCGAAAACTCACAAAAATAGAGTTTTTTAAGCAATACCGGTCCCGATCCCCTTAAAATCGTAAAGCTACCAAGCCAGCTTTCAATTTTGGGCCAAAATCGGCACGCCAGCGAAACGCCATTTAAGTGGCGTTTCGCTGGCAGGCCGAAGATGGCCCGCTTATAGTGGTATTAGGATAATTCCTACCCCATCAAACTAAAAAAAAACGTTGTCAAGCTGACAAACTTTTCTGGATCCGCGCATGTAGTGGTTACGGATAAATGATGCATAATTAGGATAATGGGCTTCTACCAGCTAAGGTTAATCGGGAACGGGACTGATTTAGAGTCCCAACTGAAGACTTGAATTGCCCGGTATCGAGCTCGGGATCCCTGGTCTGCTTGGAATACACAGCATATGCTGAGAGGGAGAGAGAGAGAGAGAGAAAGAGAGGGGGGAGAGACATGCAGACAGGCATATATAGATAGACAGACAGACTGATAGACAGACAGAGAAAATCAACAGACACACACAAAGGCATAATCCCCATGCATACGCGGGTCCAATGAAGACTGGGGCTCAGAGCCCCCCCCCCCCCCGACAACCCCTGTAAGGTCCAATAGCTATACCCCTAAAATTCAGACTATTTTCACACTAATGCTCTCTAGAGCTACCAAGGCCATCAAATGGAGTTTCGCTGGCGGGCCGATGACGGCCCGCTTTTGTGATATTTGGATCCTCTCTCCACGACATGAAATATAAAAAAAGCGTTGTCAGAGTTAAAACTTTGTGGATCCGCGTCTGCTAAGAGAGAGAGAGAGAGAGAGAGAGAGAGAGAGAGAGAGAGAGAGAGAGAGAGAGAGAGAGAGAGAGAGAGCATATGGTACCCGTGAAACTTTTTCACATAAGTTTGACTTCTATAGATGTTGTACAAACAGCTGAGCGCGTGTACGTTATTGTTATGTGACGTGAAATAAAACTCTGAGTCAGCTGATTCTAAACTGGGCAAATAAGTTACAATGATTACACGGCTATCACGGAACCAAAAACAGAATAAAAGGTCCGTTTTTTCTTGGATGTGTTTTAATAATTGTTGGAAAACATGCTGAAACCGAATGTTTGATAAAAATGCTGTTCAAACGAAAGCATTTTTCGTAAATATGCCGTGAACAGATACTGACACGTGTGAAAATATACCTTCATAAAATGGGTCATGGGGGAAAATTGTAATTATTATCACCAAGCAGATAACTTATAGATATTTGCTTTCACTCACATACAGAGGGATAATTATACAACAAAACAAAACCAAAATATGTATTTTAAATTATACCGCTGATGTGTAGTTTGCAACGAAACTATGACGTGATTCGGAACTGGGCCAGATTCGAAACTGGGCCATTAACTGTAATATTTGGTAGGCATGTATATCGGGTCAAGACGGTGTGTCGCGTGCAAGAATGGTTGCTCTCCCTTGCTGGCCTTTTGAGTTATCTCTCTTGAATGAACTTTATAAGGGGAAGCTTGTGCGCTCAATAACTTTTATACCCTTTGAGATATTTTGATAATATTTGGTAGGCATGTATATCGGGTCAAGCCGGTGTGTCGCGTGCAAGAGTGGTTGCTCTCCCTTGCTGGTCTTTTGAGTTATCTCTCTTGAATGAACTTTATAAGGGGAAGCTTGTGCGCTCAATAACTTTCATACCCTTTGAGATATTTTGATAATATTTGGTAGGCATGTATATCGGATCAAGACGGTGTGTCGCGTGCAAGAATGGTTACTTTCCTTTAATGGACTTTTGAGCTATCTCCCTTGAGTGAAATTTAAATTTTATAGGGGGAAGCATGTGCACTTTATAACTTTAATACCCTTTGAGATATTTTGATAATATTTGGCATGCATGTATATCAGGTGAAGACGGTGTGTTGCGTGCAAGAATGGTTGCTCTCCTTTAATGTTTTTTGAGTTATCTCCCTTGAATGAACTTTATAGGGGGAAGCTTGTGCGCTCAATAACTTTAATATCCTTTGAGATATTTTGATAATATATGGTATATATGTATAATAGGTCAAGGGGGTGTCTTGCATTCAAGAATTGTTGTTCTCCCTTGCTGGACTTATAAGTTATCTCCCTTGAATGAACTTTATAGGAGGAAGCTTGTGATTTTAAAGGTAAAAATGAAGTCTCTACAGTCAGCCTTCCACTTTTGTTCGCAGTGACACTCAGTATTATCACATCAAATATATATACTAGGTTGGCTGCTTGTAACTGCATATCAATTACTTTTTGGTCGGGGGATTTGCCATCTCCTCTGATGGCTATTTTTTTATATGGATAGAAGAATACAGCCAAAGTAACTTAACACACCAATAGGACAAAAATGAACATAACACTCTCACTAAATGCCCCGCCTTTCTCTCTCGCACGCACGCACGCACGCACGCACGCACGCACGCACGCACGCACACACACACACACACACACACACACACATCAGGAGAAACAGATAGAACTTATTGTGGTTTGTGGGACATAGGCAATTAGTGCAAAACCACATCAGACGCCACTAGACGCGGCGTCTGATCAGGTTCCCCACTGTTTGCAATTTTTTTTAAATCATGAACATAAATAAAAATACCACCCAACAACCCTTAAAACGAAAATGGTCTGGTCCAATTTATCAGAGAGGGAAATTCCATCTGACATAAATGTGTTAAATAAGGAAATAACAACAACAGAAATACAGTGTGTGAGTTATGCACCTTTAATACAATTAGCTAATACGATTGTATTGTGTTTCTATAGTAGTTAGGACGCCTTCATTACAGCTAACATTTTTTGTGCTTTAACAACAGGCAAAAGTTTGGCCAGTAAGACATATTTGAACCCAACCTCTCCCAGTGACTTTGGCTGCTATCCGTTTTTTAAGAAATGAATTCGATTTTTTGAATGTTTATGGAATCATGAATACTTCGGATCTCTTGCAAAGTTAACATGAATCCTCGGGTCTCTTGCAAAATTAACGTGAATCATCGGGTCTCTTGCAAAGGGATTCACGTTAACTTTGCAATAGACCCGAAGTATTCATGATTCCATGAACAGACCAAACATTTCAATTTGTTGCTCATATTTTACATTTTTTTTAATAAATATCTAATATATAAACATTATTTATAATATAGGAATCAAAACAGTTTTAATATTCTAGTATTGTTGGTTCTTTGTTTTGTTGTTGCTTTCATTGTTTGAATGGGTTTATTTTTTGTCCTTGTTTTGTGATGCAGTTCTTAGTGGCCTTACTAATTTCGCAATCATCTCACCGAGGAAGAGAGAGCTGGTTGCTGGTTGCTTTAATTTAATTGTATTCTTGCTGTCCTTTGTGATCATCTGTCTTCTGTGACTCTTTCTCTTGGCGCCATACGTTCGTCTGTGAGTTTCGCACTTTCTGGACATGCTAGTTTTGTTTGCATAATAGTACATGTAGATCTATGTTCTTGTATCGCTTCCTCTTGACACCATATAAACCAGCACACGAAAGTGTGGTACTTATCGCATCGTCGAGCTTCTCGCATATACAAAGTGTGGATCTAGATGAAGACTCAGGCTATTTATAGCTCGAACCCTACCGAATACATGAGCATGTGCGTTTAAAGCTGCATAGTCTGTAACTTTTGATCTTCTAATTTTAGAAATAAAGTTTCTATTTTTCATGAATACAGTAAAATACTCAAATTTAGGTAAACATTTTACCATTTTCGTGAATCTTAACAAATTACCACAATCAAAACAACAGAATTTATGTTAAAAATCAGCTGTCTAGAATTATTGGAGGTACGTAAATAATTACCAATAAGAGAAAAACACCTATTGTAATAAGATAATTTGCTTTTCCTTACAGTTTTCAGCTGAAATGAACATATTTATTGTAAAAACATAACATAATTCTACTTTTACAAATGATTTAAAAAGATTTTTTTTCGAAAAAATTTCATAGTTACAGACTGACCTAGTCTCTTTAAATGGTGTTATTGTGCAAATGGAATTAGTAGAAAAATCTTATGTGCTGGTCCTATGTAGGCTATGATGTAGGCATCGACGCGAGAAAACCTACTATTTGGGTTAGCACCACAAGTCCGGGGGTTATAAAACTTGTTTCATGCTAAACTCAACTGAGCATGAAAATTATCCAGCTCATTAATGTTTAAATTCCAAACACGTGTTACTTGTTGGCATTTTAACATTTATTTAGTAAGCAGGATAAATGTATCATATTAGTGTTTTAAGCAGAAAAATACTATTTTTCAATGGTTTACTTTCTGTGATTAGTTACAAAATTCATGCTCAGCTGAGTTAAGCATTGAAAAGTTTTACAACCTTGGGACAAGGCCGTCTTTCAGGGTTATCAAGCAGGTATGCCTAAAATTTATTTTAAGCTATGAACAGCTAGAAGATGTGCCAAGTTGAATTGGCATACTTGTACTCTTTAGAAAGCGATTAACAAAGGCGGTGGTCATATTTGTCATGGCGTGGCTGGCTGATAAGGTGCTTTGTTTTATCACCAATAGTTCTTGTCTTTATTAATGTTTGGCGTGACTTAAATCTGTGATATCCCACACTGTAGAGACCCTTTCCTTTTGATGGTGTTTGCTTCGAGTAAACAGACGCATACATGCAATCGCAGATCAGAATCCCATGCACTGTAAAATTTAACTGTCAGTAAACAGGAAAAGATGTAGCAGACTCGGATCCATTGATTCTATTCATGAAAGTAAATAGGAAGTGCTACAATCCTACACCCCTTCTGTCAGAACCAAATGTCCCAAAAGAGCCCGAAAAAAATCAACACCATATCGGTAAACGGAAAAAAAATCTACCGATTCCACGCGCTAAGCATATAAATAATCTGGACAAAAAACAACCTAAATAGAGAGAAACGCCGCATTCTAAAAGAGCAGATTCAATTAGTTGAGTTTGCTCTTCAGACTTTAATGGCACTGCCAAAATATCTCACGCCTCCAACCACCAGCTTCATTTGTTGGAAAAGCCAATGCTACAAAATTGGTTTATCACATGACGTCGCGTCTGAGAGTGAAATAACACCATGCAATAAAATCGATAAACCACTAGTGGCTTATAGATTTACGGGAAACGTCATGACGTCCATAACAACGTTGTGTACATAATGACAAAAGTATAACGTTTTACGGCAGATTTGAAAATTCAAAGTAATCTAAATGCCATATGATAAATAGAAACATTTTACACCAAATATTCCAGCTTGGTGCATGAAACCACCTGAAATACTTTTTGATTTACATTCCGGGAAAAAATCTGAATCAAATCCACACATATTAAAAGATGATTTCAGAAAAATGCAAAGTCGTTATAAGAATTACCAACAAATTTATACTGATGGGTCAAAGGAAGACTCAAAGGTTGGTTGTGCTGTTATATCAGACAACCATAGTAATATGCAACGTATACCTGACGATTCATCAATTTTCACTGCTGAAGCCAAAGCAGTTGATCTAGCTTTAGATTTCATTAGCACTTGTGATGCAAACAATAAATTTATTATATTTTCTGACTCGCTCTCTGTATTGAAAGCAATGAACCATACCAGTTCAAAGAATCCACAGATTCAGAAACTTTTAGAAAAATGTCATGAGCTTTTAACTTATAAAGAAATTGTTCTCTGTTGGATTCCTAGTCATATAGGTATCCAAGGGAATGAGATGGTAGATAAGCAAGCAAAAACATCGCTTTCATTAGAACCAACTTCTTTTAAAATTCCATTTTCAAATTTTAAGCCCTCTATCAATAAATATATCTTGGAAGAATGGCAAACTTCAAGGAATAACAGCATTGGTAATAAACTTCTTGACATTAAACCAACTATTGGTGAATATCAATCAGTTGTTCGAAACATTAGAAGAGAAGAAGTAGTATTAGCTCGACTCCGCTTAGGTCATACAAGAGTCACTCATTCATACTTACTACAAGGTGAAGAGCATCCTCAATGTGTTGGTTGCGACGCACCTTTCACTGTACGTCACTTCCTTTTGGAATGTGGCGATTTTGCACAAGTAAGAAATAATTGCTTCCATGTTAATAACATGAAAGAATTATTTCAAGATATACATATTGATAGTATTATGACATTTTTAAGACAAATAAATCTTTTTAACAAAATCTAATTGATATTTTTAAAATCATGTTTTGTTTTACATTTGTATCAGACCATAATACAGATTATATTATGTTGTATTCTGTTCAGTTAAAGAACATGTACAGTTATCTGAATAGCTCTTTGAAACTGTCAGATATTGTACGTGGTCTCTCCTGTCAACAATCGTATTGCAACTTATTATCATAAAACAAACTCATTATCACCATTCCTTTTATTTTATCTTATAAATTTTTAACTTTTTCCATCCTCATCATGTTTAGTTAATACCGTCTGACGCTAATGACCCACAAGGGTTGATGCGTCGTTAAGCACCAAACAAACAAACAAACAATAAATAGAATCTAACATTCGTGCTCATGTTTTATTGAATTTATTAAACTCGTCGCGAAAAAGAGATAAAATGCTCGGCAAGCCTCGCATTTTATCTCTTTTCCTCAACTCGCTTAATAAATTCAATAAAACATGAGCACTCATGTAAGATCCTTTATTTTCAGCATCGGAAGAACTTGCTTTTACAGAAGTTTTGTGATTTGTTCAAATAAAAAATTATCAAATTGAATGTTTTGAGGCCCTCCCAGGTGGGGGGGGGGGGTACCTGTTCCCTTGTTCCCCTGAAATAAATTGACTTGTTCTCCTGCTCCCCAAAAATCGAAAATTTGATTTCTTATGTTCCCTGTTTTCCAATATTGTCTTTGTTTCCCTGGTCCCCTCAAAATTTGGCCTTTGTTCCACTGAAATAAATACCCTTTTTTCCCTATTCCCCAAAACCCCTGGGAGGGTCTCTGTTTTGACTGTAAGACATCTAGATAATCTTGAGCCGTGACATGAAATTTCCAACAATGTGGCATTTTGACAAGTGTAGACTCGGACGAGCCTCTTAAGCTTAGAAACTCCAAATGGTGTTCAGTCAGTAGCTTAACAATCATAGACTACTAAAACGAATAGCAAAGGCTCTGATCAGACTGCGCGCATGCGCAGATTGATCTGAGGCTTTGCTGGTTGTACATATCACATTGTTGGAAATCTCATGCCACGGTTCATATCTTCTGGGACCCAATATACACGGACTGGTCACTTACATACAAGTAAATGTAGATATTTGAAATACATTGTCGAATCTGAGTTTCAAAACTGACTTGTGTTGAAGATTAAATAATCATATCTCCATTATTTCGCTGAATATCTGTGATTTTTCTTCAAAAGCAGTGGTTCAAAATACTATCTTTAAGACTGTAATGTTATATTTATTGAAATTTTATCCGGCTTAATGAACATAAGCAAGAAACCAATGTACCATTTTAGCTATTTTCGGCACTTTTAGCCAAAAATCGACAGAAATCAACCTAAAAAGATGACAAAACTTTCAGTTGTATTTACTGTTACATGTAATATTACAACTTCGCATACCCGGGTTAACATCGTATAATATTGGGTATGTTCGGAATCAATTTTATTGGCTGTAGTACTTTGAAATAGAGCCAAAATAAAGCCACGACAACATGCCTTTTTATTTTCGTCGGTGACCAGTCCGTTTATAATGGGTCAGAGATATCTTCAAAAAGAGTTGAACGCTTCAATAACATCAGCTTGATTATTGTCAATGAGAAACAGCATGAATCATCTGGAATAACAGATCCTTCAGAAATAGATAACCTCCAATTAAAGCAGACTCAGTTTTATTGAGTCTGTTCATGGGAAGTGCATCGATGATCACGCCCCTAAACACCAGTTTAAGCGGTATTCTGCTCTCCGCAGAACCCAATATTCCCGAAGGACCAGAATATGAAAAATATCAACATAATATCAATGCATGCGGAGAAGTCATACTTGTTATGAAATCTCTATCATAACAAAACCAAACAAATTTGCAACACATAAAGTACCCATAGGAAAACCTACAATTTGTCTAAACAACTTAGAGCCAAATCTGCTAATTACATTTAGTTTATCTAAAATATAGCGGTGACTGTCACACTAATTCTGACATTACTACTAATTATATGCATACTGGGCCCCATAGCATGGTTGAAAGCGAGTCCAACTGCAGATCCAGGGGTCATAATCATGAAATAATTTATACAGGCATTCTCCTTTTTTCGCTGATTCGAAAGTATGTGCACAAATTACTGGTTAACCGCTTAGTCAATTTTGAACGGGAAAAAAGTCTAATTATATAGACAAACCATCTCGACATGACCATAGCTGTTGACTGGGATGTAAAAACTCAAACCAATCAAAAACTAATTATTTGGTTTGGTTTTATGAAGTGAAAAAATGGTGTTTCGCATTACATGACATAAAAAGCGTGTTCAGTATACCTTTGATTAGATTATAAAACGATGCAGTAAAGATAGTAGGGAAATCTTGCATAGGCACACTAGATGCTAGAAAACCTTTAGATTTTAATCTATTAAAATAGAATGTCACATTAATTTTGATTTACCCAAAAGATATTTACCATTTTTCTCATAAACTATTTCACAATATTTTATGACATGCTTTAATCGTAGTGAGGCAAGAGGTTAAAAGTATGACAGCTCAGTAAAAGCTAATCAAAATGATCAAGAAATACCACAATTACACACTGCAGACCAACCCGCGGCATCGTGAGGAAGAGCCACAGAGCACTAACAATCATAAGACACCAGCAAGAGAAACAAAGTTAAGCAACCAGTTCTCTCTTCCTTATCAAGATGGTCGCAAATTAGAAAGGACACAAAACAATGCAAAACAAAACGAACTCGAATTGGCAATAACAAGTATATGGTCATTTATGATGTTTATTTAATCAGTATAACGTAGGAAGCTTCTCGAGACACCATAGGTCCAGATAAGGATAGTTTGTGCACCTAAAATTGCACTTTATTCCTTACCAATCGATATAAACATGTGTTTTGGGTGCTCAAAAGAACCGTCTCATTGAGACGGTTCTTTTGAGTACCCACAACATAAGTTTTGGTTGAGAAATAAGAAAATTAATTTTCCAGTACGCCTCTTATCTGGAGGCCTGAGTCTGACACACCAAACTTAGAGACATATCAATCCTGTTCCTACTCATCAAACAATTTATGCGCATATGTTTATCACTGCCAAGTTCTTGCTTTAAGTACATCCTCAAACTATCATATCACTACATGATTTGTTTGATATATAGGCGCTTACACAAATGTCCTATGATATTCCCTGACATCTTTCATCAAAGGTCTAAAATTAAATTTAGATTTAGGTGGAAGAATATCTAAGTTGTTGCAATAATATGATTTTTATCAATAATATTAATGATGTTTAGTTTTCAAGTATTCAAATCATTAGATTGCTTGCACCAGCAACTATAAAATTCTTGTAAGGCGCCATTAATTTCTGTTTAACATTTAGTACTATCATAAGTTGAAATCTGTATGCAAGTTCTTTAAAAATATAAGACAGAATTCTAGAATAAATAATAATTTTCAATCACAAGAAACTATATAACCATCAGGTTAATATCAATAATTATTCCTTGGATTATCAAGACTCAGGAATAGTATTTCAATGTCAAGTTCGATCGCTTATTTGTTGAAATTGAATATAGAACATACTACACATTGGTTTATTGTATTTATAACATATAATAGGTGGTGCCTTATTTTCAAAAGAAGAGTAAGACTAAAAGAGATGACAGGTGTTTTTTTTAATATACTGGGTAAGTTAACGATTTTTTGACACAATGAATTTTGATAAAACGCTTTAAAAGTTTAACAGAATCAATGTAAGGACATAGAACATGTTGAGTATAGCACCTTGTAAGAAACGTGCATCATAAAGGCTAGGAACATTATCATTAAATTTATAAGCATCTTTACAATGTATGTATAAAATTATGCAAATTACAAAAGGAAGAGCTAGAAAATGTAACTGAACGTGAAAGTGCTATATGACGACCTTGCTGTTTAAAATGATACTCAAATCAAAAAGTGATAAAACATGTCTATTTTGTGTTTTAGAGACAGAGTTGATTAAGCAACACATTTTGCATCTTGTCCTACCAAGGGTTGCGATTGTCTAATCTAACCCTTGGCCTCGCAGCTTTGATTTTCTCCGATTGAATACGCTATAAGCCGAAAATAGTAACAATTAATATGATCAATCACAAAGCGGTGCAAAAAATCGATAAATACCAGGCCTCCAGATAAGACAGCGTTATTAATTTACATTCAGTTTTCTTACTTAACATATAAAATAGACGTTTAAGGTGCTCAAAAGAACTGTCACATTAAGATGGTTATTGTGAGCACCCATAACATGATTTTGATCTGAAGGATAGAAGAAAAATAAATTATTTTACGACCAAAATCTTTGCTTATCTGGACTTATGGAGAATTAGCAGGCGGTGTATATAAGATGCCGATAAACTGCTACCTTTCATCTGATTGGCAGGAAGGGATTATCGAAAAAATCCTTCCTGGCGTTTTCATTGGTCGATTAGTCTGCGCTAATAATAAATTTTGAGGGTCGTGAGGCGAAGGGTTTGTCGAAAGGTAGATACGACGAAACCCTCGCTGGTGAAGATGCACATTTTGCAGCTTTGATCAAGCTCTAGCCAGAAATATATAAGCTTTTGAATGTGCCAATTATTATTTCACGGAGGTTGCCATATTTGTGAGTTTACAACATAATCTCCTATTTTTTTTTTACAAAAACAACAACAAATAAACAATAGTCAAAAGACCATTTTCATTACAAGTTGATTTATTTAACATATTAATTCAAAAACATAAACATATATACTGAGAATTGCATGTTTTAAACTGAAACAAAGATTATATGCACATAATCAATTTTTCGTGCTTCTCGGTATAATATTACAATGGCGGCACAAATCCATTGTTTCTAAAACTTAATGTTTTGATAACATTTTTAATTTTCAAACGCCTGTCCCGCCTTGACTGAAAAAAATGTTGTTGACATAGACGTAAAGAATTAAAACCAAATATAATTAAACCGACCTTGTCTTTATCAAGTTTACAACACAATTCTTTCACATTTACTTTTTGATGTGCGTTTCAATTTGATTGGTACACGGAAATATTTTCTCCCACTCAATTGAATATAATAACAGATTGCTCGATTTGATTTTAAACCAGCTTTCCATAGCAGTTAATTCAAAAATGATTGTCAACAAAGTAGAAACATCCTTGATCTGGTTTCATATGATTATAAAATCCGACCGCTTATCAGAAAGAAGATGAACCACGCCCCCAGCGACTTGTAAGTACTACCTTATATAAACAATAACTACATGTCATTTGGATATCATGATATGCTAATTGCAGGTATTTACTTTGCAAGTTATACTTTGCTGGAAGAACTTGAGCCGGGCCTCGACGCGACAAAACCTGTCTTCGGGGTGTCAAATAAAGTGATATTCAAACCTGTCTACTCAGCTACAGAGACTAGCTAGAAAAATTAATTTTCGCTTGTAACAAGTTGAGCGAATTACGAAGGCGCAGAACCATCTGCTCGTATGCGCAGACTAATCTGCGTCTTTGTTGTTCGAACACCCAGCGACAGGTGTTCTTGCGTCTAGACCCATTATTATAAAACAATATTATAATGTGGATGAAAACCAATTTAGTATTACATATCAACGAACCAGATTTGCTGCGTTTTCTGACACATATACTATTGTTAGCTGACTTAGCGCTCAATATTCCATATAAAACTATTGAAGTCAATAACTTAAAGATATTATATGTAAATAAATGGGTCCTTCAAATGGAGATAATTTATTTAAAAAATCAAGATTGCGTGGAATGTCTATACCTTGTTAATAATTTTAGTCCCCACCCATTGGGCTATATCCCATACATGGTGTAAGAATCAAGGTCCCGTGGCCCAACGGATAAGGCGCCTGACTACGGATCAGGAGATTGCAGGTTCGAATCCTGCCGGGATCGTACTTTTTAAAGATAATAAGCACAATACCCGGCGTTTATTTCATGATCTTACATTCTTTATAGATAATGGACTCGAATTAGCACCTTTACATGTTTCCAAGTAATATTCGTGTTAAGAAATACGAAGTCGACAACATTTTTCTCACGCACTACCATCATGAGGGTAACAATAACAAGAGCATCCAATTTATCATATTTAGATAACCATGGCCAACCCACCGATTAAAGCTTTACGTCAGAGCCATCATCACACTGGTCAATGTAAACGCACCGGTGGTTGCTACAACGAGCTGGTGGTTGCATTTTACAGCACCGGTGGTGGCGTAAAAGGTGAAGAAATATATACCTGTTGACTTTATTATTTATGTATAAACTTGCATTTATTTTATTTGTGATGACACCTGGCGCACAGACCACCGGTAACATTGCAGTTTATGGCTCTGCCAAGCAATTGGTGATATAATTTATGGTTTGGACTGCAAATCCAACAAAGTTCTGGAGTTTTGCCGTGACAGGTGCTTTTTCTAGTGTAACTGCCAAAATTGAGTGAAATCTGCATGTCTAAGCGCAGCTGTTGTCATATACCCATGAAATAACATCCAAAAACGATTACTACTTAGGGTTTTTTCTTGGTAAACTAGCAAATGTTTTATTGAGGAATTTTTATTACAACGCACTGGGAGCATTTTTTGACGCATTGATACAACGCACTGATGGTTGCACAGAATTCCTGTGGTTTCTGGTGCAGCCTCACCACAGCATTCACTGTTCTTATAAACGGTGCATAAATCGTTATTTGAGCCAGCACATGATATTTCAGTACCAGGACGAAGACTCAGGTGAGCCTGTGCAAATGTTCAGACTCGCCAGATCCTTCTCTGCACAGAAAAAATAGAGAGTAGTAATCGTTTTTGGATGTTATTTCATGGGACTATGATAACATAGCTGCAGCTGTGCTTAGACATGCAGAATTTCCTGAAGTTAGGCAGTCACAATAGTAAAAGCACCTGTCACTGTCAAACTCCACAACTGTGTCTGATTTGTCGGTCAAACCATGAATTAAAACGCCATCTGCATGGCAGAGCCATAAACTGCAATGTTTCTGACGGTTTGTGCGCATTGGGTCATCAAAAGTAAAATAAATGCAAGCTTATAAAGAAATCATACAGTCAATAGGCATAGATTTTGTGGTTTTTGTACACTGATGAAGGCTCAAGCGTGACTCTGCAAATGTGTAGCCTCACCAGAGATGCTCCAGAGCTAGCCCTGTTCGCACTTTGAGAGTGTTTCCGCCTATTTTTCAGATTGGCCCCAAAACTTTTAATTTAATGAGATTCTTTGTCCGTTATGATACATTACAATAAATAAGAAGCCTCCATGCAAGCTTAAATTTTTTGTGCTTCAACAACAGCAGATTCTAGGACGAAGATTTGGTACCAGTAAAATGTAATTTTAGCACCCCAGAGATATAGGCTGCTGTCTGTTCTAAGGCGGTGATTCTGTTCTTGTTGATTCGTTGTTGATTGTTACTCCCATTACAGGATTCTGTAATTGTTCTATATTTTGTTACTTTATGTCCATTCTTGTTTTGCAATCATCTTGATGGGGAAGACAGAGAGCTGGCTGCTTTGCTTAGTTTGTCTTCCTGGTGTCTCGTGATTTTTGTGTGGCTATTCCTCTCAGTGCCATGGGTTTGTCTGCAGTTTGTGATTGCGATACTTACTATTTTTGGGTGTCATTCATGCGAACAGCGATGGCTTTGGCCACATTTGCTTGGTCTAGTCTGAGCCACTGTTCAAAATTCTCTTGCGGTGACTCAAATGGCGATTGAATGCCATTTTGTGCGAACAGCGAAGGATCTGGCGAGTCTGCATATTTGCACAGGCTTACCTTAGCCTTCGTCACTGTACAAAATATCTTGTGCTGCCTTAAATGGCGATTTGTGTGCTATTCACGCCAGCAGCGAATACTCTGGTGAGTCTGCAAATTTGCGCAGGCAGTCACTGGAAAAAGTAATTAATGTCAAGATCTCTTGTGCCGGCAGCAAAGGCTCTTGGGAGTATGTACGTTTGCACAGGCTCGCCTGAGCCTTCTATACAGTATCGAAATATCATGTTCTGGTTGAAATGGCGATTTTTGCAACGTTTATGTGAACAACGAATGATGTGGTGAGTCTGCACCAGCAACCACAGGAATTCTGTGCAACCATCAGTGCGTTGTATCAATGAGTCAAAAAATGCTCCCAGTGCGTTGTAATAAAAATTCCTCAATAAAACATTTGCTAGTTTACCAAGAAAAAAAACCCAAAGTAGTAATCGTTTTTTGGATGTTATTTCATGGGAATATGACAACAGCTGCGCTTAGACATGCAGATTTCACTCAATTTTTGCAGTTACACTAGAAAAAAGCACCTGTCACGGCAAAACTCCAGAACTCTGTTGGATTTGCAGTCCAAACTATGAATTATATCACCAATTGCTTGGCAGAGCCATAAACTGCAATGTTACTGGTGGTCTGTGCGCCAGGTGTCATCACAAATAAAATAAATGCAAGTTTATAAATAAAAAATAAAGTCAACAGGTATAGATTTTGTTACCTTTTACGCCACCACCGGTGCTGAAAAATGCAACCACCAGCTCGTTGTAGCAACCACCGGTGCGTTTACATTGACCAGTGTGATCATAGAGTTTGAGGTCCGACCCACCGTCGTGCAATTAAAGGGGAAACCATAGCAGATATAAACCGTGATTGGGCTTTAAAACAGGCATGCAGACTGTCGCGTGACATCCAAGTTATATCCAACCTTTATATAATGTTTGATAATCTTTTTGAATTGATCACTAAAATTAGGTTATCCAACCATTCGTTTGAATTTATAAAATAAATTATCATAAAATATAGGTTCTGATATGCCTTGTTGTGGAAGATTTTTAACCCAATGTTGTATTTAACAATTAACTCTGAGTGTCTGTGGTAGAATTTAGAAAATGCTTTTCGAATTGTATGATATAGTATAACCTTCTTTTAATAACTTAGGAGTTGAAAATAAGTTTCTGTTGTTGAAATCATCAACATAAGAACAAACTTTGCAAAACGAATAAGCTGAGAAAAGACACACCATAGGAAGGGAGGCGAGGAACATCTCTATCAAGAAATGGGAAATTAACTATTTCAAAATTAAAATCATCCCGTTTATCATAATTTTTAGAAGAAACAATGCCATTTGTTATTGACAAGTTCAAGTCCAAAAACGGAGCTTCAGTATCAGAAGAATATGCCTTATTTAGATGGAGTTCAGTAGGATATATCTGACCTACCGTTTGTTCATAATTAGAATTATCAATATTAAGCAAGTCACCTAAACTTTTGTTGGTGGAGTTACAAACTTCAATAATATCTGTTTGATTATTGTTTGACAGAGACAACATCAAGTCTCTCTCATAACAAAACCAAAAACAAATCTGCAACAAGAGGAGCACAATAAGTACCCATTGGAATACCTACAATTTGTCTATATAATTTCGAGCCTAATCTTATAAATATATTGTTCAAAAGATAATAGAGAGCATCACACATTTTCTGACATGACCACAATTTATATCATTTGGGTTGTTCAGAAGTAAAAAGGCATGTTTATCATTACAAGCCAAATAAAGTGAGCCCTTACTGTTAATTTGATCAGAGTGTTTTTCCATGATTATACATTGCATTAGTTAGAATGCCTCCATACGAGCTGAACATTTCTTATACTTCAACAACAGCAGATTTCAGGGCGAAGATATATTACCAGTAAAATGCATTTAAGCCCCCAGGTGGCTTAGGCTGCTGTCTGTTCTAAGGCGGTGGTTCTGTTGTTGTTGACTTTTTGTTTATGTTACTCCCATTGTGGGAGTCTGAAATTGTTCTATGTTTTGTTGTACGTTACTTTATGTCCATTCTTGTATTGCAATCATCTTGATGTGGAAGAGAGAGAGCTGGTTGCTTTGCTTTATTTTCCTCCCTGGTGTCTCATGATGGTTTAGTGGCTCTTCCTCGCGGTGCCATGGGGTTGTCTGCGGTTTGTGATTGTGGTATTTCCTGATCATACTCACTTACAATTTTAGGTGGTAGAAGATCTAAATTGTTGCAATAAAATGAAATTCTACCATTAATAAACTTCCTTTTTTTAGTTTCCAACTATTTAAGGCATTAGGCTCAACATGCTTTCGTTTACACCAGCGATATAAAAATTCTTGTAAGGTGCCTGCGATTTCCTGACGACATGATTTGAAGTCTATTGGCAATGAAAACATATATTAAGGTCCCTTACATATACAAGACCGAATTTTTGAATCCCCTGTGACTATATTACCAGCGGGTTGATAGCAATACTTAGAGTCTTTACAATCTCAAGAGTCAGGAATAGAATTTTCAATATCAAGTTCTGTTACTGATTTGTTAAGGTTAAAAACAGTACTACGAATTCGTTTATTGTACTTATAACAAATGATAGGGGATTCCGTATTTTCAAAATAAGTAGGAATAGAAGAGATAACAGATTTATCTTTAAATATACTGGGTGAGTTAATGAATTCAATCACCTTTTTTACAAATGGAATTTTGATAAAATGTCAAATATGATTAATTTTGGAGTCTATATATGGCCGAAGAGCATGTTGAACGTAACACAGGGTAAGGAGTGCTGCATCATAACGTGGATGAGCTCTATCATAGAATTTATTAGTCTCAATATCCAACTTACGAAGTGAAAAGATAGAAAGAGTAACTAAACGTGAAAGTGCCATATGTCGACCTGAATGTTGTATGATGAAACTTAATTCTGAAAGAGTTAAAACATGTTTATTTTTACGTTTTAAATTTCAATTTTTGCCTTAACCATGAGATCGCTTATTGCTTTTACAGATATCTTAGAGAGAAAACCCCCCATCAAAATCAGGTAATCTAGAAATGTTATCTTCATGGTAAATATTATCATTAAAACCAAGTGGATGTGGTATTTGTAATAATTTTATCCTCTTGAATTCTAATTCATGCCTAGGAATATTTCTATATCTTTTAGTGCAATTAACATCATAAATATAATGTAAAATTTTCAACATGCTGAATAGAAATACTGCTAGTAGAGTGATTAGTTTGTTTGAAATGCCAATAAATAAATTATCAATTTCGCGAGGCTTTTCTTATTCGACGATAGTGCTTAGAAAATCTAGTTTTTTGAAATCTACAAGTTTGACCAACATATTGCATGCCACAATCTTTCTCTTCTAAAGATAAAACATAAGTTACATCAGTTGAAATTCAATCAAGATCAGAATTATATAGTAACCGCCACACATAATGGGAGCAACAACGGACAATAAACTAACAACAGAACAGACAACAGCCAGAGCTTCCAAGGGTGGGAATGAAACTGTCATCTGTTGAAGCAAACATACTTTTAAATAAAGTGTCAGATAAGTTTTTTATACATGTCGGTCCCGTGGCCCAATGGATAAGGCGCCTGACTACGGATCAGGAGATTGCAGGTTCGAATCCTGCCGGGATCAAATTGCTTTTGTTTCTTTTCTTCCTTTCCTTTTATGTAACAGTATAGATAAACAAAACGTTTTGAGGCGTGACTGTATTTATAGTACTGAAAATACGTATCTACAAATACAATAGCGTTATCGTAAGTTTGCAGTGACGTCAAAGCATGTTTTGATAATTGTTGTGACGGAACACAAAGCCTCGCTAATAGTATTTGTTATATGACTGGAGAGAATCCTGTCTCCTGATTGGGCCAATTTGTCTTCATAAATCTCTATGTCTACCTGGAAACTGGTCTAAACCGGTCCACAAGTGAATATTGCCTGGAAACCAGCTCAAACTAGTTTCCAGAAGTTAATATTTTTGACACTTCTGCTAAAGAGCTAAAAATAGCATGATGTGTGTGAAACTAGCATGTGCTGCATGAAAGTGACATGATTTGCTGTTTCATCTCCCAACAGGTAAATTAAAGATTTTCATAAAGTTTTACAACATTTGTGTTTTGTTTTACTTATTTATCTTTGTTTCAATTAACAAACTGTAAAAAAGTTTATGACAACATTTTATATTACCCATTAAGAGAATTAATATGCATTTGAACATGCAAAATACTACATAAACATATTTTTATAACAGTTGCTAAAACTTGTGAGAAAGTTCTTAAATGTCTCATATTGAAGTTTGACCATGTCTTTAACAACAAAAGTGAAAGAAGCAAAAGTTTCACTCTTAAATGAAAAGTCACATAACAAAATAGTTGACTTCAATTTCGGTAGACATACGGATTTATCTACCCTTAAAAGTGAAATTCAACTCAGCCTAGTGGCCTCGGTGAATTATCACTTTTTCATTATCACTTTTTCGGGTTGATAAATTATATTATTATATAATCTATAAATAAACATCTTCTGATTGGCCCAGATGCACATCCACTCGAGTCAATAAAACTACATATTTCATGGTTGGCCGGACGTGACGTTGCAAAGCACACGGCACGAGGTTATATTGACTGGCGGGAAGTGACGTCAGAACGTCAAGAAATCTCGCATGATCCATCCGTAACGTCAACTTGGTTATGGTGTAAAATGGCAGGAAATGCATAAAATACATTTATTATGTTGACTTATGTTTCGGTAGACATGGAGTGTTATTGAACAGTAAACTTAATCATATTGACCTCCGCTCCGCGTCGGTCAATATGACGTTTGCCGTTCAATAACACTCCATGTCTACCTCAGCATAAGTCAATAATTGTATAATGTCTACCTCTTTGACGACAATAATTGAATAATATTTTTTTATATTTTCATTAAGGTGTCGTTTTCGTCTTAGAGCAGTTGTAAGACGTTAGACTACATTGCTTAAGTGTTACGGGTGGTTTGAAGTCATGGGTTCAAATCCCACTCTTGTCGTTTTTTGGTCGGTGCTTTAAAATCGTGCGTGAGAGGAAAAAAAGCAGAAAAAGATGATACATGTAACCTGACGACATGTGTCTATCATAATTTGTAACGAGCGTAGTTTTCCTTTTGGTTGTCCGTGATTTGAGATTCCTACACCAACATGTTACTCAACCTCACGAGTCTATTCATACACGACAAGAAAATATCCAATCTCAGCAAAAACAAAATGATGCTAAAAAGCCGTGGTGGGATTCGAACCCACAACCCCAAAACTTCAGCACAGTGGTCAACCATCTTACCACAGAGCTAAGACGACAATGACAATAGAACAATATTTAAACTATTTGCGAAACTGTGAGCCCCGTTACAATTATTATCAAAGCATGCTTTGATGTCACTGCCAACTTATCATAAACTCCTGTACATGTAGGGGTTTCAGGCAGTTACTTACATTTACTATAATATTTTGGAAATTAATTTGTTTGATTGATTCCCTGCGATGATACATGTACATTGCATACGTTTAGAAGCATATTGGCGAAAACAATATTTTAACAATAGCAAAAAAAATATTTTAACAATAGCAGAACCCAGGGCGAAGATTTTTCAATAAAATATATTAAAGACTTCAGTTGCCTCGACTGTTGTCCGTATTTAGGCGATGATACTGTTGTTGTTTGTTAGTTCATTGTTTGATGTTGCGACCATTGTGTGTGTGTGTGTGTGTGTGTGTGTGTGTGTGTGTGTGTGTGTGTGTGCTAGGGAGAGAGGGGGTGGTGAGGTCAGATGCTTGGTGATGTTTCGTGATGTTGTTTTTATCATTTATCCCCTCTCATATTAATTGCATTGTTGCATGATGACCTTATTTATCAGGTCATCATGAAGTTGCACTTTTTGATGACGTCGTCATTAACGTTGAATCGACACGAAAATCGACAATTACGTCATTACGTCATAATCGCTAGTTTGAAGAGTAACTGATTAATAGAATATCAGGTTCGCGTCTTTTGATATCAAAGTTACTAGGCCCGGCTTCGATAATGCATGTTGAATCGCGAGGCTTCAAGCATTCTCGAAGCTTTTACTTTTATTGTATTTTTGCCGTCGTGTGGATGTCTCTGTACTGTGTCTCTTCCTGCCAGTGTCGTGGGTTGTATGTGATCTATGATTGTAGCATTTCTTGGTCGAACTGACAGCTACATTGGCTCGGAATTGGACTGTGGGTAAATTGGAAGAGTGGGTAAACACGGACAGTTGGTCAATTGGTACATCGGGTTAATTGGGACAGTGGTTATGTATAGTCGGATAGTGCGTAAATTCGGACAGCAGGCAAATTTGGACAGAGGGTAAATTGGGACAGTGTATGAATTCGGAAATTAGGCCAATTGGTACATCAACTATTAACCGTTAGGGTTTGAATATAAAGCACACATTTCATTTCTATGTCCATTATACAATGTAGTTAGGACAGTGGGTAATATCGAACTGCGGGTAGATCAAGAAAGTGGGTTGATTCAGACAACGGATTCGGACATGAAAAATGCTGCTGTGATGATATAAGGGCAAAAAAGCCTTGTGAGTCAGAAATGGTCATCAAAGTGGAACTGTGATGAGTTAATTACTTCTGAATAAAGGTATCAAATAAGAAAGAAACAACAAATATAGTGGTCAAGTAATTTATTTTTTAATAATTAATAACTGTCGTATATATATTTATATAGAAAATCAGTGCATGCATTTAAGGCGTCTGAACAACACATGAGCAAACTCATTTAAGATGATATGATCACATAGTATATTCGTTAAATCACGTTTCAAGCGTGCACTAGACTATATTACCATTTGTTTGTGCGAGCAGCAAAGACTCTGACGAGAGCAGTCTCGTCTGAGCCTTCGCTGATCGCCTAATCGATGCATACAGCCTTTTACGGGATACCCATGCAAAGCGTGTGGGTCCAGAGCCAAGCTCTGCACTGTTAGCTTAGATACAAACGATCTTTAGGGACGGAAATACATCTTATACATGTGCGGATCCAGAAGGGGGACAGGGTGTCCGTACCTCCGTGAAAAATCACATAAATATTGGGTTTCTTACATGTAACAATACTGGTCCGGATCCCCTGAAAAATCGCAAAGCTACCAAGCCAGCATTCAATGTTGGGCCATCATCGGCACGCCAGCGAAGCGCCATTTAAATGGCGTTTCGCTGGCGGGCCGATGATGGCCAAATTTAAGTGGTTTTTAGATCAACTCAAAAAAAAAGTTGGACCCATCAGAAATTTTTTTCTGGATCCGCGCATGTTATAATGACTCATTTTTAAACAGTACTTACATGTATGTGTTTCTGGAGCCAAACTATGAAAGTTGTTTTGCCTCAAATTTCTGCTGATTGGTTTTTAGAAGAATGAACCAAGTGTAAAATTTTGGTATTAATTAAATTTTCACCGTTGCGATAGTTACAGGATATGACCTCAGAATAGAATACAAATTGAGAAACATACATTTTTGAGCAGAGTTGAGGCTTCGGAAGACCGCTTTTATAAGAATTAGATATCAACACAGCTAAATACAACCCCTACCCCCGCTGTAACATGTTATGTGTTATTCTTATTATCTGTTAAACCATTTTCATTTTTTTGGTGTTTGTTTGTGCTCTATGTTAATTTCCCTGTCGAAATGAACCTTTTCTTAATTTCAGCCTATTAAATAGCCATTTTCATTCCCGTAGCAACGATAAAAATAAAATAATACAAGGCTTTAAAACTCAGACTATTGTTATAATAAACCAGTAAGCACAATTGGTGAAAAACAACTTTCATCTTTGGACCTCATGTGGGACTAAATAGCCCCTTTATGTATGTAGCGCTTCTGTCATGAAATGTGTGATAAACTGCAGTTGTGCTTAGTGCATTTTAAAAACAAGGCTTAAGACATATATTGCATTTTATTTATAGGTACTGTTGTGCCAACCATGAGTGACAGTGACGTAATATTTTGTTTACAATTGTTAAGGAAAAAAATAACTTGTACACTCCACTTGAGCGAACACGAATCGATATATCACTTGCGTATAAATCCTATCCTGCGGATATGATTAATACACATCACTTGTGTATTATTTATATCCTGTGGATAGGATTAATGATTGATACACAAGTGATATATCGATGATAAGTCCCTGACAACTTTGTAAACAAAATACGACCTCACTGTCACTCTTTGCTGGCACGACAGTAGTGGTTTTGGGTTAAGTTTTCATATAAACTCCATTAGCTTCGGACAAATAAATGATGCACATTTCAACATATGACAATCCACATTTAACATGCACACATGTAAACTTTTCTACTCGTTCCCTAACTTATAACTCTCTTCTGAACCCCAGCAGTATTTACACTTTTTGATTCAACTTTCACAATATCATCAAGGATACGTTTCTGTGTAACAGTAACTCTATATTCACCTAAATCATAGTAAAACATTTATTTTCGTGTTCAACTCAGCCGAGCATGAAACTTCAACTGCTCATAGAAAGTTAAAAGAGTAACAAGAAAATAACATTTGCTCCTGCTTAAAACACATGCATTTATCCTGCTCATAAATGTTATAATGACAGCGCTTGTTACAAGCCACACTCAGTTGAGTTCAGCATATAAAAAGTTTTATAACATCCGGGCCTTGTTTGTCAATCTGCTGTTTTTTTCATCATGAAACATATTTGGTCGATGGTACTCATTAGAAGCCAATCAGCCAATCGAGAACTTTTCTGGCTAAATAAGGAGAAAATAGAATTTGAGAAAACTTACTTGTATTTGTACGACTGAAAATCACAGTGTAGAGAGAGAGAGAGAGAGAGAGAGAGAGAGAGAGAGAGAGAGAGAGAGAGAGAGAGAGAGACGGGTGACATTGGCGTAGCGCCCACAACGCAGTATATGCACGTGCGTTATAAAAATAGTAACACTCAAGGGAGCTCACCTTATGTGGTAAAAGTGTTTTTCCATACCTTAAGGAACTGCTCTTACAGGAAAAAATTCGCTCCATCTGGGAGCAAATTCTTTCTTTTAAGAGAAGTTCACATTTGGAAAAGGGACGTAATTGTAGAGGTGCATTGCTTGATACAGTAATCTCCCTTTGATGAGCGTTACTTTATCAGCGTTCTAGCTACGCCATTGGGTAACGTTTAAATGTGTGGCGACCGTGCTTATCAATGACAGTGAAGAACGACATAGCCCAATCATAAACTATGTTTAAATCACATGAATATGACCAAGAAACGCCAAGGTCACAGACGCTTGCCTACATGTTGCACCAAACACATAAGGAACTAGACATGATAATATTCATAGGTTTAGATAAACAAAATTGTTGAGCGTAAAATTGTAAATATTTTCTGACTCATCAGTTTTAACATATGTTTTTGGTGCTCAAAAGAACCGTCTCATTGAGACGGTTCTTTTGAGTACCCACAACATATGTTTTGGTTGAGAAAAACTACGCTCCTCAGAGTTGACACTTTAATATAAACAACATAAATCATTTCATTGTCATTAAAATGTTCTTTAACTATCTTTATATATTATTCAAGTTGTCTCATATTTATTCAAGTTGTCTCATATTTATTCAAGTTGTCTCATATTTATATAAGTTACTTTCTCCAGTGATTTATGGTGCTAGAATGTACTAAAGTGCATCAAATTGCACCTAATAAACATATTGAAGATAATTTGACATATTTCACTAATCCTCACCCATGTTGAATTACATGTATCATAGTATCAACAAAACACAGTTTACTATTAGTGCTTGTTTTTTTTGTTATTTTTAGTAGCTACTGTCGTACCAACCAAGAGTGACAATGACGTTCTATTTTGTTTACAATTGTTAAGTAAAACATTAAATTGTACACTCTACTTGAGCTAAAGCGAATCGATAGATCACTTGTGTATTAATCATATCCTTTGGATTGGATTAATACACAAGTGATCTGTCGATTCTACGTCCCTGATAACTTTGTAAACCAAACATGAAGTCACTGTGACTCTTGGCTGACAGGACAGTAGAACGAATATATAGAGAATACTAGGTGAGTGTCTTTTGATATTGAGCTTACCGGGCAAGGCTTCGAGCATGCTAGAGGCTTGCCTAGCAATTCAACAAGCGTTCTCGAAGCCGTGTCTGGTAAACTTGATATCAAAAGACGCAAACCTGGTATTACCAAGTTGATTCACAGTTTAAACTAGCAATTATTGCGTAAATATCGAGTTTCGCCTCGAGTTAACGTCATGGACGACGCCATTCAAAACGTGCAGCGTCATGTTGACCTGATAGATATATGCCGCGAGATAGGCAACGTTTATCAGGTCAACGTGCATACTGCTGTTAATATTAGAGGTAACTGATAAAGATATGACATCTCGCAAGGTAACAGAAAGCTAACCTTATAGTTCAGATTGTTCGTTAGTTTTCAGTTTTACCTTTGGCATATGACCCTTATTCATTAGAGTAGCTCCCATTACGCAGCTACGCACCAACGTTATAAAGTAGTAACATTCAAGGGAGGTCACCAATTGTGGTAAAAGTTTCCATACCATAAGGAACTGCTCTTAAAGGAAAGAATCTCTGGAAGCAAATTCTTACCTTTAATAGAAGATCTCATTTTGAAAGAGACCCAATTGAAGAGAATTACTGCTTGATCCAGTAGTCTCCCTTTGATGTGCGTTCTGGCTACGCCATTGTTATTTAGTCTTGGAAGAGATAGCCTGTCTCATAGATCCTGTTTCATTCTTTCTTGTACATTTATTTGCTGGTTGGCCCGTTTTCATAGTTTTATGTCTTGGTTCTTAAGTCCATTTTAGTGTAGAAAACAACTCGCCAGGGAAAATATAGCTTAATTGAACCAGCACGTTTGATTTTAGCACTTATCGCATTGTCGAGCGACGAAGGTTATGGTAAGTCTTTGCTACTGCACATACTCGCGCCATACCCTTTGCTGCTCGCATACAAAAAGCGTTTTATTGAGGCTTCAGCGCCATATGGAATAAGGACTACAATCTCATGTCCTGATCCATTTTGGATTTTCTTGTGTATTGGCATGTTGATTTACCTAATGTTCATGCATATCATAGTTAGGCTATGGTCTGTGGGTGTGGAGTTTCCTGGTCATTTTTGCCTTTTAGACGCCTAAGATGTTTCTTTGAATAGAAGGAAATATACAAACTATGAAACATGGACAATTTTGCACAGGTTTCATATTTGTGTACATTCCCTGCGATTCTTAAAAAAAACCGAGAGTATGAGCTTCTTGAGTTTTGGCTTAAAATATTTTACTGACCGTTCCAATGCGGTACTTCTTTTGTGGATATTCTAAGTTTATTTTCTGTCTCGTGTTTGCTATGCCTTT
Source organism: Loripinus fragilis (assembly GCA_964019695.1). Lineage (NCBI taxonomy): Eukaryota > Metazoa > Mollusca > Bivalvia > Lucinida > Lucinidae > Loripinus > Loripinus fragilis. Next base: position 6,456,907 of record OZ026525.1, read on the forward strand.
GTGCGCGTCTGTTTATATGTGCCTTGTGGTCACCTGCTGGGAAAGTGCTGACCTCTTAGCTCTCGTTTGTGGTGTCTAACTGTGAGTTTGTCACTTTTCCATTGGTATCCTGGGTCAGGTGTGGTACTTGATTGTATCGATTCCTGATCTTTGCACCCTTACTTACTTTTACAAAAAATGTTGATGATAAATTCATGTAACAGAGACTCTGTCTGTGCATATGGTGTTTGAAATAACCGTGAATACATAACTATAGATATTAATTACCCATAAAGACTATTATATACGCTTCTAAATAGTAAAAGCAACCATCAACGCAGGCATCCGGTACATTTGTTGTCAAAAGTAAGGACGACTGGCGTCTTGAGAAAACATTGAGTGTATAGCAAAGATTAAGTTTAGACTAGAGGTACTTCCTGAATATCTTCTTTATTCGCTATTTTCGACAAACCTACTCTGTTCTGTCTAATATTATGGTTGTGTCACACAGTGGCTCTTTTGTGAACATATCAGCAACTTAGCAATCATGTCCAGACCCTTTCCGTACGCAGGATAATACAACTGTACCTATAACCTACATGTACGACGACGTGTAAATTACACGTTTTATTTTCATTGGCGTAGTACCCATTACGCAGGTTACGTATGCGCGTAATAAAAATAGTATCATTCAAGGGAGGTCACTTAATGTGATAAAAGTGATACTATAAAAGTGATACTATAAGGAACTGCTCATAAAGTAAAGAATTCGCTCCCTCTGGGAGCAAATTCTTTTCTTTAAGAGAAGTTCTGATTTGAAAAGGGACGCAACTGAAGCAAATCATTAAATGATCCAGCAGTCTCTTTTTATGTGCGTAACTTTTTCAGCATTCTGGCTACGCCGTTGATTTTCATAACAAGTAAACTGAACCGATGTTCTAAGTGGCCACTTTTCAATTTCATTTTTTCTGACTAAGCTCTAATGATATTGAAATGAATTTTGCCCAAATTATGTGCATTCCGATGGACTAAATTTAAGGGGTGCTTTAGAAGATTTTTTCTTTCATAACAAAAATCGTGGGTTCAATATGCATTTTTTGAAGAAAGTAAGCATTGTGTGTGTGTAGTTTTTATTGGATTGAAGTTCAGGTGGTTACAAACTAGTCTTGCCGACTTGAAAACACAATTTCTTGATTGTTTGCTTATGACAGCCTTTTTTCTGATTTTTTTTTAAAAAAAATCTCACTTTCTGCATTTTCTGATATTTTTGAAAATCATCGGCTGCACATGCTAAAATCAATGTATGTGATTTATTTATGTTACCATGTTAGACCAAACACAATACAGCTCGATCAGCCCATTTCTAACGATATTTTTTTTCAAGGCTGGTGTCCACTTCCGGTCTTAACTTGAAACTTCAAAGGATATTTAAATGGCATATATAAACATTTTTTTGAGCCGAACAATGGCGCCTATTCATAATAAGTAATCGCTGAAAATTTCAATGCCGTGCCGCAGATAATATAGCATACAGAACAAAGCGTGTTTTAGGCTAAAACTCTTTAACTAAGCTGTGATAGTGGCTCTCTTTATGCTAACGTAGAAGAGAAATGAAGAGTTCAATTGTCACAAAGCTTTTAATTCCTTTTCATCTTATATCACAGCTGTTATTAACAGCTTCAAACAAATCAAAATATAAATGGATAACGTATCTGGGCAGTATTTTATACCAAACTAAAAAGTGTGACTTTTTGAAATGAGGGTACCTTTTCTCGGGCTCTGTCTGTGCAAGACCTACCTGTCATTTTGAAATGAGATATATGCAGAGTCTCGACAAAGCCTTGGGTTTTATCAATGCATTAAAATTTTGTAAGAGCGATTTTTATTTTCTGAACAGGCGCAAAAATGTAAGGTGGCCACTTATAACATCGTTTCAATGTAGTGTCATAGTCAAGTGATAAAACCTATAAAATCATGGTGCCAGACTTGTAAAAGTGGTATAATGTTTTGAAATGACATCTTAATTTTAGTCGTGTTAGTGAAAAGGTTATTTTTTTTTAAATTTTGATCCAAAGTATATCATGTCAGACACTCAAGTTGCCAGTAGGTTGAATTAAACGAGTTGGTATACGACTACAGATAATCCAATTGATTTTTGATATAAAGTATATGTCACATAAAACAATCAGATATGTTGCATTCCTTTCCATCTGGATCCAGTATGTCTCCAATTTACGCAGATTTATACATAATGCACTCAGAATTGCCAAACTCTATGGGATTTTGGTAATTCTTAGAGCAAACGGTTAAGCAGATTCCTCAAGTTAACTGAAATTACCTGTAAATAGAGAACACTAGATGAGTGTCTTTTGATATATCAAGTTTACCAGGCAAGGCTTTGAGAAATCTTGTTGGCATCGCGAGGCTTGCCGAGCGATTCAACATTGCGTTCTCAAAGCCGAGCCTGGTAAACTTGACATCAAAAGACGCGAACCTGGTATTCTATTTATCAGTTTACCCATTGTTTCACTCTTCAAACTAGCGATTATGACGTATTTTTTGATTTTGTATTGTTTCAGCTTCATTAGCGACGTCATTCAAAAAGTGCAACGTCATCATGGCCTGTTAAAGGCACATACCGTAAGATAGACAATGTTTATCAGGCAACGTGCAACAATGCAGTAAATATGAGAGGTAACTGATAAATTCCACACTTAGGTCTATACTAAGCTTTTTTCAAACCAAGATACGTTCTCAAAAGAGTCACTGCATTTTTGAATACTAGTCATGCTTTCGCTGTTTCTGGTCTTAAAGTGGAGTCAGATTTTTGTCTTTCTATGAGACCCTCTGAAATTGTTGTTATATCACTATTGTCTATATCCGTTTCTTCCACTGTTATATCACGTGCAGTGCGAATTTCCGGTATAGGTGTACCACAAGTACTGTGAGAATTATTATTGCTTGCTGGTGTTATGGTGAATACTTTCTTGGCGCCGCCCTGTACTGGACCAATACTGTTCTTCTTCCGAAATCCGTTCACTAATCCGTTTAGTGCACCACTTTTTAACTTACTTCTTAAGCCCGCTTTTAACCTTTGCCATTTTTCTGTTTGTTCAAATTTCTTTTTTCGTATTTTTAATTTTTCTCTAGACTGTGCATGAGTATAATAGACTGTGAAGTTATTGACAATTACCGGGACAGATAAAGCAATCACAAGAACACCACTTATTGCGCAGAACGCTCCTGCTGCGTAACCAAGGCCGGACCTTGGGTGAAGGTCACCGTATCCAATAGTTGTCATGGTGATAAGAGCCCACCAAAACGCGAGCGGAATGTGTTGAAAGTCTGACGGCTCGTTGGAAAATATCTCCATATAGTATTCTATACATGCAAAAATCACCACACCTATTAATAGAACAACCAATAAAAGAAACAACTCTTTCGTACTTGCAAGTATTGTGAACATTAATATCTTTAACGCGAGAAAGTGTTTCATGAGTACGAAAATCCGAAAAATACGAAGAACCCTTGTCGCGAATAATATCCTTATAAAAGTGAACACAAGGATCGGATCAGGATGGAACACAACAATCATTATCCCTATATAATAGGGAACAATGCACACTAATTCTATAATGGTTAATGGTGATTTGAAGAATTTCCTTTTATCAGGGGAAGCAAGAAGTTTAATGACGAATTCAATGAGGAAGAAAATATTGCAGCCATTGTCAATGAGCAGTAGTATGTCGTTTGGCGTGATGTCGGTGAAGATCTCCATTTCCTTCCAGAGATCTGCACTCGTGATGTTCCGTGAGTCGGTGGCGTGGACGTAGACGGAGCCGAAGTATGGAAGAGTTTCGATGACGAACACGGTGATGGAAAGGAGGACAACGATCAAGGACAAGATGGCGAAAGCCTGAAAATAGATAACAGAAAAAATATAATGAGCCGTGGCACTTGATTTCCAACAATGTTGCATTTTGGCAAGTGTAGACTCAGATGCGCCTGTGCAGCCTCCCTTTAAGCTTAGAAACTCCAAATGATGTTCAGTCAGTAGCTTAACAATCATAGAATACTCAAGCGACTAGCAAAGGCTCTGATCAGACTGCGCGTATGCGCAGGCTGATCTGAGGCTTTGCTGGTCGCACGTACCACATTGTTGGAAATCTCATGAACTGGCTCATAATGTGAGTGTTAGCTAAATTGTAGCCGCAACTTAGTGCGCATGTGCGTTTTAATGAAATGTAAATTGTACATACTCGAGGGCAAACACCTGATTTTGAGAAACATTGTTTATTCTCCGTTTCACATTTGGCTATTCTTACAGTAAAGAATTTGTTCCCTGTGGGAGCAAAGTATTTCCTTTAAAAGTAGTCTCAAAGCAAAGTTTTTTTTCAAGGAAAGTTCTCAATATAAATATGGGTACTCAATGCTTACATGTACTTAAGTCATTTCCATCCCGTTTGATGTACGGGAGCGCAGTGACTCAGTGGTAGAGTGCTTGGCTGGAGACCGAGGGGCGGCGGGTTCTAGCATCACTGGCGTTAATGTGTTGTGTCCTTGAGCAAGAACATTAATCCTAGCTTAGTACTGGTTCAACCCAGGAGGACCTGTCCCCTTATAACTGAAAGATTGTTTATGGGGCGTAGAGAATCTAATCAAACAAACAAAACCATTTGATGCAATAATTATTGCGTCGTTCTGGCAACGCCATCATCAATACTTTCATTTAAAGTCAAGCACTTTCAAAGTTATTTCATCTCATATCTATACTTCTTTGCAGGAGAAAATTTTCTACACTGTTGTCAATTCTGTTGGCGTGAATCGTTAAACTAAATTTTCTCACCATCTCAATGCAATGCCCTGACGCATATATGTAGTGTCGTTTCCTACAGGATTATACTGTTTCAGTAGCTCTAAACTGTTTCTAACATAAAGTTTTAAACATGACGACTTGAATTTTATTTTTGCTTGACGCAGATGACTATATCATGTTTTCATTGTTTGTTCAGCCTACACCTGTTTTCAAATCACGACACCTTATCTAGAATGATACATAAAACGTTTTAGCATACTATTGGATGCATGGGCGGATCCAGAGCGAGAACAGGCGGGACAGGGGGCAGAGGGTCGGGACATCCCTGGAAAACCATGTCGCTAGACATGTATGTTTCCATAGAAATACAGGTAGGGACCCCTTCGAGAAGCAATTGGACCCTTAGGGTTGTCAGAACCCCCCTGACATAATTTTCTGGATCCGCGCATGGGATGAAGCCGACTGTAAACCAGTCGTAGGTATGTAAACAAATACCGCAGCCACACATCAGGCCAGGTCCCGAGGTTATAAAACTATTTTCATGCTCAACTCAACTGAGCACGAAATTTCAACTGCTCCTAAAAACTAAAATACCGACAAATACAAAAGTGTCTTGCTTTAAGTCTCTCGGATGTTGTATTAATCATGCTAATAATTGTTAAAATGCCAACAATCGTTACAGTTTAGAGCTACTGAAACAGTATAATCCTGTAGGAAACGACACTACATATATGCGTCAGGGCATTGCATTGCAATCGTTGGCATTTTAACATCTATGAGATGGATAAATTGTGTGCTCAGGTGAGTTGAGCATGGAACACGTTTTATATCCTCGGGGCCAGGGACTCTGTTGTATATAAGGACAAACCAATTCTCAGGAAAGGAAATACAGTGCAGTGTTGAATTTTTGAAACCCAAGGTATTGGTAATCGACCATCTAAACGTGGCTGTATTAAACTGACAGAAAACATTGAGCTGTCATGCTATACAGCTAAACCTGTCTTTAGCGGTCACTCAAAACATAGACCAAACAAGGATTTTAATGACAGATGGTACCTTTATGAAGGTCGAAAGTATTGCAGAATGCTCCCTTTGGAGCATTCTGCAATACTTTTGACCTGCATTAAGCGATAATCGGTCTTGAAAACCAATTTTGGTATTCTTTTTTGAGTGACCGCTTAAGACAGGTTTTACTGTATAATCTGGATGAGGTTAAGTGTTATGTATCCTTTATGACCAGACCAACAAAACCACATTTGGATGATTGGTTGTTTTTATCCCTTGTCGTTGATGTTGGGTATTGACTTTTTTGTTAAATTTTGCTATATAAGCAAAGTGCTGGTGAGGTCTTTCCTCTTGGTGGCAATGCTTGTGTTGGCTACAACATTTGGCTTCGGTGTTTCTTAGTATGTGACACACATAGGCATTGTCATATATGGAAACTTAACCCGGTTTTGCCAAATGGAATTTCCCTCCCTTATAAATAGGACGAATGCATTTCTAACATAGAGGTTGTTGGGAATAATTTACAATTCCATTCAAATTTTCAAAGAACATACTATAAGCAAGCGATGCAGTATCAGTTTAGACGTTATGCGGCGTGTGATCTGGTTTTTAACTGTTTGCCGATGTCCCATAAAATAGATACTAGACTTATCTGGGTTAAATATTATTTCTTGGTCATGTATTGGCATGGCAGGTTACAATGTAACCTGTTGGTATTATGGTTCTTCTTGCTAGTACATAACTTAGAAAAACATAATATATGCATACAATATATACTGAGGGACTTTAGAAACACACCATTATACATTCACTGTTTTCCCTTAATTCTGATTCAAAGATGTTTCCTGTATTATTTTCTATTCCCTTACAAAATGGACATTACTTGTCATAGTTTCGATTTGCTCATGCTGTTCATTCTGACGGAACGCCGACGTAAGCGTTTTTCAATAATTGTGGTCTGACAAATGTGAGTTTAATTCTATTTGAAATTAAACACTTTGAGCCAGCTGCCAGATGTTCTAACCAATGGAAAAACACGAATTACAATCAAAGATTTCGGAAATTATCGTTTAAATTACACTTCCAGGCACAGCGTTTCTTTGCTCACTTCAGCATATGGTCAGTCTTATTTTTTCAAACTGCAATAACAGGCGGATGACGTTCGCGCACGCCGTGATATTTTTGTCTTTTATGCAACAGATTGATGAGTATCTTGTGGCACTTAAAGATTTTGATTATTCCTGTTCCTTAGGATATAAACAGCCAATTACGTCAACAGGTAAATGCCGTCATGTAAACGAAATAAACGTTGCCAAGGGCCTTTAACTTCATGATTTGATTTTTTCTTCCCTTTTGCTTTCGAGAACAAACATCCGTTAGAAAACATTTTTGCGCTCCGTTTATGGAAGGTATTGCTACATCAAGGCTACCATAAACCACTGCGTTTCGATTTTCTTAATGAATGCAAGCAAATTGACGGGACTTGTCAATTTTATTTTTCATATAATTAAAATATAATGTTTTGACAATAAATTAGCGTTTTAGCAGGTGGTGCGTTTCTAAAGTCCTTCAGTATAATAAATAACCATCGCCTCGCCTTCAGATTGGCTGATTTGTTAAGCATGTCAATTTGTATTCTAAATCAGTCTTATGTAGAGCATTAGTTTTCAGGCCAACATACGATATATTTTAATTGCTAAATTAACACTTTAGTTTCATAGGTTTACTCTCTATAGATTTATTAATGTTATGCTGTCCCAAAATATCCCTTTAATTGATACATTCAATATTTGAACTGTATCCATTTTCTTAGGCCCAAGTTCACATAGCTTCAAGTTCAATAATCCTTACTACTGTCGAGCCAACCAAGAGTGACAGTGACGTAATATTTTGTTTACATTTGTTAAGCAAAACATTAACTTGTACAATCCACTTGAGCTAACGCGAATCGATAGATTCTTGGATAGGATTAATAAACAAGTGATATATCGATTATAAGTCCTTGAATACTTTGTAAACAAAAACTGACGTCACTGTCACTCTCGGCTGACAGGACAGTAGTAGGAAATTGCGTTCTTTTATTGCATGAAATACCACGTCGTATGCAAATACGACACATAAATAATCAAGCAAAACGGATCTCAGAGATATCCTAAATCGATTGAAAACATCAGACCCAAACCTAACTATTATTAACCCATATAAGCCCAGCGTCCTTTTTGTGGGACAACGGCAAACAGTGCAGACCCAGATCAGACGCCGCAGACGGCGGCTTCTGATAAGGGTCTCTACTGTTTGCTTACAGAACAGTCTATCAAAATTTGAATCAAAATGGAAAATACCGCCCGACAACCCAAAAATTGAAAAAGGACTCGTCCAGTTGATAAGATGGGAAAATTCATTCGGCATAAATGAGCTAAATCTGTATAGAAACTTTTTAGGGCATGACAAGTAGAATAACTGGGACATTCATTTACATACACAAGTTGTGTTTCTTGCAGCTACATTTATCATTTGACGTCGCGCCTGAGAGTGAAATAAAGCCATGCATTAAATGCACAAGTGGTTTATAGTTTTTCGGGTAACGTTACAAAATGACGCTTTTAACGTCACGCATATGGCAAAACTCTAACGTTTTGTACGCCAAAAATATTATTTCAAATGTTTTAAATGTCATATGATAAATAGAATCTAACATTTGTGCTCTTGAATTATTGAATTTATTAAACTCGTTGCGAAAAAGAGATAAAATGCTCGACAAGCTTCGCATTTTATATCTTTTCCACAACTCGTTTAATAAATTCCATAAAACATGAGCATTCATGTAAGATCCTCTATGTAGTTCGTCGTTGATCTAGAGAGTGGATCCAGAAGGGGTGAGGAGCAGGGGGTCCGTATCTCCTGAATAATTAAAAGTTTCCTTAGAAATATCGGTACGGACACCACTCGAGAAGCAATCGGATCCGATCGCTTCTGGGGGGAGGTCCGTACGGCCCTCTGTTAAATACGCGAATGACTAACAATAATGAAAAACGTCGCCAGAACCCCCCCCTCCCCCTGTTGTTTTTTTCTGTATCCGCGTAGTGTGTGGTCGTGGTGGTGGTAATGTAGTGTCCCGGTGTAATACTATAATAATCTATCTTGAGTGTGAGGGTTGGATAGAGAAATCCTGCCCGAGGATCGCCGTTTGGCATCACGAGGCTTGCCGAGTGATGACAAACGGTGATCCCGAGGGACGGATTTTTCTATTCTACCCTCACACGAATAATGGATTCTTTTTCTTGCTCACCACTATTTTTTTTTAAAAATAAGCTTCCAGAAGTCCCTGAATACGCTAAGATGCAATTTCACATGATGACGTTACTTGACGTCCTGGGTAAGATAGCTTGGGTATTATAAGATTTTCTATCTAAGGGCTGTTTCACATATACACCGAATCCGAACCGAAACCGAACCGAAACCGTAACGGCCACCGAATTGCATCGTTTCGTTTTCGGCAGACCTTTCACATATGCACCGAATCCGTTGACGAAATGTAGGAAAATGCCTGTATAATTTGGACTAATTTCCCTCTCAGATAGCAGAAATACCTTTACAATACAAATTGTTCCATGTCACTGCATTAAGTTCGTGGTCTTTATAGTCTCTCTGGGTATTGTCCCACAAAATTCTGTAGTCAATAGTATTGTGTTTGTAAATTATCGCACAATTGTCTCGCTGGACAATCCATCAATGGCTTTCATGATCACTAAGTTATTTACAACGCACGTGGTTGAGTATGTGCAGATTTTATCAAAATTACCTGTCGTATTTGCTGAAATTCGGCCACCGAAACCGAAAAAAATAAAATCAAATTCGTGCACGTTTTCGGTTCGGCGTTCGGTTTCGGTTCGGTTTCGGTTTCGGCGCATATGTGAAAGCGCTCATAGGGTTTAAGGCATTTTATTTTTTCGGTTCGGTTTCGGTTCGGTTTCGGTTCGGTTTCGGTGTGTATGTGAAATGGCCTTTAGGGTAAAATCTCAGATATCCTTGCCCGGTGTGCAAGAAAATATATTCTTTCTAGTTTTGACGTCTGGCTTGCTAAACAGTCCTCGCACATGGTTATTCTGTTGTTATTTTGCTGTTGTTTTTGTTGTTGCTTTTTACTTGAATATCGAACTTGATAGTTTAATTGTGTTCTCTGTCACCTGGTAGCAATATACTATAGGCTGAGTTCTGTAATTGAGGACATATTCACTTTCTTTTATCAGCGTAAATTAAAGACTCCTAGTAAATTATTTTTCTTTGTACTCTAAAACCCTATTAAAATAAAATGGCAGTTACTAGGTGTTTGCGTATAGATTATTGATTACACTGCACTTTGCGTGTCACGTCAAATATTTGTCCTTAAATAGATCGTATTAACGAGCCTTACTTGGAATTAATTTCATATCCATAAATTGGAACATATTCATTATCGAATGCTGTCGTAAAACAATATGAATTCATTAGCAGTAATTTAGTTTGTATATGAGCCGCGACAAGGGATTTCCAACAATGTGATTTGTGCGACCAGCAAAGGGTCAGACCAGCCTGCGCATACGCGCAGTCTGGTCAGAGCCCTTGCTAGTCGCCTGAGTATTCTATGACTGTTTTGCTACTGACCGAACATCGTTTGGAGTTTCAATGCTTAATAAAAGGCTGCACAGACTCGCATGAGTCTACCACTGTCAAAAATACCACATTGTGGGAATCACATGTCACGGCTCATATGTACCTGGAAATGAAGTACACATGTACATCTCGCAAACATAAAGTATGGATGTAGGTGAAAGCTCAGATTAAGTAAGCAAACCTCTACACGAGCTAAATAATTATCTCTTTGCCTGCAACGAAATTGAATTTAGCATGCCTTTGTGTAGTCTGCTTATATCATTCAGTAATGTTATCAGAGTGAAACAAAGCTTGGATCCAGATCAAAGTTAGAAAGGAGGCAGAGATCAGGAATCGATACAATCAAGTACCACACCTGACCCAGGATACCACATGGGAAAGTAACACGAATACAATAAAAATCACCAACAAGAACCAAGAGGTCAGCTGTTTCCCAGCCGGTGACCACAAGGTAGCAATGAACAGACGAAACATCATGAGAAACCTGACAAGACAAAAAAACAACAAAAAAACCCCAAAAAAACACAAAGGATCCGCAAAAGAAGTACGCCTTGGAACGTTCAGTAAAATGAGAGCTTAAAGAAGGCAAGCTTTTTTGAAGAAGCTTCAACTTGTGGCGCGACAATGTTCACTTTTACATGTTCTAGTGGTTCGTCGATATATAGTCAATTATTAATTGTTTACAGACTACGGGTGTACATTTATAATTGATTATGATTTTTCATGATTGATTAAACTTTTAGCTCTATTCACATTAGTGGTCTTTTTGCACTTGGGCTACGCTCCAGAGAAAATTGTGGTCGCCGTGAGGCTTGCAATCATCGCCGTTACAAAATGTACATGTATAAACTAGATTCTTTGTTTTTTTTCAGATTGATTTTCGGAAATATCTTTTTTTATTGTAACAATGCGTCTCCATGTACAGGCGGACATGCCATGGTAAACTGATTACTTGGAAGAAAATTAAGAGAACCCTGGTCATGTATTCATTTTATTCTAAATCAGAAAATAATTTGAGCCAGTGCATGAGATTTCCAACAATGTGGTATGTGCGACAAGCAAAGCATCAGATCAGCCTGCGCATACGCGCAGTCTGATCAGCGCCTTTGCTAGTCGTTTGAGTATTCTATGATTGTTAAGCTACTGACTAATTACCATTTAGAGATTCTAAGCTTAAAAGGAGGCTCCAGAGGCTCGTCCGAGTATACACTTGTCAAAATGTCAAATTGTTGGAATTCTCATGCCTCGGCTCATTTGTATTAGCTTTCAGCTTACTGTCAGACTGTCAGATTATGGTCCATTGGTTATGCAAGTTGTTAAATAATTATATGTATGTTTATAAAAAAAAACAAGAAATATCTTTAAAAAAAATAGGTGGCGGAGATAAAATGGATGGATACTTTTTTCAGAAACTTGATATTATCTTAACGTAAATTTTCTAGTAGCTTCGACCACCATAGCAACATAATCGCTGCAGCATTGGGATTAGAAGCTTTATTGCCCATTGAGAACTCAGGGTAACAAAGGCAGTGCAATAAACACAATCGCAGTACATTGGAATCATGCAGGCGCGACATTATCTGCCCTTCAATTAAATGACCATTGGATATAACTGAATGTCTGTATGTGGGTCCCTAGGGATTTTGGGGATCTGGAGATAATGTCTATTCGTTTTCATGTAGCTGGGAAGTACTGATACTTATTTTCAGGGATCTGGTGAACAACTTCATAGTTCGGGGGATTGAGAAGGCCCTGCAGAAAGTTACAAAAAAATGAATGAAAAAAAATCTCACCTTAAAGGAAAGCCTATATTTCGTTTGACTTTTTTTAAAAACAATCTAGTTTATATCGATGTTAATTATCGATCAAACACAATAGTAATTGCTGAATATCCCAGAACCCAAAATAGTATTTCAGTTTGTTCACTATTTACATGTTTTATGTCCAAATTGCCATAATGTACACTTTTCTAAAATATAAAAAATATACTGTAGATTTGTATATCACGTTCGACCTTGACCTTTGAGATCGCTAATTAAAATATGCAAGTTACTTATCCAATGAACATTGATGTACTGGTCAGATATTTTGCATTGTCCAATATCTATTTAGATAAATAGATTTTAACGTAAACTAGTTGTGTCAGACCAATCCGATTCCAAAAACGTCTTGCTCTAAACAATCTTATCCTAACAAATCAGAGATCAAAAGTTAAACTCTATCCCTCATATTTATCAAGGAACTGGACCAGCACTGGTTCAATTTGCATGGAACATAGATAAAAAGGAGCCGGCTCATGAGATTTTGGAGCTCATTCAATATAATATTGGACCTCCACGCGAGAAAACCTGCATCCGCTCAGACTGATCAGCGCCTTTGTTATTCGCTTTTTGTATTTAGTATCATATCTAGGCTTGCTGCTAGTGAATTTCAATTTTCTAGCTGAGGAAACTGGTTTGAGTCTCGCTTTTTCCGAAACCCCGAAGACAGGTTTTGTCACGTCGAGGCCCATATGACAAGTGCCATTTTCTTTATACAATATTGCGCAGTCAACTAGTTGGTCAAAATAGAGAATACCAGGTGATCTTCTTTTGATATCAAGTTTACTAGGCAAGGCTTTGAGAACGCTTGTTGACATCACAAGGGTTGCCAAGCGATCCAACATGCATTCTCAAAGTCGAGCCTGGTAAACTTGATATCAAAAGATGCGAACCTGGTATTCTATTTATCAGTTTACCCATTGTTTCACTCTTCAAACTAGCGATCATGATGTAATTTTCGCTTTTTGTGTTGATTCAGCGTCATTAGTGACGCCAATCAAAAAGTACAACGTCATCATGACCTGATAAAGGCACATGCTGTGAGCTGCATTCTATGCATAGTCACTCAGATAAAAAGTTTACTGATTATACCGGTTATCGAGGTAGTCAGCAAGCAAGACAACGTTTCTCAGGCAACGTGCGACAATTCAGTTAATATGAGAGGTAACCGTAAATATTGGCCAGTTTCTTCATATGCACACATACTCTGAAGGTGCAAGCAATGAAGGTTCTGGCGAGCATTCTCGCAGGCTCGCCCGAACCGTCTCTGCTAGCATATATGACAAATACCAAACTATCAAGTAGTGCCTGAAATCTTAATTATTTGTTTAAACAAGTCTGCACGATTTATTGACACAGATCATCATAGAATTAAGTTATGGCTTTTTTCCGGTCATCTATTGATTGTGCAAACAGAATTTGGGGCGCAGTGCGTCATCGTATATTTAGAAAGTATGAATTATTAATTGGACCAATAACAGGTGCGTCATAAACAATGGCTTAATTATACTCCTTACAATACAAATGGAGAAATAATTCATATTTCTATTCCACCAGGGCCTAAATAGTCTTGTCCTTTTATAAGTTTATTAACCGCTCTTATCCTAAATAGTCTGACAGAAACAAAATCTCTAGATCAAACTGTACGCCCATACATCTAATAATGTCGCATAAAACATTCTTTCAACGTAGCGTGTAGTATCACCTGCAATATTTCAATATAATTACAAATGAGCCGCGATATGTGATTTCCAACAATGTAGCATTTTGACAAGTGAAGACTCAGACGACCCTGTGCAGCCTCCTTTTAAGCTTAGAAACCCCGCATGATGTTCAGTCAGTAGCTTGACACTCATAGAATATTCAAGCGACTAGCAAAGGCTCTGATCAGACTGCGCGTATGCGCAGGCTGGTCTGAGCCTTTGCTGGTCGCAAATACCACATTGTTGGAAATCTCATGTTGCGGCTCAAATGTCATAACATTTATTGAGATCCGTTAACCTAAGTGGTCAAGAACGGTCATCTGATCGTATTGACCTATATTTCATTTTTCAATGAACATCGGTTCGTATTTATGAGGTGTGGGGACATTCACGGCCGAACTTATTTTGTGGTACTGTGCAATGCTTCTATGAAGAGAAATGGACAGTCGGCAACTACTTACATTTACTTTACACTTACACAGATATTTTCAGATGGAGTAGCAAAGATACACTTACAATTACACTTAAAATTTGCTGTTATTACCAGCGGTATACCAGTGGTTTCCAAAGGTATACCAGTGGTATTACCATTGGTTTCCAGCGTTATACCAGTGAAAATCATAGGTAAAATTTGGTGGTATTACTACTGTTCTCCACTCTTATCACAATAGACATCACTGGTGTTAGCAGTGTTTATCTCTGAAATCCACTGTTATACAGATGTACCAAATTTTACCACTGACTTCCACCGGTGTACCACTGGTTTACCACTGTTAAATCCAGAGACATTTCTATGGGGTCATAAAGACTTTGTAAAATAATAGCTTATGACTAGTTAGCGTACAATATCTACATATCATAATCAGCTCATGAGATCAAAAGGAAGAGATAAAGGAGCTCAGCTTAATCGGGAAAATACAAAATTAATGAGTCAAACATTGCATGAACTTCTAACTTCGAGTTACAACATGCCATACAGATCAAACTATATATGGTAAGAACTTAAGTTCGATTCGAAGTAGGCCAACGTTTGCTTTTCAGCCTTGTCAGTAGCAACATATTAATTTGGCTACTGTTAACCCATATAAGCCTAGCGGTCTTTTTATGGGACATCGGCAAACAGTGCAAAACCAGATCAGACTCCGCCAAACGCGGCGTCTGATCAGGTTCTCCACTGTTTGCTAACAGAAGTTTCTTTTAAAATTTGAATAAAAAATGAAAAATACCACCCAACAACCCTAAAATTGGAACTTAACTCGTCCATTTGATAAGAATAACATACATTCGGCATAAATGGGTTAATAAGTGGGTCTTTCAATAAATAAACTCACAAAGGCAGAGCCAAATTACATTCCGATAACTAGTACTAAGCATTTCTTAAGGACAAAACAGCAGTTCTTCCAGTGGGTATCGAACTGGAGGCCCTTCGCTAGAATCTAGCTAGACTTTTTGTATACATGTAGTAAGTGCATACATGACATGAGATTTCCAACAATTTGGTACGTTTTACCAGCAAAGTCTCAAATCAGCTTGTGCATACGCGCAGTCTAATCAGAGCCTTTGCTTGTCACTCTCTGATTGTTAAGCTATTGACTGAACATCATTTGGAGTTGTTTCTAAGCTTAAAAGGAGGCTGCATAAGCTCGTCTGAGTCTACACATGTCAAAATGTCACATTGTTGGAAATCCCATTTCACGGCTCAATTACATGGTATATAGTTTTTTTTACATATCTTTGATGCATATTTCATATTGTGACCCTCTCTCGGAAACAAATAATCGTTAAGCACTAAGAAACATCCTTCTTTTAAAAACGAAAAACTTGTTTGCAGTTGTTTAAGGGCCCTGACAAAGTAAGCTTAGTTTACATCAATAGGTATGGTCCGCGTGAGACCTATATACACATGACCTATGGCACAGTAGTGGTTAACGAAGTTATTCATGTTTTAGACGAATATAGCTATACATTGAAACCTGTCTTAAGCAGCCACTTAAAACAGACCAGAACAAGGCTTTCAATACCGATCTTCGCTTACTGCATGTCAGAAGTATTGCAGAATGCTCCAAGAGAGCATTCTGCAATACTTTCGATCTTCATTAAGCTACCATTTGTCGTTAAGACCTAAATGTTTTGTATATTTTTGAGTGGCCGATTTAGACAGGTTTATTCTACTTACTTGGCAATCCTGGATTACCGACACTATCCCAAACCGTAGCCCTACCCCAAACCATAACCTCATATGCTGTATACATAGCAGTAGCTTTATTCGTAGCAATGTAGATTGACGCAAGCCACTATCGGTACAACAAAGAATTAGATGATGTTTTGAAATATATAAATTCTGAAAAAAAAGTTCCCTAAACTTCTTACAATATGTATAAAGGAAATGTGCATCAAGTTTTTTTTGCTTAAAGCTGCATACTCTGTAACTTTTGACATTTTTCGATTATTTTTTCTTTTTAAATCATTTGTAAAAGTAGAATTAAGTTATGCTTTCACAATAAATCCACTCACTATAGCTGAAAACTGCACGGAAAAGTGAATCATCTTATAAAACAGGCGTGTTTTTCTCTTGTTGGTAATTATTTGAGTCCCTCCAATAATTATAGACAGGTAATTTTAACATAAATGCTGTTGTTTTGATACTGATAATTTGTTAAGATGTACGAAATTGGTAAAATGTTTACCTGAATTTTAGTTATTTTACTGTGTTCTTGAAAAATAGAAACATTAGTTCTAAAATTAAAAGATCAAAAGTTACAGAATATGCAGCTTTAAGCTATTTCAGAAAAAAAGAAATTTGCCTGTATATTTTTTAATAACTACAATACACACTTCAACACGAAATTGCGAACGAGGGACCAATTCTAAAGAATACCAGGCTGTACCTGTTTGGTTTCGCGGAAAGAAGAGGTAAAGTCAGTTGAATGTCCCTCTTTTTTGTTATATGAGAAACTAAAGCTAAAGTAGATTTATTACAGGAAGTATTTGTTTATGTTTTAAGATATTAGTTTCATTGACATTCATATCCGAGCCAGTGCATGACAAAGCCAGCTTGATGGTCAGTGTGCCTTGTGCAGGCTCAGAACAGCCCAGGCGCTTGTGCCATGAACACGAAGAAGTTGTTAGTCTTTAGGTCCATATTAGGCGAAAGATAAATGAGCTGCGACATGATTTCCAACAAGCCTTTTAAGCTTAGAAACGCCAAATGATGTTCAGTCAGAAGCTTAACACTCATAGAATAGTCAAGCAACTAGCAAAGGCTCTGATCAGACTGAACGAATGCGCAGGTTGATCTGAGGCTTTGCTGGTCGCACATACCACATTGTTGGAAATCTCATGTCGCGGTTCAAATACTCTGATCTGACTGATATGATAAAAATACGGCCATTAACCTCCAGATTCAAGAAAGGTTGTTGTGAGTTATAAACGTTATAAGTGTGTACAAGTTCTGGCTAACCGCTTAGTCAAGATTGCCCATGAAAAAAGTGTTGCTAGATGAACAGACCGTCCCGAAATGATCATAGGTGTTGACTTGGACGTAAAGCAACATGCTAATCTGGCGCTGCGAAAACATTGAAGTAGTTTGAAAGAAGGCTATTCCCCTGAACTTGTCTACATAGTGGCTGCTGATGAAAACGAAGGGGAGAGAGGTGACAAGATGATGGTATAAATATCATTAGGGCAAAGTCGGGTAACTTCGGACATCAGGTAAATTCGGACATACATTTGCAAACAGCGGAAATCCAGATGAGACGGCTCCGTATGAGCCGTCTCATCAGGATTTTCACTGTTTGCTTAGTTAATTTACTTTTTCATTCCAGTAATTAAAATTTGAAACGAACAAGGCCACTGTCCGAATTTACCTGATGTCCGAAGTTACCTGACTTTACCCTAATACCACTAGCTTCTAAAGCGAAGAGTTAAACAACGCTTGGATGGAAGGCCCATTGTTCAACTTGCTATAGACGTCTATCCCAATCAGTTACATATGTCTAGGCAGACCTCCAGGTAAGAGAGCTCAACCAAAACACATGTTAAGATAGCTGGGTAAGAAAAAGATGATACTTTTTTAGCTCAAAAAGTTTGCTTGATTAGACCTATGTATAGGCGAGAACTTCCAAAGTCTCATGTACTGACCCAAATGATGTTGGTTTTATCATGCACTGGCCCTTTTGATAAAACATATATATAGGTCATTTTTGGCGTGATTGTTCATTCTTATCGCCAAATATGAATGTTCCGTTTGTTAGCGTTTTCATTTTCCTCTGTTGTCTGTTAGGCAGAGACGGAGCCAAGACAGCGGAGGAATGGAAGTCCAGGATAATCTACCAGCTTCTCACTGACAGGTTTGCGCATACTGACAATGACCCATCGTCACGCTGTTCCGACCTCCGTGGCTGGTGTGGAGGGACGTTCAAGGGGATCCAGCGACGATTGGACTACATTGAACAGTTGGGAGCCAACGCTATCTGGATATCGCCTATTATTCTCAATACGGACGGTGGTTACCATGGTTACTGGGCAAAGGATATATACAAGATTGCTGATCACTTTGGAACTGAGCAAGACTTGAAGGTAAAATTAACTCTTAGCTGTTGAGCATGGATTTGTTACGCTATATTATAAATCACTATGTATGCAGATCTCTTTTTCATTTCTGATGCTTACGAGGGTCATCCAATAAAGAATGCTACTATTATAATTGCACAGATAATTCACATGTTTGACCTTTAAAATGCCTTACATTCATAGCACGTCACTTTGGCTGTTTATGTGGAGCTGTTATGAGGTGATACATAACTTGCTTTTGTGTTCTTTGCGACAGTAAAAGAATAAATAACATTTATTGATAGCTAAGGTTTAGGTGGTTAGCATGGTAACATATTTAGATACATGCGTATGATATATATTTTGTTTTTTATATATGCTCATGGTACCTGTCTATAATCACCACAAAAATAAATGCTCCGGAGATATCTAGATGTGACCAAGGTCTGATATTTTTGCTGGCCAATTTACTTAAAGTTTTGGCACTTATTTGCTTTTAATATAAGGCTAATTACAATAAACTATACCGAACCATACATTTGTATCGGATATCTTTGTATAAAACTGTTGCCGTAGCAACGCCAATTCATATAGTGTTTTTATGAAAAAAAATCAAATCCGTTACTAGATAATAAAATTGAAGAATATGCATAATTTGATATTTTTTAACATAATTAATGATGTAACACGGACAGAATTGATTATAAACAATGATATAAGGACATTAAATGCTAAACTGAAACAACGTTCTTATTGATCACTTTTCAAACTCCTTATTTCTGACTAGATTATTTTTTGCCAAAATGTGTGCGTTTTAATTGGCAAAAATTAGGTGTGTTTTTGGACAGTTGTCTTGTACCCCATAGGTTTTGAGTTAAAAATGCAAAAATCATATAGACTTCGAGCTAAAAAAGGTCCTGCTCCCCCCCCCCCCCCTAGGGAATTTTGCAGACATATCCTATCTTAAAGAAAATTTCAAGCCGCATCTTTTAAGAGATGTTTGCACTCCGTGCTCCGGGGCGTTAGTCTCTGACAGCCTGTTACATATGTTACTGTAACAAACTAAGGAAAAAATCAAAATGAAAGTTTGAGCTACAGAAAGAAGACATTAAACCATCTAATTATTCAAATTTCTTATGTAGTTTGCAAGCTGGATGCCTAAGCTACATGAAAACAGCATTTTAAACAAAATTACAGTCTTCAATGGTGTTATATGCGTTACGTAGATTAAATTTCCCTTTGAAAGTTGAAATCGTGACTAACATCATTCATTTTACAGACGATTTGTGCATTTTTACAAGTGTTTTTAATCTTAGTTTACTAAAATACTCATTTGACTAATAGAAAAAACAAAGTTTGCTTTTCTATCTCAAATACATTGTTTTATATGAGCTATTAAACAACCCTACCCCCAATTTTAAGTATCCAATTTTGGTATCTATTATTGAAGAAAAATATATGAAAATATTTGACGCTCGTGGATATCTTACATTTTTGGCACTGTCTTGCTAATGCAATAAAGAATCATACATTTGCAAGTTTGACATCAGGATAAAAGCACTTATTAAAGTATGTAACGTATGTTACATGGCATAATGAATGAGCTAGGAAATTTTCTTGGAAGTAAGAGATGATATTTCAGAAAAATACTGTTTTTCACATGTTTTCCTATTAATCTCTAGCCTCTGGTGCCTTAGTCTTAGTAATTACAGTCATTGCTGATAACAAGCCCATGGAATTGTGTTACCTATGTTATATATAACGTTTTTAATCACATATTTCCTAATGCCTATAATATTAAAATATATAGACATATAGATAGAAAATAATAGTTCTCATTTAAATGACACAATTTGATAAATATTCCTATTAAATAAAATTATTCAAAAACAATCTTTATTCAAGTCACCCTCACAATGTCTATCATTGTGTCTGCTTCTATGGCAAAATAATCACCCATTTCATCACAACCAGTAGAATCATGGCATTGTCTTAGGACTGCAAACTGAGTAAAATCCTGTTCCTCTCCACCCCTTTGGGAATTGTGCAGACATATCCTACCTTAAAAAACAATTCAAGCTGCATCAAATAAGAGATGTTTGCACTCTATTAACTAGGGGTTAAGCATGTAATGGTATGATAAGTATGTTACCATATCAATTTAAGAATAAATGAATTGAAAGTCTGAGAAACAGAAAGAAGACATAAAACTATCTATTTATTTAAATTATTCATGAAGTTTGCATGCTGAATATTTTTGATACATAAGAAAAGATATTTTTAACAAATATACAGCTTCCTATGGTGTTATATGTGTTACATTAATTAAGATTACTTTTTAAAATTGGTAATTGTGACAAACATCACTTATAAGCATTTCGTGTGATCCTCCTCATTTGCCATCAAAAGACTTAATTTTCTTTGTATGTGTGGCCAGTACCAACGTCAAACAACTTGACTCAGCCAAACTTGAATCCTTAGCATTCTTCAAAAGCAGAAACAGCACGTCAGTGTCATGGGATCAAACACCTGATTAAATATGGGTTTAATGCCATTTCACATATATGCATACAATGGAGTATGACTCTGGTATATATCTCTTCCTGTGAAGTGGCAAGAGCAATCTAACTGCAGCTGCCTCTGCATCCGTGCTAGTCAAATGATAACTTTGCTCTGATTTTGCAAAAACTATGTCTCTACCGTGTACCTCTAAGAATGCTTTAAGATTTCTGACATTGGTCAAACAGAAATTTGATAGGCTGCTTTTTTGCATCATTTGCCATGGAACCTATCCAGTCTTTTGGTGCTAAAGTCCTTAGGTCTTAGATCAATAGTATTTTGCTGCGCCCAAAGAACTTTATAAGTTTTCTTTCGTTACAATGTTGACTCTTGATGGTTTTGGCAGACCGTCTGAAACAATTTCTGTTACACCTTGAAAGTTATCAGGTATAAGAGAAAGATTATGAAGTTGGACATTGCCATCAATTATGTTTGCAGTTGGTTGTTTTTTGATGTCAGTACATTGAAGCATGTCTTAAAATAATGTAAAACCTATTATTTCTCAGTTTTTGCAGCCATATCATTAGCTGTTGCATTCAAAAGAAGGAAAGTGGACTATAAGTAGAATGGGATAACCAGTAGTTCTATATTATGCTCTATGGAAGATTTATACAGAGTAAACAAGTTGATAAGGTGCCTCATTTCATGATCCATTGAAAACACTAAAATTGAAAACACTTGCCTCTGACTGTGTGATCAAAAAGGATGTCACGACAATGCCCTTGCTCATTTATTATGACGAGGTATATATGTTACATCCTTTAATAAGCGCTCTTATCTTAGAAACTTAGTGAATCATTGAATTGAAAGGGTCTAATTTGCGCTCTGTTCATCCTACATTTCATTGCTTTACATGCTGTGATACATCTAGTTTGTTTATCTGAAGGGAAAGAGTTACCTCGGTTTCAGCACTTCAGAAGTACTAAGACTTCAAATAAGTTTTTGAATGTTTGGGGAAAGATAGTAAGTGCAGAGACATTATTAGATGAAAATATGTGGGTTGCATGTATGGAAAGGCTACATTTATAAAAGTTAACCATCTAAGATATGATTCTTTATCACAGAAATATCAAGGTACATCAGTCCAGGTACTCATTGCTCTTAACGGCATAGTTTTCCTCCTTGTAAAGCTTTAGTCTTTCTCCTACTTGCAGAGTATCACTTGAAACACATACTCAAAGAGCCAACTATTAGGAATTCATATCAGTTTCCGAATGTTCCAAGCCATAAATGGCAAAATTGGAAAGTTGATAATGGCTCATCAATTTTGAGTGGACTGGTGGTAAAATTGAATAACAGTAAATGATTGAAATATTGTGTGATGATTCTACTAGTTGCAAGGACGCGTGTGATAATAATGATTCCCACAGAAGCAGACAACGACAAATGTTTAACATGAGTGTTAAATCGATGAGAAATAGTTTGGACCATTTCATTTATTGTATTTTCTTGTAAAAATGTAAAACTATCTTTTCTATTTGTGGCTCTATATTTAGCATTATATGCACAGTATTAGGAAATTTGTCCAAAAGGTCATTGATAACATCTGTAAAAACAGTCCATGGGCTTGATAATCAGAAATGAATATAATTTCTAGTGTTTTGGCACCAAACACTTATAAGTACACATTGAGTGTCCTGATCTTAAACTTAATGACATCTTGCAGATATACAAGCAAGACAGACTAAGAAAATGAAAAATATCCACACGCTGTAATCACTTTCATGTGTTTTACTAAAACGGTAATAACAAAATTTGCTTCTCTGTAAAACTGGGAGTAGGGCTGTGTATTAGCTCCTATAAAACAATATATTTAAGATAGAAAAGCAAACTTGGTTTTTCCTATTCATCAATCGAGTATATATTGTAAAATCTAATAAAACAGTTTGAAACCAAGTCATAGAAGTTGTTTAACTAAATGACGTTAGCCACAATTATAGCTTTAAAATTATAATTAGGTTCATGTAACGCACATAACACCACAGTTAGCCGCCGTATTAATGTTAAACAGCTTCCATATGTAGTAAAGACATCCAGTATAAAGACTATAAGAATGTCAATTTATTAGGTAATTTTAATGTCTTCTTTTGGTAGCTCAAACATTCAAATTTCTTATTCTCAAATTGATATAGTAACATATGTAACAAGCTGTTACAGGTTAACGCCCCAACTTACAGAGTGCAAACATTTCTTAATAAATGCACCTTGAATGGTTACATAAGATGTAATTTGTCTGCAGAATTCCAAAGGGGATTAGGATGGAGCAGGCCCTTACTCAGCTTGATGTCAAAATACTGTTTGATGATTTTACTTATCACGCTAACATATGTAACACTCTCTGATCTTTAAAACTTGATGACAACTAGCAGATCTATAAGTCTTTTTCATAGGAGACAGTTTAAAATCCCTAAACAATGTAAGATATCCAACAGCTGCAAGTTTTTTTCACAATTTTAGCTCAAACTTTCAAACTACATTTCTTTTATTTGATATAGTAACGCATGTAACACGCTGTTTCAGACTAACGCCCCAACATAGAGAGTGCAAACATCTCTTATTCGATGGGGCTTTAGTTGTACTATAAGAAGGAATATGTCTGTAAATTTCCTTCGAGGAGATTAAAACATTTTAGGCATATCTTACGTAAAGACAATGAGCTTGCCCATTTATTACATCAGGTAACATATGTTACAGCCTCTGATATTAAAAAATTTGCAACAAACTTGCAGATTTATGAGTCTTTTCATATAAGCAAACAAATCCCAAACAATGAAACACATTCATCAACTGCAAATATTTTTTAATAATTTTTACTTTAGTTTTAATACCAAACATTTCACCTTAAAACTGGGTAGGGGTAGGGTTGTTTAATTGCTTATTCCAGAAAAAATATTTAAGCTAGGGAAACAAACTTTAATTTTTCTGTTAGCCAATTGCATAAGCTAGTCAGACATGGTTAAAAACGTTTTGCAAAACACACAAGGAGTTTGTGAATGTAAAGGATATTAGCCACACATGCAAATTTTAATGGGTTATCTGATTTATGTAACGCATATGACACCTTAGGAAGCCGGAATTTTGTTCAAATGGCTGTCATATGTAGTTAAGATATCCAGTATGCAGACTATATGAATGAATTTTAATTATAAATATTTTATTGTCTTTAATTTGTAGCCTAAACTTTCAATTTACTTTTTCTTAGTTTGATTAAGTAACGTATGTTACAGGCTCTTACAGGCTAACGCCCCGGAGCACAGAGTGCAAACATCTTTTAAAAGACTCGGCTTTTAATTTTCTACAAGATAGGATATGTCTGCAAAATTCCCTAGGGGGGGGGGGGAACCCATTCTCAGCCATCCGTCTAATAGATGTTTGTTTAAGAAATAAGGATTTTGAGTGTAGTTTTTATGAATTGCAGTGCGGGTGGTTACAAACTGGTCTACCCGATTTGAAAAAACGCCAAACAATTGAAAATGTACTGAGGTTAGATCTGTTACACACTTTAAATAAACTGCATTTTTTTTAGATTTTTCCAATTTTCGATAATCGTCCGTGCATCAACTACACATCATTTTTAAATGAAATTACTTGCAGTGTTGGCAAAGTATTGCTTCATTTATAAAAAAACATGAATTTTTATGCCCTATTTCTTACTTTCTGGACCAGTCTTAAAATGTAAGGTGACCGATAAGAACTTGGTCTCAGTATACATATGTACTAATGTAATAGTTTTTAATTGCCGTAGGTATGCAAAATGTAATTAAAACGGGGCCATACGGTTTCAAGTCCTTCCGCCAACTCTCCCGTTACTACGACAGCTTAACAGCTATAAACACAATTTGGCTCTATTTCTGAATTGTAAGCTGTCAAACTACGATTGTGGTGAATTTTAACCTAATGCATATATATACTCTTCAAAATAGTTTAAGGACAAATACTATCAATTATAACATTGATGCATTTCGAGTAGAATGAATTTCGAAAATCAATTCAGCGATCTAGTCTATTTTTAATATTATTTGGCGCTCTTCTGCCAAGTGTAACGACAAAAGGAAACGGTAGAAATTACTGACATTAATTTTTAATCATTTTAAAATAGGACCTAAATATAGTAGACTGTCATTTTTTGGGTGTGATTCATGGACAACAGAACTTCATAAAATGAATAAATAATGCTTCTAGAGGCTGATATGATTTTATGTAGTTTTAATCGCGAGGGTAACACTCACTTCTTCCTGTGAGAGAAAATTGTCCATTCTTTGCTGAGGCGTAATGGCCACATTATAGGCTCAGAGGACTGGTTCGGGCGTTTGGCGTTTGACTGTGACAATCTTTGTACAATTCGTCGAGATATCTTTCTAACACTCAAATGCATCGAATGCCGACTGCAAATCTGATTAGTGTCAGTCAAGGACACACATTGTTTTCAGAAAGCAAAACAATACCCAAACTCCATTGTCAGAGATACAAATGTTTGCTTCCCAGTATAAAGAAATTGTTTGAAGCAAATAGTAGCATGTAAGCTGGACTTTTTTTTTTTTTTAAAAAAAATATAATTTGCCGTCACTTTCATACTATTCGAATGGCCACAAAAAATATTTCCCCACCCACTGCCTTATGAAAGTGTGTTTTGGGGGTATGTGCATTTGAGATACAGTTATGGCATATGCAAACATCGAAAATCTGTAACAATGATCTGAACAATTAATTCATGGGTATAAAGTGTAGAAAGATTGGGCCAAGTTTAACAGAACTTAGACGTGTGTGCTAATTATACCCGTGTTTGAAAATCTTGGTAGCTCAATTATTTTAAGGAGTATAGGTCTCCAGACAATGAACAAAGTCCCATTCTTTATTGGATGACGTAAATACAACTGAAATGCTACAGGCTAACAGGATAAAACTTGGAAAGGGGTGTAGTACCTTAAATTATACAGCATGAAAGCATTTGCATCTTACATCAGCAATATTTTTAAACAATTAATGAGCCAGTGCATGAGATTTCCAACAACGTGGTTTGTGCGACCAGCAAAGCCTCAGATCAGCCTGTTCAGCTACAGAGACTAGCTAGACAGTTTAAAATTCGCGTGAAGCAAGTTTGTATATAATACTTTCCAAAAAACGAAAAACAAAGGCGCTGATCAGACTGAGCAGATGCGCAGGCTGGTCTGCGCCTTTGTTGTTCGCAAACCCTCGAAGATAGGTTTTCTCGCGTCGAGGCCCATATAATAATCAGGTTTCTCAGGAAAAACCACAACCGCACACTGCACACAGAATAGTAACAGTTGCAAGCCAATTAAAGTAAAGCAATCAGTGCTCACGTAAAACAGGAGAAAGGGGATTTTTATAGCAATACCTCCACTTTTTCATCAGTATATGCACTGACAGGAAAAAAAACTTATGGTCTTACCCCTTCCCTTTTATTTCCCTTCAGGACCTCATAGATGAATGCCACCGCAGGGATATCTGGGTAATGGTGGACGTGGTGGCAAATCACATGGGTAACCAACCAGGAGGCATCTACGATTTTTCTGGCTTTTTCCCATTCAATCACCCAGAGCATTATCATTCTTATTGTCAAATCAATTTTAGTAACCCGGACCAGAGGCAAATTGAAATCTGTCGACTAGCAAACCTACCGGATCTCAATCAAACAGTGTCATACGTTAGAAGCACCCTGCTTAACTGGATATCAAACTTGACCAGCAACTACGGAATCGATGGATATAGAGTAGACACAGTCAGGCATGTAGCAAAAGATTTCTGGCCTGAGTTTCAGAAATCCGCCGGTGTTTTTATGACGGGAGAAGTAGCCGTTCTTGATGATACAGGTTATGTTGCTGACTATCAGAATTATATGGATTCTTTGCTAAATTTTCCGACTTTCTGGGCTCTTAAGAGAGTCTTTAACTACCGTAATAGTATGACAGTACTGGCGAATAGTTTGAATGATCAACGGAGTCTGTTTAAGGATGTGTCTGTACTTGGACTGTTCTCAGAGAACCATGATCAACCTAGGTTCTTGAGCATCACCACTGATTTATCATTGTACAGAAACCTCATCGTCTATAATATATTAGGAGAAGGCATACCGATTATCTACTACGGGTTAGAACAAAAGTTTGTTGGTGGTGGAGACCCTAATAATAGGGAATCACTCTGGCCCTATGGAAATCCCAATTACATATTTTATCAATACATAAAAACACTGACGTCATTCAGAAAACAACAAGGGTATTTCCTAAACCAAGCAGTACGAGTGATGCAGGTAACCGACCAAGCTTTCGTGTTTACAAGAGGTACGCAACATGCTATGATAGGGTGCCTTACTAATCATGGTAGCGGTTCAGAATTCGATATTTACTTGAATAACGGGCAGCTTGATGGCATCAAAGACGGAACTGAATACAAGGATATATTTTCATCTGCGACATATACTGTCTCCAATTGTCAGATGAAAATAGTTCTGAATAATAGTTATCCTGTAGTATTGGAGAAAACCAAAGATGGACAGGGCAATCCATGTAACACAGCTAATCACCTTCAAAAGATGAGTGGCGCTTAATCTTTTATCCTCTCCCTTTAAATAAAAAGTCCCTGAGTTATTTGTGATTTTCATGCAGTATTTTTCTTCTCACCTTTTTTCAAAATCAACTTTTCAATAAATTCTTTCAGGAAATACTATAGCTGTGTCGAGCAGTTAAGATCAAGCTCAGCACCTGCGCTCATTTGGCCCTTAACAATGTCCTAACCATTGGAAAATGTTACATTGTATCAGCAGACGACAAAAGTCGCAGCTGGGGAAAATGAATAAACAACCGATGCATAAAATGCTTCCGAACCACGCCCAGTATGTCAACCATCCTGAAAGTGAGCGAACTCGAGATAAAATAGTAATAGCTTTGACAACTTAACATGTGAGTTAACTTAACGAATCTCGAACACTGACCACAACACGGTTTGGCTATGTCACTGCACGTGCCTGGCTTTTCTAGATATACCAATCTAAATCGGAGGTTGGACCATAAAATAATGTTGGTACCCTTGCACCAAATTAAGAACAAAATTGTGATTTGTGTGATTTGATTCTTTACGTCCACTCAACAATCTTTCAGTTATGCGGGACGGGTGTACTAAGCTAGGATAAATGTGTCTTGCTCAAGGACCACAACGCAGTGACGCCGGTGAGACTCGAACCCGCGGCCCTTCGGTCTCGAGTCAAGCACTCTACCACTGAGCCACTGCGCTCAGTGGTAGAGTGGCAACAAAATTGCAGATAACCTGTATGTTTCTATCAATGGCTTTGATTGGACGGTTTTTAGTGGGGAGAAAAGCTAGTCATGGGAAGAGAAACTACAGCACAGCGGCGAATCACCTGATTTTAGATGATTAAAAAAGGCTGATACTTGTCAAAACCCCTCGATTAAGGTCAGAATTTCTTTGACATTTCCGTTAATACAGATCAGATCTGGATTTGTTTGTTTGTTAAATTTGATTTTTTACGTCCAATCAACAATCTATCAGTTATGTAGGGACGGGTCTTCCTGGGTTGAGCCAGTACTAAGCTAGGCCTGATGTGTCCTGCTCAAGGATACAACGCAGTGACGGCAGTGGGACTCGAACCCGCGGCTCTTCGGTCTCGAATCAAGCACTCAACCACGGAGCCACTGCGCTCGCATTGGTTTGAAGCAGATACCAGTAAAATGAAAGCAACATGTCCATTTTTTGCGACTTTCAGGCAAAGATCTGGTTAAAAAGTTATTGACAAGCAACCAATTTTTTCGATTGCTCGTCAACAACTTTTTGACCAGATATTTCACCTAACGGCGCACACGATGGGCATGTTGCTGTCATTTTCCCAGGGTATCTGCTTTAAACCCCATGCAATTCTGACCAGTATTAACGGAAATGTCAAAGAAAGTCTTACCTGAATCGACAGTTTTTTCAACGATATCCGCTATTGTTGTTGTTTTGAAGTCACGTAATTCTCCGCCGCGCATAGTACTGTCGTACCAACCAAGAGTGTCAGTGACGTAATACTTTATTTACAATTTCTAAGGAAAACACTAACGTGTACACTTCACTT
The DNA here is from genome assembly GCA_964019695.1 of Loripinus fragilis. Lineage (NCBI taxonomy): Eukaryota > Metazoa > Mollusca > Bivalvia > Lucinida > Lucinidae > Loripinus > Loripinus fragilis. The sequence continues at coordinate 6,486,079 of OZ026525.1, forward strand.
GAGCTAACGCAAATCGATCGATCACGTGTGTATTAATCCTATCCTGCGGATAGTATTAATAAACAAGTGATCTATCGATTCTGAGTCCCTGATAACTTTGTAAACAAAACATGACGTCACTATCACTTTTGGCCGGTACGACAGTATGGTTTATCTCGAACTCCCTTACAGTATAACAGACCATGTCAACGACGACTCAGCACGTAGCATACCTGCTCATGTAGTCCCACAAAAATGCACGTGTTCAATCGTGTTTTAGCCGACACAAGGGGTTTTGATGCTATATGCTTCTATTAAGCATCCCTGCAGACGTAATTAGCGCGCTAGAGGTCTAAAGTTAGGTACAGGCATTCATCTACATGTACATCCATACTCAGCCTCCTTCTACAGTAACCAGTTGCGGATCCTGTGGGTCCAGGCAGTTAGCTGGAACCCCCACCCTGCCCCCATTTTTCAAATATCCTATAAAAGTGAAATAGTTTGGTCTCAGTGAGAATCAGTGAGATCAATTTATTTCATTTTCATGGGATCAACCAGCAAGGCGAACTCCCAAACACCTTTATACATATAAACCCCCTTTCTAGAAAGAGTCACATTGTATCATCAACGACCTTTTTCTGCCTTCCATCTCAATATTTATAGATGCTAAAGTTGAATCATACTCATATTAAACTGAAATACTCCACCTTGTAAAATTATTCTAATAAGACATGTAAACATATTCAAACAAAATCGTCAAAACAGAGGAGCAGCTTGGGCCCAGAGTTACAATGCCTCCTTTAAGTTAAGGAAGATTTAAGTATTGATTTTTCAGGACACAAAAATAACATTTCAATTAAAATAAAATCGTTTCATGTATTCTGTAGATCATAATGACATATTTGATTATATCTATTACACCAATACAGGTAATGCATTAAACATTTAAAATACTATATTGAAATTTCAATACTTACTCAACTAAGGTCTTCCTTAACTTTAAGGAGGCTTTGTAATTTTTGGCCCAGATCTATAAAGGGCTTTTTATTATTCAGCAATTTATTTCTTGAGACCTCAAATAGATTATATATCCCATCCTTTCTGACGGTTAAGCAAAAATGTAGCCACATGTCAGAGCACTCTAATCAGATATTAGTTTTGTTGCTGCCAGCATGTTATAATGTAAATGCAACAGAAACTTTTCATTATTGAAATGTTTCGTGAAGGGTTTACTTCTAGTTTGAAACACGAACTGCGGTAAAACAGAATAAAAGACAAAAGAATTAAACATCATAAAAGCTGAGAAAAAAGGAACAAAAACATAGCAAAAAATATCAATCATGTCAGTTTTGTGGGAATATGAAATACAATTCAGACCCAGCTCGAGACGCAACAGAATGTTGCGTCTTATCAGGATCTCTACTGTTTTCATACAACATATTCAACATTTAAGTGAAAAAAGAAAATATCAGTAGCAAAACTTCAAAATTAAAGTGAGTATGGTTAGGAAATAGAACTTCGACACACTGCAGATCAAAACACAGCGTCGAGAACACTGATATAGTATAATTTTCAATACTAGTCAAAAGTTCTAACCGGCCACGTGTGTTTTTATCAAATTTCTAAAAAGCTTTACATAATCATAATATAGATTTCGTTTTCATTCTAATTAGTTAATGATTCAAGAAAACCGCTTAGCAAAATTCTTGAAATTGTTTTCGGCAGGCTTTGCCAAATACACATACCCTCAATATTAAAGTTCAACATACTTTGCATTGGCTGGTGGGGTAATTTTCGACAATTTGGCTATTTACAACAAGTTTCTTGCAGATGGAATGTTCAATGTAGCACTATAATGTTCAATGAGAGTTTTTCTTTTAAAATGAAGACGTTTTGCGCGTGAAAAAGGGTTATTTCAAAAAGTCATGACTTACAAAATGTGCCAAAATGCGAATTTAAAAAATGGGGGTAGCACTATTTAATTGGATATCTTGCATGTACTGTTGAACATTTTACCAATATCTTTACTGTCTAGGATACATGACACGTCTGGCTATTTCGAGATGCAAAAAGTGTAGTCATAGCATTTTTATTTTTAAAGAACATAAATGAACTATAGGTGCCTCGTTAGAACTTTTGGCAAGTATACAACCGTTGTTAAGGAACAACTCTCGATTTTCCATTAAGTTGACGAACACTAAGTATAACAAAACAAGGACCAAATGAAGAACCACAACAAACAGCGAGAGCAACAGCAGGGCTCACTCTGGCTCATTATTTGTTGAGGCCAACACTTTAGCCAAATGGAAAAAGTTGAAGCCAAATGAAATTAACTTTAACCAAGGTGTTAGCTAGAAAGTAGTATCAATAGTTTTTTTTGTATTTAGCTCTTTGCCCACTTTTGTTGTCTGCTGATAACCTTTGCAAACAGTTTGAACCAAGATCCAGCCAGACAGTTTGTTGTCTGCTGATAACCCTTGCAAACAGTTTGGATCCAGATCAGGCCCCACTAAATGTCGGGCCTGATCTTGATCCAAACTGTTTGACATCCGGATGGTATTGAAAAAATCCAGCATCTAAAGATTTGAATATGGCACAATAATAATGTCTGAAGATATAATAAAAGTAATATTTGAAAATCCAAAAGCTAATCAAATACACTTTTCCGAAAATATGCAATTTTTGAACCACCTAGACTGTACTTTTAGCCAATGACATATATTTGCAGCCACTCTACATTTCTAGCAGCAAATGACTACAATGGCTGATGGCAGGTTTAGCCCTGACAACAATAAACAACCAATAGACAACAACAGATAACAAAATCTTAAGAGGGCCGGAAACATTCGCATTTAAAATATACATACAGTAATACCTGTGTAAAACGGTCGCTCTCAAAAAGACCAAAAAATGGTTTTCAATACCAATTACCACTTGTTTTTATTAAAACAGGTCAAAAATATTGCAGAAAGCTCCAAGAGGAGCATTCTGCAATACTTTTGACTTTCATTAAGCTACCATTTGTTATTAAGATCTTTGTATTGTCTATTTGAATGGTCGTTTTACACAGGTTTTACTGTATACAGTGCATATTTGCTGTGAGCGTATACTTTTAAGTCATATCTTCCATCATGTCTGTCAATTTTTTACACAGAACAGCTACTAAAATTACCCTTCAACGCCCAAACATCCTTCTCGCATGCCGCTTTGCCAAACTTACAAGGCGCTTGCATAGCTTGCCTTTTTATAGTATATACTAACATATAAATACTTTTAAACCTGTCTTAAGCGGCCACTAAAAATGGTCAAAACAAATGTCTTGAAGACAAATGGTAGCTTAATGAAAGTCGAAATTATTCCAGAATGCTCTCTTGGAGCATTCTGTAATACTTTTGACCTGCATTAAGCGATATTCGCTCTTCAAAACCAATTTTTGGTATTCTTTATGAGTGGCCGCTTAAGGTTTCACTGTTGCTAAATATTTTGGCACAAAACCTCTATTTTGCTTACTATTTTGTTGGCATTTTAATTTTTTCAATCAACCAATTATGGATAACTGTGTACCTGTCTGGTAGTCTTATTCTTTGACCAATCAAATATATGTAGGTATTTTGTAGAGTGTCACATTGTGACTGTTTCTGCAACATCATTTTCAGTTCTGACAAATGGTTCTAAAAGATGAGACGACGAGTAAAAAAGTAAGGGAGTATGATCAGGAATCTCATAACGCACACCAACCACGGTACCGTGAGGAAAAGCCACAGAACACTTACAGTAACAAGACAGCTGTAAGGCAATAAAGGCAAATTAACAATTTTCTCTTCCCCTTCAATATGATTACAAACTTAGAATGGACAAAATGCAATATATAACAAAACAAAGACAAATACAGAACCCCTACAAACAGTGGGAAGTACATTAACCGATAGATCAACAGCAACAGAACCACCGCTTTAGAACGGACAGAAGCCTAACCCACCGGGAGCTTAAAGCTGCATATAAAGGTAAATAAGGGGAGCTGACCACGCCCTGTGTTGGCTAAGCTTTCCGACAGATCATATTTTAAATCATATTTTGTAGAAGTAAGAAAGACAGCAAGGATAAGGAATCGATTCAATCAAGTACCACACATGTCCTGGGATACCAAATGGGAAAATAACGAAATCGCAAAAACATCACAAACAAGAGCCAAGAGGTAAGCCCTTTCCCTTTAGGTGACCACAAGGCAGCAATGCACAGACGCGAAATCAAGACAAAAACAAGATATAAATAACACAAATGACCAAAAAAAGAAGTACCGCCTTGGAACGGTCAGTGAAATATTTTACTGGATGGCTTAAGCTGGTTTCACGGCGCACCAACCTCATTTCCATCAAATAGTTTTGAATTCTGATGAGCGATTTCGTGAGAAGATTTTTGTTGGAGTTTTCTAGGTAAGCCTTGCCCCTGGTCGCCATATTTTGATGGATAAAATTCAGCTTAGCCATTTATATGGAGGATAACCTTAAGCGACAATTTCTGCCGAATTATTTTAAATTCTGACCATTGGACATTTAAAGTTTTATATATATGAACATGAGGGAAAGTGATAAAGTCCCCTGGCGGCTAAACTTTTTGATAGATCAATAGACCAGTGACCATTTCTGCCGAACTTTTTGAATTCTGATCTGTGGTTTCAGAGTGGAAGCATTTTAAAGTTTTTCCTTAATCACGATATGCCATGCCTCCTGGTGTCTATGTTTTATGTTCAAGTATTCTAGTAAAGGCTTACCTACCTACAATTTCTACCAGATGTTTTTTTTTTCAATTTTAGAGAAAAAGATGTTTAAAATCTATAACAAATAAACATAAGGGAATCTAGCCACGGCCCCTAGAGGCCATGATTTTTAAAGGATCGAATTTGTTTTAGCTATTTTTTGTTGAAAGTCATCCAGTGATTTTTTCTACCAAATAGTTTTTGATTCTGACCACTGGTTTCAGACAGGATTTTCTTATTTAACTCTTTGCCATTGTGATAAACCCTTGCTACCATGCTTTTTGACATAACAAATTTAATTTATCCATTTTGTAGAGGCCACCTAGTGGTCATTTCTGACAAAGTATCCTCAATATAGACCACTGCCTTCAGAGAAGACGGTGTTAAAGTTTCTTAAATAGGCAAATTGGTGAAATTGGCCCCGCCCCCTGGCGGTCATGTCTTTGACCGAAAAATCATTTTCGCTTTTTTGCAGGACATGTAGTACATCCAGTGATCATTTCTACAAAAAAATATCGATTCTGACGACTGGGTTTCGAGAAGATTTTTAAAGGTTCCGTTATCGCGATAAGCGGTCATGTTAATTGGCAGATCAAATTCCTATTTGCTATCTTATAAGACGGTCACCTAGGAATAGTTCATGTGACGTTGGTTAATTAAGACAATGGGTATAGGACGAGCTTTCATTGGAAGTAAAAGGGACAACAGCAAGCAACGAGTTCCAGACTGATCTGCTTATGTAAGTTAAATGTGCGTTATGTCTCCATAACGCATTTTATCTAACGACACTAGAGCTCTCTATTTTGTTGCATTCTTTTTTCTTGTGGCCTGTATACTTAATTACCTTTCTTACATTTATTGGTTTCCGCCTTATCTGCGGTACTCTAAATTATGTCCGCCTTGCAGGGTTCCAGCCAGCATCCACTTCTAAACCATGTGCTCGCTCTGCGTGCTTCATTCAATTTTCGGCTGGCGAAAGCGTTAGATCAAACCACTGCTTTGTTTCACTGATGTCGACGTCCAAATAGACTTCATTTTACATTCAAATAGACTTCAATTTATCAAACGGACTTCATTTTCGATTTAGAACTGTGTTTTATTTTCTAAACAAACTTTTATTAGCTGGGATTTGGGACGATTTTGTCGGAATTGACGGCGGATTATACACCTTCAGACGGACAGTTAAACGGGCGTGAGTACGAAATGGCAGTTAACCCTTTAGTTAATGTTCTTGCTATTGGTCATTCTTTTATACGCCGTCTACGAGATGACATTTTATCTCGTGCCTATAATGATGTACATGACAATTTTGGCTTAAATTAGTGCATAGTTCACTTTCTGCATGAAGGCACTATTTTACCTGACTATGACAAATTTTTGTACAGTGTAAACAACAAAATACCAGCCATCAGGTTTCATGTTGCTGTTATACAGATCGGAGGCAATGATATCGACAATGGGTGTTGCCCTTTATTGTTAGCATCTAAGCTACAGGATTTTGCCAATTGGTTAAAAGATTATCATAAGATTCAACATGTGTATATATGTGAGATTTTCAAGAGACCTAGCCCCAAACATTGTTCGGCTGGAATATACGAACAGAATCGCTCACGATGCACCAGTTATTTAGAAACCTTGCTCGAGGAGTGCTATGCAAAACTTTGGAGACACCGGCGCATTTTTAATAGTCCAAACAACTTGTTTATCAGTGATGGCATTCATTTGAACCCACGTGGAACTAAGAAATTCTACGAATCTATAAAAAGGGCAATTATACTGTTGGCGGAAAATAGCATTCGTAATTAGGTATATACCTACTTGTATATAATAATAAATGAATTAATTAACCGTTATGATATAAACATATGTTTATTTATTGTTTGCCTGTTATTTTCAATTGTAATGAAATTGAAGCATACAATAAGCTTTGCGTGGCAGTTACCTTTTTTCAAGCTATGAGATTATTTTACCATGCATAGGCCTGTTGCACACACTTCTTAAACCCTTAAAGCGCCAATCGCTTTTCTCGTCTGCTGACATGTTTAAGAAGCCTCTATGAGTAAACCTCAGGCCATGTGTTTGGCCTTCGGTGTGTGGCAGATTTTACCCCATCATGTGCTGATTGTTCTTTGTTGAATTTTATATCATTGATTTCATTCTGTTACTCAATGAATGTCTTTTAGCTCGCCACGCTTTTGCTATAGTAATATCATAATATAGAACAAATTGATGATACAATATAGTATCCCTACCTCAAAGAAATCTTTGTTGTTATTTGTTTGTAAAACAGGAACTCTCGCAAATCTGTGGATATATTGTTGTGCACCGGTTCGCGTGAGTTACTGCGAACCATTTAGCGGAAGGAAGAGGATAAATGTGCGTTATGTCTCCATAACGCATTTTATCTAATGACACTAGAGCTCTCTATTTTGTTGCATTCTTTTTTCTTGTGGCCTGTATACTTAATTACCTTTCTTACATTTATTGGTTTCCGCCTTATCTGCGGTACTCTAAATTATGTCCGCCTTGCAGGGTTCCAGCCAGCATCCACTTCTAAACCATGTGCTCGCTCTGCGTGCTTCATTCAATTTTCGGCTGGCGAAAGCGTTAGATCAAACCACTGCTTTGTTTCACTGATGTCGACGTCCAAATAGACTTCATTTTACCTCCTCCTCCTCTCCTCCTCCACAATTGAGTAGTTTACCGTTTGATTGTTCTCTGTGCTGGCAGAGTTACCCCATCATGTGTTGATATTTCCTTGTTGAATTTTATATCATTGATTTGTGGCAGATTTTACCCCATCATGTGCTGATTGTTCTTTGTTGAATTTTATATCATTGATTTCATTCTGTTACTCAATGAATGTCTTTTAGCTCGCCACGCTTTTGCTATAGTAATATCATAATATAGAACAAATTGATGATACAATATAGTATCCCTACCTCAAAGAAATCTTTGTTGTTATTTGTTTGTAAAACAGGAACTCTCGCAAATCTGTGGATATATTGTTGTGCACCGGTTCGCGTGAGTTACTGCGAACCATTTAGCGGAAGGAAGAGGATAAAAGTCATTTATCATAGAATTACTCACCTCCACAGTAATGTGGTTAATAAGAATCAGACCAACATGTCGATAAGAGTGTCCCTGTCCGTGAAAAATAAACAACACAAAACATATAAGCCCTCAGCCACCCTATTGTTCAAAGCAAAGACTCTGCTCTGATTGGATTGGTCAGAGGGAACATAGTTTGCTTGGTCCTGCTCTAGCCATTTATATACCAGCCAGCCTGTACTCTTCGGCTACCATGGGTCCACCAGCGAAATGTCATTTGAATAGCGTTTCGCTCGCGGGCTGATACATTCGGTAAAGTCCGTCATAATTCGAGATTCGAATCATGCCTCGGGTGTATATAAGGAGCATTGCGCGTAGTACTATATACAAAACAATCCATTTTGTTAACCAGAATTGGCGTATGGAAATAAGTTGTTTAGATAGCATGTGGGTTCGTTAAAATCGATTATTCTGATTATCCGAACAGTTTAATCAGCAGAATAAATGAAGTTTATGTATAAATTTCAATAAAATATCGCTATAGCAATATATTATTGAAAAACACACACGCACACACATAAATTTCATTTATTACCGTTTGTTTGTTGCAATCATATTTGGTATTGTGTTAACATGGTTTCTGTGACGTCAGCGTCACGTTAAATTAGGTCAGCGTCACGTTATCACCGGCGTTATCAAAGTAGATCCTCGGTGTATTCCACGGAATTTCGCGGAAATGGCCGAGGCAGTTCCGATTGGGCTGATAGTGATCTGCCTTTACATGCAAACCAGGTAATGTACACTATAGGCTCCTAGCAGCTGCATTGTTATCTATTCAGGATTATTCTTTTATTGTTTTTGCCAGCTTCTTGAGTACGGCATTTATAATTGGCAAAGTTTGAAACCTGTCCGGTAGCACCGGCTTAGTGGTGTAGCATAGCCCCTTTCTGTGGTACATGTACTGTACATGTGTGCATCGTCTCTTTGTGTCACGACATTCTAATGACACTCCCATCTCACCGCCATTTCCGCCTGCGGAGATGTCGATGAGATGGAATTGTCATTTGAAAGATCACCATTTCTACTGAAATTTCGCTTCCAAATGGCTACTGAATGACAACGACCCACTTAAGTTGGGTACTGAAAGATGACAAACTTTTTTGAAAAGCCAATCTTGTAAATTTAATGTCTCCCTACAGGAACTCATAGATGCGTGTCACCGCAAGGATATCTGGGTAATGGTCGACGTGGTGGCGAATCACATGGGTTATCCACCAGGATGTGATTGGACAGAATGCGACCCAGCAAAACTCACCAATTTTACTGGATTCGTTCCTTTGAATCGTCCAGAGCATTATCATACACTATGTGCAATTAATTTTAGCAACACTGACCAGCGACAAATGGAAATATGCAGACTTGCAAACCTACCAGACTTCAATCATACTGTCCCATATGTCAGAGACACTCTTCTTAACTGGATAGCAAACTTAACCAGCACATATGGTATCGATGGATATAGAGTAGACACAGTCAGACATGTTGCAAAAGATTTCTGGCCGGAATTTCAGAAATCTGCTGGAATTTTCCTAGTAGGAGAAGTCGCAGTTAATGACGATACAAGTTATGTTCCTGACTATCAGAACTATATGGATTCTTTGCTAAATTTTCCAACTTTCTGGGCTCTAAAGAGAGTCTTTAACAATGGCGAGAGTATGACAGTTCTAGCCGATAGTTTGGAAGATCAACGGAAGCTATTTAAGGATGTGACAGTACTTGGCCTGTTCTCAGAGAACCATGATCAACCTAGATTCTTGAGCATGACCAGTGATTTATCATTGTACAAGAACCTTCTCGTTTATACTGTATTAGGAGAAGGCATACCAATAGTTTACTATGGTTCCGAACAAAGATTCAATGGCAGTGGAGACCCCAATAATAGGGAATCACTCTGGCCGTATGGAAATCCCGGTTCAGCAATGTTTCAATACGTAAAAACATTGACGTCATTCAGAAAGCAAAGCGGGTTTTTCCTGAACCAAGCGGTTAGAGCTATGCACGTGACGGACAAAAGTTTCGTGTTCACTAGAGGTATGAATCATGACGCGATGGTGTGCCTGTCAAATCATGGTAGAGGTGCAGAGTTTGATATTGTTTTGAAAGATGATCAACTTGGTGAAATCAAAGACGGAACTGAATACAAGGATCTATTTTCAGCTGCGACATTAGATGTCACACAGTGTCAGATGAAAATAGTCCTGACAAATGGTAACCCTGTTGTATTGCAGAAAACGAAAGAAGGGCAGGGCAGACCTTGTAACACAGCAGACAGACTTAAATTTGAAATGGTACAAATTCTTGTCACCTTTATGTTCACGCTCGTAAATAAATAAAACTCTGCCTATCAACGGAACTGATAATAAATCATTGAATAAAATGGAGTATGTGTCCAGCAAAAACACTCATATCAGACTTTGACATCCATCTACTCAGGCTTATCATGGTATTAAAAAAGTGTGCACATAGAGAATACTGGGTGAGTGTCTTTTGATATCAAGTTTACCAATCAAGGCTTAGAGAACGCTTGTTGACATCGCGAGGCTTGCCAAGCGAGTCAACAAGCGTTCTCAAAGCCGAACCTGGTAAACTTGATATCAAAAGACGAGAACCTGGTATTCTATTTATCAGTTTACCCATTGTTTCACTCTTCAAACTAGCGATTATGACGTAATTTTTCGATTTTTATGTTGATTCAGCGTCATTAGCGACGTATTTCAAAAAGTGCAACGTCATCATGATCTGATAAAGGCACATGCCTTGAGATAGACAACGTTTATCAGGCAACGTGCAACAATGCAGTTAACATGGTTAATATGAGCGGTAGCTGATAAAAAAACATAAAAAGGATACTTTAGCAAACAGCAAAGATCCAGATTAAATACAGCATTGAGGCGTTTCTTCAGGGTCTGTACTTTGTGCCACGGGGGCTTGAAGTTATGATTTTTGAGCCTAAGGAACTTTGAAATGACAAAAGTTCGACTGTCTAATGATTAGTAAAATATGTTCTAATCTAGTATGAGAATAAATGCTTTTTTCTATGAATCAGTTAGGTCAAATTTTCATTTTGTTTCATACTCTGTTATTGTCCCGAAATTTTTGGATGGAATTGAAGAGAAGGCCCCTTAGCATCGGACAAAGTAGCAAATATTCATAAACTCAAACACCTGTGATTTTTGCTATGATAAAAACAAACTTCAGGGACTGAAATAGGCCTTCTGATTTATGGTGGGCCTGGGTCTTTATCTCATGATTTCAAAATATGGCCCATCACTTTCCAAGGCAGTGGGCCTAGTGGACCCATCCTTTTTAGTTGTGAAAAAATCTGACTTTAATAAAGCGAGTCTATTAACCCCACAAAACAGAAAGTTGATGTAGGTAGTCAATACAGTAAAACATGTCTTAAGCAGCCACTCAAAAAAGACAAAACAACGATCTTAATGACAAATGGTAGCTTAATGAAGGTCAAAAGTATTGTAGAATGCTCCCCTTGGAGCATTCTGCAATACTTTTGACCTGCATTAAGCGACAATTGGTCTTCTTTTTAGAGTGACCGCTTAAGACACGTTTTACTGTATAATCAGCAGTCAATATACAAGTATGCATACAAGTGTCTACACAGTATGTAAACTGAAATAAACATCCTGTACCTTTTCCTCCTAGCTCAGGCCGTATAAACATGAATTTCAGCGCTCGTGCGTAACCAGTAGTCGGAAAATTCGTGTATTTATAGCGCTGTACACGTATCGATTTCCATTGTTACGGTTACAGATAGGACACAATCGAACAAGGTAAGTAATGCTTGTTTTACTAAATTCTTACGTTTGATTCCATAATTTTAGCGGTTTACTCCTACGCATTTCGCTTTTTATACATCGAACCTGCTTGGAAATAGTGCCGTTTTGTCCTGAAAATGAACTTAAATGTCAGTTTGCATTGTTTTGATGTAATAGGGAGTCACATGTTTACATGATTGTATGGTTCTAATTGTTAAAGTTTTTTAGATCTGTGAAAAAAATCAACCTAAATAGATGGCCCCTCACAAGTGCAGCTATACCACCAACTCAAACATCTGAGCCAATCGCTATACCACTAACTTGTGCGTAACTATACCACTAACTCGATTGACAGACTATTTTAAAACGACTAAAAGTCACGAACAAAATGTTTAGTCCTTCGTAAATGGTTTGTATATGTTCCAAAATATTTTTGACAGAAAGCATGCCTCTTTTTTTAAGCAATATTAATTGAGTTGACTGCACTATCATGGTTTATGGACTACCAGAGGGAGAAATTCTGGACAGCCAATTTGACATAGCCTTCGCCTGTGGCTCTGGCCATCCAGACTCTGATTTTCAACGTAATGACCTAGGTGTTATTCCAAACATTGTTACATAGGTATACGTGATAATATACACTAATATAGGGATGAAACATTTCTTTGCATGAATTAACGTTAGTCATGGCCTGAGAGACGTTACATACTGAGGACAAAACCTGACGTTTGGGACGTCTCACGGGGGACCCGAAGGACGCAAAGTCCACTGAAACATCGTTATTATCGTTATAATTGCGTTGATTTAATAATATATTCAACCAGATTTACCAAACTATAATTTGGCACTATTAATTGTCACAATTTGTGGTTGGACGTTTTTATTAATATTCATGTTTCATGACCAAAAGGTAAGTTTGTATGACAAAAATGCCACAATCACATACTCTGCAGACCAACCCACAGCTTCGTTCATAGGTGTCGGCTAGGAAACAGTGGATTAACAGCACGTGAATGGCCTCGTTAAAAATTAGATTGTGCTGGTTGAACCATGACTGTTAAATATATATGCAGCACGGATTTTATAACGCAGAGTAAAATGTATTATGCCATTTCATGAGTCACTGAACTACTGCTAAATTTCGAACATAGACTATTCAAATGTTAGAAGAGTCCAGATGTAGTACGAGACATGTAAATCTAGAGGAAATAACGGTTAAACCTTACCTGTTTTCAATGCAGCATCGATAGCATGGACAGTAGATATTTGGTTTAGAAATAACTGTTACAGTCTGAATGACCTTGACGTGCTACTGCTTAAACTCGTCCAATCTTTGATCCGTCTGTGGTCGAAATTGAACAAATATCTTTTCCTGGTGGAAGCGTTTTGGATATAGACCAGGACTAATCATTTTTTTTATAGTTTCCATTTTTGCTGCTAATTACACTTCCACAAAACGCTTTGAGGCGTGACTGTAACAGTAAATGCATTGAATGAATCGAGGGTCATTACTTAGAGGTCGTGGTATAAGCATACACGAAGGCGGTTATTATCATGAGCCTGTAACAACGGCGGATTTGAGACTTTATTAAACTTCAAACAAATTCGTTGTAAAGTCGTACAAATAAATGTCTTAAAACATTGCTATGCATTTTTAATATATTTACTAGCAAATATTATCATTTTGCGCATGTAATACTAACAATGCTTTCAAGCACGTATTGTCGTATTTTTTTGACCCTGAAGTTCAAGGGTAGTGACCTATGCTAATTCTATCTCGGACCTGTTATCGATAGTTTTCGCCAAATACACGGGAATAAATTAGGTTTTCTGAAATTCAATGTATCATAACGGTAGTAAAATGACTATATCGTCCGCTGTGGTGAAGTGGCCAAAGTCTTGGACTCTTACTATAGAGAAGGCAAATTCGAATCTCGCAAGGAGTTTTTATTTTTTCCAGTAAATTAGTTTCTATGTTATGACATGGCGGAAAACTCGAGAAAAGCATGAACATGCTTAATTTTTGTGCAATTGTGTATTTGTACATGTATACGTGGTCACACGTGTAGTCGCGAGTAAATCGAGACAGTTTCGCCTAAGAGTCAAGAATGGTTGTCCGACATTCTTGATTTACTAGCAACTGCAGTGTAATCGTGTGAACATTAAAAAGAAAAAAACAAAATACATTATTTTCTAGCTTTCATACCGGTTCCTTGCAGGAAAAAAAAACACACTCCTCGTGAGATTCGAACCTCCCAGCTATACGCTACGAGTCCTGTGCCTAACCCACTACACCACAGCGGGCGATCATGTCGAGCTGCTACTTATATCAGACATTTCATTTCAAATAACCAAATTAGTTCCATATTTTCAGCGAAAACTACCGATAACAGATCGGAGATAAAATTTGCATATGCCACGCCCTTTGAACTTCAGGGTCAAAAAAATACATTATCACTTTTGGGGAGTGCATAATTTGTATCAAGCTAAATCGGCCAAACTCAATATTGGAGAGCAAAGTAAAGTTGGTTTGTTTTTCTTTTTTCTTTTTTCGCTTTTTGTTTTTCATTTATCTTTTTTCGTTATTCGTTTTTCGCTTTTCGTTATTCGATTTCGTTATTCGTTTTTCACTTTTGGTCTTTCACCTTTTGTATCCGCTTTTTGTTTTTCTCTTTTCGTTTTTCATTTTTTTGACATTCAAAATCGGGCCCAGTATCGTATTTTGACATTCAAACTGAGGTCGAATATACTATACTGAAGGACTTTAAAAACGCACCACCTGCTTAAATGCTAATTTATGTCGAAAATTTGATATTTTCATTATGTGAAAAATAAAATTGACAAGTTCCGTTATTTAGCTTGCATTCAATAAGAAAATCGAAACGCTGTGGCTTGTGATTGCCGTGACGTCACGATAATTCTGAGACAACTCAAATTCAAAAAGTCACAGAGTCCCCATACCTTCCATTATGAAAGAAAAAAAGTTTTCGAACCGATGTTTGTTCTTGAAAGTAAAAGGAAAGACAAAATCAAATCATGAAGATTAAGGCCTCTGGCAACGTTCATTACGTCTACATGACGTCATTGATTTTGACGCAATTGGCCGTTTATATCCTAGGGATCACGAATAATCAATTTTTTTTGTTGCCAACAGTTACTCCTCAATCAGTTGTATAAAAGACAACAGTATCGCGACTTGTGCGGACGTCACCTGTCTGTTATTGATGTTTGAAAATTTAAGACTGACGTTAGCAAAGAAACGCTGCGAGCGGAAGCGTAATAAAAAGATTATTTCTGAAAACTTTTGCGTTTTTACATTTGTTAAGACATCTGGCTACCACCTAAAAGTGTTTGTTTTCAAATTGAATCAAATTCATATTTGTCTGACGACAATTGTTGAAAAACACTTACGTCGATATTACGTCAGAATGAACAGCATGAGCAAATCGAAATAATGGCAAATCATGGTCAATTTTGCAAGAGAATAAAAAATGATAAAGAAAACATCATCCAGTTAATCATATGGATGAGACAGAGAATGTAAAATGGTGCGTTTTTAAAGTCCCTCAGTATATTTATACATTCAAAATCCTATTTTGACATTCAAACTGGGGCCGAATATCGAATTTTGATATTCAAAATCGGGCCGAAAATCGTATTTTGACATTCAAAATACTATTTTGACATTCGAGCTGAGACTGAATATCGCGTTTGACATTCGAAATCCTATTTTGGCATTCAAAACCTGGCCGAATACATATTTTGACATTCAAAATCCCATTTCGACATTCGAACTGGGGCCGAATATCGAATTTTGACATTAAAAATCCTATTTTGACATTCGAAATACGGCTGAATTTCGAATTTTGACATTCAAAATCCTATTTTGACATTTGAACTGGGGCCGAATATCGCAGTTGGCATTCAAAATCCTATTTTGACATTCGAATTGAGGTTGAATATCGTATTTCAACATTCAAAATCCTATTTTGACATTGGAAAAGGGGCCGTATATCGCATTTTGACATTCCTTTCAAAATCCTATTTTCACATTCGAATTGAGGCTGAATATCGTATTGTAACATTCATAATCCTTTTTTGACATTCGAACTTGGGCCGAATATCGTAATTTGACATTCAAAATCCTATTTCCACATTCGAAATTGGGCGGAATATCGTATTTTGACATTCTAAATCCTATTTTGACCTTGGAACTGGGCCGAATGTTGTATTTCGACATTCAAAACCCTATTTTGACATTCGAAATCTGGGCGAATATCGTATTTTGACATTCGAAATCCTATTTTGACATTGGAACTAGGGCCGAATATCGTATTTTGACCTTCAAACTGGGGCCGAATATCGTAGTTTCACATGCAAAATCCTATTTTGACATTCAAAATGGGGCCGAACATCGTATTATGACATAAAAATCAAATTTTGACATTCAAAATGGGGCCGAATACCGTATTTTGACATTCAAAATCCTATTCTGACATTCGAAATCGAGCTGAATATCGTATTTTGACATTAAAAATCCTATTTTTACATGTGAAATCGGGCCGAATATATCATATTTTGACATTCAAAATTCTACTTTGTCATTCGAACTGCTGCCGAATATCGTATTTTGACATTCAAAATCCTATTTTGGCATTCGAAATTGGGCCGAAGTCGCATTACGACATTCAAAATCCTATTTTGAAATTCGAAAATGAGCCGAATAGCGTATTTTGACATTCAAAATCATATTTGGCATTCGAACTGAGGCCGAACATCGTACTTTGACATTCAAAACGGGCCGAATATCGTATTTTGACATTTTGAAAAATGTCATATTTTTAAAAGTTTGTAACTGAGCAGCGGAAGGGGTGAGAATGACCTTAGAAATTACTTCATGATCAATCTGCAGGAAAATATGGGACCCTCACGACCCCAGGATATGTAGTAAGACAGTCTGACTCGCTACCGAAAGCACTTTGGGGCCCACTAAAATGCCTGTGAGACTAGCAATGCTCATCCGCAAGGGCATTGATATATATTTTTTCATGTTCGGCTTTAATATACATGAAGTCAGTTATCATAAACTGTATGACGAATATAGCATTCATTCCACAGTTTAAAATTGATTTTATCTCCCTATCTAAAATCGCTTTTTAACTGTCTGTTTATAAATGAGCTCAGATCAGGCATTAGTATGCCAATGGTGCAGCGTCGTCGTCCGTCCACACTGTCAAAGTAGTATAACGTATATGGGGCCAATTTTATCAAAATTTCATGTAAAGCATCTTCAGGCAAATAAAATGCAAACGACTGCGTCTTTCTCATTTGCCCGAAGATGCTTTACATTGGCTGATTGAATAATGAACTGTGGTTGCCATGGCATTATTTAGCTCCGTACACTTATATTCTATGAAACTATACGGCCCAAAGCTTTTATATTACTAATGTAGCAATGTCTGGTGGCCCTCTTCATAAATGAAGCCACTCAAGTCCGAGGGGTGCAAACTGGCCCCGCCTTGGGGATCAAGCTTTTCCATAGACTTGTAATGAAAAAAACTTTAAAATTTCTTCTGAAACCAGGAGACCTTCAGCTTATATGTTTAGTATGTAACAATGTCTAGTAGTTCCCTACATAGATCCTGCACAGTTTTCAGTTACTTGCTTAAACAGCATGGTGTGTATGTACACATTATTTGTGGTCGCTTCACGATTCGTGTCACCTGGGTAAAACGTGTGTATGTCTGTTCATTTGTCCATATGTGTTATGCTCCTAAACCGCGGAACCGAATTCAGTCAAATTGCATGCGTAATCAACTGCCTGTAATGTGTACGGCCCATGGTGAACGTATAATAATCACTATCAGGTACCAGACGGAATATGTGGAACACAAATTGGACGAGCAAACGGACTCACACAGTGGTTATAGTGCCCATCTGCGAGTTGTGCGAAAGTCTTTGAATAAATAATTGTTATTGATTAAAATGTATTGCGATTTACATTTGTTTTCAATCTAACATATACTTTGTGTTTTCCGGCAGTTTTCTAAGTTTTTTATTCCAAATGGTTTAAGAGTTATGAGCATTTTAACTAACAGGCCACGACCGGTCAGTCTGATTATATTATTATATTATATTATATTATATTATATTATATTATATTATATTATATTATATTATATTATATTATATTATATTATATTATATTATATTATATTATATTATACCTCTTGACATAAATTTTGACATTTAAACCCCAGTGTTGGCAGGGGGGAGTCTGCTGGCAAAATATTTCCTACCATGTTGCTGCATTTGTGATTCTTCTTTAATTTGATATGCAACAGGACCATGTTCTGGACAAGTTGAATTTTGACCTATTGACCCCAAGGGTTGGGTGGGGGGTGGGGGGCTGCCGGCAAAATATTTGCTACCATTTTGCTGCATTGGTGATATACTTAAATTTAATATGCAATATGTTTATGTTTTGAAAAAGTTGTATTTTGACACTTAGACCCCCAGTGTTGGCGGGGGTCTGCTGGTCAAATATTCCCTATTATGTTGCTGCTTGTGTGATTCCTTTTAATTTGATATGCAACATGACCATATTCTGAAGAAGTTGAATTTTGAGCTTTAGAACCCACCACCTAAGTCCACCCAGGGGATCCGATCGATGCCTTTGATCTAAAATCACATCTGATATGTTTCATAATTATTTTACCTCTGTCTGCATGCCACAATTCAGTAAAAATGTTGACAACTGAATGAGTTATTGTAAAATTTAAATATTTTACATTTGACCCCACCTAAGGGGTCTAGGGGTGGGGTAAATTTTTAATCACTGTCATGTTTAATAATAGTTTTGGAGAAATGTGAATTTTATTCCACAAAAAAACAATATAGCTTTGGCATTTGCCTAAACCTAAGTCAAAACAGGGCCATAACTCAGTAAACAAATTGTGATTGATCTCCAATTTCGAACTTGACCTGTATTCTATGATGCTTTAGCCTTCAGTAAAAATTGAATGAAATAGTTGCATCCCTTCAAAAGTTTTTTGATCAAAACCCACAATTTAGCCGCAATCTAAGTATAAAAGGGGTCATAACTAAGTCAAAATTTTGCGGATAATCAACCTTTCAAACTTGATCTGTATTTAATGATGGTTGGCATTTCTGTAAAGTTTGAATGGAATTGATGGATCCTTCAAAAGTTATCGATCAGAAACCAAAAGTGTTACAACGTGGACAACTCAGAAGACGACGATGACGACCTAGACATGATCCATATGTGACCACCATGATTTGCAGGCGACACAAAAAATGTACATTTTGTGATGAAACTAGGAATTTTATTGGATTTAAAAAATTATAGGAAGTTAATTAAAATTTTATAAATAGCAGCCTCCATTGACATATGATTGTGACCTTGACCTTTATGGGGTGCCCTTTCAGTATTTATTCCTTATTTATGGATATCCAAAATTCATTTAAGGATATCGATAAATAAATTTTGGATATCCATAAATCATTTTTGGATATCCATAAATCATTCATGGATATCCTAAAATGAATTTTTGGATATCCTTTAATGAATTAAGTATATCCATAAATGATTCATATCCAATTTTCAACTGATTAATGGATATCCAAAAATGATTTATGGATATCAAAAATGATTTATGGATATCCACAAATGATTTATGGATATCCATTATTATTTATGGATATCCATAAATGAATTATGGATATCCATTAATGAATTTTGGATATCCATAATAGAATTATGGATATTCATTTATGGATATCCATAATTCATTTAAGGATATCCATAAATGAATTTTGGATATCCTTAAATCATTTTGGATATCCATAAATCATTTTTGGATATCCATAAATCATTTTTGGATATCCATTAATCAGTTGAATATTGGATATCCATAAATCGATGTATGGATATCCCAAAATGAATTATGGATATCCATAAATACAAACTAATTTTAGGATATCCATAATTCATTTTTGGATATCCGTAAATGATTTTTGGATATCCTAAAATGAATTTAGGATATCCATAAATGATTTTTGGATATCCATAAATGATTTTTGGATATCCATAGATGATTTATGGATATCCATAATTATTTATGGATATCCATAAATGAATTATGGATATCCATAAATGATTTTTGGATATCCATAAATGAATTATGGATACCCATAAATGAATTATGGATATCTATGAATAAGGAATAAATACTAAAACGGCGCCCCATAGACCTTGAGCCTGCATAGTTATGCTATTGATTTTGCATACCATTTTAGTAGGATCACTATTTCACCAAGTTTGATAAAGATCTTTCAAATAGTTCAGGAGAGCTGGAAAGGACAAGGACGTGTTATGGACAAATGGGTGGATGAAATAATAGATAGATGGGCACATGATGTCCATTTTCATAATCCAGTCTCCAAATTGCGGTTGGGATTAGAAAGACACTCTACAGCTGTCCGAACGGTATCTAATATTCTGTATCAGCAAACAATATCATCATACAATTCTTAATTTGTTTCATGAAAAAAAATACCAATGGGTATCATCAAAGAACAGGCCAGCTCATGAGATTTTGACACTATCACATATGTGTAAATGCATTATTTGAGTGTAAATCTGTAGCTATCTTCAGGGGGTTGGCAGCCTTTGTCTAATATACACCCTTCCTTTGTGATTATGTGTCCTTCGGCAAAGGCTTTATCCACTAATAAGTACTGGTTCAACAGGGGAAGACAGGAAATCGTTCAGACATGACTGATTTGTTAATTGATACCTCAAGCACCAAAACAAACTTTACTTGTGAGTGTAAAAGATGAATATCATTGGCGAGACTGTGGGAATGGAAGGCTTGTCTCAATCATCGCTACTTAGATGCATGAAAATAATAAACTCTCTTGAAATTATAATTAGATGAAAGCTTTTAATTCGTTTGTGAGAGCTAAATGATGTACATGGGCCTGTTATTTTATTTTCTAAATCAATGAAAACATTGGAATGCGTCTTGAGATTATAAAGATGGAATTTATAACTGTATGAGCATGAAATCAGATTTAGCTTCATCCAGTTAGCGGTACAGTAACTTCATCATGCATCCAAGTTAGTGGTGCAGTGTGAGCGCAGTTGTTGGTATAGTATTTGTATCGTCAGTTGACACCATTTTAAACATTTTTAAGCATAATTTGTAAAGATCTCATAATAATCCTTTGGGTGGAGGGCAAAACTATTCATCTACGGACTCTTGATGAAAAGGATTGACAGCAACCTGCGTTTTCTTTGACGATAACGCCTGATTTAATAAGCTGGGTTGAATGCAAACTCAAAATACAGCACGGAGGATTTCGTTATACAAGGTTAAATGGGGATAAAAACAAGAGAACACACAATTAACTTACCACACGTATGCTACAGTCGCTAAATCATGATAGCTGGTCCAAAAAAAATCGGCATAAAACCTCAAATCGGCACGATTACCGACTACTGGTTACGCACGAGCGCTGAAATTCATGTTTATACGGCCTGAGCTAGGAGGAAAGGTACAGGATGTTTATTTCAGTTTACATACTGTGGTCTAGTCAGTGTATAGGTAAAGTATTTAACCCAACTGTCAACTGCGGTTAGTTTGATATGCTTGGGCCCATCATATCAGAAAATGACCCGCCATTTTTTGCTCCATGGGTCACTTCGGCCCAGCTATCTTGAAAAAAAAAATCTGAAGCCCTGCTGAAATACATCTGAGTTTTGAAATTCTAACCTGTGAGAACTTATGCGTGCAATAAGCAATACCATGTCAGATGGAAGAATCATTAGCTTACAAAGGGATACGACAGACTGTCTGACCGAATGGTAAAAACAGATCTGATATACGAGTAAATGCAATTTCTAGACAAACCAAAGGCTCGTGCTGCTGTGTTTTTTTTTATTATCATCGCTTGGCCAAATTTTACTCCCAGAGATATGGAGAGGAAAAAGAAATGAATGAATGAGAATAGAAATCTGAAACCGAAGAGGACACTTAAAGAAAGAAGGAGCAGCCCTCGTCGGAACGGAAAAAATAACTTCACATTAGACGATCTCCCTTGCATGGGCGTAGCTACCATATACGCAAAAACGCATTTGCGTACGTACACATTTGGACACAAAATATGGGAATATTCTATCCCAGCTCTGATGGTTTTTTGATTATTTGCATACAAACTGTGCGTGGCCAAGTAATTCTAATGTGTCTAATTCAAACTATAGTAGGAACTATGATGGTATTGTCGCTTTTAAGACCCCCTTTAAGTGTTTAGCACCCATAACCGAAGTATGATGTTCGTAGCATAATTATCATATATAAGTAAAAAGGAATTTGGTGTATTTAATGGGTTACAAGACTAATCTAGTCTTGCATATTAGTTTTTTTTTCATTTTATTTTTCTCTTTCTGGTTCATTTTCTTTCATTCAATACTGTATTAACTCTATTGTTATTCGGATATCCTTTATGGATTTTCTAATAAATAAATTGTATTTTGTAAGAGAGATATTGTTCACCGTTACATTGCACCAAGAATGTGCTAAGCATGGCGAATAGTGTAGACCCTGATGAGACATCGCGTTATGCGGCGTCTCATCTGGGTATATGTTATTTGCAAACGCTCCATTTTCCATTAATACATTATCCAGGTCCCGACAATTGCGTTAATAATATTTTAAACAAACTACGCCCCTGCCTTGAATGGTACAATATTCAGAAATTACGCATAAGCGTACTATGCGTATTAAGTATTACGCCTTTGTACATTCATTTGCTTTTATTACTCGTATGACCTGCGACATGTGATTACCAACAACATGGCATTTTGACAAGTGTAGACTCAGACGTGCCTGTGCTGCCTCCTTTTAAGTTAAGAAACTCCATATTATGTTCAGTTAGTAGCTTAGCACTCATAGATTGTTCGAGCGACGAGCAAAAGGCTCTGAACAGGCTGCGCGTATGCGCAGGCTGGTCTGAGCCTTTGCTCGTCACACATACCACATTGTTGGAAATCTCATGTTGCGGGTCATATGTAATCACCTCTTTTTCGATGTAACTGAGCCTCATTAATTTGATACAATGCGATAGAAAAACATTCCGTGTTTATGCTACAAGTATTTGAAACGAACCACAATTAAGTTTTTCTCCATTATTCTTCATGTAATTTACTGGATGAAGCCACGAGATCTTTGAGTCTGATATTGATTAGCATTATTATCTTTTATTCAATCGTCATACTCCGCCATATAATGCGAACTAAAACACCACGCTTTGAGGACACAACCCGTGAGGTCTATTTAATGAGCATATTTTCCCATTTAGCCGCACCATGATGGGCGGACTCGGTTGCAGCAGAAGGTCTTGGAAGACTGCTTTAGCGGAGTCTGTACAAGAAGCAGAGTCTGTACAAGAACAATATTTTTGTTACTAAAAACAGAACGTGAAAATGATCAGGAAATTACCACAATCACGAACTGCAGACAAGCTCAGGACACCGCGAGAAAGAGCCACACAACAATCACGAGACACCAGGAAGACAAACTAAGCAAAGCAACAAGCTCTCTCTTCCCCATCGAGATGATTGCAAAACTAGAATGGACATAAAGTAATGTACAACAAAACATAGAACAATTACAGAATCCCACAATAAGAGTAACAATAAACAACAAGTCAACAACAACAACAGAACCACCGCCTTAAAACGGACAGCAGCCTAAGCCACCAGGGGTGGGGGGGGCTTAAATGCTTTTTTACTAGTACCAAATCTTCACCCTAGATTCTGCTGTTGTTAAAGTACAAGAAATGTTCAGCTCGCATGGAAGCCTTCTAACTAATGCAGTGTATCATCATGGAGAAATACTCTCTGAAATGCGCCCCAGTGAAGTGGGCGCCATCTTTATGAGCGAAATAAACAAGAGTGTTTGAACAGCAAAAGCTAGTACTAAAATTCGAATTAAAATACTTTGGAATAAATTAGAACAATGTTTCCCATTTATGATTGGCTAGTTTCAAAAAGAAATCACAAACCATTTAAAATGTTGAAGTTTGAGGTGAAAACTTCATTTAAACGAAAGTCACAAATTAGTCCAGCAGAATTTGGGCGAATTTTAGGAGGACCTGGAACTTGATTTTATACTTTTTTCTTTGTTGATCCTGGTAGTGCATATATTGTCTTTGAAAAATCCGAGTGATGCCACTCTGGCATCATTGAGCATTTCGATATATCCAAGATGGCGTCCAAGGTGGAGGCAAATTATAAAAGAAAAAAAAAATTGGTATGGAAAAATGTCTCAGACCCATTTTTCCCCTTAAATTGTTAGCTATGAAGTTGGAATCTAGTTGAAGAAACTTAGCTTCTAACAAAAAATATAAAAATAAAATAAGAATGCAGACAAAATGGCCGCCAAAATGGCAGTTTATTACAAGAATATAAGATGATTTTCCCTGAAGCCGACAAACTCCAGGGATTTGCATGCAAGATGCTGATTTGACTGATTCTGGAGTTACAGACATCATCCTTCTAACATCCAAGTGATGCAGCTGATGCATCACTCAGAATTTGACATATTCAAGATGGCGTCGAAGACTGGTAGCAAACCCGTGGGAGCCGCACCTTACCTGTAGGCATGTCTGGTGGATCTGTAGCATACCAGATGTCTTGCCTGATGGAGATACACTTTACAAACACGTGTATCGGAATAAATGAACCCAGCATGCATGTATAATAGAGCTGCACTGTACAAGCAGGCATGTCTGAGAGTGGCACTGGATCAGCAGACATGTCTGATGTAATGGCACCTCTGTAAGAGTAGCACAAGACTTGTAGCCACCCCACTTCCCTCTGCACTCAACTAGTCAAAATGTCGATTGGAGTGCAAAATGGACCAGCAGGCAAGGCCTATAGTGAGGTACCACGCCAACAGACATGGCCTATAGCGAGGCACCACACCAGAAGACATGACCTATAGTGAGGCACCACACCAGAAGGCATGGCCCATAGTGAGGCACCACACCAACATGCATGGCTGATATTAAGGTACCAAACCAAAAGGCATGACCTTTAATGAAGCACCACGACAGTAGGCACGGCTGATTGTGAGATACCATACCAGCAGGCACGGCTGATAGTGAGACACCATATCAGCAGGTATAGCGGATAGAGAAGCACAACGCCAGCAGACTTGCAATATCCAGTGACAAACGGTCAGCAGGCATGCTGATTGAGAGGCCACAGTCCAGCAAGCATCCATCTTGCAGCAGCACTCAACCAGTAGGCATGTTTGAACAGCAGCGGTGTTGGTGACAGTAACACTAGGCCAGCAGGCATATATGTTGCAGCTGTAGCAACATAACAACTCTCTTCATGGCATGTATATTGTATTGACAATGTAGCAGTCTTGGCTGATAAAGTTTCACATTGTTAGTTGGCATGTCTGATGGAGGGGCATAGGTCAAGTAGTTTTTCTCTTTCTTTTCCCGTAGACCAGGAAGCATGTTTGATTGAATAGTGCCAAGTCCGCAGACATATCTGTTGAAGTTTCACTGAACAGCGGCCACGTAATGCCACAACCTCATCATATCCGACATCCTTAACATCACGCGTGTTTAATAATGTGGTACTGAACCAGCACACTTGCCGTTTAACGAGATTCTGAGCCATCAGTCATGCGTATTAGTTACATCACACCAGCAATAATGTATGTTAAAATTGCACCCAACTAAAAGGAATGCTGGGTACTGTTGCACTCGATCAGGGGCATGTCTGTTCAAGTTACATAAGGCCAGTTCTGCTTTCTCCCGACCAGCAGCCCAGGCATCATTGCCACATGGTCAGCAGACTTATTTGAACCAACATGCATGTTTGTTGCAGTTGCACCTGACCACCTAGCACATCGGTTACAATTAAACTGGACTAGCATGCATGTCTGTTAGAGTTGCATCTACCAGCAGATATGTTTGAATCAGTTGCAGCTAACTAGCAAGCACATCTGTAGTTGTGCAGCTGAACCAACAGTTATAGATGTTAAACTTGCCTCAAACCCGCAGATATGTCCCTATGCTAGTACTCAACTAACAGGCTGATAAGCACAATTGCACCAGACCATCATGCATGTATTTTACAGTTGCAACTGACAAGCAGCATGTCTTTATAAGGAGCATACTATCAGCATGCATGTCTGTTACAGTTTCATCTTATCAGCATCCATGTATATTGAATTTGCACCTGACCATCAGCCATGTTTGTAACAATTGCACCTAGCCATTTCCAATGTCTTTGACAGTTGCATCTAACCAGCAGTCATATCATTCTGCAAACTTGTGCCTACAAGCATGCATGTCTAATACACTAGCACCTGACCAGCATAAATAGTAAGTGAGTATGATCAGGAAATACCACAATCACAAACTGCAGACAACCCCGTGGCACCGCGAGGAAGAGCCGCTCAACCATCACGAGACACCAGGAAGACAAATTAAGCAAAGCAATCAGCTCTCTCTTCCCATCAAGATGATTGCAATACTAGAATGGACATAAAGCAAGGTACAACAATACATAGAACTATTACAGACTCCCACAATGGGAGTAACAATAAACAAAAAGTCAACAACAACAGAACCACCGCCTTAGAATGGACAGCAGCCTAAGCCACTGGGGGGGGGGGGCTTAAATGCATTTTACTGGTACCAAATCTTCGCCCTAGATTCTGCTGTTGTTGAAGTACAAGAAATATTCAGCTCGCATGGAGGCCATCTATCTAATGCAATGTATCATCATGGAAAACACTCTAATCAAATTAACACTCCATGATGAAACAAAGAAAAGGGCTCATGACTCACAGACAGTCAGAGCTAACGAAAACCTCAAGTTGAGCCACGGTGGGTCCAGCTACAGATAAGCAATACATATTTCTTATAGCAATATCCAACCATCTGTGTTGTTTGTTGCACTTGCAACAGACCAGAAAAGTAGTAACGTTTATTACAATTGCACCGGGTAGGCAGGCCTGTACCAACCAGCAGTCAAGATGGTAAAGTCCATCTGCAGCATGCAAATACCTTACTTAAGGGTTGTTTTGTATTTGTGTTGAAACACTATACTTCAGAAGTTCTTTTTGTAAATTTTATCTATCCACCCAGCTGACTTTTTTCTGCACATTGATTCAAAAAAGGTTTGTACTTTGATCAAACACTCTGTCACAAAGTTTCAAGTGATATCGTCCATTCAGTATACCCTGGAATTTATCACTTCATTTTTGAAGGAATGTTTTCCCAAAGTAGGAGTTTTTATGAGAATGATATGATATTATGGTATTATCAGATCAGGCCAAAAGTGGTCTGGAAACTGCATGTTGCATGGATTGATAGAAACGATTCCCCGAACAAAGACAAAAACATTACCATTACGAAAATTAAGAGTCTGTTATTTTTAACATGCAATGTGTTATAGCAAAAAACATGTGATTCCCCATCCTGTTATTGCTGCCATCTTGAACGTAATCTTAAATATATTACAACGCTGAAAAACAACAATAACATGCCAGTCAAATTCTCCAAATACAACCGCAACCATCAGATATAAGTACATACTGCGAATTTGATTTCAGTTTGAATTTTGCTTTAAATGGCGGCCATCTTGGACACCATCTTCTATATTTCAACCTTGTGAATCAAACCTGTGAATGCTTTAAGTTAATCTTTTGTATTATTAGGCCGCTCAACATCGATGAAAAGTCAAAATTAAAATGCTTTGTATCAAGGTTTTAGTGTGTTAGGTCTTAGGAACCTAACTGATGGCCATCTTGGACGCCATTTTTAAATTCAACCTTATGAATCAAAACCATGTTCTAGTTTAATCGTTTGTATCATTCAGCCTCTAAATATCCATAAAAAGTCAAAAAAAGTATGTCGGTCATATAGGTCTTAAAAGCCTAACTGACAGCCATCTTGGACGCCATCTTTAATATTTCAAACTTCTGAATCAAAATAATGTTCCATTTTAATTGGTTACAACATAAAGCGTCTGAAACATCCATAAAAAGTCAAAATTAAAATGCTTTTTATCAAGTTTGTTGGTCATATAGGTCTTAGGAGATATAGTGACGGCCATATTGGACGCCATCTTGAATATTTCAAAACGCTCAATGATGCCAGAGTGGCAACACTTGGATTCATCAAGTACAATGCCCTTACAACAATAATCAACAAAGAAAAACTTTAAAATCAAGTTCCAGGTCATTCTGGTTTTCTACCGGACTAAATCCTCCTTTTTCCAACAAATCAATACGGAAAACAGAATAGAAATTTGTCAGTGTATTCAAGATATTTATGAGACATAAATTCTTTTTAAAGTAAGTCATGGAGCATTCTTTTATTCATAAAATAAGAAAAAATCATCAAGTTTCTATCTTCTACTCTATAAAATAGTATGGACAATTCGAACATACATTCAAGTACATAGAATTTGATAATCCTGACAATCACATCGCCTGGGTTCAGATGTAGGGAGAATTATGGCCATGATACAATATTTATACTGCTAGCTTGCAGTAGAGCCCTGGCGATGGTACTCACAGTGTTTTTATTTTAAATTCCAGCTTTTATGCAAAATCAAATGAATTTTATGCATTTCGTATTTCAAAATGACGCTTTTCACTGTTTAGCATGAAAATGAAATTAAAAATTGCCTCACGGAAATGCAGAATTGATGGGGCTTTTGTGTTTGGTCCCTGTTCTGTTGTGCAATACTTAGTGTCGTTTCTAAATTTTTCAATCATCTCGCTGAAGAGAGAAGAGAGAGCTGGTTTCTTTACTCATAATGCATTTTGAAGTCATGTAACTAATGCCTGTTCTGTGTCTTTCTCTCACGGTTGGTCTGCAGTGTGTTATTGTGTCATTTTGAGTCTAAATTCCAATTTTTGTGACTTCAGATTTTCCCTTTCGCATTAAATAGGCTGTATTTTGCACAATACTTACGGTATTGTTCTGAAATTTTACACATTATGTGAATACTATTGAATGTTCGTTTAACGAATTATGTGAATATTTAACAAAAAATGTAGAATACTTTTAACAACGTTAAATTATGTTGCAAATTGATTACTGTATGCGTTGTAAGATTCCATAAGTATAGGTGGTGTCTGATCTGTGTCTATACTAATTATCATTGTCCCATAAATAAGACGCTCAACTCATATGGCTTCGATACCATATACTCCACATGCCAAATAATATAAACACTAAAGATTTGATGCAATTATTATGCAACGCCCAAGAAATGTCCATTTTAAGGAAACATTATCTAGTTAAAAATGAAGACAATGATCATATACTGTAAATTCGAAAATTTTCGCGAGGGCTTTATTTTCACGAAACTTCGCATATGCGAAGTTCGTGAAAATAAAAACCTCGCGAAATGTTGAAATCAAGCTGTCATTAACTGATGTAGTTTATTTTATTTATTTACTTATTTATATACATTATTTAAAGAGACTAAGTCTGTAACTATGTACATTTTTCGAAAAAAATTCTTTTCATTTTAAATCATTTGTAGAAGTAGAATTAAGTTATGTTTCCGCAATAAAAATGTTGAGTACAGCTGAAAACTGCATGGAAAAGTGAATTTTCTTAAAAAAACAGGTGCTTTTTCTTTCGTTGGTAATTATTTACGTCCCTCCAATAATTCTAGACAGTCGATTTTTAACATAAATGCAGTTGTTTTGATAGTAATAACTTGTTAAGATTAACAAAAATGGTAAAATGTTTACCTGAATTTGATTTTTTTTACTGTGTTCTTGAAAAATAAGAACATTATTTCTAAAATTAGAAGATCAAAAGTTACAGACTATGCAGCTTTAATGAGGGTAAAACGCATTTGGCTTATATAAAACTATTCTACAATGTGGTCCTCAGTAGCACACGCAACATATAATACATAAAAAAATTCACATGACATATCTAAAATGATAAAACCTATACTACAATGTGCAATAAGCACAGCCTGAACTGTGCTTTTGGTTAAAAAGGCAGCTTACGGTGGAAGGACGTATAAAACTGAAATATTTAAATAAAGTTCTCGCGAAA
Organism: Loripinus fragilis; assembly: GCA_964019695.1. NCBI lineage: Eukaryota > Metazoa > Mollusca > Bivalvia > Lucinida > Lucinidae > Loripinus > Loripinus fragilis. Next base: position 6,515,839 of record OZ026525.1, read on the forward strand.
ATTTCAGAATTTACAGTAGTATTTGTAAAAGCATACATATTGGGAAGAATAATTTTATACGGTTTCTGTGTCAAATTAGAAAATAGATTGATTGGTTAGAAACTATAATTGTTCTAAAAGCAGATAATCATGGCGTCTGACGACTTCCCGATCTATTCGCAACAATTTGTCACTGTTCTTTACACAGATTAACACTCTATTTTATTGTCATAGCCTGTCACAATAACAGACAGAAAACTATATATACAGTAACCTTATTTCACACAGTGCTAGAAAGCCAAAGTTCGCTGTTCTTGGAATTAGTTAGTATAATGAAGAGTTAGCTAAATGAGAACTAAAAATTAAGTGAGTATGACCAGGAAGTACAAATATCACACAACGCAGACCAACCCACGACACTGTGAAGAAGCATATATATACAGCAAACATTCATATCAGTCTACGCAACCGCAAAAAAGGAGGTGAGTATGATCAGGAAATACCACGACCAACCCACGGCACTGTGATGAATATTTACAGTAACAAGGCATCCGTAAGACAATAAAAGCAACGGATCCTTTTTCAAGATGATTGCATAACTAGAAAGGAAACAAAGTAATTCACAACAAAACAAAGACAAACACAGACCCCCCACAACCAATGGGAAGCGCACCAAACAACGGATCAACAACAGCAGAACCACAGCCTTAGAACGGACAGCAGCCTAAGCCATCGGGAGAAGGCTTAAATGCATTTTACTGTTACCAAATCTTCGCCCTAGATTCTGCTGTTTTTAAAACTAAAACGCAAAGTCTGATCAGAATTTAGATTTCCGCCTGTAGAAACGTTGGACCATTGGTAACCCATAGAGCTCCAATTGAAGACTCTGATCAGACTGTGCGGATGGGCAGGCTGATCTGAATCTTCGATGGGCACACAAGCAAACTTGTACATGTACCTGTTGCTGGAAACTGTCTCAATAATGAGTCTGTAAGTTATTAGAAAAAAAGAAATTTCAGCATTTTCAGCACTTGTCAAATGTTCCTCGAAAAGCCTTATAATCTGAGCTTTCAAAATAGAGAGAACCTACAAAATTTGAAAACAGGAGCCAGCGTTTCAGTTAGTCTGTTCATGAGAATTCACACGAAAAGTGCTACAGCTCTAAATCTCTCTAACACCAGCTTAAGCGGTATCTGCTCGTCAGAACCCAAAATTCCCGAGGGACCAATATATCAACATCAGACGGAGAGAAGTTCTACCAACTCCCACGCGTCACACCAACAACGATGGCGGCCTCGAAATGATATATACTTTGTACCCTTCCAAAGTTTAGGTCTGGATTACGCCATGGCTTTTTAAGGTTTTTTTGCAAGAGAGAGAGAGAGAGAGAGAGAGAGAGAGACACACACACACACACACACACACACACACACACACACACACACACACACACACACACACACACACACACACACACACAGATATGAAGATATAACCTATCCATAACATGTGTTGCACGTTTGCTTTGTGCATGTAAGGATAATGTCAAAATTGATAAGCAATACATCCCGTAATCCGCTAGTTTAATAAGCACCTATCGTACTGATTTCCGTTCTGTCTATAAATAGATATAATTAAACGGAAACTGTGTTAAAGAACCTATGTAGGCACCAAAGAATTGGAAAATCCTGACGTTTTTATATAAGGTTATAGGCTATGTCCAATAACCACCAACTGATGTTTACAAGTGGCCAGTGCATCCTCGATCGGACTGCTACACTGCAAATGCATACCAGAGTTTACATGACGACAAAGAGGGTAAGATCAGTGTGATTATTTCGGTGTTGTTAGAGTCAGCCTATGAGTGTATGGCTCTTAAGCATATGCGGCATGCTAAGGCTGTACTGTAAAACTATTTATATTTGACGATCTTTGCAGTAAAAAGAAAAAAAATGCCAAAATCTGAGATCGTGAAATACAGTTTTGAATTCAGTTACACAATGAGCAAAAAAAAAAAAAAAAAAAAAAAACATCTTTAGTATGGTGTTATCTGTATCGTCGAAATCAACTTTTGAACGGTAGGGTATGTTTCAATGTGGATAACACCACGTGTTTAAGGTGGCTACTGTTAAAGGAAAGAATATTCTCTCCATAGGGAGCGTATTCTTTCCTTTAAAGCTGCATAGTCTGTAACTTTTGATCTTTTAATTTTAGAACTAATGTTTCTATTTTTCAAGAACACAGTAAAAAAACTAAAATTCAGGTATACATTTTACCAATTTCATAAATCTTAACAACTTATCAGTATCAAAACAACGGTATTTGTGTTAAAATTTGCTGTCTATAATTATTGGAGGGACGCAAATAATTACCAACAAGAGAAAAACACACCTGTTTTATAAGATATTTCACTTTTCCGTGCAGTTTTCAGCTATAGTGAACAGATTTATTGTGAAAAAATAACCTAATTCTACTTTTACAAATGATTTAAAAAGAAAATTAAAAAAACATCGAAAAATGTTCATAGTTGCAGACCTAGTCTCTTTAAGGGTAGCCCCAAAGAGAATATATAATAACTTTAAATGTAATTACATTGAGAAACTGCCAAAACCGAACTACCCAAATATGTCAGTCTCAAATCGCTAAATTTCGATGCCGCCTACGGTACTAGCACAGTCGCGACAGAGTGTTTGCTACGACACTAGCTGGCAAAGTTGAACCTATTCAGGCAGATTAGCCGCGACATGAGATTTCCAACAATATGGTATGTTCGACCAGCATAGCATCAGATCAGCCTGCGCATACGCGCAGTCTGATCAGAGCCTTTGCTAGTGGCTTGAATATTCTATGAATATTAAGCTACTGACTGACCATCATTTGGAGTTGCTAAGCTTAAAAATAGGCTCTACAGGCTTGTCTGGGTCTACACTTGTCAAAATGACACATTGCTGGAAATCACATGTCACGGCTCAAGTAAATGCTGATCTAATGAGACTTCAGATAGTTGCTGGTTGTTTTTAATGAGAATGTCAGAGAAATACGACATCAAACAGCTGATTAAATCAGGAAAAAAGTTCGATTTGTTAACTGATATGGTTTAAAACATGTACTAATTATACGACTAGGAATATAGACACGAATGTGGCTTATGCTTTCAAATGTGTCATGACAACTCTGATTAATATTGATATACATATATGACAATGACATGTTATCTGGCGTTGAGTTCATATGTTTATGTTTGCTCATAGAATTAAATGAGCCGCGACATGAGACTTCCAACATTGTGCATTTTGACAAGTGTAGACTCAGACAAGCCGGTGCAAACTCCTTTTACGCTTAGAAACTTCAGAAGATGTTCGGTCAGTAGCTTGACACTCATGGAATATCCAAGCGACTAGCAAAGGCTCTGATCAGACCGCGCGTATGCGCAGGCTGATCTGATGCTTTACTGGTCGCATATACCACATTGTATGAAATCGCGGCTAAAATGCGATGAATTAAATCACTGTATTGTTTGTTTGTAAAAAGTTATATTGTCCACGCATGATGCACCATAGAATAATAAAGCAAAGTTTTTTCAGGAATGACATCGACGACACGTTGCTGTTACCACAGCAACTGAAGTTTTAGGCTGCTTGCAGCTTTATGACATCACTTTAACTATCTAAAATTCAACCAATCAGGAATAGACAGAATTTTTCACATATGAGTATCTGCTAGAATATAAAAAAAATGCATTTATTAATTACCAGACTGTCCATACAGTTTTATTCAAGGTGACAACACTCACTGAAAGTGAAGTCAACATCTAGTGATACAGACTGAAGCAGCCAAAAATTATTTTGCACTTTTCTTCTGAAAAAAATTTCATCGAAGCTGAAAATAGACTTCTATTTTTAGACACATCTATTTATTGCAGGTTACAGTCATGAAAAATCAGCAATTTTAGTAAAATTTTCTTACCACTATGTGTAATCTAATATTTTCATATCAGCATTTAAAATGTCGTCTGCACAAGGCTTTAATTGCATTTAAAGGGGCTGTTCTTAGGGGAATTAAGTATTGATTTTGTATTAAAAAGTAGTGCACTGAATAGGTTTAAAACACTTACAATAATAAAACTGTTGGACTGCTTGCATTGTATCAGTATCAATTATACTTTCTCAAGCAACCGAATATCTTGTTTAAATATATTCTTGTTATTGTTGTTTTGTCAGCCGCATACTTTAAAAATGTATTTTTCTACACAGCAACAAAGTACGCGACGAATATTTGGCCAGGCACATATATATACAGTGAGGAAACAAAAGTAATTCCGCAACTTCGGAAATCCCATAGACTTCAATGTATTTTCCCATTTGCAAGACAATTTACTATGCTTCAACCAGTTAACATATAAGTATGCTTTGGGTGTCGCTTGAATGTAAAATGAATAAGACATTCATCAAATTTCATCTATAAATTCTAGAGCTGCAGAAATTTAAACCAATTGCAAGATTTTTTTGACAATTTTTGAACAACGTTGCCAAAATAAGTGTTTGCGAGGTCAAAATTGGCACTTTGAAAGCTCCTTTGATTTTCCATCAGCGAATGATGATAATGGATGATAGTCAAGCAGAACGAACTACTTACTATAATCACACACATATTGGTAAATTTAAGATTGGTGATATTAGTTGTAAAATGTGCTATTCTTTTGAATTTGTACACTGCATCTCTGCTAAAATCATCCTTGTGTGGGTGAATGATAACAAATGCAAGGGCATTTTTGGGCGTGACCATTATAGATTCTGTCCAAGTGTGCTGTTAGGCACCGCCTGCACTGCTTAGTTTTCACAGACACTTATTTGCATAATCTTACGAAGGGAAAATCTTACCTTTTAACCTACGTGTTTGCGACATCAATGCTATGACGTATGTTGTTACCCCTGTAATACACTGGGTACTCGAAACTACCGTTACTCACGTAGATTAATACCTGACGCCATACAATATGGTGTCAGATCAGAAACTACAATATTTTTGTGATTTGATAAAAGCTAGATAAAAATATCCTAAGGTTGGGTTTACTGTGCCATGGGCCAATAGTCTAGCATTTAGTTGAAATTGCCGTGTTAGACGTTACTAAATGAATATTGAATTGAAACCAAAGCAATCATCATTTATTTAACATTGTTTCACGATACCTTATAGTAAAGTACAAGATCAAAGACTACGATAAAAACAGATTTTACAATGAATAATTCTAAAATAGCTTCATACTCTTAACGCAGATCGAATGTCTAAACTGATTGTGCACCTTTGATAGCGCCATCAGCGATCTTCTAACAGAACAAAGCGACACTAACGATAGTGTTGCATAATGGATTGGTATATATCAGATGAAACAGAACTCGTAGCGACTGAGAACTGTTAACATGTATACCAAACAAACAGACAGAAAATGTCTCATGAAATGCAAATTGTTTTGTAGCCTCAAGAATAAATAAATTCTAAATTATATACATTGCATTTGCAATATACTTGTAAATGCAAATATAGGAAATGGATATTTGTATCATAAATAATGTGAATCATGTATGAGTTAAAAGTAAGGGAGTATGATCAGGATTATATCACAATCACAGACTGCAGTCAACCAAGTCTGCGTTTTCTTAACTGTACCCTGCCGCATGAAGTACAGTAAAATCATGATAAATGAGTATGATCAGGAAACACCACAACCACAAACTGCAGACCAACTAATGACACCACGAGGAAGAGCCAAACACCAATCATCAGACACCAGGAAGACAAACTAAGCAAAGCAACCAGCCCTCTATTCCCCATCAAGATAATTGCAAAACTAGAATGGACACAAAGTAACGCATAGCAAAACATAGAACAATTACAGACTCCCGTAATGGGAGTAACAAGCAACAACGAAACCACCGCCTCAGAACGGGCAGCAGCCTAGGTCACTGGGGGGCTTATATGCATTTTACTGTTACCAAATCTTCGCCCTAGATTATGCTGTTGTTGAAGCACAGAAAGGTTTAGCTCGCATAGAAGCTTCCTAACCACTGCAATGTATCATCATGGAGAAACAAAAACCTTTGTAAAACGCGTACTACTCCAAAGGGGAGTATTCTGCAATACTTTCGATCCTAATTAAGCTACCATTTGTCACCAAGGTCTTTGCTTTGTCTATTTTTGAGTCATAGCTATTCAGTTGAACTTGCAGCTTACGCCAAACCCTTTGGCACTACTATACAAAAATATCTTGGTGCAATCTGTGTTTGACATTGACATTGACACGAGATGTGCATTTGTTGCGAACAAACCTGGGCTTATATTGCTATTTTATCTCCTCGAACAGGCGTAATAAAATGAAAACGGTGACAAATCTTTGTAAGAGTGCATTCAGTCGCGTTTGATGTCCTACATGTTTTCTACTTAGCCATCAATGTTGAGTACACAAAAGGCGAAACAAGAGCACGTGTACACTGTAATTCATTCACTGTTAAAGCTGTTGGTCATATAAATAAATGCTATCTGCGCTGTCATACCAATGAAACCTCACAATGTGAATAGCGCATAATGGCACAAAAGGTTTGGAAGTGAATTAAAACTTAATCTCAGTTGGTAAAGCGTTAGACTGGGGATGGAATGGCTGCTGGGTCGAGCTTCACTACAGGTGGGGTCACTGTGTTGTGTCCCTGAGAAAGACACCTCATCCGCTGTCTGGTACTGGTTCTACCAACACATGACCAAAACATCGTTGACTTGGACATAAAGAATCAAACCAAGCAATATTATTTTAGAAAGAGTATTGATTGTATCGATTCCTGATCTTTGCGCCCTTACTTACTTTAAGTATGACTAGGAAATGCCTCAATCATAAACCACAGACCAGCCCACGATATCGTGAGGAAGAGACAGCCACACGACGTCAAGAAGACACACAAAGTAAACTGGTTTGGTTTAAGCCAGAAACTTAATACCCGGCTCCGTAGCACAGTCGGTAATGAGTCCGACTGCAGGTAAAGGGATCGCGAGCTCGATCTCAACCCAGTCCCATACTTTCGAACAGATCAATCATGAAATAACTTCTACAGTCATTCTCCTTCTTCCGCTGATTCAGTAGCAAGCGATTGTATTTGCACAAAGTACTTCTTAACCGCTAAGTCAAGCTTGGCCAGGACAAAGTGTGGTTAGGTGAACTGACCATCCCAATATGACCATAGCTATTGACTGGGATGTTAAGAATCAAAACAAACAAAACCAGAAAACATAGACAAATATAGTAAAGCACACCCCATGCTAGAATGGCGTACATTGTAAAAACAGTTTGGAAAGCAGATGCATCGATAGAACTGCACATATTTGTAGGCTTGCAAGTATCAAGGCCTTTACTTGCTGACAAATACTTTATAAACATAGCTTAATATAAAGTAAAGAAGACAAAGACCTTAATACAACCAAACACCACATCCGGTCCAGGGCATCACATGAAAAAGCAGCTAAAACATCCCACACAAGAGAGCCCAGAGGCTAGCCCCTCCCAGAAAGTGACCGCAAGACAGCAAGGAAGAGACAAGACAGAATAACAAAGACCAACACAAAGGATCCACAAAAGAAGCACCATCTTTGAACTGTCAGTAAATGCTCGCGTGCAAAGGGTTAACTATAGACATGAGTGACAGCTATTAAACTTCAATGGAGTACAAATGGACATTAACCTGTTTGGCCAGAATTATTTGACCAGTAATCACTTGAAACCATTGATAAGCTTAACTGGTCTGGACGTTTAAAATATTACCGGTCATAGAGATTTGTAAATTAACACTGAGAAGGCTTTATGTAAACGCCAATATTTGTACAAAAAATAAATTAAGATAACTCTTACTTTTATAAAATACAAGGTTATCTTTCCACATAAGTCATGTGCCACCTTAATTTATTTGGTAGCTTCATTTTTCCTTTTATGTGACATGTAGAATTCAAAATGACGCACTAACTCCCAAGGTTCATTAATGTCATGTTGATTACAAGATATATCAATCAACAATTTTATTTCAATAGAAATGCCAACCCATTCGTTAATGGTACTTATATCACAAATGTGGAAAGTCATTCTTTGAACATGCACGTATAGCGACCTAGTGTTTGGTGTAGTTTAAGCATTTATTTACTTCGATATTTTATATATGCGTGAAGCGGGAGTTTGGGCGATAATTTGCGTTTGTGCAGGTGTGTTGGATCCTTCGTTGCAAATCAACACGACAGCTTCGAAATCGCATAAGATAATAAGCCTAGTGTCCTTTTTGTGGGGCATAGGCAAACATAACAGACCAAGATCAGACGCTGCAGAACGCGGCGTCTCACGGACCAGGGTATCCACTGTTTGCTTCGGAATGTTCTATTTAGATTTGAATAAAAAATGAAAAGTACCACCCAACAACCATCTAAAAGGAATTGATGAGTGGGAAATTTCATTCGGCGGACATGGGTTAATATTCCAGTTCAGTGGCGAACAAAGACAATGCCAATACAGTCTTTGTTGTTTGAATGAGGCCATTTTTCAGTTTAATCAGAGACTACCAAACTGAGTTTGCTTCCTATTAGGTACATGTAAGTAATAGTTATACTACGGGTTGTCCGCCTGTGCGTGGAGATAATCCACGAGCTTTGGCTCGTGGATTATCTTACGTACAGGTAGAAAAAACATGGTATAAATGTAACTCTGACCCACACTTCCAACGCAAAATGTTTCAGGGATGTAACTTTAATTAACATACGAGGTCTTGCCAAAATCAGTGTACCGGTCAGGTGTTATGGCAGACATTCACCCAATTAAATCAGGTTATGATTAAAGTGAATAAATGCCCGTTGAAGTTCTACTTTCATTTTCATAAATACGTGTTTTAGTTTTTGATAGAATTGCGTTACAATGGATGAAACATTATATGTAATATTAAAGCTTCTGTTTGATTTTGCGTTAGAAGTGTAGTTCAGTATATCTTATACCACCTACATCAGTAAACACAAGCTCTTCCGTGCTAAAGTTGGTTAGGGCGGTATAAATTGTTTTATTGATAACTAGGATGATGATGATCAGCTGAAAGATTCCATCAACTAAATGCAGTGCTTAAAGGGTTCATACGCTCGTACTCTCGGTAGAACGACGACTTGAACACCCCAGCGCTCAGTTCTATTTGTTGCAATTCTACCATGGATACAATGTTTCTTTATGCTGCATACCACTTGGGGAGCATTGACGGTGCTTCTTTTGATATCATTCTATATGAACAAAAGCTATTGTTTTCTATTTCTGTTTTGATGCCTGTCATGACTACATTAAGACCTAGATGAGAGCAAGAATATAGTCTCGGTGCGAGAAAACCAGACTTAGGGGTTTCCGACAAAGTGTGATTCAAACCAGCCTGCTCAGCTACAGAGACTAGCTATAAAATTGAAATTCCGCTTGTAGCAAGTTTAGAAAATGATACGCTCCAATAAGCGAATAACAAAGGCGCTGATCAGACTGCGCAGATACGCAGGCTGGTCAGCGCATTTATTGTTCGCAAACCTCCGAAGACATGTTTTTTTCGCGTCGGGGCCCATATTATGGCATATTAAGCCTGTTCCTGAGTTTTTTGGTACAGTGCTATCGCATAGGCGTAAATGCATTCTTTAAACATGCATGCACATCTATATAGTGGGAATAGATGCTTAAAAAATAGTGAGTATGATCAGGAAATACCAGTCACAAACCGCAGACAACTCCATGGCACCGCGAGGGAGACACCAGGAAGACAAACTAAGCAAAGCAACCAGCTCTCTCTTCCCCATCAAGATGATTGAAATACTAGAATGGTCATACAGACTCCCACAAGGGGAGTAGCAATAAACAAAAAGTCAACAACACAAGAACCACCGCCTTAGGACGGACAGCAGTCTAAGCCACCGGGGGGCTTAAATGCGTTTTACTGGTACCAAATCTTTGCCCTAGATTCTGCTGTTGTTGAAGTACAAGAAATGTTCAGCTCGCATGGAGGCCTTCTAACTAATGCAATGCATCATCATGGAGAAACACTCTAATCAAATTAACATACCATGATGAAACAAAGAAAAGGGCTCATGACTCACAGATAGTCAGAGCTAAAGAAATCCTCAAGTGGGTCCAGCTACAGATAAGCATCAGGCACCAACCCACCGATAAAAGCTTTATGCCAGAGCCGTCATAGAATCTGAGGTCTGGCCCATCGTCGTGCAATTAAAGAGGAAACCATAGCTATAAATCGTGATTTGATTTAAAAACCAGGCATAAAAACTGTCGCATGATATCCAAGTTATATCCAACCCTTATATAAATTAAATTTTGGTCGGAGTTTTCAACTATGTTCCTACTTTGTATGAATGAGCTTACAGCGAATCTCTGGCGAGACTTTGCCTTTGCGCAGTCCTGTCCGAGCTTTCGTTGCACGCCTTTGTTATACCAAAATCCCACGTGCTGGTCCATACATCAGAGCAGTAACTGGAGAAATGTCATTCAACCAGCCAAGGGGCGATGTATAAAATACCTGTTCTAATGTCCAGTTTGACATTTTTGTTATCTCCTATATTAGATCAATTGATGAATTGCTGTAGAAACAGTGTACCTAGGCACTCAATGTATTCAAACGGTGCTTGGCATAAGAGTCCCCAGACGCCTTTTGCTCAAAGAAAGTTGTCCTAAAAGCACGATGTACATCTCAAAAGACCAAAATTTTCCATAATATCCAGTTTGACACTTTTGTTATGTCCCATATGCCTTCAGACATCTGAGATCAATTGATGATTTGTTCCTAGGCACGCCATGGATTCAGACGGTGCTTGGCATAAGAGTCGCCAGACTCCATTGCTCAAAGAAAGCCGTACTAAAGGCACGCTTTCCATCTCAAAAGACCTTAATTTTCCGCCGCAATTTTTTTTTTATAGTGTTAAGTATATGAACGTATAAGGAATCAGAATAAGTAAGGGTGCAAAGATCAGGAATCGATACAATCAAGTACCCACTTGCTGTAAATATTTTGGCAATAAAATATGTTTAAACTAAACCCACATAAATCTGTTTATCACAATGTATCAAGAAATCTGTTTATCACATTGAAAGAAGATTTCTATTTAAAAGTTACCATTTTCTAATAAAAAAAACCCGAAATAAAGTCATATGTTTTCGGTGTTTAAAACGGATTTTGATTGTTTGGTGAAGCCGCCGTGGTGTAGGGGATAAACCTATGTCTTGTTAACCAGGGGTCGCAGGTTCGATTCCCGGCTTCTCCCAGTCTGTCGGATGAGACGCTTTAAAACCAGAACCACTGCCGGATGAGCCTTTGGAAGTTCCTGGACATAGAACCACAAAAAGCATAAACCCACCCGGCCAGTACTGGTACAGCCATGGAACACGGCCACAAAAAGTATTGTTTGGTAAAAGCTTAAATTAGTTAGTTGTGGTGAAAAGAATATGGGATCGGCATAAGCCGTTAAGAATAACATATACATGTAATAAATGCACGGTTTGAGAAAACCTGTTTTGGGGTGTTTTATGGATTGAAGTAAATGTTGTTGTATACCCACATAGTCATGGCAACAACTGTAACCAATATGAGACAACATGTATATAATCCCTGATGCAGCTATGATAGGCTTTAAGATAAGAATCACTGACGAAGCTATTACTGAACAAAGACAAAGGGCTTTTCAAACATAGGTTTTTAATTTACTTGAAATCAGGATAATTTTAGAATCGCGTGTCTTCAATATTTACTGAGCTAACAAGATGCTAACTGCATCATTGTTTACGTATATGAATGAAAATGAAGTAACACCACGTTAATGGGCATTCTGGGAAACACAACAGTGCAATAAATCAGACGCAATTGATTAAAATATTTGGGCAGTGTGTGTGCACTCTACAGAATCCTCCCAGAGGTTTCTGTATCACTTTCATACTTTCATCACAAACAAAGTATCAAAGTTAAACAACCCAATTAATAGCTTTTCACGAATAGTAATTCGGGAAACCCATAAGGGGATATATCTTTCAAAAGCTCTTACTTGCAGGGACAATTTTCCTGTATAAAGAAGAATTGTTTTTTTGTCAAGGAGGCTGATACTTTTGGCCACATTGTTGTATGAACAACTTATACATCTCACATCGATCCTTTTACGCCCCAACATACAGCTTTTGAGCTATCTGCAGCATGCTTATCAGTCTTTTTAGAGTTACTTCCTGGTTAGATACCGTTAACAATGCTGTGACACGCTCGATGAACTTTAGAGAAAACCATTCGCATGAACATGACCTACAATTATTCAACTACAATATTTAGAAGTATTTTCGCCCGAAATGTACAAATTTGTAGTAGAAAATTATAAATTATAAATTTTTGTTTATGAATTTTTCAAGGTAAAATTGAAAAATTGTAAATAATACCAGAATTACATAATGTTTGGGTCAAAATACTTCTAAACATTTCAGTCGAATAATTGTAGGCCATGATCATGCAAATGGTTTTCTCTAAAGTTCATCCATAAATTTCAACTGCTCATAAAACTAAAATACAGACAAATAAAGAAGTTTCTTGCTTTAAGCCTCTCAGATGTTGTATTTATCATGCTAATAAATGTTTAACTGCCAACAATTGTTGGCATTTTAACATTTATGAGCAGGATAAATTTCGTGCTCAGCTGAGTATGAATTTTTTTTATAACCTCGGGGCCAGGTCAGTGTTCTAATCTAATCTAAATGTAGCTAAGCCCCACCCGCTTAGTGTCTACATTGAAGCCACTCTCCTGTCGTAGGGTCAACGAATCATGTCTTTCATGCCAACCAAATATCTATGTGTCTTGATCCACATCTGAATTAAGGGTGAGGTTAGCGCCGTGAAACCGGTTTAAGCCCTCCAGTAAAATATTTAGCTGACCGTTCCAAGGCGGTACCTCTTTTGTGGATATATAATGTTTTTTTTCTGGCTTGTGTTTGCAATGCCTTTGTGCGCGTCTGTTTATATGTGCCTTGTGGTCACCTGATGGGAAAGGGCTGACCTCTTGGCTCTCTTTTGAGGTGTTTAATTGTGAGTTTGTCACTTTCCCATTGGTATCCTGTGCCAGATGTGGTACTTGATTGTATCGATTCCTGATCTTCGCACCCTTACTTACTTTAAATGTAAATGAAAATCTGATGAAAAAAAACAAACAAACTGTGGAGTTTTGTTTTCCCGAGTAAACACAACAATCACTTTCTCTTTAAAAGTGAGACATTTCAAAGCGGGCTGTTTCAGACCAAATGCACTTATGCGAAAACAATAACACGTAAAACGTTTTAGTGCAACCGTGAGTGTAATGCAGTGTAACATTGCAGTTCCGGTAACTGATGGGACAATAGCATAGTATTTGATCTAGTCAACTTAGAAATCCATACTATTGGCTTGTTCTTGCTGAGATTTCATTCAAGTATGTCGCATTCCTATAGATTTGTTATCGTTCCTATTCTATTTTGGGAGAAACATGGCGGGTAAATCTCCATAGTCATAGTGCACATTACACACAAAAAGAATTGTGTGGTAAGAGAAGCAGATATCACTATTACAATCATGCATCTACCAGCTTAGCAAAAGCATAGTTCACGAAATCAAATTTGGCGATATAGCTGTCATGTAAATATATTAACAATTTGCTATATAGTGACAGATATTTAATACTGATTGGCAGTTTGAGATTTTTAAAAGAGCAAAGCCAATGGGCATGATACTTGTTTAGCGTATATTTCAAAATAGGTTTCCTTAATTTCAGTAACATATGTTGTTGGTACACATTTGTAATTCCAATGTGTACCTACAACATATGTCCATTCAATAAATGAGTGTTTTTCACCAAAAAAAGGCTTTCACAAACTTTTCAACTACTGTCTTATGTTTCAGTGTAATGAGCATCTAGAAATGAACACGTTTTTGTGTAGTTTGGCATGCATCTGGATGACAGTAATAGATAGCAAATTGTATATTATTGACAGTTTATCTTTAGATGTTTCATTGGAATGGAATGCTTACTTGGTGGTTGCCTGGTTGTATATAGGGGCTATGTTATATAGGGGTCATATAATATAGGTGTTATTCTTTAACCCTATGTGTAGTGATAGATTTCCCCATACATATTGATACAATTAGTATGGGATTGCCAAGTGTGTACTTTAAGGGGTCACATGCAGAATTATCTAAATTATGTATTGGTGTCTCTGAATGTTGTTTTAATCTAAGCAAACAGTGCAGACCCTGATGAAATACAGCATTATACTGCATTTTATCTGGATCTTTACTGTTTGCCGAAGGACCCATTTGGGGTTTCCAGCATATGAAGGGTTAAGTGAATACCAGAAATAATCTTTAAAAATGAATCAATTTAACCGCTAGGTATATTTAACAAACGAGGTCTTTCACACTTCTGATACCAACCAATGCAATTCACCAAATTCAACAAAATCTTGATTGACATGTGAAGTTTATGGATAAAACACAAGAAATGTATGTTATGTGATTGGTGTAACCTTTCGACTGCTTTATTAGCTACAGTAAACCCGTCTTAATTGGCCACACAAAAATTGAAAGAACAAAGATCATAATGAAAAATGGTATTATGAAGGTCTAACGTACTGCAGAACGCTCTCCCTTGGAACATTCTGTAATACACTTGACCTGCATTAAGTAATAATTGATATTGGAAACCAATTTTTGGTAATTTTGAGAGTGGCCGATTTAGACAGGTCTTACTGTATGTGCAGTGCGATTGTATAGACAACAGTAACAGGTAGAGATGTTTGAATAATTAACACTGGTGAAATGTTGGACCTCAAGTTGGTTTGGTAGGAAAGGAATTGTTAGTAAGGAAGAAGTCAAAGATGAGGAATCGATACAATCAGGTACCATACCTAACCCAGGATATCGTATGAGAAAGTGGCATAAAAACACAAGAACACATCACACACATGAGAGGGGAGAGCAGTGGTTCAATGGTAGAGTGCTTGACTCGCGACCGAGGGGCCGCGAGTTCAAACCTCATGAAGGCTAGTACTGGTTCAACCCAGGAAGACCCGTCCCTGTTTAACTGAAAGATTGTTGATGGGACGTAAAGAATCAAATCAAACAAACAAAACATCATCGGCCAGCCAGCCAAATGCCATTTACATGGCGTTTCCCTGGCGTGCCGATTTTGGCCAAATATTGAATGCTGGCTTGGTGGCTTTACGGCTTTAAGGGGTATTAAGAGGATTGCTAAAAAAAACTTTTTTTTTTATTTTCCAGGAGGTGTCCGGACCCCCATTCCCCCTTGATCTGCACATGCGTACTCTAAAACGACTGGCATCTTTTGGTTAGCTAAGACTTATTTTCACAGTGCATCTGTCCCACGTTGAAGCTTATTTTGAAAGTACTTGTAATCAGTGTTTTCTTCAATTTTCCAAGTTCATTCTCGTAAATAGCACTGCCTTTAAACGTGGGAGGGTAAATTACTGATATTAAGTATCTATTAGAAACAATTGATTTTCAATTCTTAAAGAAACACCGACAGCACGATTGATTGTAAATCAGGACAAATAGGTCTTGTCGTCATGAGTCAGAGCATGCAAAAATGCTATTTGATCACAAGTGAACAATCTTAACCCATATAAAACAAGTGAGTAATACTGCTCTTATAGGACGCAGACCAAACCTCGGCAACGCATCGAGGAGACTCAGAATATATACAACACATGCTAACAAGACCATAACCAACTTAAAGCGACCAGCCCTCTCTTGCTCGTCAGGATGATTGAAAAACTAGAGAAACACTTAGAACTACTTTACAAAACTAGAACCATACATACAAAAGCAACACACAGTTGAGGCAACAGCAAACAACGCGCCAAGAACAACCCTAGAAAGAGCAGCAGGAGAGGCCAAATCTTAACTAAATTATACTGGCCGAACCTACTCCCTACATTCTGATATTGTTTACCCTTAAAGCACCAAGAAAAATGCATCTGAAAATGTCGTCTTCTGCGAATAATTGCCTAACATTACTGACGAATTAAGTATAGAAGCAAACAGCGTGGACCCAGAACAGACTGCTATATGAGCAGTCTGATCTGGGTCCACACTGTTTGCCATAGAGGCTTCATAAACTTTTCAGCAGACGAGAAAAGCAGACGACTTTTGTTGCAATTGGCGCTTTAAGGGTTAAAATTCAAGCAATAGTTTAGCTTGCATAGAGATAATATTCTAAAGGAAACAACATAACTAAAGAAGAAATATTTATAACTCACAGTATTGTTAAAGCACGTCTGTTTGTTGATGCCTTGTGGTCAACTGCTTGGAAGGGCTGACCTCTTGGCTATCGTTTTTGATGTATAATTGTGACGTTGTCACTTTCCCATTTGTATCCTGGGTCAAGTGTGGTGCTTGATTGTATCGATTCCTTATCTTTGCCCTCTTTCTTAGTCATAACTCACAGACAATCAGAGCTAAAGGAAACCACAAGTTGAGCCACGATGGATCCAGCCAAAGACACGTACCGAACACCAACCCATGGATTGAATGTTTAGGTCAAGGTCATCATTGTAATTGAAGAAGCATGCAAAATGTCAAATAAATAAGTCTGCTGTTTGATTTCAGACTATTATGAGGTAAGGTAATCTGCTTTACATAAGAAAAGTAAGTAAGGGTGCAAAGAACAGGAATCGATACAATCAAGTACCACACCTGACCCAGGATACCAATGGGAAAGTGACAAACTCACAGTAAAACACCACAAACGAGAGCCAAAAGGTCAGCCCTTTCCCAGCAGGTGACCACAAAGCGCATATAAACAGACGCGCACAAGGACATAGCAAACACAAGACAGAACAAAAACATAAAAGATCATCAAAAGAAGTACCGCCTTGGAACGGTCAGTAAAATATTTTACTGGAGGGCTTTAACCGGTTTAACGGCTAAAAAGGCTAATACTCAAAAAGGCTAGTACTTGAAAGGCTAATATTCAAGTTAACCAAGTAACTGATGAGTTCAGCTCTTACAACCACACAATTAGCAATTTAGCGATTTACTCCCATGAAACACCTCAAGATAAGTTGACAGAAGCATAAAATAGACAGTCTATTATTGTCATCCAGGTGCATGACAAATTACATGGAAAAAATGTGTTCATTTCTACATGTTCATTTCTTTGAATTAATAAAAGTGGTTGAGAATTTGTTAAAAAATAGCTTATGTGAAAAACTCATTTATTGAAAGGACATATGATTTAGGTACACATTGGAATTGCCCCATAGAGGCAATTCCAATGTGTACCTACAACATGTGTTACTGAAAATAAGGAAGAAAACTATTTGGAAAATTATTTTTCCAAGTATCATGTCCATTGTCTTTAACTCTTTTAAACATCCTGAACTGCCAAACAGTTTTAAAATTCCTGTCACTCTACTGCAAATTGTTTATATACTAGTCAAAAGTTCTAACCGGCCACCTGTGTTTTTACCGTTTTTCTGAAAATTTTATTTTATTTGCATTTCCGATTAGGCCGTTCTATCTGTAAACGATACCAAAAAACGGCTAAGCAAAATTCACATAACTGTATCCGGGAGGCTTTGCCAAATACACGTACCCTCAATTTCAAAATTAACATGAATTTGCATTGGATGGTGCGGTAATTTTTGACACTTTTGTCAATAGCAACGAGACTCATGCAGATGGAGTGTTCATTTCAGCACTTTAGTGTTCAATAGGAGTTTGACTTTTGAAATGAAAACGTTTTGCGTGTGAAAAGGGGTTATTTAAAAAAGCTGTTACTCACAAAGTGTGCCAAAATGCGAATTTTGAAAATGGAGGTACTGCTATTCAAATTTGCATCCTGCATGCACTGTTGAACATTTTGTCAAAAACTTCACGGCTTAGGGTACATCCTACGTCTGGCTATTTCGAGATGCAAAAAGAGTAGTCGTATCATTCTACGTTGTGAAGAAAATTAATAAAATGCAAGTGGCCAGTTAGAACTTTTGGCTAGTATATTTGCATGGCAGGTATATATCCAAATTTGAGTTCATGAACTACCTATTTACTAACCGGCTAGTTGCGTGGTTTTACTTTACAAAAGTATCGTTGTCTGCAGATACTTTGAACGGCTCTTACCTAATAATTAGTTTTTTAAACATCTACTTAAGCATTAATGACGTACATGTTTGAGTCACCTAGAAGCATGTCATATTGCTGTTGCTCGTTTTCTATTTGGTCCATCTTTAAAATTCTGTTTCAACCATATTTTATGCACTCAGATCATGTTTTGTGTGGTTTATATTTTGATCTTGTATTTCGCCTCCTAAATACTTGAAAGTAAGTCAGGGTGCAAAGATCGAATTGCGCAAACCTTATTGATTAAACGACTGCACTTGTTCATATAAACACAAACCTAATATTCTTCCCCAAATCGAAGGCTTCATGGAAGTTTCAGGTAAATTTATTTAATAATTTCAAATTACATGAGGCTGTAATACCAAGAGACCTTTAAAACAATGAAGACAGCAGAAATGCTACTGAATCATGTAAATGAAATATTATTAAGTACATTTAGCAGTAATTGCAAGTAAACAAATTGTTCTGACATATTTTCTGGAACTGTTCAAAGCTGGTTTAGTAGGTTGTGGAATAAGATAGATTCCAGAAGGAGTAATAGACATGCCTATAAGATTTCAACATACATAATTATCATAGTGGTTAGAGATATAGCTTTATTTCCAAGTCCAAAATGCTATAAAGCCCAAGAGGATACAAACAACATTTATAAGAGGATGACATCCTAACAAAGACAGTGAATACATTAATAGTCGTAATTTACAACTGCATTTAGCAGCCAAATGAACAACTATGTATAAATATAATATGTGTTGTTTTGGCATAATATTCTCAGTTTTGTGGAGAAGGTTTTTTAAAGTCCAAACTCTGATTGTTAGTTTGATATCTCAAAGAGATAGATCCAACAAACACCCAAAACAAACTCGATTAACGGTTGGTTACAACCTGTGTTATGATCGATAATAGTGTGTGGTTGCTTCACTTTTATCATTTTTTCATTTATCAAATTTATAGGAATAAAACAGCGTGAAATTCACACAATATCAAACCGTGCAACTTGCACAGGTTTCTTATGTTGAACATTTTCGCGTGACTGTAGGACAACCAAATGCATTTTGAGAATGTTGTTTTAAATATGCTATCAGCTCAATCTTGAAAGAAGTGTACATGTACATCTGGACTGCGACTGCACTTTTGTAAAGATGACAAACTATACATGTATCTACAATGGATACGAGCGATATGACAATATATGAGCCGCGACATGAGATTTCAAACAATGTGGCATTTTGACTAGTGTAGACTCAGACCGGCCTGTGCAGCCTCCTTTTTAGCTTAGAAACTTTAAATGATGTTCGGTCAGTAGCTTAAGAGTCATAGAACATTCAAGCGACAAGCAAAGGCTCTGATCTGAGCCCTTGCTGGTCGTACATACCACATTGTCGGAAATCTCATGTCGCGGCTCATTTTATTATAGAAAATCGCAGTTTGGGCGGGAATAGCGACTTTCTTTTTAAATCTTTTATTATGACATTATTTTCCAGCTTTACCATAAATGACAAATCACAACACTGGCACCAATCTAAATTACTTTGTTCAGTTCTAATTTATTTTATTTCCTAATCTGTGATCGAGAAGCGATATGTTCAAGTTGTATAAATGAAAAAGAATCTTATCAGATAAAAGAGCCAAATATCAAGGTCAAAACGTAATAAGGGTTGATTTTTTGGGGTTCTCCAAGTGTTATTTTTAAACAAGAATTGATCATTAGTAGACAATGACATATTAACCAATTATTGGCATATTTACTAGTGAGCTCCAATAACATATTCAAATCGACTCATTTATGATAAAAGCCGTATGATAAATCTATTAACAGAAAGTTGTCCATTCAGGTAAAATATCGACCTCAGTACCAGAGGACGCCTCAGTACCAGTGGACGAAAAATATTGTTTGTGTCGTCAACATATTTAGTTTTTGCAAAGTAATAGTATAGCAAACCCTCGAAAAATCCAACTCCGATTTTTCGAAATATTCACCAATTCGAAATAAAGGAGCTCTAGCGATAAGGCGTATATTTTCCCTAGTTGACATGATTACAAAACCTTAATTTTCAAACTGCCCTAATGTTTTTTAAATTGGTCTGTTCCGGTAGTAAAATTTACATAGAAAGCATAAAAATAGGTTTCAAAATGATTCATCATTTACAAAACCGTTAAAACTTGCGCCATCTACTCCCACCCCTCATTTTAGGTCTTTAGACTGGGTGCCGTTTAGACGAGAGTTTTAGTAAATCCTTTGCAGGTTTTCAAAAAGTAAAAGTGCTAAAATATTAAGGATATAAGTGCCCTTCCTTTTCGAAACTTTGCGGTATTCCTTCTGCGCATGCGTACGAAATAAACTTAAAATTGTTATGTTTGCCATTGAAAAGATGAAACTGGCGTCTTTCAGTTTGTTTTTAGATGCTTTGCCCCCCTAGACCCAAGATGCCCTTTGGACAATTAAATGTCGCTATACAAATATATAACAAATGTAAAGGGCGTCTTGGGTCTAGGGGGGCAAATGGGTTGTATAAGCGAAAAAAGACATCAAATATCTGACAAAAAAGACCACTTTGCAAGATGGTCGTTTTTATTGTACATCAACTGTATAAATAGTTTTACTGTACATAGCGTGATAGGACGATTGGTACCCTTGTTTAACGGTCTAGTTCCCATTCTCGCGAGACCTGACGATACCTCATCTAGATCTCTCGCATTTCGCCCTTTGCATCATGGGTAACTAGCGATATTTGGCTAGTCCCGTTCAAATCTCGCACTCCGATAGTGACAGAATTTATTGTTAAAAATAGCAAAAAATTAAATTTTTGACAGTTTATCATTTCTCTTTTAGTCGATATTTCCTGGATGTAAAGCCTTGAGTCATGTAAGCAGTGATCGCATAATATATTTTTAATAAAAATGGCGGCTCATTCCAGTGTGCACCGAGCGAACATTGTCGCACAGGAAGTCCGCTAGCACGAACAAACCTGTCGCCTTTCGCTCGGTGCACACTGGGATTGAACCGCCATTTTTATTAAAATATTTTTATGCAATCACTGCTTGCATGACTCGAGGCTTTGTATCCAGAAAATATTGACTAAAAGAGAAATGATAAACTGTCAAAAATTTAACTTTTTGCTATTTTTAACAATAAATTCGGTCACTACAGCAGTGCGAGAATTGAACGGGACTAGCCAATTATCGCTAGTTACCCATGATGCAAAGGGCGAAATGCGAGAGATCTAGATGAGGTATCGTCAGGTCTCGCGAGAATGGTCTAGTTCCCATATATGTTACTGAATAACAAGTACAGATGATGATCGAAATAAATTCTCATTCAATAAGAAGTAGATTTAGTACATGCATTAAGGAAATCCCGTTTTAAATATACAAATTCGGGGGCAATGGTGCATCGACGGCCCGTCTATATATATTTCTTGAATGTGCCTAAGTTCTCCAGTCGTTATTTCAACAAAATAAAGCGAACGTCTCGTTTAGGGAGATTGCTCGCCTTATCGCTAGAAATTCTTTCGGACACAATGGATTCGGAGAATATGGTCTGTTTATGAACTATTTTAAATAATATCTATAATAACGCATGTTTTTATGTGCGAATAAGAAACGTCCCCTGAGTCGTTTCGTTTACACGCACACAACTTTTTTATGTTTGGTAGGAAAGAAAACTGTTTATAATCTTTTTTGGGGTTATATATTATTTTGTCTACCTCCCTATCATTTGAACTTTCGATACTTCGAAATAAAATGTCTTGTTCGTAGGACTTAGAATTAACGATATTCGACTGTACAGTAAAACCTGTGTATAACGGCCACACTCAAAAAGACCAAAATTGGTTTTCAATACCAATTATCGCTTAATACAGGTCAAAAGTATGGAAGAATGCTCCGAGCATTCTGCAATACTTTTGACCTTCATTTAGCTGCCGTTTGCCATCAAGATCTTTGTTTTATCTATTTTTGAGTGACCGTTTTACACAGATTTTACTGTATTTGTAGAGATCCTGATGTACGATGTTAAGACTGTGATTGGACCAGGAAGAGATTCGGGTAGTTATTGCATATTTAAAGATGCATGTGTTTATCCCTTATTTGATGGAGTCCGACATTAGAACTGAGCTTTTATCTACTATCATACTTTTATGTTTTTCTGAGCAAAAGCGTGACAATGAGCTTATGCAGGTTATGAACTTTTGTCACCTGCGTGATTCCAAACAGAATACATCTGCTGCAAATAGTATTGTTATTTTAGCTGCAACCTTAACTATTTACACGAATGGCATCAACAATCCTATTAGATTGATTCTCAGTATACACTGTCCTGCCAGCCAAAAGTGACAGTGACATCATGTTTTGTTTACACAATTATTAAGGACTTAGAATCGATAGATCACTTGTGTATTAATCATATTCTGCATTAATGCACAGATGATCTCTCGATTCGCGTTAGCTCAAGTTAAGTGTACACGTTTGTGTTTTACTTAGCAATTCTAAACAAAGTATTTCGTCACTGCCACCCTGGGTTGGCACGACAATAAATGTCTTCAAATAAGTAATGACGTATACAGGAGTGGATCCAGAATTTTATATCTAAAAAAGTAGTGTGGCTTCGCTTTGCTGAGTTTATCTCAGTTTTCTTATATTGCCCTTAAATGATATAATTTGGTCTAACTCTTACTGAGACCAAATTATTTCATTTTCATAGGATATTTAAAAACCGGGGGTGGGGGTGGGTGTAGAAGCGAACTCCCTGAACCCCCCCTGGATTCGCCACTGCGCATAGCTACATATGAATAAAGCGTTTGATCACGTGCTTATGAATATCTCTAATCAGTTATTCTAAACATAAACATATGTTTTAGTGAGAGGGTGGGTTCTTACACAGCAGGTGCTTTAATTGGGTAATAATTCGGATCTATCAGTCACCCCTAATATTAACTGAATTGTTTCAACATAACCTAATAAACGTTTCCTATCTCAGGGCATGTTACCTTTATCAGGTCATGATGACGTTGTACGTTTTGAATGACGTCGCTA
This sequence comes from Loripinus fragilis, assembly GCA_964019695.1. Taxonomy (NCBI): domain Eukaryota; kingdom Metazoa; phylum Mollusca; class Bivalvia; order Lucinida; family Lucinidae; genus Loripinus; species Loripinus fragilis. Next base: position 6,539,037 of record OZ026525.1, read on the forward strand.
ATGACGCTGAATCAACACAAAAATAAAAAATACGTCATAACCGCTAGTTTGAAGAGTGTTCAACAATGGGTAAACTGATAAATAGAATACCAGGTTCGCGTCTTTTGATATCAAGTTTATCAGGCTCGGCTTTGAGAACGCATGTTGAATCGCCCGGCAAGCCTCGCGATGTCAACATGCGTTCTCAAAGCCTTGCCTGGTAAACTTGATATCAGAAGACACTTACCTAGTATTCTCTATTTACCCCCTCATTTAAGGGCCTGTTTGTACCTGATGAGGTTAAACTAAGACACGCATTCATTTAGATTGCAACAACCAGGACAATTTCTATCTGGGTCTTATCTTCGTGACTATTACGTACAAATACACAGTCATTCTGATTGTTTTGTAAAAATATCGCGCCATATTTATTAACTATTATGTTATGAATTACTGCAATTCATTAGCACCCATTTTTGTCATTTCATAATAAACAACAAATTTAGATTTTAATTATTGTTTTACGTCAACAACAAAACCGGAAGGACAATTCGGCGATGAAAGACACGGCAACAATTTGAAAACCACCAAAGTAAGCACGGCGGGGTCGTAAGCTGCGGAGGGACCCCGCCGTGCTAATCATTAGTGAGAGGGTGGGTTAGAAAACTCGCTCATGAGTATCACCGTTAAGCATAACGAGACTTGTCGAGTGATGACAAACGGTGATCCTGAGGGACACATTTTTCTATCAGATTCTCTTGCCTACCATTAAGTTCCATATTTTCTGTTAAAAAGAGCTCCCAGAAGTTCATGGATTGGCATTGCAATTATGTCACTCATCAACAAAACACATTGCTTCAATACAACAAGTGTATCAGCCTCACGTGTCATCCTTTGAAAGATAACATGGATTAGACCTTCTCGCACACCAGATCGGGATTTCTGCTGTTTTACCCGTGTGATATAATTTTTTCTCACATACCAATGCATACAAGATCGACTGATCCTGATTATAGCTCGCTGTCGGAAAAATCTGTCCAACGTCGCTACCCATGTTAGATAAGTGTAACTTATACGAGATAAGCTACTAATGCAAGATAACTCACACGCGACATTTTTGACGCATGACTGTATTCCTTCGAAAACGAAAGTTGAATTGTTGACAGTCAGGAAAATGTCAATGCAATTTAAGTCGGCCTTCAACGTGGTATAAAGTAAAACGTAAAACATTTATTCAATGCTTGAACATGGTGAATGCATTGCGATTGCCATATTTGACGTGTTGGGCAATGAGTGATTGAATGCACTGGGATGGGGAGCCATGACGATGTAAAAAAAGAAACACTTTTTCCTCAACAAAATTACTTACTGAGTTACTGTGGCTGATAAGCTAGTTCTTGTAAATCCATTTTGATGAAACAGCCATTTGTTTATTGTTTAATGCGCTGTTTATTCGCTGTTTCAGGTTGATTTGTACAGCGCGCGTCATTGACTGTAAACATCAACCTCAGTGACGTCACCAACAGATATTATACAGTACAGAACTGTACGGTCGCCAAATTTAGAATTGGTATATGAGAAAAAGAAACGATCATGGGTGTTCAGTGGTTCCAGAAAAATCCCAACCCTCGGGTCCACCGTTCAGTGGGAAACTCAGCAAGCCTCGTTTCCTACTGGAATGGCGGGCCCGAGGGTCGGGATTTTTCTGTCCCCACTGGACACCAATGATGGATTCTATTTATCTCACATACCCGTACAAGCCCGTGGAAAAGATAAAAAACGAACAGCCGCACGACGGCCGCATGCTGCCCGCACGTCGATCCGTGACGTCACTGTAATGTTAAAATGACGCCAACATGTCGCATCTCAACATATTCAGAATTTTCTGGAAGTCTTTTTCGTGTATTTCCAATATAAAATAGGGTATTAAGTGGTGAGCAAGAAAAAAAATCCATTATTCGTGTGAAGGAGTGATAAAAATCAGTCCCTCGTGATCACAGTTAGTCATCACCCAGCAAGCTTCGTGATGCCAAAGGGTGATCCTCGAGATGGATTTTCTATCCCACCCTCACGATGGATTCTTATATTCTTACTGGGATACAATATCCGGTGTGCATGTAAGGCTGGTCTGTGACATTAGTGTCTGTTTTAATATGGTATTGTTCTAATATCGTTACATGATACGTCTAATTTAGAAACAGAAATGTCTCAATTTCTTGTCGATAATGACCACTGTAGGTAATTAAAGCTGTATTATAGCCTAGGCAAATGAGCATGATATCAAGAAAGCAGTAATTAACTATTTGAGTACAAGAACTAATGGAATAGGAATATAGAATGTGCAATCAAAATAGGCCCAGATCAAACTGCTCATTAAGGAGCAGTTTGATCAAGGAGTATTTGCTTGCTTTCTTCTGCAGTTGGTGGTGGATTATTCTAGGTCCTTATCCGGCATATCCAGTTTAGAAATTCAGCATATAAAGGGTCTAAAAACAATAGAGAAGTACAAATCCCTTTAATAGTCAAGATCAGCCTAGAATCATCTTTAAAACAAACTTTGTAAAAGTAGGTAAGGAGGCAAAGATCAGTAATCGATACAAGCAAGCACCACACCTGACCCAGGACACCTAACAGAAAAGTGACAAAACACTTTAAACATCACACACAAGAGCGCAAAGAGGTTAGCCCTTTCCCAGCAGGTGACCACAAGCTGCATTTAACAGACAAGAAAGCATGACAAACACGAAACGTAAATAACATAATGATCCACAAAAGAAGCCCCGCCTTGGAACGGTCAGTATTTTTACTGGAGGGCTTAAACCAGTTTCACGGCGCCAACCTCACCCTTAGATTCAGATGTAGATCAAGGCACATAGATGTTTGGTTTGCATGAAATATCCCTACCGTATCCATGAAGTATCTCCTAGAACATAAAAATCAAGATATAAAAAGGAAATAAAGCCAAGATAAGGACTCAACAGTACATTATACCGGAGAAAAAGAAATCCAACAGTTAAACTCCGGTAGGCCTCACAACAGCGAAATAGTTATTTGCCCATTAGTTCCAGACACGGATATGTTTGAATAGTTTTACCTATTCTGGCATATCAAAGACATTATGGTCATGCGACATGGACAATGTTTCCTCATCCAAAGCATATGACCAGGACAATTTGAACAAACTTTTGTTCCCACATCCTACAGACTCCATATGAAATTTGAATTTAATTGGCCCTGCGGTTTCAGACAATGGAGGGACGCGCGGACTGACACCGTAGTGGTTGGTATACTATAAGCTTACCCATGAACCTTTGGGTTAGGTGAGCTAAAACGTATAGGATTATGCGTACAGATCTATATTTTCATATTATTATCAACAACAATGTGTTCCTTCAAAAATTATTTGTTTAGCCAAACGTTAGTCATAGAATTTGTTCGCGATTAATTTTCACTGTACCAAAGTATGTGTTATGTGTAAGCAAAAAGAGATGCTCTTTTGGGCACTCACGGTATGTATATGCTGGTAAGCAACCGTAACATTCAGAATTACGTTCTTATGTTTTAAAGCAACATATATTTTTGTAACCACACAACATTATTGCAGAACTGAGAAAAGTATTCGACAAACAAGTAGCTGAAACTCAGGGACATTTAATTGTAACCATGAGAGTGAAGCAGGGCTGTAGCCAGGGGAGTGAAGCTGTGACGTGACCAAGGGAGCGACCAGGGTTGTAGCCAAGGGTTAATCAGGGCTGTTACTAGGGGATCGAACCAGGGCTGTAGCAAAGGGAACGACGAAGGACCTAAACCAGACAGTACTTAATGAAGAGAGTAACGTCGACGACATCAACACAGATTTTTGTATTTTCTTTCTTCGGTGATGATTTTCTACTGTTCTGCTAGCCAAGCGTGACAGTGGCGTCATGTTTTGTATACAAAGTTATCATCGACTTGCCATCGATAGATCACTTGTGTATAAATACACAATTGATCTATCGATAAGCGTTAGCTCAAGTGGAGGGTTCAAGTTTGATTTTACTTAACATTGTAAACAAAATATTACGTCACTGTCACTCTTGGTTGGCACGACAGTAACTGTTTTCAAACTATATAAGCAGATCAAGTTTACTTACCAAGGCAGGTTTCGAACTATACGGGTCCTGAAGGGCTCTCCAGAGCCTGGGTTTCGTTTTGGCAAAGAATCCTGCATCAGGAGGAACATATACGGAATGGAATTTGTCTCTTTCATCCAATTCAAACTTTTCTAACATATCCATTGTTTCTTCGTAACTAATATAGTTTACCCAACAACATTCTTCGATATCTTTATCTTCTAGTTCCCAGTAATCTAGCTCCGCTTTCGCCGCCGGGCCACACACGTCGGAAGGCATGTGGAGTTTGCCTAGAAAAAAGAGTTGACAGCATGATCAGTCTTAATAAATTTGCATTACGACGCATCATAAATTGGGCAAGCACACGGGATTTGAGAATATACCAAATTACCGAGCAACGAAGGCTCAGGCGAGTCGCATTACTGCACACAAGATCTGTTAAAGTAAGTAAGGTTGCAAAGATCAGGAATCGATACAATCAAGTACCACACCTGACCCAGGATACCAATGGGAAAGTGACAAACTCATAGAAGACACCACAAACGAGAGCCAAGAGGTCAGCCCTTTCCCGGCAAGTGACCACGAAGCACATATAAACAGACGCGCACAAAACATAGCAAACACAAGACAGAACAAAAACATAAAAGATCCACAAAAGAAGTACCGCCTTGGAACGGTCAGTAAAATATTTTACTGGAGGGCTTAAACCGGTTTAACGGCGCCAACCTCACCCTTAATTCAGATGTGTATCAAGACACATAGATATTTGGTTTGCATGAAACCTATTAATTTATACCTTTAAACCTTGTTGCAATTTTTTAATGGGATTACAAAATTCTATTATCACAGTTAATGTTATGTGGGTTGCTGTTTTTTTCTAAGCTAAATGTCAGACAATGTTTTGAACTAGGTGGGGTAGCAATTAAACAATGGGAAAATTGGCATGCTGAACATGCTGACATTCGTTTTGACATAGGTAACAGTTGCATGTTATAATGTATCAGTCTTTTGCAGTGAATGTTGTTTATTATTCATCGCAAGTAGTTCTTGTGAATTTTATTTTTATGTCATTAGGTCCCTAAAACACCTAATATCAAAAGGCACTTAAAGCTAAATTACCTTATTTTACAATATATAGTCAGGGTCCTATATATAATGGCAATTATTATTTATTTTTTTTGTGTTTTGTGTGTTAGGGTCTTATAATGGCAATGTATAGTTAGGGTCTTATCATGGCAATTATAATATGAAGCACCAATTAAAGTTGAATATCAGAATATGAAATTTAATTACAGTACTAAGCTCATTTAACCTGTGAAATAAAGTTCCGGAGTATTCTGGATACATTCTAAACTAGAGTATATCAGATAGAACCCTTGTAATGCTTCTACGCATTTGACTATCCCCTTCTCTAGAAGAAATTGGACCCCTATCTTAAATAAGCTAATTAAAGCATAAAAAATGTCAGAGATTCAGTCAGTTTTATCCCCTCATCTGCCCATGCAGGGATCCCGAGAGAGAATGGTGTTTCCAGACCCCACCTGGAAAATCACAAGTACTCTAGGTTCCCAAAGGAATACTGGTATGGATCCCCTTTAACTCCCTCTATACCCTCTGTAAAATATAAAAATAAAAACACGATTGTCAGAGATTTTGTCAGTTAGATCCCACTCTACGTGCCCATGCCAAGATCCAGAGGGGATGGCGAGTCCAGAACACACCTGGAAAATCTCACAAGTACTCTAGCTTACTCTGTAGTTTAAGGTGGTTTAAAGGGATTTTAATGGTCATTACTTTTGAGGACCATCAGTTTTTCATTCTCTATTTAAGGACCATTAGTTTATGGTCAGTTACTTTACTGGTGTTTGAAGCATCATTAAAATCTAAATAAATCAGTGCCCCTTTAAAATAAAGCAGCTATTTAAATTGTCATCAAATTTATATTGCTCTTAAACTCATAATTTAATGGTACTTAGTTTTGCCGTACTCTTAAAACGCCATTAATTTAAATGATAATAAATTGCTATAGTTTAAGGGTTATTTAAACTGCATTTAAGGCACATTTTTAAGGGATGAATTCATTAACATGCGATTACAATTCCATTAAATTTCCATTAATTTTTTAACTGTTTTTCGAGGGTCATTTAACAGCAGTGCGTGCAATAGTGTATGTGCATATGCGCAGATTTACCAGAGCCTTCGTTGCTAGCAAGCGAAAAGTATGGATGTCGATGAAGGCTAAGACGAAAATGTAGACATCTAGGCATATGAAATTCGCCATGAAATAAAAGTGTCCTCTTGCAAAGTTATTTTGATACACTGTTAAGTGTTTTTAATTTTCAATTTTACAATAGGCATGACTTACATAATTGAAGTAAATTATCTTGTAAACATTGTTCAACCCAAACTGCCATTCTGTGTGCATCATTTGATAGCAAGTTTGTAATGTTTACAGGTATATGAAAAATGTATCTGGCACATACTCAAGGATACTCTCAAAATTCAAATGTCAATCTTACGACGTCAGCGAAAAACGCGGAGCGCCAAAAATGAAGTTGCTCAGTGCAAACTCTAAATCCAATGCTGGTCCGAAAATAAAACCAAATGTTAAGTTCCATTGTTTTCCAGATCGCGAATGTTTGATTGAAATGTATTTTTGAAGAGGCTATTCAGCTTCTATCCGTTTTACCTTAAAAACAAATTCGACATGTCGGTATCAGTGGGTCCTATTTACGTATTGTTCAGATTTTACACACATGTCTAGTTATGCTGTCATATCTCCAAAGTCCATACAGATAATTAGTTGAGTTTGCTAATTGGCAAACATATATCAAACGTGTGTGCACCAATAATCCCAAAATTAACAGTTAACCAGAGTAGCGTAATCTCTTGAATGATGTTATAAGTCCGATGTGGTGGGGTGCCCCTCATCAAAAAACTATGGAACCATAGCCATTCAGAATAACCATAAGATAATTCAGCCTGCGTCTCATTTGATGTTGCACTTAATGGCTATATACTTTGTATTTAATACTGTTCAGTCGTTTTGACAAAATTACAATTGTCTCAATAGTTTCAGAAAAAGCCTCGTACGTACTCTTAGTACTAGTTTAACACTTATATCTACATACATGTATTAGTATGTATTCTTGTTTCTTTGAAAGGAACAAACTACAAAACGTGTGCAGATACTCGTTAAGTAGTATGGTACTTACTTAATCTTTAATAAGATAGCTCGAAGTATCTATTTCAGAATATGAGAACGTGTAGTGTAGGGTCACATGTGCACATAAGTTTTTGTTATCCAGAGTTACAAGATTCTAAAAATCAAAATCGTTTCATGTTATCTATAGATCACAATGATCTCATATGCCAATGTACTGTATGAGAAAGTAGGCTACTCAAAATGAACTATATCAATTCATTTCACCATTTTAAGAACAAAAGTTCTAAAAATGGATCCATTATTCCATCGCTTATTTCTCTTACTCAAGATGATACATTATCTCTCGCAATTACCAGACTAAAACACGCACAGAAGGAAATATACCGGAATGGACTTTCGGTGTCTTCACAAACTTTAATAAAGCAATAGGTATTTCAGGACAGCAATGCAAATCATCTAGAATATGTCGCAGAAAGCTTTGACCAAAATGCCACAATCATATATTTGTCACGTCGCAAGAAAAGTTAAGCCTAAATCGCTGATCAGCTTACGCAGTCTGGTCAGCACCTTTATATTTTAGCTAAATGGAAAGTAAAAGGTGTTTATGCTACATGTACATTCGACGTTTCAATACACAGGTAGATGTAGGGTCCTGTGCACAAACCCACAGCCAGTCCCCTCTTTCTCTCTCTCTCTCTCTCTCTCTCTCTCTCTCTCTCTCTCTCTCTGATATTATAAATTCAATAATGTGATATTGGCAAACATGGCGTAGTAACATTTATTAGATCAGCCTGCTTTCAAGTATATGTTAAACCTTGGTAAAGCTCTTGTGTACTCTTGGCTGGCAAGTAGAAGTTGGTGGATTGATTGGTTCAGGGTTATTTTACTGGGTAAACATGCCCACAGGTTGTAAAACATTTTTTCATTCTCAACTCAGCTGAGCACAAAATTTATCCTGCTCATAAATGTTAAATGCCAACAAGTGTTGGCATTTTAACATTTATTAGCTGGATAAATACATCACAGGAGAGCTTAAAAGCAAGAAATACCTATCTTTGTTAGAGTTTTAATTTTTATGAGCAGTTGAAAGTTAATGCTCAGTTGAGTTGAGCGTGAAAAAAGTTTTATAACCTCGGGATCAGGAATCGATACAACCAAGTACCACACCTGACCCAGGATACCAATGGGAAATGACACACTCACAGTGAGACACTACAAACGAGAGCCAAGAGGTCAGCCATTTCCAAGCAGGTGACCACAAGGCACATATAAACAGACGCGCACAAAAACATAGCAAACACAAGACAGAAAAAACATAAAAAGATCCACGCAAGAAGTACTGCCTTGGAACGGTCAGTAAAATATTTTACTGGAGGACTATAGCCGGTTTCACGGTGCCAACCTCAACCTTAATTCAGGTGTGCATCAAGACAAATAGATGTTTGAACCTACAACATATATTAAAATTGACGGGTAAGAAAAATATTCACAATTGTATGCTAAATTGTGTTAATTGTGTCCTATGGTAAGATACTGTGACACTTCTGTGTGGTGTCACCTGGGACTTCTTGCAATATTTCCATGTAAACAGTTCTAGTTGGTATACAATTTAGCACCGTTATATTCTAAACTCGGAATGCTGTATTAATTATTCATGCGGATGACGCGTTTGTCACATTAGTGAATGAGTGACTATATGTAGCCTATTTTACCTGGTATATGTAGCTAGACAATTATTACTGAGCCAGTTCAAGAGATTTTGGTACTTATCGCATATGGGCAAAAGCCTTACTTGAAACGCCTATGCTGGCGCATTCTGTAAGTCTGGACGTCCAAAAGGGAAAGTCCGGCACAATTCGAGAATCGAATCAAGCCTCTGGTGTACGTAAGGTGCATTACTCATACATTTGTAGAACAATATACGAAAAAGCTCCATTAGTTCAATTAGTTCTGTAGCATGTGGGTTCAGCTCTGTTAAAATCCGTTATTCTGTCAACAGATAAAAATGAAGGTTTTTTTTCAATAAAATATCGCTATATCGATATTTTATTGATAAAACTTTATTTATAGCATCTTGTAGAATGTTTTAGCCGCTTGTTTTGCTGCAATCAAACTTGTTATAGTATTGACATTGTTTCTGTGATTTTAGTGATCAATTTTAAAAGACCTTTAAAAGGATACAGCATGGATACCATGCGACAGAGTGCATGCCTGTTTGTGAAAACATTCACACTTTATAGTTATGGTTTCCTCTTAATTTGCACGACGTAAAGCTTTAATCCGTAGGATGGTGCCAGATGTTTGTCGTTGGCTGGGACCACCGTAGCTAAACTTGAGATTTTCTTTAGGTCTGACCATCTGTGAGCCCTTTCCTTTGTTTCATCATAGCCTGTTAATTTGATTCGATTGTTTATCTGTGATGATGCATTCCATTAGTTAGGAAGCCTATCTGTGATAATACATTGCATTAGTTAGGAAGCCTCCATGCGAGTTAAACAATTATGTGTTTTAATAGCAATATAATCTAGGGCGAAGATTCGGCGCCATTAAAATGCATTTAAGCCCCCCCACCCCCCGATGGCTTAGACTGCTGTCCGTTCTAAGGCGATGGCTCTGTTGTTGGTGATCTATTGTTTAATTTACTTTCCATTGTTTGAGGGGGTTCTGTGTTTGTTTTTGTTTTGTTATACATTACTTTGTGTCCATTCTAGTTTTGCAATCATCTTGAAAAGGAAGAGAAAGCTGGTTACTTTGAATTTATTGTCTTACAGATGTCTTGTTACTGTAAATGTTCTGTGGCTCTTCCTCACGGTGCCGTGGGTTGGTCTGCAGTGTGTGATTGTCGTATTTCCAGATCAAACTCACTTACCTTTTTAAGTAATTGTAACTGATGTCTTAGGCTGCTGTCCGTTTTAAGGTGGTGGTTTTGATGTTGGTGATCTATTTGTTTAATGTACTTTCCATTGTTTGAGGGGGTTCTGTTTTTGTCTTTGTTTTGTTATACATTACTTTGTGTCCATTCTAGTTTTGCAATCGTTTTGAAGAGGAATAGATAGCTGGTTTCTCTGCTTTATTGTCTTACAGATGGCTTGTTACTGTAAATGTGATTGTGGTATTTCCAGATCATACTCACTTCCTTTAAAAATAATTGTAACTGGTCTCTATAACTGAACAGGTCGAATTCATTCATCTTTCTCGCTGTGAGGTCAATAATAATGAATGATATTCATGTAGGTAAACAAATCGTCTTAATTGCCAACAAGAGAAACAAATAAATAATTGATATGTCTGCAATAAAGATGAGTATTTCTGGCCAACTTTGCAATAAACACTGATGAATAATTTCTAGTAATATAATGAAATGATACTTTTAATGACCAGAAGAAAATATGTTTCCCATATTCGCAATACAATGGCAATAACATGTTGTAACCTCATCCATTTACAGCACGGCCTTGGGTATAAGGTTATTAAACAGGCCAAACTGAGTTAGATATCAAAAACTGGGTCGTATTATTGCATGGCCCAAAGAAAGTCATGTAGTTTGACGTTATGCTTATAATCCATTGATTAGGCCAGAGTTTTTTATTAGTTGATTTACAAACCCTCCTATTGTAATTTTCTAGAAAGTAAAAAAAAATGCTTACAATTTCGTTTGTCTGCCGACTCTTAATATTATGAAAACAATATAATCTATTTTGAGGTTCTGCCTGTGTATTTTTGAAAGTGACACTGTAAAAAGTGATTGTCCTATCCAGATTTTTAGGAAAATGATGAAATATTTAAAGATTTGATAAAGACTGTTGGTTTACCTTATTTGTTTTACTGTTTGTTCTGGAGATATTAAAAAAAGAAATAAAAAGCTCTAAAACTCTGAAAATGACCAGTCAACTGGTCATTTTTAGAGCTTTTTTTCGTCCTCCCGACCCTTAATCTGGAACAAAAATCCCGTAAATCAAAAGTTCTGGCCTTAGTGACATCCTTTTTTAGTGACAACAATGCTTCATTCTACTATATATATATATATATATATATATATATATATATATATATATATATATATATATATATATATAAGAAAAAATTAAACAACATAAGCCCATGGACGATTTTTTTACTATTTTTATTATTGCCAACCGGTTTCCTATCTTCAGGGCAATAATGGCGTCAAAATATTTTGACGCCATTATTGCCCTGAAGATAGGAAACCGGTTGGCAATAATAAAAATAGTAAAAAAATCGTCCATGGGCTTATGTTGTTTAATTTTTTCTTATAATTTACTTGTTTTGGGACATTTTAATTAGTTTACATATATATAAACTTTTTTGGCGTGAAAACGTTAGGGTTTTGCCATATTCGTGACCTTAAAAGCTTCATTTCGTAACGTTTTCAGTAAATCTGAAAACCACTAGTGATTTATCGATTTTAATGCATGGCGTTATTTCACTCACAGACGCAACGTCATATGATAAACCAATATTTATATTGGTATACTTAATACTTGGTCTCGGTTCTGAATAATAATATTTTTTGAAGAGCTCTTATCGTATATGGGTATGGCAGCTATTTTAATGCGGTGGTTCAATTGTTGTTGTTTATTGTTGCTCTGAGTGTTCGCGAGGGTAATGCGTTCGGTCCTTGTCTTGTTATGTAGTACGTAGTGTCCCTTTTAGTTTTAGTTTAGCAAGCAGCATGATGCGGAAGAGAGTATGGGTTGCTTTACTTATATTGTCTTCCTTATCTCCTGAGACTACATTTGTATTAGTGGTCTGTGACTCTTCCGTGGGTTGGTCTGCTATGTTTGATAGTGTTACATGTATTTCCTTAGTCATATAATAATATCAATTGGTATTAAGCTTGTGGTTACTGAGCGAGTACGCTTAAAATATGTATGGCAGTCGCATATGAGTAACCTTGACCAAAAGGTCAAAAGTAAACCTTAACGTTAGGTGCTGGTCAAAAGGGTTATCTATGTTTTCTGTCTTGTGTTTGTTATGCCTTTGTGCGCGTCCGTTTAATTGTGCCTTGTGGTCACCTGCTGGGAAAGGGCTGGCCTCTTGGCTCTCGTTTGTGGTGTCTTACGGCGATTTTGTCATTTTCCCATTGGTATCCTGGGTCAGCTGTGGTACTTGATTGTATCGATTCCTAGTCTTTGAACCCTTACTTACTTCTCAAATGAGTCCTTGTGGTTGTGCCACAGCAGAAATGTATCCTTATACACTTGACTATATTCGTGTGATTGCAGCCTAGTTTAGCCGAATCACACGAGTATCCATAGCACCTACTTGTATCGTTCATGTAACTGAATCGCAGATGAATATTATGTTACTGCATTATGTCTTGATCCACATCTGAAATAAGGGTGAGATTGGTACCATAAAACTAGTTTAAGCCCTCCAGTAAAACAATACTGACCGTTCCATAGTGGTGCTTCTTTTTTGATAACTTTTGTTATTTATGTACGTGTTTGTCATGCTTTCTTGTCTGTTTATTGCAGTCTTGTGTTCACCTATTGGGAAAGGGCTAACAACTTGACTCATGTTACATGTAAGTATTTATTTTTCAGGATACGGAAAATAGCGCTTAAACCCGATTAAAATCGAAAATAGTTTTTAACTTTTTCTGAAGATCACAATGATAGCATTTAATATAGCATATGGAAATACCAATGCTTAACTTAAGTTTTGCTTAACTTTAAGGAGGCATTGTAATTCCGGACCCTGGACCACTGCGACCATGTAAGAAGGACGTGACATAATAAAGAAAATCATTAATCCAAAGGGCAATTCGAAAATAGGTAACTTGATAATTGGAAACATTTACAAATCGAACTGAGCAAAACGTAATAGCTGCATTGCATGCCATCGGGGAATATTCTAGACACGCTTATATAATAAAGAATTCGCCCAGCTCTAAGTTCTGGCATAAACAAGAAGGATCCGTGTGCAGACAGCACATACTAAGACCAGCTTGCTTTTTGAGCAAGGAGAACGAACATTTTGCTGCAGCGCCTCTACTGGTCACTATGATCTAAACAATGAAGACTCAGATTGGGCTTCGCTGATGCATATATGGATCTCATATGGCTAATTTCGCTAGACAAATCACGATTACTCGGTCTGTATCGTCATCAAATCGTCATTAAAGTTCAAAGGAATCTCTTTCAGCGTTGCCTGACACAACACAATTTAAAAGTCTTACAAATGTACCAGATCGCGAGAAAACCACAACATTGGATGTCTTTGAGTGCATTATACGCTTCTTTACATTCTGATGGATTTTACCATACAGATTTAGCAATATAATCTATGTATTCATAAAATTATGATATATTTTCTGTCCTCGAAGACTGTTACATGTATAACCTCAGCCGAAAGTGCATACCCCGATGAAATGTCGCGTTCTCATCTGGATCTCCACTGTTTGCCAAAGTACCCGATTAGAGGTTTCAAGTATACAAAGATCTTTATAGTCATTTCTTGTTTACCAATACTTGTTTTCCAGCAAAATAAAAGCCAGCTCAACATGACCCGAAAAAGATCTTGGGTCTGCAGCAATGATTTTAAGACTTGTATACCGTTTACCATTTTGCTACTTGAATTGTGGTAAATGCGGCGAAATCGGATTTGCGTTTTCGCAATTACATGAATCTTACAAAAACATTGTCACCGTGTAATAATGAATAAAGTGCCCTGGAACGAACACACGGGTCCAGTCAAACATGTTCATTCTATTCAGGATAGTTTCTAAGGTTAAACGAATGCTAAAACATACCTTCTTTTGCTGATGAACATGCTGAATGTGTAAAGTTTTTAGTATAAGATTTGATCTGCACTGGTAGGTGAAAAGTACATGTATTATGAATAATGATAAATCAGGACGTTAGTTATGAGTGCGTAAGGAAAATTTAATTTTTCTTATATCTCAACCAAATGTTGTGGGTACTCAAAAGAACCGTCTCAATGAGACGGTTCTCATATGTTTTGGGTACTCAAAAGAACCGTCTAAATTAGACGATTCTTTTGAGCACACAAAATATATGTTAAAACTGATGGATAAGAAAATACTAACAATTTTACGCTGAAAATTTGTGTTTACCTAAACCTATGGGATTATCTATTTTAATGTCTATGATATAAACCATATATGTGCACAGCTGCGATTATACCATAAATGGAGTATAATTATTTGTGAGGATTATTCCAATGTTCAGCCCACTTAGCATAGCTTAGACCCACTTTAAGGAATAAGTCTAGTTAATTTCACATATCTCAAGGGGTTTAAATGCATCATATGCAGCAAAGTGCCAAACCATATTTTCACAGTTGATTATACACAAACACTATTACAAGACCTAAAGTATTATCTAAATGCGACACTTGACTGAAATAACAACTGCACTAACGCGGCTCTGTGATGTTTGTCAGGGGGAAAATGCAGAGTAGTCAATGCAACTGTGAAAAGTTTTTAACTGCCTGAAGCATGCTCTCGGCCATTCAAAATATTAATTAAGATACCTGGTGAATTTAAAAGATATAATATACTAGCCAAAACATCTAACCGGCCTCCTGCATTTTATTAATTTTCTTCAAAATGTGAAATGCTGTGACTAGTCATTTTGCATCTTGAAATAGCAAGACGTGTCATGTACATGTACCCTATACAGTAAAGATATTGACAAAATGTTAAACAGTACATGTAGGATGCCAATTTGAATAGAGGTACTTCCATTTTCAACATTCGCATTTTGACACAATTTGCGAGTTGTGACTTTTTGAAATAACCCCCTTTCACAAGCAAACGTTTTCATTTCAAAAGCCAACTTGAAACTCATATCGAACACTAAAATGTTGAAATGAACACTCCATATGCGTGAGACTCGTTGCTATTGGCCAATATATCAAAAATTACCCCACAATCTAATGCGAATTCTTGTGAATTTTGAAATTTAGGGTACACGTATTCGGCCAAGCCTCCCGTATACAATTTAATGAATTTTGCTTAGCCGTTTTCTGGCATCATTTACTGATAGGCTGACCTATTCGGTAATGCAAATGAAATTGATATACATGTAGTGCTTACAACTTTTCAGAAAATCGGTAAAAACACACGAGGTCCGATTAGAACTTTTGACTATTATATACATAAATATTACCTATCCTGTAGTAGTTAAGTATACATGGGAAAATCTGAGGATTTCGGTCAAAAAAGAACTCTCTCTTTCCGCTCGCCTTTGCGGCCTCTGCCACCGAATATAACCTCGTCTCTGGCTTCTTGAGTAACGTCGTAATTTTCGTCTCGTGACGTACACCACCAACGTTCAAAGTTATAACGTCCTCATCTTCAGAACTACCGTATTTCTTCTTCGACTGATCAGCTTTGACTAAATTCCCAACAATATCACTAATTTTAAGCTTATCTTCCTTTACTGCCATATTGCACTGAACTTTGCCATCATTTTCCCCACCTAAGCCCAATTATATATCATCCATCTAAACTATTCCCCCTTTTGCCAAAGTTAAAATACTTTTTGGTGAATATTGCCATTTGAATATTTATTACACAAACTTCTAACTGTAATTTGACTCTTTTTCTAATTTTGAAAACTTACACACGTTTTTTATTTTTATTTTCAGTATGCCAATTAATGAACACAAATATTTATCTTTAAAACCACTTTTTATTTATTCCAAATTCTATTGGTAAACGTGCTTCAACAATTGACCAACTTTCACCTCTTTTTGTAATTCCATTTCTCGAATACAACAAAATACACTTTAATGTCACTTTTCTAATACCCTTTGTCGTGGTAGTTTTTGTTTTTAAGATAAGAATCAAACCACTATTAGTTATTATTAATTATCTATGGATTCCAATATTTTACTATTCCAACATATTCCAATAATTTAAAATCCGTCTGGATTCACTTGTTATTCAGTCAGACTTCATAACACAGGTTGAAAGTATTGAAAAGTATTTTCTAAATCTATACAATAAGCTGTTCGATCTTTTCACCATTCAATTTACGTATCTGTCTCCCTGGTGGAGAAGCCTTATTGCTTATACCTATAGAATTTTTCTCATTGAACTGTGGCAGACATCGATTCTGTTACCTGAACCAGATTATGGGATATAGTGCTTGTCGCAAAGGCGAACAAGGAAGATTCTGGCGAGGCTGCGCACTTGCGCAGACTCGCCAGATTCTTCATTACTCGCACACGCAAAACATGGAAGTACATGGAAATCTATGCATAAAAGAAGCCATATACGCGCGCTGGTTTGCTGCGAATGTACCTTTAAAGAATGTCCATACGCGTGCATGCGTATAAGTACCGTTGTCGCACGCGTTGGCCAACACATTGTCGCTTCATATTGATATGAACCATTCTTCGTATTTTCGTTATTACGTTATGTCAGTGAACTTTACTAATGCAATTAATAGGACGTGCTGACAATTCTACTTCTCGTGATCTTACTGTCCTGCCAGCCAAGAGTGACAGCGACGTCATGTTTTGTTTACAAAGCTATCAGGGACTTATGATCGATAGATCACTTGTGTATTAATCATATCCGCAGGATAGGATTAATACACAAGTGATCTATCGATTCGTGTTAGCGCAAGTGGGGTATACAAGTTAATATATGAGTTAACAATTGTAAACAGAAGATTATGTCACTGTCACTCTTGATTGGCACGACACTAAATGTAAGCAAGAAATAATCAAGATGAGTGTACACTTACTCCAGTTATCTCGAAGTCGATTGGGCCAAATGTAATCATTTCAAGTTATTTCCCTTTATTAGAATAATCGCTTATCAACAGTTCCGGGTCCTTTACTTACGATCATTGGTAGGAAACAATCAAACAATCAAATAATTATATATTTTAATACCAACTCCTTTAAAAAGGAAGTAGTGATACAAATGTAACTCGAGTTGATTACGTTTGGCTTGTTTTATGCATAGATTTCCATGTACTTCCATGTTTTGCTTGTGCGAGCAATGAAGATTCTGGCGAGTCTGCACAAATGCGCAGCCTCGCCAGATTCTTCGTTGCTCGCCTGTGCGATAAGCGCTATATCCCATTAGCTGGTTCAGGTAATGAGAAAAAATATATAAAGTGCGACCATTATTCTCTACATAAATGTCAATTACGACATGATAGTACATATATTAGTAATGTGAACTCTTGGGATACAGATTCAAATAAGTCATTCGACTTTCTCCTGAATTCTATTTGTATAGTGGTTGTATTGTAATCGTATTCTGTGTTGCTTTGTATACTTGTCATATATTATACAAAAAATAAAGTTTAAACCAAAGGGCAATAACAGTGTGAAATGCACAACATATGGAATGGTAAGTGAGTATGATCAGGAAATACCACAATCACACAAAGCAGACCGACCCTCAGCACCGTAAGGAAGAGCCACAAAAACACTAACAGTCATAGGACATCAGGAAGAAAACTAAAGCAAAGCAACCCGCTCTCTTTTCCTCGTCAAGATGATTGCAAAACTAGAAAGGACACAAAGTAAAACATAACAAAACAAAGATCAACGCAGAACCCCCACAAACAAAGTGAGGTACATAATCAAGAACACCGCCTTAGAACGGACAGCAGCCTACACAACCGGGGGCTCAAATGCATTTTACTGGCGCCAAATACTCGCCCTAGATATAGTTGTTGTTAAAAACAAAAAAAATGTTTAACTCGCATGGAGGCTTCCTAAATAATGCAATGCATCATCACAG
Source organism: Loripinus fragilis (assembly GCA_964019695.1). Taxonomy (NCBI): domain Eukaryota; kingdom Metazoa; phylum Mollusca; class Bivalvia; order Lucinida; family Lucinidae; genus Loripinus; species Loripinus fragilis. The sequence goes on from OZ026525.1 coordinate 6,557,050, forward strand.
AGAAACAATCTAGTAATAAAACTAACACACTATGGTGAAACAAAGAAAAAGGGCTCATGACTCACAGATAGTCAGAGCTAAAGAAAACCTCGATTTGAGCCACGGTAGATCCAGCTTATGACAAGCTCCAGGCACCAACCAACGGATTAAAACTTGATTAACCTGCAAAGTAAACTAGAACAATCATATTCATTTCAAACTATTTTGTTTTACCCGTTTCGTATTAACAACAGTATTAGTTATTCTGCGTAATGTGATTTATGCAGGTGGTACATGTAACACTTCAACGCGTTTAACGTCATCCTTTGTATCTTTTAATTTCGGAGGGGGTCTTATTTGTGCTGTTGTTGTGGTTTCGTGTTTAATTACTGGTTTTGCTACATAGGGCTTTGTGTCTATTCTTGCCCCGAGGTTATACAACTTTTTATCATGCTCAACTCAGCTCAGCACGAAATTTATCCTGCTCATAAATGTTAAAATGCCAACAATTGTTGGCATTGTAATATTAATAAGCATGATAAATACAACATATGAGAGACTGAAAGCAAGGAACTTCTTCATTTGTAGGTATTTTAGTTTGTATGAGCAGTTGAAATTTCGTGCTCAGTTGAGTTGAGCACGAATTTTTTTTTATAATCTCGGTTCCTTGTTTGACAATCATCTAGTTGATGAAGAGAAATCGACGAGCTAGGTGAGCGCGTGTAGCCTAAACACAATATCTGTAGTAATTGGCATTAACATGTTTTCCCGTGTTGTGATTCACAGACTCTCGCGGTTGCTTTTGTTGTGTTAGCAACACCAGCAATGGTCCGTGTTGTGGGTTGTGATTTTGCGATCAATTTTCTAATAATTTCGTAATAAGCTTAGTAATAGTGTATCCTGATGTTTGTTCAATAGTTTCAATAACCGATGATTTCATTAGTTTCAATTATCATTTCATTACAAGATTTAACCTGTGCCCTGCAGAATGTTTCAACAGGGCAGAATCTGAGTCGGATCTACCTACTAGGTAGTATCGGTGTATTCCTGTTTCTCCCATTTTTTGATTTTTAGGTTTGGGGGTGGGAAAAACAGGAATTGGGGATAAGGTGAAAAGGTGTTAATCCATAGCCTGAGGACATGTAGTTTACTAGTATCAGCCGCCTCTGGGCAGAATGCAATAGTGAGGTTAGAATGAAAGGTGCCAGCATAAGGTACAAGTTGGCGTTTGTGGCCAGCGAAGATTCGAATCAGTCTGCGCATCCACCCAATCTGATTAGATTCATAGTTTTCGCCTAAACCTTAGCTAGCCATAGCGCGCCCATTGAAGACTCTGATCGGTCTGCGCGATTGCGCAGGTGGATCTGAGTCATCGGTGGGCGCTTATTCTAGATTGTTCCTTTTGTTGGACATAGGCTATTAATATTCGGAGTGATAAGATAGAATATATTTAATAGAAAAGAGTATTGTAGAGTTAAATAGACCTGAAATTGCTCGATCCTTGTGTCAGCACAATAATCACTATTTGAGTCCGCCCGTCTGCCGGGCCCGTCCTTACCGAAAAATCAGACCCTGTGCATTATCATTTTTTTCTATGCAAATTCGCTGCGGGGTACGGTGGTCAGCTTCCGAGGCCAAAAAGTGATAAAAGATGGCGGTCACCAAGGTAAATAAACGCATTCAGGTGTTCAATCTGAGACCAAGCTACAAGTCTGTGGTAGCTATTTAGCTGTTGAAAAGTTGCGGCCTTCACAATTCACCAAACTCTTATCATTGAGGTCTATGGAAAAACAATTACAGGTCTGGGCCCTAAAGCGCTTGTAAAGTGGGTGTTATGGGGGATGCTTCAGTTGCTATGGGAGTACTTGGTCAGAAATTGTGTACATTTCATACCATATTTAGTATTATTAGAGTTTATATGAAACAAAAATGTCTGACTTTTTTCCCAAAACTATACATTTGCATTGAAAAACATTCACAGAAAGGGGTAGTGGGGTGGGGGTCTTGGTGACTGCACTGTCTGTGTTGGAGCTAAAGACATATACGGCTATGGGAAGAAGAAAGTGACATGGCCAGATGGATCTAAAACTGTTTCCAAAGTACACAGGCTTGCATTTAAGATCCACTTCAAGACTCTGAATGTCCCCACTGTAGATTCCTTTGGAGAACAGCTGGATATTAGCCACCTTTGCCACACCAAGTTGTGCATAAATCCTCTTCATTTGACTTTTGAAAATCACTCCACAAAATTATCCAGAACTCATTGTCGGAAAGCTGTATGGAGACGTTCATCCATGTCCTGGACCTATGGGCAGTCGTTGTGATAATATTTTGGACTACAGTCGTTTTTGCAAAAAAGGCCTGTATTTTGTTCACCTGAACATTAGAAGTTTGTTACCTAAGATCGATGAGGTACGAAAGCTTGCTAGAAATACTAGAGCTGCATGCATTTGTATGACAGAGACCTGGCTTGATGAGTCGGTCTTTGATTCAGAGGTACACATTGATAGTTACGATTTACGTCGTCAAGATAGAAACCGGCATGGCGTTGGCGTGTGTATCTACATCCGGAGCGATTTGTCATTTAATCCCAGGGACGACCCGTGTCATATTGAATTAGAAGCTACATGAATTGAACTTCTTCGTCCTAAAACTAAACTAATTCTGTGTGGTGTTGTATATCGACCCCCTCAACAGTGTAACTTTTACAACTTGTTTGAAGACCTGTACATAGCGCACTCTTGTCGCGAAGATTTCGCGAATGATTCATATCATATATTTATCTACAATAGTTTTGCAATTGTTTATCATTTATATTACCAATTAATAATATTGCACTAATAGCCTTAAAGCTGAGTAAGTTTAAAAGACTTTGACGTCTAATAACGTTAACGTAATTATGACATCACTTCCGGGTTAAATGACGTTGGTTACCGGGAAAGGAAGATGGAAGGACTGCACACTTAGTGATAGCTTGCTTTGGACAATTAAAGTGTTAGAAACAGTGGAAATCTCACAAGCAGGATAATTATAATTTATTTAAGACTTTCTCATTGTTATATATTAACAGAATATTGGTAATTACATTTATTTGACTTTATTTTATTCTTTAATTAGGCACCAAAATAAATGACAGTTATTTTTATTGTGTTTTATATGGTTTCACCACATTAAATTGGCGCCGGAACCCTGGACAGAAGGAGCCAGGAACAAACCATCATAGGGACACATTAGAAGATCAATATCTACAGGAACAACGTCGATCAGGATCCTTAAAGGGAATAGGACACGGTACAGGAATCTCTTGGAGAAAGAACTGGGAAAGGGAAAACATCTGCTTGAAGAAGACAGGGTAGACATGGATGTAAAAGTTTTGATACAGAATGTTAACAACTGCATTAATAGACTGAATGATTTTCAAAAGAAACTTGAGGATACAGGCATACAGATATCAACAATCGTAGATGGGCAGGATGGAGAAGATGAAACTGTGGAGTTGATCAAGGCTGACTGGGACTACATCTCAACAGTGATGGACTGCAGAGATGAATTGATCAATTGAAATCTTCTTTTCAAGAACAGGGAATACCCACTGGTAATAGCTCATCCGTGACTGTGACAGATGACAGATTTGACCAAATGGTGCAGCTGACGGCTCAGATGCAACAGGTTTTAATTGGACAACAGCAGCTACAACATCAACAGATAACCATGGCTCAATCAAATAACAGGCAACAAGGTTCAGTAAGACTTCCAAAACTAGAAATCCCGCCATTCAATGGTGACAAGTTAAAATGGTCTGAGTTTTGGGACTCATTCAGTGCTTCAGTACACAAAAATACGTCAATATCTGATATTGAAAAATTGAACTATTTGATGAGTAAATTAACTGGAGAGGCACGGCAAGCAGTGTCAGGAATTTTGCTTTCCAATGAAAATTATTCTCTTGTAGTTGAATTACTTAAAGAAAGATACGGTGATGCTCAGACAGTGGTCAATTCTCATTATGTTGAACTCATAAATTTGAAGCTTGCGCCAAATACAGCAAAGGGACTACGCAATTTGTATGACCTTATAGAAAAACATCTTAGGAGTCTTGAAGCCCTTGAAGAGAACATTGAACAGAACATTTTTATTTCTATGATCACATCAAAAATTCCTAAAGAGGTACTTATACAGTTGGAATTACAAAAGGGAGCTAGAAATAAGTGGACCGTCAGGGAACTTAGGGAGCTATTCAGCAACTATGTTGTAGCCAGGGAAAGAGCCGAACAGAACCATTATACTGCAAAGGGGGAAACTACGGAGGACTATTATAAATCAATGGTAAGCTCAGCAGAAGCATTAATAGTCGGGTCTCAGGCAATTGGTGGTAAAGTGGAAAACAGGTTTTCAGCAAACTGTAGGTTCTGTAATGCATCTCACTGGAGTGATGAATGTACATAATATGATACAACAGAGAAACGAAAACAAAAAATAAAAGGATGCTGTTTCAAGTGCCTGCGACAGGGGCATGGGACAAAGGACTGTCCCAAAAGGGTAGTGTGTGCGCACTGTAACAGACGAAACCACCATCACAGAAGCCTGTGTCCACAGAAGTTTGGTACAGCTGCCAATGAACAGGCAAATTTAGCCGAGGAGATAGAGCCAGAAGAGATAGAGCCAGAGGAGATAGAGCCAGAGGATGACGACACACACACAGAAAACAGCCTTATTTCATCAGGTGAGATGGTACTTATGCAGACTGCCAGAGCAGATATAAACAATCCCAACAATGGTTTAAAGGAAAATGTACGCTTGCTTCTTGACTCTGGCAGTCAAAGAACATATGTCACAGAATCACTGGCAAAAGAGATGGACCTCAAGATGGGAAAGAAGGAGGAGATCATGCTAGTGACATTTGGCTCAGACACACCTAAAAGGATCAAAACGCCTACCACTAAATTAAATATCCAGCTGAAAGACGGAAGCACATTGAAAATAAGTGCAAACGTGGTACCACAGATTGCTGGTTCTATTCAAAGGCGGCCAGTCAATCTGAAATCAATTAAAAACTGGGAGTATCTATGGACAGAGTTCTCACTTGCTGATGACATCCCTAATGTTCGAGAGACATCTTCAGTCGACCTCTTGATAGGCAACGACTATTATCTGGACTTAATTCTGCCACAGAAGATTGAGATTCAAAAAGGATTATACATGTTGGGTTCGAAATTGGGATGGATTTTGGCTGGACGGACTGCAGAAACTGTTGAGAATACAGCAGAACCCAGCATGCTCATACTAACCTATGGTACAGACATTAACATGGAGACAACTTTGATGACACATGTAGATTGCTCACTACCTTTGAAACCAAACCTAGAGGATTTTTGGCGGCTGGAGTCTATCGGAATACAAGAATCTCCAACAGAGAGTGATGACACTAAAGCATTGAACAGGTTCAATGAAACTTTAAGCTTTGAAAATGGACGCTATTCGGTTACATGGCCCTGGAAAAAGGAGAAACCAGACCTGCCCGAGAATCATGGATTAGCACTGGGGCGACTAAAGTCCCTCATCAACAGAATGAAAAGAAATCCTGACCTGGTCGAGAAATATACTGAAATCATAGAGGAACAGTTAAAACGAGGGATTATTGAAATGGTGAGTCCTAAGGTACAATCAAACAACACAATCAAACATTATATACCACACCATGCAGTGATAAACCCATCAAAAGCAACAACAAAGGTTAGAATTGTATATGATGCTTCAGCTAAAACAAGGCCAGAACACAGTAGCTTAAATGAATGCATGTACAGGGGACCAATTATGCTACAAAACTTAGTTGGAATCTTGCTTCGCTTCCGTTTGAATAAAATAGCAGTGGTATCTGATATTGAAAAGGAATTTCTACAAATAGGTCTTCAAGATAACGCTAAAGATGCTACGCGATTCTTTTGGTTAAAAGATAAAAACATATTAGAGACTGACAACAATATACAAACATATCGTTTCTGTAGGGTACCATTTGGTATAATAGCAAGTCCCTTTTTACTAGCGGCTACAATTGATCACCATTTACAGACGGTGGGAACAAGCACGGCTGAAAATATCAGACAGAACATTTATGTTGATAATGTTGTCACAGGGACAAACTCAGTTCATGAGGCTCTAGGCTTTTACAATGAGTCAAAGAAAATATTTGAAGGGGCAGCCATGAATTTGAGAGACTGGACATCAAACAGTAAGGAAGTACTTGATAAAATACCATTGTATGACCAGGCAAACAGGAGGAAAATGAAAATACTAGGTCTTCTGTGGCACGTTGAAGAGGATAACATGACAGTGACTTATCACATGAGCAACAATATGACACTTTCAAAACGAACAGTTCTGAGTGAGGTAGCTTCAATATATGATCCACTTGGTCTCTTCAGCCCAGTCACATTACAAGGTAAATTGTTCTTGCAAACCTTATGGAATAAGAAAATGTCTTGGGACCAACACCTTTCAGAACAGGACAAAACACAATGGAATGTCATCAGTCAGGATTTAAAGGAAATACCAAGTCACTGCTTTCCAAGATATATAGGATTGAATCAAAATAAAGAAATTAAATATCAACTTTTAGTCTTCTGTGATGCGTCTAAGTGTGCATATGCAGCGGCAGTTTACCTGCGACAGGAATTACAAGAAAAGGGTTGTAAGGTTGATCTTATCTTCTAAAAAACAAGATTAGTTCCAAATAAGCAAATCACAATCCCAAGACTTGAATTATTATCGGCAACCATAGGTGTACGGTGCATAAAGTTTGTTCAAAAGGAGCTACAGTTAGAACTTACTCAGAAACATATATGGATAGACTCACAGTGTGTGATAAATTGGATCAACAGTAAGAGAGCTCTAGGGACATTTGTTGAGAACAGAGTGAAGGAGATAAAACAAGACAAACACTTAAAAGTGCACTTCATTTCTACGACTGAGAATCCTGCAGATATAGCAAGTCGAGGAATGAGGTCTATTGAGCTAAAGAACAGCAAACTGTGGTGGCACGGACCAAATTGGTTGACACAATCAAATCAAGAATGGCCTGAGTGGCAACATGATCTATCTGAAAAACAGAAACAAGAGGCACAGTCACAGACAGAAACTGAATATAGAAAATCACAGATTATGTATGAAGCAAAGCTTGTTGCTGGGGAGGGTCCCATAGGGGATAGAATTGTTAAATCAACAACCCCATTCAGTATAGATATAGGAAGATTTTCTTCTCTTATAAGACTTTTGAGAGTGACAGCATTGTCAGAAAAGTTCATAAATAAACTAAGAAATCAAACAAATAAATCAGGAGCTCTAGACGAATCTGAGATAGCCAAAGCTGAACAGTTATGGACAACCTATCTGCAACAACATCAGTATAGTGACATAATAGAATCTATTGAAAAGGACAAACCTAACAATCTTAAAACTCAACTGGGAATTGGTATGGACAAAAATGGATTGCTAAGGTGCCATGGAAGACTCGGAAATGCTGAAATATCAGAAGGAGCCAGATGTAGTAGGGATAGGTATAAAATACACTTCTACTGCCTTGCGGTAGAAGCCGGCTTTTACAGCGACGTGGTAGAGTGTTTGCCTTTAGATCCTGCGGCCCAGGTTCGATTCCCACCTCGGGCATGTGGGATTTTTCTGCACCTTGTGACATTTGCTGTTTCTTTTTAAAATCTAAAAGAGCTTGTCTTTCTTGTAATTGGAGTGCTTCTAATCTTTCATTAAAACGCCTTTCTTCCTCCTCTTTTTCTCTCAGTGCTAAAATTAGCTTTCTTTCTTCTTCCTGGGCAAGACGCAACTTTTCTTTCCTCTTTTGTTTCATTTTGTTCATCCTTTTGTTGAACATTATTGGAATTTGTTTGCCCTTGCTGCTGGGTTTTATTCCCATGCTGATTGGCATAACGGTTCTTACTATTTCTATCTCTTCTCCTTTTATTTTGCCAATTTCCTTTTCTTTTCATGTCATTTTCAAGATTTTCTAATCTTTTAAGGAGATCTTGTTCACGCTTTTCTCTCTCAGTATTAAAAGTCAAAGGCTGGTGCTGAGTTTCTTTCTTGACTTGAGATTGCTTTCCATGTTGAAGTGTATTAACTTCTCCTAGAGCCTTTTTATGAGTGAATCTTTGGTATTCCTCTGCTCTAACTTTCTTTCTCAATTCCTCAAAGTCTTTTGTTTGGTGGTAATGCACTTGGGTAGCATTCTGGAGATCAGTATTGTATAGAGATCTCCAAAATCTCTCCCTTAACATTTCATTCTTTTGTTCTGCAGGAATTACACTTTTCTGTGCCACTCTTTGCAAAATTTCTTCGAGTCTTAGACTCCACATCGTGACACTTTCCTCCGGCTGTTGAACAGCTGTGTAAAATTCCTGCAGAATACTTTGTCCACTTGCCACGTTTCCAAACACATTATCTAGCTTAACTAGAATGTCATCACTTGATGCTAGTGGCTCCAGTGTCAATAAGGTATTCCTTGCTGGTGGTTTTAATGAATTTCTTATTGACTGAGTAATAAGATACTCTGGAAAAATATTTGATCTCCTCAAACTTTCTATTTCCAACTTCCAAGCCTCAAAAGAACTTTCGTTCTTTGGAATTGGATCAACACCAGAAAACTGACTAATGTATGGCTTAATAAAATGTGTCAGCTCTGGTTTTGACACTGCTTTTACTTCTGCTTTTGCAGACCCAGTATCTACTGACTTCTCAGCCTGATCCTTAACTTCATCTATATCCTTTAACGTTTTATGCTCAACAGATGGAGCCAAATATATCCTTTCTCTAATTTCCTTCTCCTTTTTCAAAAGGTCAGCCTCTAACTGCATTAAATAGGCTTCTTTTCTATCTAATTCTGATTTGCGATTACTATGCAAACCATCATGTTCAGCACTTTTATCCCTCGAAGTGGATGTATGTGCATTCCCAATGTCAGTATCTCTTTTCAGCACTTTATTCTTTACTTTACTTGGAATTACATCCTCCTCCTGTTTAATAAACAGTGATGTCTTACACATTTACCAAATATTTCACCAAATTGGATTTAAAAAGTGGCTACTGGCAGGTGGAGCTGAAAGAGGAAGATAAACCAAAGACTGCATTACAAGTTGGGCCACTCGGGTTTTATGAATGCAATCGCATGCCATTTGGTCTGTGTAACGCTCCAGCGACTTTTCAAAGGTTGATGGAAAGATGTATGGGTGAGCTTAATCTCCGTGACTGTCTCATCTATTTGGATGACATCATAGTCTTTTCATCAACATTTGAAGAGCATCTGGAGAAGTTGCAGGCTGTATTCTCACTCCATATGTAGTAGGGATAGGTATAAAATACACTTCTACTGCCTTGCGGTAGAAGCCGGCTTTTACAGCGACGTGGTAGAGTGTTTGCCTTTAGATCCTGCGGCCCAGGTTCGATTCCCACCTCGGGCATGTGGGATTTTTCTGCACCTTGTGACATTTGCTGTTTCTTTTTAAAATCTAAAAGAGCTTGTCTTTCTTGTAATTGGAGTGCTTCTAATCTTTCATTAAAACGCCTTTCTTCCTCCTCTTTTTCTCTCAGTGCTAAAATTAGCTTTCTTTCTTCTTCCTGGGCAAGACGCAACTTTTCTTTCCTCTTTTGTTCTTCTTCTAGCTGAAGTTCTCTTTCCTTCAATTGACGTAATCTTGTCTCAACTTCTGCCATCTGTCTCTCTTTCTTTGTCTTTCTATCATCTATAACTTTTTCATCCTGACGTAGAACTTGTATTCTGTCAGTCAAAATCTTAAGCATTCTTGCAGTCTGAGATTCTTGTTCTTCTTCATCGCCATCACGTCCTTTTGGAAGATGCAACACCTTTTCGCTAGTATTTTCTGCTGCTTTAGGCGATGTGAAAGTAGGACTTAAGCTTGCCTCAGACTCAACGCTCTGCTCCTCCATGCTAGCATCCCCTTGTGAATCCTGGTAATCTAAGGAAAGATCGCCAGCAAAGCTCAGCTTATCTATCTCACTATCATGTTCTTGCTTCACATCAATGTCAGGCTCACTAGGTACTTGGCTACCTGAGAAAGAAATTTCTTGAACGGAGCCTGTTCTGGATCCCCATGGATTAGTGGTATCTGCTGGAGGCAAAGGTGTCTCACTATCTCCAGTCTGTTGTGCCGCTCTTGCTTGTATCATTTCTTGTCTCATCTCCTGTAAGTCTTTCATTATTCTTTCTCTTTCACGCTGCATGGCTCTCATCTCTCTATCCATTTGTCTACGACTTCTGTCTGTTGGTTCAGCCATATTTGCAACCTACAACTCATGTTTTCTACTGAAATACAATATTGTAGTATGGTGTGTACTACTGACTTTCTTTTTTTCAAGTGAGAAAAGTCAACTCACTAAACGTTATCCAGTTGTTATTGTATGGAAATTTATGCCAAGCAGCTGCGTATGGCATCCAGTGAAATGTTACAATGTAACATATATTTCACTTCCAAAATAACAGAATATTACCTGTAAATACAATTATCTGGAAAAGAACATGTATCTCAAATGTGGTTTCACGCGTAACACTGGTACCACAGTGTTTTTAAATGAGTGAAAGCCACTTCTGAAACAGAATTGTATGGTTTCTGAAAGAGAACAATTTCTGAAAGAAACTTACATTAACCCAACATTATATGTAGCTAACAAATATATTCTCCACTGTAGCACTTGAAGAACAGTGAGAACAAATTTTCTGAAATAGAAAACACTATCTATCAATTATCTATCACGCTGTAGCACTTTCTGTATGATGTAAAAACTTCAGTGCATTACAGACTGCAACTCTGCATCATATCTTAGTTACAAGCTAAAATTGTGTATCACGCTGTAGCACTTGCAGAGTGGTGAAAGGTTTCTGTAAAATGAAATACAATTTATTGGCATCTATCACGCTGTAGCACTTGGTTTATGGTGTAAATTTGTCACTGCAAATAAGCATCACCTACAAATAATAAGGTTAGCATATATTGGACGTCGTAGCACTATATTACAGTGGAAATTTACACATTTCTATCTGAAAAGGCATATATTCCTTATAGAACACCTTCCTTATGTAATGTGAAAATTAAATCAGTTGTTTGAAAGTGATTTCAGACTCAAGCACTTAACAACCAGTGACAACTAACTTTGCTATTGTCTAATATAGACGACAATAATAACCCCTGATAACTCATTTGTTGCAACTCACACAACCAAAATCACGCGTAGCGCTTGTTCTTAGTGAAAATATTCTTACAACTTTTATATTGTAAGATACTGCATTTCTCACATTGAAATCATTGAGGCTTATTTGCTGGGCAACAGAAACAAAGCTGATAACATTCGCTGAATGTATATTTCAGTCTTATAATGTCTCTATTGATCTCAGCATGCACCTTCTGAAAGATTTTCAACTTGAGAATGCTTCACAACCCCACTTTCTTACCATCTACCTCAAATTCCTGCATAGTTCTTACAAATCAGCCAAATTATCGAAAATTAGGCAATTGAAAAACGTTAACGTCGTAACTGCTTTAAGTAGTCATTCCTGCCATCAAAACTCGCGAAAACACCGTTTATACTTACCAAGCGATAGTAAATGCAATGTTTCCAGTAAAAAAAACGCGAAAAAAAATGAAAACGCAAAGAAAAAAATATAACTTTAACGGGACTCGAACTCACGACCCTCTGATATCAGTTAATCACGGATCTGCAAAACTCAATGTAACCACTACGCCACGCAGGTATATGCTTCACTTGATCGTATTTAAGTATTTATCGATTACACCTGGTCGAGCGAGCGAGAGTTTGGCTATAAACGGAAAATCCCGAAAATTTTTCAACAAAAAAACTAAGTTATTCATTTCGAATTTTGGACAAAAACAGAGTTTTTAGCAAATCAACAACTCGGACCCTAGTTTTCTATGCCTAAAAAGAGTTACATGGGGTAGTACAGAAAGATTGGCGATTTTTCAGATACAGGGCGGGTTTTGACGAGAAAGACCGATTCAAGGGAGGGAACTATTATAGGAATAACATTTACGGCCTACTAACGGGTGATTTGGAGAGGGGGGGGGGGGAAACAACTAATCGTCTACTAACTCCTACAGTAAACAACCGCAAAATGTGTCATGATGAGTGAATGAGATGTTTACGTAAAAAGCATGATAAAAAGATGATCAAATGAATGTCTTATGAACCCTTGAGGATTTTGCAAGTTATCTATTTGCAACCGTTCATGATACTGATGTTGACTGCAATACCGTGTATTAAGATAACTTAATGCATTGTCAACCGATGATTGAATGATCAGTGTCTACCGTGCAGTAGTTAGTTATCTGCTATTAACCAATGAAAGATAGACAATCAGACAATCAGTTCTGACTGAGTCAGTCAAGAACGGATACAAAAGACAAAAAATATGCTTACAAAAGATGATTCAAATGTAAGAAAAATTGCCTACCATATAATATGATAATCCTTAAATGATCCATCCTTATAAAAACACAATCCTCCTTGTGAAAACACAATAACTGAATAATGCAACTAAACACAACTAAAACACATATTTCACACTGTACAAAATGTCCTCCTGGGCGCACCACGTCACGTTGACGTCCCAATTACGTTAACGTCATTATAACATCATATCAAACGGCATACAACGTCACAACGTTATTTAGCGTGGATATGACGTCAATTTGACGCGACGTGCCCAGAATGGGTAGAATCCAGATCTTAAAACAAGATCATTGTTATCCAAATAGAATAATCACAGTTAATCACACGGTTGTCTGGTGTCACTAAGAAACTCCTCTCCTAGGTGGTGAAACTTGATGACATGATGGGGCCCCAGATAAGCAACACATGTGTTCCGTGATATCACTGATGAAACCGGTTGATTCCAATGGATAATGAAGCGATGATCATCTGACAATCCATCTACGGCTGACAAAATAGTCACACTGGCCACCAATATCGCAGAACGTCTGGCCCTATGGGTATATACTGTACCCAAACCAAGGGTTTTCGTAATATGGGTTCTAATAGAGAAGCCTGCAAAATATATATGAATTATATATTTAATAGATAAATATGTCAAATGATTTATACAAATATGGTAGGTGCTATGCAGTATAGCACAAAAGGTGTAAAACAATGATTATGTGTTATCTGTCAGCTGTTATTTACATACACGCCATTGTCAAATATACACATATGCATGAGTGAATTTCACAATTTGCAATAAAGCAAATATTGCAAAGTGAATATCACCTAAATGACTAAAATGACTTGCAATGAATATGATAAAGGCTACTAACCTGCAAAATATATATGAATTATATATTTAATAGATAAATATGTCAAATGATTTATACAAATATGGTAGGTGCTATGTATAAAATACACTTCTACTGCCTTGCGGTAGAAGCCGGCTTTTACAGCGACGTGGTAGAGTGTTTGCCTTTAGATCCTGCGGCCCAGGTTCGATTCCCACCTCGGGCAGTTGGGATTTTTCTGCACCCTGTGACATTTGGTGGCCAGTAAGTGGGGTCCACGGCTTGTGTTTCGGGCATCACTCAGTAGGAAATGTCCCGGAATTACACGTGGTTCCGACTAGATTCGGGGACGAATCAATTTAAAGCAGGGAAATATGTAGTAGGGATAGGTATAAAATACACTTCTACTGCCTTGCGGTAGAAGCCGGCTTTTACAGCGACGTGGTAGAGTGTTTGCCTTTAGATCCTGCGGCCCAGGTTCGATTCCCACCTCGGGCATGTGGGATTTTTCTGCACCTTGTGACATTTGAAAAATCCCAACTGCCCGAGGTGGGAATCGAACCTGGGCCGCAGGATCTAAAGGCAAACACTCTACCACGTCGCTGTAAAAGCCGGCTTCTACCGCAAGGCAGTAGAAGTGTATTTTATACCTATCCCTACTACATACTTGTATCATTTCTTGTCTTTAATTTCAAATTATGCAATGCAAGGCGTGAGAATACAGCCTGCAACTTCTCCAGATGCTCTTCAAATGTTGATGAAAAGACTATGATGTCATCCAAATAGATGAGACAGTCACGGAGATTAAGCTCACCCATACATCTTTCCATCAACCTTTGAAAAGTCGCTGGAGCGTTACACAGACCAAATGGCATGCGATTGCATTCATAAAACCCGAGTGGCCCAACTTGGAATGCAGTCTTTGGTTTATCTTCCTCTTTCAGCTCCACCTGCCAGTAGCCACTTTTTAAATCCAATTTGGTGAAATATTTTGCACCAGCTAGCAGGTGTAGTGTATCGTCGATGCGGGGGATCGCATAAGCGTCTTTTCTAGTACGCTGATTCAGCTTCCTATAATCTATACAAAAGCGTATAGTGCCATCCTTCTTTCGAACGATAACTACGTTGGAACTGAAAGGGCTATTTGATCTACGAATAGCATCCATTTCAAGCATCTCCTTGAGGTGTTCCCTGACCTCTTGAATGAGCGCTGGCGGTATACGGCGATACGGTTCCTTGAAAGGCTGCTCATTCTCTAGATGTATTTCATGTTGTACAAGATCAGTATGTCCAAGATCAGTATCACTTTGTGAAAATACATGTTGCCAGTTATTGAGGAACTGCACAACTTTATTCTTTTGTACTGTTGAGAGTTTGGTGTCATCTAAGTTAACTTCTTCTAAATGCTTTGATCTCTCTTTCTCAACTTTTTGCTGATTGATATGTGCTGTAACACCTTCTGTGTTATTAAGAGGCAATGATCTTAAAAGTTTGACCTCTTGCAGTTCGCATATGTTACTCTTAGGTGGTAAAGTAACTATCTTTGCTGACATGTTGCAAAGTCTAACTGGTACCCTTGATGTTTTGCCTGGATTTGACAGTGTAACAATCCTTGGACTGGCAGTCACATTTGGGAAGTGCCCAGCTTCTGTGCTTTCAGTGATGGCTGATTCACAGTTTCGGGACTTGCGAACAAAACCTGTCACATCCTTAACTTCCCATGGTTTTAAACACACTTTAGAAGTGGTTTTAACAAATCCAACATGCTGTGCAGCAAGGGATTTGAAAGCTACATGCCAAGCTTCCGGTATAGTCTCTTCAGCTGACTGCAATTTATTATATTCTCGAATTACATTGGTGCCCACAATAAAAGGGACTTCCTTATTGTAATCCGTAACAGGTACTACAAGGAAAAGGGCAGACACTTGATCTCCCTTGAGAGAAGGTACACCAATGGTCAATTCTACAAATCCGTGGTATGGAAGAGTACCACCATCTGCACACTTTATTTCCAGTTCCTCGGTAACATGTATTTCTGGTCTTGGACTTAGTGATTTCCAGAATGTTTCACCTACAGTACTTATTTCTGATCCTGTATCTATCAATCCTTTTGTCTTTATATTGTTCACTATTAAATCACTTTCATTTCTCTTTCCTATCAATCTATTCAATGTGTCTTTATTAGGGCTGTTTGTTTGTTTACTTGAGCCTCTTGTTTGCCCTGCAACAGAGGCATTCACAAGTTTAAATTCTGCTTGTTTCCACTTTTATTTTCTGAGAGCCGGGCATCAACCACAACCTAGGGGATCCCGCTACCGCTCCCAGAGGCCAACTCAGGCGCTCCCGAATTACCGCTGCCACCAGTGAAGTAATTCCAAGGAGAAAATATTTGGATCTGCCAGGATTCGAACCCAGAACTCCTGCGAGACAGTCGACCACTCTAACCATGTCGCTAAAGAATTAACCAAATATTTCACCAAATTGGATTTAAAAAGTGGCTACTGGCAGGTGGAGCTGAAAGAGGAAGATAAACCAAAGACTGCATTCCAAGTTGGGCCACTCGGGTTTTATGAATGCAATCGCATGCCATTTGGTCTGTGTAACGCTCCAGCGACTTTTCAAAGGTTGATGGAAAGATGTATGGGTGAGCTTAATCTCCGTGACTGTCTCATCTATTTGGATGACATCATAGTCTTTTCATCAACATTTGAAGAGCATCTGGAGAAGTTGCAGGCTGTATTCTCACGCCTTGCATTGCATAATTTGAAATTAAAGACAAGAAATGATACAAGTATGTAGTAGGGATAGGTATAAAATACACTTCTACTGCCTTGCGGTAGAAGCCGGCTTTTACAGCGACGTGGTAGAGTGTTTGCCTTTAGATCCTGCGGCCCAGGTTCGATTCCCACCTCGGGCAGTTGGGATTTTTTTTTATGGGCAGACATCTTGACAGAAAATGATGTGCTATCTTATGTGGCAAATGAGAATATTCAATGGAAATTCATAGTAGAACTGGCACCATGGATGGGTGGATTTTACGAAAGGCTGGTGGGATTGGTCAAAAGGTCACTACGTAAAACAATAGGAAAGATTCTTCTGAAAAATTAGCAACTTCTAACTTTGCTGAAGGAGGCAGAAGCTGTGATCAACTCAAGGCCACTTGTGTACGTTGGAAATGACATAAATTCTTATGTAGCATTAACGCCTTCACACTTTCTGTCGTTGAATCCTAAAATTGGACTACCAGTACATAACTGCAATGACCTCACAGACAGTGACTTTATTCCAAATTTATCATCAGGGGAAAAGCTTCTAATAACATGGAAAAAAGGCCTTAAGCATCTTGAAGCATTCTGGAAAATCTGGAAAAATGACTATTTACTAAGCTTAAGAGAAAGATCCCAAATCAAACTAAAGGAAGCAAGGGTGAAATCACAATATAAACCAAGTGTTGGCGATGTGACTCTTATAAAGGATGATCTTCCACGAGGGGCATGGCGAATGGGAAGAATTAAGGAACTGGTAAATAGCAGAGATGGTGAAGTAAGATCAGCAAAGATTGTGCTACCCAACAATAAGGTAATTGGTCGTCCATTAAACTTATTGTTTCCAATTGAATGTCCTACAACAGAAGCTAAAGAGTCAATACAGAGCTATGATAATGTGAATGACAGAAAACAAGGTGATGACCAGTTGGTCAAAGTAAGTAAGGTTGCAAAGATCAGGAATCGATACAATCAAGTACCACACCTGACCCAGGATACCAATGGGAAAGTGACAAACTCACAGAAGACACCACAAACGAGAGCCAAGAGGTCAGCCCTTTCCCAGCAGGTGACCACGAAGCACATATAAACAGACGCGTACAAAACATAGCAAACACAAGACAGAACAAAAACATAAAAGATCCACAAAAGAAGTACCGCCTTGGAACGGTCAGTAAAATATTTTACTGGAGGGCTTAAACCGGATTAACGGCGCCAACCTCACCCTTAATTCAGATGTGGATCAAGACACATAGATATTTGGTTTGCATGAAAGACCCCTAACTTATCAATGCATCATCTCCTAAAACATATAAATCAAGATATAACAAGGAGATAAAGCAAGGATAAGGACTCAACAGTAAATTAAACTGAATACCGGAGCAAAAGAAATCCAACAGGTAAACCCCGGTGGGCCCGACAAACAGCCAAAGCATCAGGCCCCTACCATCTCATCAATAGATAAGTCTTTAAGTCGGAACCATCATAGAGTCTGAAGTCCGACCCACCAGCGTGCAATTAAAGAGGAAAGCAAAATTGCCAACTGTGATTGGGTTGACTACCAAGCATGCAGTCTGTTGCAATACATTAATGTTATAGCCAATCTTTTTATAATGGGAAATTATTTTAATGAACTGCGCAGAAAAATTATTAGAGCCAACAATCTTCTTCAACTTATACACCAAGTCACCATAGAAATCAGGTTCCGAAAGTCCTTGGCGCAAGAGAGATTTAAGTCCAACTTGGAATTTAGAAATCAAATCAAAGTATTGTCTATAAAATTTTGAAAATGTTTTGCGAAGTTTATGATACCGATAGCCCTGTTTAAGAAGTTTCTGAGTTAACAATTTATTGCGAGTGTTGAAGTCAGTAACATAGCTAGATGCTCTAGCAAAACGAATGAGTTGAGAGATATAGACTCCATAGGATGTAGAACGAGGAACATCACCATCTAAAAATGGGAAATTGACAATTTCAAAATCAAAGTAATAAGGTTGCAAAGATCAGGAATCAATACAATCAAGTACCACACCTGACCCAGGATACCAATGGGAAAGTGACAAACTCACAGAAGACACCACAAACGAGAGCCAAGAGGTCAGCCCTTTCCCAGCAGGTGACCACAAAGCACATATAAACAGACGCGCACAAAACATAGCAAACACAAGACAGAACAAAAACATAAAAGATCCACAAAAGAAGTACCGCCTTGGAACGGTCAGTAAAATATTTTACTGGAGGGCTTAAACCGGTTTAACGGCGCCAACCTCACCCTTAATTCAGATGTGGATCAAGACACATAGATATTTGGTTTGCATGAAAGACCCCTAACTTATCAATGCATCATCTCCTAAAACATATAAATCAAGATATAACAAGGAGATAAAGCAAGGATAAGGACTCAACAGTAAATTAAACTGAATACCGGAGCAAAAGAAATCCAACAGGTAAACCCCGGTGGGCCCGACAAACAGCCAAAGCATCAGGCCCCTACCATCTCATCAATAGATAAGTCTTTAAGTCGGAACCATCATAGAGTCTGAAGTCTGACCCACCAGCGTGCAATTAAAGAGGAAAGCAAAGTTGCCAACTGTGATTGGGTTGACTACCAAGCATGCAGTCTGTTGCAATACATTAATGTTATAGCCAATCTTTTTATAATGGGAAATTATTTTAATGAACTGCGCAGAAAAATTATTAGAGCCAACAATCTTCTTCAACTTATACACCAAGTCACCATAGAAATCAGGTTCCGAAAGTCCTTGGCGCAAGAGAGATTTAAGTCCAACTTGGAATTTAGAAATCAAATCAAAGTATCGTCTATAAAATTTTGAAAATGTTTTGCAAGTTTATGATACCAATAGCCCTGTTTAAGAAGTTTCTGAGTTAACAATTTATTGCGAGTGTTGAAGTCAGTAACATAGCTAGATGCTCTAGCAAAACGAATGAGTTGAGAGATATAGACTCCATAGGATGTAGAACGAGGAACATCACCATCTAAAAATGGGAAATTGACAATTTCAAAATCAAAGTAATAAGGTTGCAAAGATCAGGAATCGATACAATCAAGTACCACACCTGACCCAGGATACCAATGGGAAAGTGAAAAACTCACAGAAGACACCACAAACGAGAGCCAAGAGGTCAGCCCTTTCCCAGCAGGTGACCACAAAGCACATATAAACAGACGCGCACAAAACATAGCAAACACAAGACAGAACAAAAACATAAAAGATCCACAAAAGAAGTACCGCCTTGGAACGGTCAGTAAAATATTTTACTGGAGGGCTTATACCGGTTTAACGGCGCCAACGTCACCCTTAATTCAGATGTGGATCAAGACACATAGAAAGTCAAAAGTATTGCAGAATGCTACCCTTAAAGCATTCTGCAATACTTCAAAGTCGTCACGTTTATCATAAATTTTGGTAGAAACAATACCATTAGAAATTGACAAATGCAAGTCTAAAAATGCGGCTTCGGTATCAGAGGCATTGGCTTTATTAAGTTGGAGCTCTGAAGGGTATATTCGACTAACCATATTTTCAAAATAAACATTATTAATATTTAAAATATCGTCCAAATATCATAATAACATCAGCCTGCTTATCATCAGAAAGAGACATCATAAAGTCCCTTTCATAACAAAACAGGAATAAATCTGCAGCAGTTCGACCAAAGAGAGATGCAGCGATGAAAGCTGAGCAAAAGATCAAGGAACAGTTGAAGGACGATTAAATATTCTGGCGGGAGTGTCGCAAAGATTTCGCGAATGATTCATATCATATATTTATCTACAATATATTTGCAATTGTGTATCATTTATATTTACAATTAATAATATTGCACTAATAGCCTTAAAGCTGAGTAAGTTTAAATGACTTTGACGTCTAATAACGTTAACGTAATTATGACATTACTTCCGGGTTAAATGACGTTGGTTACCAGGAAAGGAAGATGGAAGGACTGCACACTTAGTGATAGCTTGCTTTGGACAATTAAAGTGTTAAAAACAGTGGAAATCTCACAAGCAGGATAATTATAATTTATTTAAGACTTTCTCATTGTTATATATTAACAGAATATTGGTAATTACATTTATTTGACTTTATTTTATTCTTTAATGTGGCACCAAAATAAATGACAGTTATTTTTATTGTGTTTTATATGGTTTTACCACAACTCTGGTTTTATTGAGAAGGAGAGTATTATTCTATGTGACTTTAATATTGATGTGACAAAATCAAGAAGGTCCAATTTAGTTAAATCTCTGTTTGATGTTATGAATATGTTCAAATTCTTTCAAATTATTAATGACCTATTATATGGCTGAAATTTTTTTACAAGCAAGTTAAGTAAATTCTTATGGCACTAGGTTAGGGAAAGTGGGAACTTCTCATTCCGTTCCAAAAGTGAAAAGTTTTGGCAAGAAATTATTTGTTTACAATGAATGCATCTTGTGGAATGACCTGCCTAGTTATATAAAAAACCCCAAAGCATTTAAGATTTTAAATTGACTGTTAAAAAGCATTTCTTATAATTACTTCCAGAATAGTTATGTCTTACATTCTAAGTAAATTTCCCATTTAGTCATTTTACTATTTATTAGATTTGTTTTGGAAATCTTAAGATTTTAGGGCATTCATGGTCTACTGGTTCGTCTTATTATTATTTTTTTAATGAAGATGTACTAGAGATTTACTTTCAAAATCAATTTTACGCTTCTTGCCTAACTACGACTTGCAATCAAAACTTAAGGACCGCAATGAAAATAAGAGAAATCACTTTCTCTTTTTCGTGTAATCCTTGGTACTGATTAGCAAACCATGATCTCTTAAATGTGACTTCTAAATGTTTATGTTTTAGCATGCATATTTGATATCACAGTGTTGTTGTAACATAAATTGTTGATTTTTTATACCGAAATAAATCCATCAAAGCTGTAGTATGCACAATGACACAATGACACATATTCTGACGACGGAGAGCTCGCCTATGCATTCGAACCGAGTAAGCATGTTCATATATCATACCCCTTTTTGCCTGTTCTCGTATTTGTCGAACTCTACGGGCTTGCGTCAAAAGCAGTTATTTCTGGTAGCTGGCTTCTTCTTGGTGTTTCTCATATATTTGATACAATTTTAGTCTTCTTTGCCTTCTGGCTGACTTCTTTTTTCTGAGACTTATCCCTTAATTTCTCTTTTTCAGACACACTTTGTTCCTTGAGAAGTGCTGCAGCAACCGGGCTCTTCTTTGAGATCGGACAACCTGTCTCCTCACAGTCTGACTAGTGATTCACCCGGACCATTGTTGATACTGAATACTGCACTGTGAGCTCTGCCAGAAAAGCAACAGGGAAAGTCAGCCTCTTAGGTAAGGCTCTTCTTATTGTTTGATTAACAGATTCAACTTTCTGTGCATTTTTGAGGAATTGGAGCATTCTGCAATACTTTTGCCCTGCATTAAGCGATATTCAGCCTTAAAAATCAATTTTTGGTTTTCTTTTTGAGTGGCTGCTTACGACATGTTTAACTGTACTTTCGACCTTCATTAAATTTGTTTTGACTATTTTTGAGTGGCCGCTTAAGACAGGTTTTACTGTATAATAAAAGTCCTCAGTTAATTGACAAACATTGTGAGCAAACATGCAAACACAGATCAGACTGTCTCTATAGAAATAGTCCGATCAGGGTCTCTCGATACAGTTTGCTATTACGACTCAAGTTCAGTGGGTTTCAATGGAAAATAATTATATTTCGTAAACAGTTTTTACATGAATAAAATGATGCATTGCAGAAGTATATTCAGAAATATCTGAGTATTTTGTCAGTATTGCCATTCTT
Organism: Loripinus fragilis; assembly: GCA_964019695.1. Taxonomy (NCBI): domain Eukaryota; kingdom Metazoa; phylum Mollusca; class Bivalvia; order Lucinida; family Lucinidae; genus Loripinus; species Loripinus fragilis. Next base: position 6,578,941 of record OZ026525.1, read on the forward strand.
AATGTTACCTACCCATTTAACATGATAAAAACTGACACCTAGAGGGATTTTCTAGGCAGATCAAAGGATGATGATGACCTCCATACAGGAGCAATAAAGTGGTCTCTTGAATGGTTTAGCTATTTCTGATAATATATTGATATTTATTTTAGTGAAAGAAATTTTGTTTTATACAGGTACGTCCCCTCCTGGGCCCGTTTAGTCCATTGCGCTACTGATTTGATTTAATTTGTTCTCTTTTATTTAATCCGTATTTCTTACGGACAGAAATATAAGCCTATAAGGTGTCGGTCCTTTCTGGGTGTTAGATATGATTTCTTTTCACACACTTGCATACTGTTCTATATTGATGCTCTGCTAAGATTCTCACAACGTATGCCTTTGAAAGTAATACATTTACTTATAATTTCAGGGAATGGAGTAATGCTTAATACACAATAAGTTTCACAAAAAACCTGCCTCACCGTTAGCAAATTGTTTTAATGAACAACATATATAGGTACACCCTGCCTGTCGATCAATTCCTGGGTCATCAAGATATGAAGGTTCTGGAAATGAAAAATGCACAAAATGTTTACTTTGAGCAGGGACTGCATACTGCTAGGGGCAAAACGAGCAAGGTGGCTGGTTTCAGTATTTAGTGATGCCACACGTGTTCGTGTGGCTTGCCAATGGACCAATATGTGTTGACCTACTAGTTGGTACCTGTCGAACCGATATCCTCACAGCAGTGAGGATAAATATATTAATTGTAAGGGAAGCAAATATTACATTATTCTGTCAAGTCTGTATCAGGAGTTACCTTAGACTGCTTCACTGCCCCACGTATAAAACTCGTTTACCTTCAAGGTCAGTGTAGCAGTCTAGAGTTACCTTTGCACTCTAATTATTCACCATCGCATCAGCGATGGTCAGCGATGGTGATCTACGTTAGTAGTCTTCCATGGTCTGAAAATGAAAGGTCTCCTCTTGGCCAGAATCAAGATTAGTGAGGGTGTGTTTATTAACTGTCCACTTTTCAGCGTGTCACGAATAGTCAATAACCCAATTTGGTAGATTCACATTTCCTGTATTTTATTTGCTTTACCTATTCAGAAGTAAGTATACACATACAAATACTTTTACAATTACTACCGAACCTAAGATGCATGATAAAACCTTAAAAAATAGTGGCTATAGAAAATGCAAAATTTAAACTATTAAAAGTCATGTCTAGTAACAATAATGCGCTTTGCGATAGTTCTAAAATTTTTTCAACATCTGACCCTGGAGACATGGATTCTTTAGGTAATATTTCGGCTTTCAAAATTCTCAGATTCAGATAAATCCGTTTCAATATGCCCCATTGTTGTATGCGCATTTCGTCGTTAATTAGTGTGATGTTAATTGTGTTTTTGTCACTTTCCAATGTAGTGCCCCAGGTCAGGTGTGGTACTTGATCGTATCGATTCCTGATCTTTGCTCTATTACTTACTTAGATTGGGAAATAAGGATACATACTGCTTAAATGTCTGCTTGGGGAGGTGGGGCCTAAAGTAAGTAAGGTTGCAAAGATCAGGAATCGATACAATCAAGTACCACACCTGACCCAGGATACCAATGGGAAAGTGACAAACTCACAGAAGACACCACAAACGAGAGCCAAGAGGTCAATCCTTTCCCAGCAGGTGACCACGAAGCACATATAAACAGACGCGCACAAAACATAGCAAACACAAGACAGAACAAAAACATAAAAGATCCACAAAAGAAGTACCGCCTTGGAACGGTCAGTAAAATATTTTACTGGAGGGCTTAAACCAGTTTCACGGCGCCAACCTCACCTAATAATGCGTTTTCTTGTTCGATTACTCAGAGTTTTAAATGCATGAAAAAAAATAAATAAGAGTGGTTTTTGCAAATGCAAAACTAAAGCACTAATGTTCTCTATAGTCCTACAGCGCTATTATGACCATGTTTACACTTGCTTGTTTGTTAACATTGAAATCAAAACATTACGCTCTCTTTTTCAGCAATCAGGTGTAGTTTTGAAAACTGTTTGATATCACTCGTTTAGCTCAATAGATAGAGTCACAGGCAGCAGAAATCCATTTATTTTCCATTATGCGCAGGTTCGAATCCCACCAATGCCTTCATTTCTTTATGTTTTCATTTTTTAATATATCATATTTTCACATGTATCCTTTAAAGAGGCTAAGTCTGCAGCTATGAACATTTTTCGAATGTTTTTATTTTCTTTTTAAATCATTTGTAAAAGTAGAATTAAGTTATGTTTTAACAATAAATTTGTTCACTATAGCTAAAAACTGCATGGAAAAGTGAATTATCTTATAAAAACAGGTGTGTTGGTAATTATTTGCGTCCCTCCAATAATTAAAGACAGTAAATTTTAACATAAATGCTGTTGTTTTAATACTAATAATATGTTAAGATTTAAGAAATTGGTAAAATGTATGCCTGAATTTTAGTTTTTTTACTGTGTTCTTGAAAAATATAAACATTAGTTCTAAAATTAAAGGATCAAAAATTACAGACTATGCAGCTTTAAGCATTATTGGAAAACAGTTTAAACATTTATACAAAGTGTCCATCAAATGGGACATAATCGAACAAGAAAACGCATTATGCGAGATATGCATTGTTTATATCATATATCATTTAAGCGTTATTCAGCAACGAAATGGCGGCGGTAGAACGTCTCCCTGTCCTTCACTATAGTGTAGATTTTATTTTTTTGTCCTTTGGGATCATGGGTTTCATTGTGGAACTTTGAAACTATTAGAGGGTCACTGATGAAGCCTAAATGGCTAGTCTTGCCCAGGAAGTATGCACACTCTAGTTTCAGTTCTTTGGTGCAGTCTTTGCTTCCAAAGGATACCATTTTAAGAACATATTGGAAATGATTATGAATTATTACATGTATATCTATAAATAAATTAATTGATTAATTAATAAGATATAATATCGAAAAAAAACACACACCAAAAAAGTGATGGGGTTCGAACTCGCATCCTCCATGGCAATGGGCAAACGATCTATCCACTACGCTACGAACTCTCCTTGTGATTGGGTTGTGTATATTACATTTTCGATGTAATAAAATGCATGCATTATTCTAAAAATAGCGAGTTAAAAATAGTTTTGTTATTGGTAAATAATATTGTAAATACAGAATGTCAACATAGTCAAAATAGTACTATAGAACTATAGTACCTATAATACGCTTTGCAATGGTTCTAAGTTTTTTTTTTTAAAGCTAACCTTATTTACAACGCTCCAGCATCAATATCACATCATATGCAGGCAGTTACCCCACATGTGTCCAAATGTTACCTTCTTTTAATATGTCAAAATAGCTTAAAACTCATATTTTATGACAGAATAACATTGCCTTACGGACCCTTTAAAAATTGTTTTAAACAGTTGAAAAATTGGGTTTTATAAAATCAAACTTCTCATATTTTAAACAACTAAACAGTCAGACATAAGTTAAGCATCGCCTCAATAGTTTCCAAGAAAACGAAGGAAGCTTTCCAGCCATGAATATTTTCTTGTTTTATTTATTAAAATAGATAAAGTTGTGACAATTTACAGCAAAGAATTTCTAGCGATAAGGCGTGTCATTTCCCTAAATGAGACGTTCATTTAATTTGTTGAAATAAGGACTGGAGACACTAGGCACATTCAACAAACACACATTGACCAGCCGTATATGCACCCTTGCAGCCATTCCGTATATTATAATCGTTTTTGCCCTTAATGCATATAATAATCCTACTTCGTTTTGAATGAGAATTTATTATGATCATCAACTGTGCTTGTTATTTCAGTAACATGTATGTGAAATAGACCGTTACACTAAGGTAAACAAATGGTCTATCACGATAGAGTATATATCTTTATACAGTTGATGTACAATAAAAACGATCATTTGGCAAAGCAGTCTATTGTTGTCAGATGTTTGATGTCTTCTTTGGCTTCTACGACCCCTCCCCCCTAGACCAAAGATGCCCTTTACATATGTTGTATATGTTTATAGCGACATGTCATTGTCCAAAGAGCATCTTGGGTCTAGGGGGGAGCATCTAAAAACAAAATGAAAGACACCAGTTTCATCATTCCAGTGAAAAACGTTACAATTTTAAGTATATTTCGTACGCATGCGCAGGAAGGTTACTGTAAAAGTTTGGAAATGAATAGCACTTCTATCATTAACAGTTTAGCACTTTTACTCTTTGAAAATTAGCAAAGCATTTTCTCAAAGTCTGGTATAAATGGCACCCAGTAGAAAGACTTAAAATGAGGGTTGGGAGTAGAAATCGCAAATTTTATTGCTTTGCTAATGATATTGTGCTTTGAAACCTATTTTGATGCTTACTTTGCATATTTTGCTGCCGAACCGCACTAGTTTTAAAAACAAGAGTGCAGTTTGAAAATTTGGTGTTTGTAATCATGTCAACTAGGGAAAATACACGCCTTATCGCTAGAGCTTCTTTAGATTCGATTATCACAACGGTAAACAACCAGACATGGTGAAAACACCCTTACCCCTAAAAATGTCCATTTTCACTAGCCCATTATGGTATTTTCAAAACGCCTAGACATGTAAAGTGTTAGTGTCCCATTGTCACAATATCAAAGACAAGTTCTGTCTGATAATTTCAGATTCAGATCTCTAAACTAATAAAAGTTATTGATGTGTAAAGAATGGCATGTTATATAGTGATAATGCAAAAATTATAAACTCGCGATTAACTTTCACCACAATCCTCTATAACTGACATGGAACCTTGAGTTCGACAGAATCAGCTTGACACTATTGTGAAAAAAAGTCTAGAATACTTCTGCGTTTATTTGAATTCAAAGTAAGCATTTTGGGTTAAGCTGTGACATTTTTAAGGGTACACCCCCAAAATAGGGGTTGGTGTATACAATACACTAAGGAAACTCAGCAAAATGACCAAATGACATTTTGATATGTTCAGCAGACCACAGGAAGACAAGGGTAGCAAAATATTACAAACTGGTTGTTCTTCTGAAGAAATTTGTACGCGAAAAACGTCTCTGAAATAATGTTCGCGTGATGCTTAACTTATGTCTGACTGTATATAATTATGACATACCTGTTTTGGCTGAGACGTCACTACTTGCTGTTGGTGAATAAATGAAAACAGAAAACAGCTAAAACAACAAATATCTTATTTATCAAGCTAAAATCTTATGTTTCTAAAAATAATAAGCAAACTAATCGATAATATATAGAAAAAAAACATGTCACGCAATGTAACATAGAGTAACAAAGTATAGAAACTTACAAATGAGCCGCGGCATGTGATTTCCAACATTGTGACATTTTGACATGTGAAGACCCAGACGAGCCTGTGCAGCCTCCTTTTATGCGCAGGCTGATCTGAGGCTTTGCTGGTCGCACATACCACATTGTTGGAAATCTCATGTCGCGGCTCTTATAGCAGATGGAATGTTAATGAATAAAAATATGGCCAAACAAGCCATTGCTGTTCAAAATAGAGCCACCCAGTATTCAGCAAGTAATTACACAATTATATCAATCTTTCAATCAGGCTGCAAATGGGGGTATTCATATGTACAACAACATATTTACAAGTTGACGTAAACCAGAGCCTTTGCTGATCAGTCGCCACTAATACTAATAGACATAGACCAGAGTCTTGACTCACTAGACAACAAATTGCCCAGCAAAAACATTATGTTATGTACTTGCTAAACTCCAGCTGTTATGTTTTAGAACTCATTTTTCGCAATAACTTTGTTATAATTCAATTTTAGCAAAATGTTTTTGCGATGAAATTTGTAGAGAAGACTGTCCGCCAACTTCTCCAAAAGGTCTGGTGCTTGTAGCGCAAACATATTTTTGTGTTCATTTGTATATAGAAGAATATTTTGCGTTAAATTGAATTCATTTCTAAGTCTTTTATTGACATATATTACTCGAATAGGCGTGACACAAAGGGGTAGTCTCAAAATATTCGTAAGCGGTGCACATCCCGTTATCCAAATGCTGTGCATAACATAAAACAACCGTTAGCATACTCAGAGTTTACCGTGCATATGCAGAATCAACTTTAAGCAGGCTCATTTGGAGGAGCAAAGATTGGATTTTCGCATGACGTGCCATTTTTCTCTAATGCACGTGCTATGAAATGAACGGTTTTGAGATTACACCACTAGCTTAACGCACGAGCAAATCTGGCACGATTTCCACTATATTTGAACAAATCATCTATCGTTTTAGTAATTGAATTAGGGCGGTGAAATGTAACTTTTTGATTGACATATTGGCCTTGGTTTATTTGCGCTTTCCTTAAAATGTTCAAAGAGTCCACCTAAGCACAGAGGAACCCGCTGCATCTCGGATGTGGGAACTGTTTGAAGATGTTGGCGGAGATGTTTCTGAATACTTTTCATTGGGAGAAGTTTTTCGATAAAACAGTAAAAAGTTATTGCCAGCAATTAGTTCTAATAACATTACAGCTAGAGTTTAGACTCCTCCTTTATCGCGACACTTATTTGTTACTGTAGTATTGCAACTCAAATGGAACACATTTTTTTTGTTTTAAAATTTTACATGAATGCTTCTTCACCCTGAAAATTTGCATGTGCATTGATATAGCAAAACCCTAACTTAATTTAAATTTTGGCGGATAATGATATCAATTTCACTGCTCTGATATCTTGTAAAAATAAATAACTTAGTTTTTGTTGGAATGAAAATACCCGTTTTGTACCCATTTTTGTACTGTCAGTGCAATACACCTGGGACAGATATCGTAGTATATGCTCATCTATAAAATGTTCATTAGAGATTACAGCAGACGATTATTTTGTGAGATCAAATCGTGCGGCTTACGATGCAATCCAAGCTGCTTATATAGTTCTACCGATAATAGGGTTTTAACTCCTTTCATGGCTTTCGTGTGTGACATGGTTAGATAACTGAAATATTGTTGACTATGCTGATAAACAGCATCGCAAGCCAATATGCAACTACATTTAAAACCCACTGATTCATTGTAAATTGTCTTATAATATTAGAGTTGTCCGGGTTCGCCGCATACCAGTAAGTATACGTAAATGGAAAGGTATAACAACACCGTATTGAAACATGTACGCGATAGGTGAAGATGGGTACATGTACAGTATTAATGATAGGCGTCTCAAGCTTTGATATACAAAAGTGATGCACACTCAACTAATTCAGCGTGTATTTAATTTGTCTGAGTATATGCTTAACGTTCCAGATAACGGTTTTTCAGTCATGTGGGGACGATTTTCTGTCTTCCTATATTTGAACAGTACTTAGAAGCGAATAAAGTAAAACATAAAACAGCGACTCTGGTGAGTCTCCGGCTAGCAACCTTTCGATCCCCTGCCTTATACTGAAGAAACTGAGCCACTTCGCCCCGTGTGCATCGTGTCTTCTAGTTATATGATCTATTCCACACAGTTTAAATGCTAATTAAACGCCATTCTATGCAGTTTAAGGTATGCTAAACAAGCAAATTCGATAGGGAGTTGATATTTCCCGCCAAAATTATGAAATTTAGACAATAACTCCTGTTCTAAAGAATATCCAAGTGCATCGGAATGAGTATTCATGTGTATCGCCAGAAATTTATTGATATTAAGGCTATCAGAGGACAATAACATCCATACACCCAATGGCATCCTTATAAATCTTCACATGCAGCATCACACCATTGCCATATATAAATTTCATGAAAATCCTTCTATTGCTTGCTAATCAATGGCTGAGGACTGAAAAAAAACAATGACATTAGGAAAGCCAAAGGGCAATAACTTATAAATTGCCCAGGAAATTATGGTAAAACGTCATGTGCATTATAGTATCGTCACATATACTCAGTATTAAATTCATGAAATTTGATCAAGTGCTTACTTAAACCGGTTACATTGATCCCACTGACAGTCTGCTAATATCGGCCAATCATCGGTCGACGGTCGGCTATACTCTGCCAACTATTTTTAAAATGAGTCACTCAAACCTAACCGACTGTCAGCCGATCATCGGGGGACAGTCGGCCGAGTGACGGCAGATAATCTTTATTATCGACCAATAATCGGCAGAAAATCGCCTGTCCCTTATAAGCCACGTCCCATATTTTTTTTATTGCATTCATGTATAACTTATTTTGAACTTTCTGCTTTCTGTTAATTTTTTGTTTTTGAGGCGGAAGGCGACTGAATACAAACTGTCAATTTGCTACTATATGCAAATCACCCATGGATACTGAAGCCAAAGCCATATTATAGTTTGATCAGTCGGCGGACAGTCGGCAGACGATCGGCGGATAATTGGGTGTTGGTCGGCCGATTGAAAAAACTTTGTGGTTGATAAAATCAATCAAGCGATGTTTGTTTGTATTATAACTGCTAGAGTCAGCCGACCAAAACCTCATCTTTTGGCCGATCAACATAAAAAGATCTAGTTGGCCGACAGTCGGTCTTAATGTAACCCAGGTATAAGTTATGCTTGAGGACGGAATATAGCAATATAAGGGCAATAACTCCGTTGCTACTCAGGAACCCTGACAAAACTACATATGCATAACCACACGTGGTCATGCATACTCAGTATAGGTCTCTCTCTCTCTCACCCATCTCTCTCTCTCTCTCTCTCTCTCTCTCTCTCTCTATTATCTCTCCTTTCTCCCTCTTCTCTTTTCTCTCTCACTCTTTTCTCTCTCACACTCACTCTCTCTCTCATTTTCTATCTCATTCTCTCTCTCTCCTCTCTCTCTCTCCCCTCTCTCTCTCTCTCATTATGTCTCTCTTCTCTATCTCCTCTCTCTCTATCTCTCTCTCTCTCTTCTCTCTTCTCTCTCTACTTCTCTCTCATTCTCTATCTCCTGCTCTCTCTTCTTCTCTCTTCTCTCTCTCTCTCCTTCCCTTTCTCTCTCTCTCCCTCACCTTCTCTTTCTCTCCATCTCTCATTCTCTCTCTTACCTTCTCTCCCTCGTCTTCCTCTTCCTCTCTCCTTCTCTCTCTCTCTCTCTCTCTCTCTCTCCTTCTCCCTCTCTCTCTGTATCTATGTCTCTCTCTCTCTCTCTCTCTCTCTCTCTTCTCTATCTCATTCTCTCTCTCTCATTCTCTGTCTCTTCTCTCTCTCATCCTCCTTCTCTCTTTTCTTTCTCTCATTCTCTCTCTCTCTCTCTTGTCTATCTCATTCTCTCTCTCTATCATTCACTGTCTCTTCTCTCTCTCTCTCATCCTCCTTCTCTCTTTTCTTTCTCTCATTCTCTCTCTATCTCCTTCCCTCATTCTCTCTCTCTCTCCTCTACTCTCTCTTCTCTCTCTCCTTCTCTCTTCTCATCTCTCATTCACTCCATCTGTTCTTCTATCCCTCTCTCCCCTTCTCTCTCCTCTTCTCTCTCTCTCTCCTTCTCTCTCTCTCTGTCTCTCCTTCTCTCTTTCTCCTCTCTCATCTCTTTTTTCTCCATCTGTCCTTCTCACCCCCTCTCCTTCTCTCTCTCTCTCCCTCTCTCTCTCTCTCTCTCTCTCTCTCTCTTTTTTCTCTCTCCTTTTATCTCCTTGTCTCTTTCTCCTTCTCTCCCTCTCCGTCTCTCCTCTCTCCCTCTCCTTCTCTCTCTCCTTCTCTCCCTCTCCGTCTCTCCTCTCTCTCCTTCTCTCTCTCCTCTCTCTCTTCTTCTCTATACCTTTCTCTCTCTTCTTCTCTCTCTCCTCTCTTAGTCTTCTCTCTCTTCTTCTCTCTCTCTCTCTCATTCTCTCTCTCTTCTTCTATCACTCTGTCTCGTCTCTCTCCTTCACTCTCTCCTTCTGTCCTTCCTTCATTCTCTCTCTCCTACCTCTCACAGTTCATCTCTCATTCTCTGTATCTCCCTCACATTCTCTCTCTCTATCTCCTTCTCTCTATCTCTCTCCTATCTCATTCTCTTTTTTCTCTCCTTCCTTCTCCCTCTCACTCTCACTCTCATTCTCTCTTCTTTATTCTCTCTCTTCCTCTTCTCTCTCTTTTTCTGTCTCTCCTATCTCCTTTCTCACTCCTTCTATTTCTCCTTCACTCTTTCCTTCTCTCCCTCTCCTTTCCTCTCTCTCTCTCATTCCTTCTCTCTTTCTCCCTTGTTATCTCTTTTCTCTCCCTCCCTCTGTCGGTCTCTCCTTCTCTCTCCCCTTTTCTCTCTCTCCTTCTCTCTCTCCTTTCTCTCTCTCTCCATCTCTCCCCTCTCTCTCTCATTTTCTCTCCATCTCCTTCCTTCTCTCCTTCTCTCTCCTCAGCTGTCTCTCTTTCTCTTCTTCTCTCTCTCCTTCTCTCTTTCTATCTCCTTCTCTCTCTCCCCTTCTCTCTCTTCTTCTCTCTTCACTCTCCATCTCCCTCTCTCTCTGTCTCTCTCTCTTTTGTAAAAATCTTTGAAGTCAACGATTTTATATGTATTATATGATTTTATTAAATATAATGGACTGCTCAACGTACTAATAAGCTCCGTACTACTTCCACTATGGTGATATCGCTTTAACGTTTACCTATCAGTATTTGTATGCTTATGCCGCTAATCCCGGACATCTCTAATAGTACATACATGGTTTTATATTCAACTAATAATCATTGATCCATATCGCTCAAGGTACAAGCAGGGAATGTCATTTGGCATAAAACATTAAGATTGTTAAAATTCCATCCTATCCCAGCATTTATGAAAACGTATACAAACTTAAAAAAATATTTTTAATTAGGGTTTTTTGGTTAAAATATATTTTTCGAATTAAATTTAAAATTCCCATTTTAGATTTAATGTTATCGCCGAAAACAGTGTTCCATCTGAAAGGAATTACTACAGTAATACACCAAACTAACCAGTGAAACTAACTCTACATTTAGTAAGTAGCTTTCTAAATCCTTTCTTTGAAACCCTTTAATGATTAAGAATGCTGATAATTTGTCAGCGTTTGAAAATTTTCGCCTTTGTGTGGCCATTTTGTTTACTTCCCAGGTGACGACGGCGACTCCTTTATCGAGCCATTCACTTCAAATAACAATATCAAAGTATTGAAAGCCGCCGTATGTCCAAGATTATTTTTCAACTGTTAAACTAGATTATATAACTCACCCAAAATCGATTTGAGGCATTTGTAGCGAACTGAAAAATCATAAACTCTGAATGGAAATAGAACTAACGCATTTTCACAATTTGTTTTCATAAATGGAAAGTGCTTGCTGGAGTATACAGGCTTTGATATAAACAGCTAGATTCTCTTGAAATGAGTAGAATTTGAAAGTTTAAGCACACCACAATGTTTATATGGTGTGAAATTTACATTTCAAAGGTTTCGTTATTGTAACAGTTTTAAATTGGGTCTTAAGGCCCTGTCACACTATAACGCTTTAGCCAACGTATGCCGACGTATGAAACCTAATTAAAAATCAGAGAAAGCCTCTCTCTGAACTTATGCAAAGCATACGCGAAACGAACACAGAAAGAATGTCTTACTTATGAGTAACTTATTCATATCTTATTCCCAACGTAACACAACTTATACATGGATCAGCGTATACATTTTTAAAAGCGTATACCCAGCGTATCACTAGCGTTCTTGACTTTTGCGAAACTTATGCACAACGAACATTTTGACTTCACTACAGCTGGTGACTGGGACTGTGTGACGGCGGTAGAACGTCTCCCTGCCCTTCACTATAGTGTAGATTTTATTTTCATGTTCTTGGGATCATGGGTTTCATTGTGGAACTTCGAAACTATTGGAGGGTTACTGATGGGGCCTGGATGGCAGAAACTAGCTAGTCTGGCCCAGGAAATATGCACACTCTAGTTTGATTTCTTTGGTGCAGTCTTTGCTTCCAAAGGATATCCTTTTAAGAACATATTTGACTTCACTACAGCTGGTGACTGGGACTGTGTGGCGGCGGTGGAACGTATCCCTGCCCTTCACTTTAGTGTAGGTTTTATTTTCTTGTCCTTTGGGATCATGGGTTTTATTATGGAACTTTGAAACTATTAGAGGGTCACTGATGGGGCCTGGATGGCAGAAACTAGCTAGTCTGGCCCAGGAAATATGCACACTCTAGTTTGAGTTCTTTGGAGCAGTCTTTGCTTCCAAAGGATACCCTTTTAAGAACATATCTAACGTATGCTGAATTGTATAGACATGTATTGTACGTTAATGTATGCATAACTTACATGTAGCGTACAGCTGAATTATGTCAAACGTATAAATCAGTCATAAATTTTGGGACCACTTTGTCATATGACAACGTATACCAACTTACTGTAGCGTGTTCGTAACACATTGAAAATGTATCTCTAACGTATTCAGCGTACACCAACGTACTTGCTTAATTTCTCATACGTCCGCATACGTTGGTGCTTACATACCTTAACGTATGCATAACTTACCTGTTGCGTACATCTAGCGTATGCCTAACGTATAGAAGCAGTAAGTTCGCATACCCTGTAATTTTTAATGGATGCACAAAATGTTGGACCTCTTGGCCGCATGCCATAGTAGAGGAGCCAGGGTTCAAAAATGTCAAAAATAAACATTTAGGTATGTCCTCTTTTTAGCAGAATGTTCACTTGTTTTATCTTTTAGTACATAGTATAGGTAGTATATAACCAGATATTGCAATCAATTTAATTCTGGCAAACATACCTGTAGCAGTGTGTTTAATACGTTACCCCTCATTTTCTTAAAAACAAAAATATGTAATTAAGTCTATTTAGGTAGAAGTTGAAATGTTTAAATGAACAAAACATTTATGCAATCTGTAAGAACATGCTATTCTGTACACATATTGATGTTTTTAAAAGTTGTTTGGGTCCATTATAATGTCATTTACGTTACATTTTCAACTATACCCTTAAAATTATTGATATTTTGTTAAAAAGTTTCATTTGACAAAAAATTCAATATGTGTTTAACTTCAGGGTAACATGTATTTAAAAGAGCGTTAACTGACCATTTCAAAATTGCAAGCAGATACGTTCTAACATAAATACTTTGTCAGACATAAGCTGTTTAATTAGATGACCATAGATAAAACTTTATATAAGTTTAGAACCTCTTAAGTTTGAACATAAGCATGCATTTTTTTCTGTTAGCTTTTAAACACCTGATGATAATTGTTTTGATATCACCGACTGTAGACTAATACTTAACAACATTTCTGAGGTAAAATATCATTTTGTTGTTCGATTTTCAATATGTAACGTATAAAACAAAGTTACAGACAAAAAATATTGCTTAATAGCTTAAATTATACATCACTGGAAAGTTTATTTTATTAAAAAAAGGGGGTGCTGTGTTTGATAGGCATAAAAAGAGCATTTGTTCCAAAAGAAGAAGTTATCAGTACTAATTAGGAGACTGTGTATATGGTTGTAAATTTTTCTCTTAAGAAATGGTATACTTCTAGATTTTCAAAACACATTGTATGTTAATTTTTCCATGTTATGTTATGCAATTTATAAACTTATAAAATGATAAGTCTGATGCAACATCTCAACTAGGATACATTCCCTTAAGCTTGTTCAGTCAAATTTGCTAAAGTAACATATATAACTATAAATAAACGAAATTTTTATCATAATCATATATTTGTCTCAACCGTTTTCCATATACAACTGAGCCTGAAAACCTAATACAAATTTAGATATTTGCTTTTTTTTTACTTTTAACTGAACAAAACAATCTACTAAGCTATTCAGAAGCAGCCAAAGCCTTGTGGCGAACCTGTTCACTCTCATCACAATATATAAAATAGTAAATAACATATCTGTTCAATCAAATCAGATTCATTTATGATAAAATAACTAAGAATTTCTGAAATGATGTGTGGATGTTGGAAATTTTGTTTGTTGTTGTTCCTATTGGTTGTGGGAGTTTTGTATTGGTCCTTTGTTTTCTGATTTGTTTCTAGTTCAGCAATCATCTTGACAAGGAAGAGAGCTGCTTGCTTCACTTTATTTATAGTGTAGATATCTGTTTTCCGTGTCCCTTTCTTAAGGTGCAGTGGGTCAGTCAGGAGTCTGCAATTAAGACATTTCCTAGTCATGTTCACTTATAGAAAGAAGACGTTTGCTGGCAATCTAGACAGCATCACTCCTTTATGAATATATAAAATAAAATGGTGTTTACGTTACATTGAATTTAAGGAAACATAAGTGTTTGTTATCATCTATTCTTTAAGAGAGTGGCTCTGTTATGCAAATTGTTTAAGCCACATCTATTTACGCATGTATCAAAACTCAGAAGGTGACTTTTGATTTTATTCTAGCTATGAAATTTAATTTCAGCTCATTTTTAACATGACTTTCTTTGTTTGATTAATGAAACTGATAGTCCTTTAACTTAACACTTCTAATCATTTGTCAAAGCAATGCAAACTTTAAAACGGAATGGGTTATTCAAAATGAATTATTGCCATTGAAATTGGGGAAATCATCCATAAGGAAGGGTTTTACAAGGCAAAGCAGTGATCATAACCAAGAAATCTAGATTTCTTCAGTTGTGATTTACGATACCAAATTTACTTTATATAATTTCAACAGAAAGAAAATGCTTAAGCCAAAATTAACTAGGACACATTAAAATTACCGTTGAAAAGATTATTTACGTAAATCAGAATGTTGATAGGAATGGCAATATCTAAAAGCAAAAACAGCAGTCATAAGATCAAACTTAGTTTTAGCAATTAGTGCTAATATAGCTGATGTTAAGTTCTATCATAATACCATAGCAGTCAATGGACCCCATTTTAAACAAACTGTTGCAGGAATCCTGTCAGTTGATTCCTTTTATGTGCGTTAAATAAAAGATGAGTTGTAAACACATCAGGGTATAGAGACAAAAGGGCATACATTAAATTATCTACTGTGCTAATAAAATAATAATTATATGGACAATAGAGAAGGCACAATAGTTTGTATCATTACTTACACATATAATAGATTTACATGTTATTGTAAGAAAGTATACATAAACTTAACAAATAGTTCTTACCAAGGACAGTAAACATCTCCTAACCCCGTGGAGGTTGGTATTATGAATTATTTTGTTGTTATTGTATTTATTTTGTTGTCTGTAATGAGTACAGTGAATGCCGCTTGTTCTAATCAGACACATTTTGTGTATGTTTGGGACAAGCGCTACATTTATCTGTACACATTGGTTTACGTGAATAAATTATTCTTAAGTTTAATGGCATAGAATTTGTAATTGACGTTACATATCACAGTTACCATTTAGCGCATATTCGTCTAAAGGGATACAGTTCACAAAAGTCAATAGACTTTCTTCTGAATCCCTTTTGTATAAAACTTGTAACTATTCATTTTAGTGCTTGTAATTTTTGCTATTGTGTATTTATACAAAGAAATAAAGTTTAAACCAAATAGTATGTATGCATGTTTAAATTGTCTGTCACTCTTTTTATCAATCGTCTGCCTAAAAAATTGTATTTCTTTCGATGTTTAAAAGAATCATGATACATCTCAGACAGTGATAACATTGTCCCTATTGCCAATTGCACTATATGTAAGTATGACCAAGCTTAGCATTTGTTGAGTATACTATCTAAAAGTTTTTTTTGAAAGTAGCATAAGTATGGATTTTGTTTCAATTACATGAACCATCAATATAACATAAATATAGCATCGTTTAACACGTTGGTACATGTTTTATGGGTATTAATTAGTAAGTTTAGTTTTAAGGAATGAATGACGGTTGTTATGATTACTTATTGTGAGTGTAAAAAATAAATAGTGTCCTGCTGAATAAAACAAACATTAAAGCAGATTCTATCACGTATGCTAATAAGCTATATAGCTAAAAAGCAAACGTCTGCAAACATTCTGGAATATATGAACAATCAAGTCCTATTCTAGAAAGTTGTTTGATCAAGGTCCTGATTATTGAAGTCAAATCATTTAGAAATGTCTACAATACCAACAATGCAGTGGAGCTTTTCCAAAATACAAAAAGACATATGTCTGTTTCTAAAGTATTAAAATGGTAATTTAGAATAAATGCTGTCCTGTTTCATTGCTTCACAAAGGTGTAGAACGATTAAAGCAATGATATTTCATTTTGTTATATACGTTACCAACATAAATAATACTCTTTTTCCAAAGCGGACACGCTGTAGATACTAAAATATTGTAACCCCCAAGGAAAGCTAAGGCGGGTGCTAAATCAGAGACAGAAATCATCACAATTTCCACAAACTTCAATTTTGTTTCATATGACACAGATGAAGGTATCTTTAATGTTTCACTTCTTGATTTGGACTTCTGCTTGGAATATCCTACATTTTTCAGAGTTTAAGGTATATTTTGTGCCTTATTGTTTTAAATATAGCTGCTGTAACGAATAACTGTTTATAAGTGCATATATTTGATGTTTTTTACAATATGTGATGGATCTGACTATGTTACTGCGTTCTTTTTATTTAATCATGAGCTGTTGACGGCGAAATAAAATATCTTGTATATGTCATTTAACACCATTTATTGCATAAAAAGAAACAAATGCATGGTAGTGGCACAGATTTTAAAGAATCATTTAAGCTTTTTGAAACAATTTTAGTTATGAATGATAAACAGGTATCAATTATCATATTTACATGATCCCTAAAACATATACCTAATGGCATTTGTGTGCTTTATTTTCAAGTTTTTCTCTTTAAACCAAATATGATTTTGTTGATGTTGCATCTCAATCATATTAAATGTTTAAAGATACAATATTTCTAATCTAATTTTGAGCACTAAGATGGTAGTCAATTTCATTTTCATTTTAGCTGTTGGAACGCATATACACATAACATTGCACAAAATATTGTTTTAAAAGAAAGTAACGTATATAACAGCACTTCCATGTGCCTAAACTAATATTATTATTCTGCTATTAAGCTGCATCTAATTAAAATATCAATCATAAAGATATGTAAGAAAACGATGCAAATGATAATAACACTATACTAGGAGTTTCCTTATTATCTAATGGTAACGTATTAGACTTGGCTATTGTATGGTAAATGCACATGTTCATCAAAAGCTAACAGACACTTTATAATATATAAAGCAGCTAGGAAAATCTTAATATACAAAAATCACCTTCCACAAGTCTTTTGGCAGCCCATGGCCAAGTAAACAATAGTAATATATTTGAATGTAAGTAACGTATATAACAATTACGTGAGCGTTAGTCATTGAAACCTATTGTCAGTTTGGTGGTTTTAATTAAGTTACTGTAAAGCAATATGCAGATAGCAGGAAATGTGGCCTATCTGGTCTAAATAACTTTTCGTTTCAGTAATGTAGCGAATAGCCTACTACATGAAGCCTGCATGAGGGTAACTATGGTTACCCCATAAATGAACATCTTTTGCAAGACTTAAAATTTGTGCAATATCTGTTTTCACACTTCTGAAACACCATACTAACTGAGGATATAGTCTAAAATTCTGCTACTTTCCGGCCACTTTTTTCCATTTTTTTTATCTCTGGCTCCCCTACTACCAACGTATACCACCGTACTATACAATGTAGTGAATTCGTAACGGGTTTAAAACTTATTTCTAACGTACTCAGCGTATACCATCGTATTTGCTGAATTTTTCATACGTCGGCATACGTTGGTGCTATACGTCGTAGTGTGACAGGGCCTTTATCGAATTTCTAAAGTGTTAGTATTTTGCACTAAAATGAACTTCACTATATAATGTGTTTCGATCCATACTTTGTAAGCTGGAAATATCTTCCAAATAATGAGGTAACGTGACCTAACATGAGCGGGAATCAGCTCCCACTTCTATATGACAGATCTCGGCTACAAAAACATAAAACCAAAGGGATTTTAGAGGTTTTACTGCGGGGACTTCCTGGGGAGGGTTAGTCATATATTGTAAGTTTATAGATATGAATGCCAAAATTCTTAACTTTTTGATTTTTATTTGCTAGAGTTGAGAGATAACTTATATTTGGCGGTGGTTATGTTGTTGTTGATCTATTGTTTAATGCACGTCCCATTGTTTGTGGGAGATCTGTCCATTCTAGCTCTGCAATTATCTTAAAGAGAAAGCTGGCTGCTTTGCTATTATTGTCTTACAGATGTATTGTTACTATAAATTTTATGTGGCTCTTCCTAAGGGTGCCGTGGGTTGGTCTGCAGTGTGTGATTGTGGTAGTTCCTGGTCTTACTAGCTAACTTTTATGTCTTGATCCACATCTGAACTAAGGGTGAGGTTGATGCGCCGTGAAACCAGTTGAAGCCCTCCAGCAAAATATTTTTACTGACCGTTCCAAGGCGGTGCTTCTTTTATGGAGCATTTGTTATATGTGTCTTGTTTGTGTTTTGCTTTCCAGCGCGTCTGTTTATTGGTGCCTTGAAGGCTGACGTTTGTGATGGCTAATTGTGAAGTTGTCACTTTCTTATTGGTATCCTTGATCAGGTGTGATGTTTGTTTGTATCGATTCCTGATCTTTGTCATTTTTCCTTACTTTGTTTCCATGTCGAAAAAACCCTTTCTTAAAGTAAAAGGGCTACTCAAAAAGAAAATAATGTGCCCCCATAGACTTTCCTTTAATAGTTCCCCCTTTAGAATAAAAATACTTTTAAAGGTCATTAAACTGTCGTGAGAAAATGTCATTTTTTAAAAAAATGAACTACACCAATATGTTAAAAGTAAGTAATGGTGCAAAGATCAGGAATCGATACAATCAAGTACCACACCTGAACCAGGAAATAAGTCTTTAAAATTCGTTCAATTTTGATGCTGCAAATATTAATCCTTAAAGCGCTACCTATAATTTGCAGCAGACGACAGTTTCAAATTTTGCCGCTTTTTTAAAATCAACCAATAAGGAATGAAATTTTATGAGAATCGTCTACTGGCTGACGATTCTCATGTAATATCATACCTTATTTTTGTCGAAAATTGGGAAAACAGTCGCAAAGTTGTCAACTGCTGCAGTTGTGATTGGTGCTTTAAGGGTTAAGTGTTTTACAGTAAGGATCATTATTATGCATTCTTCTTTCTACTGGTAGACTCCAACTCTTTTTCTAGTTTCACAGCATCTTGGAGCAGGTTCCTGTTCAGAATGGCACTAGCTGTGATGAAGCCACTAACCAGACAAGGACCAAACCCAACATGTACCATATCTGATCCTGGATAAAGCAAAATAATAGATTAATTACATTGTGTACAGATCCTTGAGCAAGACACTCTATTTGCGGCTTAATACGGGTTCAAACCAGGAAGCGGGAAATCTCACCTACTTGACTGGGACATAAAGCATCGAAACAAACCAGCCAACATTGTATACATATGGGCCTTGAAGAGAGAAATCTGGCATCGTTGCTTGTGACCAGACTAGGTTCAAGCAAGCCTGCTCATTTACAGAGAGACTAGCTAGAATATTGAGTTATTGCCTTTTGTCTTTATGTTCCAACGGCGCTGGTCAGAATAAGCGGATGTACAGTCTGGTCAGCGTTTTTATTTATGGCTTGCAACAAAATCTTGCTTTCTCGTGGCAAGGACAATATACTTTTTCAACATTATACAATTCATTTCTTTTCGATTGGTCTTTCTTGTACCATTATTGCTAAGGCAAAAGCACTTTTCACATGATTTTGATTTTAAACGTTGATTCGAAGAATGTTTCTAATTATAGCTTTTTGTCTCGCTTTCAGTAGCTAGTCTGTTTTAGAAATTTTGCATTATAAGGAATTTCAGACGTGTTAATGTCATCCGACGTTTCTGCGTCAGAGAGAAAACGGTAGACGGTACATATATTTTTCGTCAAACCTTTAAAAGAACCAGTATATTACAAGTATATCAGACTCAGTTTGCTGTTCATAACTCCGTTTTAGATTTTTTAAGTTTGTTATAAAGTAGGGATATTCATAGACTCAGCGATATGTTCAAAGACAGTCTCTGGTTTATTGCTATTTTTTTCTTCATGAAGAATTTAGTGAACAAATACTAATTTAATGCGTTACAAGAATAGTAGGAAATTTATGTCTTAACCAAACCTGTATTATAGGACCATTACTGTTTTAAGCATGTTAATAAAATGGTGTAGGCACTTTGTAATATGAGAAATTCAGTTAAACGCAAATTTCTGGGCATAGCATTTCAGCTTTCTAAAGTGATTTAAATTCTATTTTTTGCAAAACAGAGTAAACATAATTAAAAGTGTGAGTAAACACTCCTGGGACGGGAGCACAGATTTGAGGTTCCATATAAAAAGCTTTTTTGAATGTACAGAAAAAAGTCAGGACATTTTCAGGGAACTTTTCTGTATGTTTGAAATTCTGGCTGTGAAAATGCCTTAGTGTGAACGGCCTGATGGTCAGAGTATGGAAAAATCCTACCCCCCCCCCCCCCCGCCAACGTGGAGTTAGGGTTGGTTAGCACGCTCGCAGCATTAGAAAATACTCACATACAAGCTTATCAAAACTTACATCAAGCAATATCAAAATTATTTTAAATATAATTCGGTTCGCATGTATAACAGCTGCAAAGCTCACTTGCCCGTGCAATTCACTTCAAACACCAAATCGGTTCCAAAATTCTAAAGATTCATTAAGGGCTTGCCTTGAAAATGTAAATATACATGCGTGCCTAGATGCCATGTCAGCATAGAAGTATATAGTTTTGCCTAATCCTACATCGACGTCCCTTCTTTGTGTATGTGCGAAGTAACGGCTCTTGCTCAGACTCGTCTAGCTGAGCCACACTACTCAAATATGCAAAAAGTAACAAAGTATCTTGAACTGTCAAGTGCACAATGGGGACTGCAAATACTAGCAGTATTAAAATCAGAGTCTTTCTTTTTTTTTAAATGGCCCTCTTAAAACAAAGAATTAGCCCCAGGGGAAAAGTATTTGTTTATAGAGTAGCTTATGATAAAGAAAATACAATTTCCACATTAGCAATATCTTTCAGTTTTGTTGAAGCAACAATAAACAAAGAATCAACAACAGCAGAACCACCCTCTTAGAACGTAAACAGCCAACGCCACTTGGGGGGGGGGGCGGTTAAAATCATTTTACTTGCCAAATCTGCACCCTATACGTATTTTGATGTTGTTAAAGAACAAAAAGTCACTCCCATAGAGGTTCCTAACTTATGCAGTGCATTATCACAGAGAAACACTGTAATCAAATTTTCATACTAAATTAAACCAAAGAAAAGTGCTTTTTGCTCATGGTTAACATAGATCTAGAGCAAAAACGAAACTCCAGTTGGTGGGCCTGGCCAAAGACAAGCATCAGGCAACAATCCATCGATGAAAGTTTCCAATCAGGTTCATCACCGAGTATGAGGCCTGAGCCATTATCGTGCAATTAAAGAGGAACTCTTTGTATCGTTTTCACATTGATTTTTGGGGACAACTTAAATTCGTTATTTTTTTCTATAGCAAGTTTCAAGCACCAACCCAATAATAACAACAACATACCTGTTAAGTACAGACCAGGAACTCCAGATTCAGGCCTCAGATGCATGCAGAATTCTGGTTGGAACCTTGACTTATCGTTCTTCAAACCATACAGCTCCCCATGCGGCATTCCTAGATAGTGCTTGTTAGATACAGGGGTACCATAGTCAATATATTCAAGCTGTTAAAACAATTATAGACATAAATGATCTCAGCCTCAGATGAGAGACCAACAATGAGTTCCAATAATATTTGTGCTAGCTGCAAACGTGATTTCAGCATATTATCTAAAATGTGTCTCAATTGATAGGAGGCACTTAGGCATGTTAATGCTATTTGCCTTTTTTTCAGCTAATACATGTGCGGTAACACTCATGTAAGATCCCCTCTATATATGCGTAGTATGGAAGTTCGTCTCATTGAAAGAATAACGTGTTAATATCTGACATTGTATACTTACTTGATTTCATATAGTATTTGATTAAGTCAAAAGAGAGAGAGAGAGAGAGAGAGAGAGAGAGAGAGAGAGAGAGATTTAACATATCAGCATAGGACAGCAGATGTTCAATGTATAGAAAAACACAAATTTTCAGTCATTAATGTAGCTACATTTTTTACAACCGTTCCTTTCAATAATACCAGGATTCTCAAAATAGTTTCAACATATCTATCAAGATGGATGGATAGTCATTCTGAAATAGGTTCAGTACAAAAGCGGGTTCTGTATGAAAGCAGCGTTTCGATAGCCAAACTGAAAAATTCAAATCGATGTTACTACTACTATTTCGGTTCTGACGTCGTCGCATTGGTATACTCAATATGCCAATGACATTGTTCAGACTAATAAATAACCAAGTATTTATTTTTTCAACTTCTAAAAAAGAAAGTGAGTATGATCAGGAAATACCACAATTACACACTGCAGACCAACTCACGGCACCGTGAGAAAGAGTTTGCAGAAGTTTGCAGACTCTTTATGAAGAGGGAAGAATGATATCACATTTTAGAACTTTGTGAGAAAGAGGATAAGCTCTGTCTTTATTGGATTGAAAGAAACTAGCCAAGGCCCAGATCATGGTAAAAGTTTAGGTAAAGAATAGAGTATAAACTTTGCTAGAGAGTTTTACTTTAATTGTCTTCCTGATCAATGGCGTAGCTAGAACGCTGAAAAAATACGCACATTAAAGGGAGATTACTAGAACAAGCAGTGATTTGCATCAATAGAGTCCCTTTTCAAATTGGGAACTTCTTTTTAAGGAAATAATTTGCTTGCTCCCAGGGGGTAGGGGGGAGTTCTTTCCTTTAAGAGCAGTTCCTTTTGGTATGAAAAATTATTTTTACCACACTAGGTGACCTCCCTTGCATGTTGCTATTTTTAATACGCACGTGCGTACAAGTTTAATGGGAGCTACTTCAATGCTGATGTTTTGTGACTGTTTATCCTTACGGTAATGTGGAATGATCTGCAGTGTGTGATTGTGGTATTGTGTTTATGGATTGGTCTGCAGTGTGTAATTGTGGTATTTTGTTTATAGATTGGTCTGCAGTGTGTGATTTTGGTATTGTGTTTATGGATTGGTCTGCAGTGTGTGATTGTGGTATTGTGTTTATGGATTGGTCTGCAGTGTGTGATTGTGGTATTGTGTTTATGGATTGGTCTGCAGTGTGTGATTTTGGTATTGTGTTTATGGATCGGTCTGCAGTGTGTGATTGTGGTATTGTGTTTATAGATTGGTCTGCAGTGTGTGATTTTGGTATTGTGTTTATGGATTGGTCTGCAGTGTGTGATTGTGGTATTGTGCTTATGGATCGTCAACGCATATAAAGTGGCTAGTGTCATCTGCAAAATGCCTGTGAAAACTAGTTCAAGGTCTGCATGCCAACCACAGTAAAACGCTTGCCAATGTCCCAAAACGGTGTCAGACTTCTTTGTTAAAATCCAAAGCAATGAAAATAGTATGGTAACGATTTACATTAATGATTTTAATAGTGTTGAGACGCCAGGCATAAACCCCATGATTCAAAATGTTTTGTCAGAGGGGGTCCAACTTTGACACTTTTTTTATTTTTTTTTATTTGATGAGGGGAAGAGGATCTAAATACCACTATAAAACAGGCCATGATCGGACTGTCGGGAAAACGCCACAAAATGCCACTTCGCTGGTATGCCGATGATTGGCCCAACATTGAATGCAGATTGTATTGGGTAGCTGTGTGATTTTTAGGTGATCTGAACAAGTATCGATAAGAAATCTTACATTTTGTAATGTTTTAGACGGAGCCTGACCCCTGCCCTTCTCCAGATCCGCGCATGAAGCCAGATAGATTGCTAAAATGTAAGTAGTATTGTCAATAAAATAATTTATTATTGATCATTTATATCTAGAAGTATTAGGCAATAGTTACTCTGTTTTGTGGATCATCATTGTCGAGATTGGGGCTGTTTGACGTCTTTATATGAGATGGACCTTTTGTCTGCCCCATGTATAGATGGTTTCGGATCTCTCAGTAATTACCTGTATACAAATCTTCAATATTTTAATCGCGGTCACGCCCTAATGCTTTTAAACCATTTATAGACAAAATAATGTGACCTTTGAAAACTTATATAAACCCATATAAGCCTAGCGTCTTTTTTGTGGGACATCGGAGGTTCTCCACTGTTTGCTTAAAGAAGGTTCTTTTAAAATTGCAATAAAATGAAAAATAACACCCAAAGGCCCCTAAAACGGAAAAGGTCTGGTTGTATTGATAGGAATGGGAAATCCAATAGGCTTTAATGGGTTAAGACACGTTTGCTTTTTTCATTTGGCTCAAAAGCTTTACCGTGTGGCAGAATAGTGATTACCATTTCGACTTTTTGGTTAAAGTTCCCGCCTTCATCAAATTATTTTTTTACCTTTCCTTTTAGTTTAGGGTAAATCTGTTTGACTCTCTCCCACATCCGTTTACCCACTTTTGCTTTCAGCGTATTATACTGATCTCCTCTATGCATTACTCGAGCATTCTCCCATTGGCTAAACCAAGACCACTGGGCCAGGCCAATTATCAGACAAGATGATTTCCCTAAAACATTGATATTTAAATTAGAAAATAGCAAAAACAGCTTGAGCCAGCTCATGAGATTTCCAACAATTTGGCATTTTGACAAGTGTAGACTCAGATGAGCCTATGCAGCCTTCTATTAAGCTTAGAAACTCCAAATGATGTTTAGTCAGTAGCTTAAGATTCATGTAATATTCGAGCGGCTAGTAAAGACCTTCTGATCAGACTGTGCATATAAACAGACTGATCTGCGCCTTTGCTGTTCGTACATACCAAATTATTGGAAGTTTCATGTCGCGGCTCATTTAGAATATTAATGGCCGATAAATTAAATGCTCAGACGAGCCTGCGCAAATGTGCAATACTGCTAAAGCTTTCACTGCTCATATACAAGAATGGTAGGAAATACACATCTGGATCCCTTAGATTGCTATGCATGCTTATTGAAAGTACAACGTTATAAAAATGGGAACTTTCTCTTAAAGAAAAGAATTTGCTCCCAGAGGGAACTCCTTTTAGAGCAGTTCCTTGTGGTATACCACATTAGGTGACCTCCCTTGAATGTGACTATTTTTATGACGCATTTGCTAACTGCGTAATGGGAGCTACGCCAATGTTGGCGTATGGCGTACAAAATATGAAACTATCATGAGTATTATCTGAGAAAGACCATTTGGCATCACCAGACTTGTCTAGTGAAGGCAAAAGGTGTTCCCAGCATACAGATTATCTATGATCCCTTCCTAACACAAATATCAATTATCTTTGTTGCTCATGGCTAAATTCCTCAGTTGTATTATAAAAAAGGTTCAAAGACGTTTTTGAGTACACTGGAATATAATTACAACTGTCATAACATTTATTGAACTCTGTTAATCTGATTGGTCAAGAACGGTCATCTGATTGCATTGACCTGTATTTCATTTTTCAATGAACCCCGTCCGTATTCATGAAGGGCGGGGCCATTCATTTCTTTTCTTTTTCAAGTCATTTTGACAGATGATGCTTTTCGTCACCAATGCAAACGAATGACGTCATATCCGATGACGTAACTATCGGATACATTCGAATGAACACCCATGTAAAGTATTTTCGGTTGTCACAATTTAAAAAAAGGGATTCAAGTCGCTGTTATGTAGTTGTTTATTTTCAATTGGAGAACGGCTGCCATTTTGTTTTTTGAACGTCGTAACGTCTACCTACGCCCGTCATAGTCTAAATGTGCGAAACGTTATTAGCTTGAAACATTATTTTTAGGAAAACATAATTGTCATAAATGCTGAATAAGAAAGAATGACGAAATAAGTTGTAATCATATTCGGTTTCCATGCAAATTAGATGTAATTTTCACAACATTTCATACCTCAGTGAAACGCAGAAGAATACCTTTCAATTCTTAAGTGATATAACATGATTGCATCATTTTAACGTGAGAGCCTAGGTAAGGTAACAATGGTTAGGTAAGAATTTCTATCATAGTGTCAAATCTCAGATGTCTGTTGTGCAAGAAATGTTATCCTACCTGGGTATTTTTGAGCCCATGCTCTAGGATCTTTTGCAGAAGGAAACGATATGAACATAACAGGGGCATCTGTATCAACTACTTTTTCCGGTGTCAATGATAGATACTCACAAACAACTTTATCGAAATCAGCACTAAAGAGAAAAATAAAGTACATGTCAAATATTAAATGATATACCACTGCCTAAAATAAAAGAAATATGAAACCTGTACTACGCAATTTAGTATATCTGAGCCGTTACAAGAGATTTCCAACAATGTGGTATGTGCAAGTCTGATCAGAGCCTTAATCTGTGTCTTAAATATTCCTAAAATAATGCTGCAGAGAATCGTCTGAGTCTACACTTGTCAAAATGCCACAATTTTGAAAATCACATGTTGCCGCTCATATATTTTCTATCCTGTACTTTTCCGGTAAATGCATAGAAAAATAAAACAAGACCATGTGCATTTGAAACAGTGTGATTATCAAAAATGATGTCAATTTTTAGAGAAGTGTTTTAGCTTGGAGTGCACTTGCACCAGTGAATTTGGGTCTTGTTTTTCTGTGGACATTTTATGTTAAAACAATTGCTCACTGTGTTTCTCCATTATGTTACGTTCTTTTATATATTAATTTATCAAAATATTATATTAGCTGTACCACTTTGATAACGTATTTCTGGGGATCCAAATCACATATGCAGATTCAAAAAATACAAAATATAGTAAGAACAAACATGTCACGGTTATTTCAAAATTGTTCAAATAAACGCAAAACACCTCTTGTATTATGCAATTATTGACAAGTGTGTTACATGTATTGAATTTGTCCTAATATCCACCTGAGGATACCAATAATGACCTTCGCGATAGCTAGGGTCAAAAATAGGTATTCAATGGTGGATATCAACTTCATGTTCAATAACCAAATGGCAAATAACTGTTTTATTAAATCAACTAATTATGTGATTGTTTTTATTATCATGTTGACAAATAAGAGTTTAGTTACTTTTCGGCGACATAAACACAAATAGTGGATAGTGTGTGATCACAACTCCTCCCAGGATGTCTCTTACACTTTTATACTGATCTTTTTCAGACTCGTACATGTGTTTTATTTGTAGCATTAAGATGTGCATGCGGTTTTGACATTATCCAAAATTTAATCATTGCCCTCTTTCAACCTGAGAAGCTCCTACAGTTTGATCCTGATCTTATTTGAACTGTGTGTGTGTGTGTGTGTGTGTTATCATCATAATATATACTTGTGCACGTGATTCGACATTATTGTCTGCTCATTTTAAGTTTGGTATTGACAGAACACAAACGTCGGGAAACGCTTGACCTGCACAGCCTATCGTTTTTAGTACAAGCGTCCTTACCCAGAGAATGCAAACGTATTACCAGCGTGCAGACCAAGCTCTTCTGAAGTGCCATTTAATCCAATAAACACAGTGAAGTAAGACAGACTTTGCCCAACCTTGTCAATTATGGAATATATGGCTGAAAATAGATATAATACAATGGGACTCTAGTAGCGATAAGGCGTATATTTTTTCCTTAGTTGACATGATTACAAATTTTAAATTTTCAAATTGTCCTAATGTTTTAAAAAATAGTGTGATTCAGCAGTAAAATATGCGTAGTGGGCATCAGAATACGTTTCAAAAATATTTTCATTTACAAAGACATGAAAATTTGCGCTTTCTACTCCGACCCCTCATTTTACATCTTTAATCTGAGTGCCGTTTAGACCAGACTTTGAGTGAATGCATTGCTGATAGTGCTAAAATATTAGTGATAGAAGTGCTTTTAATTTCCAAAATTTTACGGTATTCCTTCTTCGCATGCTTACAAAATATGCTTAAAATTGTGCCGTTTGTTATTAGAAAGATAAAATTTGCGTATTTCAGATAGTTTTTAGATTCTTCCCCCATAGACCCAAGATGCCCTTTGGACAATTAAATGCCGCTATATACATATACAACATATGTAAAGGGCGTAATGGGTCTAGGGGGGGGAGGGGTTGTATAAGTCGAAGAAGACATCAAACATATGACAAAATCATGCCATTTTGCAAGACGGTCGTCTTTAATCGTACATCAACAGTATAAATATATATACTCTATCATGATAGTATGATTTTAATGGCTTATTTCCCATACATACTACTGAAATAGCAAGCACAGTTGATGATAATATAGATTCTCATTCAAAACGAAGAAAGGGGAAAATGTTTCAAATATACTAACTAGGGTACAAGGGTGCACTGACAGCTGTCTATATTTATTTGTTGAATGTGCCTAGTGCCTCCATTCAGTATTTCAACAAAATGAAACGAACGCCCCATTTAGGGAAATAGTCCGCCTTATCGCTGGAAGTCCTTATAACTTCCATTATTTACCTTATAATTTGAACATAATGCTAGTATGCGCGAAGACAGGGCGTTTCTGTTTCTTCCTTTCTATCTTCTTTAACACATAAACCTCCAAGGAGGATGTAAGATGGTCTACCGTTATATATCAGGAGCAGAAGAAGGTTAGTCAGGGGCGTAGCCAGTGGCTTTATCATGTCGAAGCCCACGAAAAATTGGAGAATCATTGTTACTGTACTGTTTAGATAGTGCATAGCAAGGGCGCTGATCAGACTGCCCGGATGGGCAGGCTGGTCTGCGCCTTTGTTGTTCCCAAGCAACAAAGTCAGGGTTTCTCGCATCAAGGCCCATATGATATTGAAGCCCAGGCTTCCTGGCCTCCGCCTGGCTAGGCGCCTGTTAGTAAAAATAAAAGCAAAGATGAGTTTGGCTCTCGTTTATGGTGTCTAACTGTGAGTTTGTCACTTTCTCATTGGTATCCTGCCTCAGGTGTGGTACTTGATTGTATCGATTCCTGATCTTTGCACCCTTACGTAATTTGTACATTGCGATCAAACGAGTTAATATAGTTAAACGATAAAAACAGATGCTCATATCTACCAAGTAGAGTGGACTACCTGGCAAACAACCATGCTGATCTATGGTAAGGTAGGCAGGATGAGAATGAGCTGTGGTACTACGTTCCTGTGTATTATTGTCCATGGGTTCTATATGTACTTGTAGTAGTATTTTGAACTTTTTGTTTATTGTTACTCCCGTTGTGGGAGTCTGTAATTGCTCTATGTTTTGTTGTACGTTACTCTATGTCCATTCTAGTATTGCAATCACTTTGATGGGGAAGAGAGAGCTGGTTGCTTTGCTTAATTTGTCTTCCTAGTGTTTTGTGATGGTTGAATGGCTCCTTCTCGCGGTGTCATTGGGTTGTCTGCGGTTTGTGATTGTGGTATTTCCTGATCATACTCACTTACTATTTTTTGTGACCTGTTGGTACGCTAGAGAATGTTTTGTTGAAGAAGGGCCACTGTTAAGGATCAGGTAGTCAGACGCAGGAATGGCTACAAGGTCATATTTGACCTTATATAGGAGGACCAACCAGCTGTTTTTGCGTCGTCTTCCGAGACTGTGCCAGTTGAGATCCTGAAGCGTTCCTTACACTCTAGAGGTGTAGGTGTATAGGTCATCAAGGGTTACCGCTGCCATTGAGCAGCCCTCCATTGCAAAGACTCAAGTTCATTTGTATATTGATCTGTGTGAAGAGACCCTACAGTAGAGGCATACTCTAGCTGTGGGCGGACATGAGTTAAGTTTGTAATATATTTCAGGTCACTGTTATAGACCCGAATGTTGCGTTTGAGAAAACCTAGTTCCTGGTTTACTTTTCTTTGATATGCCATTGATATGTTTGGCCCATTTGGGGTCATTCAATACTGTGACCAAACAGTATTTTGCATTTGGAACACTTTCAAGTACACAGCCATGAAGGTGATACATGTATTTAGTTTTAAAGGGCTTTTTGGATCAGGTCACATGAATGACCTGATATTTGTAGGGATTAAGGTCCATGTACCCCAGTATTTGAGAGTTTAAAGGTTTTCTGTAGGATCTCTGAGTTAGCTCGCTTTTCAACAGCAAAGTACATGGCTGTGTTTTCTGCGAATAACCTGACTATGGACCTTACCTGAACTGGGAGGCCGTTTAAATAGGACAGAAACAATATGAGTCAGAGGAATACTGGGATGCCATCGGAGTCTAGCCATTTATTAATACCGATTGGGTTCTGTTGTGTAGAATTGTTTTTCATCCAATTAATAGTATTCCATCTTATTTTATAAAATGGAGTTTTAGAAGCAGTTTTTCGAGAGGAACTTTGTCAATAGCCTCACTGAAATCAGTAGGATAAGGCCTGTTGGTCTTTGGAGTTGCATGTTTAGCAAGCTTGTTAATGAGCATGATGAGTTGTGTCTGGTAAGACCTCTTTTCCCAAAACCCACATTGCAGATCAAATAGAATGGTTTGTTCTGTGAAGTGTTTGGAAATACCAAAAGCTACGACATGATCAAGCACTTTACAGAGGACACAGATCAGGGATGCTGGACAGTAATTAGTTGTTTGGGTTATCTCCCTTTTTTGAAAATAGGGGATGCATCGGCGTCTTTCCAAATGACTGGAGTCTTCCTGTATTCAAGAATTGTTGGTTGATCATTCTGAGGATAGGGGCAAACTCTTTATGAAGGAACTGAAATATACTACTGTATAGGTTTAAGTTGATCTTGGTCAGCAGCTCTATGGGGGTTTAGGCTTATGAGCATTTTTCTATACCATTGGTAAAACCTTGTATATTAGGTTTTTTTGGGGTCTGATCTGTGTTTAAAGAAGGATCATACTAGAATGCTGTAGTGTTGTTGGTTTTAAGGGGCGATGGGTTTGCTGTATTTTTGGAGGTCTTGTATGATCTTTTGTGTTTTCCAAAAATGCTTCAGGCTTATCAGGTTTTTGGTTCTGATTACG
Source organism: Loripinus fragilis (assembly GCA_964019695.1). Taxonomy (NCBI): domain Eukaryota; kingdom Metazoa; phylum Mollusca; class Bivalvia; order Lucinida; family Lucinidae; genus Loripinus; species Loripinus fragilis. The sequence goes on from OZ026525.1 coordinate 6,609,848, forward strand.
GAATGGAATTGTGATTTAGGGTTTCACCTTGTCAGCGTCCTGACTTTCAAGTTTCCTGAGAGGGAAAACAGTTTCTAGTCTTTGACCTTGGGAGAGTCATCATGGCCATCTTCCTCATTGTTAAGTATTGAATGTCTTTCATGTACGTTTCGTATGCCCTATCTGTTTTAATCTGCAAACTTAGTGTTTTTAGACTATCTATGTGATGAGAGACTGATTTGAATTCAGTGTGTAGGTCTGCCATTGGCTTATTTAGCTGTCCAGGCTAGCTTTTCTTTTAAGGGGAATGTCATGGGGGACCTGTTATAAAATCTCTAGGCGGCTGTTTACTTCTGCCAGGACGATATTGTGGTCTGGTAGACCAGGTATGATTGAAATTGTGCTGCTTAAATGGGGTTGAAGTGAAGAAGAGATCTAAGAGTGATTAAGGTCACCATTTGTTCTAGCATGCAATCACTGAAGGCTTCTAGGCAAATTGAATAGAAGCTATGATGTTTGCAGTCCGATGCTGATGTCAGGACTCAGGAGGAGTCATATTTGAGAGTTTCATTGGTTTACAAAGTTTAGTGATTTTTCAAGTTCTACAAAGCTGGTTTGGTAAGCTTGTGTGGCTTGTTGTAGGCTTCTGTCAAGACTGATTTTGAGCCAATTAGTTTAAGTTTATTCCATAAAGTTTCAGAGTCTCTATCTTAATTAGGTTTTGCTTGGGACTTGAGTGGTTATTTGAAGAAGATGATAGCACAGCCATCATTGTTGCATGTGCGGTCACGCTGTAGATGGTTTATATGAGGCTAGGGGGAGGGGTATAATTCACTGACATGTATGTCAGGAGTGAGTAATGTCTCTGTTTGCACAAAAATGTCAGGGATATGGATTCCATGTAATGTGTAGAGTTGTGACTCTTAACATTGAATATACTAAAAGTAAATATTTGCAATTGTTTAGCGACGATTTGTTTTCTTTGTGTCTTTTGCAAGGCACTCCTTTTATTGATGCAGAATTACGACAGGGTTGTACCCAGGTGTTTACTTGTTCATATAGCAGGTCGTTTACATCGACTTACTCTACTTTAGTACTTACTGTTTGATAAATCGCGCACCAACAGATGAACACACATTTTAGAAGATTTAACGAGAGTTCTTGGTCTTTTTGTGAACGCCTTAAATGTAATTAACGCAATTTGGAGGCAGACGTTACGTCATGTGTTAATGGGGTCACTGGAATTGAAATTGTATTTCGAAAACTTTGCATTTGTCCTTAATAATAAATATGAATAACCGAATTTTGCACAGCATTTGATAGGCCATAACTAATCGCATCTAAAGAGTGGTTATTCTTCATTTGACATGAGTATATTAACATTTTCAAAGCAGGTTTTTAATGAATCTTTAGAGTTTCACAACTGGTCAAAAACGCGAAAAAACACAAATTTGATTGGTAGCTTACTAACCTCACTAGTACGTAAAACTCAATTGCCAGAAGAGGCAATATTGCTGTGATTGACAGCAAGCCACATAACAGATTTTTTTTGCGAGAATTTTATTTTCGCAAATTGCATTAAAAGATATATTTGTGATATTAAAAATTAGCAACTGTTTGATTCTTTACATACCAGTCAACAGCTATGGTCATGTTGGGACGGTCAGTTGACCTAACCATACTTTTTTCCTTGGCAAATTTGACTAAGCAGTTAATCAGTACTTCATGCACATACTTCCGCTTGTAACTGACAACAAACCCTCTTGAATCACCAGAAGGGAGGAGAATGACCATAGAAATCAATTCATGATAAATCTTCACGAAAGTATTAGACCGGGCAGGTATAGAACGTGCGACCCCTGGATCTGCAGTCAGACAAGTATCTGCAGCCACACACTTTACCGACTTTGCTACTTGGCATAGTATTACGTGAGAGTTTCACACAAATAAAATCCTCACAAAAGAAAAAAAAATCCCGCGAAATGTTTTAATTAACAGTACACTATGAGGGGCATTCGTTTAATTGTGGCACCGGGGTTCTGCAAGGCGCATTATGAGATTAATTCATATTTCATTCATTTTAACTGGTTGACAGAAATTCAGTTTCTAGTCTCAAAGTACAGGCTCTGAATGCATATATAAGTAGGCTATTTTGGGCATACCCTGTAGACGCTGAATAGTGGCACTACCAAGAGCATTTTGAGGCACTCATCGATATGGGGAGAGATTGTTTTTCAGTCAAGTAAACAGGAAAGCATCACAGGGACTCATGTCTGATGAATATGGTGTTTTGTGAGCTGTGAGCATCTGCATACAAGAAGCCTTTTAGGTCTTCAGTCAAGCGATGGGGGACATCGAGCACAAACTTTACTAAATTTTAACTGATGAGTCAAAATCTTATGAGCTGACCCCAATGATGTGGCGATACTATGAGCAATATTTTTCACTGTAAATATGGCGTCTTGTTATCTCAGGCCAGCCACAACAGCAATATTAGCCTTGTTTAACACAGTTTTGGGTTGACCATGATGGGAACCATCTTTGAGATTAGTGAAACCATTTTGAAATTTATTGTGCTACCTGAAAACTAACATTTTAGACAGTGCAGACGTACTATGTAACTGACAAAATTCGTTATATGCCTGTGAACCGGCATTGTTCAAGTTATTGTGATATTCAATATAGGCCATCATTTCAAACTTGCCTGATTTTTCATTAAACACACACTATTATAGCCAGTATACTACGACTGCACCTGTTTGAACTTTCAATATATTTTGAAAGGGTGAACGGATTAAAAAAAATATGTGTTCCATTAGTCAAAACCACTTCTCCCCATTAAAGTATCGCGATTTCCACAAGTTTTTCAAAGCCATGTGGTAAGGCGGTTCATTAGTGCCAGAATTAAATGAACTCCCCTCGTATTCAGCTGTGATAAAACAACAATGGTTCATCATATGGGCAAACTCATGAGCGATGGCTCAGATGAGCATGTGTATCCCTATGGCTGCTCTTACATTAAAAGAAGGTATGCGGATGAAAGCTCGAAAAAATAGGAATGAAGTCTTAATGTTTGTTAGTAAACTTACGACATTTCTGAGCAATTTCCCTTGGGAGCATACTTCTGAATGTGTTAGTAACGCCTGCGTCTGTAATAATTCTCTTTGCATAGATATTAACATCATCAGAACTTTTATGGACCGTCACTCCTGCAAAATATAGACATCGAATCATAATTATATCAAGGCATGTCTTTCTGATTATTGATACAATCCACGAGCTTTAATGGGTGTATTAATCTACGTACAAAGGGACTTACATGTTTTAATTATCTTAGACTGTCTATTTTACAGTTATTTCATATCTGTTTGTTGTATAGTCAAAACTATTATCCTGAGTGCTATTGACGACCAGATGCACTATTGCACGAGACCGAAAGCCGAACGCAATATTTAGTGCAATAGGTCGTTTTCTTCACCGAGGGCTAATTTGATTTTGGTTATTAGTTTGATTATACTACAAACAGACATGAAATAATTGTTGTATTACCCAACTCATAGATGCACTATGCTGCGTCGCTTGATTGGAGAATTAGGAGATGATGCAAATTTGTTGCAAAACGGAAAATTTCGTCTGATCTGCTTAATTGTGTTCGCAACGTGTTTCTTTTGTTCTTACTAAGAAAACGAACACCCAACCTTTTTGCTTCTGACTATAAACAACAAAGTTATGTGAGTTTGAAGTTGCTATATTATGACTCATATCCTCAATTTTAACACAAAGTCTCCTTTTAAGTAAATCATAAATGAATCTACCGACCATTCGCTTTTCCTTTACTGTCAACTAGTATCCTTGTTATAGGAGCATCAACCAAGACACGACCACCATATTTTTCTATAATAGGAATAATTCGAAACGGGATCTCACTGGGCCCACCATACGGATAATAACAGCCTTGGTGGGCGTGGTTAATCAGCCATTCATAGCCAGGAAGTATCAGCTCAGAAGGTCGAAGTCCTGAAAAAAAAGAAAGAGAAAACGTCAACCTTAAGTTAGAGATCGAACCTTACTTAAAATCGAATAATTTTGTGATCATTTTTTGAAGTTAAAATTTCGCAACTGGAGCATGATTTTCCTACATCAGTTTTCGCAATTTCAGGAGGGTTTTCTTAAACCCCTGCAAAAGTTCTGAATTTGTAGTAATTGATAATGTATCCCAGGTGCGTAGCCAGAGGATTTATCATGTTGAAGCCACGCCCCCCCCCCCCAAAAAAAAAAAAAAATATGTAAAAATAAAAAAGTGGAGAATTGAGATACATCTGACCTAGTTCTTTCACTTTTCAGATAGCAAACAATAAAGGTATTGATTAGACTGTATGGATGCGCAAGCGGGTCTGCGCCTTTTTTGTTTGCAAGCAGCAAAATAAGGGTTTCTCGCATCGCGACCCTTATGAGGTTAAATCCCACACTTCCTGGCCTCTGCGGGGCTACGTACCTCTGACCTAGGTCATGTCAATAAACAAGATACTTGCTTTATTAGTTCAAAATATGTCTAAGATCATAGTTTTTGAGCTTGGACACAACCTTTCTAAGTAGAATTCTAGATGAGGTAAGAATTCGAAAATCGCTTATTTCTCATCAATATTACCAGTATTTATTAGTCTTAATTCTAAACCTTGCCAAGTTGCTTTGTTACTAATCAGATGGGAGCGCAGTGGCTCAGTGGTAGAGGTCTTGACTTGAGACCGAGCAGCCGCATTTTCGAACCTCTCCAGCGTCACTGCGTTTTGTCCTTGAGCAAGACACATTAATCCTAGCTTAGTACTGATTCTACACAGGAAGACTCGGCCCTACATAGCTGAAAGATTGTTGTTGGGACGTAAAGTATCAAATCAAACAAAATCAAGCTAATCAGATAAACAGAGTTCTTGAGAATCCATCGCTTAAAATTACAAAACTCAACACAAAAGAAAAATGGAAGACTAATCCATTCATTGTAAGTAAGGCCATTTAATGCGTTTCAATTTATATACTGAAAGATTCCTGACAAACACTTACCCAAATCAAGATAACCGAAATATGTCAGAACATTTTTAAGTTCTTCGTTGTCAGTTAAATCGTCCATGCATCCTTAATTGTCCTATTAATAACTGCCATAAATCGTCCAAAGATCATCTGAAATATTCTTGTCTTAACCAGTACCTTCACCAATGGTAGGGGTAACATCTTCAACATTAGGAGTCGAACATAATGCTGATGAGTATCCTGTAAAATGTATGTCTTGTATTAATGACTCTCCTACTCTTTGGGTATATAAACAGAAATAGATCTAAGTAAATGCAAGAAAAATGTAACTATTTTATTAATTATATTAAAAATATTTAATTTCAATGTATTTGAAGCATTTGATTCAATATACTCTCGCTAGCACCATTGATTACAACACTCTTGTAAGGCACCAGTAATTTCTTCAGGACACTTTGTTAATGGGTGAAGAAAACCTGTATTTAGGTCCTTTACTGTGATAATGCGAATTTTGAAATCTGTCATTTGAAAAATAGTGACTGAGTATGATCAGGAAATACAACAATCACAAACCGCAGACAAACATATTGCACCGCGAGGAAGAGCCACGCAACCATCACGAGACACCAGGAAGACAAACTAAGCAAAGCAACCAGCTCCCTTTTCCCCATCAGGATGATTGAAAAACTAGAATAGACAAAAAGTATCGTACAACAAAACATAGAAGAATTACAGACTCCCACAATGGGAGGAACAATAAACAAAAAGTCAACAACAACAGAACCACCACCTTAGAACGGACATCAGCCTAAGCCACCAGGGGTGGGGGCGCTCAAATGCACTTTACTGGTACCAAATCTTAGCTCTAGATTATGCTGTTGAAGTACATGAAATGTTCAGCTCGCATAGAATCCTACTAACTAATGCAATGTATTATCATGGAGAAACACTCTAATCAAATTAACACACTATGATGACACAAAAAATAGGCTCTCGACTAACAGATAGTCAGAGCTAAAGAAAACCTCAAGTTTAGCCACGGTAGCTCCAGCTACAGATCAGCATCAGGCACCAACCCACCGATAAAAGCTTTACGTCAGAGCCGTCATAGAGTCCGAGGCCCGACCCACCATCTTGCAATTAAAGAAGAAATCATAGCTGTAAAGCGCTTTTTGGTTTAAAACCAGGCATGCAGACTGTCTCATGACATCCAAGTTATATACAACCTTTATATAACGTTTTACAATCTTTTAGAATTGATTGTGAAAATTAGGTTTTCCAACAATTCGTTGGAATTTATGAACTTAATCAACATAAAATAGAGGTTCTGATATGCCTTGTTGCAGAAGAGTTTATAACCCAATGATGTATTAAACAATTAACTCTTAGTTTCTGTGCTAGAATTTAGAAAATGCTTTTCGAATTTTTTGATATCTATAGCCTTGTTTTAATAACTTAGCAGTAAAAAAAAAGTTTCTGTTGTTGAAGCCATCAAAATTAGAACACCCTCTTGCAAAACGAATAAACTAAGAAATATAGGCATTAAAGGAATGTGAGCGAGGACCATCTCCATCAAGGAGCGGAAAATTTACTATTTCAAAATCAAAATCATCCAGTTTATCATAAATTTTGGAAGAAACTTGTCATTTGTTATTGATAAGTTCAAGTCCAAAAACGGAGCTTTAGTATCAGAAGAATTTGCCTTATCTAACCTAAGTCCACAGTAGGTTGATATATGACCAGCAGGTTGATAACACTATTTGGAGTCCTTACAATCTCAAAAAATCCAATATTGGTTCAATGTTTTAATAGTTTATTTTACAATTATCATATGACGTCGCGCCTGGGAGTGAAATAACGCCATGGATTAAAATCGATAAACCACTAGTGGTTTATAGATTTACGGGAAACGTTATGACGTCCATAACAACGTTGCGATCATAATGACAAAATTATAACGTTTTTACGCCAGAAATGAGATTTCAAAGTATTTGTCATATGATAAATAGAATCTAACATTCGTGCTCTTGATTGAATATATTTAACTCGTTGCGAAAAAGAGATAAAATGCGAGGCTTGCCGAGCATTTTATTTCTTTTTCGCAACGAGTTTAATAAATTCAATAAAACATGAACACTCATATAAGATCCTCTATTTATACAAAAAGTCATGTGATTTAATACACTACTACAAACAGGGTTATTAACAGGTGATTCTTTATTTACAAAACTAATATTCAGTAAATCATAACGAATAATTGGTGATTCTTTATTTTCAGGGTAAGTAAGGGTGCAAATATCAGGAATCGATACAATCAAGTACCACACCTGACTCAGGATAGCAATGGGAAAGTGACAACCTCACAGTTATACACCACACACGAGAGCCAAGATGCCAGCCCTTTCCAAGCAGGTGATCACAAGGGACAGATAAACAGACGCGCGCAAAGGCATAATAAACACAAGACAGAAAAACATAAAAAAGCACAAAAGAAGTACCGCCTTGGAATGGTCAGTAAAATATTTTACTGGAGGACTTAAACCAGTCTCACGGCGCCAACCTCGCCCTAAATTATGATGTGAACCAGGACACATTAGGGAAAGCGTCAAAACACAACAAGCACGATAGCCAAGAGGTCAGTCCTTTCCCAGCAGGTGACCACAAGGCCACAAGGAACAGACATGACAGCACAACACACATCAACAGGAAGCATAACTTACAAAAACAAGAAACAATATAAGATATAACAGATTTTTTCTTTAAATATACTGAGTAAGCTCATGAATTTCAACCCTTTGTTGACTTCATGAATTTTGATAGGATGCTTTAAATGTTTATAAAATGTTTATTTTCTGAGACAATATCTGGATTGAGAGCATGTTGAGTATAACACATTTAAGAGGTGCCTCATCACAAAGAAGGTGAGCTCTATCATAGAAATTTTTTAGCCTTGATATCCTAAGAGTGGATAAAGTAATAATGGATATAGTAACAAAACATAAAAGTACCGTGTGGTGGCTGATTGTTTTAATGTAAAACTTGAATAAGAAAGTGTTAAAGCATGTAGGTGTTTGGGTTTCAGATTGCCAGTTTTATGTATTTCCATAAACCCGAGCAATAAATGAATGGGCTCTGAGCAGACACACAGTTAATCTTTAGCCAGACAACCTTAACTCTTTGACAACTGGGTAATTGTATGTTTTTTCGTCTCCTGATGTTTTCAAAACCAACAGTTTTGAACATTTCTTTCAGAAATACAATCAGGGTGTCAAACTGTTTGTATATAGACCAACGTGACGTTTTGTTGGACCACATCTTGGTCTAAACCGTTTGCAAAGGTTATCATCAGACGACACTGGTAGGCAAAGAGTTAAACTAGTACACTACTCTAAGGGAATTGTAGTGATTCTTACTTCAATAAGATCCATCCAATTATGTAGTGCCTCTCTATCTTCTGGAAATTGGCTCACAAGATTTTCTAGAAACTCTTGTCTGGTTCCCGCCTTCATGTCATAGCGCTTAAACTTTTCACCTGCAGGTACCACTATCTACAAATAGTGCATCTATTAAATACATGGATTTTATTCCGTTGTTGTTATTGCTGCTGTGCTTTTCTGTCTTTGTTGATATACGTTTTGAAAATATATGTTTGGATCATTGTTGCAGTCTAAAGAGAGCAACATTCAATTGTGTATATTTATTCTAATTCCATTTTTTCCACTAAATGCTTATTGTTGAAGAACCTATCAATTTTTGTTTGGCGATAGCCATCTATACCAAGTATTTAACATATTCTTCTATTGTCCAATTTCGATTGGACAATTAATTTGGAATATATGAAATCACTAAATTATCCTTAAAGATGCTATGTAAATTAATAAACTCCATACCTTTGTTAATGAATGGAATTTTGATAAAATATCGTTTATGGCTGACCTCAGAATCGATATAAGGACTATGGAAATGTTGAACATAACACCTTGTAAGAAGTGCTGCTTTATATAATGTGTTTGCTCTATCATAAAGTTTATTAGCCTCTAACTCTAAATTACGTAAAACTTAGATAGACAGGGAACTTAAAAATGAAAAAAGCCATGTTGACCTTGATTATTTAAAGCTATAGAAAGATCATATAGAGAAGTATTTAAGCGTTTTTCAGTACAAATTTTGCGCTTAATATTGCCATTTTTACGTTTACCATGCGATCTACTTTTACGTTTCTACATTCCAAAACAGAAAAAACATCAAAATCAGGCATTTTAGAAATGTTACCTTCATGGTATATATTATCATTAAAGCCTTAAGGAAAGGGTGATTGCAAAAATTTAAATCATTTTAGTTAAGTTTTGTGTCTCGTTATTTTTAATCTAGTTGATGAATTTAAATCTTATATAATTTTTGCAACCTGCTGAATTACAATTTTACTAGGTGAATTACCATTACTTTTGAAATGGCAATAAAGAAATGTGTCAAATTTGTTTAGGCTTGTTCATTTTACGAAAGTGCCTACGAAACCTAGTATTAAGGGATTGGCCAGTTTGTCCAACATATTGCATTCCACAATTAATTTCAGTTCAAGTTATAACATAAATCAGATCAGATGAAATTCAGTCCATATCATTATTATTGATTATGGAATATTGCCTACCATTTACATATGATATAATGGTAGTTTTAGTACATAAATGTATGCAACAGACACACCTCTTGGCATTGCACTTAGAAGCATTCCTGCAAGGCAATGCACCCATTAGCAATGAAGAGGCGTTTGACGTCATCCTGAAGTGAGACGTTTGGGCCAACACCTATATTATGAAGAGTTAGTCAGTTGTATTACTAGGCCAAGATATTGTGAATGGAATGTAGGTCAAGAGCACTGTAGTTTCTGATAATAATTTAATATCTTTTATTTCTTAACTGGATCCACCAGGCTTTCATTTGTGAAAGAAAAAGATGTGATGCATTGAGAAGAGCCAAATGTTACTTGATTACCTGTTTCGATGTTATCTCTGTGAAGCCATTGGTAACGATGACAGACGATGCAATGCTAGGTGGGTTGTTCAGGTCGTGAGGTCGAATCTCACACATTTTGATATAAATATATATGTAAACTAGTTAAATGTCCCAAAACAAGTAAATTATAAGAAAAAATTAAACAACATAAGCACATGGATGATTTTTTAAACTATTTTTATTATTGCCATTTGATTCTTTCACAGCTGTAGTGAGATCAGTTACTGCTTGAAGAATAAGCGAAAGTTTAGTACTTATCTCGTCTAGTTGTTTACTTGACTTAGGAGTCTGTAACATTGAAGACACAGAATTAGATGGAGAACTTTCTAAGCTACTGTCATTTCGTTCCGTCCTCTTGTTGCTCCTTCCCATGGCTTCTGTTCCTTGTTCCATACAGTAGCGATTGTTATGTTATCAGCATCTTTCAGACTAGCACACATCATGCTTACCCTATCATAGTCTTTATCCAGTAGGTTCCAGGAAACCTGACCCTCGGTGATCTGATCTAGCAGAATACGTAGTTCATCACCCTCAGCCATCTGACCAACATAGTGTATACCTGGTGACGAAAATACTCAAATGGGCCTCGTCGCGACAAAACCTGTCTTCTGGGTTTTCGATAAAGCGAGTTTCAAACCAGTCTCTTCAGCTACAGAGACTAGCTAGAAAATTGAAATTTCACCTGTAGCAAGTTTATATGATACTTTTCAAAAAAAGAATAACAAAGGCGCTGATCAGACTGCGCGGATGCGCAGGCTGGTCTGCGCCTGTGTTGTTCGCAAACCCCCGAAGACAGGTTTTCTTGCATCGATGCCCAAATAATGAATTCCTTCATGAAAACAATATAATGCGTTGTGAGCACAGTAGCAATTGGGTAATGTGAAATACGAAACATCATCCAAATGACCTAATACCCGTTCAAGCTCCTAATTAGTTGCACACACCAGGCTATTATACTTTAACCATTTCTCATTTTAAACTAGTCGATAAGTTTTAGTCGACTCAAAACAGCAATGTTTGATGTGCACACGTGTGTATGTGCATCAACGTAAGTGCAACGTTTATATTACCCAGCTACATATACGTGTACATTAAAGTGATCCACTCTGTCGGCAATTATTATATGCGAAACAAATTACCAGAAACGATGCAAACTGAAAAAAAGACCGCAAAGGCAGAAACGATATCAGCTAGTCAACGTCAATGTAAGTAGCTTTATCACAAAATCAAGGCAAATCATGAAACCCATGAAACAACAAAAAAAAACCAAAAAAAAAAAAACACTGACACTAACAGAATCGCCGGTCAGCATTCGTAGCTTTAGCCTAAAGATAACCTAGAACAATATAAAACATTGATCGCAAAACAAGACTACATACCGGTATCAAATTCATATCCCTTGTCAATAAATGTATGGCAAGTGCCGCCAGCCTGGTCATGTTTCTCTAGAACCAGAACTTTTTGACCGGCTCTCCCCAGTAGAACAGCTGTAGTCAATCCACCAATACCGCTACCGATAACAATGGCGTCAAGATTTTCTGGAACATGTTGTGGCTTGAATCCTGAAAATATGCGTTCTCTGTTTTGGCCATGTAGCGATATACTCTGACTGCAAAGCGCAGATCAGCCTGTGTATCCACACAGTGAGTCTGGTCAGCGCCTTTGCTATTCGCTCATCGCAAGGAATACAACAAGCTCGTATGAGGCTTGCTTTATGCAAAAGTTCAATTCCATAGCTAGTCTGTGTAGTTACTAGCTAAGCAGGATGGTTTGAAATCAACCCCTACGACAGTCTTTATCGTGACGCGGCCCATGCAATTTATCCTCAATAGCTACAAATTGCCTATAGTCAGGGCCCTTAGGGACAAAAAATAGGTCCCGTGCGATTTGTATGCCGATTTATGGTGACCTATATCAAAACCTTCAATGGAGTCTTACCTTTGATTTAAAGGTGGTCACCCATCTCAAATCCGCGTCTGAGGCTAGTTATGACGTCATAAATATGGCGACCATAATGAAAAACTGCTCGTTATTAAAAGCTATGGTTTGTGTTGGTATGGTCATATTTATACAACACAAACGCTTTTTTTAAACAAAATATCAACTATTTTAGTCATATGATGGTTACATCAATGCTTTACCTGACTTTGACAATGAATTATTTCTCGATAACTATATTTTGCATGCAAAATACCCTAGATTTCCCATAAATACCCAGCTTATCGGGCCACCTTTAGACTGATGGCTGAGAATGTTATTGCCCCCACTAGGGAATTTCGCAAACTTTTCCTATCAAAAAGGGGAGTTCAAGCTGCGTCTTTTAATAGATGTTTGCACTGTGTTCGCCTGGGCGTTAGTCTCTGACAGCCTGTTACATATGTTACTATATTAAATTTAGAAAAAAAAAAAAGAAAATTAAATTTTTGAGCTACAGAAAGAAGGTTTATTATTTAAATTACTCATATGGTCTGCATATTGACTACCTAAGCTACATACAAATTCTTTTGGAGCAAAATTACAGCTTCCTGTGATGTTATGTGCGTTACTTTAATTAGATTACCCTTTAAACATGAAAATTGTGACCAATATCATTTACTTTTTAGCTGATATGTGCATTTTCTAAAATGTTTTGATTATTTTATACTAACAAACTCATTTGGGTGAGAGAAAATGCAAAGTTCGCTTTTATACTTTAAATAAAGTGTCTTATACGAGCAATTATAAAAACAACCCAAAGGCTACACCCAATTTAACGAGGAGCCGAATTTGGTAGGCATCATTTAAGTAAAAATATATGAAAACATTTGCTGCTGTTGGATATCTTGCATTTTTGGGATTGTCTTGCTCATATTATAAAGAATTATAGATTTTACAGGTTAAACAACAAGACTGAATCACTTGTTAAAGGCTGTAACATATATTACATGATATAATAAATGAGCAAGGACATTGACTTGATGTAAGAAATGATATTTCAGGAAAAATGAATATAATTCGCATGTTTTCCTAGCTAAAGTCTCTAGCCTCTGGTGCCTAAATCTTAGGTATTGATGATTATTAAGCCACTGTACCTTTGTTACAGATGTTATGAATATTTGTTTTCAATATTTCTTAATATGAATAATTCTAAGATAAAGATGCATCCTAGAGGAACATAGGAAATAATCTTTTCACATTTAAACAGTACAATTTAGTAAATGTCCCTTTCTAATGTAAATATTCTAAACCAATCCTTATCCAAGTCATATACATGTACAATATCGATTATCATTTCTGCTTCTCTGGTAAAATAATTGTCTTGCTCATATCATAAAAACCAGAATAATCATCAAACAAGATTTTGACTGCAAGCTGAGTAATGACCTGCTCCATCCCAAACCCTTTTAGACATATTCTATCGTATGTACCGATTCAAGGTGCGTCAAATAGGAGATGTTTGCACACTGTAAGCATGGATGTTAGCCTGTATCAGCTTGTGACATATGTTATTTTATCAATTTGAGAATAAGAAAATTGAAAGTTTGAGGTACAGAAAGAAGACATTAAAACTAGCTAATCAATGAACATTCTAATAGTCTGCAAATTACTGGATGTCTTTACTACATATGACAGCTGTTTAACATTAATACGGCTACATGGTGTATTATGTGCGTTACATGAACTTAATTATTATTTAAAAGTGGTAATTTTAGTTTAACGACTGATCTGAGTTGGCTTTAAACCGTTTTAGATTAGGTTTAACAAACATATACTCAATAGATAAGGTTTAACAAACATATACTCAATTGACGAATACAAAACCAAAGTTTGCTTTTCTATCTTAAATATTTTGTCTTATATGAGCTAATGCACAACCTTCCCCCCAGTTTTGCTGAGGAGCGTTTTTTTTTTATCGCCGCTTAAATAAAACACATGTAAAACAATTGCAGAGTGTTGAATATTTTAAATTTTCTAAAACAGTCTTGCGCATATATCATCAAGTTTCTATGATCAGGACACATATTAAAGATGCCAAGTGCCATGATGCCACAACCAGGGCTCTGATCGAATTTCATGCACTTTCAGGTGCTGGTATTAACTAGTTCAATGTCAGGAAAGAGCAAGAAATCATATTGGCAGGCATTTAGCTATGCTGGAGACTCTATCCACGAAGCGTTCTTTCACCTCGGCTCAGTGCCCTTTGAAAGCACTGTGGCAGATGCACTAGAGTAATATATTTGTAAATTGTCCTGACCTCTTGGCTCTCATTTGTGATGTCTAACTAAGAGCTTGTTACTTTCTCATTGGTATCCTGGGCCAGGTGTGGTACTTGATTGTATCGATTCCTGATCTTTGCCGTCTTTCTTACTTTGCATTGGCCAGTCACCGATATGGTTCGACTCACTGCGTTGAAGTGGTGGATGTTTTGGAGAAAAAAAGCTGAATTGCAAGAACTACCACTTCCAAGAGCTGTGTTTCTCGAAGGTGCCAAACGTGCGCAGTATCAGTGAATCATTTGGAAAACCTCACTTGTCATTAATCCTGACAAATCAATGCCTGACAATTATGGTTAGAGGCCGGACTGTGATAAATGAGCCAGTGCATGAGATTTCCAACAATGTGGTATGTGCGACCAGCAAAGCCTCAGATCAGCCTGCGCATACGCGCAGTCTGATCAGAGCCTTTGCTAGTAGCTTGAGTTGTTTTTTTTATTGTTAAGCTACTGACTGAACACCTTTTGAAGTTTCTAAACTTAAAAGGAGGCTGCAGAGGCTCGTCCTAGTCTACACTTGCAAAAATGCCACATTGTTGGAAATCACATGCACTGGCCCAAATATTGTCCCGTTATGATGGCATTGCCCATGTGCGGATCCAGAGGAGGATATGGGGTCCGGACACTCCCCCTGGAAAATAACAAGTACGTATATGGGTTTCTATAGAAATTAGTATTTGGACCCCCTCCCCCCCTGTAAAAAGTTGGACACCCACCCCGGCCCCCGGAAAATAATGGACCGCCTCTGGATCCTTTGTAAAGTATAAGTATAGTTTTCTCAGCAATAAAACCATTCGAACCCCTCTTTAAACTGTAAAATAAGCTGAGGACTAAATAACTGACAAAAATTCCTGGATCCGCTCATGTTGCCTCCTGTCCCCGAAACCCCTCTGCAGCTGATAAAATGTGGTTGCAGCATGTCTGTATGCGAAACATCTCGGTGTAAGTACAAAGCAAACCATTTATACAGTACTGATTTGTGTTGCTGTGGAGCAGAAGAGGACTCATGTAAACTATTACCAGTGATCAATATGCTTATGCCTTTTGAACAACTATTTTCATGTGGATTCAGATATTTCTTTAGCCGTATCAACAAGAATGCCTTATCGTCCGATTTTGACCTTTGAAGACGATTCTACCTAGCGTGCGAAAGATATATCAGATTGTAACAGTTTTCTTTTGCCCGTGCTATCGAAGTACAATGGGTAACTTGTAGAGGGGGTTATCCTTGTTTCCATATCCATGTTGATAGTGTATGCAAATGATTATTACTACTATCTTTGATTTGGGTTTAGGATAAGCAGCTACAGATAAACCAAAAGCTTTGAAGCGTGACTCTATTTACAATATTGATATGCTGTTCTGAAAAAAGAGTTTCAGGCATTTATTTACATTTACTATAAAAGCTTTGACATGTACATATGTTCTAGCCGGACTGGCTCATTTTACGTATTCTGCATCAATCGTTTGAAATAGAAAGACCCAAAGGTCATTGGTCAGAGGTTGTAGTACATCTATATATATATATATATATATATATATATATATAAGCATAAGAATTTATATTAACTCCGTTTATGATCAAAAACACTGTTTGTTTTTCATTCACTCCACTGTCTTTTTATTCGTAAATCGTGACGGCATTTACGTCCCACCCTCGAACTGACTTCACCCTATCTGAATATATTTTGTATGTTACGATTTAAAAGAGTTTGCATTCAGTCATGATAAGGCTACCAGTTCATTAAAGGAATATTTCCAAGCGTCGGAAATGGACAAAATGCATATATATGTGGTAATTACATATTAGGCGTCATTTCAATGGCGTCATCTTTTTGTTCTGATGTGAAGACAATATGGGCGACATATTAATTTTATTTATTCACCCCCTAAGATTTAATTTGGTGCATTTCGACTGAAATTGGCACACAAAATGCAAGAAAGTCCTGATCCCCATATACGACAATGGACATACCGTTTAAATTGCACTGATACAATATACGCTATTTTGATGACGTCATAATGACGTCCAGACGTGAAACCCAGATGGGTGACCAGGTGATTTTCATTAGTTATCCCCTAAAGTTTGATTTGGTATAGGTCACTATAAATCGGCATCAAATTCGCACGGGAGTCCCGATCGCCCCTGACTACTACCTACATGTAACTCGAATTAATTTGGCACATATACTCAACAAAAAACGTTAAGGAAATTGTGTTTGAGGGGATACGACAAAATATCTAAAGATGTGTAACGTAGCCTCTGTGTGTGATCGTATAGTATTTTCGTAGTACTTCCGCGTTGTGTTTTCTAATCTAAAATAAAGTTCTCAAACTACAAGAGTTTTTCATAGTCTTTAATGACAACCCAATAATATAACAATTAAGCTCGCTAAAGGTCGTTATGAGAGAGAGAGCCCATCTCTCATAGAGGCTGCCTAATGCATACTACTGCACTGTAGCATCTAAGTCATAACCAGACTCGTATCAAAATTAACTCTGCTGTATGGTCAGATACCTGGGAGATTTATACCTATTCAGTAACATTCCATCACGTATTGTTTTGCTAGATAAAATTCTTTGTACCTTAAAATAATCACAAATCATAACAAGTTGTCAACACAATAAGCACGTGGCATGAGGTGACATGTTTTCTCAGGCAACTGCACTCTCAGATTGGCATATCGCATAAACAATATAGCTTCCTCCCAGCCGGAATGAAAACATAATACTGTTTGTGCACCTGTTACTATCAACAATTAGAAGGCTTCTGTCATAACAATGGTTTTGTTTCCGTGCCAAATGAACTTGCTTCCTTGCCAGATGTATATGAGAAATTATCAAAGTACATCTTGCATGTCAGTGAGTTCGATAAAATCCAATAATGAAAGTTTTAAGCCTAAAGTGATTTCAATAATTAACTGTTTGCTTACTAGCGAATCTCAGCCTTCCAATATTATTCCCAAAGATCCATTCTGAGTGTGGCCTGTTAAACACTATTAAAGTCACTATGGGCTGGCCCATATTACACACCTCTAAATTCACTTTGAGTCTTTATCCTTAACCTTATTTCTCCTAAATATTGCCTGGACCATGTCGAGCGTCCGTCCGTGCGTACGTACAGGTCACTATGTTACACACCTCCCTTTTATAAAGAAATTAATTTACTTACTAAATTAATTAGTAATCAATTTAGTACCAAATTAATTTTAACCATTTTATAAATTTCTTAATCTGACCATACACCTTTAAAATAACTTCATCTCATGTATTTGTGTTATCCACAGCTTTGACTGACTGAGATAACCACTACACACAAGAAATAAAATAACATATATATACACAAAAGTCATTGTTCAGAATGTCTAAATAAATCCGATTATTAGACTGTCTATGGTGACCAGGATCTATTATATCCATATATATAGTGAACAGGAACCTGTCTATATATATGTTCCAAAATCGGGATCACCATTCACGGTCTTCACCAAATCTTTGACAACTGGAGGGACAGGAATAGACATCATGGGTACACGAAACTTCACGTTAGGCACCAGGATTCTGTCATCTTCTTCAAACGATTGGTTATGATAATTTACCACCAAAAACGTGGGCACCGGAACTGCATCAGGAACGACCTTGTATTCTGTAGCCATAATCCTCATGTCGTCTGGCTACAATAAAATAATTACAGTTCATATAATCCAACGTCGATAATACTCCAGCGTCGGCACTCTGTAAGACCTTCAGGGTCAGACAAAGTACATAATACTAAATTAAATGTCATCATACATGTAAAAGTCAAACATGTATATTTTAATAAAAGTTCATCATAAATCATCTCTACATTTATACACCACATGTGGAATTTATACATATATCTTGGAGGATATATCCGCTCTACTTTGAGCCTGCAAATGCTAACATTGCATCCGTCCGCCTGAAGGGATTTTCTTGACCTTCTGATCTGTTACTGACAGTTCTATCATGTAGAATGGCAGACATCTCAATCTCGTCTTCACCATAGGAAGATGAGCGTTTTACATTTACTATCTCAAGGTCATGATCATTAGTCAATCGTTTACCAACTATCTGGTTCAAGCATTTTACCTTATACCTTTGCAACCAGACAATTAAACTGATAAAACATACAGATGCAATTAATATTACTGTAACAATAGTCCAATTAAAATTATTCCGCGAATAATCAAAATCGACAGATTCAAATGTTCTCGTTTCATGAAACAGGCTCTGTAAGGGAATCTGTTTTAAGCCAGACAAATGAGACGGCAATTCTAGTTTTTCAAGTTTAATCAAATCCACTTTAGAATTATTCAACAGTGAAAATTGCGATAGGTTACGCATTCTCAAAAGTATTTGCAATGGATCTGACCTTTCAAATTGACTTCGCATTCCGAAATACTCAGGCAATTGCAAATATTTGTTTGAGGCCTTACATGTATTGTTTAGCTTAACAATGCCAAAAGGTGGTTCTATTAAAATGTCATCAGTTAGTAATGTATTTGTTCGACAATTTACTGTAAATGTCAAGGGTACATCAGTGACTATAACCCAAAGTCCAAACGACAAATATCTAGTAAATGGCAGTTTCTGATTCAAAACAACCATTTGTTTACAAAATTTGTTAATATCATGTACATTTTGCATGTACAACGCCATAATGCAAAACTGATTAACGTTCGACTGATAGAATGCTGTCTCTGGGTTGCAAAACTGGTAATGATAACTATTACATAAATGATATGTGTTTTCAGACAAGAGTGAAAATTTTGCTCTATCTTTCGATACCATTAGCATTTCTGTTTCGAGGTCATATTTCACTAGTAACTTAGCATTTTTCTTTGACAAGGGGACTGGTAAGTTATATGTCTTATAAATCTCATATCTTTCTTTAGTGTTCATGAGTGGAATTTTAAGGGTAATTCTTATCTCATTACTT
Source organism: Loripinus fragilis (assembly GCA_964019695.1). Taxonomy (NCBI): domain Eukaryota; kingdom Metazoa; phylum Mollusca; class Bivalvia; order Lucinida; family Lucinidae; genus Loripinus; species Loripinus fragilis. Next base: position 6,629,077 of record OZ026525.1, read on the forward strand.
TCTAAGTATGTGATGCAGTTTAGTGTCTTATAAAAGAACCAAATTTCTTTTCTTGGATTTCTTGGTAACTCAAAGTTATTAGGCAGTTTCATTTCAATTTCAATTAACAGTTCCTTTAGATTTCTCGGTGAAATTGTGTTGGTGGAAAGATGCTGCATAGAAAGCATGTTAAGTTCAGATTTTAAGCTATCTAGGTAAAATATTGCATCTTGAGTTGTTTGTTTTATTTCATCAAAGATCATTTGAAATTGTAAATATGTGTGAACAAATTGTTCTAACCTTACAAACCTTTGAGAAAACATTTCCTGCATCTTTAAAATCTTAACATCAAGTTTTTGTATAACTTCAATCAAATCCATTATTGACCTTCTATTTTCAGCTACTTGACTTCTGGTTAAATTAAGTACTGACAGACTTACATCTAAATCATGTATAATTTGTTTCTGATTCTTTGCCAACGTTCTTACATTTCGATTTATGTCCTCCAGATCACTTTCTGAAAGAGTACCAAATAATGAACTCATTAACTGTCCAATTATTGGTAAAATTGACCTTTGACTTCTATTTTGATCAACTGAAAGAGTCTGATATTCTTCAAAGCTATCAAATACAGACATGTATGTATCTGTTAGCAAATCTGCCTCAATGTGCAAACTTTTAAACGTTTCCACATAACCAGTCAAATTCGACCTTTCATAGAAATTAGTTATTGCCTTTAAAATCTCCTCAACGTGTGCCAAATCATTTTTAATCTTGCTAATTAGATTACTAAATGGCTTTAAATCATGGACAAATGTTACAGACCAATGTGCATCATTAATGAAGACCTCATTAGTCTTCTGAAAAACCACATTCTCAGATGTAAAGAGTCCGAATGTTCCACTAATCATCAATGACCACAAGATAAATGTAAACAACCATACATTCATCTGGAATAAACAATAATAAAACTTATATTACTCTGACATTTAAATGTCACATTGCAACTACATGCAATACATGAGGAATTATATATTCAATTTACCTCAAATTAAATTACTTGCGAGGTCATGTTTTACAACATATCAGAAATTAACCGCAATAATTGTTTCACGTCTCCCTGCTTACGAGACTTACTTTTACGCCTAACAGGCTTCTCCTGTTCTACTATTTTAGGAGCATGGCGCTGTGGTGAATGAACTACATTCACATCCATCTCCTGCTCTGAACTACTTAAATCAGACAAAGGCAAAGTACATGAATTATCAGAGGATACCTCGTCATCATATTCCATGTCCTTGACCTTAATGTCTTCTTTCTTATTTTGCCTTAATTCCCTATAATTAAGCCTTTTCCTTAGTTCCATAAGAGGAATATCGTCCTCATCTTCAGATGTTTCTCTTTCTTGTCTATGTTTCTTAATCATTCTAGCTAAGGGGATGTTATCGTCTGGGTCAGAATCAGATTCACTTTCTGACTCAGAGGCCTTAGGTGGAATTACATAAGCTGCATCTCTCAAACGCTTACCATTGACATCTTTCGATATTTGCCAAGTGTCTACGTTTGCTTTTCTTAGCATTTCAGCATGTACCTTACTTGTGACACCATCAAGTTGGTTTTTAATTATATAAGAAACTGGACCTTTCTTTTCAATTATTCTATAATAAGGTTTCCATTTTAAGTCTTATTTACCTTTTCTTTGATTATTCTTATAGAACACTGAATCTCCTACTTGAAATTCTACTGCTTTTGTTCCCCTATCTGCATATTTAGCTTGTCTTTTCTTAGCTTTCCTTAAATTACTTCTTACTGTTACAAAGGCTTTATGTTGTTCTTGCAAAGCAATCTGATGATAGTCCTCGCCTACATACTTTCTCCTAGGTTTTAAAATATTATCAATAGGCAAAACTACATCTCTATTGTACAGAAGATAAAATGGAGACAACTTCGAGGATTCGCTAACATTGAACCTGATTGCTGCCAAAGCTTGGTTAAGATGTAAATCCCAAGTTTCTTGATTATCAGCTACTTTCTTAGCTAAGATATCATGCAAAGTTCTATGGAAGCGTTCTACTTTTGCGTTACTTTGTGGATGATATACACTAGTCAAAACATGATTGATCTTTAACCTGTCCAAAGTTTCTTTAACAATTCTATTCACATTTTCAGTGCCATTGTCTGTCACTAATTGTAAACAAGAGCCAAAACGAGGGAAAATCTTGTCAATTATCAAATCAGCTACTGTCTCAGCAGTCTTATCAGGTACTGAAAAAGCTTCTGGCCAACCACTATACCAATCAACAAAAGCGATAATATACCTATTACCTGACAAAGTTGTTGGGTAGGGACCTGAAAGATCGAGGCTTAATTTTGCCATCGGATATGGTGGAATATCAGTGTCTTGTAAGGGCTGCTTTACTTTTTGTAATGACCTAGTTTGACAAATAGTACATTCTGAAACATACTTATTAATTTCCTTAAACAAATTTGGCCAATAATACTTCTGACGAATAGAATCAAAAGTTTTCTGAACTCCCATATGACCATTCTGATCATAATATTGCTTCACAACATATGTTTTAAGGTGTCTAGGAACAAATAATCTCATACATGGATCATCATCAACATTTGAAAGATAATATACCAAGTCGTCAACTAACAAATAATGTTTCTGTACATCTTTACTTTCTTCACCACTCAAAATCATTGACCTAATACTTGAAATGTTATCATCTTTGATCTGTTCTATTTTCATATCAAGGCCACCCTTCTGGAAATCTGAACAATCACATTTTTCCAAAGATTCATCATATTGCAAATCACATCTTGCAAACGTGCTTGGATCAAACTCATTCGAATCAATGACATCGATCTCATACAAATTGTCATTAACATCTAAGATACCCTGATCTTCTACTTCTACCTGCATCTGACTATCTGACTGAACTACTGAATTTTGCTTAACATTATCTGGGTGCCTAGAAAGAAGGTCAGCACATGTATTTGTTGTACCAGCTATGTACTCTATGGAACAATTGTAACCAGCCATACTTAAAGCCCAAAGTTGAATTTTCTTATTTTGCATAGGACTTTCAAGTAAGTATTTCAACGGTTTATGATCTGTTTTAATCACAAACTGAGCATTATGCAAATAATAGTCCAGCTTTTGGAGAGCAAAATGGATTGCAAACGCTTCCTTTTCTACTACTGACCACTTACACTGTGACCTACTTAACTTATGGGACAAATAATATATTGGCTTTTCATCTCCGTCACATTCCTGTGTAAGGCATGCGCCTATACACGTGTCACTAGCATCTGTGTAAAGAACATAAGGCTTATTTAAATCTGGGTATACTAACAAAGGAACAGTTGTTAAACTTTCCTTCAAAAACTCAAAAGCTTTCTGATGGACATCAGACCATTTAAAATGAGCATATTTTCTTGTCAACATAATGATTGGTTCAGCAATTTGACTAAAGTTTGGTAGGAATCTACGGTAATATGAACACATACCTATAAAAGATCTGACTTCTCTTACACAAGTGGGAACAGGTAACGACCTAATTGCTTCAACTTTCTTTTCATCAGTTTTGATACCTTCTTCACTAATAACAAAGCCTAAATAATTAGTTTCTAATTGAAGAAAACTACATTTCTTAAGTTTCAGTCTCAAGTTATGTTGTCTGAGCTTACCAAATATGACTTTAAGATGGTGCATATGTTCTTCTAAAGTTGCACTGAAAATCATGATGTCATCTAAATAAGCAGTTGCAAATCGATCACATCCTTGCAAAACAACAGACATAAGTTCTTGAAAAACAGCAGGTGCATTTGAAAGGCCAAAGGGCATGACATTGAACTCAAACAACCCCCTGTGGCATGCAAAAGCTGTCTTTTCTTTGTCTTTTTCATTCATGGCAACTTGCCAATACCCACTTTTTAAATCTAACGAAGTGAAGTACTTACACTTGCCTAGCAAAGCTAAAATATCATCAATCAACGGAAGAGGATAAGAATTTTTTTTACTTATCTTATTTAATCTCCTAAAGTATACACAAAACCTTTTACTACCATCTTTCTTGTCAACTATCACTACAGGAAATGACCAAGGTGATCTAGAACGTCTAATCACATCGGCATCCAACATCTCATCAACTGCTTTGTCAATCACTTCTCTATTTTTCATAGGTGTTCTATATGGTCTCATTTTTATAGGATCATTATTTCCTACATCAATTTGCATTTTAACTGTTTTAGTGTGACCTAATTCTGAAACTTTACTTGCAAATAAATCTTTATTTTGCAAAACTAATTTCTCTATTCTTGACCTATATTCTTCAGGTACATCTAAGTCCTTCAAATCCAGTTTTTCTTTAAATTTATTGTCTTTGATTACTGAATTTATACATGTTACATTATTTTGAATACCTGTGATCTTTGCTATTAAACCATGTCTATAAATCTTAATAAATTTATTAGTATTATTAACTACCAAAATCGGCAAGGTCCTATTTTTCGTCAAAGTTGCTACCGTATTGATAATTTGCAGACCAGGTTGATTAATTAAAAATCCTTTATCAATTTGTTCAATTTCATAAGACTGGCCTGTGGGTAAATCTGGGTTTTCTCTAACCTTACCATAACATATAATAGCAGTTTGAGGTTTAATTAAACATGTATTTTTCATCCTAACTGTTGAGGCAACGTGAATATCTTCCTGAAGATTTACATAATGTTTTCCGTTAATTCTAATGCATTTTAAATCCATGTATATCCTTACGTTATTTGATTTCATCCAGTCCAAACCAAGTATCATGTTTCTATTTAATTCTCTAATCACATAGAATTCTTGTGACATTTCGGTACTACCGATACAAACTTGTACACTGATGCTGCCATCGCATTTCAGTTCTGAGCCATTAGCAGATTGTAAACAAACTTTTTTATTTACTAATCTGGGCTTATTTTTCAACTGATCATACACACGGCGATGCATCAATGAGCATTCTGCCCCAGTGTCAACAAGAGTCCTAAACCTTTGCTTTCCAATCTTTACAAGACATGAGTTTGGACTGCCTGAAACATTAATATTAAATTTCTCTTGGGTTAATTTTTCTTTATTGTTGTTTTTGCCACTCTTCACACCGACCTCAGTATGTGAAGAGCACCCTAGTTTTCCTGTTGTTTTCTTTGATATGTGGGTCTAGGCTTACCATGACCCATTGGTGGTCTCCTAACTTCTTCCGCCTTACAATCTCGGCTGAAGTGACCATTCTGGCCACAACGCCAACACCTAATCAGAAATTCCCCAGCGCTGTTGACCCAATTAAATCTAGGTCTAGCCTTTAATCTATTCTTTAATCGTTGACCCCTTGAGTGGTCAACCTCCATAGGTGTATGCTGTGTATGCGGTGTGTTTTGTGCATGGTTACTCGTGTAGCCACTGTGATGCGACATCTGAACACGAGCCCTGAGATTTTGTTCGTTTGTAGCAACTGCTACCGCACCTTGCAGTGTAGCAGGCTGATCTCGTAAAATCTTCATCTTAAGCTGATCGTTATTTAACCCATCAACAAAAATGTCGATGAGTTGCCTTTCAATCGGGTCACCCCCTTGATTATCATATGCCGTTTCCGCCAGAGACAATATTCTTTCGGCATAATTGTGGATAGACTCACCCCCCTTTTGTTTACATTGTCTAAGCAACGACAATGCCATCTGGCCATCAGTAACGTCAGAAAATCTGACAGCCAATTGTGCCTTCATCTGACCCCAGTTGTGATTTGGATTTTGGGTCATGTAACGTTCTATAAATCCAGACACTGCGCCACCTGATGTCTGGTACGCGATTAATTTACGGCGGGCATCATCTACACCCGTTAGCATTGAGTACTTCTCAATGGACTTGATCCACTCTCTAAAATTCTTAGCATTGCCATCAAATCTGCTAACAATACTTGATATCCCCTGCGCAGCGAGGGCATTTGAAACATTTGCCAATTCGGCCCTAACGTTTTGAAAGATTTGGACGGCAGGATCCAAAGGTTGTGCTTGAGCTTGAGCTTGTCCTTGACCGTCATTCATATTGATTAATTACTTGTATTAATTACTTAATTTACAATTTTGCTTGCTTGATAGTTGGTAATCTCTTAACAAACAATCATGCAAAAGAGAAAGCAAAATAAAACGTCACCTACCTTTTCCTGGTGCGTCTTCGTTTCCTCCATGGTTTCCTCCAAAAATGAATTATGCACAGCACAAAATTAAACTATAAGGCAGCCTTGACCTTTAGCCTGCGAGCGGCACCAATAAAAATAAGCATGTAACGTAGCCTCTGTGTGTGATCGTATAGTATTTTCGTAGTACTTCCGCGTTGTGTTTTCTAATCTAAAATAAAGTTCTCAAACTACAAGAGTTTTTCATAGTCTTTAATGACAACCCAATAATATAACAATTAAGCTCGCTAAAGGTCGTTATGAGAGAGAGAGCCCATCTCTCATAGAGGCTGCCTAATGCATACTACTGCACTGTAGCATCTAAGTCATAACCAGACTCGTATCAAAATTAACTCTGCTGTATGGTCAGATACCTGGGAGATTTATACCTATTCAGTAACATTCCATCACGTATTGTTTTGCTAGATAAAATTCTTTGTACCTTAAAATAATCACAAATCATAACAAGTTGTCAACACAATAAGCACGTGGCATGAGGTGACATGTTTTCTCAGGCAACTGCACTCTCAGATTGGCATATCGCATAAACAATATAGCTTCCTCCCAGCCGGAATGAAAACATAATACTGTTTGTGCACCTGTTACTATCAACAATTAGAAGGCTTCTGTCATAACAATGGTTTTGTTTCCGTGCCAAATGAACTTGCTTCCTTGCCAGATGTATATGAGAAATTATCAAAGTACATCTTGCATGTCAGTGAGTTCGATAAAATCCAATAATGAAAGTTTTAAGCCTAAAGTGATTTCAATAATTAACTGTTTGCTTACTAGCGAATCTCAGCCTTCCAATATTATTCCCAAAGATCCATTCTGAGTGTGGCCTGTTAAACACTATTAAAGTCACTATGGGCTGGCCCATATTACACACCTCTAAATTCACTTTGAGTCTTTATCCTTAACCTTATTTCTCCTAAATATTGCCTGGACCATGTCGAGCGTCCGTCCGTGCGTACGTACAGGTAACTATGTTACAGATGTATACTTTAGTAGGATTTGTAAAACCAAGAGCGGCTAAAAAAATCAATGTCAAAACTGACAGATCTGCACGTCATTTTTCTCAAAAAGGGTACGTGCATTAAAGGGCTATTTTGCCCCCCCCCCCCCCCCATGAGGTAAAAATATAAAGGTTGCCCTTCACAAGTTTCTTCTTATTAGTTTATTAAAACAAAAGCCAAAGTGTAAAGGCCTGGTATTGATTCGACTTTTACGGTTGCTATGGTAACAAAAATGGCCGCCAAAATAGGTTGAAAATAGGAAAATGACCATTTTGGAGCAAATTGGAGACATGTAACAGAGGAATTAATATAGAGCACAAGCAAATACCAAAAAAATATTTTAACAGATGATGAGAATTATCACGGCACACAATATGTTAAAAGGTTTTTTGGTATTTGCTTGTGCTGATATCTAATTCTTAAAAAATCGGTCTCCAAAAGCCTTAAATTTGGCCTAAAATGGCAATTTCTCTATTTTAAGCCTATTTGGTCGGCCATTTTGGTTACCATAGCAACCGGTAAAAGTAAAATAAATGCCAGAATTTTACACTTGGGCTATTCTTCTATTAAACCAATAAGATGAAATTGGTGAAAAGCAGCTTTCAGTTTTTGGCTCTAGAGGGGGCCAAAATAGCCCCTATAGGCACGTACCCCTTTCAATATACGGATCAAACATGGGTTTTCATGAAATTGATGCAACCCATTTAATGTTATTGACCGGAAACAAAAAATGTGTCGCCATGGACGACGACGCCACCGACGACTACGCCTACGGAGTCATGATCCTTATGTGCCAATTATGCTTAGCAGGCGACACAAAAAGGTTGTTTGTTGCCCCTTAAAGTGGAAACGAAAAGGAGGTTTTGGGGTCGTCAAAACATTTCCTAGCTCCCCCCTCCCAAGTCCTTTTTGTGACCAGGAAATAGATATGTGGTCTCATTTAACACATGTGCGGCGGATCTGGCAAAGTAGTATGTGTGGGTGTATTTTGACTAGATCGCCCTCGGAGCCAAGTTAAATTCTTTGGATCTGTGCATATCGACTGCAGAGTTAAACAAGTATGACGAAAACTAGTAGAAAGGACAGGTCGAACGCCATTTTCTTTTGCAAGGCAGACATGCCATATTTTATCAGTCTTCGTAATATTTAGACACTTATTACCCATGTCTGAATTATATTCAGCATTAAAAGGGTTAATTATACACATGCACAAGGTCTTAGAATGTTTTGAGAAGTCCCAAATATGATAACATTGCCAAATCCCCTACACCCAGACGCTCTCTAGTAATGCCTTAAAAGGTGTATGCCATTGAATTTTTGAAAAGTCGATATACATTTAGTTTTTATTCATTTACTTCATTTGAAAGACGCATGCAGCGCCGATGTTTTTAGCAAAGCGTCACTGCCCTATCAACTGTAATTAACCGATTTAAGCCTAGTGCCTTTTACAAAGACAAACAGTGCAGACCCAGATACGACGCCACAGAACACAATTGGGTTCTGTTGTTGTTTATTGTTACTCCCATTGTGGACGTCTGTAATTGTGATATGTTTTGTTGTACGTTACTTTATGTCCATTCTAGTTTTTCAATCATCATTATTGGGAAGAAAGAGCTGGTTGTTTTGCTTGGTTTGTCTTCCTGGTGTGCTTCCTCGCGGTGCCATGGGTTTGTCTGCAGTTTGTGATTAGGTTACTTCCTGATCATATTCTCTTACTAAAGGAGCTCTAGCGATAAGGCGTATATATTTCACTAGTTGACATGGTTACAAAACCTAAATTTTCAAATTGCCCTAATGTTTTTGAAATTGGACTGTTTCGGTAGTAAAATATGCATAGAAAGCATCAAAATATGTTTCAAAGCGATTCATCATTAACAAAGCCGTGAACTTGGGCCTTCTACTCCCACCCCTCATTTTACGTCTGAAGACATGGTGCCGTTTAGACGAGAGTTTTAGTAAATTCTTTGCAGGTTTTCAAAAAGTAAAAGTACTAAAATATTAAGGATATAAGTGCCCTTTATTTCCAAAACTTTGCGGTATTCCTTCTGCGCATGCGTACGAAATATACTTAAAATTGTGACGTTTGTCATTGAAAAGATGAAACTGGCGTCTTTCAGTTTGTTTTTAGATGCTTTCCCCCCTAGACCCAAGATGCCCTTTGGACAATTAAATGTCGCTATACAAATATATAACATATGTAAGGGCGTCTTGGGTCTAGGGGGGGGGGGGGGGGAAGGGGTCGTATAAGCGAAAGAAGACATCAAATATCTTACAAAATAAACCACTTTGCGAGATAGTCGTTTTTATTGTACATCAACTGTATAAATAGTTTTACTGTTCATAGCGTGGTTCCTTGTTTAACGGTCTAGTTCCCGTATATGTTACTGATTAACAAGCACAGTTGGTGATCGAAATAAATTCCCATTCAATAAGAAGTAGAGATATTACATGCATGAAGGAAACCCCGTTTTAAATATACAAATTCGGGGGCAAAGGTGCATCGACGGCTCGTCTATATATTTGTTGAATGTGCCTAGATTCTCCAGTCGTTTTTTCAACAAAATAAAACGAACGTCTCGTTTAGGAAGATTGCTCGCCTTATCACTAGAAATTCTTTGATGCCACGACTATTGTGTTTGTGGTGCGTGGTTACTGTAAAAAGTTTCCCTGTACTTGCATTTAATGTGGTTATTGTTTCTATAGTCAGGATTTATTCTTGACATTAACTTTCATATTGGTGTCACTTAAATACCTCATTTAAGGAGCAGTCTAGAGCAGCATTTCTATCTCGTTAATAACTATAATTGCTTTCTCTATGTTTCAGACTAAGTTATGTGTTGGGAGTTTTAGCTATTGCTCAAATGTAGCAGCTTTAAATTGCTATAAATAAACGATGTGAATGCTGCTTTTCAATGTATGGTGTAAACTTAAAACTCAATTATGAGTAGCCTAAAAACAGTTAAAATTTTACTTTATCCTCTTCAGTTACATTCCGCTTCTTCTATACAGATTCCGCAGTCCACCAATAGATATAATTCCATGTTACCATCTGCTTACGTTTCACCTCTGAAACTTCATTCAACCACTAAACTTAATTTACATGAAGTTTCTGACTCTGTCCTATTTAGATACCACTTAAAAGTTCCACTTTCTCCTCTTAAGTCACCTGTACTTAGGAACTCTAGGAGTAAGTATAGAAGAAGTGCAGTGTATCTCTCTATTTCTAAGTGTAATGCCAAGAGGTGTAGCTGTTGAAAACATTTATGTTGTAAATCAACTATTAAATCTAACGTTAATGGTAGACACTTTCTATAATTGCTAATTCTGATCTTGATTGAAGATTAAAAATAGAAATTTAAAACGCAAAAACAATTATGTCGCAACTCCTTCAGATTAAAGTATCATCTTAAAACGTACAGGTCCACATATGGCCCTTTCACGTTTAGTTACTCTTTCTATCTCTTAACTTTGTAATTTGGATATTGAGGCTAATAAATTGTATGATAGAGCTCATCGACTTTATGATGCAGCACTTCTTTCCCAGTGTCACACTCAACATGCTCTTTGCCATATATAGACTCAAAAATTAATCATATTAGCCATTTTATCAAAATCCAATTTGTCAACAAGGGGATTGAATTCATCAAATTAATCAGTATATCTAAAGAAAAATCTGTTATCTCTTCTATTACTATTTATTTTGAAAATAAGGAATCCCCTATCATTTGTTATAAGTACAATAAACCTATTCGTAGTACTGCTTTTAACTATAACGAATTAGTAACTGAACTTGATATTAAAAATTCTATTCCTGATTCTTGAGATTGTAAAGACTCTAAGTATTGCTATCAACCCTCTGCTTATATAGTCATAGAGGATTTAAAAATCATAACTGAGCCAAGAATTCAGTCTCTTATATGTAAGGGACCTAAATATAGGTTTCCTTTGCCAATAGACTTCAAATCATGTCGTGAGGAAATGCAGCCACCTTGCAAAAATTTTGTAATCGCTGGTGTAAGCGAGAACATGTTGAGTCTAATGCCTTAAATAGTTGGAAACTAAATATTTTTAAGATTATTGATGGTAGAATTTCATTTTATTGCAACACTTTAGATCTTCCACATAAACCTAAATTCACTTTTAGACCTTTGAAGAAAGGGATCAGGTAATCCCATAGGAGGTTTGTTTTGGCACCAGCAGATAAGGCTGCTAACAATGTTGTGCTTGCATTTAATGTGGTTATTGTTTCTATAGTCAGGATTTATTCTTGACATTAACTTTCATATTGGTGTCACTTAAATACCTCATTTAAGGAGCAGTCTAGAGCAGCATTTCTATCTCCTTAAGAACTATAAATGCTTTCTCTATGTTTCAGACTAAGTTATGTGTTGGGAGTTTTAGCTATTGCTCATATGTAGCAGCTTTAACTTGCTATAAATAAACGATGTGAATGCTGCTTTTCAATGTATCGTCGCTTCAGTGCTATAGTGTTCTAAGTGACATTTTGGTCAAAAATGAGTTATGCATATCGTTGGAAAGGCGATCACATGTTCTATCTACTGGTGAAGGTTTCATTTGCCTATCTCCTCCCAGTAAGCTTAAAATCGCTGTGCGTTTCTGTTCTATCTACAAAAAGACAATTTCGTTCAGTGCTATAGTGTTCTAAGTGATTTTCATCCAATGACCAATGATGATTATGTCAAGTGACTGGATGAGTTCAGTGTCATATTGTTCTATCTACATAAATTCACTTCCCTTGGAGAAATTGCTAAAAATTGCAGTAACCTCCCTTACATAAATTTAAATTTCCTATATTGAAGCTATTTGTCGGTCTTATGACGAACTAATGGCTATATCAGGTACTTTTAGGTCCAAATAATCCGCTCAGTTAAAGATATAGCGCTAATTAATCCATGGACAGACTAAAAAGCTGTAGAAACAGATTACCTCCATTACACATATCTAAACAGCTTTAATTGAAGTAATTTGTCGATGTTATAACAAATCAATGGTTAAATCTGCACCTTTTAGGTCCAAATTATCAGATCAGTCTATAATATTATTCAAATTGACCCCATTGACAGAAAAATTAACGGTAGAAACAGATTACCTCCCTTGTATAAATTTTAATGGCATAATCTGTGCTCTTTGTTACTGTTATGCCAAATAAATAACTAAATCTGCTACTTTTAGGTACAAATAATCATTTCTTTTCAGACAAGGTTATGAATTGACTCCATAACCAGAGTAATAAGCTGTAGGAAAATATAGAACACTATAGCACTGAACGCAGGACGCAATTTTTAGGGCAGAATGTTCTATCTTCAAACTGTAAAATGCCTGTAAATTCCATATTACTGTAAAAAATTCTTCAAATCAAGGTCATTTACACTGTATGTATACATTTTAACCCTCTGGTATGATTCAAAGGTCTGTGATAAATAAGGCATCAAAAATCAGGATGCTAAAATTTTCAAACTCATTTTTCTCAAAACTTGTGCAATGGTAGATAGAACACTATAGCACTGAAGCGACGGTATGGTGTAAACTTAAAACTCAATTATGAATAACCTAAAAACAATTAAAATTTTACTTTCTCCTCTTCAGTTACATTCCGCTTCTTCTATACAGATTCCGCAGTCCACCAATTGATATAATTCCATGTTACCATCTGTTTACGTTTCACCTCTGAAACTTCATTCAACCACTAAACTTAATTTACATGAAGTTTCTGACTCTGTCCTATTTAGATACCACTTAAAAGTTCCACTTTCTCCTCTTAAGTCACCTGTACTTAGGAACTCTAGGAGTAAGTATAGAAGAAGTGCAGTGTATCTCTCTATTTCTAAGTGTAATGCCAAGAGGTGTAGCTGTTGAAAACATTTATGTTGTAAATCAACTATTAAATCTAACGTTAATGGTAGACACTTTCTATAATTGCTAATTCTGATCTTGATTGAAGATTAAAAATAGAAATTTAAAACCCAAAAACAATTATGTCGCAACTCTTTCAGATTAAAGTATCACCTTAAAACGTACAGGTCCACATATGAACCTTTCATGTTTGGTTACTCTTTCTATCTCTTAACTTTGTAATTTGGATATTGAGGCTAATAAATTGTATGATAGAGCTCATCGACTTTATGATGCAGCACTTTTTCCCAGTGTTACACTCAACATGCTCTTTGCCATATATAGACTCAAAAATTAATCATATTAGCCATTTTATCAAAATCCAATTTGTCAACAAGGGGATTGAATTCATCAAATTAATCAGTATATCTAAAGAAAAATCTGTTATCTCTTCTATTACTATTTATTTTGAAAATAAGGAATCCCCTATCATTTGTTATAAGTACAATAAACCTATTCGTAGTACTGCTTTTAACTATAACGAATTAGTAACTGAACTTGATATTAAAAATTCTATTCCTGATTCTTGAGATTGTAAAGACTCTAAGTATTGCTATCAACCCTCTAGTTATATAGTCATAGAGGATTTAAAAATCATAACTGAGTCAAGAATTCAGTCTCTTATATGTAAGGGACCTAAATATAGGTTTCCTTTGCCAATAGACTTCAAATCATGTCGTGAGGAAATGCAGCCACCTTGCAAGAATTTTGTAATCGCTGGTGTAAGCGAGAACATGTTGAGTCTAATGCCTTAAATAGTTGGAAACTAAATATTTTTAAGATTATTGATGGTAGAATTTCATTTTATTGCAACACTTTAGATCTTCCACATAAACCTAAATTCACTTTTAGACCTTTGAAGAAAGGGATCAGGTAATCCCATAGGAGGTTTGTTTTGGCACCAGCAGATAAGGCTGCTAACAATGTTGTGGTCGTTTAAAAAAGGTTACTATATTAACACCCTAAAGCAAGAACTTAGCACTGCAAAACATATGAGCATAACAGGCTTGGTGTTGATACCATATGGTAGCTAAGTTTAGGGTGTTTGTTGATGATGACCATAGCAGGCTTTCTAAGTTATACTGGTAACCTAAACTTCATAAAAGGCCCTATAAGTCTCGTTTCACTGCTAATTATAGTCCATGTACAATTACCGAGGTGTTTATTCTTTTGATGTATTGCCTCACTGCGATTAAAAACCATGTCATTGAATATTGCACAGCCATTTAAGAAAGGAATGATACAATTTTATTTTGGTCTATTAAAAATTCAGGTGAAATTCTTAATAAATTAAAGTCTAGAGGCTTTCTAGCATCTAGTTTGTATACATATGATTTCTTTACTCTCTATATTTCATTGCTTCATAATCTAATTTAAAAAAACTAACAGAGTTAGTTGAACAAATATTTAATATATAGTGCTCACTTTATTTGCCATGTAATGATAAAAATGCTTTTTTTACTTCTGAACAACCTAGACGATATAATTGTGGTCATGTCAGAAAATGTGTGATGCTCTCAATTATCTTTTGGAAAATACATTTATAAGATTTGGCTTGAAATTATAAAGACAAATTGTAAGTATTCCGATGGGTACTAATTGTGCTCCTCTTGTTGCAGATTTTTATTGTTTTGTTTTGAGAGAGACTTCATATTGTCTCTGTCAGACAATTATTATCAAACTGATATTATTGAAGCTTTTAATTCCACCTCCAGATTTTTGGATGACTTACTTAATATCGATAATCCTTATTTTGAACAAATGGTAGATTGGATATATCCTATTGAACTTCAGTTTAATAAGGCCAATTTTTCCCATACGGAAGCTCCGTTTTTGTACTTGAACTTGTCAATAACAAATGGCATAATTTCTTCTAAAATTAATGCTAAATGGGATAATTTTAATCTTGAAATAGTAAATTTCCCATTTCTTGATGGAGATGTTCCTCGCTTACCTTTTTACGGTGTATATATTTCTCAGCTTATTCGTTTTGCAAGAGTGTGTTCTATTATTGATGACTTCAACAACAGAAATATATTAATAGCTGCTAAGTTATCAAGGTTATAGATATCATAAAATTCTGAATTCTACCACAGACACCCAGAGTTAATTTTAAAGTTAATGCAATGAATGATTGTCAATTGTAAATCCTGACTATAGTAATACTTACTACATTAAATACAAGTAGGGGAGAACTTTTTGACGCTTTAGCTCGTTGGTAGTCACTGAGTGATGCATATCAAAGTTTTAATAGTATATTCATGTATCTGCAATGACATTACTGTTGTATGTAATGGCACAGGATCATTTTAGACTTGATTCATTTTCTTTGTTTCATCATGGAGTGTTAATTTGATTTGAGTGTTTTCCATGATGATACATTGCATTAGTTAGATGGCCTTCATGCGAGCTGAACATTTCCTGTACTTCAACAACAGCAGAATATAGGGCGAAGATTTGGTATCAGTTTAATGCATTTAAGCCCCCCGGTGGCTTAGGGTGCTGTCCGTTCTAAGGCGGTGGTTCTGTTGTTGTTGACTTTTTGTTTATTGTGACTCCCATTGTGGGAGTTCGTAATTGTTCTATGTTTTGTTGTTCGTTACTTTATGTCCATTCTAGTATTGCAATCATCTTGATGGTGAAGAGAGAGCTGATTGCTTTGCTTAATTTGTCTTCCTGGTGTCTCGTGATGGTTGAGCGGCTCTTCCTCGCGGTGCCAAGGGGTTGTCTGCAGTTTGTGATTGTGGTATTTCCTGATCATACTCACTATTTTTTTGAATTTTTTGTGGACGTTTAGTGAAGTAAAATATCAACTACATGTATATCAACTGATTAATGGACCGCACCTAACTCTCTGGGTACTTGTATTGATATGGTTTTCCCAACGGCCATGTTTTGCATCTATACCAACATGTTTCCAGAAAATGACTAACACTTTTGGAGTAATGGTTTCATATTTCTTTTAGTAACCCCACTGCCAGAAGGCTAAACAAATGCGATATGTACATAATACGTTTCATTTAATGTAAAACTCTATTTAAAGAATTAACCGCGTAAATACGCTTTTGTTTTGTTTAAATCAGTATGTCTTGTTGAGGGTTATATACTTTATTTCCACTGTTGGGATTTTTTTTATTTAAAAAAAAAAGTGAGAGGGGGTATGGTGCGTAAGACACAGATATAAAGTTTAAGCTAGAAGGGGCCAATCGATGGGAGACATGGCAAATACCCGAACTTACAATATATCATTTTATGACATTGACCATTGTCACCAAGGTCACAACAGCAACCCCAAACTTTTTTTGTAAAACTACAAACCGTTGAAAATCATGA
This sequence comes from Loripinus fragilis, assembly GCA_964019695.1. NCBI lineage: Eukaryota > Metazoa > Mollusca > Bivalvia > Lucinida > Lucinidae > Loripinus > Loripinus fragilis. Next base: position 6,645,536 of record OZ026525.1, read on the forward strand.
TCCCAAGCATGAACCACTTAATCTAAAAGTGTTGGCATTGTAAGTCGTATAGACAGATTTAAAGTATGTTGAACTTGACCTTTTGTTCAATGGCCATGCCTGGAATACAAACGCTTTATTGCGATCAATAAAGCTCACAACAAACATTAGGTCAAATATTAATATCTATCGTCAGAAGATGTAAGAGTAGCTGACCCTTGATCTTTCACCCCAAGGTCAGATTGGCAATCCAAAAGATTTGCTTTTATCTACAAACCATAGGCAATCATTTTGCAAAATATGAACATAGGAGGCGTTTACGAGACAGAGAAAAAATATCAAGTTTTGACTTTGATCTTTGAATCCAAGATCATATCGGCGATCTAAAACCTTACTTATAATGTACACAACACAGCCAATCAATGTGCGAAATATTAACACCATCAGAGGAAAAATCAGAGAGACGTTTGCGCTCCTCGCCATAATATAGATTTTAAGTATATTTCACCTTGATCTTTGACTTCAAGGTCATAGCAATAATCTGAAAGTAAGTTAGGGTGCAAATATCAGAATCGATACAATCAAGTACCACGACTGACCCAGGATATCAATGGGAAAGTGACAAACTCACAGTTAGACACAACAAACATCCCAAGAGGTCAGTCCTTTCCCAGCAGGTGACCACAAAGCACATATAAACAGGCGCACACACAGACATAGAAAACACAAGACAGAGAAAAACATAAAAGATCCACAAAAGAAGTACCGCCTTGGAACGGACAGTAAAATATTTTACTGGAGGGCTTTAGCCGGTTTAACGGCACCAACCTCACCCTTTATTCAGATGTGGATCAAGACACATAGATATTTGGTTTGCATGCAAGACCCCTAACTTATCAATGCATCATCTCCCAAAACATATAAATGAAGATATAACAAGGAGATAACGCAAAGATAAGGACTCAACAGTAAAAAAACTGATTACCGGAACAAAAGATATCCAACAGTTAAACCTCGGTGGGACAGGCAAACAGCCAAAGCATCAGGCCCCTACCATCTCATCAATAGATAAGTCTATAAGTCGGAACCATCATAGAGTCTAAAGTCCGACCCACCGGCGTGCAATTAAAGAGGAAAGCAAAGTTGCCAACTGTGATTGGGTTGACCACCAAGCATGCAGCCAGTTGCAATACATTAATGTAATAGCCAATCTTTTTATAATGGGAATTTATTTTAATGAACTGCGCTGAAAAATTATTAGAGCGAGCAATCTTCTTCAATTTATAGACCAAGTCACCATAGAACTCAGGTTCCGTAAGTCCTTGGCGCAAGAGAGATTTAAGTCCAACTTGGAATTTCTAAATCAAATCATAGTATCGTTGCGAAGTTTATGATACCGATAGCCTTGTTTAAGAAGTTTCTGAGTTAACAATTTATTGCGAGTGTTGAAGTCAGCAACATAACTAGATGCTCTAGCAAAACGAATGAGTTGAGAGATTTAGACTCCATAGGATGTAGAGCGAGGAACATCACCATCTAAAATTGGGAAATTTACAATTATAAAATCAAAGTCGTCACGTTTATCATAAATAAACCCTTGTTGCCAGCTACATACAATAATCATTACTTTACCAAATATGAGCAGCACGGGCCAATTAACCTACTGGTGGGCGGACAGATGGATGGACGGACAGATGGGACCGATTAAAATAAACCAGACTTTAAAGAAAACAAAAACAAACGTGGGCATAATTAACGAAAATTTCACAAAATTACACACATAAAATCAAAATTTTGCCAAAAAGAAGCATTATTTGTGTTGTTCAGCATAATTCAGCCTTCATCAAGCACACGCACCTTGTATCAAACACTTGAACGGCGGAATATTGTAATGTAGGCATGTGTCTTCAATAAAAGGACATTTTGTGTGATGCTATACCTTGGGGGTAAAACGAAATCGATTTCAGGGGGATATATCTGTTATTTTTTCGATTTAAATTAAGAGAATGTCCTGCAAAAATGACAAGGGTACAATTCCGAACGATCCTATATAATACTTTTTTCAGCTATTGGTAAGTCATTCAAGTGTAAATAGGCTTTGTACACATAAAAAGTATTGCACGTTAATAATATGAACCTTATAAAGTCAAAATGCCAAAATGCAGTGTATTATACACATATAGTACATTCAATTACAAAATACAGCATTAATTAATTTGGCTACTATAGTTATTCAAAGTATGATTGAGCGTGCTAAAATGTATGATTGGTGATTATTATGATTATTGTATAAACAAATATGCCAGAAACAGAGTGATTTATGTGAAAGGGTGAAAGTATGACTCAAGAAGCATTTACTTTTTATGGTAGCATTCTTGAGCCTCCACCAATATTTGCACAACGTTTTTATATCTTCAACGGCAGAATTGAAGTGCACATATTGTCCAAAGAGAAAATATAATTTTCATGTTATACCTTTGAGTAAAATGACGTCGATTTTTAGAGGGATATATTCAGCTCAGTTTGTCGTCTAATATGGCTGTCCTATGGCAAATATATGTTAAAATGTTTTTGTTTGTTTGTTTAATTTGATTCTTTACGTCCTATCAACATTTTTTCAGTTATGTAGGGAGGCCTTCCTGGGTTGAACCAGTACTAGGCTAGAAGTAATGTGTCTAGGTCAAGGACACAACGCAATGACGCTGGTGAGGCTCGAACCTGCGGCACCTCGGTCTCGAGTATTCAAAAATTGTAATGTATTAGTATGCACAATTTGATTGAAATATACGATGCGGTTCAAGAGCTATGAGTATTTTCACTTAAATACCTTGACCGACAGAAATGATGCACGACAAACCCCGTCACCATTTTGCATAATAAAAAAGTATGAAAAATTTGATCCAAACATCCCATTTGGTTCAAGAGTTATGAGGATTTTCACTAACTGAGTCATGTAAAGCTATGCCATATTATCAAAATATTGAAGCGCCATCTATATACATGTATCAGCAGTTACATGTACCAGTGGTTATGGAATATTGGCATGCATATGTATACAAAATGTGATCAAAATATAAAATGTGGTTCAAGAGTTACGAACATTTTTCACTAACGGACGGATGGACGGGCTGACGGAGGGACAAACTCACACAGTGATTATAGTGCAAACCCAAGGGTCGTGCAACCTCATGTACTGGCTATTATATAAACTGTGATTTGTTGTTTTAACTGGGCACCAAGTGTGTCAACTACAATGCGCTTCTTTACTTTAACGTTAGATCACGTTTCTGTTCTAGAAATTAAAGGCAGAACTTTCAAGAATTTCTGGTTGCCTTATTCAATTTAAAATGCGGAAATTATGATGCGCAAGAAAATGTGAAGGTGGGATGGAAAACTCCGCCCCTCGAAATCACCGTTTGTCATCACTCGGCCAGACTCGTGATGCCAAACGATGATCCTTGAGACGGATTTTCCTAACACACCCTCACACTCATGAAAGATTCTTATATTTAGTGGCCCGACTACATACACACGGCGACCGTACATTGAACACGATAACATTTAATTAAAAAAAAACGCCAAGCGCACTCATTCGACAACAAAATTATATATTCGCGCTGAAATTATTTAGATGGTCTCATGACGTGCAGCAGAACGTGCTCTTACTTTGCTTCAGTACGGCGTTCCTAGCTCTAGGGTCGGTTATCAGTGTCCTCGGAGGCAATCTCACATGACTGGCTGATAGCAAATCTCCATATGCTCCACTGGAAAATAATGTCCGATATCCATAGACAATACAAACTGCCACACTAAATACCGCTATAAGAACAATATTGTCTTCTAAAAAGCTGTAAAAACTCCCCTCCATTTCGTCCTAAATTAATACATGGTACTTGAACCTTAATAATTAACCCATATTGGTTGAACTTGACCTATATATAAGCTACCGCGCCCTATGTCTAATGTTATCGGAGTTCACTGAGCCCATACATACTGTTTTCTTAACCCTTAAAGCGCCAAGAAAAAATGCATCTGAAAATGACGTCTGTTGAAGTCGTCTGCTGCAAATAATTGCCTAGCATTACTGACGAATTAAGTATAGGAGCAAACAGTGTGGACCCAGAACGGACTGCTCCAAAAGGAGCAGTCTGATCTGGGTCCACCCTGTTTGCCATAGAGGCTTCTTAAACATTTCAGCAGACGAGAAGAGCAGACGACTTTTGTTGTGATTGACGCATTAAGGGTTAAAGCCAAGCATAAGTCTGCGCACGAGAAGGGCCCAGACCTGTAATTGTTTTTCCATAGACCTCCATTATAGCTTTTAAGTAGGCTGTGGTCCTCACAACTCTTCAATCACAATGAGGCTGCCATAGAGTTACAGATTGGACCTAGTTCAATCAAAAAACAAGAATGAGATACCCTGGTGACCGCCATGTTTTGCCACTTTTTGGCCCCTGAAGGTGGGCACCCTACATGAGAGGAAAATTCTACTGAAAAAAATACCAGAATGCAAGGTCCTTTTTTTCTAAGCCACACCAGTAAACTTTATCAACAGAAGCAATGAAATGTTGTTCCAAAAGGTACAGCAAAGATAGACCCATCTAATAAATACAATATATTTCCTAGTTTTATTATTGACCAATCATAAAACACCTTACAACTTAAAAATATTGTGCTGAGCTTCCACCCACCTTTTGAGCCAATCACTGCCCTTTTTACATTTACAGGTCTGTGACCTAAAGCCATAACCCATTTCAGACAAAGGACCAAGAAAATAGTTTAATTCAAACCAATGAACATTTTAAAGCACATTTATATTGTTTGTTTGCATCATTTACCCCAAAGTTATTCTAGGGAACCCTTTGAACAACCCTACCCCCCTACACATATTACTGGTAAACTCATTGTACAGCAAAATAATGAAAAGGAAAAGTGAACATATTCATTTTCTTATATCTCTTTTATTATACATCAGAAATGCTTTAAATTTCACTCATATAAGCTTATAACACCACTTTACAATTTCCTATACCAAAAAGATGCATGTGCCATACCAGCATGAGTCTAATGTGGAGTTACCCCACCCACCCCCATAGACAAGGCCAAAATTACTTGCTCCTGGCTATAGGACATATAATCCTTTCTTTACACATTAAATCAACTTCTAATCACATAAAAAGGTTCATTTGTGCAAAATAAAGCAATTTTTGCTAATTTAGGTGACAAAATCTAATATTATGTAACAGCCAGAGGGGGTGAAGAGCAAAACTAGTTTCCATGCAGAGGGGCTATGCTCACCGACATGGCATTTTGACCGCTTACATTTTTTCCGAAGACCTAGCTGGAGAAAAAAACTACTACAGCCAGGATGCTGCAAGGTCAAGGTCAGTGAAAGAGAATTATCAAGGTCATAGAGGTCAAAGGTCAAGGTCACTTTGCAATTTAATTGGTCAAAAAGGTACAATTTCTACAATTAATGACCTATTTGCCTTAAATTGAGGTAAAATGGGTCAAATGGTCAGGGAAAACATCATATTATTGACAAAATTAAAAAAATACAAGCCCAAAATACTTATTTTACAAATGGCAGGCTGTAAGTTTTGTAAAAACATGCCTGTGAACTGGTATACTGTTGCAGTTTCATTATGACATTTTTTCAAAGTGACATTTAAGTTGCCGGATTGAATAGTAAAGCTTTAAACGGACTAATACGCAAACATATATCCATCTGAAATGGCCCCTCTTATCAAGGTTAAGGTCATCAATAAGGTCAAGGGTCAATTTGGACAGCAAATCAACCAAAACTGACCCAAATGGACTACTAAACAAAGTGGAGAGTGCAATATCATACAGGTTTCCAAGTTGTTCTTCACTGTTGCTCAATTGAAAGGTCAATCTGTCAAAGGTCAATGTCATATTGGGTAATATGACAGTTTCTTGTGCTATCTCTGAGTTCAACTAAGGCACATGACAATAAATGAGCATGTAAATATGGGTTTAACACATGTAACACTTTTCAACTAAATTGCATTTAACTCAATAAAGTGACCACTACTGCGGTTTATGCAAACTTGCGAAAGGGCCTTTTTTTACCATATTTTGACAATCACAAGAACACATACTCCAGAAAAATGCTCTAGTATAACAATAAAAAACACAAATGCTCTGATTTGGGAACCAGTGAGTTTCCGATCAAGGAAAGTATGCTTACAGTGTAGCCTCATAGTGCAGAAGTGCAACTCACATGCTTCAAGTCCAATTTGTAGTGCACAACTGAGCCAACCATCACCCCTACCTACTAATAAGGCTCTTTTTCTGCAGTTTTAATGATTTTTGTTTTAAAAAAGTGGACTTTTTGAAAGCTGAAATCATTATTGGACTTGCTGAAATCAAAACAATGCATCAAAAACATATTACAGGTCACATATATAGCTGCCAAGGTATCCAACAAAACAGGCCGGAAAGTCTTCTTTAGGGCCCAGACCTGTAATTGTTTTTCCATAGACCTCCATTATAGCTTTTAAGTAGGCTGTGGTCCTCACAACTCTTCAATCACAATGAGGCTGCCATAGAGTTACAGATTGGACCTAGTTCAATCAAAAAACAAGAATGAGATACCCTGGTGACCGCCATGTTTTGCCACTTTTTGGCCCCTGAAGGTGGGCACCCTACATGAGAGGAAAATTCTACTGAAAAAAATACCAGAATGCAAGGTCCTTTTTTTCTAAGCCACACCAGTAAACTTTATCAACAGAAGCAATGAAATGTTGTTCCAAAAGGTACAGCAAAGATAGACCCATCTAATAAATACAATATATTTCCTAGTTTTATTATTGACCAATCATAAAACACCTTACAACTTAAAAATATTGTGCTGAGCTTCCACCCACCTTTTGAGCCAATCACTGCCCTTTTTACATTTACAGGTCTGTGACCAGAAAGTATCCTCAGATTATGGCTGCAACGGGCACATTACAATTGGGCATTTTTTGCGATTACCGAGGGTATCATTTTCATATTTTCTATGATATTATTTTCGCACATTCATGTATCTCACGCCCTTAATGGGACGCCGATCTCAAAAGCTCTTTCTTGTTACGATGTTTGACAATTTACCTGTACAGACAAAAATTGGCAATTTTGTCAAGGACTTATATTTTTTACATCACTAACAGATTAATTTACTCCCAAAAATGCAGCTTTTGAGCACTCGGAAGCATGCTTATCAGTCATTTTTGAGTAACTTCATGCTTTATCCCGTTTGCATCACTTTGGCATGCTGGGTGAAATTAGATACAGATACTAACCATGTTAACATGGACAAGAACTACAATTGAGCCGTGGCATGTGATTTCAAACAATGTGGCATTTTCACAAGTGTAGGCTCAGACAAGCCTGTGTAGCCTCTTTTTAGGCTTAGAAACTCCAAACCTAACTTAACACTCATAGAATATTCAAGCGACGAGCAAAGGCTCTGATCAGACTGTGCGTATGCGCAGGCTGATCTGATCCTTTGCTAGTTGCACAAACCACGTTGTTCGAAATCTCATGCACTTACTCATTTATCTAACTGAAATGTATGAAAGTAATTTGACCCAAATGTATGTATATTTCTGGTATTACGGGTATTTACAATTTTGCCCTTGACCATGATTTTTTTAAGCAAAAATCGGAAAAAAAACTTTTATCCACCAGAAATTCGTTCATTTTTCATACATTGTAGTTGGATAACTGTAGTTCAAGTTCATGTAAATGTGTTTTTCTCTAAACTTCACACAACATGTCACAGTGGCGCAAACGGAATCAAACCAGGAATTAACCAAAAAGCTGCTAAGCAATCAAAACTGTATGTTGGGACGTAAAGTTATCTGTGTGAGATTTATAAATTGTTCATACAACAATATAGGCACAGGTACAAAATAGCCACAATTTGTTCAAACAAGTAAGAGCTTTTGAAATTGATGTCCCCTACATAAGGAGCATTAAGTGGGTTTTGACTGTGAAACTTATACAAGTAACTGTACATATGAGATAAGGACTTAGTTCTCATAAAATGAGCCGCGACATGGTCTTTTCCTTTGCTGGTCGCACACACATGTACCAAATTGTTGGAAATTTCATGTCGAGGCTCAAATGTACTCAAAATGTTTGGTCTTGAATTGTACGCATGATTTGCAGTTTCTGATAAAAAAAAACATGGAAAATTGCTGCCAACTTGACCGTTTTACTGCTGCTGGAAAACTTGACCAGTTTTGCTGCAGCATACTTACCTGTACTGCTATCTTTACCATTTTTGCAGCAGCAATATTGCGGCTGACATTACCTAGCTGCCAGATTATTCAGATGGGGATACACGCCTATCAAACGTCCCAATGCTCAACATTTGGTTAAATATGAAAAACAACTGCTCTTTGAAGAAAATCAAAGTCGGTGAATCTCATTCAACAGCCTATGGATTCTTACGTTTGTGGTATAGATACGAGCTCAGAAAGTGTTCTCATTACATGTAGGTCATATTTATTTTCCGAGAGATGAACACTTTCCTGTCGAACTCTGGTACACCTATTTTATGCGAAAAATAAATCTGAAATAACGAGAGATCCTTCTAACCTTAAATTTATACCACTAACGCAAGAATGCATAGTAGCCAGGGGCGATCGGGACTCCCGTGCGAATTTAATGCCGATTTATGGTGACCTATACCAAATCAAACTTTAGGGGATAACTAATGAAAATCACCTGGTCACCCATCTGGATTTTACGTCTGGACGTCATTATGACGTCATCAAAATAATGTATATTGTATCAGTGCAATTTAATCGGTATGCCCATTGTAGTCTATGGCGATCAGGACTTTCTTGTATTTTGTTTGCCAATTTCAGTCGAAATGCACAAAGTTAAATCTTAGGGGGTAAATAATTACAATTAACATGTCGTCTATATTGTTTTCGCATCAGAACAAAAAGATGACGTCATTGAAATGACGCCTAATATACAAATACCACATATGTATGCGTTTTGTCCATTTCCAACGCATGGAAATATTCCTTTAATGAACTGGTAGCCTTATCATGACTGAATACAAACTCTTTTCAATCGTATATTACAAAATATATTCAGATAGGGTGAAGTCAGTTCGAGGTTGGGACGTAAATGCCGTCACGATTTACGAATAAGAGACAGTGGAGTGAATGAAAAACAAACAGTGTTTTTGATAATAAACAGTGTAAATATAATCTCTTATGCTAATATACACTGTATAGATGTACCACGACCTCTGACCAATGACCTTTGGGTCTTTCTATTTCAAACGATTGATGCAGAATACGTATAATGAGCCAGTCCGGCTAGAACATATGTGTATGTCAAAGCTTTTTTAGTAAATGTAAATAAATGCCTGAAACCCTTTTCTAGTACAACATATCAATATTGTAAAATAGAGTCGCGCTTCAAAGCTTTTGGTTTATCTGTAGCAGCTTATCTTACACCCAAAGAAAAGATAGTAGTAATAATCATTTGCATACACTATAAACCAAACTCGTTATAGTCCGATTTTGACCCCTGAAGGATCAAAAGCTAGAAGAGTCTACTTAGTAGTTCATTATATGGAAATAAGGATAAAACCCTCTACAAGTTATCCATTGTACTTCGATAGCACGGGCAATAGAAAACTGTTACAATCTGATTTATCTTTCGCATGCTACTAGGAAGAATAATCCAATTTTTGATCCATCAGAGGTCAAAATCGGACAATAAGGCATTCTTGTTGATACGGCTTAAGAAATATCTGAATCCACATGAAAATAGTTGTTCAAAAGTCATGAGCATATTTATCACTGGCAATATTTTACATGAGTCCTCTTCTGCTCCACAGCAACATAAATCAATATAAATGGTTTGCTTTGTACTTACACCGAAATGTTTCGCATACATACATGCTGCAACCACATTTTATCAGCTGCAGAGGGGGTTTCGGGGCAGGAGGCAACATACGCGGATCCAGGATTTTTTTTCAGTTTTATTTAATCCTCAGCTTATTTTACAGTTTACAGAGGGGCTCCAATGGTTTTATAGCTGAGAAAACTATACTTATACTTTACCAAGGATCCAGAGGGGGTCCATTATTTCCAGGGGGGGGGGTGTCCAACCTTTTCCAGGGGGGGTCCAAATGCTAATTTATATAGAAACCCATATACGTACTTGTTATTTTTTTTTATTTTTTTTTTGGAGGGGGGGTCCGCAGCCCCTATCCCCCTCTGGATCCGCACATGGGCAATGTCATCGTAATGGTACAATATCTATCACAGTCCCGCTTCTAACCATGATTGCAGGCATGCTTTGTCAGGATTAATGACAGGTGAGGTTTTCCAAATGATGCACTGCTACTGCGCACGTTTGACACATTCGAGAAACACAGCTCTTGGAATGGTAGTTTTTCCAATTCAGCTTTTTTTCTCCAAAATATCCACTACCTCAACGCAGTGAGTCGAACAATATCGGTGACTGGCTAATACAAAGTAAGAAAGATGGCAAAGATCAGGAATCGATACAATCAAGTACCACACCTGACCCAGGATACCAATGGGAAAGTAACAAACTCACAGTTAGACATCACAAACGAAAGCTAAGAGGTCAGGACAATTTACAAATATATTACTCTAGTGCATCCGCCACAGTGTGCTTTCTAATGCCACTGAGCCGCGGTGAAAGAATGCTTCGTGAATAGAGTCTCCAGCATAGCTAAATGCCTGCCAATATAATGTCTTGCTCTTTCTTATTGAACTAGTTAATATCAGCACCTGAAAGTGCCGGAATTCGATCAAAGCCCTGGTTGTGACATCACCAATGGCACATTGACATCTTTAATAAGTGTCCTGATCTTAGAAACTTGATGATATATGAGCAAGACTATTTAAGGAAAAGGTCAAATATTAACACTCTGCAATTGGTTTATATGTGTTTAATTTAAGCGGCGAAAACAAAATTTGCTCCTCTGCAAAACTGGGGGTAGGGTTGTGCATTAGCTTATATAAGACAAAATATTCAAGATAGAAAAGCAAACTTTGGTTTTTGTATTCGTCAATTAAGAATATGTTTGCTAAACCTAATCTTAATCGGTTTGAAACCAACTCAGAGCAGTCGTTAAACTAAATGGCGATAGCCAAAATTACCACTTTTAAATTATGATTAAGTTCATGTACACTTCCGCCCGCGTATTTGTCCTGCGAATTCGCGTTTCATGTGCATTTCCAACGCATTGTACGTGCGTTGAGTTTAAATTGCGTATGAAACGCGAATCAACGTATTTCGAAACTCATGAATATTCATTAGCAGCCCTCAAACGCGTTTCAACGATAAAATCTGCGTTTCTTCCTTATGGCAATCAAATCGTTTTGTTACAACGCAGTAATGCGTAAACCAATCAAAATTGAGTTGACCTTGCTCAATGTTTACATTGTTATTCACGGTTTAACTTTGCTTTGAATATTTCTGATAAGACTTGTCTTGCAAATCTCAATTCCCTCTTCCTTTGAGGTTTTAAAGCCTAGTTTGAATCAAATATCTCACTCCATTCATTGATCAATATTTTGAGTTGACTATCATGACTTTTCAGCAGAGAAATGATTGGAGTTACTCAAGGCCGAAAAATGAATATATAACAGTAAAATCACATTGATATTCATCAGATATATATCAAAAATTAGTCTCTTTTAGTGCCCAATGTAAAATATTTTTCTGAAAACAACGACATGAAGCAAATGAATTGAAAATATGTCGCACTGCATTCAATTTTGTTTCTTGGGATTCGCATCAAACAATTTCGACTTTCAGATTGGGTCAACTGAGATTAGATGCAAACTCTCCTTGTTAAGTAAAATAATCGAGCCAAATTCAATTGTTGACATTCTAACTGAATAGATCTCTCTCAAAAGAAAAAAGAAGGCACTCCTATGCAAAAGCAATTGCATGTGCCCAGGCTTCATCTGATCAGTCCTAAAATAAAAGTAGAGCAGTATATCCAGTTCTGCCCATCTAACCTGCTCAGGAGGTAGAAACTGACACCGCTTAAACAAACTGCATCCCTGCTCGACAGTGCCAAAGAGGTAGGTTCAGACCCCATTTAAACAGCCTGCACCCTTGCAACACAGTGCCCGGCAGGTAGGTTCCAACACTGTTTAAACAGCCTGCACCTCTGCATCACAGTGCCGGCAGGTAGGTTTCAACACCGCTTTAACAGCTGCACCCCTGCAGCAGAGTGCCGGCAGATAGGTTGCGACACTGCTTAAACAGCTGCAACTCTGCAACACAGTGCCAGCAGAAAGGTTTCGACACCGCTTAAACAGCTGCACCTCTGCAACACAGTCCCGGCAGATAGGTTTCGACACCGCTTAAACAGCCGTACCTCTGCAACACAGTCCCGGCAGATAGGTTTGCGACACCACTTAAACAGCTGCACCCCTGCAGCACAGTGCCCAGCAGTTAGGTTGTGACACTGCTTTAACAGCTGCACCCCTGCAACACAGTCATGACAGATAGGTTTCGACACCACTTAAACAGCTGCACCCATGCAGCACAGTCCCAGTATGTAGGTTTCGACACCACTTAAACAGCTGCACCTCTGCAACACAGTCCCGGCAGATAGGTTTCAACACCACTTAGACAGCTGCACCTCTGCAACACAGTGCCAGCAGATAGGTTTCGACACCACTTAAACAGCTGCATCCCAGCAACACAGTCCCGGCAGATAGGTTTCGACACCACTTAAATAGCTGAACCCCTGCAACACAGTGCTGGCAGATAGGTTTCGACACCACTTAAACAGCTGCACCCCTGCAACACAGTCCCGGCAGATAGGTTTTGACACCACTTAAACAGCTGCACCCCTGCAACACAGTCGAGGCAGATAGGTTTCGACACCACTTAAACAGCTGCACCCATGCAGCACAGTCCCAGCATGTATGTTTCGACACCACTTAAACAGCTGCACCTCTGCAACACAGTCTCGGCAGATAGGTTTTGACACCACTTAGACAGCTGCACCCCTGCAACACAGTCCCTGCAGATAGGTTTTGACATCGCTTAAACAGCTGCGCCCCTGCAGCACAGTGCCGGCAGATAGGTTGCGACACTGCTTAAATAGCTGTACCCCTGCAGCACAGTGCGGGCAGATAGGTTTCGACACCACTTTAACAGCTGCACCCCTGCAACACAGTCCCGGCAGATAGTTTTTGACACTGCTAAAACAGCTGCACCTCTGCAACACAGTCCCGGCAGATAGGTTTCGACACCGCTTAAACAGCCGTACCTCTGCAGCACAGTGCCCAGCAGTTAGGTTGTGACACTGCTTTAACAGCTGCATCCCTGCAACACAGTGCAGGCAGATAGGTTGCAACACCACTTAAACAGCTGCACCCCTGCAGCACAATGCCCAGCAGATAGGTTCTGACACTGTTTAAACAGCCTTCTTTCTCCCTCTCTCTTTCTCCTTCTCTCTCTCTGAACACAGTGCCTTCTGTGAGGCTTGGACCCGGGGCCTCATTAACTGAAGACCCAAATTTCATCGAGCCAGTAAGAAGAGATTGATCGATAAAGACTTCAAGCTAATTATTTGATCAAAATGCAGCAGGTTCAGGTTCTGAAAGCTGATCCCAAGGCCTGATAACACAGAATTACGGACTTGTTTGATATGGTTGGACTAAACACGATGAACTGGTCCACATATTTGAGTTGTAACCGATGTTAAACAAATGTCATGGGATGTGAAGTCAGCTGACATGAAATATCTCGCAACGATGGCAATAAATGAGTGAGTGCCATTGACACAAAAAAGAAAAAAAGAAACGATAAACAAAGCATTTTGTGGGATACTGTTTTCGCTTTTTTCTTGGTTTCAATAATAAAAATATCATTGATTTACATGTAACAGGGCTGGCAACGCAATTGAACCTTTTTGATTGGCTGTTCAACAATGCGTTTCAACGTGAATTGTACGTTGAACTGCGTTGCTATACTTGAGTTATTGATTGGTTAACAGGTAAATGCGTTGCACTGCAGTTCAACGCGTATCGAAAGTGGGCTTTGATTGGATTTTCGAAATTCGCGTTGGAAAACTAATGCGTATTACGTGCGTTTTCAATGCGTTTTCAACGCGAATTCGACAAGGACAAATAGATGGGCGGTAGTGTAACGCACATAATACAACATGTAGCCTTAAACAGCTCTCATGTATAGTAAAGACATCCAGTAATTTGCAGATTATTAGAGTGTTCATTGATTAGCTAGTTTTAATGTCTTCTTTCTGTAGCTCAAACTTTCAATTTTCCTATTCTCAAATAGATAAAGTAACACATGTAACAAGCTGTTACATGCTAACACCCATGCTAACAGTGTGCAAACATCTCCTATTCGATGCACCTTGAATTGGTGCATACGATAGAATATGTCTTAAAGGGTTTGTGATGGAGCAGGTCATTACTCAGATTGCAGTCAATATCTTGTTTTAGGATTATTCTGGTTTTTATGAGATGAGGAGGACAATTATTTTACCAGAGAAACAGAAATAATACTCGATATTGTTTATGACTAGGATAAGAATTGGTGTAGAATTTTTACATTAGAAAGGGACATTTACTAAATTGTACTGTTTAAATGTGAAACGATAAATTTCTATGTTCATCTAGGATGTATCTTTATTTTAGAATCGTTCATATTAGGAAATATTGAAAACAAATATTCATAACATCTGTAACAAAGGTACAGGGGCTTAATAATCATCAAGATGTAGGCACCAAAGGCTTGATACTTTAGCTAGGAAAACATGCGAAATATATTCATTTTTTCCCTAAAATATCATCTCTTACATCAAGTTAATGTCCTTGCTCATTTATTATGTCATGTAACATATGTTACAGCCTTTAACAAGTGCTTCAATCTTTTTGTTAAACCTGCAAAATCTATAATTCTTTATAATATGAGAAAGACAATCCCAAATATGCAAGATATCCAACAGCAGCAAATGTTTTCATATATTTTTACTTAAATGATGCCTACCGAATTCGGCTCCTTAAAATTGGGTGTAACGACTTTGGGTTGTTTAATTGCATGTATAAGACACTATATTTAAAGTATAAAAGCAAACTTTGGATTTTCTCTAACCCAAATGAGTTTGTTAGTACAAACTAATCAAAGCATTTTGGAAAATGCACATAAAAAGTAAATGATATTGGTCACAATTTTCATGTTTAAAGGGTAATCTAATTAAAGTAACGCACATAACACCACAGGAAGCTGTAATTTTGCTCCAAATAATTTATATGTAGCTATAGAAGTCAATATGCAGACCATATTAGTAATTTAAATAATAAGCCTTATTTCTGTAGCTCAAACTTTTAATTTTCTTTTTTTCTAAATTTAATAAGGTAACATATGTAACAGGCTGTCAGAGACTAACGCCCCGGCGAACATAGTGCAAACATCTATTAAAAGACGCAGCTTGAAATATTCTTTTAGATGGATAAGCTTGCGAAATTCCCCAGGGGGGGGGGGGCAATAACATTCTTAGCCATCAGTCTAAAGGTTGTTCGATAAGCTGGGTATTTATAGGAAATCTACGGTATTTTGCATGCAAATATAGTTATCGAGAAATACTTCATTGTCAAAGTCAGGTAAAGCATTGATGTAACCATCATATGGCTAAAATAATTGAAATTATGTTTAAAAAAGCGTTCGTGTTGGATAAATATGACCATACCAACACAAACTATAGCTTTTATTAACGGGCAGTTTCTTATTATGGTCGCCATATTTATGACGTCATAACTAGCCTCAGACGCGGATTTGAGATGGATGACCACCTTTAAATTAAAGGTAAGACTCCATTAAAGGTTTTGATATAGGTCACTATAGATCGGCACACAATTCGCACGGGACCTATTTTTTGTCCCTAAGGGCCCTGGCTGTTGCATGACATTCCCCGGTTTTTTATCATCTTACTAGAGGAAACTTCCAACCAGATGAAGGACATTGGGTCGTTTGGTAGTCGTGTGATAGGTATTCCCATGAAGTGCGGTATGAAATGCTCTTACTTTGCTTCAAGAGGGCATGCCTTGCTTTAGGGTCGGTTACAAGTGTCCTTCATTGTAGGAGGCAACCTCACATGCCTGGCGGATAGCAAAACCCGATAGGTTCCATTGACTAATACTGTCCGATATCCATAGACAATGCAAACTGAGAAATAAATACCGCTATAAACAAGTTCAATGTTGTCTTAAAAATGTAAAGTCTCCACTCTTTTTCGTCAAAATGTGTGTCACCTTGATAATTGACCTAAATGTACTACTTCGCCCAATATCAGCCGTTATCGCAACACTGAGCCCAAACGTACTGTTTTCTCACGTAATGCAAACAGAAGTCTAAACAAGAGAAAAGAGCAACACGTTATAGGATGTAACGTGTTGTTTTCATACCCCCACGAACTAAGTTGGGTATGTTGGGTTGGAAAGTGCTCAACAGAGTGGTACATGTATCAGTAAATCCCGCCGCAATGAAGAAAAATGTGTCCTGCGTTCGCGAGGGCATTCGCATAATAAATTCCACACCCTTCGTTTGATTTCCATATAACTTTGCGCACATGTAAACCATAACAGCACGATGTGAATCATCCACTCAAACATAAAAAGAAACAAACATATAGGCAAAAAGGGAAAATATAAAAAAATGGTTCCGGAGCAAACTTCCTTTTGATGTCGCTTAGATCAAGTTCCAGCCATAACTTGACCATGAGTCGCGAGTAGGCCCACTTCTAATCGAACTTTAGGTCCTACCATAGTAACAATACGGTTTGATTTGAACATAGTGACGTCACCAACCTACCAGAGATGAACGGTGGGTTGGAGTACCGTTACCCTAGCAGATGGTCTGGTTCCTTGCTCTAGACCTAGTTGGCAAGAAAATGCCCTGTCTCTTGATTTGGAAAATAACCGTACTTTATATTGTTAATGTTTAATGGGGGAATAATGAAGAGTTGATTTGTACGATGGCCCAAATGGCTCACTTTTTCATTTCAGTGACAATTCTGAATTCTGAATTCCGAATTCTGAATTCTGAATTCTGAATTCTGAATTTTGAATAAACTTGATAGACGCTATCATTTACTATATCAAACACTTGTGTAAAACGCCAGACAGAGTGAGTACACCCTACCCTCCAGAGGATTGTACTTAATGGTTTAACACTACATCCAGATATTTGGACGATATTTTAAATATTAATAATGTTTATTTTGAAAATATGGCTAGTCAAATATACCCTTCAGAGCTCCAACTGAATAAAGCTAATACCTCTGATACCAAAGCCGCATTTTTAGACTTGCTTTTGTCAATTTCTAATGATATTGTTTCTACCAAAATTTATAATAAACGTGGCGACTTTGATTTTGAAATTGTCAATTTCCCATTTTTAGATGGTGATGTTCCTCGTTCTACATCCTATGGAATCTATATTTCTCAACTCATTCGTTTTGCTAGAGCATCTAGCATTGTTGCTGACTTCAACACTCGCAATAAGTTGTTAACTCAGAAACTTCTTAAACAAGGCTATCGGTATCATAAACTTCGCAAAACATTTTCAAAATTTTATAGACGATACTATGATTTGATTTCTAAATTCCAAGTTGGACTTAAATCTCTTTTGCGCCAAGGACTTTCGGAACCCGATTTTGTATGGTGACTTGGTGTATAAATTGAAGAAGATTGTTGGCTCTAATGATTTTTCAGCGCAGTTCATTAAAATAATTTCCCATTATAAAAAGATTGGCTATAACATTAATGTATTGCAACAGACTGCATGCTTGGTGGTCAACCCAATTACGGTTGGCAACTTTGCTTCTCTTTAATTGCACGCCGGTGGGTCGGACTTCAGACTCTATGATGGTTCCGACTTAAAGACTTATCTATTGATGAGATGGTAGGGGCCTGATGCTAAGGCTGTTTGTCGGGCCCACCGGGGTTTATATGTTGGATTTCTTTTGCTCCGGTATTCAGTTTTATTTACTGTTGAGTCCTTTTCTTTGCTTTATGTCCTTGTTATATCTTGATTTATGTGTTTTAGGAGATGATGCATTGATAAGTTAGGGGACTTTCATGCAAACCAAATATCTATGTGTCTTGATCCACATCTGAATTAAGGGTGAGGTTGGCGCGCCGTTAAACCAGTAAAACAGTATGTAAATTGAAATAAACATCCTGTACCCGTTCCTTTTAGCTCTCGCCTTATACATTATGAATAACAGCACTCGTGCGTAACCAGTTGTCGGAAATCGTGATGTGAGAGTTGTTGGTACAGCTGTAATTGCGAGGGCTCACCTATTAAAATTCATTTTTTCCATAGATCTTAGTAACTGTTACAGTTACAACCATGTAATAATGTATACATGTGATTGCCAATTCCACTAAAACCACGCAAACTGGCATTTAAGCTCGTTTTCGACACAGAACGGCTCTGATTGTGAGCAAGTCGTTTTTTAACAAAGCAAAATGCAAAGGAGGAAACCGTAAAATCATGGAATAAAACGGAATAAAATAGATAAAATGGCTTTTCTTACCTTGTTCGAATGTGTATTGTCTGTATCGCTAACAATATAAATCGAAACGTGTACATGTACCTAAATACACGCATTTTTCCGACTACTGGTTAGGCACGAGTGCTGTTATTCATGTTTATAAGGCGAGAGCTAGGAGGAACGGGTACAGGATGTTTATTTCAGTTTACATACTGTGAGTTTAAGCCCTCCAGTATAATATTTTACTGACCGTTCCTAGGCGGTGCTTCTTTTGTGGATCTTTTATGTTTTTGTTCTGTCTTAGGTTTGCAATGTCTTTGTGCGCGTCTGTTTATATGTGCTTTGTGGTCACCTGCTGGGAAAGAGCTGACCTCTTGGCTCTCGTTTGTGATGTCTAACTGTGAGTGTGTAACTTTCCCATTGGTATCCTGGGTCGGGTGTGGTACTTGATTGTAACGACTCCTGATCTTTGCACCCTTACTTACTTTTATTCAGTAGAATAGAGGGTACTTTGTGAAGTAGAAGTTCCTTTGTGGAGTTTGGGGTACTCCCTTTTACACATAGAATAACGCATAATCCATAGAGTACCTCCTGCGCAAGCGCTTTAGCCCTAATGAAGTAGGCACCATTCTTCAAGCGGGCCCTCCCTACCCGACAGAGTACGCTATGGGGAATACGTGTTACCTGTAGAGTGATTTTTCTCTGTAGATACTCCATGGGGGTTGAGGTAGTATGTAGAGTAGAGGTTCTTCCTAGAGTAGGAGGCACGCATGGGTGTTTATTGGTTACAAGTGCACCCTAGTCTAGAATGGTGATCTGTGCAGCAAGGGTTATTATGTACATAAGAGTTACACTGTAAGATAGGGCCTATATATCATTGGAGGTAGCTTTTGAATGTCAATAATAATTCACAATTCTGAATTCTGAATTCCGAATTCTGAATTCTGAATTCCGAATTCTGAATTCCGAATTCTGAATTCTGAATTTTGAATAAATTTGATAAACACTTTCATTTACTATATCATACACTTGTGTATAGCGACATACAGACTGAGTTCATCATACAAGGCTAGCCTGCAAACATGTCAAAATGCCCCTAATAGAAAAAAAGCAACTTTATGGGCATTAACATATCAATATGTTCTAATCATTTTCATGAGACGGTCAGCACTGAGCCAACTGACGGAGCATGTTTCATACCCTAGGTATTAATAAATATACTCCGTCCGTTGTCATGAGATGATGACAACGGGCGGAGCATGTTTCATACCCTAGGGATTAATAACCATGCTCTGTTCGTAGTCATGAAATGATAACAACTGACCGGGCATGTTTCATACCTTAAGGGGGTATCAACATGCTCTGACCTTAGTCATGAGATAATGACAACAAACGGAACATCTTTGATACCTTAGGAACTAATAACCATGCTCTGTCCGCTGTCTCGAGACGATGACAACTAACAGATCATGTTTCTCACCTCAGGGATATATAACCATTTTCTGACCGTTGTCTTGGGACGATGACAACTGACGGAGCATGTTTCTTACCTGAGGAATACATTACCATGCTCTGACCGTTGTCATGAGACGATGGCAACTGACAGAGTGTGTTTCATACGTGAGGGGTATCACCATGATCTGACTGTTGTCATGGGACGATGACAAGTGATGGAGCATGTTGCATACCTAAAGAATGAATAACCATGCTACGTCTGTTGTCATGAGACGATGACAACTGACGGAGTATGTTTCATACTTTAGGGATAAATTACCATGCTCTGATCGTTGTCATGAGACGATGACAACTGATGGAGCATGTTTCTTACCTGAGGAATACATTTCCATGCTCAGACCGTTGACATGAGACGGTGGCAACTGACGGAGCATGTTTCATGCATGAATGATATATGACCATGCTCTTACCTTTGTCATAAAACGATGACAACGGACGGAGCAAGTTTCATACATGAATGATATATTACCATGATCTGACCTTTGTCATAAAACGATGACAACTGACGGCGCATGAATTGTACCTAAGAGATATATTACCACGCTCTGACCGTTGTCATGAGACGATCACAACTGACAGAGCATGTTTCATTCATTAATGATTTATTACCATGGCCTGACCGTTATCATGAGACGATGACAACTGAAGGAGCATTTTTCATTCTTGAGTGATATCACCATGCTCTGATCGTTGTCATGAGACGATGACAAATGATGGAGCATGATTCATATCTTAGAGATATATTGTCATGCTCTGACGGAACGTTGTCATGAGACTATGACAACTGACTGAGCATGTTTCATACATGAATGATATATTACTATGCTCTGACCATTGTCATGAGACGATGACATCTGACGGAGCAAGTTTCATACATGAGGGGGATATCACCATGTTCTGAACGTTGTCATGAGACGATGACAAATGACGGAGCATCATTTATAACTTAGAGATATATTACCATGACCTGACCGTTGCCATGAGAGGATGACAACTGACGGAGCATGCTTCATACCTTAGTGATGAATAACCATTCTATGTCCGTTGTCATAAGACGGACAACTGTCGGGCTAGGTTTCATAGATGTATGATATACTATTATGCTCTGACCAATTTCATGAGACGATGACAACTGACAGAGCATGATTCATACCTTAGGGATGAATGTCCATGCTCTGACCGTTGTCATGAGACGATGAAAACTGACGGAGCATTTTTCCCTAATGTATGAAATCTGCTCTGTCAGTTGTCATCTTCTCATGACAACGGTCAGACTATGGTTATTCAACCCTTAGGTATGAAACATACTCCGTCAGTTGACATCGTCTTATGACAATTGTCAGAGCATGGTAATATATCCCTAAGATATGATTCATGCTCCGTCAGTTGTCATCGTCTCATGACAACGTTCAGAGCATGGTGATATATCATTCATGTATGAACATGCTCCGTCAGTTGTCATCGCCTCATGACAACGGACAGAGCATGGTAAAACATCCCTAAGGTATGAAACATGCTCCGTCAGTTATCATCGTCTAATGACAACGGTCAGAGTATGATGATACTCTCAATAATGAGTCATGCTCTGTCAGTTGCAACAGTCAGAGCATGGTTATTTATCCCTAAGGTATGAAACATGCTCCATCAGTTGTCATCGTCTCATGACAACGGTCAGAGCATGGTAATATAACCCTAATGTATGAATCAGGCTCCGTCAGTTGTCATCGTCCATGACAACGTTCAGAGCATGGTTATTCATCCCTAAGTTAAGAAACATGCTCCGTCAATTGTCAACGTCTCATGACAACTGTCAGAGCATGGTAATATATCCCTAATGAATAAATAATGCTCCGTCAGTTGTCATCGTCTGATGACAACGGTCACAGCATGGTAATATATCATTCATCTATGAAACATGCTCTGTCAGTTGTTATTGTCACATGATAACGTACAGAGCATTGTTAATCATCCTTAATGTACAAAACATGCTCTATCAGTTGGCATCGTCCCAGAACAACGGTCAGAGCATGGTAATGTATTCCTCAAGTATGAGTCATGCTCCGTCAGTTACCACCGTCTTATGCCAACGGTCAGAGCATCGATATGTATTCCTCGGGTAAAAAAAAATGATCCATCAGTTGTCATCGTCTCATGACAACAGTCAGAGCATGGTCATGTATTACTCGTGTATGAAACATGCTCCGACAATTGACATCGTCTCATGACAACGGTCAGGGCATGGTTATATACCCCTCAAGTATGTAACATGCTCTGTCAGTTGCCATCGTCTAATGACAACGGACAGAGCATGGTTATTCATCCCTAAGGTATGAAACATGCTTTGTTGGTTGTCGTCTCATGACAACGGTCTGAGCATGGTTATATATCCCTCAGGTATGAAACATACTCCGTCAATTGTCATCGTCTCATGCCAATGGACAGAGCATGGTTATTTATTCCTCAAGTATGATACATGCTCCGTTAGTTGACATCGTCTCGTGACAACATACCATTATGGTCATTCATCCCTTAGGTATGCAACATGCTCCGTCACTTGTAATCGTCCCATGACAACAGTCAGAGCATGGTGATACCCCCTTAAGGTATAAAACATGCTCCGTCAGTTGTCATCATCTCATGACTACGAACAGAGCATGGTTATTAATCCCTAGGGTATGAAACATGCTCCGCTCGTTGTCATCATCTCATGACAACGGATGGAGCATGTTTATTAATCCCTAGGGTATGAAACATGCTCCGTCAGTTGGCTCAGTGCTGACCGTCTCATGACAATGATTAGAACATATTGATATGTTAATGCCCATATAGTTGCTTTCTTTCTATTAAGGGCACTTAGACATGTTTGCAGGCTACTCCTGTATGATATAAGAACGTCTAACATAGTTAAAGAAACTAGTGATTGTGTTTGTCATCTTTATAAGGGAAATAGCGAGTACGCTGATACATTTACAACTGCGCAGGCTGATTTGAGTCTAAGTGGACGATTGGAGGTTTGCTGTGCGACCATTTACATTAAACATCCATCCCCATTATAAGATCTCTTCAAGACCTATTATTCTTTAACAGAGGTATCTTGTTAAGCGCTCTTAATAGACATGGGTTTTTTAGGGGCTGCCTATTTATAACGTCTATTTATAACACCATGCGGGGACAGATGTTATAATCTCCTTCCAAAAGATCAAATCTGCACGTCCATTTTGAACTCAGTCCGTCTGGCGCTTTACACAAGTGTATGATATAGTAAATGAAAATGTCTATCAAATTTATTCAAAATTCAGAATTCAGAATTCGGAATTCAGAATTCAGAATTCGGAATACAGAATTCAGAATTCGGAATTCAGAATTCAGAATTCGGAATTCAGAATTCAGAATTCAGAATTGTGAATTATTGTTGACATTCAAAAGTTACCTCCAATGGTATATAGGCCCTATCTTACAGTGTTACTCTTATGTACATAATAACCCTTGCTGCACAGATCACCATTCTAGACTAGGGTGCACTTGTAACCAATAAACACCCATGCGTGCCTCCTACGCTAGAAAGAACCTCTACTCTACAGAGTACCTCAACCCCCATGGAGTATCAACAGAGAACAACCACTCTACAGGTCACACATATTCCCCATAGCGTACTCTGTCAGGTAGGGAGAACCCACTTGAAGAAAGGTGTCTACTTCATTAGGGCTAAAGCGCTTGCGCAGGAGGTACGAGTACTCTCTATGGATTATACGTTATTCTATGTGCAAAAGGGAGTATCCCGAACTCCACAAAGGAACTTCTGCTTCACAAAGTACCCCCTATTCTACTGAATAAACCCTTAAGTACAATCCTCTGGAGGGTAGGGTGTACTCACTCTGTCTGGCGTTTTACACAAGTGTATAATATAGTAAATGATAGCGTCTATCAAGTTTATTCAAATTTCAGAATTCAGAATTCGGAATTCAGAATTCAGAATTCAGAATTCGGAATTCAGAATTCAGAATTCGGAATTCAGAATTGTGAATTGTCACTGAAATGAAAAAGTGAGCCATTTGGGCCATCGTAGATTTGATTTTGCAGACGTCGACCTGATTCTCAAAATCACCATCGTATAAAGGCTATAAAATCAACCTTTTCCGCATGTACTGTCTTCTGTAGAACTGGGTGAAGTGTATCAAAATGCATAAAGACATTGTAAGGGGGGGGGGGGGGGGGTTAAGGGTTTATTTAGATTTTGTTATCATTGCCTAATTTTCACGGTCACCATCTTATAAGAACTGTAATCATAAGCCCTTTTGACACAATATCTTCTGAACCAGAGGGTCGATTTTGACCAAAGGCATGATAGGTAAATTATTGGAAGGGCAGAAAGATTTGATTGCATTTTTGTGACCGTAATCTTACTTTCAAGGTCTCACTAGCACTTTGAAATGCCTAATTTCACAAAATTTGGTTTCCACATGTTACCTATTGAACTTGAATGAAACAATGGTTTTTATCTACACTTAAGGTATTTTATCATTTAACACTTAGCTCGTTATATAGGTACCACCTATTTATTTCATATTATTTTGTGAATTTTTAAGTTTATTGCATGCATGTTTTCTGAAGGTTATGGGAGGTTTTCTAAAGGTTTTGGTAGGTTATTCAAAGATTGTGGGAGGTTTTTTTTGTTAGCTCGAATGTTAAGAGGAATTTATGCTTCACGTCCGTGCTGTCTGACTAGCCTTTTTATTGTTCGCCGATTTGGGTTAAAATCTTCCCAAGTTCGTCTAAGCTCTGTAGCTGAGCTGGTCGGTTTGAGCCATGCATAATTGAACAACAGTTTTCTCTTGACAGGGCACAATTATGATCAAGTAAGCACTACATATACATGTTTGTTTGTTTAGTCTTCTAAAGCTGCGTTTTGGTCATATATGATCTGTATATTACAATCTAACTAGATCAGCTCTTTTTTGTAAGTTTCAGAGTAATAACTTACTGTTTGAAGGGTCACAGATCTCAAACAGTAATTTTTTCACAACAATTTTTATTATTGTTTAGCAAATCTATTTTAAGTAGCATATGTAGTGTCTGTACCATCTTACCAGCCAATGTTTCAGTTGGTTTATTTTTAGAGTCATTGTTGCATAGTCTGATTGAAGCCAATACCTTAGTTTGTAAAATAGTAAGTATGATCAGGAAATACCACAATCACAAACTGTAGACAAACCAATGACACCGCGAGGAACAGTCACGCAATAATCACGAGACACCAGGAAGACAAACTAAGCAAAGCAACCAGCTCTCTCTTCTTCATCAAAATGATTACAAAACTAGAAAGGACATAAAGTCAAAGCGCACAGCCAAACATAGAACAATTACAGAATCCCATAATGGGTGTAGCAATCAACAACGAATCAACAACAACAGAACCACAACCTTAGAACGGACAGCAGCCTAATAATGAAACGTTAGATTAATAACGTTAAGCAATACTTAAGTTAAGTATTGATATTTTAACATGCTATATTAAATGCTAAATAAATTGCCTTGATCGATGTGGTACTTGTGGTCAAAGATATCATTGTGATCCTCAGAAAAAATGAAACTATTTTGATTTTAATCAGTGATAAACGATATTTGTCGCATCCTGAAAAATCAATATTTAACTTAAGTCTTCCTTAGCACTAAGGAGGCATTGTAATTCCGGGTCCAGGGCCCGGAATTACAATGCCTCCTTAAGTTAAGTAGACGTTTACGAACTTAACTCCAATATTTCTTAAAGTTGAGATTCTATCTTAAATGTGCATTTAAAATGCGCCGTTTTTGTGAACCTAACTTAAGTATAAATCCTCGGCTAAAATCGTTAATTTGGCGGAGAGGCTTACGAGGACATACGAAAAATATTGAGTTTT
Source organism: Loripinus fragilis (assembly GCA_964019695.1). NCBI lineage: Eukaryota > Metazoa > Mollusca > Bivalvia > Lucinida > Lucinidae > Loripinus > Loripinus fragilis. The sequence goes on from OZ026525.1 coordinate 6,671,486, forward strand.
AATGACTGTAAGCGACCCAAACGTTTCGCGCGTCCTGTCAATTAATCAGCGGACTCGAAAAAATACTACAAAATAGAGTAATTGCTGCTCATTAACACCCTCCCCACGAAGCAGAATTACTAGAGTTGATATTTTTCATTTCATAAAAGAGTGTGGGCGTCATTTTAGAGGAGACGGGGAGGGAGGACAGGTGGGGTGATTTGCGGCGGGGGGGGGGGGAGGGTTACACACGAAGTCGTTCGCGATGATCATGTTTTGTGTGTTTGTGGGAGCAGTTTACATGCATCTAGCTCGTTGTAGACTATTTATGGGCTAACCAATGATTCTGTGTTAATCATGATCAGCTATCCAGTGGGGGGTTAAGCTTTTATCCTTTTTTTCTGAACCATCACACATATTTTAAGTTGAGATGGATTTGGCAGGTTATGTGGATCCTTGAGCAATCCATGGTTGCTCGCCTATGCGATAAGTACCATAATATCGTGCTGGCTCGGTTGCAGATGTTTAGGGTTAAGGTAAACAGTACACTATCAGTTTTGGTTGTTTGCTTGATTTGATTATTTACGTCCCTTCAACAAACATTCAGTTATAAAGGGACGGGGCTTCCTGGGTTGAACTAGTACTAAGCTAGGATTAATGTTCTTGCTCAATGACAACGCAGTTACGCCGGTGATGATCGAATCCGCGGCCCCTCGGTCTCGAGTCAAACACTCTACCACTGAGCCACTGCGCTCCCAAGCGTTTCTAGCAATTCAGTTCATTTGTGATCGCCGCATACAGTGTGGGACAAAGCATGTGGGTAATTCGGTATTTTATATGTGCAAGCAACATTGTAGAGACTCCCTTCACATCCGACGCTGGGAATAATGCAAGATCCCATTGCACAAAACGCCTTTGATACACGGTGCACTACCCTACTCATGGCATTTTTGATACCCTTAGCGTATCTCCAATCACTAAACAGTAGGACACTGTCGTTGTTTACTCCAGCCGCACAGAACTTGCATCAATGGAGTGAGTGTCATGCTATGTCTTTTGGCAAAGACGATGTGTGGACGAACCCAGTTAACGATGCCACGAGCGGATCCAGAGGACGGGGGCAGGGTCCGGACCCCAGCCCCCCTGGAAATCACAAATTTTATAGGTTTATATAGAAGTATGCAATTGGACCCCTCCCCCTGGGAATAGTTGGACCCCCTGAAAATGTTGGACCGTCCTTCTCCATGGAATATTTGAAAGTTATGGTTAAATAATAGTTTTTTCAGTCAGTCGGGCTTGGACCCCCCCCCCCCCACCGCAAAACACGATGAAAATTTCCTGGATATGCGCATAGATATACGTTATCGTGGTGGGAGAGAAACGATATCGCTCCTAAAAACCTTCTATAGTGCTGCCAAGATCTAATGACCATGTTTACATTTGCTTGTTTGTAAACATTGAAATCAAAACAGTAGGCTGGCATATTCAGCAGCCAGGTGAAGTTTTGAAAACTGTTTGATATCATATTGTATAGCTCAGAAGGTAGAGTCGCTGGCAGCAGAACATACATTAAATAAATTTTATTTTTCCATTATGCGCAGGGTTCGAATCCCATTAATGCTTTCATTTCTGTTTCTTCATTTTTATTGCATCATATTTTCACATGTATCATTTAAGCATTATTGGAAAACGGTTTTAACATTTATACAAAGTGTCCATCAAATGGGGCATTATCAAACACGAAAACGCATATGCGAGATGTCACTGAAAGCATTGTTTGCTGTCATAAAAGTAAGTAAGGGTGCAAAGATCAGGAATCGATACAATCAAGTAAAGCGATATTCAGCAACCCAAATGGTTTGGAAATGCTTATGAATTATTTCTTTAAATGAGCCGCTACATGAGATCTCTAACAATGTGGTATGTGCGACGAGCAGAGCCTCATATCAGCCTGCGCATCCGCGCAGTTTGATAAGAGCCTTTGCTAGTCGTTTGAATAATCTATGAATATTTAGCTACTGCCAAACTGTCTAAGCTTAAAAGGCGGCTGCACAGGCTCGTCTGAGTTTACACATGTCAAAATGCCACATTGTTGGAAATCACATGCCACGGCTAAATAAATAATTGATAAAAAAAATAGAGTTAAAAAAATAAAATAACATGGTACTGTGACGGGGTTCGAACTCGCAACCTCTATGACAGTATCCACTATGCTACGAACTCTCCTTGTGATTTGTATGTGCATATTAAATTTTTTGATGTTATTGGTAAATATTATTGCAAAATAACGCTGCAGGAGTCTACGTGAGGTTGTCTTTGCAGTCTCACCAAAGTCCGGACGTTCGCAATTGTTTACATTTACGTACATCGGTATGTCAAAAAGTTAAATCTTAACTTTAAGGTAGCCTCGCTGCTACCTTAAATATTTAAGTATTTTGTCGAGATAAGGAGACATTTAAGATAGGGAAAATGATTGTAATGCACTTTTCGTGAAACTTAAGTAAGCTCGTCAATTTAAGTCTATCTTAACTTTAAGGAGGCATTGTAATTCCGGGCCCAGGACACTAAGTCGATTTAACATCCGTAAGATGCAACAAGCAGTAGGATTTTTAAAAAATAAGTGTCAAATGTTGTGACACAGACTGGCGACACAGGCATGTTTATATTGTTACTTTATCACCTTTGTGACAGTAATACTGAGGTTTGGATGCTACCTGGAAAAGCAAGAGTAATAAAATGGTTACCCATCCATCATGTTGCTAAACAGCTATCCCAATCAGTATTGTCTGACAATTTAACCAAACGTTTGCATACAGAAGCTATAACAGGACGCAATACCATCTTGTTCTGGCAAAGCCAAGAATACATGCTGGAAAATGTTCATTAAGTATCCCTATCTTCTTGGTGTAGGAAGGTATGTTGATGTAGACGTTGCTGAGAAGTTTATATGTTTGTTGTATGGAATTGAAGAAAATGGTGTCAAGGGTATTGATAATGCCAGGCGTAGCCTATTTGTGAAAGCGAAACGTGACCTAGAGATGTTGCTTCCTATTCATAACGCAGAGTTAGAGTTACATATCAAACTATCAAGCTAAGATATGTAGGGATGAGTGACTGAGGAAGTCCAGACTCCTGCTGTGCATAGCTTACCGACACAAACACATAAATAAACAAGCCATACCTAACTAGTTTCGTCCAATAGTTTTTGACTTCTTCAGAGTATTTCACAGCCTGATCTTGAGGTGATCTGCTTCGTATTTATAGTCATCAGGAGCCGCCGGTGAACCTCTCAGCTAAGATACTGCTTTAAGCAGGCCATGCAATAATAAATATAGAAACTGAACGAACTAAAACCATCGACTGGCAAGATGGTACAGATGAACTATAAGCTGTTTGGAAGCGCTTGTCAGCAATCCCAGAAACATGTAACTTACATGTATTAGCAGTGGATGCAAGATGAAACGCATGTCGGTGAGATGCAAAATTAATGTTCGACAGCATTTCTGAAATGCACACTAGCTTTTGGATGTGATACCATTGACGGCGAAAATCCTACATTTGCTACTTAAAATAGATCTACTGCAGCAAAAATCATTGTGTAACACTACACTGAGTTCACCGACAACAGTGAATTATCACTAATCAACTTGCACAATGGAACTGATCTATTTTGATTGTAATGTAGATGAAATTACGAAAAGGTGAGACTGATCAGGAAATACATGTACCACAATCACACACTGCAAACAACCAACGGCACCATACACAGACATAAGACAGCAGGAAGACAATTTATGAAAAACCACCAGCTCTCTCTTCCTCAGCAAGAATAAATGATAGCAAAAAGAAGGGACGCTTATTGCTGCATAACAAAACAAGGATAAAACACAAAACCCCCACAAACAATGGGAGCAACAATAAACAATGACTCAATAACAACAGAACCACAGCCTTTGAACGGACAGCAACCAGCGTCACTGTTAGCCTACATGCATTTTACTGGTGCCAAATCTTCGCCCTAGATTCTGCTGTTGTTAAAACGAAACAAAAGTTGAGCTTGCATAGAGGCTTTCTAGCTTATGCAATACATAATCACAGAGAAACAATCTTTTTAAATTAACACGCTATGATGAAACAACGAAAATGGCTTATGATTCACATATAGACAGAGCTAAAGAAAACCTCAATTTAAGCCATGATGGATCCAGCCAAGACCAAACATCAGGCATCTACCCACCGCAGAATGTTTTAGACCAGTGTCTTCAATGAGTCTGATGCCTGATCAACCATCAAGCAATGAGAGAGGAAACATTGGGTTTAAACCAAGATTAGGTTTAAAACTAATCAAATTGCAGCTGTAGAAAACCAACAGAAAACAGCATCTATATGTTAAATTAATCATAATTGAGCCTCGTCAAGAGAAAATCTAGTTTCAGGGTTTCAAATTGGCCTGCTCAGCTACAGAGCTTAGCTTTAGCTAGACAATGGAAGATTAGTTGCTTATCAATGTACAGCATAAGTGATGGTCAGACAACACTGATGTGAAAACTGATCTGTAACTAAGCTGTTCTTATATGCTTAAGATTTGACCTTAAAGTGGCCCAATAAGAAGCCCAAGAGGTGGTTTGCTGTTAGTTTACAATTGAATGTTACTTAATTGAAGATGTTTGCTGCAGTCATACATTCTACTCACTTATGTTGTTTTAATGGATATGTTGAGTATGCTGATTACAAAAACATAAGCTACTTTCCAAACTGTGCACTTAAGAGAGACACTCTTTAATCCTGACCTGGCTTGTAGTTATACTATCGATATTATGATACATTGCTTGAATTTGCTTCTAAACCATTCACATGCAGTTTTTTTATATTTTTATTAATGGATTGGTATGCCACTGACAAAAATTCAACATTGACATTACATACTTTGATTTTGCAAATTTTGCACTTAAATAACCTTTAACCTTGCACGGGCATATGCTAAGTTATTGTCTTGGTTGTGTATTAAATGCAACATGTATTATAAGTACATCCTGTACAGTTTCAGTAAATTTAATGGGCATAATATGACCAGAAGATGGTCTATTTTTGTGTTATTCTGTACCCAGTTGACCTTTGACCTAATCCTAAGACCCCGGGACATTTCCATACTTGGCATTCGCCCCTATCGGTTTTACTACACATGTAGGGACATAATAAGCATGGATGCCAGCTTCTACTCAATTTTGCCATCAAAAAGGAAAATAAGCCTATTTTGTTTAAATGGACAGCCAACTAATAGTGCCAATGTTATTTGCATGCAAGAATGAATCATTTTTAGGAATGGATTTTTTTTACTTACATACCCTTCCATAATGTACACCTATTCAGTGGCCATGTAGCTTATATGTATTTATGTATGCTAGGTTTACACTATGTTCCCGGCAGCCACGGTAGTCACGGTAGCCAGAAACGTAGCTCGCCGTGATGTTTTTAGTCATTTTTGTCTTTGTGTTCAAGTTCTGTTAAGTCTCGCTACGTTTTCTCACGGTCTGTCAAGGTCTGCCGTGGCAGAGGCTCGCCGGCGCGCTACGGTCTGTCACGGATGGTTCTACGTTCCATCCCGGCCTGCCACGTTCTGTTGGGACCTCTTACGTTTTGTTACATTGCGATCAAGTTTTGCTACGTCTATCAAGTTCTGTCAAGGAACGTGGGCGATGAATGGTGTTTGAACCCTAATATGCCCACGGTATAAAGAGGAGGTCCACAAAGCTGCTACAAGCGTCAAAAACGTCATTACATGAAATTGCAATGAAGAAGCCGATTTCGTATTTATATAATTGCTAGGAGCTACGGCAGAAAGTAGGCCACCAGCAGCTGTGTAGTAGAATGATCGTCTAGCAGGAAGGTTAAAGACGGATGCAAAGTGCGGGCATGGTTTTCGGAAGAACGATTGCAACAATTGGGAAATTTCTCACTTTTTATATCAAGAGAGCTTCGCATCGCAGATGTTAACGATTTGCTGGCCTCAGAAGCTCTTCGAAACTGTTCGATGAGAGTCTTGAAACAATAACACCAGCCATTCGTATCAGCATTAACCCTTTGTACTCTAGTCACTCTTTTATGAGTGTTTTTATACACAAAAGATTCTAATGAAATGCAGCAAAATGCAGCATTTTATCAATTTCTACACTGACTGATCTTCAGAGAAATAAATGCAATATTCTGCTACGGGAAATTATAACCTATGACCCCCTCGATAGTACAATGAAACTACCAAAGTCTTTATTGTATTAAAGCAGAAGAAGAAGGAAAAGGTACAAAGGTTTAATTGCACACACTAATGCACGCACGCACACAAATACAATCGTTAATGATTATTTCTACCCTTGTCACTACTTTCCTCCTCAGATGCATCGATCTGAGATTCTTAGACTCCATGTTCAGGTTCGAGCTGTGGGGTCGGGTTAGGAAAACGTGGCAGAGCGCAACATAACTTGATAGACCTTGGCAGACCTTGGGTTGCCGTCTTGTAACAAGCCGTCCCGCTACGGACATACTCCAAGTTGTGTTAAGGTCTGTTACGTTCTGTCACGTTTTGTTGCGTTCTCCCCGTTCAAATACGGCACATTTAAGTAGGTCAATCCCGCCGTGGCTGCCGTGGCAAAATTTTTGACTGTTTAAAAATCTGTCCCGGCGATCACGGCGACCACGGCGAGCTACGTTTGTCGACCCCGTTCCCCTACGCTGTGTTACGGTCACTCCGTTTCGTCCACGGTGGCCGAAATCGTGACTGCCGTGGTCTGGCCGGGGACATAGTGTAAACGTAGCAGTACCAAAATAATCTATCAACATAAATTAGCAAAAGAGCACAAAAAAACTAAGACAAATAAGCTTTAAACGTTGTAATACTTCGTGTCTACGTGGTTATGACAAGGAAACGTACTTGTACTGATTATACCATTATATTGGAAATAACAAGAAATATCTTTTAAAAAAGATATTCAGCTGCATTTCAAGTTTGGAATTAGTTGTAATATAATTGGCTGTTTGTTACGCATTTAAACTTGATAACCTCTCAAGAAGATCATGCCAACGACAACTGTGTTCCATCCTGGTGCATTTCTTCAAAAATTATGAATCGGAAACCAAAAGTGTGAAAACGAGGACGACGACGGAGACATGATCCCTCTGTGTCGACAATGTTTCTCAGGCGACACAACAGCGGTATGTAGACATATTTAATATTTATCATTGGAGAGGTGTTGGTGTCATTTTTAGAAAGAGTATAAGAATCAATCATGAGTGTTAGGGTAGGATAGAAAAATATGTCCCGAGGCTCGCCGTTTGGCATCACGAGGCTTACCGACTGATGACAAACGGTGATCCCGAGAGACAGATTTTTCTATCCTACCCTCACACGAATAATGAATTTTCTTTCTTGTTCACCACTATTTTTATTTATTCATTTTTATTTTTTTTTTAAATAAGCTTCCAGAAGTCCCTGAATACACTGCAATTTCACATGATGACGTTACTTGACGTCCTGGGTAAGATAGCATGGATAAGGTAAGATATTATATCCCAGGGTAAAATCTCATATATCCTTATCCGGTGTGCAAGAAAGTAAATTTACACAAAAAGGGATGGCGGCTCACCTGCCTACCCTATTGGTGTTAACTTACACGTATATTACGTAGCATTGAAGGCATCATTGCTATGAGTGTTGGCGCTGACGAACAATCTTGCGATGATTTAGCTCTTCAGTGTTTTCTCCTTGTGCGTGTTCCTTTGTTCTTCAGTAGACATAACCTACATTCGCTTTAGTATATTGCACCCGCATGAAGTTCCATATCTATTTAGCACAATACAACGTTGATTTCGTTTTACACATCCAATTTTAATGCAGCAGTGCCAGAAATTTTTAACAGATTTTCCCCATTTTTGTAAACTGAACCCCGCGTCGACACTCATGCTGTTAGGGAATACGAGCAGGAGACACAACGTTAGGATATATGACATTTTCCTCACAGTCATAGACACTGCTGCTGAAAAATAAAAATTAAAAAAGGATTTAAACTCGACTCCAATACTATCTTAAAACATATAATGGAAATATATCGCCTCTCACATCGCAGCAGAATGACCATATTTCTCCGAGCTCTGTGTCGATATGAAAGAATTTAGCATAGTTACAAGTCATACTGAGTCGCAAAGCACAAGTCCTACTTCTTAAGTCGCAAGTCACAAGTCAAAATGTCCCGTGTCAGCTTTCATAGTAAATATATATCAGAGATAAGGAACTCAGAACCAGAATACTTTATAATTTTTCAACAGGTGCTTTGCCTGGGGCAAACTGGACCATAAGTTTCAGAAGAGATGAGAACTTAGATAAACAACTTTTCTCCACCGTAAGTCTCCTTATTTTGAGCTAAATTAATATAAATACATAATAAATTATGCGATAAAATACTAAATTATTTGACCCGGACGGTCCCCCATTATTGGCGTATCTCGAAATGAATATTATATTGTGGAAAGCTGCAACCACCCCGATAGCATGGTTACTACAACGTGCTCAGGAAACTACTTCCCCTCAAAAACGAACGGGGCATGCCCATTTTACTAGTTGATACTTGATTTATGTTCTATGTAGAAACGTTTAGTAAGTGCCTTTTATCATTGTCACTATTGTCGGCTCAATTTTGATGGAGAGAGGCTAAATTCCTTCTGGAGACAAGTGGCCCAAAGCTCAGTGTAACAAGAAAGATTCAAAGAAAGCAAATAACTTTTCAGATAACATTTGGGGCTAAAGAGGAATCTTAGACATATTTACACGGAAATTCATTGCCAGATTTTCGAGTTGAAGCAAAGTGTTACAATTGCTTAACTGTCGAAGTTAAAATTAGTGTTTGCCAACATATTGAACAATAATGGAAAACTTAAAGTTCAAAAGAACCGGTTCATTAAGACAGTACCGTGAAGTCACAAATACTGTTTCACGTATGGCATAGGCAGCATGCACATATAACATAATACTGACGTCGATTTCCAACAAGATATCGCGCCTGTGCAGACTGGTTCATTATAGAAGTATATTCATGAATAAACAGTTGTATTATTAAACACACTTAATTACATGTACTTGCCCTTGATTTTATAAACATGAGTTCAAAACTGATACATGTATCTAGGCCAGTACTTCACGTATTTATTGCAACAGTGGAGGAATGCTGTCTGATTTTTTCCAGGGTGGTGTGGGGTCATAGCTTACATCTATATAATCTTTCTGTTTACAAAGAACGCTATAATATCAAAATAAGGAAGAAGGCAAATATCAGGAATTTATACAATCAAGTATTACACCTGGCCCAGGACACCATATGGGAAAGTGACAAAAACACAAGAAAAACACCCGGAAAAACATCACACACAACAGTCAAGAGGTCAGTCCTTTCCCAACAGGTGACCACAAGACTGCAAGGAACAGACAAGACAATAAGACAAAGACAAACACGAAACACAAATAACAAAAATGATCCACAAAAGAAGCACCGCCACTTTAGCGTTTTTGACGTCACTTCCGGTCCAAGATGGCGGCCCCCACGACTTCCGATCCAAGATGGCGGCCCCCACGGCGTGAGATCCAAGATGGCGGCCCCCACGAAGTCAGATACGAAGTCAAATACAAGATGGCGGTCCCTGTGATGCGTTCGGTTACACCTCTAAGGGTGAGTCAACGCCCTAGACCGCGAGAAGGTAGCGTCACGTCCTAGAGCACGGTGTCGTTCTTCTTCTCTATATACAAGGGGTGAGGGGCCTCTCATGTATCGAACGAACATGGATCTGGAGGAGTCTATATTGAGGATTTCCGGTTGGCTTTTTTACGAAGTTCAGAATGAGATCCAGTCTTTAATGGTGTAGCGGGTCGCAGTGCTCGGTTTATCCCGTTCCCGGGGTGGACACTTTTTTTTCAGCACGGTCCTTTCACGTCTTTTGGGCGGGTTCGGCGTTTTCTTCTCAGAAGATTCCATTATTTGCTGTTCGTCCTTTAGTATCTCAATGAATTCCAGTCCGAAGTTGCTGTCTTACGCCCTCTGTCCGTTATACTATCCTCTCCTTTTCGCGTAAGCTCCGATTTTGCCATTTCTAAAGCTTGGGCTACTGGGGTGACCAGGTTCACTACGGGTTTTTCCTTTTGTCTCATTTCTTTCAAATCTCTGTATTTCCGTCCACTACCCACAATATAATGTCCCTGACTGTCGCGTTCAGCGTAGCCATCTCTAACATCCAGCAAGTGCTGATACCATTTGTCGGGATCCGAGACATACGGAATCCATTTCTGCTGTTGGTAATCGTAAACGAGTCTAGTGCCCATCTCTTTCCATCATTTTCCTCCTTTGTGCTCGAGTTATTCTTACGCTCTATTCATACAATGGGCGATAGTCTAGTTCACTATCCTCAAGCACCTCAATTAATCGCTCAGCAGCCTCTCTGGCTTCGCGCCGTAGTTGTCTACATCTCATCCGAAACAAGAGTTCATCAAACAAAGCTATACACATAAAAGTAATGGCGAACATATTTACCCCTACTCAACACTTAATCCCTTTTCTTAGTTACCAGTTTTGATAGTCTTTTGGGTTACACTCGGAACACCGTAATGCCCCTAACTGATTCATGTGATCACTTTGCACGTAACAGGGTACGACCCCGTCTAGTTCGGGTAAGGCCCTTCCAATTTCTGTTAAGAGTTCTTTGACGGCAATGTATTCTAGGGGTCTCAGGTATAATCCCTTTTTTGTAGGTATCACCTCTTCTTGCGGCTTCCAATACTGCCTTATATCCATACATGCGCTGCCCTTGGTGATGGTACAATAGACGTTCCCTCCAAGATGACTCTTATAGTTTTGTTTCTCTGTCCTCGCTTGATCCGCGTATTCTAAGTAATCCACCCAATTCTTCCATCGCATCAAGGTTAAGCTGATACCTTTTTTGGTCGGTTTGTCATCTTTCCATTCTCTCAGGTCAACACGCAGTTCACCTTTCCATTCTGTGACCTCGATAAAGCGATCATTTCCAAGACTGAATCTGCATCTAGACATGTTTACTGTTTGACTGTCAGAATAGATATGACTAGATTGCTGCAAAGCGCCTTATATAGTGAGAGGTCTCTTCTGATTGGTCAATTATCCAGTCATCCGATTGGTCAACCTCCTCACTTCTGCTCCCTCCTTATCATTCTCCTTCACGACGTAGTAGAGTCCTCTTGGTCTTCAGAGGCTTTCTGGGTTTCTATATTATGATTCGGCCAAACGTCCATAAATAAATCTTTTCTGAGTTTGATGGCTTGTCTGATAGAGTCTGCCTGATTCATATCGTGTTGGTTCTTGAACGTTTTAGCCGATTCCAGTATTCGCTGTTGAACAGGATCCTCTTGTAGCTTGAATAATCTATTAGAAATTGGGTGTAATCTCGTCTGAGTTTTTTTGCGGAGAGAAGGCAAATCATCATTGGCCGCGAGATGAATAGCTTTATCCGAACTAAAACCTCGCTCTTCATAGGCATTCACTTTAGCTTTAAACTGCTCTACGTTCTCCTGCCTAATTGGATTTTGAAATCTCCTGTTCCAGATGTCGGGTTTAGAGCGCTCGTCTCTTAGTTTTCTTCGTTTACCTGGAGGGCTTAAATCGCTTACCCTCCTATTCCATATATCCGGTTTATAACTTTCATCTCTTTCTTTATCCGGAGGGCTGATAGAGCGTATATAATCTAGGGACTCCACACTGTCAGCATCTTCATCATCAGAAATATTTCCTTCATCGGGAGACTGTTGATCGACAAATATGTCAGTTTGTAGTCTGTCCTGTTCGGATGTACTCGATTTAAGATCTAGGACGAGGTAACCATAAGGTCTTGCCGTGGCATCTTCAAATTTCCGCATAAATGTGGCGCAAGTGGACGGATAAATTCTTCTTGTCAAGGTAAGTATCCTCAATATAGACTCCTCCAGATCTGTGTTCGTTCGATACATGAGAGGCCCCTCACCCCTTGTATATAGAGAAGAAGAACGACACCGCGCTCTTGGACGTGACGCTACCTACTCGTGGTCTAGGGCGTTGACTCACCCTCTGAGGTGTAACCGAACGCGTCACAGGGACCGCCATCTTGTATCTGACTTCGTTGGGGCCACCATCTTGGATCTCACGCCGTGGGGGCCGCCATCTTGGATCGGATGTCGTGGGGGCCGCCATCTTGGACCGGAAGTGACGTCAAAAACGCTAAAGTGGCGCCTATACTACTGTATGCGATTAAATCCACTTCAATTTGAAAAAAAAGGTATGTCTTGTTTGATGTTGGCACTAACCAGATATATCCCGTGTGTGACGTGAGAACATAATTACGTTAAGACAATTTCGTGGTAGTTCCTAGATTTATTACCACCCTTGCTTCTTATCAATAAATTCATTATGTACGAAGGACATATTCACATTTAAAGACAAACAATGTAAACACATTGCTTATCACAGAATAAGAAATGAATTTCGTTGTGGGTTTATGGTAAACATACGAATAAGAGTTGGTATCAAAACGGAGACCAGTCCTTCTTGGCAAAGCTAAAGTGAAAATTGGTAAAAGAATCGACCCGAGGACCATATTTCCCATGAAAATGCGATTTTTATATTATAAAATACAATACTTAAAATTGGGAATTCGTTTGTATCCGGCTAAATGTGTCACAAATCTCTCATGCTTGCCAAAATGTGCTCATAATAAACACTGATACCAAGCCCAGAGAAGGAGTCATGACCCAGTGATAGAATAGAAAAAAATGAAAAATGAGAAAAAATAAATTACCTTCAGTTTCAAGTTTTTGTAACCCTGTACACTTAACACACATGAAGTAAGGATGTAATATAGATCGTCCCTATCATATGTAATATTGACCCAGTACCACGAGTTGCAACGTATCAGATTTAGTGGACTTTTCATTTACATTGAATGGGCTGAAAACTGTATTCGCATAGGTCCATATAAGGATAGTTTGTTCACCTAAAATTGTATTTTTTTTTTACTTACCCATCAATTGAAACATGTGTTTTGGGTGTTCAACGCATTGAGACGGTTCTTTTTTGAGTACCCAGGACGTTCTGGGTACCAACGTCTGGTGAGAAATAAGAAAACATAATTTTCAGGTATGCACTCTTATCTGGAGGCCTGTAATAATTCGGCCCTTGTAAACAGCCACAATGTAACGGAATATGGTAATTATCACTGAAATATGAGGGATGCCCGCCAAACTTCAATTTGCAGTTTTCCAGGCATAATTTATATTTAAGTAGAGATTCCATGATGATGAATTACAGTAAGCAACATTACATAGCAAAATACAGTATCCACGTTCTGCAATATGACATACATGAGATCACTTATTTGACGAAGCCTTATAATTTCATTGCTGGTGAAAAAGCTGACGATCTCTGTATGGAAGAACGTACATGCCATGAAATGGTTATTCATCTATCGCAGAGGATTTGGTAGTATGTTATGTGTTTTTCTTTTTTTTGCACCTTTTCATTAGTTTTAAGTATGATTTTCACGTTGACGCTGAAATGATAGTTAAAACGCCAGAAATGTAAAGAAACCTCTGCGCCGATGGTAAAAGAAAAATAATGTATGGCCTGATACCTCTTCCGTAGGAAAGAATTGCCAATATTTGTTGGTTACGGTCAACTAAACTAATATTTGTAGGTTATGGTCAACTAAATTCTAATACTGTTTTAGAATTTTCGCACCAGGCACTAGCTATTTAAAAGCATGTATGACACTAGCTATCTAAATATGCAACATTTGGGCGTAGGGCATTTTGTTTTCGTTCTTACTCGAGTTTTCTCGAGATTCCAGCAATCCTGTACCCTAGAAGCATCACTACATATATTTTTGAATATCATAGGTTCTTTAAACCAAGCGCTTTACTGAGCTCAGCTGACCGTAGATATAACAAAGTGTAAACATCCCCATTTTTGTATTTTCAATGTCTTTAAAAATTCTCACGTTACTTATATCAAATATGTCTTCTTTCACTTCGTCGTATATCTTTGTTTAAACATTTAATAACATTTAAAAATTGCATTTGCGGAGATTAAATGGATGGGTGTTTGGTGCAAAACATGATGAATACTTTTTCAGAAGATCGATATTATCTATCATTTTCGACCACTATAGCAGCATAATCGCTACAACATTGGGATTAGAAACTTTATTGCCCAGTGAGAACTGAGGGTAACAAAAGCAATGTATATGTTCTGCGCAAAGTAGGAATCGATATCATTCTAGAATGGCTCTGCGCAAAGTAAGAATTCCTACTTGGTTGCGCAAAGTAGGAATGCTTACTTTGCGCAGAGCCATTCTAGAATGGTCCCTGCGCAAAGTAGGAATATGGACCAAGTAAGAATAGTATTGATATCTTTTCTATCCTTTATTAGGGCAAAAGGTTTAATCTCATTTTAAACCTTGCTGGGTGCTTGTTTGACTGAGATATTATTTTCTGGTCTGTTAAACTATTTAGATGCGCCACATTGAACGACAATTGAAACGGTGTTAGGAGAGGAATGCTTACGTTTTTCCTCATGGAAGCATTAGTTGAAAATACTTTCCTCTATTTGTTGACCTAGAGTGACTTGAAAAATGTCAATAAAAGCGGGCGATCATCGGCCCGCGGGCATTTCGCTGGCGTACAATGTATTGATGATTGCCCAACATTGAATGCTGGCTTCGTAGCTTTGAGAATTTTGAGTATTTAGGGGTATCGGCGCAGTAATGCTAAGAAACCCTATATGTTTGTGATTTTGAAGCAAGAGATAGCAATTTCAAATGGGATAATACGTGTATCCTCAGTGAGGACTCTGATCATATTTGGTCCTAGCTATCTAATATAAATGGCTTATGCGGCCGGCAAACTGAGATCGATGAAGAATCTGATCAGTTTATGTTTCATTTATTTAGCTGGAGACCCCGCTTTAATTGTATGGCTAGCCGGGTTGCTGTTCATGTACGAATCCAGAAAGATTTTCAGAGGGGGTCCAACTTTGACTACGTTTTTTTAGTTGATACCACTATAAGCGGACCATTATCATCCCGCGTTTCACTGGCGGGACGATAATGGCCCATCACTGAATGCTGACTTTAAAGCTTTGTGGTTTTACATGGGATCCAGTCCAGCATTGCTAAGATACCCTATATTTTTGTTATTTTTAGGGGGGATCAGGACCCCCTATCCCCCCTCTGGATCCGCACATGCTGTAGATGTCATATGCCACTGACAAATTCTCTAATCATGCTACACATATATCATTTACATACGCACTATTCATTTGCTTGAACTGAGGCTTAACGCCCCTGTCCACAATAAATCAGAAATGACGGAACGCCGATTTTTTCCAGTGTAGAACCTGTTCTAAGAAACAATGTGCAGGCTCATCGGTGTCACTGTGTTGTGTCCTTGAGCAAGACACACTAATCCTTGCTCAGTACTGGTTCAACCTAGGAAGACCTGTCCCTACAATACTACATGTGCTATCCGTCTTATGTCAAACAAACATCAAAGGAGATATGGAGAGGAAAGGAATGCTTACTTTCTCGTTCATCGACTGGAGGAGCCTGGATTGAACCTGTGAAACCAAACACGCAGGATCGGATACTCATTGAAAATGCTTAGCTATCTTTGATGTCTTCAATTCAGGGAAGACATTCAGGGTAATCCTTATTTAAGAATGATTGAAATGCGCTATGAATTTCATAATTAACTTCTATCCTTTTCTAACAAGAATAAAGCAAATAAATGCACATACGTGCATTCTCACCATAACCATTCAAACTTGCACAAATGATTCCTACTTTGCGCAGGGCTCCTACCTCATCGATAAAACTGACTGTCACAAATCATGTTCTTTACCTTATATATAAAAGGAATCTAGCAATCATACGCTTTATAACTGACAACTTTCAACAGTTTATATTTATTATTTTACATATATATATAACACAATATACACAGCTAATATAAAATAACAATTCAGACTCAAAATTGTCTTGTGCGTCGCAGTTCATAAATCTACGCACAACATAGTCTATGGAGATGCCATACACCGTCTATTTTTGATCTACACTATACGTCAAGTCAAGTAGCCGATAAGGACAGAGCTGACACCTTCCATATAGTCGCACACGAGCGGTGGTTTTAGCTAAAGTTTTACTCATTGGATTTCTACAGAGGGATAACAGTATAATCCTAATCTCTCAAGGATCATTAGCGTCAGAAGTTGGGAGTTTTATTACCTCTAACATTCCACTGCAGAGAACCTGATAGCCAACAAAATAATCATCACAGCAAAATGTACAACTTGACATGCCAACCAAGTAAAGACTCAGATCAGACCGCACATCCACAAAATCAGATCAGAGGCTTCACTGTCCATGTCAGGAAATGTCCATGTCGGCAAATATTGAGTATTAAGCAAAGACTGATCAGACTTTTGGGAAGGGCAGACTGATCTGAGTCTTCACTGCGCATACATTCAAATGTCTACCTGTTATATTCCAGTTATAAAACAGAAAAAAGCTAAACTATTTTCTTATAAACAAAATAGGAACAATAACTTTTAGCCTGCTAGTGGCAACTTTTGTTGTCCTCGCAGACAGTTTGGAGTCAGATCAGGACTGAAAGAACACAAGTCCTCATCTTGATCCAAACTGTTTACTTTGATTATAATGAAATATTTTTTTCGAAAGAATACTAACTTTGAAAAAGAGTCAGTGCTTAAAGCTACATGTAGAATGCTGCATGTAAACAGAATTGAAATTGGGGAGGAGCATAGTGAAAGAAAATATTCTGCATGACAAAGGTGTAGCTCTTTCTCAAAAGGTGTATTACATCCAGCTGTTTTGAAGCTGTAAATCTAAGGATCTGACCGCAATGTTAAGATATTTTAAGATAAGATCAACTTGCACTGTCTGAAACGAACGAATGAGAGCACCTTTCAGTAAAAGAACTGTCGGCATAGGGCATAGCTATTCTTATCAGCTGTTGGTCAAGTTTATTAATAACTAAGATGTTTCCTAGTTATGTATATCAGCACAAAATGCTATGTTCCACGACGACGTTAGATAAAACACCAAGATTGAATAACCACACGTTAATGCAGCACACGAGACACACTAACGCCTAATGATACAATCTGTACGAAGCATAACGTTATGCATCTAATGAACGACCAATGTCAAATACCGTAATTAGAGTTGGAACAACGCACCCTATGCCAACATAACGCACCGAGATTGAATAATCACACGCTAATGCGACACACGGAACACTAACGTTTAATGATACAATCTGTGCTCAACAGCGTTAGGTTTTCATGTGTCAATCAATGTTAAATATCACATGTAATGTGAAATATTCATATACGCCCCGCCAAACACCGCACATCGCCATCATATAGTACGTTCCATATCAAACACAGCGTTTAGACGTCAAATAATATGCTCTATGTCAAACACAGCACATAGAGAACTGCGCTACTGTAAAACGTTGTACGTTAGTATTGAATAATGCGCCCTATGCCAAACACAGTACATAGTGGCTGAATAAAAATGCATGCTAATGCCAAACACAGTACATTAACGTTACATATTTCGCTCTATGCCAAACACAGCACATAGAGTTCGATAATACGCTCTAGCCAAACACAGTACATAGAGAGCCGCGCTAACGCCACACACAGTACATTAACGTTACATATTTCGCTCTATGCCAAACACAGCACATAGAGTTTGATAATACGCTCTATGCCAAATACAGCACATAGAGAGCTGCGCTAATGCCACACACAGCACATTAACGTCAAATAGTCACGCTGTCATAATTTCTATGATGAAAAACGCGTATTTGCTATCCAAATCAACCACATGACACCCTCTCATCATCTCTAGTCATTGACTGGGGGGCTACATCGCACCACAATGTCGAGCTTGAGCTGTCGCCGTTTTACAAACAGACTACAGTGACTGGTCTGGGAAGACTGCTATCTACAGGACCATAGGGTTGGCACAAAGAGCCACCTAGAAAAGAATATAAGGGATCTATGCTACACAGGGCTAAGGACAATCTTGGATATTTAAGAATCTAAGTCATTTACTGAAGAATTGCAAAATTTCAAAAAGCAGGTGAATTGCAAAGCAGGAGACGGGGCCTACACTACAGAGGGCTTACAGTATTTCTCTCCATCCACCAATATTACATCTGAGTGAATTCTTCTTTGAAATATAACTAACACTATATCTGTCGCCTCTTGAATGTAAATGCAGAATGAATATACATGTGAGTAAAAAACTCAGAACTAAAATACCTGTAAAAGGTGGCACATCACAAATTTACCTGTAGAGATCGCATCCCACTATTTACCTGTATAAGATTGAACACCAAATTTGTGACATACCTCCCCACTCAAGATGGAAAAACAACTTTCTTTTTCCATTTACTCATAAAAACTTCAGTTTTCTGTAAAACTATTTACAATCTGAAAATACTGTGGCTACTTCTTGATTGGGCTAACCTACCTTATAGGCGGCTGAGAAAATCTGCTCAAATATTTTCAGAGCCTTTTATAGCAATGATGCGATACCTGTATGGTTGCAGTGCTAATGCCAAACGCATCAATTGAGCGTTTGCTGTCTTTGACCTATTTAGATATACCAGGGGTTGGTGGTCAGTCTCTAACATAAATTCTCTGCCATACAGATAACTTTCAAACTTTTGTATCCCCCAGACAATTCCAAGACATTCCTTTTCTATAACTGAGTAACCCATCTCTCGGGCTGAAAGCTTCCTACTTGCATAAGACACTGGAAGTTTTACTCCCTCATGTTCTTGCAGCAATACTGCCCCCAAACCAAACTCTGAGGCATCCGTTCTAAGGGTAAAATCTCTGTCAAAATCAGGTAGACGTGAATTTGGTCTTTTACATAAAGCACTGATCAAAGATTTAAAAGCTAAATCTGCCAAAGGGGACCATACTACCTTACACGGTGCACCTTTTTTGGTCATGCCTGTCAGAACACTGGCTATTGTACTGAAATTTGGTATAAATTTCCTGTAATACCCTACAAGACCCAAAAAGGACCGGACTTGTTTTTTGTAGTGGGTGGAGAACGTTCCTTTATACTGGCTACTTTACCTGAAACTGGAGATAGCATACCCCTGCCAACTCTATGTCCTAAAAATGGCAAGTGGAAGTAACCCAACTTACATTTAGATGGCTTTGTTGTAAGGCTGGCTTCCCTCAATTTCAAAAGCAAAGCTCTAAGAGTATTTACATGACTTTCCCATGTTTTTGAATGTTCTAGAATGTCATCTACAAAATTTTCTACATCCTCCATACCTCTCAAAATAGTTCTCATCATACGACAAAAAGTGGCTCCAGAATTTACTAATCCAAAGGGCATATATCTTAAGGCATACAAACCTTCTGCAGTGATAAACGCAGTTGCAGACTGGCTAGTCTTTTTACTGGAATCTGCCAATACCATTTCGATAAGTCCAACTTGGTAAAGTACCTTCCCTTGGACAACCTAGCAAAAATTTCATCTGGGTTACCAACTGGTTCTGCATCAAATTGGGTAATTCTATTGAGTTTTCTGTAGTCTATACAGAACCTATTAGAACCATCAGGCTTTTTTACCATAACTACAGGTGATGCATAGGGAGACTCAATTGGAACAATAATTCCTAGTTTTAACATACTGTCAATTTCAGATTTCATGGTGTCTTTCATCGCATGTGGGACAGGGTATGGTTTTGATCTAACAGGTTCATCAGTCATAAGTTTTATCTCATGCTCTGTGATAGAAGTTCTGCCAGGTAAATCTGTTAATACATCTGAAAACTCTCTTACCAAAGATCTTAACTGTTCTTTCTTCTCAGGACTTAGCTCTGGATTGATCTGAACATCTTCAACAGTCTCAGTTGGCTGAAGCCTAGGAAGACTAATATCCAGGCTAATCTTACCTTCTATGTAGCTATCCAAACTATTTGTGGGCATATCTTCTTTGACATTTGTTTCTGAATGATCTGCTTCATATAAATCAGTTTCCGCAATGACAGAAACACAAACCTGTTCTGCAAACTCAGCTTATCCAGCAGTAATTTCTGCGTCCAATGCATTATCACAGGATTCCTTACCTCTCTCAATATACCTTCTTAAGAGGTTGGCATGATAAACTCTTTCTTTGCCATTAACATCTATTCTGTAGTCAAATTTGTTTATCGTCTCTTTGATAACATAGGGGCCTTTCAATTGCATTAAGAGCTTGTTCTTATCAGTTGGCAGTAATACCAAAACTTTCATACCTGCTTTCAAGTGTTTTTCTTTTCTCTTTCTATCTGCGTAAAACTTATACCTACTCTGATTTCTTTTCAGTTCGTCATGAGCTAAATGAAGTGTTTCTTCTAGTCGATTTCTCAAATCTACAACATATTCATAAGTTGTTCCTACCTCTTCTGTCTGATTCTCTTCTGTCCATAATTCTTTTAATATTGATAATGGACCTCTTACTGTCCTACCATAGAGTAATTCAAAGGGTGAGAAACCTAAACTATCTTGTTGGGCTTCACGATAGGCAAAAAGTAGGGGGTCTATATACCTATCCCATTGCTTTGGCTTTTCCACACAAAGTTTTTTCAACATGGTTTTTAGCGTACCATTAAAGCGCTCCACTAAACCGTTACATGCTGGGTTGTATGGTGTACTAGTCAGCTGTTTGACTGACAAAAGTCGACTCACCTCACTCATAATGTCTGAAGTGAACTGCTTACCCATATCACTAATAATTTCTCTAGGAACACCAACTCGGCAAAACATCTGGACCAAGGATTCTGCTACTGATATAGAATCAATGTGCTTCAAAGCTTTCGCCTCTGGATATCGAGTGGCATAGTCTACCATAGTTAAAACAAACCTATTTCCACTTTCTGAGGGAGGGTGAATAGGACCAATTAAATCAATGGCTATCCTTGAAAAAGGAGTATCTATCAATGGTAACTCACCTATTGGTATCTTTGAGACCTTACCTTTTGTAAGAGTCTTTTGACAAACGTCACAAGAACGACAATAACGTGTTACGTCATCTTATACACCTGGCCAGAAAAAATCTTCTAAAACCTTAACTTTTGTCGTCCTTACCCCTTGATGACCAGCTAATATTGAATCATGGGCTAGATGGAGAACGTGCTGTCTGATTTTAAGGGTACAACTAACTGTTCACATCTTTGACCATTGTTGACTTTTGGCGACTGAAAAATTCGGTAAATTAATCCATTATGCTGCTCAAACCATACCACATCACCTTTACTAGAAACTTTTTTCTCACCTCCAGACAAACGATCCCTCACCAACTTTAAAGAATAATCTGTTTGTTGACCTTGTCTAATTTGTTTAATATCTATTGAGCTTATAGCGTCAGGGACACACAATTCAGTGGTCTTACCATCTTTTACCTTTTGTGCATTAGTTTGCACAGCACCAATAGCTTCTGCACTGTCACGAGACTTTTGGGTTTCCCAACTAATATCTGGGTCACTTGGTGCCCTTACTCCTTCAACATTACCTATGATGAGATCAAAGACTAGAATTTCAGCGCATAGAGCCTCACAATTATCACTGAAAAACGGTGATCTAATTTCTACTTTTGCCACTGGGAACTTCCTCACAGTTCCATCAAGCAATACACAATACTAACTTGATCCAGTCATCCTCTCCTGAGAAACAAGATCTCTTCTGACAACAACGCTGGAACAGCCTGAGTCTCTTAAAGCTTTCACTTTCACAGTTCCTACAAAGCCGTCATATATAGGCAGATTTCCAACATGAGTGTATCTCTTTTGTTCGTCACATGCAAGAGTTACAACTGGTAACTCATGACCACACTCTAGTTTAACAGAACCACTGTTTATACAACTATCACTAATGCTACAACCTACCTGGGATCTATGTTCACTTGCCTCATCAAATTTTGTTTCAATATCTCTTGAGCCAAATCTGTTGTTATGACCACCTCTACCTCTATTACCAATCCAACCATTTCCTCTTGTGAAACCTCTTTGACTACCTCTACCTACTTGGGTTAAATTTTACTCATCAACTCCTAATGCTCCAACAAATTTCTTACTTGTACTATAAGGTGCTTTCTTAGGACAGTCTTTTATATAATTTTAGGAGATTTGCAGTAAAAGCAATACCTGTCCTTTTCACTTTCAACATACTTAGGCTTACTTTCTTTTCTTTCTGGTTTATTATTTCTGGAGTCTGCAGTAAATGATTGTATTTTGGGACGATTAGAATCTGAAATACCATGTGCTTCATTGTATTGTTCTGCTATCTCTGCCATTTCAACAACTGATTTTACCTTCCTTTCTTTCAAAAATACTTGTAAGTTCTTATTAGATGATTGCATGAACTGCTCCCGTCAGACTAAATCTTTCAACCCATCAAAATCTTTTGATACATTCGCCATGTCCATCCACCTCTCACCTACCTCTGGTCTACTACTACGGAATTTCGATCTGAAACCTTCTTCTGTTATTTGAAACCTTTTCAACAACGCATCTTTCAATTTGTCATAATTGATTGAATCTGTAGGGGATAATCTAGAGTATACATCTAATGCTTTACCCTGAATAAGTGCACTAAGACTGGTGGCCCAATTACTTTTTGTCCCATCCCGCATTTTCTGCAAAACGTTCAAAACGCTTTAAATATGAGTCCATGCTATCATATTTCTCATTAAAGGCTGGTAATTTGGGGACTTTGGCCCTAGTTTCATGCTTAGTATGAGTTGACTTTGGAACTTCATGCAACTCTGCCTTCTGCAGTCTTTCTAACTCAATTTGTTTTTCTAATAACTGAACTTTAATTTCGCTTTCTCTCCTTGCTAACTCAAACTCCCTCTCCTTTTCCTTTTCCGCAACTTGCATTTCAGCTAATTTAATCTCTCTTTCTTTAATGCGCTCTTCTCTCTGAATACGATGAGATTCTAACTTTTCCTCTCTGGCAAGCCTTTCTGCCTCTTTCTTCTCCTCACGTGCTAGTTTCTCTGCCTCACGTGCTAGTTTCTCTGCCTCTTTCTTATCATCTCTCTCCATCTTTTCTTTCTCTTTCTTTTCTACAAAATCTATTAATAATGCACCTTCTAGACGTAGTGCTCTACCCGCCTCTATAAATAAATCCATGACTGATAGAAAGTTGAAAGTTAACAAGTCAATATGATTACAAAGCTGGATCCTGCCGAGATCGCCAATGTCACAAATCATGTTCTTTACCTTATATATAAAAGGAATCTAGCAATCATACGCTTTATAACTGACAACTTTCAACAGTTTATATTTATTATTTTACATATATATATAGCACAATATACACAGCTAATATAAAATAACAATTCAGACTCAAAATTGTCTTGTGCGTCGCAGTTCATAAATCTACGCACAACATAGTCTATGGAGATGCCATACACCGTCTATTTTTGATCTACACTATACGTCAAGTTTATTAATAACTTAGATGTTTCCTAGTTATGTATATCAGCACAAAATGCTATGTTCCACGACGACGTTAGATAAAACACCAAGATTGAATAACCACACGTTAATGCAGCACACGAGACACACTAACGCCTAATGATACAATCTGTACGAAGCATAACGTTATGTATCTAATGAACGACCAATGTCAAATACCGTAATTAGAGTTGGAACAACGCACCCTATGCCAACATAACGCACCGAGATTGAATAATCACACGCTAATGCGACACACGGAACACTAACGTTTAATGATACAATCTGTGCTCAACAGCGTTAGGTTTTCATGTGTCAATCAATGTTAAATATCACATGTAATGTGAAATATTCATATACGCCCCGCCAAACACCGCACATCGCCATCAAATAGTACGTTCCATATCAAACACAGCGTTTAGACGTCAAATAATATGCTCTATGTCAAACACAGCACATAGAGAACTGCGCTACTGTAAAACGTTGTACGTTAGTATTGAATAATGCGCCCTATGCCAAACACAGTACATAGTGGCTGAATAAAAATGCATGCTAATGCCAAACACAGTACATTAACGTTACATATTTCGCTCTATGCCAAACACAGCACATAGAGCTCGATAATACGCTCTATGCCAAACACAGTACATAGAGAGCCGCGCTAACGCCACACACAGTACATTAACGTTACATATTTCGCTCTATGCCAAACACAGCACATAGAGTTTGATAATATGCTCTATGCCAAATACAGCATATAGAGAGCCGCGCTAATGCCACACACAGCACATTAACGTCAAATAGTCACGCTGTCGTAATTTCTATGATGGAAAACGCGTATTTGCTATCCAAATCAAACACATGACACCCTCTCATCATCTCTAGTCATTGACTGGGGGAGGGGGGGGGGCTACATCGCACCACAATGTCGAGCTTGAGCTGTCGCCGTTTTACAAACAGATATTGGCTACAGTGACTGGTCTGGGAAGACTGCTATCTACAGGACCATAGGGCCGGCACAAAGAGCCACCTAGAAAAGAATATAAGGGATCTATGCTACACAGGGCTAAGGACAATCTTGGATATTTAAGAATCTAAGTCATTTACTGAAGAATTGCAAAATTTCAAAAAGCAGGTGAATTTCAAAGCAGGAGACGGGGCCTACACTACAGAGGGCTTACAGTATTTCTCTCCATCCACCAATATTACATCTGAGTGAATTCTTCTTTGAAATATAACTAACACTATCTCTGTCGCCTCTTGAATGTAAATGCAGAATGAATATACATGTGAGTAAAAAACTCAGAACTAAAATACCTGTAAAAGGTGACACATCACAAATTTACCTGTAGAGATCGCATACCACTATTTACCTGTATAAGGTTGAACACCAAATTTGTGACTCTGACAAAATACCCTGCGCAATTCTAGAATGGTCCGATACCATTCTACAATTGCGCAACCAAGTAAGAATTCTTACTTTGCGCAGAGCCATTCTAGAATGGTATCGATTCCTACTTTGCGCAGAACATATACAAGAGGTGTTCTATGTTTATTGGATCAAACTTGAAATTGCTGTTACTCATTCATTTCTCATTCGATTTTGTAATAACCAATAAAATGTGTTAGTCTGATCTCCAGGAATACACAATCACCAAGAAAATAGCTTTACACTTTATTCGCTTGTTTGAAACAGTCTCTGAAGATGAGTAGTCAAAAAGTACGTGTTTAAAATATTGTCTGAAACAAAGTATTTTGAATTGTTCTCGAATGATTTCTCTTTGAGAGATGATTTTTTCTCTTGGAACCTATTATAAATTGTACATAAATAAGTCAATTGTCTTCTGTTAGAAAACAAAGCATTGCAGTTGAAATTTTTTTTGAGCAACTTGAACATAAAATTTTAGGATTTACAGTTTCCAAAGCAACACTAGATTGTATGCAAAATACATGAATGCAATTGTTGGTGATAGCATTATCGGCTGTATATCCTCAGGATTTCTGCGACTTTTTGTCGGCTGTGAGTTTTGAGAATTTGTTTTTCAGATTTCTTCCAAGATGGATTTTATACATGGAATACTCATTTGGACAATTGTGTGATAGAACTTATTTTGGCCAGTTTTTGCACATAAACAGGTGCACAGAATCTGTTTTTCATTTGAATAATAGAGTGAATTTTCCTCTAAACTTAAGGTACTTCAGTAGGAATAGCTCAATTTTGCAAGTTTTCGCCCATCATATTCCAGACAAACTGGCTGTCTCTTTCAATTCGTCCTCATCCCTTTTATCTAGTTACAAGTGGTTTCTAACTATTGGTTCTAAATACAGTTTCGTAAAAGCTTACAACGTGGAGATCTAATTTTTTTAAGATTTTTTTTACCTTTTTATAAGATTTTTAATCCATCATCTGCATGTATATTTTGACATGATCCCCATACCTGGTATACGAGGGGCGTTCAAAAATAGTGCAATAATTAGCTCTCTTTTTATCGTATGCCAAATTAAGCGCACAAACCGTGTGACTTGATCATATCTACATTAATTGCTGGTCCCAGGTTTACAGTTTCTCAGTATTAGAAAAACAAATAACCAGTACCCCCCTCCCCTAACCAATACCCGGATATGTGTGTGTGGGGGTCTGGTTAACTGTATTTACATTACTGACCACTTGTAGACCGAGAACCAGCAATCAATGTAGATACATGTACGATAAATAGCGAAAAATCTCTATCATAGCTTAAATATCCTTAGTACAGTATATGTATTCAAAAGCTTTCTACAATATGCTTGGAAAAAAGCTGAAAATGTGCTCGAAAAATGGCCTATATAAGGCGGATCGCCAAATATTCATTAAGAACATCGCGATACATATAGGGAGGACCAAATGTCTTTCACCAAGGCTTATAGATTGGTGACTAAATTTAAGAGCTTAAACAAGATGCTGCTTATCCTGGTCACCCTGCAATTAACAACAATGACCAACAAAAAACATAATACCCAAAAGATACTTGATTTGCTTCAAAAAGATGCAAAGTACCGTGAGACACTTAGGCCAGTTCATAAATAAGTCGTTATCACAATTTAGTTAATAACATATTGAAGAAGCATCTGAAACTTAATGCAGATTGGATACCCAGGGTGGGGGGCATTCTAATATTTTCATATAATACGTGTATATGTATCATCATTTTTATTTTATTATTATTATTATTATTATTATTATAATTATTGTTTTTTTTTTTTTGGGGGGGGGGGGTCAGAAAATTTAATATTTATGGAGAGGGCGGATTTTGTGGATACTTTTTTTGGGCTCATGTTTATGCATTTACAGGGGTTTTCTTAAGTTCAAGGTACAGAACGGGAATACACTTTGTAGGTATCTAAATCTAAAGTATTTCTTGGGTATGCCTGATATTCCTGATATTTATTGGTGCGAGGGGGGGGGGGGGTAACAGTAGATGCTGGGTCTAAGCTTACGTAGCAAATAAAATTGAGAGTTCCCCTACCCCAAGCCCTCTCCGCCCCTGGATGGATACCTCATTTTCTGACAAATGAGCAAAAGAGGATCCGATCACAGTGGCCAAAAAGCTAATCAAAATAAATCCAGGTATACACGTAAGGGAACCACTGTACTCGAACTGTGCCGTCAGGATGGAATATCTGTTTTTGTGAAAGCTTTAATAGTAAATGTAAATAAATGCTTGAAACCCTTTTTTCTATTTAAGAAATGAATTCAATTTTTGGAAGGTTCATGGAATCATGAATACTTCGGAGCCCGTGCAAAGTAAGTGATGCCCAAAGAGAGAACAGAAGCTGGCATGTCCTCACATGGCTGAACAAAAGGGTCGTTAAGGTCCCTGGATTGCTCGCCTGAATATTGGTATATAAGGTGATGTTTTGGCCAATGACTAAAAGTAAACATATATCATTTAAAGTTATTTCTCCTTTTTTGGCTCTTTCAGAGCTAACCTGAGTGTTCTGAGCAATTCTGGTAGAGGGCATCAATAGGAGCATTTATGTGAAATGATTTTGAATTTGGATCAGTTGTACAGGAGTTGTCGCTTTAAAATAATTCTTGCTGAGCTTTTTTAGCGGAGCATGCCATTTGTACTATTTTAGTAGTGAGCAACATAAGGAACATTTATGTGAAATTATTTTGAAGGACCTCTGACACTTTGATATGGTATCTGCCTATTTTTCAGATGCTTCCCAAAACTTCCCTATGCATAAGATATCAATGGTATACTTTTTAAACGGACGCTTGATGTATTAGGAACGAATTAAGGTTTTAATTAGACAGGCAGATGCCTACAACAAAACAGGAGACACTACCAAAGGGGGTAGGGGTTGCAAAATTTGACTTTACCAAAACATTTAGAAATCAATTCTTTTCACGTGTAAGGGTATTATATTATCAATACTCGATTACAAATCACAGTGAAAGTATTTAAAAGTCCAAAATCATGAGCATTTTAATAATTATTTTTGTTGTTGTGTTTTTGATCTGATTTGTTAAGAAATATTTTGAAGTGCAACTGTAGTCCATATTCAACCTTGATGACAATGTATTTACCTAGTGCAATGTTATGCAGCAATGTATCATAACCATTCATCCATGCGTAAAGTACACTTAGTCAGTGGCCATGTAGTTTATGTGTATTGGATAGATACAGTATATGTGCAAAATAATATACCAACTGAATTTAGAAAAAGGTCAATTTTCATAATCTAAAGAAAAATATGCTAAAACATTGTAATACTCCATGACTAATGGGTTATGAAAAGGAAGCTTACTTGTACTAATTATTTCCTTATACTGGAAAAAAATTTTTCAAGAGAGTACACCAAAAATCCAAATGCTAATGTTCGGGCTCGCCCAGACGTCACATTTTGAGCTGTGGGATATCATTCCCCCCCGAGTCCCAGCTAGCTTTTCACATATCTTATGTAAAATATGAAAACACACTTACGTGCAAAAGGATTAGTTGGGACTTGGGGGGAATGATGTTTTTAAAATATTTTTCTATTTCCTATATGTATAATACAAAAAGTGACCATTTTAGCCCCAAAATAAAGCCGTACATTTATGCAAATAGGAAATCAAATGCAAAATCATAAAATAGAGACCAACAGTGAGCTTATATTTGAAGATGGAAGCATTTGATTGACTTTAATTTTTATCAAAATAATAGGCAGCGATACACTGTGATTTCCATTACCACCGTCAGAGGTCCTTTGGACCAGTGGTTCGGGAAATGATGTTTAAAAGAGTTCATACTGATAGCTCTGGCACCCGTCTTGTTCAGCGGAGTGGAACCATTTGTGCAATTTTGGAAGAAAGTATTATGGGGAACACTCCTGGGAAATATTTTTTAATTTGGACCAGTGGTTCAACAGGAGTTGTCTTTTAAACAAAAAAAATTGGACGGACAGATGCTGGATTTAAGACAAAACACAAGAGCTCACATTGAGCCTTTGGTTCAGGTAAGCTAAAATTGCTGACTGGGACGTAAAGAATCAAAACAATCTATTAAACCAGTCAATTGAGCTGTACATTAGCAATTGACAATTTTTGAATGATCCATTATGTATGGTACTGTAAAGGCTGAAATGGTGTGCACTCAGGTGCGAAGCTCTAGTTATGTATTTTTATCATATGGGGATAATGTCAAAATATACATGCAGATGATGGATTTGGAATCTTATAAAAAGGTAAAAAAATTCTTTAAAAAACTAGATCTCCACAATGTAAGCTTTTACGAAACTGTATTTAGAACCAATAGTTAGAAACCACTTGTAACTAGATAAAAGGGATGAGGACGAATTGAAAGAGACAGCCAGTTTGTCTGGAATATGATGGGCGAAAACTTGCAAAATTGGGCTATTCCTACTGAAGTACCTTAAAAGAAAATTGCTGACACCTGAAAATATGTTTTCATGAAAGATATACACGTTATAAGTCTTAAAATCATTTAAAGGGTGGGGTGGGGAGTATTTTGGCCTCTGTGTCATGGCTATGCTTTAAATTGCTATTTTGTCTATTTGGCTATACTAAGGATACATCTTTTACTTATGCGAAAGCAAAATTTGTGTGTTTTATTTATATGCAACAGCAGAAACAGAAATTCACATCTGTTCAAATAAACATGTCACAGGTCTCGTACAACGCAATCACAGTACATTAGAACCATGCAGACGCCGATATGATCCGCCCTTCATGAGAAGTCCCATTGGATATGACTGACGGTCTGGAGTTGGTGTTTGGGGAGAGGGTCTGGTACTGTTTTTTCTAATAACGTTAAATAATTAGCTCATTTTCGCTTATTCGGTTAGTCATAACAAAATTAAATCTTAGTTTGTTTGTTTGATTAATTTTGAGTTTTTACGTTCCAGTCACAAAAATCAGTTATGTTGGAATGGGTCTTCCTGGTTTTACCAGTACTAAGCAGGGATTAAAGCGTTTTGCTCAAGGAAACAACAGAGTGCCGCCAGTAGGGCTCGAGCCCCTAACCTTTTGATATCGAGTCATGCAATCTACCCCTGAGCCACTGCGCTACGAAAATAAAAAATTCTCGTAAATTATTAATTTTATAACCCATTTAGTCATATTTGTTGTATTCCTTGTTGACAGAAAATAGCGTATGTGAAGTGCATTTGAATAAGGAATTGAAAAGTGAAAGAGATATAAATTACATCAAAATACTTGCTTTCCCTGCAGCAATGTGATTCATTGTTTACAGGTATGAAGATTCTGTTAAAATAATTTTTCTGACGTCACACCGATAATATTGTGCTCAATGTAGTTTGGACCCGACTGAGTTTTTTCACGTCTATGCTCTTGCGAAGGGCCACGCCCAAAGGCACATTCTTATTGCTACGCATGCGTGCTGGAGTCCCACAACGTATTTGCATCCGATGTTACAAACTGTAAAGATTGTTTTTTTTTTGTTGTTTTGTTTGTTTATTTTTCTTTGTTTCAATAACAAAATGTAATAAGTGTTTATGATAAATTTACATTCTACATTCAGAGAATTTATATACATTTCAAAATACAAAATACTACATTAAACAGCTTAATAACAGTTGCTAAACCTTTTTTTTTTTACATGATTGTTTATATCATTGATAGTTTTTGATCAAACACTATAGTAAGCATTGAATATTTTACACCTCAAAATAGTATTTCACTTTGATTATGGGTATTTTTTTCACTCTTTAACTTTCGTTTTGCCATACTGTACACTTTTAACAAATATGAACTAGACAGCAGATTTACATAACACGCCCGACCCTGACCTTTGAGATCGCTAGTATAAACAGCAAAGTAGATTATTCCATTAATTGAATATGCAAATTACTTATCTGATGCAATGGCCAGATATAGTCTAAGATAAATAGTTCTAGACCAAGACTATATGTGGCGTTCCGCAACAAAATATCGAAAAGAAATTGACCACTAAAACACAATTATTTTCACCACGAGAGTACAGACATGACATTGTATTAATGTCAATGAGTTAAGCTGTTATATCTCATACATGTAATAGATACACATAAAGTAACCTTACATTGTAATTTGGCGATCTGTATCACGTTGAGTGGATAAACTTAGAATATAAGATCTCACGAGACGGAGAGCATTGAGTCTGATTCATCCATGTGACATATTACGAATTCCAATCACGTTGCTTTGTAATATTAATACGTTATACACGTTATATGTCCTAATTGTTTATGAATATTGCATATAAATGCGAAATACATGTACGCTGGTTAATGTTGATTTAACGTGTGTTTCCGATTCTGACATAATAAGTACATGTCGTCATGCGTATGGTTCCATTTTTATCAACCTACTTTTTTATAACGTTACTTTGCTAATTATTTGCTCATTATGGTCTTCTTTATCACTGCTTCTCAACCCTGACCCAACCCCACCCTATTAGTATGTTGTAATCTTGGCTCTCTCACCTCCACCAATTTAGTATCTGTGTTCCATGCTGGTCCATACTGCTTCTGTAATGAATCACGGAGTCAATGCGTGGTCCATTTTAGCAGCAAAGTGAAACAAAATACAAACAACATATAGAATGCACAAGTAATATATAGTCTGCCAATATTGAGCTTAGACTGATTAATTTTTCGCCAAAATCTTCGTGATATTCGTGCGTTTTCGTGGAGTACTCCGACCTTGATCACGTTTTTACAGAGAATATGAAGATAATGGCGCACTTCGAATCGAACTAA
This sequence comes from Loripinus fragilis, assembly GCA_964019695.1. Taxonomy (NCBI): domain Eukaryota; kingdom Metazoa; phylum Mollusca; class Bivalvia; order Lucinida; family Lucinidae; genus Loripinus; species Loripinus fragilis. Next base: position 6,703,299 of record OZ026525.1, read on the forward strand.
AGTTCCTACTATAGTTCTTAAGTTATAGATGCGCACGCACGTTTACACCCAAACGACTTTATTTGGAACTTTTAGTTGGTTGGTAAGTAAACAAAAATTATAGCCCTGTATGCTTTACTTCAATTCTTCGACTTAGTCAAACTGCACAGCGTTTTCTCATAATCAATTACGAATAAGTTGGACCAAAAGTTATGCTCAGCTAGGTTTATTTTACAAAAACCTATCATTTTGAGGCTACTGACCGATCTTGAACCCATCGTGCTAGATGGTCTAGAGTAGGGAACCAGCCGATCTCCTAGAGTAACGGTGCTCCGACCATCTCCAGTAGGTTTGTGACGTCACCCTAGTAGCGTCTATAGATGTGAGAATCAATCTTTAGTTACTATAGTAGGGACTATCGTTCGATTCGAAGTGCGCCAATGTCATTTCGACAATGCAAATGGTCTAATAGCCTAGTGGTTAGTTGACTACTTACAAATCAAGCATACCTGGATAGAAACTTGGAAGGAACCTTTTTATATAACTGTCAAATTGCTTTCTTTTCTAAGTATTTTAAATAGTGTGCGTATATTTTACATAACTATGAGCTTTACATCTTTCAATTGTATTTACCCGCTTTTGTATTCATTATTCCTGAAGTTCCGAAGTTCCTCATTCTCACCTTGTCAGCTGATAACATTTGCAAATAGTTTGGACCCAGTTCAGTACCAACAGAACGTCGGTTCTGATCTGGATACATACCATTTGAAGGCGGTACTTCTTTTATGGATCATTTGTATTATTTATGTCTTGTGTTTTTAATGCTTACGCGTCTGTTCATTGCTGCCTTGTGGTTACCTGCTGGAAAAGGGCTGACGGCTTGGCCCTTGCTTGTGATGGGTGACTGTGTTTTTGACACTTTCCCATGTGGTATCCTGGGTCAGTTGTGGTACTTGATTTGCCGCCTTTCTTAATTTAATATAAACAAGCAGAGGTGTGTTTTTCGCTGTGCATCAGTTTTGCTGAATTTTGCTGCAATATGCAGCAAATTTGTACTTGTATAAAATAGTATGCTTCATCAAAGGGGGGATGGTGTCAAAATGCTCAAAAACAAGTTTACATAAAAGCCCATTTGTTACTACTTTTGTACAAAAATAGTAAGTGAGTATGATCAGGATATACCACAATCACAAACCGCAGGCAACCCCATGGCACCGCGAGGAAGAGCCGCTCAACCATCACGAGACACCAGGGAGACAAATTAAGCAAATCAACCAGCTCTCTCTTCCCCATCAAGATGATTGCAATACTAGAATGGACATAAAGTAACATACGACAAAACATAGAACAATTACAGACTCCCACAATAGGAGTAACAATAAACAAATAGTCAACAACAACAGAACCACCGCCTTAGAACTGACAGCAGCCTAAGCCACCGGGGGGAGGGGGGGGGGGCTTAAATGCATTTTACTGGTACCAAATCTTCGCCCTAGAATCTGCTGTTGTTGAAGTACAAGAAATGTTCAGCTCGCATTGAGGCCATCTAACTAATGTAATGTATCATCATGGAGAAACAATCTTATCAAATTAATCAAATTAAGCTGTAGCTTAAGATCCATTTACAATGGCATGTATAAATTATTTAGTTACATGTATGCTACATCTCTGGGCCCGGAATTACAATGCCTCATTAAAGTTAAGTAAGACAAAAGTTAAGTATTGATATTTCAGCATGCTATATTAAATGCTAAATAAATTGCCTTGATTGATGTGGAACTTGTGGTCAAAGATGTCATTCTGATCTTCAGAAAAATGAAACTATTTTGATTTCAATCAGTTTTAAACGTTATTTTTCACATCCTGAAAAATCAATACTTAACTTAAGTCTTCTTTAACTCTAAGGAGGCATTGCAATTCTGGGCCCAGGTCACACTGATTGAACTATAGACCAGAATAGGTACAATCTGTGTGTAAGACATTTACAGGTAATGGACCATATACCTATGAAATATTGTAGACCTGAATTCTAGGCAAATGGAGCACTTTCGTCTCATGTTTTATGCTGAAAGCATTATATTCCCATGTATTTAGATGAATACCTTTAAACACTAAGATCCTAAAAGGACCTCGGACAGTCTCCTATTCAATATGCCCAAATTTTGACAGCCTGTGGGTATGATAATGCATAATTGACAACTATTTTTTGTGCTTAAATCAAACCCTTACATTAAGTGCACCTAGCTAACTAAAAATGTTTTGAAAATATTGCATAATTATGCCAGGGCATCAAGGTTAAGGGGGTGAAGGTATTTTTGACCAAATTTTATTTCACAGAAATTCAAAGTTTCGCCTTGTATTCGCCAAAAAACATAGGAATATAATGTTTGCGGCATAAAACTAGAGATGAAAGTGATGTGTTTGCATAAAATACATGTTGAGTAGAGTTCATCGTTTCTTCTAAATAATTATGTTGTCCATGACTTTTGACTATTACCTATTACCTGTTATGTTTCAAGTTTAGCCAGTTTGACTTGTTCAATGATGTATATCATATACCTTCATACTGTATACATCAGAGTTTAGATAAACACATTTTTTGAGTGTAAAATAGTATTTTTTCTAACCCATCAGATTTAAACTATAATTTGGTGCTTAGAAGAACCGTCTCATTGCGGCGGTTCTTTTAAGTGCCCACAACATATGTTTTAGTTTAGATATAAGACAGTTAATTACTTGATACACAATGATAACAAAAGCCCAGATACATGCAATTGTAAATTGATAATTACCAACAGGTTTTGTACAAAATTAGTTCCTTATAAGTCTTTATGATATTTTGTTTTTGAGCATTTTGACAGGGTCCCCCGTGACCAATCATGCCATTGTTATATGATATGTAAAATATATAACAACAACTGTACGCAAAAGAATTAGTTCGGTCACGGGGGGAAAAGCAGCAGAACTTTTTTCTATTTTTTATGTGTTAAAAACAAAAACAGATTTTACAACCCATATTTTTTTTATTGCTACTTGTCCTATGAGAAAACACTTTTGCGGTTGATTTGAGGGTAGGACCTACCATCCTTTTCATGGAAAAAATATCGTTGTTTTTTTTAAATTTTCTCTGGCCTTTTTATAGGGAATCCTTCATTAAGACTGTCCGAGGTCCTTAATATGCAATATTTTCCAATTATCTTTATTTTGTAAGGTGCACTACATGTCAGGTTTTTACTAAAGCACAACTATACAGTTGCCAATTATACGTCATCCTAGCCCCAGGCAGATTGAAACTTTTCGAAGTCATTTAGATTTAGGCGAAATAAGAACTAAATATTTGGACATAATAAAATATAAATCGTTTAGCTATACTATTAAAGATATTTAGTAATTAAGTATTCTTATTAGGAACCAATGGTTACACAGACATATCTCACAGAACTTAAGTTTAGTAATTAATTAGTTTAGTATCAATTCGCCAGTGATCTTTCATGCGAACCAAACATCTATGTGTATTGATCCACATACCAAAAAGACAAAAAAATAAAGAATACATACACAGTGACGTTCTGATTATGTCAGACATGTAAAATTATGTTAAATGACCACAGAGCCAAAACCGTCAGCATCTTTAGATATCTTCTTTTTCACAAGCACTTCAGTGACATGACACATTCCTAGACCCACTTGTGAAAACATTGGCCAAGAAGTCAATGCCAATAAATTGAAAAAATGGTTCATTGTATAATTTCGAGGGGTCACGGGTTAAAATGTCGGGAAAATATTGTATTCTTAAGATCTTTTTTTTTTTCTAAGCAAAAAGTGCACACCTTGATGAAATGCCGCATTATACGGCATTTTATCTGGGTCTGCACTGTTTGCTAAAGACACATTTTGCAGTCCCTAGGGTCAAATGATGTAACTCATTTAATAGCTATTCCATTTAGAAGTTCTTTACCAATAAAATGCAGTTGTTTAGACTTTTCAGTTGAAGTGTCAAAAACGCCCCTAATAAACGAATAATTAATATCCTTGTTAGCTATTCGTTAATAGTTTACAAATGTTTGTTAAAGAAAATTAATGAAGTGCGTCGTGACAAAGCAGTATCCATCATCAAATATTTGTCTTTTTAAAACTCTGCAAATACATGTCGATGAATCCGTTTTCGCACTCGTTTTATTCATTTCAAACACAACGACAGACAAATTATCTCAAGAAATGTTAATATTATTATCCGATTTAGTATAATTAGATGTCTTACAGCTCGCATTTGTATAAAAAAATATAGCATACTGTAACGAGGGAATTTAAAATCAGTGGGTAAATATATGAAAGATTACTGCTTTTACTATATCTAAACAACACAGTTGACGGCCAGTGTATCCCAAATTTATTTATAGAACCGGAAGTACGTCACGATAAAAGCTCCCATAGAAAGACTTTATATTAAAAACTAATAAGGAAACGCACTACATTATCATCTGCATATGAAACACTCCGCCAAGAAAAAATAGAGCAAAAACCTAAGTTGGGGTTTATATGGCGATTTACACCTTTTACTAGTTCAACATTCAATATGGTTCAGTTTAGAAATGAAACGATTAACAGAAACATACTATTGTAATCATTTCACAACATATTAATGGAACACGTCCCATTCTAAAATTTCATATGAATTATATTCAACATGAAGAACCTGCATTATTATTATCAATTTTGTTGTTAAAACCTTGTCTTTGAAACATCAGAATCTGAATAGAATATGAACTGTATCCATTTTTTCACTGTTCACTGAATTTATCATTAAAACAGGCTTTGTTGTTGTTTATGTTTTGTAGGCATAAAATAAAAAAACATCAATATTTTAGTAACTTGGTCTGATTGGTCGGATCACGTCTCGTGGCTGAACGTGGTTGCGCCAGGAAAGACTGGATCACAAGAGACGAAGTGTGATCCCCGATCCTTCCTGGTGCAGCCACCCATAGTGATCAAGTTACTAAAGTAATACTGTGCATAGATAGTATATGAGCTATGGACAACTATCATCAATATCACCGTCCTGCCCGGAATTAGCCCCGAAATGCCTCTGGCGGGTTGCGACACCCTCTCCCTTGGATTCGGTGTTAGTCTCGGGCGGGCGGGCTCCCTTTCTCCCTGCCCCAGGGGCAATCTCCAGACAAGTATTTGTACAATAAAAAAATTGTATCATGACCAATAAAACAACCACCTTTTAATTTATTCAACAGATATTCAAGTCAATTATACGCTCCACCCTTGACAGGGTCTTGTGGAAATTATTGAACAGCTTAGATCAAAGGAAAGGCGGCATAGTCAAGATACAAAGACAATTATCACCAATATTAGAAAGATAACCATTTTATTATATTCTATAGTAATAAATAATGTCTACCATTTACAACTAAGCAGTATATGAAGTTAGAAATGTAGCTTTGATATGCACGTAACAGATTCTGCACATATCTAAGATGGATTTTAGGCAACCACCAAAAGCAGCGCCATCCAGCTACAACTTTTGATCACATCCATGAGAGTGCAAATGACAGATTTATTATTTTCTATCACATGACGTCGCGCCTGGGAGTGATATAATGCCTTGCAATAAAATCGACAAACCACTTGTGGTTTACAGATTTGGTAACGTACCGTAATGACGTCAATTATAACGTTCCGTAAAAGATGTCAAAATCTTGATGTTTCGAGCCAAACATGCGCTTTTAAAGTAATTTTAATGTCATGTGATAAATAAAATCTAACACTCGTGCTACTACTGTATTATTGAATTTATTATACTCGTTGCCAAGAAGCGATTAAATGCACGGCAAGTCTCGCATTTTATCACTGATCCACAACTCATTTAATAAATTCAATAAATCATGAGCACTCATGTCAGATCCTCTTTTAATAGTGCGATAATTGCGCCATCTGTCCAGCTCTTATCATGCGTATAGCAGTTTTTAAGAAAATATTTGATATTTATAGCTACATACAATGATTTTATTCAACAATGTCATAAATAATTATTAAGAAACCAAAGGTTCAATTATTGACCCTTGTGAGACACCACAGCTTTAATACTTAATTCCCTGAAGGCAAACCCCTGATGAGCTTTAAATAAACATCGGGGTGATCAGGGTATATGCAATCCTCTTATATAAGTCAGATTTTCCCATAAATCGATTATCTCTGAGGAAGGTTCCAGAATCAGAAATTGACTGTGTCCAGAGACCAAAAGGACAAACGAGCCTTTAACACGTTGATAATTTAAAACACATTGAATAAAGATGGCGTAGTGTACGTTTGCTTGTTCGGGAAAGGTGGAGTTTCTCTGTCACACCTGCAGGCAGTACCATACTTATTTAACAAAACACAATGGTCCGTTCTTCCTATACATCGCCGTTTAATACAGCAGTTCAAAAATATTGCAAGGTGTTTTATCTGTCCAAAATGGCCGGCTATGACACTAATGTTGTTCTGGATGGCAAGTAAGACACAGCACTTGAACACGAATAACATCATCTTAGTTATCATTGAGATGGAGATTCTGAAAAATGAGATAAAATCTAAACATAATATGCCAGCTTAAAAACTTTTGATACATATTAATACAGTAAAACCTGTCTTAAACGGCCACTCAAAAAGAAGATTAAAAATTCAAGACCGATTATCGCGTAAATGTAATGCAGGTCAAAAGTATTGCAGAAAGCTCTAAGAGAGCATCATGCAATACTATTGACCTTAAGTATGCTACCATTTGTCTTTAAGACTTTTGTTTTGTCTATTTTTGAGAGGCTGTTTAAGACATGTTTTACTGTATCACATATGCGATCAACAACCAGACAATGATTAGACGTCTAGCCAAACTTGATACCTGCTGTATTGAATATAAGAATCCATTATGAGTGTGAGGGTGGGATAGAAAAATCAGTCCCGACCATCACCGATTGGCATCACGAGGCTTGCCTAGTAATGACAAACTATGATCCCGAGAGACGGGTTTTAATATACCACTCTCACATGATTAATGGTGTCTTCTACTTGCTCACTATTAAATACCACATTGTATCTTTAAAAAGGGCTCCCAGAAGTTCCTGAATACTCTGAGATGCGACATGATATCACGATTAATGGATGCTTCTACTTTCTCATCATTAAACATGGCACTTTATTTTTTTTTAAAAAAAAGGCTCCCAGATGTTCCTGAATACTCTGAGATGCGACATGAATATGAAAACGTCACTTTAATATATTAATGACGTCACTTGATGAACATGAGCGTGAGTTCCAATACACCCAATGTATGGAGCCCTCGCGTGACCGCCTAAGTAAGATATCATGGGTAAGATAAGATTTCCTATCCCGCGGTAAAATCTCAGATATCAATATTCGGTGTGTAAGAACAACCTTTATTCGCGATATTTGCGATACGTTCCTTCTCTAATTGGTTCGGCCACTTATGTCCAGAACAGAATACTGTTTAAGAAAATAGTTGTTATATCTCTTACAGAATAAAATGAAAATGGGGCAGCTGTATTAAATAGTGTTGCCTTCTCCTACATTCAAGTTGTGGAACACGTTTCTCGCCAAAATTGCGATTTTTACAATACAACTGAGCTCTATCGAAGGCCAAATCTCCTGGTTCCGACCCACCCAAGAAACAAAGTATTAAAATAGTTTGATAACGGTTGCTAAAATTTGCGAGCAAGTCCTTAGGTTGAACATGACTCCATCAACAAAAGTGAAAGTAGAAAACTTTTCACGCATAGTTAAAAAGTCATATAACAAAAAAGTTAATGACTTCAATTTCGGTAGACATGAGGATTTGTCTACCTTAAAAGTAATATTCACCTTGGCTTGGGGCCTCAGTGAATATTACTTTTTCGGGTAGATAAATCCTCATGTTTATCTCATTGACGTCAATAATTGTATAAGATCAAATATTTTCGCAGTAATTTATTGCCAGTATATAGGTATTTACCACGCAAAGAAACAGGTTGAAAATATCACTGGTTCATGTAGTAATCTGTTTTTGGAAACACTGTTTCATTTCATATCGCAGTGTATTTCATTCCCCTATCTTTAAAGCGGCTTGCGTAAATTAGGAAAGGAGCTGGACAACTGCAATTTTACATTTGCCTAGCCAAGAAACAGACCTTTTAGTGAAAAAAACTCATAAAACATGTAAATATAACACTTTTTGATTTATTGCCATTGTCTGTTTTCATTACATATTGAACCACCTCATAGTAGAATAGTGTATAATTTCCATGTTATACCCCAGGACTAATATAATTTATAACTTATGAACAAGTGGTCCGGACACCCTTGTAAATCCCAGGTGGCTATAGGTTCCTTAGAAATTCTGGTACGGAGCCCCTCAAGCAAGTGGACCCTTCGGATTCAATTGCTTCTCAAGGGAGTCCGTAAGGCTCTCAGTGAAATACGTTGATGACTAAAACCGTTGTCAGGACCCCCACCTGACGAAATGTCTTGACTCTTGCATTAGAAGATAAAGTACAGCAAGGGTACAGCCTCAATTATGCTATCATCGATAGGCGGCCCTTTTTCGGAAACTTTAATTCAGTTGAATATATTTATCTTCAACATGAAATCTTTCATCCACCAACATTCAAATAAAATATACTACATTAAACTTTTTTGCCATATACACACACTATTTGGTCGAGTCATGGTAATATTAATACTTTACTGCCAAGCTACCTTCCTTTTCGGTAACCTAATTTAGTTACATAGAGGATCTTACACAAGTGATCGTGTTTTATTGAATTGTTAGGAGAGTTGGGGAAATAGATACAATGCGAACCTGTTGAGTATTTTATCGCGTTTTCGCAACGAGTTCAAAAAATTCAATAATACAGGATCACTAATGTTTAACTATATTTTTAGCATAGCACTAAACTAATTTGAAATCGCCTTTTTGCGTGAATACGTTAAGGTTTTGTCATTGGTTATGGCCGTCTGTTACATACATGTAACATTACTCAATGTGAAAACCACTAGTGTTTATCGATTTTGATACATGTCTATATATCACTCCCAGACGTGACGTCGTGTGATAAAATAGTATACACTGGTATTATAAACTGATCCACATTTATTCACCACGAAACAGTATATTAACAAACTCTTTGATATATAATCCGTTTGTATAGTTTAAAAATATTTATTCCAACATGATTAAAATATTTAGATTACAATACACTTCATGGAAAGATGAAATGCTTGTTTACATAACCTCCATGTTAACATTTACATTATATAATACGTTTGTTTGAATGATTAATTGGCAAGTGGCACCCGTCTTCTATCAATGCTTCGAATGATCTGCAAGGCCAATACTACACTCACCAGTGCTCATGTGCGCATATGTACTCGTATGTTTCTACATGACACCATATCCACAGCTTGAAGCATACCAATTTTCTAAATAAAGAAGTCCACATGATATATTTGAGTTTTAGCTTTGACATGACATAATAACCTATGGTATGATATTCCTAAGTTAAGTTTATATTATTATGAATCTACACCAATAGCATTTGTTTACAGTATGGTGGTGTTATAGGTCATGGTTAAATGTACTCTTAACATAATATGTACTTCGCATTCACGGACTTTTCTAACGAGTAATTATGGATCACCAACTCTTTGTCAATCGTAAGCATCGTTACCAATCGCTGGAGACATTTTGGATAAGTTTATTCTAGTCCGGGTGACAATTAAGCATACCTTGCACCACCAGGACACTTTTTCATCTGTGCCAAATTATTCATTAGGACCTCAAAAGTGCGTAACAAAGTCGTTCACGAAAAATAAACCTTTGTGGGCTATGTTAAGTGTATGGTTTCCATTGCAACCTATAACGGATTTAATAATGGGGTGAGCCTAAAATACTGATATCTCAGTAACTTATTATCCTAAACTTGGTACCAAACTAAAGTAAAGTCCAATGTCCTTTATCCATGTGAAGCATATGCTAAAAATATTTATAAGATCATTGACATCGTGACTCAAGAACGAGGATGTACCTAGGAAATCAATAATATCTCAAGTGCCACAATATCACATACTACTAAAATTGGTACCAAATTCAAGCTGAGTCACAGGCCTCTTATTTGTTGGCCAATTTTGCAAATGGTCATATTTGCATTATTTGCGTATTCATTAATATTAATACACATCATTAGATAATATGATAAAATCATTAAAAACATAAATAAGCTTATTTCATCCATATTTCACTATTGTTCCATGTTGTTATATCATCGATTATACAAGTATTTCTAGTGATAAGCTAAAAATGAGACGTTCGTTATATTTTATTATAATAATGACTGGAGACACTAGGCACATTCAACAAATACATATAGACTAGCCGTCTAAGCGTCCTTGTACCCTAGTTAGTATATTTAAACGAAAAGGAGTTTTCATTCTTCCCTTAATTCATGTAATATCCTACTTCGTTTTGAATGAGAATTTATTTTGATCATCAACTGTGCTTGCTATTTCAGTAACATGTATGAGACTAAGGTAAACAATCGCCAAATCACGATAGAGTATATATACTTATACAGTTGATGTACAATAAAACGATCATCATGCAAAGTAGTCCATTTTTGTCAGATGTTTGATGTCTTCTTAGGCTTATACAACCCCTTTCCCCCTAGACCCAAGACGCCCTTTACGTATGTTTAATAAAGCGATATTGCATCCACCAAAGGGCATCTTTGAATTAGGGGGCAAACATTTAAAAACAAACTGAAATACGCCAGTTTCATCTTTCCAATGACAAACAGCACAAATTTAAGCATATTTCGTACGCATGCGCAGAAGGATTACCGTAAAATTTTGGAAATGAAGAGCACTCATATCCTCATATTTTATCACTTACACTTTTTGAAAACTAGCAATGCATTTACTAAAATTCTGGTCTAAACGGCACCCAGTATAAAGATGTAAAATTAGGGTTGGGAGTAAAAAGTGTAAGTTTTCATGGCTTAATAAAGTGATGAATCGCTTTGAAACGCGTTTTTGATGCTTACTATGCATATTTTACTGCTGAACCCCAAAGATTTTGAAAACCTCGTGTTTGTTATCATGTCAACTCGGGAAAATATACGCCTTATCGCCATAACTCCTTTGACAAGTACATTCATTCAGTGGTCATTTGTATAGTCATGACCATCAATTTTAAAAACATTAGGACACTTTGAAAATGTGGTGTTTGTTATCATGTCAACTGGGGAAAATATACGCCTTATCGCGAGTCCATTCATTCAGTGGTCATATGTATATCCATGAAAATAAAAACTTTAAAAACGAGGGAAAATCATGTAAACTCTAGCAACCCGAGGGTTTGGGTGAGGTGGTTGGTAACTAGACCTACCTTGCATCCTATGGCATTATTTCATGCCATTTTTAGTATGACCCCATGCCCTCTCGGGATCCGCGCATGATTTGACAAGTCCTTTCATCCCGTGTAATTTTCTAAAAAATATCTCATTTGCATATCAATGAATTTAATGAAAAATTCAACATAAGGAATGAGAGGAATATGACAGAAAAAATGAGGGGTGTGCCTACAAAATTACCTATATATCAGCTGCTAACTATCCTAGACTACCACAGTTGGTGCTTAATAAACATGACTTGCATATTAATGAAAACGTTTGACATTGGAGAAAAATGCAGAAAATAAGAGGGTGTTTCTATTTTTGTAGTTATACACAACCCAATTCTTCAGAATCGCATGATGATTTGCCATGGAAACTGTGAAATTTTATATATTCCACATGGGTTTATTTTAGAGAACAATACTTTTTTTGTATTTAGGCGGTCTCACTAAAGAATTTGGCATATTGGAGAAAATGTCCTAAGGGTGCAAGGTAGGTCTAATTACCAACCACCTCCCGTATACCGCCCCACCCCCATTTTTATAGTTTATTTGATTGTCTCTCATATTTGAAGTTGCATATAAGTTCACGAATATGCAAATCAGATAATATTCAAATATAACCACAGGATAAATGAAATTGTCATATTGCATCTCAGATAATATAGCAGCATACAACAATGATGATGTAGGTTTTCAATCAGCCTATTTCAGCTTATTTATGTTTAATTATCTTCCCTTACTTTTAACGTTTTTATTAATAGTCATGAATACCCAAAGTATGCCAACAAGATCATTTGCATAATTGACCATACAATAAAAGCCCTGTGTCTCAGCTTTAATTTGGTAGTCTATGGTAATTATTGATTTGCTAGGTACACCACAATACTTGTATCACATTTTTCATGTTTTCACAAAATTAATATAATTGCTCACAAGAATAAAATACCTATATCTAAGCTTTAATTATGTACCAAGTTAAGTAGTTTAAGCAGCTGAGATATGTTATTTAGCAGACACATCCCCATTCTTGAATCCGTTATGGCTTGCCATGGAATCCAGGCATTTTCACATAGCCCAAACAAGTTTAAATTTGAGACAACTTTGTTTCGAATTTAAAGTTATTCTGTCTTGTTTCATATAAGCTATATGTAATCACAAGATACGTAATGACATTGTTAGCTTTTTGGTTTTTGAGGCTATAATGGTGATATTGGCCTCCACGCGACAAAACCTGTCTTCAGGGTTTCCGACAAAGTGAGACTCAAAACAATCTTCTCAGCTCCACAGACTAGCTAGAACATTGAAATTTCGCTTGTAGCAAGTTTAGACAGGAAGCTTTCTGATAGGTGAACAATAAAGGCGCTGATCAGACTGCGCGGACATGCAGGCTGGTCTGTGTCTTTGCTGTTCGCAAACTCCGGAATAGAGTATTCTTGCGTCAAGCCCCCAAAACGTACTGGACTTCAAGCTCCTGTGGTGTTATTGTATAGGAAAAAGTATATTAGAGGAGTAAACATCAACCCCATGGGCGTATAATGTGGCTGGAAAATCACAAGTGGATATACGTTTTCTTTAAAAGTCTTTTACGGACCATGCTCTAGAAGCAATGGGACCCCTCGAGGGCGTCCGTAAACCCTCAGTAATATACGTTAACGACTAAAAGACGTTGCCAGAACCCCACAACAGAATTTTCTGGATCCGCGCACGAACCTAATGCTCCAAAAGAATTCCTTGCATGGTAACAAACGATTTTCGCTGAGTTTCATGGAAGATGCGAAATTGTATTTCATTTATCATTATTTTTCTGTATAGGTAAGTAAGTCATGTTCAAGTATTATTAAGGTGATAATTTATTACTTTGAATTAGTTAATTACTTAATTCCTTATTACAATGTATGGCTTTTTATAAGACAATGTCAAACAGTCTAGAACCAGATCAGATATAGCGCTGCAGCAGAGGTCATCAAAAGTGACATGTACCCATAACGGAAGGGTAACAAGTAGCATCATACATCATTTTAAAGCTAAGAGTGTGCTGAGTTCAGAACTGCATGATGCCACTTTCAGAATTTTGTGCGAAAAAAAATACGGCCCTTTAAACATGGGTACCGTCATCATAGCTCAGAAAGGAATGATGTTTTCTTTTTATGACAAGAAGAATACATACTGTATAAAATTTATGCTATTTAGTTGTATATGATCCAATAGTTAATATTAATTTTGTTTGCATTTGATATGCTACTTACGCACATTGACAACTATAATTAAAAGGTCATTGAGTGCAAAGTTGCGAAAACCAATGATTTTTACAAATAGTCACGTTTATTGCATTTGATCTACATGTACATTCTTAAATCATAAAAAGGAGTTTTTCCTTTCAATATCAAGTAAATATAAATGTATTTAATGTAGCAATTAATCCAATTATAATATCCCCCAACAGTTTATATCAGTTATAATACAACTCTGAAGGGAATGCAAACGTGCATAAATGTACTTGTTCAAATCTATACGTCTGCATATTTTGATATGGGTTTATTTACGAAAGTTTTAGAAATCACTTGGGCTAAACCCAAGTACATGAAATATATCTTTCTATGTGAAGGTGGAATGCACCTTCTCATAACAGGTTTTGCTAGCATTGGATACCTTCATGGTAAGGCGAGACTCGGAGAACTGTTATTTGAATTTGAGTTTGTATGCAGTTTGTGATTGTGGTATTTCCTGGTCATGCTTGCTTACTTTTTTGATGTCTCTGCTGTTGACAGTGTAAAACAAAAGTTGTCTAGAAAATAGTGTGTCGTGAGTCAGTTATCATACCTTGCCTCTTCCTCACCGTGCTGTTGGGGTGATTGTGGCAGTTCCTGGTCGTACTCACTTACTTTTTAAACTAACATTTTCTATACAGTTCTTGAAAGTGGTGCTGCAAGAACAACAGAACTTTCTCTGATGATGTCCAGTGTCATTTGCATGAGTTCTAAGAGGATTCCTGACTAAGAATCAGACACAGAAATGAACATATAACTGTAATTTACTAATACTATCTGATCGTTTTTGTAAAGTTGTACAGATTAACCTGCTATCAGAGTTCAGGTAAAAGGGAATATCTATTTCTCCAACATTATTACTTTTGGAATGACTCGCTGGAGATAGTATTGCTTACTTTTTAACTATTCCTCTCCCCAACTAGGCTTTGTATTTGAGATGTCCATTAGTTTGCAAAGGCGAATCTATTCCCTCTGATGTTTACAAGCAACATATATGTATATTATATCAAATCCTTCAAATGCAGTACATTCCTGGAGATCTAATTAATGGTTTCGATGAATGCTTATGTACTATAAAAATTTCAGGGGACAAGTTCTATTCTGCCTGGATTAACTGTGTGGTCTAAGCAACAGAGTACAAAGTTTTAATAGGATCAAGAGGAATCACGGGACTAACCTCAAAAGGCAATTCATTTATTAGGTCACGTGGTTCCTGAGCCAAGCCTGTGAGCGCAAAGTACTCAATGATGTTCCACAACTATGTATGTCGAAGTGCATGTACATGTACAGGTAAACCAAACCAAAGTTGACCTTCACATCATTCTGATACAAAAGCACTAATATAATTCTGTTATAAAAATAATTTAGATGTTTGGCAGTCGATTAATTGTAGATCTCCCATTTGACCCCACAGAGGCCACACCTCACACTTCTAACGGATTTTGCAACATGCGTTATATCATTCAGGCTTGCTTGGTGCCTAAGACACAGGAAGTGAGGAAATAATTCATGAGAGAAGGATTTATAAAGCTTGATGGACAAGACAAACCTCAGAAGATGTTCTATGAACCCAAGCAAAAGGCCAACAATAAGACACTGGCAGACAGGCCAAAGATACAGCAGGTTAGTCATGAATGATTAGGTGATGCGTCTGTGTTTGTAAGTAGCTTGCTCTTTCATGAAGGTATCTTGTCTTTTGAGAATGCACAAGGAGTCTTAAAATATTTTCAAAAACTATGGCTCGAATCAATGACCATATTTCATCCATTAACTCAAAAGCATATCTGAAGGCAAAGTAGCATTATTGAGAAAACAGAATGCATTATCTTTGATGCTACAGTTTTAAAACAGATGCAACCAATATTGTCTAAAACGGCTAAAGTAACATCTGTAGCCATAGCTGAACAGTTCCGTGTCTACCGTACATACTTTAGGCCAGTTGCATCTATTAGTCTGTTTCACAGATACACATTGCATTTGCCATGTATAGGGAGAACAGGGTGAATACACTAGTATGCCAAAAAAGAGGCAACACCACAAAGGGACATAAAATGCTTCTACAAGCAGTCATATAGGTTCTCAAAGAATAGAGGAAATTATTAGCCGGAGGCAAAACTCGAGACAACCTTGTAGCTTATTACACCAATACTGTTAAAGCCAGTTGAACAGAACATACAATCTTCATCAGTGGTGGACTGAAGGACAGAGCCATCAAAGCGACCAAAGATGAGCATATGGGCATCTCAGAGCTACGAGAAAAAGCGAACACAAGGCCGAATACATGCCTCAGTTGCTGCAAAATGTTTCAGTACAGAAATTTCGTATTGTAACTTCCTCATCATAGATAAAAAGAAGCTACAAATGAGATCTTTCTTACATGTCGAATTTGCATATGATGTTGCTATAAGACGTTATATCCCTGTTAACATCTTATTCACCAGTATTACATAAGAACAACACACAAGACTGATCATAAAATACTGTCTGGCTGGATGGGATATAGGCAGTGCTTTCTTTGGGGTTGGTAAGAAATCCGTTTTCAAACGCATGATTCAAGGTGCACTGAAATGTTAGGGACTGAAATATCTTGGCCATTGGCCTTTATTAAACTGTCAAAATTTTCACTTGCACTCAGTCTGTTGGAGCAATATATGAAAAACTAGCCCTACATCCCTAAACGAGGTAAGCTTAGCAAAGACAGCAACAAAAGCCGTATCGACAAGTAACAGTTTCCATTTGCATATTCTACATTCTACTCGCCTACCCAACAAAATGAATATGGATAAAAGGTAGTTGAATACAATAATGGCACATTTACTGTTTGCGTCCGACGATGATGAACCATTCAACAGCTGCCCCAAAGTTTTTAAATGACCTTACATGCAATTACTAGAACAGTATCTGTGACGATAACTACATAAGACATGTTTTCACAATGAACAACTATGTGCACTAACCTAATAACCTAAAATATGAACACAAAATAGCAGCTCCATGAAAGCACATTTTTGTACATTATTCATGCAAAACACAAGTGATTTGGAATAGAGAATGTCATGAGCTTTAACATCACTCTTTGACAGATGGAAGGATAAATACACTACACCTTTATTGCGAAGCATTTTAGACCAATTCGATTGTAAATGTCTTTGGTGAAGAACTCATTTTCATGGTCTTTTAGGAATTCCACTTTGTCTTAAACAAGTAATGGTGTCTCACATGCATGCTAGTCATTTAAGAGTATGGCAGACACAGCTGAGCAATATAGCTTCATCCTGTTTTGATATTGATTAAACGTTATACTAAACCAACATGACACAAGAGCGCTGTGTCACACCTGCTCGAGTAAAGTCATATATACATATATGTCTGTCACGGTCAAAATATTGGAACGTAAAAAGTAGGTCAATGCCACAAAGCAAGGTTAAAGAGAATGCGAGGCCAATTACTATACAGCAGTGATTTTGTTACCTGCGCATCCTGCATCTTTTGCGCATCATTTTGTCTTTGGGATGCAAAGTTTTTATTTCGGCGAGTCCGGAGGATGCAATAGTATTGCAGACTTGTCATTAAAAGTATTCTGGACTCATAAGTTTGTAGTTGGACTCATTGATATGGGAAACAGCGAGTCCTAGGACCCGTAAGCCGAAAATTGTAAATGAATCAATGTATACAAGGTTTGGCATTCTCAACTATCACTGCTCCAGAGAACTCACTTTAATGTAAATTTTTCACGGACGGACGTCAATTTATATCAAAGTCACTAGAGCGTAAAAAGTAGGTCAAGATCAGCAGGCCCCACTGTATACTCAAAAAATATGTAAAGGACGTTACTATGCAATGTTAAATAACAGTTATCATTGCTGCAGAGAAATTCACTTTAATGTAAATTGTTGACGGACGGATGACTGACGCGAATTTGAACTCCTATGTAACAGCAAGTGTGACAAGTATAATAAAATAGTATAGATTAAATATTAACAATTTCTAACAGTAAAATCCTTACAAAAAGTGAACAGGATTACATGCAGTTGCATCCAGATTAATGTTATGTCAATGTCATAGGTTTTCGTGACTTTTGTACTCAATGACCTCATAAAATGTTGTAAACCAGACTGGATATTGTCATTCAATATCTATAATTACATTTATTCATGTTCCACTCCACAATTTACAAGAAATAGATTTTTATGTGCATAAATGAGGATAATACCTGCTTGGGAAGCACACAGAAAACGAATACTAACAATTTAGGGTGTATACTTTTGAAGGGCCGTAAAAAATTTCGCACAAAATTTTGGAAGCGGCATCATGCAGTTTTGAAATGAGCAGACTCTAAGCTTTAATTTGGTATATAGTAGTACTTGTTACCCTGCTGGTATGGGTACCTCTAAAATTAGGCTACTTTTTGCCACATTGCTGCAGCACAAATAGCACCGAACGTGGTGTCTTATAAGGGTATTTGATGCTTGCTAACTTGCTTACTAAAATTTGATTTAAAATTTTGAATAAAAAATGAAAAATGCCACTAAACAAACCTAAAATTAGAATTGAGCTCATTCATTTAATAAAGAATGGAAAGTCCATTCGGTTAAAATTGGCTTTAACAACTATATAAGAGAAGAAAATGGCATATTTTACCTCCTTAGTGCTTTTGATGGTAGGTCCAAATGCATCTCGTACGATGTAATCATGATTTCCTCTACGCCATCTCGAATTTCAGTATGACACCATACCCACGCGTATCGATATCCATGTACCATGACGGAGTTTATTGGGAGATAATCTCTGTAATAGAGCTTCAACACGTGTTTTGTCCTTCCCGAACAACCAAATAGTTGTGTGTTATAAGATGAACAATACCAAAATTCTAGATAAGTTCTATTTAATAGTTATACCTTGGATTGTCCAACTGTACGTGGAGATAATCCACGAGCTTTAGCGAATGGATTATCTTACGTACATATTGACTGCCATGGTATCACTATTTTATAAAAGACGACCTTGCACATCATATTTCGTGCTAAGGTTGGAAAGGGTGGAATAAAATACGGTAAATGAGCTAATGATCAGCAAAATGTACAAGTTGGCATGTTCACCAATCTAAGACACAATCTACGCAGTCTGATCAGTCTTCAATATGCGCTCTATAGGTAGCCAAGGGTCCAATATTTCTTCAGGCAGAAAGTTAGGTTTCAGATTGTGCGGATGCGCAGACCTATTTGAATCTTCGCTGTACGCACATGCCAACGTGTAACATATGTTTGGTACCGGTACATGACAACGTGTAACATATGCTGGGCTCCTGCACATGACAACATGTACCATATGTTTGGTTCCGGTACATGACAACATGTACCATATGCTGGGCTCCTGCACATGACAAAGAGTAACATATGTTTGGTTCTGGTACATGGCAACGTGTACCATATGCTGGGCTCCTGCACATGATAACGTGTAACATATGTTTGGTTCTGGTACATGACAACATGTACCATATGCTGGGCTCCTGCACATGACAACGTGTAACATATGTTTGGTTCTGGTACATGACAACGTGTACCATATGCTGGGCTCCTGCACATGACAACATGTACCATATGCTGGGTTGCAGTACATGACAACGTGTACCATATGCTGGGCTCCTGCACATGACAACATTTACCATATGTTTGGTTCCGGTACATGACAACGTATACCATATGCTGGGCTCCTGCACATGACAACATGTACCATATGTTTGGTTCCGGTACATGACAACGTGTACCATATGCTGGGCTCCTGCACATGACATCATGTACCATATTTTGGTTCCGGTACATGACAACGTGTACCATATGCTGGGCTCCTGCACATGACAACGTGTAACATATGTTTGGTTCTGGTACATGACAACATGTACCATTTGCTGGGCTCCTGCACATGACAACGTGTACCATATGCTGGGCTCCTGCACATGACAATGTGTAACATATGTTTGGTTCCGGTACATGACAGCGTGAACTATATGCTGGGCTCCTGCACATGACAACGTGTACCATATGCTGGATTCCGGCACATGACAACGTGTACCATATGCTGAGTTCCGACTCATTAAATGAAATCAAAATCTAGTTCCATATTATTAGCTCACACAAACTTCAATCGACAGGCATTGGTCCGTTTTATAAGTAGGATCAGTCCAATCCGATACACAGCCTCAAACACTGTACAGTAGAGCTTTCTTCAGCGGCCAAACTACTGAAGGTCAAAAGTATTGCAGAATGCTGGAGCATTCTGCAATACTTTTGACTCCAGCATTCTGCAATACTTTTGACCTGCATTAAGCGATAATCAGTCTTGAAAACCGATTTGTGGTCTCTGTTTGAGAGTGATTGCTTCAGACAGATTTTACTATAACTCTATTTCAGCCCGATGCCTGCGGCTGCTGTTTATTACATGTATAAGACGATGAGCTCATGGTTTGATGCTGATTACATTGTGTGTGTCAGTGAGTTTTGAAATTTGTCCTGGTTTAGTGATAGGGTTCTTTGTGCCCTTGCAATCACTCCATTGAGAAAGAGAAATCTGGATGCTGTACTTGAATTTTTGATATAATGTGTGTGATTTTGTTTGTGTGTGTTCTTAATATATGTGGTGTGTGATTAACACTGAAGAAGAAATAAAGAGAGAGATATTTTTTTAACTTTTAATTGTATCGTTTCTTTTACATGTACACGTTGTGTGTCTTTGCTTGTCTGTGTGTAAAGTAGCGTTTTCTTCCTGGTCATGCTCAAATGCTTTTGATTAGATGAACCAATCCGCAGTCGCTATGATACAGCCTATAAGTGGAAACAAATTAAGCTTTTATATTAGTCTTACAAGAGGAAACAATCTTAAACTTCATTTTAGTCTTATAAGATGGAACAATCCTCAAGAATATATAGATCCAGCTTATAAGGCGAAACTATCTAAAACTATGTATTAATCTTATAAGGCGTTACAATCTAAGTAAGTAAGGGTGCAAAGATCAGGAATCGATACAATCAAGTACCACACCTGACCCAGGATACCAATGGGAAAGTGACAAACCCACAGTAGACACCACAAACGAGAGCCAAGAGGTCAGCCCTTTCCCAGCAGGTGACCACAAAGCACATATAAACAGACGCGCACAAAAACATAGCAAACACAAGACAGAACAAAAACATAAAAGATCCACAAAAGAAGTACCGCCTTGGAACGGTCAGTTAAATGTTTTACTGGAGGGCTTAAACCGGATTAACGGCGCCAACCTCACCCTTAATTCAGATGTGGGTCAAGACACATAGAAAGTCAAAAATATTGCAGAATGCTACCCTTAAAGCATTCTGCAATACTTAAAACCTTCACTAAGCGGTAATTTGTCTGGAAAACCATTTTTTGGTCTTCTTGTGTGGCCGCTTAAGACAGGTTTACAAAGACATAGCAAACACAAGACAGAACAAAAACATAAAAGATCCACAAAAGAAGAACCGCCTTGGAACGGTCAGTAAAATATTTTACTGGAGGGCTTAAACCGGTTTAACGGCGCCAACCTCACCCTTAATTCAGATGTGGATCAAGACACATATATATTTGGTTTGCATGAAAGACCCCTAACTTATCAATGCATCATCTCTTAAAACATATAAATCAAGATATAACAAGGAGATAAAGCAAGGATAAGGACTCAACAGTAAATTAAACTGAATACCGGAGCAAAAGAAATCCAACAGGTAAACCCCGGTGGGCCCGACAAACAGCCAAAGCATCAGGCCCTTACCATCTCATCAATAGATAAGTCTTTAAGTTGGAACCATCATAGAGTCTGAAGTCCGACCCACCGGCGTGCAGTTAAAGAGGATAGCAAATGTGCCAACCGTGATTGGGTTGACTACCAAGCATGCAGTCTGTTGCAATACATTAATGTTATAGCCAATTTTTTTATAATGGGAAATTATTTTAATGAACTGCGCTGAAAAATTATTAGAGCCAACAATCTTCTTCAACTTATACACCAAGTCAACATAGAAATCAGGTTCCGAAAGTCCTTGGCGCAAGAGAGATTTAAGTCCAACTTGAAATTTAGAAATCAAATCATAGTATCGTCTATAAAATTTTGAAAATGTTTGAAAAGTTTATGATACCGATAGCCTTGTTTAAGAAGTTTCTGAGTTAACAATTTATTGCGAGTGTTGAAGTCAGCAACATAGCTAGATGCTCTAGCAAAACGAATGAGTTGAGAGATATAGACTCCATAGGATGTAGAACGAGGAACATCACCATCTAAAATGGGAAATTGACAATTTCAAAATCAAAGTCGTCACGTTTATCA
This sequence comes from Loripinus fragilis, assembly GCA_964019695.1. Classification (NCBI taxonomy): domain Eukaryota; kingdom Metazoa; phylum Mollusca; class Bivalvia; order Lucinida; family Lucinidae; genus Loripinus; species Loripinus fragilis. The sequence continues at coordinate 6,725,314 of OZ026525.1, forward strand.
TAAATTTTGGTAGAATCAATATCATTAGAAATTGACAAATGCAAGTCTAAAAATGCGGCTTCGATATCAGGGCATTGGCTTTATTAAGTTGGAGCTCTGAAGGGTATATTTGACTAACCATATTGTCAAAAAAAACATTATCAATATTTAAAATATCGTCCAAATATCTGGAAGTAGTGTTAAACGCATCAATAACATCAGCCTGCTTATCATCAGAAAGAGACATCATAAAGTCCCTTTCATAACAAAACAGGAATAAATCTGCAACCAGGGGAGCACAATTAGTGCCCATAGGAATCCCAACTTCTTGTCTATATAGCTTGGTGCCAAATCGAATAAAAATGTTGTCCAACAAAAAGGTCAGCGCATCACATACATTTTGACACGAACATGCATGATATTTTTTAGGTTTTTCTGAAGTAAAAATGCATTTCTGTCACTACATGCAAGGTAAGGAGAGCCTTCTCTCTGGAAGGTTCTTTCATTAAGATCAATAAGTTTATCTTCAATTAAATTATGAGGTAAAGTAGTGTAAAGAGTAGAAAAATCATAAGTAGATATAATGGTCGTAAACCCATATAATGGTCGTAAAAGATGTACAAATGTACGTCTAAACCACTATATAAGTATTATAAGATGTAACAATATAAGCCTCTATTATCAGTCTTATCAGATGTAGCAATCAGAATTATATCTGTATTATAAGATGTAACAATCTAAACTTCTTTATCAGTCTTAAAAGTTGTAACAATCTGAACCTCTATACCTGTCTTATATGTATCAGATGTAACAATCTAAACTATATTAGTCTTATAAGATGTAACAATTTAAACTACATCAGTCTTATAAGATGTAACAATCTAAACCTGCATATCAGTCTTATAGGCCGTAACAATCTAAACCTATATTTTAACAATCTTATAAGATGTAACACTCTTAACCTCTATATCAGTCTTATAGTTTGTAACAATATTAGAGGCAAGTGTGTATGATCAGCATATGCCACAATCACACACATACACGAATAAACAAATGTACCTACCTCTTTATTTAGCCATACAGTGAGCCGCTTTAGTTACGCACCACTTATAAAATGTCAATTACTCTGAAACGAAATATGCTATTTTGATTCCGAGACTAACAGCGTAAAGCGCATCTATATTTGCATTAGCCATTAAAATTTAATTTTGATCAGATGAGAAACAAGTGGGAAAATGGATCTTGAAGGACACTACCCTCAAAACACCATTTCACATTGCATTATTCAAATGAAACCCAGAAAGTCGAATTTCTATAAGGCCAGAGATAAGAACTAAATTATTATTGGCAGTTTCTAAGACTGGAATGTGTTTGTTAGCTTTATTAGTTTTTTAAACGTTTTACTATTTCGGTTCCCAGCTGACCAAGGTTTGATAAAAGTTTATTTTATGACTTTTTTAAAAGTTAGTTTAAATTTCGTATGATTCTGAGTAAACTAGTGATCAAAACGCTTCTTTTATAATTTCATTTAAACACCCATGTATCCGCCGTTTATTTTCGTAAAAAAAATAAATGGATTAATCGGCGTCATGGTGTTGACGTTAGTGATGACGTCACTACTACCAAGGCTATAAGACGTGTCAATGATAAGATGTTTTGTATTTTGATACTTCTATGTCAATAAGTGACTCATAGCACAACAATTTGCAAAGGAATACCTGCTTGATTATTGTAACTGACGTTAATATGACGTCGAAACGAGCATTTCTTCAAAAAGTAACAGTGTTACTAACTTCAACGACCAGAAAAGGAGGCTTCACTTGAATTAAAAAAATGTTTTTGGTGTTTTTCTGTCACAACGATCATCATTGAAAATTCTTAGCGCAAAACGCAAATAAAAAATATAGACGTTCAAATTGCACGAGCATTTTTGTCAAAATTGCATTTGACGCTGCAGATTGATTCGCATGAGTGCTTTCGATATGTTTTCGATGTCATCAAACAGATAAAATGTCAATAAGTAAATTATCATAGAGAATGTTTGATTCCAACATTATCGCCAAAAAATGTGGGCCCTGAAAAGGTGGTGCGTAACTAAAGTGGCTCACTGTACTTAGTATTTGCAAAAGCACCCCCTTGCGACAGAACGCTATGTTTTTCATGGGAATATTCCGTCAAAGACACGAAAGTGGATTACACCTACTAATAGCTCTTTTTCATCGGTTGTCCTTCCCAAAATTTCTGGATATATTAGAAGCATTCTTTGTTACTTACTAGCAGAAATGGTTAAATATGGTGCTAAACATCCACATGGTAGTTCGAATAGGATACACTTACCATCGTTGAGTGTACATGTATGCCCTAGATGCAACCACCTGCTTCATTTTTTTTCTTTAAAAATGATACTATTTCCAGCGGAAAGTGCGACCAAAAATATATATCTTACTTGTGAGACTATTTGCATATTTAAAGGCCCAAGTTCCACGGACTCCAAGAGTTTTGGAAATGTGGCTAGAACTATAGAAATTAAACTTAGCATTTTAGAATAGCTTGGATAATATAATAGGAGGCACCCTTAGCTGCCTTAAAATTGAGACTCACTAGGGGAAAGACGAACCTCGACACACCTATAACATGATAAAGTAGTGTCAACATGTATACTACGCATCCATGCTACGCAAAATGCGTAAAGTGCCAATCTCCCATGTGCTGGCACAGTATTTTTTACAACGGCGAAATGGTTACAGTAAAACCTGTCTTAGACGGCCACTCAGAAATAGACAAACCAAAGATCTTATACAATGTACATGTGTAGACAAATGGTAGCTTCATGAAGGTCGAAAGTATTGCAGAATGCTCCCTTTGGAGCATTCTGCAATACTTTGACCTGCATTAAGCGATAATCGGCCTAGCAAACCAATATTTGGTCTTCTTTTTGAGTGGCCGCTTAAGACAGGTTTTACAGTATTATGTATGTGTATCGTTTTGGATGCTGGGTAATTTCGCATGCCTTTTTTCTATCTGATATTTACCCAAAATGAACGTTTTCAAATATAATCTTGTGAGGATACCATCAGAGTGTCAAACAGTCTTGATCCAGATCAGGACCAACGTATTGCTGGGTCTGGTCTTGGTCCAAACTATTTGCAAATGTTGTCAGCAGGCGGCAGATCAACTAACAACCACACCTCTGTAAGCTACGGCAGCACTGAGGGGACATGTGAAAAAAATATTTATCTCGTTCCCTTGACATAAGATCTCGTTCCCACGACATAATTATCTCGTTCCCACGACATAAGATCTCGTTCCCACGACATAAAATCTCGTTCCCACGACATGATTATCTCGTTCCTACGACATAATATCTCGTTCCCACGACATAATATCTCGTTCCCACGACATAATATCTCGTTCCCACGACATAATTATCTCGTTCCCACGACATCTTTATCCAATGAAAATGAGCCATTACTGACCTTCGCCATTTTGTTAGGCCTACAATGTGTTAGATAACAATGCTAGATATATAAAAGGTAAGTACGTTTTGCCATGTTAAACAAGCTGTTGATTTATCTAAGAACTGTTCTAACATATGCTGGATCAAACGATCTACATTGTAAACATGAGAGCTGAATTTAAAAGGGCTGAATTTCAAAGGGTTACACAACTAGATATCAATTTTGGTCCCATCAATCTGATCCATCTTCTGGTCGATCTACTCAATTGATTTCCCTTTCTGATTTCATGATATGTTTTGTCCTGAAAATGTCGTCTGCTTATTATGTCTGCTGCATATATTTAAACGACTCTAAAACCACTTTAAACATGGAAGCAAAACAATATGAACACCACGAACGTAAGGAGCAGTTTATGTGGGTCCATATTTTTGCAATAAATGCAACAAAAGCACATCAGCAGATGAGAAAACAGACGACACGTTAATTCTGGGAAATGGGGTTAAAACTAGACTGTACACATTGCCTTCTGGAACAGACAGTGCATGCCAAAAAACCCCAAAAATGTCCTGCCCAACCAGCGAAAACTTTTTCTGAGTGCATGGAAAACACTAATGTCTTGCAATTGTAACTACCTGTACCCATTCAGTGTACACTCAGATTTATCTGGGTTCATGCAAAAGTTGTTCTGAATATTCGCTGTGCGCATATTTCATTGTATTCGTTCTGTCATGTTCGGCATCATATACTTGTACAAGCAAAATTTAATGAATGTTCTGTCAAAATTGCAGGTTTTAGCAAGCCCTGCAACTATTGGAGTGTCTGTGCCATTTTTGTGGTCTAGTATTTTTTGAAACAATTGGTTTTAAATTATGGCTATATACAGGGTGTCCCAAAAGGTATGGAACGTTTCTAAACTTAAATAAAAGTCCAACCTTTAAGCTTGGCATACCTAAATACCCTTAATATAAAATAATATATGTCAAAAATTTATTTCAAGGCCTTGCTAACATTATCCTCTGTAAACAGTATGTTTCTGGTAACATTAAATATGGTGTCACCAAATAAGCCAATTTCAATAAATTTTGAACTGAAATAGGCATAAACGTGATATTTTAGGCAAAATGCGTTACTTGTAATGAAATTGTTCAGTATTATGTAAGGGTGCAAAGATCAGGAATCGATACAATCAAGTACCACACCTGACCCAGGATACCAATGGGAAAGTGACAAACTCACAATTATAATCACGAACGAGAGCCAAGAGGTCAGCCCTTTCCCAGCAGGTGACCACAAGGCACAAATAAACAGACGCGCACAGAGGCATAACAAACACAAGACAGAAAAACATAAAAGATCCACAAAAGAAGTACCGCCTTGGAACGGTCAGTAAAATATTTTACTGGAGGGCTTAAACCAGTTTCACGGCGCCAACCTCCCCCTTAATTCTGATGTGGAAATATTCACTGGAGGGCTTAAACTCATTTCACGGCATAACCCCTAGTTTTTATGTTAAGGCATAAAACAAAACAATAGTGTCATACAAACACATCGATTGGTTTTGTTTTATTACATGCACACTTAACTGCCATATGAAAGTTCAAACAAAACACCAGGTATCAGTGGCCTTTATAGAGAAAAGTGGGTGGGGTAACAATAAAGTGCATACCTAATAATATTGTCAATACGTTTAGTTAAAGCAACTGTATAATCTAAATGAATTGGGCCATATGCAAGAGCAGTCTCTTTAGTATTTTACATTACATCAAAATTACAGCGTGTTGGTTACCATGGAAACAGACTTGATTTTGTAAAACTTAAAGGTCTTTGAAAATACTCAATCTGAACAAGGTAGTTATATAATTTGAGTCTTGATTATAAAACTTGAGGAACACGTAGGAAGACAAAAGCTATGATAAAAAAGTGTAGACATAATATACATTTACAAGAGCAAGCACCAAGAAATGAATATCAATACAATGCTGCAACAAGAATTAATAGATATATAGTGTTAAAAAGCTAGCCAAAGAAGTAAAAACTGTGTAAATCAGACAATTAAAACCCATTTTCTAAAAGCTCAACCTTGCATTGTCATGAAATGAAATCAAGTCGGAATATGACATTATATAATTTCTATGTATAGTATGTTAATCAATAAGCAACTTATCTTTGTGGAGTCAAATGTTAAAGGACTTTCAAAAAGTTTCATGTGTTTTGGGACACTCGATACATGTAACACAATCGGTCAGTGTACACTCAAATGAAATTTAAAAACAGATCTGTTCAAAATTGCACAGATTTCACATTTGTACAAAATTTGAAATCAATGCAAACTTAAAAAGATTTGTACTATTCCCAAGAGTGAAACAGCAAAGTAGAAATATCATCACATGGATAACATTATGTTTCAACATGCTGAGTCCGCTTATTTTTTAAACTGTTAAAGTGCATCTGGGCTTCCATTGTGCTTTGGTATAGAAATGTAAAGCGATATACATAACGGATACCAGGGAGCGCAGTGGCTCAGTGGTAGAGTGCTTGACTCGAGACGGAAGGGCCGCGGGTTCAAGCCTCACCGGCCTCACTGCGTTGTGGTCCTTGAGCAAGACACATTTATCCTAGCTTAATACTGGTTCAACCCAGGAAGACCCGTCCCTGTTTAACTGAAAAATTGTTGATGGGACGTTAAGAATAAAATCAAACAAACAAATAACGGATACCAAAGATTATGCATTTTTGAACGTTGTATTTGTATTGAAGAAAATAAAAACGCAATTTTGGGGCGAAAGGTTGGCCACATTCTGAATCTTTTAACTTTTATCCAGCTTTACCGAGGGAGACAGTATCAACTCTTAACTTGTTTACAACCTTTTTGTTTACAACTTTATCTACTATTCTGTCTGTGAGAAGGGATTTATTAACGCACTGGATTCATTGTTTAATGTTCCCTCCAATTGGATTTTGGGGGCTCTGTGTTTGGTCCTTGTTTTGGTATGCATTACTTAAGTGTCATTTCTAGTTTGCAATCATCTTGAGGAAGAGAGAGCTGATTGCTTTACTTTTATTGTCTGTGAGAAGGGATTTACTAACGTACATGATTCATTGTTTAAGGTTCCTCTCATTGGATTGTGGGGGTTCTGTGTTTGGTGCTTGTTTTGTTTTGCATTACTTAAGTGTCATTTCTAGTTTGCAATCATCTTGAGGAAGAGAGAGCGGATTGCTTTATTTTAATTGTCTTCCCGATGTCTTGTGACTGTTGGTATTTTTTGGCTCTTCTTCCCGATGCTGTGGGTTGGTATGCAGTGAGTAATTGTGCTATTTCCTGATCATACTCATTTACGTATTGCGACAGTTTATCCTGCGACGGTATTACGCAACGTCTCGTTTCAATGCCTGACAAGTGTTTTTATGCAGCTGGCAAGTGGTTTTATGCAGCTGGCAGCTGCAGGCTGTAGTCGCAACATACTACATTTTCACTGTCTTTTTGTAGGAAAATATTACTTGTGCATTAGAATGGGGATAACCATACTCAAAATTAATCATTTGGGGAGGTATATCGTCGGATATGCGTTCAGAGGTCACGTTTTGGCTCCACTTACACGTCACCCAAAAATCAAATTTTCTTTACATATATCTAACGATATACCTCCCAAATGAGGAATTTTGAATACAGATATCCCCTCTATGTTTTTTTAATTATCATTTATCTTTTTATTTTTACGATGACGCCTCAGGACCCAACTTTTGTTGGTTCTTTTTAGTTTATGTTCTCCATACATTTTTAGCTATATTGAAAAAATGATGGGTGCCCCCTCCAAATTGACCCAAATGTTGTAGGTTCTCTTTATTTTGTGTTCTCTAAACTTACACTGTGCACGATACGTGTGAGTTATGGCAGCTACGTTGCAATGAGGATCTGGATGGGGTATAATGATTAGTGAATAATGGCCCTATTTATAATGAATAAAGAATAATGAGCCAAAAAATAATGAATAGTGAATATTGAGGTCCTAAAAATAATGAATAGTTCTATTTTTTTAATGAATTGATGAAAAAAATAATGAATAGTGAATGATCAGATTTCTTTGCCACCTTTCTTACACTTAATAAATAATTTGTCCTATTTTAATGAATAGCCCAAAAATTTAATGAGATGAATAATGGGCTGAATTTTTAATGAATAGTGAATACCAGACCCCACCCCCCCATCCAGGCCCTCCTCCAATCCCTTTTGGTATAACTTACATTTACTAAACAACTTGAAACCAACATTTCTCCAGTGATAAATGGTAAATATTTAACCCGTTATTGTTGGAGTCATAATAGGGATCAAACCAATAGCACAGAAATAGTTTTTGAATCAATTGAAAGATCACAGACACAAATAATGGTAATTACACTTATGTTTACAGTATATGTAATGATACCAAATAATGTCAGGCGACAAAACGAAAAGACGCCAAGTGAAAAGACGGAAATTGAAAAGATGAAATAACAGCTGCAAAAAATGAAATAACGCTAAACAAAACTTGACAAAATAACGCCAAGCAAAAAGACGTCAATATAAGCTTAAAACATATTAACCCGCTAACCTTATACGTGTATAATTACAGATATCAAAGCCATGCAAGACATAATATCCTGAAAACATTTCCAAAGTTTAAGAAAAACAAGATAGCGCTTGAAATTAAATAATGTCATGAGTTATTTCAACTAATACTAGGCAACACAATATGCAAAGTTTCCATGGTCAGGTTTCGTGGAGGTCTTATTAATTGACATTACATCGCCAAGCTGGAATAAGCCTCAATAACAGCAACTAGTCACAAACTTTCTTTTAGAAAAGTAGGCGTGTATCTGTAAAAATATAAAGGTAAATATAGGCCCACTTTTTCTATTCTAAGGGTTTGTTAGCTCCTGTGGCCTCAATGTCGAATTTATCACCGGAAGAGATACATAGAATAATAACATTTTATGATAGTTGAATTGATTCAATTTCCTGAATTTTTTGTATCAGGCTTTTGCTCTTTCCTCTGTCTATTTGTCAAAATAAAAACAACAACACCTTGGTCGTAATATTTTATTAATAGTCTGACCTGGCTTCCATATGTACGATGTGCAATTTTTTCGACGTGGCCCTTTTGAAATTATTTTCAAGTTAATCCTTCATGGTACTAGCCTCTAAAGTTGAACTATACCACAACCATCACATCCCTTAGCACTGACTTATTCTGCTTTCTGCCTAGCCCAACTTTTTTTTGACCATAATATGAAAGAATGTCATTATTACAAGAAGAAGTTAAATTCTATCAACGTGAAATGACACAACGAATAATCTAGAAAAAGGGCACTAGAAATTGAGAGAACCTACAAAAGAGAAACGTGCATTAAGTAGCTAGTTTGGTCCCCTTTGGAGCAAAAAAAAAAGAAAGTTGCTTTTCACCAATTTCTTCTGATTGGTTTATTAGAAGAATAAAAGTAAGAAGGAGGGCAAAGATCAGGAATCGATACAATCAAGCACCACACCTGACCCAGGATACCAATGGGTAAGTGACAACTTCACAATTAGACATCACAAACGAGAGCCAAGAGGTTAGGCCTTTCCCAGCAGGTGACCACAAGGCATCAATAAACAGACGCACACGAAAGCATAACAAAAACAAGACAGAAATAACATAAATAATCCACAAAAGAAGACTGACTTGTAATGGTCAGTAAAAATATTTTACTGGAGGGCTTAAACCCGTTTGACGGCATGCCAACCTCAGCCTTAGTTCAGATGTGGATCAAGACACATAGATGTTTGGTTTGCATGAAAGACCCATAGCTTATCAATGCATCATCTCCTAGAACATATAAATCAAGATATAAAATGGAGATAAAGCAAGGATAAGGACTAAACAGTAAATAAAATTGAATACCAGAGCAAAAGAAATTCAATGGGTAAACCCTGGTGGGCCTGACAACCGCCAAATATCCCAAGTGTAAAATCCTGGCATTTATTTAACTTTAACCATTGCTATGGTAACAAAAATGGCTGACGAAATAGGCTTTAGTTCTTAGTTCTTTAATGGTTCCGACTTAAAGACTTATCTATTGATGAGATGGTAGGGGCCTGATGCTTTGGCTGTTTGTCGGGCCCACCGGGGTTTACCTGTTGGATTTCTTTTGCTCCGGTATTCAGTTTAATTTACTGTTGAGTTTTTATCCTTGCTTTATCTCCTTGTTATATCTTGATTTATATGTTTTAGGAGATGATGCATTGATAAGTTAGGGGTCTTTCATGCAAACCAAATATCTATGTGTCTTGATCCACATCTGAATTAAGGGTGAGGTTGGCGCCGTTAAACCGGTTTAAGCCCTCCAGTAAAATATTTTACTGACCGTTCCAAGGCGGTACTTCTTTTGTGGATCTTTTATGTTTTTGTTCTGTCTTGTGTTTGCTATGTTTTGTGCGCGTCTGTTTATATGGTTTCGTGGTCACCTGCTGGGAAAGGGCTGACCTCTTGGCTCTCGTTTGTGGTGACTTCTGTGAGTTTGTCACTTTCCCATTGGTATCCTGGGTCAGGTGTGGTACTTGATTGTATCGATTCCTGATCTTTGCAACCTTACTTACTTTAATAAATTGAAGTCTAGAGGTTTTCTAGCATCTGATTTGTCTACATATGATTTCTCTACTCTCTATACTACATTGCCTCATAAGCTAATAAAAGAAAAACTAACAGAATTAATTGAACAAACATTTAACAGAGAGGGCTCACTTTATTTGGCTTGTAATGATAAAAATGCCTTTTTTACTTCTGAACAACCTAAACGATATAAATTGTGGTCATGTCAGAAAATGTGTGATGCGCTCCATTATCTTTTGGACAATATATTTATAAGATTTGGCTCAAAATTATATAGACAAATTGTCGGTATTCCAATGGGTACTAATTGTGCTCCTCTTGTTGCAGATTTGTTTCTGTTTTGTTATGAGAGAGACTTAATGTCGTCTCTGTCAGACAATAATCAAGCTGATATTATTGAAGCCTTTAACTCTACCTCCAGATATTTAGATGACTTACATAATATTGATAATCCTTATTTTGAACAAATGGTAGGTCAGATATCTCCAACTGAACTTCAGTTAAATAAGGCGAATTCTTCTGATACTGAAGCTCCGTTTTTGGATTTGAACTTGTCAATAACAAATGGCATAGTTTCTTCTAAAATTTATGATAACAGGATGATTTTATTTTTGAAATAGTAAGTTTCCCATTTCTTGATGGAGATGTTCCTCGCTCTCCTTCCTATGGTGTATATATTTCTCAGCTTATTAGTTTTGCTAGAGTGTGCTCTAATGTTGATGACTTCAACAACAGAAACTTATTTTTAACTGCTAAATTATTAAAACAAGGTTATAGATATCATAAAATTCGAAAAGCATTTTCTTAATTCTACTACAGACATTCAGAGTTAATTGTTAAATACAACATTGGGTTAAAAACTCTTCTGCAACAAGGCATATCAGAACCTATATTTTATGGTGATTTAGTCTATAAATTCAAACGAATTGTTGGAAAACCTAATTTAAGTGATCAGTTCAAAAAAATAGTAAAACGTTATATAAGGGTTGGATATAATTTGGATATCATGCGACAGTCTGCATGCCTAGTTTTAAACCCAATCACGGTTTATAGCTATGGTTTCCTCTTAAATTGCACGACGGTGGGTCAGGCCTCAGACTCTATAATGGCTCTGACGTAAAGCTTTAATCAGTGGGTTGGTGCCTGATGCTTATCTGTAGCTGGACCCACCGTGGCTCAACTTGAGGTTTTCTTTAGCTCTGACTATCTGTGAGTCATGAGCCCTTTTCTTTGTTTCATCATGGAGTGTTAATTTGATTAGAGTGTTTTCCATGATGATACATTGCATTAGTTAGAAGGCTTCAATTCGAGCTGAACATTTCTTGTACTTCAACAACAGCAGAATCTAGGGCGAAGATTTGGTACCAGTAAAATGCATTTAAGCCCCCCGGTGGCTTAGGCTGCTGTCCGTTCTAAGGCGCTGGTTCTGTTGTTGTTGACTTTTTGTTTCTTGTTACTCCCATTGTGGGAGTCTGTAATGGTTCTATGTTTTGTTGTACGTTACTTTATATCCATTCTAGTATTGCAATCATCTTGATGGGGAAGAGAGAGCTGATTGCTTTGCTTAATTTGTCTTGCTGGTGTCTCGTGATGGTTGAGCGGCTCTTCCTCGCAGTGCCACGGGGTAGTCTGCAGTTTGTGATTGTGGTATTTCCTGATCATACTCACTTACTATTTTTAAATAGAGAAATTGCCATTTTGGCTCAAATTTAAGGCTTTTGGAGACGAATGTTTAAAGAATTGAAAATCAGCAGATAAATACCAAAAACAACCTTTTGATATCTTGTGTTTTGTGAAAATACTCATCATCAGTTTCTGGTATTTGCTTGTCAGTGCTCTATGTTGATTTCTCTGTCAGGTGTCTCAAATTTGCTCAAAATGGTCACTTTCCTATTTTTAACCTATTTTGGTGGCCATTTTTGTTGGCTCACCTGAGCCGAAGGTGAGCTATTCAGATCAGTCTTCGTTTGCGACGTGCGTCCATTCGTCGGTAATCTTTTTCTTTAAACGACATCTCTTCCTGAACCACTAGTCCAAATTAAAATGACTTTACATGAAGGTTTCGCATAATGCCTTCTACTTAAAGTGCAAAACGCGTTCCTCTCCAAAGAATACAAGGGCCACAAGAGCTCCAGATAAGATTTTTTTAAATGACATCTCTTCCTGAACCACTGGCCCAAATTCAAAATAATTTCACAGAATTGTTCCTCTTGCATGATACCCTCTTCTAAAATTGCACAAATGGTTCCACTCCACTGTAAAAGGGGCTGCCAGAGCGCCAGATAAGAAATAGCTTTAAATGACATCTCTTCCTGAACCGCCAGTCCAAATTCGAATAATTTCACAAAATTGTTCCTCATAATACCCTCTACGAAAAGTGCACAAATGGTTCAACTCGGCTGAACAAAAGGGCTGCCAGAGCTCCAAATAAAAATATATTTAAACGACACCTCCTACTGAACCACCAGTCCAAATACAAAATAATTCACAGAATTATTCCTCATGATGCCTACTACCAAAATTGCACAAATGTTTCTGCTCCACCATACAAAAATGCTAACGAAGCTCTAGATAAATAATGTCTTTTAATGACATTTTCTTTGAACCACTGGTCCAAATTCAAAATAATTTCACAGAATTGTTCCTCATAATGTCCTTTACAAAAATTGCACAAATGGTTCCACTCCACTGAACAAAAGGGCCACCAGAGCTCCAGATGAAAATAAAATTTATTCTTTCAGAATATTGTCATGTTGCATATCTAATTAAAGCAGCTTACAATAACATATTAGCAAATGTTTTACTCTTACACTTACACTCAAAAGGCTGATTTGTTTTCTTTTCTGAAAGTAGCCATGTTGCATAATCAAATCAATTAGAATGAAGCATATGACACAACGCAGGCAAATGTTCTGCCCTTTTACACACCATTTGCCCCTGTATGGGGATAAAATGTAAAAAAGGAAGGTTATGGTGCCCATCACATTATGTCATTAAACTGTTTGACATTATGCACACCCCTGGCCTTTTGGGTTGGGTAAAATGCCAGACATTGAAACTGTGCAGATAAGTATAATTTGATTGAACTTGATAGGCTTTGGTTATGATCTGAGTGATACCCAAGATGGACTTAAGTGTTTGAGAATGAGATTTATATTTTGTGGTAAACATCATCTTCTCCACGGGCTCTTTTTACCATAGTAACGGTAAAAGTCGGATGTGTACCAGACTTTTACACTTTGGCTAATGGGAAGAAATTGGTGAAAAACAATTTTCTATTTTTTAGCCTCATAAGGGGGCTAAAATAGCCCCTTAATGTACGTAGCTCTTTGTACATGACAGACTCGTTTTCATAGTATCTGTTTGTGATAATTAGTAGATACGGCGACAACTCTCAATTTAAGTCCCCTTGCATCAATTTAAATTGGTTTTCTGCTATCTGCCAGAACTCAATACGAGTATTCATGACACTGTATTTTACGAGGGACGTTCCAAATGTTCTTATCTTTACGTTGGAGCTTTGTCCAGAGACATTTTTGAGAAGCATACTGTCTTTTATCTTTATAATGATGCTTATATTTTCTTGCTGTTCTGTTTTGTCTTATAGTTACAGCATATTATATATCTCCCACTCCTTTTCATGTTATAGAATTATAATAATATTTGAATCAGAATATTTCAAGCCCAGCATCTTTAAAACCAAAAATAAACCTGCATTGTAGTTTTACTTTTTGTTACTTATAATGTCAATTCAAATGTTGTAATGGCGACAGATTGTGTCAGATCAATATTTATAGCACAATGCGCAATTCTTATGATGTCATTGAAATTGACAACCTGGTCATTTTTAATACATTGCAGAATTTTTATTTCTGAGAATATTATATTTTTGTCTATCAAGTTGGACTAAAACATGCCAAACCTAATATTGGCAAAATATTTAAGACCAATATTATTTTGATTACAAAATATCTTATCGTATAAAGTTTCATTTTTTACCAAAAATGATTGATTTTAAATAATAATTTTTAAAATTGTTATTGGTTTCTACTGGATGCTTTGTGCTCAATTAAATCCCATATTGCATCATTTAACGATGCAGTGCACCTTTGAACAATTGATTGGGTTTTATTTTTAGATATACACATGCGAATTTTTGTACCTCCAAATATTGACCTAATTTGCAGTCTCGTTTGCATTTTCTTATATGGGTTACTATCAGTCTCCGGCAATACTGACCATCCATAATAGCTTCAGACAAAAGTCAGTTCATCTGAGTTTGACTCATTTTTTTACCTTTAATACAGCTGTTGTTATGGCAGTTTGGGTGGGTCAAATCTTCAAGTGGTCAAAATTTGATTATAGCTGACAGTTGCGAAGCCATACATTATAGGGCCCAGGAAACGGAGATCATATTGAAAGTTCACCATATGTACAGGACATGTTGGCTTATGAATGAATATTAAGCAGCCATGAAAACGAATTGCTGAGACTGCTATTGTCTGAATTATGAGGTCTCTAATATGCACAGTCTGCTTGATAGGTCAGTGCATTGAGAATATGACTGTTTGGGGGGTAGATATCCGGTCGCTCCTTCAAGTTACATAATACTTGTCAAAGCAGTGATAGACAAAGAATATATTATTATTTGGTACAATTTTCAGCCATGTTGTATTGCTGGTTACAGAGATATCACGCCAGGATCATAACTTTCGGAACATTCCTCATATATCAATTTTCCCTATTTAAGTCTAATCAACAATTGCTCATTGACGTTTTTTCTTCTTTCAGATGAACCAAATGGATTGCAGACTTCATTAGCATACCCTCTCTTGGATTTGACCAAAGTCCAAGGCTTAAATTTCATCATCCGAACCCAGTGGATGAACACAACGGTTATGCCAATATATTAACTGCTCCTGTCTTTATGAGTGATTATGACTTGTTTTAGGAAATAAATTCTTCAGCTGTCAGTTTCTATTGTATTTTTACAAATGCATAAAGTGATGTCACCAAAGAATTTCATGCAGCTTACTTACAAATACTATTGTTGTTTAGGGTGATTTTTAAAATTATCATGGTATTTGACCTATTTGAAACTATTATTTCAAAGTCATACAATTATTTTGTTTAAATTGGCAGAAAACCTGACTAAATGATTTTCTGCATCTAAACGAGCACAGTGTTTAAAATCTTATCAATTTACTGACCATTTATCGACAAGAGGTATAGTATGTCATTCTTAGCAAGCTCTTATCTGGAATGATTTTTTACAATAAAGATAAGTTTTATTTTCTTCCAAGTAGTCATTTAACATGTTTATATTATATATATTTTGCTTTATTGCCAATATGTTGAATTTGGCGGAAAACAATACAAAATATTTATATTAAATTCATGCTATGGAAAAAGAACAACATTTTAGTGCCATTCTATTCCATTGTTGCAAACGCTCTTGCTATTTGTAATCACAACTAGTTCTTTCATCACGCAATTGTCTCTTATTGTTAGAACACGCAATAAGAGAAGCAATAACTTCTCTTTCATTAATATTTAACGCCTGCAAACAAGTATATATGATTAAAGTCATAGTTTACTGGTTTGTATCTGTAATTGCACTATTTTACAGTTATTTTAGACTTCCACTGCAATTTTTATCTGATGAGCAAACCAATGGTCTTACAATTTTAATATGACGAGTACAGGTAAAGGGTATATAGGAAAATTGCTCTAAGGTGTACAGTGTATATCATAAGGCTCGTGCAAGATTATAGTGCAGACCAAGGATCATGTAAGACTCACATAGTGATTATAGTGAAGACCCAAGGGTCGCGCAATATAGTGCAGACCCAAGGGTCATGCCATTTTAATCTGACGAGCTAACCAAGGTTCATGCAACATAGTGCAGACTTAAGGGTCGAGCAATTTTAATCTGACGGGTAAAGGTAGAGGGTATATAGGTAAATTGCTCAAGTGTGTATATCATATGTGGTGGCCGATAGGTCTAGGAGGCTTTCTTGTAATCCAACAGCCTGGCGCACAGTGGTTCAAATCCTGGCATGACCAATATTTTTTATTCAAATATTTTCTTTGTCATTTTCTCTGCCAATTTAAAAAATGTATCAGTAATCAAATATACCATGCAGTTTAGGAATTATGAGCACTTTCACTAACCGACCACAATTGGCCAATATGGTGCTCAGCAAACCTCGTCAATCAAAAATGGCTGTTACACATGCCAGTGGTTGGATAATGTTGGTTGGATGGACAGACAGACAGACTCACATAGTGATTAAAGTACAGACCCAAGGGTCATGCAATACCGCTTGAAACTCTCATTTCTGTTTTCATTTTCATGATGAAGACAAAGACTGGGGCACTGGTCAGTACTAATGATCTCTAGTGGTAGTTACGGGGACCTGCGTTGTAGTACTGCCCACAGGTGGCATTACTGGGGCTCTGAGTAGTAGTAGTGACCTCTGGTGGCAGGTACTGGAATTGTGGGTACAAATCTAGTAGTGCAAGTGTCTTTCAAAAGAGGTCAGTATTCTACCCTGAGTCACAGTTTCTGTCACAAGAGGATTGTACTTATATCATCCTGAGTCAGGGTACACTGTAGTTGTCACTAAAGATCTGCTCAGAGCCTCAGTATCAGTCACTAGATGTCATCACAGCTGAATCTCAGTACCTGTCACAAGTGACGAGTATCAACATCATGAGTAGCAGTATCTGTCATAAGCAATTGACGTGCCTGCTCAAAAAATAAGTGAGTTTGACCAGGAAATGCCACAATCACATACTACAGACCAAGGTCAGAACTAACAGTAAGAGTACTGGCGTTTGTGACCAGATGTCAGCATAGAGTTCTTGCTATTGTCACTACAGCAGAAAGTTAATGACTGGAGTACCAGTACCTGTCATGAGTGGTACATAAATTTGCCCAGAGTTCCAGTTACTGTCATCTGAGTCAAAGTACCTTTCACTTGAGGGCACTATATTTCCAGTACATGTCACTAGATATCATCAGTATTCTCCATCAGTCTCAGTACCTGTCAAAAGTTGTCAGCACTAGCCTGGCCTCAGACGTTAAAATGAAAATATCTACAAAAGGGGAAATCTATAAAATCTAAGACGTACACCATATGTCTAGTCTTCTCTGTTGTCTCAATTTTAACATAAATTTAAGCCAAGGTGTGTAAAACGTAGACACGCTATCAAAAAGTGCCAAACAGTTTCTAACTTAACAGAAAAAAATCAAACTATAATTAATCAGACTAGAAGCTAGTCTAGGTCAGCACTCATACCCTGAGTACCAGCACATGACACTAGCGGTCAGTACTACTGTCCAGAGTTCCTTTCGTTGTCATTAGGTAGTTCATACTACTACTATAAGTCCCAGTACATGTCACTAGATGTCAGTACATTACCCTGAGACACTGTACTGGCCGGTACTAATACCCTTGTTACCATTAGAGGTCACAACAGTACTACTGTCTAGAGCTCCAGCACTTAGTTGTCAGTACACTATCCCGTAACTCAGTGCATGTCACTAGATGTCAGAACACTTTTCAGAGCCCTAGTACCTATCACCAGTGGTCAGCACTACTTTCCAGACTTCCAGTAACTATCATTAGCGTCTGAGTCGCAGTACCTGTCACTGGATGTAAATACACTGCCCTGAATCCTAGTACCTGTCACTAGACCAGGAAATGCTACAATCACACACACCAGACCAACCCATGGCACTGTGAGGAAGAGGCAAAGAACCTAAACTCTTCATGGCATCTCATTTCATAATCACCTCATTAAAATTTGCCTTTGATCTGCCTGTCATAGCCCCTAGTGAGTGGCAACACTTTTAGAGTGCAATAAATCAAGATATTTAATGTACACTACGCTGAGTCTCAGTATGTGTCACAAGATGCAATTAAACTATCCTAGATATCAGTACATGTCACATGCGGTCAGTACTTGTAGCCTGCGTACCTATACCAGTAATTAGCGGTCAGTATTGCTGTCCAGAGTTCCAGTTACTGTCACTAGATGTCAATACACTTCCCAGAACCCCAGTACCTATCACAATTGGTCAGTACTAACAAACTGAGTACCAGTATCTATCCTCAGAGTTCAAAACTACCTCCCAGAGTTCTGGTACATGTAACTGCCACTAGAGGTAAGTAAACCTCCCAGAGTACCATAACTTGTCACAAGATGACAGTGCTAATAACTCTAGTAGCAATGCCTGTCTTTAGTCTTAGAACTACTGCTCAGAATTCTGTTACTGTCACTAGAGGCCTGCACTGCTACCCTGAATCAAAGTACCTGTCACTAGAGGTTGAAACTACTAGTGCTACGCTGATTTTCAATGCTTCTAACTAGAAGTCAGTACTTAGAGTCCCAAAACCTGACACTAGAGGTCAGTATAATACCCTGAATCCTAGTACCTGTCTTTAATTGTCACTTGTTCTAGAGTCACAGTAACTGTTATAAGATGTCAGTAATATTATACTGAGTTCCCCCGTCCCTGTCACTACGTCGCTTCAGTGCTATAGTGCTCTATCTACCATTGCACAAGTTTTGAGAAAAATGAGTTCGAAAATTTTATCATCCTGATTTTTATGCCTTATTTATCACAGGCCTTTGAATCATACCAGAGGGTTAAAATATATACATACAGTGTAAATGACCTTGGTTTGAAGAAATTTTACAGTAATATGGAATTTACAGGCATTTTACAGTTTGCAGATAGAACATTATCCCCTAAAAATCGCCTGCTGCGTTCAGTGCTATCATGTTCTATATTTTCCTACAGCTTATTATTCTGTTTCTGGAGTCAATTCGTATACTCGTCTGAACAGAAGTGATTATTTGTATCAAAAAGTAGCAGATTTAGTCATTTGTTTGGCATAACAGTAACAAACCGCATGGCTTATGCCATTAAAATTTATGTAAGGGAGGTAATCTGTTTCTAGAGTTAATTTTTCAGTCATTGGGTCAATTTGTATAATATCTGAGACTGAACTGATCATTTGGACCTAAAAGTAGCAGATTTAACCATTGATTAGTAATTACATCGACATATTACTTCAATTAAAGCAGTTTAAATATATGTAAGGGAGTTAATCTGTTGCTACAGCATATTATTCTGTCCATGGATCAATTTGCATAATATTTTGGACTGAGCGGATTATTTGGAGTTAAAGGTAGCTGATATAGCCATTAGTTCGCCATAACACCAATAGACCGCTTCAATTAAGGAAATTTAAAATTTATGTTAGGGAGGTAACAGTAATTTTAGCCATTTCTCCAAGGGAAGTGACTTTGGGTAGATAGAACAGTATGGCACTGAACTCACCAAGTCACATGACATAATCATCATTGGTCATTGGATGAAAATCACTTGGAACACTATAGCACTGAACGAAATTGTCTTTTTGTAGATAGAACATTAAAGCAGAGCGATTTTTCGCTTACTGGGAGGAGATAGGCAATTGAAACCTTCACCGGTAGATAAATGGTTTTACAAAAGTAAAATATTTTATGGACAGGGTGAATCTTCCCCCCTGTATTTGTCTGCAACAGCCCAACTTTTCAGACACTTACGGTAATCGCCTGACTGGTCAGTTCGACCAATCAGAGATAACCAGTTCCAGCAGACGCCCTCAATTACCTTTACTTAGCCTTTGTTTTCCAAGTATCGATCGAGGCAAGATCTCCGCTAGTTTCGCATTCGATCTAATTCAAAAATAAACGTTATTCGATACTTTTAAGTCAAGGAAAGCATGTGAAATTAAACTATATAGTGAATTTTTATTTTTTTGAGGGGATAGAATTTTTAAAGGTAAGGAAAATACGATTTTGTAGCTGTTTCTTAGAATTTTACGCAACACATGGCGCCGGCTTATCGCGTGATGTGTACCACGTGACCGCCCTTTCACTACGAACAATTGGAAAACAGAGCTCCCGATAAGGTTATTAAGACTCTTTCATTAGAAATGTTTAATCCCTCGTAAGGTGTAGAATTCCCGAATTGAACTTTAACCTAATTTAGACCCTAAGGAGGTCATGATACAGTACTCTCGTAGTCAGGGCGTATCAATAGTCTTTGATAGAGTTCCAGTTAAGCTTTGTTTGGATTGCGAACCTCACATCTTCTCGTAAATCTAGAATTAGCTTTCCCGTCATCGACCCAGAAAAGACAGCGTTAACCATCGCTGAACTGGTCTACATGTTGCAAACAGTTTACAAAGAACGACACATTCTAGCGCCGCAAATACTGCACCGTTTTCTTTATGTACGGCCAAATCGGCGTCGAATCAACATAGCCTATACAGAACAATAATACATGAAATCAACTACTGACAGGAGGGTCACTACTACCTAAAGAACTGTCCCAGTTTAGAGCGTACTAATTTTGGTTACCCTAGGGGCTTTGGAGTGAGAACCTGCGCAGCATGATAGACGCTGGTGGTGTTTATCTGTTAAAACCCAAAGGCCAACGCAAATACTTTTATAATCTACGGGCATCTTTAATCTTAAAATTACGCACAGTATCACGTATGTCCAGAGTTGTCCTGTTAAAATTACTGGTACATTCCTATATCTTTCTTTCTTACTCATGATACTGGCCTCGCTCATATTTGAGTATTATCGGCACCGACCAAAATATAAACATTTCATGTGACAGCTCATTGTTTACTATACCAAATTGAAGTTTTAAAATTTATATTTGGCTACAATAATTAACCCACCTTTCATCGGTTACGTCAACAACCTATACTTGAATACTTGTAGGGCTAACTATAGCCCATTGCGTTTTTGTTTTTTCTTTAAAAGTTTGGTCCAATCCAATAAAAACAAAGTCCACTTTATAGTGAACACTAATTTGATGAACACATGTAAAGCAGCATGTTCACAAGATATTGACCATAATATGATAGACATCTGAAATCATAATTTATTCATACTTGTGTTCTACACAGTTGTGTTGTAATATAGTCAGTGGTCAAGGACTTGACGGCTCTACCTGAATAATCCCAGTCATGATGGCTTTAAGGAACACTTATAGTCTGTGACATTTCATTCTGAAAATTGGTCATATTCATACCTATGTTGTAAGATGTCTCAAGATGTCTCAAGATGTCTCAAGATGTGACGGTTCATCTTGAATATTCCCATTTATGATGGCTTTAAGGAATGCTCATATAATATAATAATACTTATGACGCTCCATCCCAAACATTGCTCATATTCGTACTTAGGTTGTAAGCTTTCTCAGGATGTGACAGTTCATCCTGAATATTCTCAGTTATGATGGTCTTAAAGGAATACTTATAGTCTGTGACGCTCCATCACAAACATTGCTAATATTCATACCTATGTTGTAAGATTTCTCAGGATGTGACGGTTCATCCTGAATATTCTCTTTTATTATGGCCTTAAAGGAATACTTATAGTCTGTGACGCTCCAGCACAAACATTGCTCACATACATACCTATGTGGTAAGATTTCTCAGGATGTGACGGTTCATCCTGAATAATCTCATTTATGATGGCCTTAAAGGAATACTTATAGTCTATTACGCTCCATCACAAACATTGCTCATATTCATACCTTTGTTGTAAGATTTCTCAAGATGTGACGGTTCATCCTGAATATTCTCTTTTATGATGGCTTTAGAAAAACTAATAAGATGTGACAGTTTATCCTGAATGTTCCAATTTATGGTGGTTTTAAGCAATACTTATCGGATGTGATGGTTCATCCTGAATATTCCCATTTCTGATGGTTTTAAGGGAAACTTATAGGATGTGATGGTTCATCCTGTATGTTCACATTTTTGATGGCTTTAAGAATACTTATAGGATGTGATGGTTCATCCCGAATATTCCCATTTGTGATGGCTTTAGAAAAACTTATAAGATGCTACGATTTATCCTGAATGTTCCCTTTAATGGTGATTTTAGGACTACTTATAGGATGTGATGGTTCATCCTGCATGTTACTATTATGGTGGTTTTAAAGAATGCCTATAGGATGTGATGGTTCATCCTGAATGTTACTATTTATGGTTGTTTAAAGAATACCTATAGGATGTGAGGTTCATCCTGAAGTTTACTTTTTGTGATGGTTTTAAGGAATACCTTGTCACCATGAATGTTACCATTTATGATGGTCTTAATGAATATTTATAATCCTGAATGTTCCCATTTATGATGGTTTTAAGCAAAACTTATAAGATGTGACAGTTCATCCTGAATGTTCCCATCAATGGTGATTTTAAAGAATACTTATAGGATGTGACGGTTCATCCTGAATGTTCCCATTTATGGTGATTTTAAAGAATACTTATAGGCTGTTACGGTTAATACTGAATATTACCATTTGTGATGGCTTTAAATAAACTTATAGGATGTGACAGTTCTTCCTGAATGTTCTCACTTATGATGATTTGAAGGAAAACTTATAGGATGTGACGGTTCATACTGAATGTCCCCACTAATGATGGCTTCAAAAATACTTATAGTATGTGACGATTCATCCCAAATTTTCCCATTTATGGTAATTTTAAAGAATACTTATAGGATGTGACAGTTCATCTTAACTGTTTTCATTGATGATGGTTTTAAGGAATACTTATAGGATGTTACGGTTCATCGTGAATGTTCACATTTATGTTGGCTTTATAGAATATTTATAGTATGGGAATTGTTCATCCTGAAGGTTTTCATTCATGATGGCTTTAAGGAATACTTATAGGATGTGACGGTTTACACTGAATTTTTCATTAATGATGACTTTAAGAATACTTATAGTGTGCAACGGTTTATCCTGATTGTTCCCAATAATGATGGCTTTAGGGGAAAAGAATAGGATGTAACGGTTCATCCTGAATGCTCGCGGAACCTTTATAAGATGTATCGGTTCATCCTGGATGTTCTCATTTATGGTTGGGTTAAGAAATACTTATTTGAGGTGACGGTGAATCCTGAATGTTTTCATTCATAATGCCTTTAAGGATACTTATAGAATGCATTGGTTCATCCTAAATGATCACTATATGGTGACTATACGGTTTTCTCATAGGATGTGACGGTTCATCCTGAATGTCCCCTTTTATGACGGCTTTAAGGAAGCCTTATAGGATGTTCGGTTCATTCTTTACATTGCTTATGTTCATATCTATGTTGTAAACGTTTTCAGGATATGGCAGTTCATCCTGAAGATTTCCATTGATTTTGGCTTTTTAAGGGAACTTAAAGGATGTGACGGTTCGTCCTGAAGGTTCCCATTTATAACGACTTTAAGAATAGCTGTCAGGTAACGGTCCGTTTGTAACATTACTAATGTTCATATTTATGTCATAAGAATTCTCAGGATATGATGGTTTTTCCTGAATATTCCCATTTAAGATGGTATTTAGATATTTATCGGTTCATCCCTTATATTGTTCATATTTATGTTGTAACAATTCTCAGGATGTGATGATTCATTATGAATGTTACCATTTATGATGACTTTAATGAATACTTATAGGCTGTGACAGTTCATTACTGATATTTCCGCATGTTCATATCTATGTTGTAAGATTTATCAGGATGTGATGGTTTCTTCCTTTTGTCATTGTTAATGATGCCCAGTTTACAAGATCGCAAGAATAACGATATTCAAACTTGTGGTGGCTTCCTCACGATCGCTTTGATCCTGATCGCACCCATAACGAGAATCATAAGTTAATTTTAAGATGCATTCCGTATCTCTGAAAACGATTATGAAAGGGGCCCATGGCACAAACTAGTAAACAATATGTCGACTGCATGTACTGCATATTACAATCCTGCTCTATTAACAGTATGGTACCAACATTAAAGCATAATTTCTGCATTTAAGTTATGTCTATTCTGGTTTAAGTTCAAGCAAAGACCCTGAAAGTTTGTTCCTGGTCATTGCTTAGATAAGCTTGTTAAAAACATATCCACGGGCATAAGTACTTAAACAGTATAACTTCAATCAGTAAACACACCAGAAAAAACAGGCACATGGATTTTTGTATCAGATATACTGCCGCTGCTGTTGCATATTTCAGATGCTGCCTTTGACAGAAAGAGATCTTCAGCGCCTAGATACACTTGTAGTGGCGAGGAACATGACAGTAATATGGGATCAGATTCGGTTTAAAAGAACGAACTATCCACGGAGAATACTTATCAGTTTTGATGACCAAACCTAGGTGAGAACATTCCAATAGAGGCAGATCAAGATCAAAGTGTACAATATGACGTGAACTTTGCTAGCCAGCCTCTGGTAAATATTGACAATGCGCATACAGAGAGTAAGTGCAATCAGAGCTAAACCACCTTAATGAAATATAACAAGAAACAAAAAAGACTTTCGAGCAACAAACAAAAATCAGGAAAAGCAAATAAGAGTCTGGCCAAGGCCAATGTTAGAAAACCACATGACTAGTTGACAGATAAAAACATTACCTGTAAAATGAGCAAATGGTGCAAGTCATAGTCACACCGAACAGAATATGGATATGAGCAATCCACATAGCCTAACATTTGTAGCCTTGAACAATGCCTAATTCCCAGTTCATGATATAAACAATACCCATGTATCATCACAACAGACTTGAGATAGTCACAGCCAAGTGGATCAACTCTATGGGTTTGTGGCCATAATAACCATCTAGGACTCGTGAGGTATACATCAGAGGCAACATACAAAGTCTACAGATGATTCTTCCCTAGCGGACACTGATGATTAGACACTGATGACTATTTGAACCTGCTTCGTAACCAGCACATTCAAATTATGAACTCTCGAGATATGCCAGCTGAAGGTATAAACATCCATCAATTTCAAAATGCTGAGTCAATTTCAACATCAATTTATGGCAAATCTCACATAAGCAAAAAACGAAAGATTGACGCAACCAATTTATAGACGAAGCTTAAGTGTTACCCCGAACATCATATTCATACCTCAATAACACAAACTTTCATTACAATTCAGTTCTAAGGCACAAATAAGTCTAACATATGAAAAATGTTCAATATCGGAACATGGACCTCTGCTTTGATGTGGTTCATGGCCACTTGTTCAACATAACATGGGAAGAGTTGTTTCCCATTATACGGCATTAGAATTCAAAAGACAGGTGCAGCACACTTCCAACCTGTTTCCATAATTAAAGACAAACAAGCAAGGACTACATGCATTTAGTCAGAAGATATGTACAAGTTGTATGAACCATTACTTGATTATTAAGGCTGTTCACGCCCCAGGCACAATAATACTTAAATCCCCGTACCAGATCACCATTCCTCTCCTTGCAGGGACAGAGAACCAGTTTTGGTCCACAAATACATGCTACACATAAGCTTAACCCAGTGGTGATGAACCTGCTCTCCTCTAGCGTAACGCCAGCAACTAAGGCTATTCCTGATACAGCCTTTACACATGGCCCTCTTTATAGCACATAGTTTACAGTTTGGTCCTAAAGGCACTTTAGTAGAATTTCAAGTAGCACGAATAAATTACAGGCATATAATGATGGGATACACCAACCTGATGGATAATTGCAATTTAAAGAAAGTACTGAAGTCGACCAAGAAAGTAACGAGCCCAGGTCATAATCACAAGCATATCACAATCAAATACTAAACGCATTTCCTAAAACACCTGGGTGCATGGGCCGATCTCTTAATGTCAAGATTAAAGGCAATACCATATACCGTGTTGCACTAGTTACTCAGAGTTAGGTAATACAAAAGATAGCCTTGCTAACATAGCACTCAACATACAGCAACATAAGCACTCTGTAGATAACATTTAACTATCAAATAAAATAGGCATAGTGACATCACAATATGTCAGGTTCAGGCTTTTAGTAAATACATCTAGGTTAGGGGTTCTAAACCAGGCCTACATTTTATCACGAATGACAGCCGACCTGTTCAGGCATATCATTCCATAGCCATACTCAAAGAATTTATACATAGTTTAGGTTTAAACTAATAACACTACACATCACATGGGTTCCGAATCGGTGGCATGTGATGCCCAGTTAAAGCGTTAGGGCGTTGGGGGCAATTCAGCCAACACAAAATACATCATCTGCCCTGCATAAACACGAAATACCAAAATATGAACACTTTATTCTGTCTGTGGAGACAGCAGAAGTCCATATTAGCATCTCCTAAAAGTAATCACATTAAGAAATAAAATAGCTTCAGCTGGCATGCTAATAAATCGGTAGTGATTTGACATCATAAGTATATAAAACAGTGAGAAATCAGATTTGTCTGTGGAGGCAGCAAATCACCATTTTTTTTTTGGTGTTCAGGTCACAATATAGACGGACACTTTGCATGTTTTGTCTGTGGAGACAGCAAAACAAGGATAGACTTAGTCTATAGTTGACATATGAATACTTCAATGCACCCTACCTCCATATAACACAATACATTATAACCTGCCCGGTACTGGATATTATGGGCACTAGAGTTAATCGTAGCCACGTATATAGACATAAATGTTTTAAGGAACAGCTTTGCTCTGATACCTAAAAAACAAATATCGACTCGGGCAAAATAACATTACATGTACATGTATCCGTATATGGAGGTTGTGGGGTGTTTTTAATTATCCTTAACATGTATAATTTTATGTGTTGCTTTGGTTTTGTTTTATATTTCATCATTTTCATGTATAGTGGCTAGTGGTAGGGATAGTCATACATGCAATGGCAATAATCTGGATCTCAACAAGGGAACACCAAGCTCATTCATACATAATGTACGCTCAAGGGCAACTACCTTTACGGTCTTGGTTTTTTACAATAACTTTATCTGTGTAGAGTCCCCCCTTTCTATTTGCATTACCTTCCAGTCCTTCGTAAAACGATATGATTGTCCCTTAAATATGGAGTTCTGCAAACTTGCAGCATAAAACTTTTACCATGATGGTTTCCATATTTTCGCTCCACTTTAGTGGGATTTGGTGTGCGCTTGTTGTGGAGACTTTTTATCCAGCAATTTGAAGAAGATAAGCCTAACGTATATAAATACAGTGAACATTGTCAAAGCATTTGTCTTAAAAGTAATATTTAAAACGCAGCAGGAAATATTGAAACTGCTGGCTGTTGTAATCAGCAGGACATGTGGTTATTATTTCAACTCTTCGAGGTGTAATTTTGTTTCGATTCTAGTCAAAATAGATGCACCTTAAGTAATAACAAGTTAAATGGTAGCAATTAGAATGATTCCACAAGGAGAGAAGGAGAAATACAAAATAGTTCATTCTTGTCTGTTGGAGACAGCAAGAGATAAGGAACACAATCTTTGACAGCTGGAATTTTGTTGATTTATAAATACTTTATAAATCCAATGTTATGTTGGAGTATATACCATGTTGTTCTCTCTAATTATTCTCTTATCTGCTCATTTTTAACATAATTTGGGCTAGTAATCGATTCCTTTGTGGTATGCCAGTTTAAAACAAAAATTATAAAGTTAGCAAAATAAACAACAACCAAAACATGACAATCATGACGCAAGTTAGAAGCATGACTGGGGGAGACAGCATGCTTATAAATACCTTTACGATAAATCACTAGGTCATATTTTTCTAACATTACATTATGTACAAACTGATGTTTATAATAGAACAGCCAGGACAACCCACACTATCCGTGATTTTATTTTTCCATGTCCGGATCATAGCTCCGCTTGTCTGGGCGCAATTGCCTACGTTCCACTGGCAATATATGGCGCTTCTTTATTGCCCAGATTGCAGAAATGTAAATATCAGGATTGTTTTCATTCACCATGTAACTCATTTAGAGTTTTTTTATGGCATTACAATAAATGCCCATTTACAACACAAGCTGCCTTCATTTTCATTTCTTCAAACAAGCTGCGCTCCGCTATGTCCGACATTTCCCTGACTCATAAATGGTTTTACAAAAGTAAAATATTTTATGGACAGGGCGAATCTTCCCCCCTGTATTTGTCTGCAACAGCCCAACTTTTCAGACACTTACGGTAATCGCCTGACTAGTCAGTTCGACCAATCAGAGATAACCAGTTCCAGCAGACGCCCTCAATTACCTTTACTGAGCCTTTGTTTTCCAAGTATCGATCGAGGCAAGATCTCCGCTAGTTTCGCATTCGATCTAATTCAAACCTCCTCCTCCCGTTCCTCCTCCACTTTAGTTGTGGCTGTTTTATTATGTTTTTATTTATGTTTTTATTCATGTTTTAAAAACAAACTGTATTTTACTATGTTTTGTATGCTCCGTGTAATTTCTTATAAATATTAATTTTGGTACATACATAAACTGTCATTCATAGTCTTATCAGGCACTGCCAGGGGTACAACCTAAGACAGATCCCCGATTGCATCTACCAGGGGTACAACCATTAGACAGATCCCCATTTGGTACTTCCAGGGGTACAACCATTAGACAGATCCCCATTAATAGAGTACTATCTTAGATAAGGATGGGCGCTTCTTTATTGCCCAGATTGCAGAAATGTAAATATCAGGATTGTTTTCATTCACCATGTAACTCATTTAGAGTTTTTTTATGGCATTACAATAAATGCCCATTTACAACACAACGGCGCTTCTTTATTGCCCAGATTGCAGAAATGTAAATATCAGGATTGTTTTCATTCACCATGTAACTCATTTAGAGTTTTTTTATGGCATTACAATAAATGCCCATTTACAACACAAGCTGCCTTCATTTTCATTTCTTCAAACAAGCTGCGCTCCGCTATGTCCGACATTTCCCTGAACCATAAAACATTTGATCCCCTTGCCAACGGTATGCATAACTCATTTTTGACCAAAATGTCACTTAGAACACTATAGCACTGAAACTACGAAAAGAGGTAAGTTATACTGCCTTGAGTTCAGTAAATGTCACTAGAGGTCAGTACTGCTATCCAGAGTCCCAGTACATGTCACTATAGGCCAGTACTTATACACTGAATTACAGTTACTGTCACAGTATGTCAGTACTACTACTTTTAGTCGTAGTATCTGCAAGTAGAGGACAGTACTATTAAGCTGAGTTCCAGTACTTGCCACTAGAGGTCAGTACAGTACCCTGAGCTCCAGTACCTGTCACTAGAGGTCGGTGAAATGCTATGAATTCCAGTACATGTTTTTTTATACTAGAGATCATTTCTACTATTCTGAGTTCCAGTACCTGTCACTGGAGATCTGTTCTACTACTCCGAGTAAGAAAGAGGCAAAGATCAGGAATCGATACAATCAAGTACCACAGCCCTTTCCCATCAGGTGACCACAAGACACCAATAAACAGATGCGCACGAAAGCATAACAAAAACAAGACAAAAATAACATAAATGATCCACAATGAAGCACCGTCTTGGAAAGGTCAGTAAATATATTTTACAAGAGGGCTTAAACCTGTTTCACGGCGTGTCAACCTCACCCTTAGTTCAGATGCGGATCAAGACACATAGATGTTTGGTTTGCATGAAAGACCCATAACTAATCAATGCACCATCTCCTAGAACATATAAATCAAAATAATAGGCGATAAAGCGAAGATAAAGACTCAACAGTAAATAAAACTGAATACTAGAGCAAAAGAAATCCAACAGGTAAACCCTGGTTGGCCTGACAACAGTAAAAGCATAAGGTCCCTACCATCTCATCAATAGATAATTGTCATTTATATCAGAACTACCGTCCATTGTCCCAAGCCCCAGTCACAAGAGGTCTGTCTTTCTACTGTAAATCACAGAATGTTGTTTCCTTTAGCTTGTATACATGCTTCCTTTTCAGAATGTATTTAAAAAAATAACAATCGTATTTTAAGCATAACCATCTTTTAGCATTCGGCATAGTGATCTGAACATTTAATACCATTAATCGACCTCCAAAGTAAGTCATTTTGCTTAATATAAGTAGCAAACAGTCAAGGCTTTCTGTCATCATTCTTAACGTTCGTGATTTGGTTTTAAACCTATCATTTTCAGTAAACGTTGTAAAAAACCGAAAAGATTCAAACCGCAGGCCACTGTTCTCTACAAATATTTGGTATTTCTTCAAATAAAATTCAATGTTAAAAATAGCTGACCAATACCCGTTTCACTGGAAGTTTTGTCTTTCTATATTTTATGCAGTTGAAATCCTAATGTGTTTCCTTAATTGTTTAAGCTGATAAAATCTGTTGCTTCTTAGGCATCAGATGAGGGCATCCAGTTTTTATCTTTCATGATGGATATGCCTGCAGAGTAGATATCTTCGTCATATGGAATGATAGGGCGGAATTCTGCTTCTTCTGCACACAATTGTATGTCATCTGATGAAGCTTGACAAACTGGTGATCTTCACTGTTCCATAGACTGGGTCCAGTGTGCATTGCGTTGGGCGCACATATGGTACTGGCTGAAATAAAAAAACAGCATTTAATTTGAAAACTGCGAAAAACCAGTGATGGGGTCATATACTTGACAGCAAAAGAAACGCATATTATCCAATAGCCATTTAATACCAGAAACTCTTATTAAATTTTACCATGAGTGATATGAACATGTTTGAACGGACTCGTGCCTTTGTTCCAGACCATTTTTTTTTTCATTACACGGTTAATTATTATTTTTCGTTAATTAATGCAAAAAAAAAAGCAAAAACAATGCCGTATATTGGAAAAGACATGATTTGAATCCAATATCATTGCATGTCACGAGAGCATAATGTAACAGATAAGAAAACAGCATAAAATTTTAAAATTCATTGCTGTAGGATTCACACTGTTAATCCAGAAATCTTCATTTGTGCTATTTTTTGCATTGGTATTGAAAACCACTGGAATCTTTGGGGTGTAAGAAAATCTGCCACAGTATGATTGATTTCAAGTAAGGAACTGTCCAACAGAACCATTTAAAACAATTGTTTGGACACTTTCTTGCCTGTCTTAAGCACGTTTCCGGTCAATTGTCCGATAATGTAACCAGGTCACAATGGTCCACCTTGAAGAATTCTGGACAATTTAATCTTCATAAGTAGTCTGTATGTCCAGATTATCGCGCAGAGCGATTTTCATTCAAATCTGTTCAGTGGTTTTAGGCATACACCATCTCGAAAGTAGCCTTTATTATAAGCTATTTCGTTACGCCCAGAGTTACCCAACTTATATCATTATTCAAATGAGCTATCAATTTGTAATGCATTTGATAATACACATGTTCCATGCATCATTGATACCTTGCATATCACAAGTATTAGCTTTTCAAAAAAGCTGGCGCTCGCTTAGCCCTATTATTGTATGTATTCTTGCCCACTGCATGCTTTCATTTTGAACTTCTAGAGCTTGTCCATGCAGATTTATTCTAAGCTCTGGTTATTAACATCTGAACTGTGATTTGTTACCATTTTACACATACTTCCAGCGAGTTGTTGCTTGATCTTTTGAAAGCACCCGGCTTAATCATGGTATGTTATGGTAATGTATCTAGCATGCGACACATTTATGGAAAATCATTTGACAACACTAGACAGCACATTTTTCTTAAAACTAATGCCAGAAAATCAAGGTCACAGTGGTCGCTTAACTGTATATGTACAGACTCCGCGACCCCAAGATGTGTTCACAAATCAAATTTGGGATTCCCAAGAGGTATGCTCGTAACATGATTTTTCTAGATCTGATGGCAGTGGTAAAGGTGCGTGACGCTCCATGACCCTATATGCATTAAGACGCGAATTTTGGTATTCCTTCCTAAAATAATATAGGAAATATACTCCGTATATGATATGAACACTCAAGCACTTAGGACACTTAGGACAGGCAGTTTTATTACTATATGCCTCCCTTTGGGGGCATAAAACCTGTTTGTCATGACCGTCATAAGACAGTGCCTGAATTCATAGTAATTCTATGTGATCAGATGTGGATGACAGCCACAGAAGTACGTTTACTGATGTGAAGTTCGCTTGCACTCTTTGCCAATCAAGGACGTTTTGACTTTGGGACGTTTATTTTTCGCCAGCTTTTTTGAAAAGCTAATACTTATTGTGTTTATATAAGCTAACGCTCTGTAGGTAGCCCTACAGATTTCACGGACAGTTTACTTCGCGCTGTAGGTCAACCCACGATATTTGGTACCCCACTCGTTGTTCGGCAGCCAATAAAATATAGTCTGAGCACGGCATAAAGCTTCGGTCAAAACCTGAATTTGATGTGTGTTTTGAATGATGTTTATATAAGCGGCCAGCCACGGCCGACCGCAATTAGATCAGTATTTATACCCCAATTTATACACTATACCAAATATGCAAAATATGTGTTTCTTTTGCTGTTCAGTATACTTAACAGTTCAGACGTGATACTTATCATTTCATAGTTTTCTAAAACGTGTGTGTGTGTGTGTGTGTGTGTGTGTGTGTGTGTGTGTGTGTGTGTGTGTGTGTGAGAGAGAGAGAAAGAGAGAGAGAGAGAGAGAGAGAGAGAGAGAGGGTGACGCTTCATTTCAAAGGTCCCAGTTCATACGAGCACTCATACTTCACACTTCACAGTTTTCTAAACTAAACGTTATTTAATGTATGGAAGGTAAGAGAAAGTGACATTTCAAAGTTCACAGTTCATACTTTATAGCTTACACTTCACTGTTCACACTTCTTACTTCACACTTCATAGTTCCGACTTCACATGTCAGACTTCATACTTCACACTTTATCAAACGCGCCATAGCAAAAGCATTCAGCATGTTAATCAGTAATACGTCACAGTCACGTGTTTAAAGATTGGAGACTGTGAGGTGTGAAGCGTGAAGTGTGGAGCCTGAACTATGAAGTATGAACTATGAAGTGTGAAGTATGATGTCTGAGCTATGAAGTGAGAAGTATGACGTCTGAAGAGTAATGTTTGAAGGGTATACTTTGAAGTATGAAGTGAGCAGCGTTAAGTATGAACCATGGAGTATGAACTGTGAATTATCACTTTCCGTTGTCATCCATTAATTAAATTAAGTTTTCGTTTCAAAGTGTGAAGTATGAAGTCACCACCGGTCTTTCATATCAGCAGTTCATCTCCCTTGGTCTGTGAGCCTTTTCCGAAAGCATATCTCAAGTATCATTTGTAATTATAGCATGCAACTTCATAGGCATGTGCGTCATATAAAGACAAGGTATCTCTAACAAGAGAGATGCCTAAGTTTTTGAAATATCTCTCTTGGTCTCAGGTTTACCGTTTAGAACTACGTCATGAAACTTCACAGGTGGCTGCAATACATGGAGGTGCAGTCTGTGATGGATCTTTAGAGACTCTAACTCATATGGTTTCACTTTTGGAAGACATACACATTATGAAATGTCATCATAAATATGACATCATGTTTGATAATGTGTGACGTCATAAGCGCAAAAAAAATATTTTAAGCTTTGAAATTGTAAACAAAAATATCATCTACATATCTTTTTGCTGTAGCCAAACAAGTTTTTTTTTAAATTAATTCTGGGATTGGAACTTTTTCAAAACGGTTCTTAATGAAAAGTATTTTTCAGACATAACACTAACGGCGTTATGACGTCAATTTCAAAGCAAATAATGTCACCTTTTGACTGGGCTATCGTTGGTTTGCACATTACGTCAATCCTTAGGCCTGCGCACTTGAAAGGCTTTCTTAAAGGGCTGACGTCTTTAGTTTCATTCGTTAAAATGTTCTTCTAAGCCATTTTCTAGGTGTAAACTATGGTGAAAACCCAATGATATTCGAAACTGCCAAATCGGACAAGAAACCACCAGAGGTTAAGTTTGCTTTCTGTAATTCTCCTGAGTATAAAATGTATAAAATTAAGAGATTTTTCCCTGGTAAATACCAAACGTGCGGCGAAAATATCAGCAGATACACCGGTGCTTCGCACTAATGATAATATTGGTTTTTCACCACACTTAAAGAAATATATTTGGCTTTCCTCATAAACAGTAAATAGACTCTATATTTTTGTGATTTCTAAACCTTGCCTAAATTAATGATATGAAACAGAACAATACAAGATTCCTGTCCAAAGTGTCTCCAGTGAAACTCCCGATGTCTAGTACAGTAGGTGCTTAAACAATTCAGTCCAAATTGCATGTGTTCCTTTCGTAAATATCCCCACCAGCTCTCAGTATTTGGTTACTTGTACTTATACCATATATGTATGGTCTGTCATCATCAGGATCGATGAGCCCTAGAAATGTTTGAAATGCTGCTACATATACATAAAGTAAGGAAGAGGGCAAAGATCAGGAATCGATACAATCAAGTACCACACCTGACCCAGGATATCAATGGGAAAGTAACAAACTCACTATTAAACATCACAAACGAGAGCCAAGAGGTAAGCCCTTTCCAAGCAGGTGACCACAAGGCATCAATACACAGACAAGGCATCAATAAACAGACGCGCATGAAAGCATAACAAACACTTGTAAGACAAAGATCCACGAAAGAAGTACTGCCTTCAATCGGTCATGTCCGTTTTCTGTTCCGTAGTCTGTCCTTATTGTTAGAGGGCACCCACCATTAGCTATAACATCTTCTAAAAAGTAGCCACCAAAGATTTTTTGGGTCATTGTTGGTCTGATAAACATTTAACCATATAATATTGCGAGAAAATCCACATATGTACCCATTGATACACAAACCGTCTATATGCCATATGAACTTTGGTCTGTATGCATGGTGAACACATCTTCTCATTTGCCTCACAAATCTCGAAACTACCCTGGCTGGATCCAAATAGTGTAGTATCAAGCTGGGCATCTTTCATTTTGATGTTGATTCCATATATTCATTACAACGTTACTACATCATGCGATGCCATGAAGTTGTCCTGATCCAGAAAGCTGTCATTGTATGAAATTAACAGCTGCGTGTATTCAGTGATAGTTTCTTCTTTGAAGTTGAAGATGTCATAATCTTAAACAAATCGAATGTTCGTGTTTCAATACATACTGTATATCTCTGTAACATAATCCTTTATTAAGTAATTAGTTATCCGATAAGCAACAGTCTCGGAATGCATGGCGTCCATTATAAAGCCATTAAAAATATAAGTTTACCTGATTGGAGGATTATGTCGTGGGAACGAGATATTATGTCGTGGGAACGAGATAATTATGTCGTGGGAACGAGATCTTATGTCGTGGGAACGAGATAATTATGTCGTGGGCACGAGATCTTATGTCGTGGGCACGAGATCTTATGTCGTGGGCACGAGATCTTATGTAGTGGGCACGAGTTCTTATGTCGTGGGAACGAGATAATTATGTCGTGGGAACGAGATGAATAATTTTTTTCACATGTCCCCTCAGTGCTGCCGTAGTAAGCTACTTGGAACAATCAATTTTTATTGTAACGAAATCGCTATTTTAACAGAAACACGCTTCGGTACATTATGTAGTAAAATGGTTTCAGCATTTATCAGCTTTACTGAGAAGGGTATGTCTTTTTTTTAATGATCGACTCTTAATATACACCCTCCCCTCCCCGTGTTCCATTAACATATGTATATGCTGTTCTGTGTGAAGCAGTATGTTTATATACATGTATAAATAGGGTTCTGAAAAAAATACATATAAACGTACATTTGTACAAACGGACGGCTATCCCTACGCGTAGAGTTTGCTGATCTCATACATATCCCCAATATACTTCAAAGCACTTAACTGCTAATGCGAATGCATGCAAAAATCGTAAAAAATAAACAAATGGAAAACGGCGCCTATTTGTTTTATGATCGGATCCTCACAGGATGTTAAACATGTACATGTCATTTCTTTTCTCATGTGGGGAAAATGCAAATGACATTAAAAGGAAACGCTAGAAAAACGAATTAGGTTCGATACTTGAACATATGTACTGTCCCAAGCAAGTAGTGTTAAATGTCATAAACTGATGGCCATTAACAGGCCAATCGCAATGTTCAACACCTCCAAATATATTTTGTAACAGCGAAGCTGTGTAAAACAGGCAGTTACTCTCTTCCGGTTTGGCCTTCCGTGCATTGCTAGATCTATTTGATGCATGCAATTTAACGTTGATATCATTCTAATCTATCCCCGAAAATGTGGGCTTAGAATTTATGGAATTCTCTTACAATATAAATACAGATGAGACGGCTCAAACGAGTCGTCTCATCTGGATATACGTTGTAAGCACTTGCTTTCATTTTGATCTACATCGCTGAAAAGGTCAGTGACTTTAGCCAGCTCATGAGAATCAGTCAGTTATCGCACATGCGGACAGAGAAAGCTAAGGAGTGTCTGTGCATCCGCACAGTCTCGCTAAATCTCGCAAAGATACAGTTTGGAGGTGGTTGAAAGATCAGAACAAATTCTAGCCGTCTGCTGATGCCATATACCTAGGTATGCTGGGTTTGTATGTTTAGGGCATGACTTGAGGCCTCACTATGAATGTGTGATGGATGTTAACGAGCCTATCGCAAATATTCGAAAGCATGCGTGCTTAGCTTTCTAGTTGGACTAGGGGCCTAAGCTTTTGCAAGTGCTTGCGTTTACGTCCCTGCGTTGAGCTTGCGAGCGGCGAAGGCTCTGGCGAGACTGCGCGGACACGCTCGGGTCTTCGTTGCTCGCATATGTAATAAGCGCCAATATTTCATGAACCGGCTACAATTACTTTATAGCATTTTTATATGAAAATTAAAATGCATGTACAGGTATTTTATTTTCGGTCCTTCAAAAGGTGGCAATAATATAAAGTTGTAATGTGGTATTAATTGTGTGGTTCAGGCCATGTCGGATGTGGTAGGGGTCATTTATATAGGAGTTTCATGGCCAGTCTGCCTCAGAACCTGGCCGACCTATTGTGATTAAGGTATTGACCAGCCTGTAAGTTATTGCTTTATTTTAGATTTTTTACCAAAATTTTATATCCTTTTCATCGTTTTTTTTTATTTAAATTTTATTTATTTATTTATTTATTTATTTATTTATTTATGTTCAAATCGTTCTCAAAGTAAATATAATGAATATGTTAAACAATTTAACAGGTGATGTAAGTAAATGTATGTAGGGCTGAAAATGATGTTCACGGACATGATTCCAATCAATAACTTGTTTACGCCAAATACAATCGCTGCCCACGACCGAGGCTCGAATTTCACAATTTTTGATTTTCTTGAAATTGATGACTTTTCTAGATATCTGTAGAATCTTAGGAATTTGATTTAACGTAACCTATTGATTTTTATTACATAACAATTGCAATGTTATGTACAGAAACAATGCTCGTAAGGTGTTTGTTTGATTTTTTCTCATTAAAACTTGGTTTAAACAGGGATATTTTTAGTAATATTTCATTTAAACATAAATTTTCGGAGAGGTGATTACTACCTTCATATCAACATTTATCATTCTTGGTGGTTAATCTAATAACAAGACAAGTATTTTACCTTTTATATTTTATACCTGGCATGGATTTCCTATTGATTTGCATTGAGAAAGTCTTAGAAATATTTAATGTGTGATCATCAGTTCTTGATATCTCACTAGTGATGATATGATTTTGCTGTAACTACTTTTTTCAATAAACATATGTACAACAATGAAAATTTTGTAGAAAACAAGACAGGTGCGAGTGACATGTAAGTCACATGTCATCGGATGTCAATGAATGAATACGCACTATCGTTACAAAATGTGATTTTCTTCTTCTATTTTTTCATTGAAAACATCACTTAACTGTGATTCCTTTATATGAAAGTTATGTTACGAAGGAAACATGGTGATTCGGCAAACAACGAGTCCGTTGAACGAGCTGTTTACAGACTCATCAGCTGAAGCTTGAGCGATCTTCCTCGCGGTGCCATTGGGTTGTCTGCGGTTTGTGATTGTGGTATTTTCTGATCGTACTCACTATTTTGGACCGCGATTCCCGACTTAATTTAGATTTTCTTTACAATAAATCACTTTGTTCGAAATTGCCTAATCGTGCCAATTTCATATACTTAGATGTGTCCTTCTATACACACTTATTGCGGTGGAAATCAAGCTGTACTGTACCAATAATTTTAAGAATAAACTGAAAACTGTTGTAAAAATGAAATTCCTTAACATCCATGTGACAATTGGTTTCGCTGTAACACTCACGGGTTGTCCACGAAATAAGAAATCTGCCGAAAATTAACTTTATATGAGCCGCGACATGAGATTTCATACAATGTGGTATGTGCGACCAGCAAAGGCTCAGACCAGCCTGCGCATCCGCGCAGTCTGATCAGAGCCTTTGCTAGTCGCTTGAATATTCTATGACTGTTAAGCTACTGACTGAACAACGTTTGGAGTCTCTTAGCTTAAAATGAGGCTGCACAGGCTTGTCCGAGTCTGCACTTGTCATAATGTCACATTGTTGGAAATCACATGTCACGGCTTTTATGTAGCTGCATATATACCACCCTAACCAACTTTAGCACGAAATAAACTAACAGTAATATGCACGGTCCACGTTGAATGTTTGCTAATTAGAATGAAGTTCTAGGTATTCAAAATAAAAACAATGTTTGCGTAGCCGAACTGAGTGTTTCAACATATCTCTCAAGGTGGACGGAAAAACGTGACACAACAGTAGCTTTTAAAAAAGAAACTAGACATTAAAATGCTAGTAAGGTTTCTGTCATACAAAGCCAAAAAATACAGATTTCCCCATATATCTATTGATCCTAACCTGGGACTACTACACAGCAAAGTGGCATATATCCTTGCAACAATAGATCTAATTCAGTTACGTTGTACAACGTATGCAAGGGTCTTGGGATGTATGGGAAAACTTTCCTGGCGAAGCCTAGTCACCGTTTTGCATACCTGTGTCTCTATGATATTAAAATATTTTAGTATCCAAGTTGATTAAGATATACCATGCGGTTCAAGATTTATGAGCATTTTGCACTAAAAGAACTCGACCTGCCAAAACGATGCTTGGCAAACCCTTGTTAATCTTTGGCATACCAGTGGAGGGTCGTGCAATACCAGAACACCCTTATGAAAAATGTCTCTTTCATTCTAAGAATACATTCGGTCTTGAGTTCATCAACGGTACTCAGAGATCAAATATACGGTAGCTTGCTGTAAATCTCCAGTTACTTGCTACTACTGCATACCAGTGGTTAGGGAATGCTGACATGCATATGTATGTAAAATGTGATCAAAATATATCATGTGGTTCAAGAGTAATGGACATTTTTGCTTACTGGTACATGTAATGGCCGGACGAACAGACTCGCATAGTGAATATAGTGAAGACCTCAAGGGTCGTGCAGTATCTCCCAGTATGTAAGTTTAATCCTAATATAGGTAGTATGGAATAGTTATACCATGTTTTCCATCTGTACGTGAGATAATCCACTCGCTAAGGCTCGTGGATTATCTCCACGTGCAGACGGACAAACCATAGTATAACTATTAATTAATATATGCTTCATAAACTTAATTTGCAGCCCATCGACCAGCAAACATGAGTTTTATAACTGTGATCATGGTCGTTGTTCTGCTATCCAGTTCCATTACCGCTAGAAATTATGGCATGAACAGTCTCAACAATGGCAATGGTTTTGCTGGCGGCTTCAACGGTAATGGTTTGAACGGCGGAAATGGTTTTAACGGAGCAAACGGTTTCAACGGCGGAAATGGTTTGAACGGGGCCAACTTTATGAACAATATGAATTTGATGAGCATGAACAACCTAAACAGAAATTTTAACAACATGAACAATTTGGCCAATATGAACAACTTAAACAGAAATTTCAACAACATGAATAATTTGGCCAATATGAACAATTTCAATAGAAATTTCAACAACATGAATAATTTCAACGGCAACATGATTGGAAACT
Organism: Loripinus fragilis; assembly: GCA_964019695.1. NCBI lineage: Eukaryota > Metazoa > Mollusca > Bivalvia > Lucinida > Lucinidae > Loripinus > Loripinus fragilis. Next base: position 6,765,261 of record OZ026525.1, read on the forward strand.
TCAACAGAAACAATATGAATAACATGATGGGCAGATTGATTATGGGGAAAATGCACATCATGAACAGGATGAATGGCCTTACCGGTAAGTAGTTTTAATTAAGACCAGTTTTTGTTATCTACATGAAAACGAGGCTTAAATATATTTTGCTAGCTTATAGTTCGCCCTAGACTCTGCTATTGTCATTACATTTTTGTAAGGCTGAGACTGTTTAGCTCGCATGCTGGCTTCCATTTGACAGAAAAAAAATGGAAATATATGCCATGAAGTGCATTTTATAGCTATAAAATGATGTTTGCAATATAATAAAAAAAAGCCGAGTTTTGCTTTATTCTGTGCAGTAATTAATAAAGTAAAAGATTAAGACAGGATTTTAAACAGATTGAACAATTAAATGTATCAGTATTTTTCCAACAATGTTGTTTTTTGACATGAATAGACTCAGGCGGGCCTGTTCATCCTCCTGGTAAGCTTAGAAACTCCTAATGATGTACAGTCAGTAGCTTAACAGTCATAGAATATTCGAGCGACTAGCAAAGACACTGATCAGATTGCACGTATGCGCAGGCTGATCTGAGGCTTTGCTGGTCGCACATACTGCATTGTTGGAAATCTCGTGTCGCGGCTCATTTTACTTTTTGTTTTTAAAAGTTTGACCTTACTTAGATGGGTTTGTTTTAAAAACAGGTGGGTTTCCAATGCCAAACAGTGTTGGACCAGTTCTGAACATGGGTGTAGGAGTTCCTGGAGGAGCTAACAGTGGCAGATTCGGTGAGTCGCCTCAGTAAACATGTGCCTTGTCACGGTTTTGACAAATACGTTTATTTCTCTGAGTTCATGAATAGCTTATGATAGAGCATAAATTCAATAACCTTAATGTAGGGTGTTTTTCTAGACACTGGCAAAGCATTTTATTACATGCATAATGTCGAAAATGAAATGCGCTTTTATCGTACTGTGATAGTTTACGAAAATCTTGAATACAACACGCTATATTGAAAGTGTACATGAATCAATAAATTTGTGATTGAAGACTCCGGGTATGCATACAATCAAAGGCTGTTTTTCCTTCTTTCACAATAACAAGTTTCAATTTTAGGACGTGCTTCATTTACCAGTCATTATAATACTGTAGTAAGATACAAAGACACTACAATTGTTCTAACTCCGACCCATTCGGTTTGACTATAATCCATATAAACTTTATAGTTAATAAACCCAGCGTTCTTATTTTGTGACACAGGCGAAAAGTGAGTACCCTCATCAGACGCCACAGAACGTGGCGTCTGATGAGGGTATTCACTATTTGCTTAGAGAATGATCTTTTTTTATAAAAATGAAAAAAAAAACACCACTTGGAAATAAACTCGTACCATTGATAAGGATTGGACATTCCGTTTGGCATAAATGGGTTTAGTCTTTTTTCTTATTTCTGAAAAAAATGTTTACAAAGAACCAAAAACTGTTGTCTCTGCCCAGATGGGGGCCGAAACGAAGAACACAAAGTAAAAGCAAGACCTGACACGGTATTTAAACTCTCACTTTCAATAGGGTAGACCTTAGAACTAGCAATAATAGACGCATATCTCTAGAACAGACTCTAGCAAAAGCCACCGGTACTGTAATTGTAGAATGCTTTTCCCGTCTTTTTAGGTAGTACGGTGAATTATTTTAAATTGGAGAAGAATTTTATTAGTTAAATGCTTCCGTTTTATCATAATCTTATTGTTTAACACTTTCACTGCCAAGCACCTCAAAAAACCAATACCTCAGTGCCAAGCATGTTTCAAGGACTCCTGAATATTGAGGGTATATGGGTTCAACACTGCGTATCTCCAGAACCATTCAACATATCACTGTGAAACTTTCACAGAGTGTTGATAATATATAAAACTTATATTTGAATCAATAATAAAAAAAAATAGTCACGTGACATTTGACGGCCATCTTGGAAGCCATATTGAAAATATGAAAAATGCCTATAAACAACTATTTCATGCGAAACATAGATAAACGTACGTCTACATCAAGTATCTAACATCAGGATTTATTCAGATATATTGTTTCGTCAGAACTAAATCAAAATATAGCAGTTGAAGGGGTCAATGCGTCCTGTATGTCACCCCATTTGACATGTTTTCGATATATTCGATTTCCGCGAAATCTAATGACATTACTATATTTTTTGCAAATTCTTTTTTGTACAAAAAAGTGCGTAGACCTCCATATACGATATTATTATGTTCCCTTAACATTTTGAAACAAAGAACAAGGATTTGTGTCCCTTAAAACGGTATAAAAAATAAACAGCTATCAACTGTGCCTGTAAATTTCGACTGTAGTTGCGTTTGGCAGTGAACGGTAAATTCGACTACAGTCGCGTTTGGCAGTGAAAGTGTTAAGCTGTTTTTAGAAGTACAAACTAATTTTGATAAAATATGTTTAAATTAATCATTTATACAGGCTTTTATCAATCATCCATATTAGAATAAGTAAGGAAGAAGGCAACGGTCAGGAATTGATACAATCAAATACCACACCTGACCAAGGACACCATATGGGAAAGTGACAAAAACACAAGAATACATCACACACAAAGAGCCAAGGGGTCAGCCCTTTCCAAGCGCAGGTGACCACAAGGCTGCAAAGAACAGACAAGACAGCATGACAGACATAACACACAAATAACAAAAAAGATCCACAGAGAAGAACCGCCTATGAACGGTCAGTAAAAAGTATTTACTGGAGGATATTATATTAGAACCTTCACGATGGTTAGACTAATGCTTAATGGAATACATACCACATGTTACTATGATTTGTTTGTTTGTTTTGATTCTTTACGCCCCATCAACAATCTTTCAGTTATAAAGGGACGGGTCTTCCTGGGTTAAACCAGTACTAAGCTAGGATTAATGTGTCTTGCTCAAAGACACAATGCAGTGACGCCGATGAGGCTCTAACCCGCGGCCCCTCGGTCTCGAGTCAAATACTCTACCACTGAGCCACTGCGCTCCCAACATGTTACTTTGAACAAATAATATTGTTAGTTTCAATTATTAATGTATAAGAATCGCTTATATATTGCAGGTCGCAGATACAGACGTGCAGCTTACATGGGAGGTAAGATTCTAACACAAACATAGCATTAAATGCACACTCAGGTCATTTGAATATGGGGTTGCAGAACGCATGTCTGTTTTAGCCAAAGCACGAATGAACATTTCTTTGTGTATGTGGCTTTCAGGGAATCAATGTTACAGGTACGTTGTACAATTAAATTGTTAATTCAAATGTGCCTCAAATTGAGAAATATAATTGAGCAGCGACATGAGATTTCCAACAAAGTTGTATGTGTGAACAGCAAAGCCTCAGATCAGCCTGTACATACGTGCAGTCTGATCAGAGCCTTTGCTAGTCGCTTGAATAATCTATGAGTGTTAAGCTACTGATTGAACATCGATTGGAGTTTCTTAGTTTAAGAGGAGGCTGCACAGGCTCGTCTGAGTCTACACTTGTCAAAATGTCACATTGTTGGAAATCACTTGTCGCGCCTCATTGTGTCATCTGGTGCAATATCAAACTGGTACATGTATATACAAAGGCAGGATAGTAATTTCTTGAATACCAGGTCAGATGTTACTTGTAACCGACTGTGGCTAATATATTTGATCTTACACCATGATCTTACTATGGCTCTCGCAACATTATCTTCTGCCAGCTCATTAGGATTTGGTACTTATCTTATATGCCTAAAGGCACTCTTTTAAACATACATGTACAGCTGGTGGAGCTAGAGGCATTGATGTTTGCTTTATCTCTGCTTTGTGTGTACTTTAGTGAAGTTACATGTACTACCAAGACTGCGTGTATGCTAAGGCTCGTATGATCCCTCGCAGTTTGCTTACGCGGTATGTAACTAATGCTTATGAACTGTTTGTTACTGGCTCTAATTATATTAAATATATAATTTCTTTTCGATTCTCAACAAATCATAGACCCTAAGTCCACTGGATCACATTTTAAGTCCCTCTTTATTGCGAATGGCACATGAACAGCTCAAGTGCTTACAAATTATATAGTGAGTGGAATTGGGTTGTGCACCTTAGTTTTAATTGGTTCAAATATATAAAATCAATTGGTGGCATGTGTTACACCCAAGTTGAAAAGAACCGTTATTAATTTACTGAATGGTTATATTCTTAAACTTTTGCTTTTATTTTCATCGAAGGCTCGTTGGTCTAGGGGTATGATTCTCGCTTTGGGTGCGAGAGGTCCCGGGTTCAAATCCCGGACGAGCCCATTCATCATTTTTTTTATTTTGGGATAGAGAAGTTCTATTATCAAGTAGATTGCATTTTATCCATTTGTATACTGGAAACAACTAAACGGGTAGCCTTGACAAACACTGAAGTCTAAGATAAAATGCAGCATTGTGCGTCTTTTCTGTTTTGCTATGATTTAAACAATCTTCATGGACAGAAATCATCATAATTCAGAAACTTCTACCTGCGACCACTTAAAGTACAAAATAGGCAACCCTATACTTTTGTTTGTTTGATTTCGTTCTTAACGTCCCAGTCAACAGCTATGGTCATGTCGGGACGGTCAGTTCACCTAACCACACTTTTTCCTGGGCAAAATTTACTAAGCAGTTAACCAGTACTTCGTGCACATACTTTCGCTTTTAACGGACAACAACCCTTCTTGAATCAGCGGAAAGGAAGAGAATGGCCGTAGAAATGATTTCATGATATCAATCTCCGCGAAAGTATGGGACCGGGATGGGATCGAACCCGGACCCCTGGATCTGCAGTCAGACATTGTATCTGCAGTCAGACACGTTGCCCACTGTGCTACGCGGCCTGGTAACCCCATACTTATCGTATCAATATGTATTGGTAAATCCATCAGACTACAAAAGCTAATGCATTTATTACATGTACAGAGGTTTCATATGCATGGACTATAACATGTGAATCTTTCATGAGTGTTAGGCTGGGCCCAAGGATCACCTTTCGGTATCACGTGGCTTGCTATATGCAAATATTCAGCAGACCAGGTTGAGAATGACATGCGCGGATCCAGAGGGGGATCCCGACCCCATTCCCCCTGAAAAATCACAAAAATATAGGGTATCTAAGCAATACTGTTCCGGATCCCCTGACAAATCACAAAGATACAAAGATTAATGGCGTTTCGCTGGCAGGCCGATGATTGCCCGCTTTTAGTTGTATTTGGGTCCTATCTCCCCTCATCAACTAAAAAACAAAAAAAACTTATCAGAGTTGGGCCCCCTCTGACTAACCTTTCTGGTTCGTCGCATCAATTACTTGATCGCTCATACTGACGGCTACAGTAATTGTCTTGCGTCTTTGACAGCTGGTCGTCGTGATAATAATATCATTGTCGGGTTTTGCGAACCATATTCAAGAGAATGACAGAATACATGCGCGGATCCAGGAATTTTTTCCAGGGGGTCCAGGCCCGACGGCCAGAAAACAGACTGGACAACGTTTTTTGTTGTTGTTGTTTTAGTCATCAGGTCATTAAATAAAATCGATAAACCGATTTTCGAGAAACGTTATGACGTCCCTAACAACGTTGCGTACATTATGACAAAATTATAACGTTTTTACCGCAGAGAAAGGATTTCAAAGTGATCTTTATGTCATCTAATATTCGTGCTCATGCATTTTTGATTTTATTAAACTCGTTGCGAAAAAGAGATAAAATGCTCGACAAGCCTCGCATTTTATCTCTTTTCCCCCAACTCGCTTAATAAATTCAATAAAATATGAGCACTCGTGCAATATCCTCTATGTTCCTTGTCTACTTAATCATTTAAATTTAAACAATGTTTTTTCCTTCTTTTTCCAGGCTGGATGCCAGGTAAGTGAAATAACTAAAATTAATACAGTAAACTCTTTCCATGCTGAATATTTCTATTTACAACACTTCTCCCAAATATATATCCTATTTACCTGTGTGATTTATTTTTAAGTTTGTATTTGCAATCAGAGTGGAAAACAGTGTAGACCCTGAAAAGGTGTCTTCGTCAAAAGTTAGCTCATCAGGATCTACAGTGTTTTCAAAAAAGGATATCCAGGTTCAGCAGGACAACAGTTTGCTGCAATTCTTAAAAAGACGTCTTCTAGCGAGTGCACTGTTATCCTTCTCTAAAATGAAAGGAAACGTAATGTGAGAAACCATTACATGCTATACCAATTATAACATGACGGCGCGAACGCCATGCAATAAAATCGATAAAACACTAGTGGTTTCCAGATTTAGTAACGTAATGGCGTCCATTATAATGTTGCGTAAAAGATGGCAAAATAATGACGTTTTCATCCCCAAAATACGAATTTTTGATTAATTTTAATGTCATGTGATAAATAGAATCATTGAATTTATTAAACTCGTTGCGAAAAAGAGATAGAATACTTGGCTAGCTTCGCGTTTTATATATTTTCCTCAACTCGTTTAATAAATTCAATAAAACATGAACACTCATGTAAGCTACTCTATATAATGATACTAGAGCAGAATGTGTAAATATGAAATAGCACCCTACACACACAGAAAAGTCAAGACTTAAAAAACACAAGGCAAAATTGCTTGGGTTTTATTTATTTTTTAATTGGCTAGGTTTCAGATTTAAAAAGAATATCTGCTTATAAAATACCAGTTTACGTAACTTTGTGTTTCTTTTATATATTGGACTTGAAAGGCATAACACAATGTTTCCTGAAATATTATGAATATTCAAAATATATACTTTTACTTAATACTAATTACTAAGTTGGTTTCATGCAACAAGAATTTGTTTAAATGTGAGCGCAAGTTATACCTTTCGTAAATGCTTAAACCTATGTATCCCGTAATGGTATAATGTCCCTCGAATGATGTTAAATGATATGCTGATGTAAGCAGTTGTTGTTTAGCAATGGTAATCCGTACACAGATTTAATTTATTGTTTGAGTCGTACCATCATATGTTTGCTCAGAAACATCACGTCCATATCTAGGATCACTAAAACGTATATCCAGGCCACTAGATATGAATGCGTATTTGCAAAAAAAAATTGAGCCGCGACATGGGATTTCCAAAAATGTGGTATTTTGACAAGTTTAGTCTCAGACGAGCCTGTGAAGTCTCCCTTTAAGCTTAGAAACTCCAAATGATGTTCAGTCAGAAGCTTAACACTCATAGGATATTCAAGCGACTAGCAAAGGCTCTGAGCAGACTGTGCGTATGCGCAGGCTGATCTGAGGCTTTTCAGTACGCACATACCACACTGTTGGAAACCTTATCTCACGTCTCAAATATTTTCGCATTTCTCAACGAAAGCACATGTTTAAATTGATAAATATGGAGAGAAAAAAGAATACGCTCAATATTTGCCTTAACTATATCTGTACTTCAGGTTTCAACATGAATAATGGCTTCAATAATTTCAACAATATGAATGGTCTCGGTGGTAATATGATGCTCAACAATGGAATGTTTGGAGGAGGTAATAATGGTGAGTTGAAAGTCCTTCTTGTTCTTACTAATGTAACCAAAATAAGCTTATATCCATATTTACTGACGTGAGCTTGTTAGTGGATTCCAAAGATACATTATGTATATTACCAACGTCGCACAAAATTTCTCATTTTGCTATATGCGAACAACAAACGTGCATATCTGCCTGCGCATCTATATAGTCTGATCAGCACCCTTGTTGTTCGCTTTCTAGAATTAAAAATAAACGTACGTAGTTCATCAAAATTATAAAGGTTCTAGCTAGTCTCTGTAGTCCAATACATGATGAGTATTGAATGCAAAATTCTATTTTAATCATAATTAAATCGATGACACAATTATGCTTTACTCAACAGGTAGAGATGTGAAAAGTACCTATAGGTACATATGATACGAACATGTTGTACTATTAGTGCACTTTAAAGAAATTAAAAATTGGACCATATAGGTTAGTCAGTAGGGATATGATACAAAACAAAACAACAAATCTCATAGGGTTAGCTCAGGTTTGGGAAATGAATTGAGTAGCGTTTAGCATAGCAACTTTTAACAAGTTATAAGCTTGTGAAAAAAGACCCAGGTCAAATTGGAAAGCTATCCTTTTTGGTCTGGTTAGAGCCTCCCTGGTCATATATTCACCAAGACAGCTGAGAGTCTTATCACACTAGAGGGATACTTGACACATGCAGTGACATGCCATTTCTCTACTTTTTGTCAGACTGTGAACCACATTTACAAAACTTCTGCTACAGACATAAATAATAAACTCTATCAGAAAATGTTGCATTATTACTTACTAATGATATACTTATATAAATACCCATACCAGGTCAAAGCATGCTGGCGTACTGTTCCACTATATATCTGTTCTTGTTTTGATATAATTTCCTAAAGGCCAGGAAAATCAAGTACCATTAAATGTGTACCAGTCCATATACGCTTTAAGCACATGCGCAGTCATACGTCCTACCGTTTGCTAACATTTATATGTAGCTAACATATTTTACAACATGTTTGTTTAACCATTACGTTGGGTATATCGTTAGGCGTTCGTACATAGCACACTTATAATTATGTTAGTAAAGCTCAAAGTGTAAATGTTTATAACTATATCTTTCCAATGGTTAAATTTTATAGTTTGTGTATTTGAAAGATGAAACAATAGCATATTATCTTATTTTGAAAAAAACAGTACATTTACCAGAAATCGTCTATGTACATTATTTATGACTGGGTATATTTATTTGTTCCCGAAAGCAAGACTGAAGGGTGGTGCTGTGTGGATGAATTCGATGGTATATATGGTCCCACAAAATGGTATCTCTATGCAAATGTCATTACCTTACCACGCCGCTATGACGTCAGTTGGTTCAAACATACATCTCCCAACTGCTTCTGAGTCCTCTGTTGTCTTTCGTGGAGATGATACCAGCAGTCATGTGATGAATAGTGGGTATGTCAATGGCCAAGAAGGAACAGCCATGGTATCAAAAGGAGATGATGCCAGTACCCATATGGTTTCAAACGGGTTTGGGGCAATGCCAGAGAGACAAATTGTGATGTCAAAAACAGATGATGCAAGCAGTCAAAGTGTATCCAGTGGATATGGAAGCGTAGATAGTGGGCAGATGGCTGCTTCAAAAGGTGATGATACAAGCAAACAAATTATTTCAAATGAATATAGTGGTGTTGGGGAAGGTCAGGTGATGGTCGCGAAAGGTGATGATGCAAGCAGCCAGATAATAGCTAATAGATATGCCAATATGGGCGATGGCAATGTGGTGTTGGCTGAAGGCCCTGCTTATGCAAACGATGCAATATCAAGTGATAACAATGTGGTTGATGCTAGTTTAATGATGCAAAAGGGAGATGATAAAAGTACCGTGGTGGCCTTTAATGATTTCAATAGTGTACAAGAAGGAAACGTTGTAGTTTCTAATGGTGATGACAGAAGTCATATGGCGTCAGTTGGCTATCGTCATGTACAAGAAGGACAAATGATGGTAGCACATGGTGGTATCACTAGTGGGGGTATGGTTGCAAACAGTTATTACAATGGACCAGAAGTAAATGTCCTAATGACAAAGGGTGACGACAGAAGTCATATGTTTGCAAGCGGTTACCATCCAATGAATGCAGGTGGTTCAAACATGGTGCATAAAGGCGATGATAGAATGACACTATACCAAGCTGGGTTGTGAAAGACTAGAATGAACTGGTAATCTGATGGTTTTGTACCAGCATGGTTTTGGAAAAAAGTGCTTAATGGGAGCATAAGCTTAGTGCAAATACCACTGTAATTAAACGAAATAGGCACTGTCTTTTGAAAACACAGTAAAACCTGCCTTATGGAGCTACTCAAAAAGAAGACCAAAAATTGGTAATCAAAACCAGTTATCGCTTAATGCAGGTCAAACGTATTGCAGAATGCCCTTGACATATATTAGGCTATCATTTGTCTATAAGACCTTTGTTTTGTCTACTTTTAGATAGGTTTTACTGTATTTCTCCCACTCAATAATATAAAATGATACTAAGCTGTGTTTGATTGATTTTCAGAAAGTTATATGAATAATCGATATTTTAATGAAATTGTTATTTAATTATGATTTAAACTCAATATTGAGCATTTTATTAGCATTTAAACTACAATCAGTGCAGTAATGTTTGTGTTTAAAACATTTTAGTGTAAAACATTTTTAGCACAAGTATTTCATGTTAATTTTACTGAATTTATTAAATCGATGAAATATTAAAGTTACATTGTACTATGCATTTTATTGGTACCAAAACACATAAAACACCATTATACACAGAGTTTCCAGATTTCAAAAATTGATAACACATGTTGCATATTAGGTTTTTGTGGTGTATACATAACCAGTAGTGACGCATGTCTGCTTGTGTACAGCACGCTGCAATGATATGGTATATCTATTTATAACGAGAAACTTTAATGCCAACAATTATAAGTATATTGATATCATTCTTGAAAACCTGAGTTTAAATTTTATAATGAAACTTGAGGAAAAGTTAACAACACTTTTTAAAATCCTATGATTCTTTGTAAAGGTTTCGGATAAACCACAAACAAAAACATAAGCTCATTTGATATCTGTGTTTGGACCTTAGGCACAGCGTTATAAATGGAGTAAACTGTAAACGATGCTTTATATTAACACATAATGTGTATATCCGGAATGGACACAGATAGTTCTTTATCTTCATAAATAGAATAATTTATGAATAAACAGTGTAGACGCCTATCAGCACTGTTCTGCACTGTCTGATCTGTGTTGCACTGCTTGACTGGGAAAACACAATCTGAGCTTTACTAACAAGAATTCAGCATGTATGGTGTTAGCATAAAATGAGCCACAACGTGAAAAATGGTATTCGTATTTCATCTTGTGGTAGTCCTATTACTTGAAAGCCCGCTTGAAAGGCTGATCAGCTCACCGCTCACTTTCAGATCTACCTCTGTATTTATAGAGGATCTAACATGAGTGCTCATGTTGTATTGCATTTATTAAACAAAATAAGGTAAATAGATAAAATGTGAGGCTTGTCGAGTTTATTAAAATCAATATAAAGGAGCACAAATGTTAGATTATATTTCACACATGACGTTACAATGAAGCAAAAATCCCATTTTAGGATTGCAGACGTCAAAGTTTTGCCATCTTTTACGCAACGTAACTAAATCTGTAAACCACTAGTGGTTTATCGATTTTATTACATGCAATTATATCTCTCACAGACCTGACGTCATGTGATAAAAGATATTCTTCTTCTTTGTCTTACCAATATTGGCCAGGAATCTTCACAGTCAGTGAACTTGACAGTTTAGATAGGTGAAACGAATGTTTGAACTTTGGCATTTACAATTAAAACTATGAACAGTGTTCAGAGAATTTCGGTCAAATAGAGAGGGTTATTATGGTGTCATCCCACTGCATGCCAACGGATGATTTCTAACGTTGTGGTTCAGTTTTTGCACAGTCACGCAACAGTGATGTATAAACTACTTATGTATTCAGCACATATAGAATGGTACTTTTCACATTTATGCCATGAGAAGATTCTGACATTTGCACCTTTGTACAATATTGTCAGAGGCATTGTTCATACAAGTGTATGGAAGTATATAACGGTTTAGACATAAGGCTATACATCTAGGCTCCACTGGGACGCTGCGTAGTGGACTTTTAAGACTAATTCAAGCATTACCCCATTATGCATCATATAGTTTTGAATTGGTTAGAGTACTTGGGTCACGTTTTATTTCAATAAAAAAGATATTCTTATATTTTTACAATTCATAAAAACATGGAGAGTGAAGAATGTCAAGATAAGATTACGTATAACTTAACATACTTGTTTAACCTTTTGATTCTGATGGATAATCCCATACATAGAGAATACTAAGTGAGTGTCTTTTGATATCAATTTTACCAGGCAAGGCTTTAAGAATGCTTGTTGAGCGATTCAACGTGCGTTATCAAAGCCGAGCCTTGTAAATTTGATATCAAAAGATGCGAACCTTGGCCCAGAATTACAATGCCTCCTTAAAGTTAAGCAAGACTTAAGTTAAATATTGACATTTCAACATGCTATATTAAATGCTAAATAAAATTGCCTGGATCGATGTGGTATTTGTGGCCAAAGATATCATTGTGATTTTCAGAAAAAATAAAACTATTTTGATTTTAATCAGTTTTAAACAATATTTTTCGCATCCTGAAAAATAAATACTTAACTTAAGTCTTCCTTAACTCTAAGGAGGCATTGTTATTCCGGGCCCTGTGTCTCTAAAGGCATAGAAAATTGAGCAATAATACTGGTACCACTCATTATGATACTCTCCAGGTGTCATACTGGACAGATCAAAGGCTAATCTTTATGAGGTGATTATGACTTCCTTACAGGGGGCAATAAAGTGGTCCCATGAAGGGATTAGGTATTTTCTGATAAAATATTAATCTTCATCTTAGTGAAAGAAATTGTGTTATTTACAGGTAAGTCCCCTCTTGAGGCCCCTTTATATTTGTGAGATACTGAAACTGTCCCTTATTAGTAAAGTCACTAACGATTCCATATATCACAAAATATATGTCTTTAAATTTGCCAATACCTGTTTACCATAATCCAGAGTGCAAATAGTTAAGAGATAATCACTATACTGTTGCAAATGTGTGATATTTTATCACGGGGCCAGGGATATACACTGCACTTTCATTGACCTGTGGTTGAATATGTTCTTAAAAGGGTTTACTTTGGAAGCAAAGACTGCACCAAAGAACTGAAACCAGAGTGTACATATGGGCCGGACTAGCTAGTTTCTGCCATTTAGGCTTCATCAGTGACCCTCTTATAGTTTCAAAGTTCCACAATGAAACCCATGATCCCAAAGGACAAAAAGCCTGCATTGACAACGACTTGGCATAAGTATTTGCATAAAGACTCAACAATCCACGTTCGATTTCTAATTTGCTTTATGGTTCTCAACATTGCTCTACATTGCTTACGTGTACTCACTTAAACTTCCAAAGAGTGCACCTACACTACAAATTTCGCCACACGTAAAAATCATATAATAATCATATGATTCTTATATAAAAACTTTTATATAATACTTGTTAAAAAGGCAGCCGCGTGTGGATCATATAAAACAGATTATATAATTTTCATATGAAAATGATATGATTTTTACGTAAACTGAAATACATATAATAATCATATGATTTTGATAAGCATTTTTACATAATAATCATATAATAATTATATGAAAATCATATGATTGCCCTTTTATATAAATATCATATGAGTGCCTTTATATAAAATTTATATAAAAAGGCAGTATATAAAATTAATATAAAAAGGCAGTCACATGAGGATGATGTGTAATGCGCTGTATTTGAAAATTATAAAAAATGTTACAAAACTTAATTCACCACACATGATTATCACATATATCAGTTTACATATAAAACTTATATGATCTTATTTTTATCAACAATTCATATGAATTAATTTATGTCATAATTATATGAAATAGTACACATATAATGATCATATAATACTTACATGGGTTTCATATGATATTAATTACATAAAAAATTATATGATTTTGTGAACATGTAAATATCATATAAATCGTATTATATAAAATTCATATGAAACTGCACATATGAAAATCATATATCCAGGTTTACATATGAGAATTATATAAGACTCATATGAGAATCGTATATAAAGGCAATTATATAAGAATGACGTATGGCGAAATTGGCTTAGTAACCTATGGTTTGAACTTATTCAAACAAAAAAAAAACCAATTAACCACATTTTTACTTTAATACGTACATGTTGGGTCAGAGGACAGGGGTTAAAACATGATCGACTTTTCAACGTGATGATACAGAAGAATCAAAGTAAGCACGAACCCTCTCTACATGCGTACTTATCGCGTATGGGTAAAAGTCACCAATAAACGGCCTTGGTGACGTTAACTGTATAGCTAGAGGTCTACATGTCGCTCCAAGTCTTCGTTTGCAACATGCTTTGATAATGCGAGCGGCTCAGGCTCTGATAAGTCTTCGACATAACAGGTTCGTCTGAGTTTACGTTGCGCACGAATGTGATAAGTATTAAAATGTCATGTGTTGGCTCACTTAGTTATTTCATTGTCATCTCCATGCTATTTGTACTACTTATGATTGAACTCTTTTTAAAGATAAAAATGAAACGAACATGATACAGCAGAGAATAGAGTGCAGATGACACGTGCTCATAAAGGTGCATCTAAAATTACGTGATTTAGATCAAATGAGCTGCGACATGTGATTACCCTCAATATGGTATTTTGACAAGTGTAGACCTCAGATGAGCCTGTGCAGCCCCTGTTTAGCTTAGGAACAACAAATGGTTTTTCAGTCAGTAGCCCAACAGTCATAGAATATTTAAGCGAGTAGCAAAGGCTCTGATCAGACTGCGTGTATGCGCAGGCTGATCTGAGGCTTTGTTGGTCGCACATACCACAGTGTTGGAACTCTCATGTCACGGTTTAAATGTATCAATAGGTTGGTAAGTGAAAGAAAATAATTTATGTTGTACGTAAACATATGAAAAATGAGCACTTTAATGTGACCTCGCGGTACATAGATATAATATATTATATCGCCAAAAATCAGATATATAAATTAATATGTGTCAACACCCGTTTATAATATGAAAGTCTCAAATAATATCTGAAGTGAAAGCTAACCCTTACATAGAGTCAGCTTTGATTTCGCGATTTGGGAATGATGTTACTTCTTACGGCGCAATTAGTATTATGAAATTATTGGTTTTTAAAACATGCCCTTCTGCCAAAACGATCGTAATTCATATATTAATCCATTTCAGCCCGAATGGACTTTCTAATCCTTATCGGACGAATCAAATGCTAATATTGCGGTTGCTGGGTATTTGTTTTAATTTGTATTCTAATGTAAGAAGATTATTCTATAAGCAAACAGTGAAGAGCCTAATCAGACGCTATGTGCAGTGGCATCCCGTTTGGCCCGCACTGTTTGTCTATATACCTCGAAAAAGACACCATGCTCTCAAATGTTAATGGGACTTTAAGGCAAAAGATTGTGCCCAAATATTAAGTCGAAATAGTAAATGGCCGATCCCAAAAAGCATGAACATGTATGTTTTTAAATTAAAAGATTTTCGGCTGTCAATGTACCTTTCTTTGAATTGAATTGGAAATATTCGAATCATTATTGAAATCAAACAATTTGACTAATAACTTATGAAGGAAAGCAATGCGCTAAACCCATATACGCATGGTGTCCTTTCCATGGAACATAATTATTATGCAAACAGTGTAGCCCCAGATTTGTATCTCATATAATTTAGCTGTGACATGAGATTTCCAACAATGTGGAAGGTGCGACCAGCAAAGCCTCAGATCAGCCTGTGCATACGCGCAGTCTGATCAGAGCCTTTGCTAGTCGCTTGAATATTCTAGTAGTGTAAAGCTACTGACTGAACATAATTTGGAGTATCTATGCTTAAAAGCAGGCTGCATAGGCTCATCTGAGTCTACACTTGTCATAATGCCACATTGTTGGAAATCACATGTCATGGCATATATATCTTATTGTTTCTATTTTAGGTCGTTTTGGAATGACGTATGGAAAATAGTCCTGTACTGATCCAATCAAGTTACATGCTGCAGCTGTGTCCTGTATTCATACATCAATAAACTCATTGATTCATTGATACTCAGGTTATATATACAATTGTAATTCCTAAATAAAGCAATACAATATAAATAAATAAATGTTTTTCATTTTTATTCGTAGGGAGCGCAGTGGCTCAGTGGTAGAGTGCTTGACTCGAGACCGAGGGGCCGCGGGTTCGAGCCTCACCGGAGTAACTGCGTTGTAGTCCTTGAGCAAAACACATTTATCCTTGCTTAGTACTGGTTTAACCCAGGAAGACCCGTCCCTGTTTAACTGAAAGATTGTTGGTGGGACGTAAAGAATCAAATCAAACAAGCAAAACATTTTTATTCGTCATTTGGTAGGTAACCTCCTAAGCAACTTGTCAGCAAGAGAATCTGAAATGCAAGCCGTTATTAAACCATGCACTCTGTCATAAACGTGATCAAAATTGATTGAGAAAAGAGAAAGTTATAGATGATTGTATATTAGAGAAATGAAAGATACAAATACTAAATAGAAAAAAAAACACGTCGTGTCATATGTGAGCTTTGGTTCCCTGTAACAGGTACACGGAAAATGTGAAAGTCGTTGAGACACATACACAACACACGTACATTATGGCTTTGTGACGTCACACAGCCCTAATTAAGTATGCTTAAACCAATAGCAAGTCTGTTGCTATGCATTTTAACTTTGTTTGCACAATAACTGATTCTTCGTTTGAAAAGAGTTTATTAAGTAAAAGAACAATGCACTTTATGATGAAATTGGGATCTTATTGGTTTTTCAAAAATTACCAGAAGTTAATTTAATATTCAAAATGTAGGCCTCTATCGTCTTATAAGAAGATATATCTTTGATTTTTGGATTTGCTATAACTTTGTTATTTCGCATCTGATTTTGATCGGGTGTTTTGGCAGACTGAATGGATTAATGAGGGCTTGCATTTCTGATATGCTTTAGTTTCGTTGTCCCCTTTAATAAACAAGCGGTGTAGATCCTTCTGAAATACGCCATTTTGTAGAACTTCACCTGGTCCTTCACTGTTGGCTAAAGTACGGTTTTTGGAGTATTCAATAAACATGTACTTTACATTGGCATAGCTCCTATTACGCAGTTACGCACTAGCGTAATAAAATAGTAACATTCATGGGAGGTCACCTAATGTGGTAAAAGTGATTTTCCATACCATAAGGAACTGCTCTTAAAGAAAAGAAATCGATCCCTATGGAGCGAATTCATTCCTTTAATAGAAGTTCCCCTTTTGAGAAAGACGAAATTGAAGAGAATCACTGCTTGGTCCAGTAGTGCGTAACATTTTCAGCGTTCTGGCTACGGCATTGGTGTACAACGGGTTAAGTATGAAGTCAACAATTCATAATCATTATGGTTAGTGTGTATGTGTTGCTTGAAACCTTTGACAACAACACTTTAGGTCAACTTGGATACATTTATTGCAAAGCACTGTTGAAACAGAAAATTGATGTAACCGGGTGTACAGTGTATTCTAATCCTTCTCCCATTATTCACGACAATTGTCGTTTGCTCTCTAAATCTTATGTACTGTTGTTAAAACTTTTATTTCATTTTTTGTATAACATCAGTCCCCTCTGGATCAGTCTGGTCAGGGTTCATAGTGTTTGCTTTAAGGACAAAAAAGTCAGCAGTGCATTTGTAATCACATGTATGCAACATATGTAATAAGCAGACAAGAGTCTCTAGACAACAGAAATATCAGCAGGATAAGAATTAAGTAATAGGTCTTCTAGGTGTAGCCACACACTCAGATTTATCTGGGTGATACCACAATTGTATTATCCGGCAGTCATAAATCTACCACCACAATATGACATCTCTGTTCTTTTCCACAAAGCTGAGTAGTATTTACAGCAACTGGCAATTGAGCAGATTAATAGGACAATTGAGCAGATAAAATTGGAAATTTGAGCGACAAAAAAGTGTATTATATGCTTATAGAATCTTTTTCCTTGCCAGCGGTCACTTTTGATGTCTGCTTATAACATCTGTAAATCAGTTTGGACCCCAATCAGGACCGACAGAACATCAGTCCTCATTTGGATCCAAACTGTTTGACTCTCTGATAGTGTTCTTGAAAGGGTGTTTTGAAAAAGATAACCCTTAAAGCGCCACCTATATTTTGCAGCAGTCGACACTTTAAATTTTTGCTGCCTTTTCAAAAATAACAAATAAGGCATAATATTTCGTGAGAAATGTCTGCTGGCAGACAATTCTCATGAAATATCATACCTTATTTTCTTTCGAAAATTAGGAAAGTTGTCGCAAAAGTTGTCGTCTGCTACAATCCTGATTGGCGCTTTAAGGGTTAATTAAAAGTCAGCAGGCGACATCAAACACATGCACAATTACCAAGCATGCATAGAGTTAACACAGTAAGTACATCATATTTCGTGGATACAGGAGTATATCCCATACTCTAGTGTTCGTTATAAGTTGTTTTTCAAAAACTCAACCAAGTCATCCATTGCTCGTATGCCAACCTGAAATGGCATTGGACCTGCAAAAAAGAATATCATCCCATGAAATCCTTCAGGATAGTGCGCCAGGTGAACAGGTACACCGGCTTTCTTACATCTCTGATAATAGATCAGGCCATCATCCCTCAGCACGTCATATCCGGCAGTTAACACATACGTTAATGGCAAATCTAGATACTCCGATTCATCCGCCATTAATGGAGCAAAGTAAGGATCCAGAATGGTTTTCTCAACTTTCTTAGACAGTTCTTCATTGCCAGAATCAGTTGGCTTGTCCATGTTCCTAAGACTTTCAGTGCGTATGTATTCATTCATATACCAGCGCGGTGAAATATAGTCCGCATATTTCGACTTCTTCAAGGATGGAGATGTGTGTTGATTCGCCATAAACATATCCATGTACTCGTAACTAATATTGCCATAATTCATCCAGTATGACAACATGGAAATATCACACAGCATTCCTGGGATGTAATCCTTGTTTTCGATGTAAGACGGAGTTTGAAGGTCAAACAATTGAAGACATGGATAAATTGGAACAGATATTTTTATTTTCTTCTTTAAGCACATGGCTACTGCAGCAGTTAAATGTCCACCAGCGCTGTCGCCTGATATAGCCATACGTTCAGGATCTACCTTTAATTTGCCAGCATTGTTCAAAATATACTCTGTGACCGCCAAACAATCATTATATGGTATGGGATGAGGATACTCAGGAGATTGCCTATACCTGAAATATAAAATACTAGGGTAAAGTCAGGTACATTCGTACAGACAGCTAAATTCGGACAGCGACCATGTTTGTTTCATATTTCAAATATTGGAATAAGAAAAGATAACTAAGCAAACAGTGAAAATCCTGATGAGACGGCTCATAAGGAGCCGTCTCATCTGGATTTACACTGTTTGCAAATGTGTGTCCGAATTTAACTGGTGTCCGAATTTACCCGACATTACCCTATTATATTCTATCTTGAGTTTGAAGGTCGGATAGATAAAAACGTCCAATGGATCTTTGGGACGGGCAGACGCCAAAAGGTTGATCCTTCGGGTAGGATTTTTCTATCACATCCTCACACAAATAATGGTTTCTAATTCAGCATTTGTATTTAAACAAAGGGCTTCTAAAATTCCTGAATTAACATTGCAAATATGTTACTAATCAACGATGCATTGTACATACAGTATGTAAACTGAGCAAGTGTCTTCCTAGGTAAAGGTAGAAAGAGGACAAGATCAGGAATTGATACAATCAAGCACCACACCTGACCCAGGATACCAATGGGAAAGTAACATCTTCAAAATTAGACATCAAGAGAGAACCAAGAGGTCGGCTATTTTCGAGCAGTTGACCACAAGGTGATTTTACTATTTTACACTGGCTGGAAATGTGAACTATATGGAAGCAAGTAAGGGTGCAAAGATCACGAATCGATACAATCAAGTACCTCCAACAGGTTAATCTCGATGGGCCCGACAAACAGCCAAAGCATCAGGCCCCTACCATCTCATCAATAGATAAGTCTTTAAGTCGGAACCGTCATAGAGTCTGAAGTACGACACACCGGCGTGCAATTAAAGAGAGAAGAGAGAAGCAAAATTGCCGACCGTGATTGAGTTGACCACTAAGCATGCAGTCTGTTGCAATACATTAATGTTATAGCCAATCTTTTTATAATGGGAAATTGTTTTAGTGAACTGCGCCGAAAAATTATAAGAGCCAACAATCTTCTTCAATTTATACACCAGTTCACCATAGAATTCAGGTTCAGAATGTCCATGGCGCAAGAGACTTTAAGTCCAATTTGGAATTTAGATATCATAATCGTAGTATCGTCTATAAAATTTAGAAAAGTTTTTGCGAAAATAGAAAGTGAGTATGATCAGGATATACCCCAATCATAAACCGCAGACAACCCCATGGCACCTCGAGGAAGAGCCACACAACCATCAGAAGGCACCAGGAAGACAAATTAAGCAAAACAACCAGCTCTATCTTCCCCATCAAGATGATTGCAATACTAGAATGGAGATAAAGTAACGTACAACAAAACAGAAGAGTTACAGACTCCCACAATGGGAGTAACAGCAAACAAAATATCAACAACAACAGAACCCCCGCCTTAGAACTGACAGCAGCCTAAGCTACCAAACCAGCATTCAATGTTAGGCCATCATCATTGGGCATTTAAATGGCGTTTCGCTGGTAAGCCAATGATGGTCCATTTTAGTGACATTTGAACCCCTCATTCCCTCATCAATTAAAAAAATCGTTAACAAATTTGGACCCCCTCTGACAAAACTATCTGGATCCGCGCATGACATGTGCAAACTTCAACAGGTTTCATATTTTGTACATTCCACTGAAAAGCTTTACACGTCTAAAAGTTAAATGTGATTGTTTCTACATGTTAATCTGGAAGACTTGTTGATCAAATATGATTCATCTAAGCTAGGTGTACACACGGGAAAACGATACGTACCCTACTGATACTACAACCATACCAACTCGCTTTGCAAGTTCACTCACCGCTGGATCATATACAGCTGAAAAATGGAAATAAAATTGATGAAAATACGATAATTACAAAAATAATTAAATCAATCACCTTCCAGCATGAGCTATCGTTTTCATTTTTCTTATAATTACTAAAACCAATTCGGAGATGGCCAATAACGTGCACGCTCTTAATAAGAGTATATGATTACACATATAGATGCAAATCAATTTGTTAAATAAGACATGGAGAAAAAAATAAAGAGTTTGTGCCAATAAAGAAATCTTTCCTCCTAGACAAAAATAAAGTAAAAGAGTAAAATTGGCAAGCCATGTTATAAAAGATTCAAGCCATGGCCAGCGGTTACCGTCATAGTAAAGATTTCTTTTCAATCTCCAAAAACAACCTAAACTCTGATATCCATATTTTGCTTATATTTGCTCTAGTATACAATTGTGAAGTAGATAGCCAATGCTACATGTATCAAGATTGACATGACAACATGTTCAAAAATAAACGAGCCGCGACATGTGATTTCCAACAATGTGACATTTTGACAAGTGTAGACTCAGAAGAGCCTGTGCAACCTCCTTTTAAGCGTAGAAACTCCAAATGCTGTCCAGGCAGTAGCTTAACACTCATAGAATATTTAAGCGACTAGCAAAGGCTCTGATCAGACTGCGCATATGCGCAGGCTGGTCTGAGCCTTTGCTGGTCGCACACACCACATTGTTGAAAATCTCATGTCGCGGCTCAAACTGTTTAAAATGCAAGTGAAAGTTTAATTTGTTTTTAAAATTTAATTTCCTTCAAAACAGCACCACAATTCTGTCTTTGTTGATGAAAAAAAATTATGTAAATTTACCTAATAGTAGTATTTGATAAACCAAAATTAATATATTCATGTGCCGATTTTCATTTTGAACAGAAAAGTGATTTGGAGTTTAATTATTGTTTCTTTATCAAACAAAGTGTTCTTGAATGTTTGCCATAAGTTTCCACAATAGATACTATTCTGAACTTTTGAGTAACACTAAGTCTTATAACAATTTGAGTAGTATATGTAACATGTGCAGAATAGCACAATTTACATATTTGGTATATTTGGTATATTTAACACGATTGCAGGCCTTTAGAATTCTGCGATCGAACGGCAAAATAGTGTAAAGAGACAATATATACATGGACGTATATACTTACGAACTGACAACCATGACCAGCCGCCTCCGTGATAGTAAACAAGTATTGGTCTTTTCGGACTTGTGAGTGATACAGGCTCATATAGACGACACGGGATACCATCATATTCCACGTCTGATTTCTGAATAAAACAAAAATAGTTTGTTGGAGTAAATTTCTTGAGGACGGGGAGTGTGCCTATCATTGCAACGTCAGACGACCCTAAACACGTGACCAAAGTGTCAACGTTAAAGACCTAAATTCTTAGACAATAAAAGTGGGACCACTGCATGAGGGCTATTCCAGACCGATCAAATACTCATTCATTCATTCACTTTATTACTCTCAGGTTACATATACATATAACAACATGAGGAGCAAATACAATACAATGTCATTTTCAATGATTTCGGTGGCAGCGAAATGATTCAAAGAGAATCGATTTTCCAATAATAAATAGAGGGCAACAAGTTTTAAGAAGCAAGTATGTTTACATCAAGTTGTTTTCGTTGCTTATATGCATACAGTCCTAAACCCCAAAG
Organism: Loripinus fragilis; assembly: GCA_964019695.1. Classification (NCBI taxonomy): domain Eukaryota; kingdom Metazoa; phylum Mollusca; class Bivalvia; order Lucinida; family Lucinidae; genus Loripinus; species Loripinus fragilis. Next base: position 6,787,746 of record OZ026525.1, read on the forward strand.
CGTCAGAAAAGTGCATCAGGAAAATACCTCTGCCCATACGTCTGTCGCGTATATTTGCTAACATTATTGGCATAAATCTGCAAACGATGCGGAGCCAGATCAGACTGTTCCTAAAGGAATGAAATGGCAAATACAACACAGCAGACGCAAAAGGCAGACGACTTAGATGTGTCCGACGCCCTAGGGATTAAGGGTTCATACGGTAACAGATTGAGACCCGATAAACACTCAGCTATATCCGCCGATAGCAACAGGTTAATCCGGTCTCAATGGATTTCGGAAAATTTACATAACAATACCTGGTGATGTAAAAGCTTGCAGATTTCGTGCAATTGGCTACTTAACCTTGGCCTAGTTCTACTTTCATTCATCATTTCAAGTTTGGACATGTGCAGTACGTAGTTTTTTGGATTATAATTCTCATGAAGATTGGTAAGTATTGTACGTTTAGTAAATCAACATTCTTTGAATCATATCGCACCAGTCATCAACTATTACATTAGGACATTTTTCACGATCGTTCTCCGTATTTTGGATTACCAGATTATCAAACAGTTTGGATTCAGATCAGGCTCGCCATTTTGCAGAGTTTGATCTGGGTCCGAGCTGTTTGTAACTAGCATCAGCAGGACAAACTAGCATGCAATGGGCTGAAGTGTTCCCATTCCCATAAATCGGGTTCTGAATAAAATATAGTCGTAGTGATGCCCCAGAATTCTCATTGAGGCATTTCTGAGATATTTCAGGTAGCATGCGCCATTTATGGACATGGGCTCCCTGCATATTATACAAATTATAAAATAAATGCAATTGATATTAGTCCTAAAGGGAAATTGTATTGTTGGAGTCACTCACCGGATATTCTGATCAGAACCACCTCGTTGAGGCCATTCTGATCAATATCAAGTGTAGACTCTGAGTAATAGTTTTGTTATGCGAACACAAGAAACATTGCAGTTTGTTACACAGTAATTACACACATGTATCAAGGCCTACAAAAATGTCTCCGGGAGACGATTCATTTTCATCATATATTACTGTCTAGTTGTGTATAATGTACACGTTAAAGGGAGTTACGAAAGATAAATGTATGAGTCACCTACCGGGTATGCTCATCACAATTGTTTTGCGAAACGATCCTGATGAGCATCACAGGTAGTTTTCAATGATAATAGATTCGAATTTCTAGGTACGTGTATATAAGAAAACTCAGCTGAACCGTCTCGTTGAGGCAATTTTATAAGAATCCAGAACAATACTCATTTTCTCGTTTAAGCGTCAAATGTGGAAAAAGAGGTTTTCTTGGTAGTGACGGTTATCTATTTCAGTTGCCTACCGGGCATGCTGGTCAGAATTGTCTCACCGAGACAGCTCTAATCAGCATCACAGGTACGTATTTCTGGTAAAAGTCTTTAACCGTTTTCATGATAATTTGCACAAAGTGTATTGATTATTTTACTTTAATTTTCTTGGTTGTGACGGTTATCTATTTCAGTTGCCTACCGGGCATGCTGATCAGAATTGTCTCATTGAGACAGTTCTAATCAGCATCACAGGTATTTCTGGTTAAAGTTTTTAACTGATTTCATGATAATTTGCACAAAAGCGCATAGATTTTTTTACTGTCGTGTTCTTGGCGGTGACGGTTATCTATTTCAGTTGCATACCGGGCATGCTGATCAGAATTGTCTCGTTGAGACAGTTCTAATCAGCACCACAGGTTCGTATTTCTTGTTAGTCTTCAACCGTTTTCATGATAATTTGCACAAAGTGCATAGATTTTTTACTTTAGTTTTTCTTGGTAGTGATGGTTATCTATTTCAGTTGCATACCGGGCATGCTGATCAGAATTGTCTCATTGAGACAGTTCTAATCAGCATCACAGGTATTTTTGGTTTTAGTTTTTAACTGATATATGATAATTTGCACAAAAGCGCATAGATGTTTTTACTTTCGTGTTCTTGGTGGTGACAGTTATCTATTTCAGTTGCATACCGGGCATGCTGATCAGAATTGTCTCATTGAGACAGTTCTAATCAGCATCACAGGTATTTTGGTTAGAGTTTTAAACTGTTTTTAATGATAATTTGCACAAAAGCGCATAGACTGTTTTACTTTCGTTTCCTTGGTAGTGACGATTATCTATTTCAGTTGCATACCGGGCATGCTGATCAGAATTGTCTCATTGAGACAGTTCTAATCAACATTACAAGTATTACTGGTTAAAGTCTTTAACGGTTTTCATGATAATTTGCACAAAAATGCATAGATTTTTTACGACAGTCTTATTGCTGTGGTTCATGAGAGAATTCAATTTCAATGTATTGGGATTTCTATAATAATATGGCTTTATATATTTCTGTCTGTGTTCGCTAAAACGGGCACATGTCAGAATATAGTGAAATTCGTCTCCTATTTCGGATTGGCAGTATTTACAGACTCTTTCACTAAGCGCAATGCTGGACCATCTTCCAGTTTCAACCGGAAGGTGATGATTTCTTGTTCTGAAAGCAGTGAGGATACGAGAGTCTCGGTTGTTTAGATATGAGAAGTATGTGTTCATTTGGAATGAGTTTTTAAATATGCGATAATTTGTACCGCTGGATGATTGATCTACTAGTGAGCTCCAGTTTTGAATGTACTGGTCTTTTAATTTTTGTTTTGGAGAAGCGATTAGCCATTTTTGATTGAATTCATTAGGTGCTTCCCAAATATTTCCATAACCATTTGAGCATAAAATATGTTTGACATAGTCGACCCAATTTGACTTAAGCTTTCCTTTTTCGTTTAAGCTGTGTAAGATTTTATACATTGACTCTGTTATATCGTTTTCCCCTTCGTTTTGGAGTTTTGTCCAAAATGAGACAATCCTTGTTTTTATCTCTAACGTAAGAGGGTACACACCTAGTTCCCCATATACCATAAATGAAGGAGTGCTTTTTTTCAAATTAAGTATTTGTTTCAAAAATTTTAGTTGTACTCTTTCAATTGATTCAAGGTTTCCTGTACCCCATAATTCACAACCGTATAGCAAAATAGGTTTTATGGTTTTGTTAAACAATTCGACTTGCAAGTCTATAGGAAGATTTAAGGCCCTTATTTTGCGCAGAAGGGAAAACATGGCATTGTTGGCTTGATCGATAATGTGTTTTTTTGCTTTAGTATATGAACCATTAGAAGATAAAAATACACCTAAATACTTGTATTCATTTAACACCTCAATTTGCTCTCCATTGAAATAAAATTTATGATCCTGTTTTGCTCTTCCTCCTGAAAAGATTACAATTTTTGTTTTTGAGGTGTTGACAGTAAGTTTCCATTCATTACAATATTTTTCAAAAATATTAAGTGTTTTTTGCAGGTCATCACAATTGTTACTAAAAATAACTGTATCGTCTGCAAAAAGTAGAACAAAAAGTTTGATATAAACCAGGAAATGGTCATCAATGTTGGTATTGCATGTCAAACCAGGTGCCTTGTGCATGTGTAAGAATCCCTTAAGGTCATTCAAGAATATTGAGAATAGTAGCGGTGACAAGTTTTCACCCTGCCTCACCCCGGTTAAGCATGGAAAAAAGGCAGACGTTCCCTCTGCAGTGGTAACTCTTGACTTAATATTATGGTACATATTTTTAATGAATTTGAAGCATTTGCCATTAACATTTGTATTTGAGAGTTTAGTCCATAATCCATCTCTCCAAACCGTGTCAAAGGCTTGTTTAAAATCTATAAATGTGCAATAAAGTTTGTTTTTGTTAGTTTTGGCAATTTCTATTAAGCTTTGTAAAATAAAAAGATTGTCTGTAGTTGAGAAGCCCTTGCGGAAGCCTGCTTGGCATGAGTCAATAATTTCATTTTCTTCAAAATAATTGGTAAGTCTTACATTTAATATTGCGGTGAAAAGCTTCCCAAAGCAGCTGAGAAGTGTGATTGGTCTGTAGTTTTCAGGGAGTTTATTATCACCTTTATTTTTATATATTGGTAGAATGTTTCCCAAAGACCAGCTTTCGGGAACAATCCCTGTGTCAAAAATTATATTAAAAAGTTTAGTGTATATTGGCAACATTATCTGGATTGTGCTCTTTATGTGTTCATTTAAAATATTGTCTACACCAGGGCTTTTGTTGTTTTTCAAATTTTTAACAGCTGTTAATATCTCATTTTCAGTAATTGGCTTGTTTATATCCATATTCATATGTTGTGTACTATTGCTTTCACGTGGATCAGAATCTTCTTGGTGTAAGTTGTTACTTGTATCTTCTGGTATATTTGCATTAACATTTTTGAAATACTCAAATAAATCTGACATTGTGGAGACTGTTTTGGGTTGGCTATTCACAGAGTTGATGATTTTCCAAAAATCTCTGGGCTGTCCTCTTTTCATACTTCTTAATTTGGTTATTTTCTCATTATTATGACGTTTGATATTTTTCGATATTGCTTTTTTGTACGCATTACTGACGTTTTTTAGGAGGTGTTTGTAATGGTTAGTTTTGTATTTGTTGTACAATCTTCTCACGTTATGATATGTGTTGCGTGCGTCACGGCATTCTTTGTTAAACCATTGTTTATTTGTGGTGTTTTGTCGATGGCTATTCGGTCTTATTCTTTTTTGGCCAAAGGATGCTTTGGAGTTTGATATAAACAAATTTTCTATTCTTCTTACAGTCTCATTTATATTGTGGATGTGCACGTTTTGCTCTGTTCCCAAAACATCTAGAAAAGAATTTATTTTTGAAATCTCATCGTAATTTATATTTTCTATAAATAGATCACTTTTATTGCTGTCCCATAATTTGACTTCTGGTATAGCTCCTATGGGAGGCTGGTGGGTAGTTTTTGACGTATTTGCATGCCTAGTTTTAATATTTACCGATAATGGGCAGTGAGCATCTGAATATAAACTATCAAATTTTAGCACATGAAATGCTGAGATATTTTCGAAGGTATTGGCTGTTGCTAACAGATAGTCAACAGTGCTGCTATTTTTGCAAGTTAATGAGGGTAATTGCGCATCAAGCCTCCCATTCATTATAAAAATATTATTGTTCTTGCAGAATTCGACAAGTTGGTAGCCATAACTATTTGTAATTTTATCAATATTTATGCGCTCTAGGGGGATATTATTATTCTCAAAACAGTGAAAATTTTCCATGTTTTCGTCAAAAAGCTCTTGGTTCCCATTAATCTCACAAATGAAATCGTCTGTTCTTATATAGTCACACATCGTTGAACTTCTGGAATTAAAATCTCCGAGTATAATCACATGATTCATATTCGAACATAACTTGTAAAATTCGTTTTGTAGCTCGAGGTACGGATCTGCGTGCGCGTATTTGGTTCCATAAGGCGGTATATACAAAATTCCGCATAATAGTGCTTCTTTATTTGGCATTATCGACTTGGAAATGGAGAACCATAGAATGAGCTTGCTCTCAGTTTTCAAAACGTGAATAAAGGGAATAAGCTCATTTTTAACAATTAGCGCTGTTCCGCCTGATCTGTACCTCGCAACTATTTTACGATTTTTTGTGTAGATACTGTAGCCGTTAATAGCTATCGAGTCAACGTCGTCAAGTTTGCTTTCTTGTACGCCAATTATATCATATTGGTTTATAAGCGAGATGAATTCCGGACAATTTAGTTTCGATTTCAATCCACAAACATTCAGTGACAAAATTTTCAATTGTGATACATTATAATTGTTACTTTGCGACTTTTCTGCGCAATCTGGTCCTATTTCGCTTTCGTTGCCCTCTGCGCACCGTTATTCCACAATAATGGAATTGGACTTATCTTGTGTACTGGTCTGGTCACGTGACACTACTGGACCGTGGTTCAACGGAGCACTGTCTGGGATATGTGTTACAGTGATAGTTTTTTTCTGGTGAACTGTTGGCAAAGCGCACTGTATTTGCAGGTGGGTCGCACTGAGGCGAGTTGTTTGTTTCTGTGAAGCTGATGCTCGAATCGCTGTCTTGCGATTCTTCATCCTGACTCTCGCGATGTTTCTTTATACTTTTGTCGTAGTCAAGGGGAGATGAAACCTTATGTTTCCGTGTAATAGGGGGTAAATCCTCATCATCTTGTAGAGTCTGTAGACCATCAAATTTATTTGATAATGGTAACTGGAACTTACGACCATGTGCTAATTCTATGGCTCTAGTTGATGATACAGTGTTTTTATTTGTAGAGCGTTGAAACACTCGACTTTTCGCATAGCCAGATTCAGAGCGGTCAAAAGCACGCCTAGCGTCGAAACGGTGGTTATGGTGACGGTCTCTACTACGGCCTCTCAGTTCAAATTCATTCTGATTTGCCACTTGCTTTAGATTATTAGGTTTTACTTCAATGTTATTAACAAATAGTTTGTCCCGCACTAATCTAACTTTATGTGTTTTGTCAGCTTTTGCTCGTTTCATTTCAGGATACAATAGTTTGCGCTTGTCCTCTACAACCTTCGGAAACTGCTCTCTTACACCATAGTGCTTTCCCCGTAGTGTTTTAGGAGCTGCTAGCCTTACAAGTTCCCTATCTTTGAAGTGTTCGAATTTGGCAACAATTGGGCGGGGGTAGTCAGTATAACGTTGGTTGTAGCCTAATCTATGTACTCTGTGGAAGGGAATATTGGGTTCAATATTCATTTCATATTTGAGAAACTCACACAGGACCTGTTCAGTATCTTCTTGTTGCTCTACCATGTAGTCTGGCTCTTCTATCCCTGTAAATATTAGGTTATCTCGCATACTTCTACATTGTAGGTCAATTACTGTTTCATTTAGTCTCTGATTGCTTTCATTCAGCTTTTGTCGGTCAGCTTCTAATTGTTCGACCTTATCATATAGACTATTTACTGCAGCATCAGTAGTCCTACTATCAGACATGACATCTTCGCACTTATCATTAAATACTTGAAGACTTTGCTCATAATCGCGCATTCGTTCATCCGTTTTCTTCATTCCGTTGTTCATCAGTTCAACTCGATTTTCAACACGTACCATATCGCGCTTCACGTTGGTTAGGTCGTTAATATGTCCTTCTATATTTGTGATTCTCATGTTCTGGTTACGCAATGTTGCATCTGTATTTTGCCATTTTATATTTAAACCAGATAAATGTTTTTCAATTTGTCCCAGGCGCGTATCTAGCATCTGTAGAATTTGGTAAATAGGGGGTTGTTCCCCATGTATACCATGCGTTTTTGCTGGTGTTGCAGAGTTACTATATTCAAGCGTGGGCGATATAGCCTGTTCTTGTTGTTGTTGTTGTTGATAATTTTGTGCACTGGGCTGTGACCTTATCATGTCTCCACTTGTATGCTGGGTTTTCGTGGTCATGCTCCGGTTGTTTTCATTATTTAGCATTATTTGTTGAGTATTTTGGGGTTGCTGCATCGTCTGAGGATACAAAATGTCCCTGGTCTGGGTTAAAATGTTTGAAATAGGCACATAAGAGTTCGCCGAAAGCATTTCATTGTAAGGTGGTGGTACTGGCAGATGAGTGGGTGGAGTACCCATACCTGATTCATGACTCACAAAGTCCACTTTTTCCTTGTTTTCCATACTCCTTCTCGAAAACGAGTACAGCAATAATGTCACTAGAACAAATATGCGCACTTTTGGTTTGGTTTGTCCATTCAGAAACCTCATTTCTCATACAAATTATTATTTTTTCTTTCGCCGTTCTGAAAGCATGTCTTGCCGCCACAAAATCACGTGATCACCCTACTACTAATCTTTATAAGGTGATTATGACTTCCTTACAGGGGGCAATAAAGTTGTCCCATGAAGGGTTTAGGTACTTTCTGATAAAATATTCATATTTATCTTTAGTAAGTGAAAGAAATTGTGTTACATACTGGTAAGTCTCCTTTTGAGACCCATTTAATCCTGCGAAATACTGAAAATTTCCCTTATCAGTTAATCCATTAATGATCTCTATTGGACAGGAATATAGGTTTTAAGAGATATACTCAATTACCGTACCTTAGCCGCTCTATATTACATGTATATGGGTTTTGTTAACTGTTTTAAGTAAATAGAAATTATTATGTCTGTAAAACGAATGATGTACATATGTAAGCGACAATAACGGCCAGTTACATTTTTCTGGCAATCACGCACATTTTTGGTATCATGCTTGACTATATGATGCTGTTAGCGGATAAAATACGTGCATTCAAATACAGTCTCCACATCGTGTATTACATGTATGTCATATATATATATACGCTTGGAAATAAGTTAAGCATCACCTTGGCGAATGCAAGAGTATTTTAGACAAGAGCTTTCCTACATTTTAAAAATGTTTCATCAAGCTTTTTCAAATGATAAGAAATGAATAAAGGTTACTTCTGCGTTAAAATGACGAAAGATTTGGCAACACCTGTGGTAGACAGCCGCCATCCTAGATAAGGAAAATTCGTTTCAGATTTTATGACCATATTGATATCTCTTGTTATTATTTCCTTACATAAGGTCTGATCGTCTAAATTGTTGGTCGCCCTAAAGGCTGACAGTCTGTTTGATAAACTTTGACCACCATGTTTTTTTAGTTTTCTGACCAACTGTTGACGGTAGAGGCATACTTAACCGATGGTAGGTTTCAAACCATATTTCGTTCTTTATCTATAAATTTTTGGAAGTTGCTACATTGTGGCAAGAAATTGAACATGACATTTTCAGACTTTCATAATACACAATCTGGTCACAGAGGCACAGCAGAAATATCCTTATAAGGCTTAATTCGGAAATTATCAATGAATTTCTGTTTCCATAGTAATTAGGCCTTGAGCTGGCTATAGACCCCCCTCCCCCCCCCCCAGGGGGAATTTTGCACACTATGATTTTCTGAAACTACATTATATAAGACACAGAATAAAAGATGTTAGCCCTCTGAGAGTGGCAGCGTTAACGTGTAACATCACGTTATATACGTTACCCCCCAAAAAAGCATTAAATGTCCCTGATAATGTCTCAACCATGACATGTTTGTACATATTTGCATGCTGACACAGGTTTTTGAACTTCTTATAACACAGTTACATATTTTTTGTATTAATTTCATAAATATCTTGAGTTATTACCGTTATATACGTTACTTAGTGTTTCCTGCGTTATTTCCGAGTATCGGTATGGTATTCATTGAATATACGTGTATTACATCTGTCACAGAATATAGTAAATCTATAAGGCCGCTACTTAAATGATTCAAAGTTCTTTACTATGGTCGCTTACACTATTTTTCAGGCCCATGTTATGTATGTTACCTTCAAAATAGCATTTAACATTCAAGTTAATGTCTCTAACAAGCCCTGTTTATACTTATTTGCATGCTGGCACAGGTTTATGTACTTCTTTTAACAAGATTTACCTATTTTAAGTATTCATTTAATAAATGCCCTGAGCTTTAACTGTTATGTGTGTTACCAAATGATATATACGCTATTCTGAGTATCTGCATAGCAGTTGTTGACTATACATGTATTAAGTCTGTCAAAGAACTCAGAAAATGTACATTTCAGTTCTGGGAAGGGTATATGGATATAATTCAGATGGTGTTGACACTGATTAGGGATACAAAGAAAACAACTTTGATTTGCATGTCAGCTCTATCTGTATGTTCATTGCAAACGATCACAACAACTATGCACAATATGTACCTCTGTAACTAATTACACTCATAAATTTATCTGATACACATGGCAGATGCAAAGAACTTCTCGATTAAAATGGGTTTATTGTGACACAACCATTGGTTCTTTGCTTGAGAAATGCTTTTGACATAACTATCAGGCAAACAATAAAGAGGCATTATAGGCTTCAGCAACTAGAACTATGCTTTGTACTACAGATGGAATGGTGTATTACTCATCACATCACAGCTCAATATATTGAAACAACTCTTCAATGCTCTGAAATGAAATACGAGTACTAGAGGCAGTTTCAGGCTTCACCACTCCTTTTAGTTCTAGTTTTGAAGACAATGAACTGTGCTTTTTGTCTTTTGGTGTTCCTGCTAAACCTGGCATAGCTAATATCTTATTGAGGCTGATGACATTGGCAGGAAGGCTGTTGCAGACTGCATTGAATCACTTTTAGTTAAAAAATCTGTCTTTCTCAACCCCGTGAAATGCTAGAAGCTAATAAAGTTTTGAGGTTTGCGAGGTCAAGCAAGAAGATATTGTCCGATTTACAAAATGTGAACAGCCAGATGAGAGCTTAAAGGAGCGTCTTAAGTCAGCATGACCTTCTTTCTATTGGACATATTGTTGACCTTGAGTTGACACTTCGGTTCCTTCTGGGACCTGTACCATGGTCACTGTCAACTCCTGATAGAATTTCCACCAAAACTGACAAGTCCAAACTTCAACATGGCTTGCAATCACACATTGAACCAACATTAGATTGGCCATGTAGTGCTGCACATAACTTTGATGTTAATGCCATAACTACAGAGCATAATAGCTTTTCCTGTCACCTTCAAGGATCTGATGGCAGCAGTATTCAACCAGGCACTAAAGGCAGGGCATGTTGGTTTTGTCACTGATACATATATACAATGTAGAAGTAGCAGTCTAATAAATCTTAGAAACGTTCTCGCAGAGGATAACCTGGGTGTTTTGTTCAACAATGGTGTATGCAACAAAAGGTGCACCTTCTGAATGTCAACAACATTGGCCAGGATATCGGGGAAGAGATCTACAGTAATACACTGTTAAACAGATTGTGACACTACCAATGTGCCGATGTGTTAGTACCTAGGAAAGGTTATTCCTACCAAACTGATAGCAAACCCTTCCCCCCACTAGTTCATCAGCAATCTAAGCAGGGTAGTAAAACAAATAAAGAATTGCTCTAGGCACTCATCGGTGATATGAAGCCCTATAAAACATGTGCTATTTATGTAATTGTGAATAAGCTGCAGAACGACATGTTTCTGAAAAAAGTACAAAAGCCATAAACATATACTGACTATTTCAAATGGCATGAAAATGAGATTACCTCCACCCTGCTTTTCTGTCCTTAAGATGTACATAGAGAGATTGAACTATCAAGCCTTTCCCATGAAAACAAGTGAGGCTTTCCAGATATGGAAAAAATGTGTGGAAAATAAATGGGAAGGAAATCGAGTACCTCTGGGTGAAAGAAAAATTGATTGTACCCTTACAAAAGAGCCACAGAATTATATTTCACTTTTCGTGTGATATGGGGTTACCATGTTCAAAATTCAACAACTCAAACCATATAAAAGATAGAAAAATAATATTTGCAGTTTCCAAAAGGTACATAAACATTCTTTAATACAACAAGAGTTAGTAAGCACGTTCACATTTAAAAAAAAATATCAAACCATATTAGTTTCATAAATCATTTCTATAGGAATAATGAAAAAAAAGGTAACATACGCAACATTTTGGGGTGCATATTTGTTTTCAAAGGTCCATATCTGTGATGCTAAAATAGCTTACTTGGATAATATACGAAGATTTGCTCTATAACTTCTACCTGATGGGTTTTCTTTGACCTTTTAAGTTGATACTCGCACATTGCACTGTATGTTACAAACTTTCCATGAGTATTATGTTAAGTATATTTGATGTCTCTATAAAAGAAAAGAGAGTTTAATATAGTTCATGTTTTGAGTTACTTCCTCAGCAATGAGCCAGAGTAAAAAGAAGTACATGGATCTGTGCCAGCATGCAAATACGTACAAGCAGGTCGTGTTGGAGACAATATCTTAAACGTTTAATGGTATTCAGAGAGTAACATACGTAACCTGGGCTGTAAAATAGTGTAAGACACCATAATAAGGAACTTTAATTCATTTGAATAGCAGCCTTATAGATTTACTACATTCACTGACGGATGTAATACATGTATTGTCAATAACTGCCATACTGATACTTGGAAATAACATATGAAACACTAAGTAACATACACAACGGCAAAACCTCAAGACATTTATAAAATAAATACTAAAATTATGTAACTGTGTTATAAGAAGTTCTTAAACCTGTGTCAGACTTCAAAAAAGTGTGAATATGTCATGTTGGAGGCATTTTCAGGAGAATTTAATGTTATTTTGCGGGTAACGTACGTAACATGATGTTACCCGCTAAAGCTGCCACTCTCAGAAGGCTAACTTATTTCATTTTGTGGCTTATATAATGTAGTATCTAGAAATCATAGTGTACGGAATTCCCCCTGGGGGGAGGTGGGGTCTATAGCCAGCGCGAGGCCTAGAGAATTACATTTTACATTTTTGTGTGATGTGGGGGTACCATATTCAACATCTAATAACTCAAAAAGTATATAAGATAGAAACGAAATGCTTGCAGTTTTGAAAAGGTAAATAAAAATTCTTTAATATAATACCAAATAAATTAACATAAACTGGTTGAAATAAAATTTAAGACAAACTATATTAGATGCATTTATCATTTAAAAGGGGGTTCAATGAAAAAATGTAACATACACTACATCTGGGGTGATAATATTTGTTTTCAAATGTCAATATCTGAGGCCCAGTAATAGCTTACTTAGAAAATATAACCAATTTGGAAATCATACCTTATCTTTTGCACTTTTCTGAAGTCTTAAAAAGAATTTTAATTATCAAATATTTTGTAGGGTAACGTATGTAACAGGCTGTTACAGCTTAACGCTGCCATTGTCAGAGGGCTAACATGTTGCAAAATCCTTGCAAGACATTGGGCTTCAATAAAAATATGGTCTACAAAATTCCCCTTGGGGGGGGAGGTAAACCATATCCAGCCAGTGGCCTAAATAAGTGTAAAATTCAGATAATTTACCGTGATGTGGTTCGGAGCCAATACACTACTTTTCAAAACAAATTTAATTCATTCATTGTGAATGCTCCATTCTTTCATTAAAATTTATGCTGTTTTGCCTCCAAAATGTTTTCTGTGGTGTGCTGAAACAAAAGGGCAAACTTACTCTCAGAAAAATTAACAGTATTCACGTGTGGTATATTGTATCCTCCTTAGCCCAAAAACTTAATCTGACAGACTCCGATAATAAAGGCTGTACCTAGATGACGCTTTGAAATATACATTTATGCCATAAAATTATCAGTATCGCCAAGCTATTAAAAAATCGAATTTTCAAAACATTTCCTCAGAACATAAAGAGATCCTTAACTTTTCAAAATGTATCGGAACATCAATGCAAAAGAATGTTCATTGCAAAGTTGTCGTTAAAATGTTTTATTTCGATGGCCAATAGGGACTACTTACATTACAGTAAAACCTGTCTTAAGCGGCCACTCAAAGAGAAGACCAAAAATGATTTTCGAGACCAATTATCACTTAATGCAGGTCAAAAATATTGCAGAATGCTTCAAGGGGAGCATTCTGCAATACTTTCGACCTTCATTAAGTTACCATTTTCCATTAAGATCTTTGTTTTGTCTATTTTTAAGTGGCCGCTTAAGACATGTTTTACTGTAATGTACTCCTGTATGTACTTACGTTCAATTCTGGGTCGGCCCCTAGCCCGAAGGGACTACCAGTGATCAGTGTGGTGAGGACGATATCCACCATCTTCCTGGTAACCCTACATACACCACCATGTATGCCAATGTTGTTTAGAGATAATATCTGAAATAGGAGAATTAGGCTTTGGACCTTATCACAAATGCAAAAAGCATCTTTTAACACCCACGTAAGGACTAGAGTATAATACGAATCGGGAAAGTCCGGCACAATTCGAGAATTGAAACAAGCCCCGGGTGTACGTAAAGTAAGAAAAAGTACGAAGACCACGTAACGATACAATCAAGCACACACCTGGCCAAGGATACAAATGGAAAGTGACAACTTCACAATTAGACATCACAAACAAGAGCCAAACGACCAGCCCTTTCCCAGCGGGTGACCACAAATCATCAATAAACACGCGCACGAAAGCATAACAAAAACAAGACAGAAATAACTTAAATGATCTACAAAAGAAGCACCACCTTACCACCGTAAAGGCCCTGTCACACTATAACGTTTTAGCCAACGTATGCCGACGTATGAAATATATATCTAGTACGCTGGCATACGCCGAAATCTAATTAAAAATCAGAGGAAGCCTTGTGGGTCCACAAAATGCTCCCCTACACAATATGCTCCTTTTAGTAGCATATTGTGTACCCTGCATACACAATATGCTCCGCTGGAGCATTTTGTGTACCCTGCATACACAATATGCTACCAGTGGAGCATATTGTGTAGGGTCGATACATATGTTATTTCAGTGGTCGTCTGAGGGTACACAATATGCTCTTCTTGAAAACATGTCTCGTGGTATTTGCCTTTCTTTCTAACTGTCCTCTCGACATCCATCTGTCTATCTTACGAACCTTATGTCTAAAGCCATGCCCGCATCATAATTGTATTATAGTGGTCTTTAATCCCCATCAACAACATTTTGGAGACATTGTCTCCAAATTTGGCTTCTTTCCCGACATGAAATCAACCTTTGGAAACCGTAGTAAGGAAAAATGGGGAAACGCCGGGGGTTAAATGTAGAAATGTAATGAACCTGTATGAGTCGAGGACACCATGGACATTCATAAATGCTATACCTGTTCCATTGGAATATATGATATGTAGCCACCTTGATATCCTTCAAAGACCATCTTTTCCCATCCCTACGTCAGATTTAATCTAAACTTGGTTTGAGGGATAGGGGCAACATGGACATTCAGAATTGCTTGAATCATTCGATTCTGATATCCAATTTGGCTCCCATTGAACTATTTTGATTTTTTCAAAAGGCATAGCTCTCCAAACCATACATGTATTTCAGGTTATACTGAAACATGTTGGAAGGCATTGGGCTAACATTGGAATAGAGACTTTCTGAACGCGGTTAATTCAGGTATTGACCACAGAAACATACAATGTTCTGCTCTGACACTTACTAGTAAGCTGGCGCTCGCAAAGATATGAGACGATTCATTAGAAAGGTGACGAATCATTTATTGTATGTATGTTTTAAGATTATGATCAGAACTAATACTGAGTAAACTTGAATAATGTATTTTGACAATTTGCTTGCTACTGACAGTTTTATGGTGATGCTTTAATGTATGCTCTTGCTTCATATCCTTCGGCGCAGTAGTTTCTTGCTCTACAAATTCTTAACTTATAGCGTTATCTAACTTTGAATAGTATACCATCACAATGATTCTACCTAAGTACCATTATACTGAACCGTACCTACACAATATGCTTCCAATAAAATAAAACTACTAAGGTAGCGTATTTTGTACCTAGAATACACAATATGCTCCAATAATCATAATACTACTGAGGTAGCATATTGTTTACCTTACCTACACAATATGCTCCAATTATCATAATACTACCGAGGTAGCATATTGTGTACCTTACCTACACAATATGCTCCAATAATCATAATACTACTGAGGTAGCATATTGTGTACCTTACCTACACAATATGCTCCAATAATCATAATACTACCGAGGTAGCATATTGTGTACCTTACCTACACAGTATGCTCCAATTATCATAATACTACCGAGGTAGCATATTGTGTACCTTACCTACACAATATGCACCTATTATCAAATTCCACCTGTACCTTACCTACACAAAATGCTCCGAATATCATAATACTACTGAGGTAGCATATTGTGTACCTTACCTACACAATATGCTCCCATTATCATAATACCACCAAGGTAGCATAGTGTGTACCTTAACTACACAATATGCTCCGAATATCATGATACTACTGAGGTAGCATATTGTGTACCTTACCTACACAATATGCTCCAATTATAATAATAGTACTGAGGTAGCATATTGTGTACCTTACCTACACAATATGCTCCGAATATCATAATACTACTGTGGTAGCATATTGTGTACATTACCTACACAATATGCTCCAATTTTCATAATACTACCAAGGTAGCATATTGTGTACCTTACCTACACAATATGCTCCGATATCATAATACTACTGAGGTAGCATATTGTGTACCTTACCTATACAATATGCTCCAATTATCATATTTCTACCCCATTATCATACTACCAAGGTAGCATATTGTGTACACTACCTACACAATATGCTCCAAAGATAATAATAGTACTGAGGTAGCATATTGTGTGCCTTACCTACACAATATGCTCAAAATATCATAAAACTACTGAGGTAACATATTGTGTACCTTACCTATACAATATGCTCCCATTATCATAATGCAACCGAGGTAGCATATTGTGTACCTTACCTACACAATATGCTCCCATTATCATAATGCAACCGAGGTAGCATATTGTGTACCTTACCTACACAATATGCTCCCATTATCATAATACCACCAAGGTAGCATATTGTGTACCTTACCTACACAATATGCTCCGATATCATAATACTACTGAGGTAGCATATTTTGTACCTTACATACACAATATGCTCCAATTTTCATATTTCTACCCCATTATCATACTACCAAGGTAGCATATTGTGTACCGTACCTACACAATATGCTCAGAATATCATAATACTACTGAGGTAGCATATTGTGGACCTTACCTACACAATATCCTCCAATTATCATAATACTACCGAGGTAGCATATTGTGCACCTTACCTACACAATATGCTCCCATTATCATAATACCACCAAGGTAGCATATTGTGTACCTTACCTACACAATATGCTCCCATTATCATAATACTTCTGAGGTAGCATATTGTGTACCTTACCTACACAATATGCTCCCATTATCATAATGCAACCGAGGTAGCATATTGTGTACCTTACCTACACACTATGCTCCAATTATCATATTTCTACCCCATTATCATACTATCAAGGTAGCATATTGTTTACCCTACCTACACAATATGCTCCAAAGATAATAATAGTACTAAGGAAGCATATTGTGTGCCTTACCTACACAATATGCTCCAAATATTATAATACTACTGAGGTAACATATTGTGCGCCTTACCTACACAACATGCTCCCATTATCATAATGCAACCGAGGTAGCATATTGTGTACCTTACCTACACAATATGCTCCCATTATCATTATACTACTGAGGTAGCATATTGTGTACCTTACCTACACAAAATGCTTCCATTATCATAATGCCACCAACTTGCATATTGTGTACCTTACCTATACAATATGCTCCGAATATCATAATACTACTGAGGTAGCATATTGTGTAGGTAGGGTACACAATATGTTACCTTAGTAGTATTATTATATTTGAAGCATATTGTGTAGGTAAGGCACACAATATGCTACCTCAGTGCTGTTATTATAATTGGAGCATATAGTGTAGGTAGGGTAAACAATATGCTACTTTGGTAGTATAATAAATAGGTAGTAATATGATAATCAGAGCATATTGTGAAGGTAATGTACACAATATGCTACCTTGGTAGCATTTTGGTAATGTGAGCATATTGTGTAGGTTAGGTACACAATATGCTACCTTGGAAGTATCTTGATAATGGGAGCATATTGTGTAGGTAAGGTACACAATATGCTACCTCGGTAGTATTATGATAATTGGAGCATATTGTGTAGGTAAGGTACACAATATGCTACCTCAGTAGTATTATGATATTCGGAGCATATTGTGTAGTTAAGGTACACAATATGCTACCTTGGTGGTATTATGATAATGGGAGCATATTGTGTAGGTAAGGTACACAATATGCTACCTCAGTAGTATTATGATAATGGGAGCATATAGTGTAGGTAAGGTACACAATATGCTACCTTGGTGGTATTATGATGATGGGAGCATATTGTTTAGGTTAGATACACAATATGCTACCTCGGTAGTATTATGATAATTGGAGCATATTGTGTAGGTAAGGTACACAATATGCTACCTTGGTGGTATTAGGATAATGGGAGCATATTGTTAAGGTAAGGTAACCAATATGCTACCTCGGTAGTATTATGATAATTGGAGCATATTGTTGAGGTAAAGTACACAATATGCTACCTCAGTAGTATTATGATAATGGGAGCATATTGTGTAGGTAAGGTACACAATATGCTACCTTGGTGGTGTTAGGATAATGTGAGCATATTGTTAAGGTAAGGTAACCAATATGCTACCTCGGTAGTATTATGATAATTGGAGCATATTGTTTAGGTAAAGTACACAATATGCTACCTCAGTAGTATTATGATAATGGGAGCATATTGTGTAGGTAAGGTACACAATATGCTACCTTGGTGGTATTAGGATAATGTGAGCATATTGTTAAGGTAAGGTAACCAATATGCTACCTCGGTAGTATTATGATAATTGGAGCATATTGTTTAGGTAAAGTACACAATATGCTACCTCAGTAGTATTATGATAATGGGAGCATATTGTGTAGGTAAGGTACACAATATGCTACCTTGGTAGTATGATAATGGGGTAGTAATATGATAATCGGAGCATATTGTGTAGGTAAGGTACACAATATGCTACCTTGGTAGTATCTTGATAATGGGAGCATATTGTGTAGGTAAGGTACACAATATGCTACCTTAGTAGTATTATGATATTCGGAGCATATTGTGTAGGTAAGGTACACAATATGCTACCTCGGTTGCATTTTGGTAATGTGAGCATATTGTGTAGGTTAGGTACACAATATACTACCTTGGTAGTATCTTGATAATGGGAGCATATTGTGTAGGTAAGGTACACAATATGCTACCTTAGTAGTATTATGATATTCGGAGCATATTGTGTAGGTAAGGTACACAATATGCTACCTCGGTTGCATTATGATAATGGGAGCATATTGTGTAGGTAAGGTTCACAATATGTTACCTCAGTAGTATTATGATATTTGGAGAATATTGTGTAGGTAAGGTACACAATATGCTACCTTTGTAGCATTTTGGTAATGTGAGCATATTGTGTAGGTTAGACACAATATGCTACCTTGGTAGTATCTTGATAATGGGAGCATATTGTGTAGGTAAGGTACACAATATGCTACCTCGGTAGTATTATGATAATTGGAGCATATTGTGTAGATAAGGTACACAATATGCTACCTCATTAGTATTATGATATTCGGAGCATATTGTGTAGGTAAGGTACACAATATGCTACCTTGGTGGTATTATGATAAATGGAGCATATTGTGTAGGTTAGGTACACAATATGCTACCTCAGTAGTATTATGATATTCGGAGCATATTGTGTAGGTTAGGTACACAATATGCTACCTTGGTTGTATGATATTGTAAGCAAATTATGTAGGTAAGGTACACAATATCCTGCGAGCATATAACGCACAACAGCAGATTTTCCTTACTTTTGATGTCCGATAACTGGTTTGTGCAGTCCGTGAACCCAATCAGTCAGACCACGTGATAGGCCACCTTAAAGTAAATCTACACTTTCCCCCCTTTAATTTGATCTAGTGTGGGTGATCTTTAACATTTGTACTTTCAGTCTGCTATACACTCCATTCTGATCTTCAACATGATTGATTTCAGAAAAAAATGTTTTATCTTTTGACCCACCCCGAAGTCGCGGTGTGTCTTCTGGAACAATACTTGCTACCATGTTGCTGCATGCGTAAGTCCCTTCTATTTGATATGCAGCATGACCATATTCAATAAATGAATATTTGATCGTTTGCCACTACCCAAGGGGTTAGGGTGTATGTAAGGACAGAATGCTTGTTTTCAAGGTGCTCTACGAAACATGACTAATTTCAAGGTGAAAATGCGTTGACCTTTTGACCCCCTTCCTCAGTGGTCAATGGTGTCTCTGCGTGCTAAATAATTGCTATCATGTAGCTGTCATGTGCTGTTCCCTTAATTTTATATGCAGCATGACAATATTCAGAATAAGTTTCATTTTGGACTCGCCCCATCCCCTAAATCTACCCAGGGGATCGGACCCAGGCATCCAATCAAATATCCAGTCTGATATATTTCATATCTATTGTTGTTTTTTATCTGTCTGCATACATAGTTTCGGTAATAATATTGAAAATTGAATAAGTTATTGCCAAATTAATGTATTTGACCTTTGACCCTGCCTAAAGATTCAAGTAGGCGGGGTATTTATTTTTACATTTTACACCGTCATACTTATCTACAGGCTTTTTATACATAATAGCTTTGGGGAAATGTTTAGATCATTACTCTAAGAAAGCCATTACAACTTTTGCATTATAAGTGCCAGAGCAATAATGAGTTTATCAGTTGATCTTGACGAAACTTATACGATATAGAACTGTCATGCGCGGATCCAGGAATTTTCGTCAGGGGGGGGGGGGGTCCAGGTCAATCTGACAAAAAAGCTCTGACAACCTTTTTTTTAGTCCTCAGCTTATTTTACAGTCGCAAATGATTAATTTCAAAGAAAACTATCATTTTTTAAGGTTCCCGAGGGGGTCCAACATTTTCCAGGGTGGGGGGGGGGGGGTTCAACTTTTTCCGGGGTGGGGGGTTCCAATTGCTTATTCCTTTAGAAAATATATAACTTATGATTTTCCGGGGGAGGTCCGGACCCCCTGCCCCCCCCCCCTCTGGATCCGCACTTGGGACTGTCCATGGTACTATCCATTTATGCAGAGAATGCGCCAAATCTGACTAATAGGTACTTAGGTAAGTTTCTGGAAGGACAGGTGGACAGACAGACAACGGGTGCATAGACGGCCGACGCCAAAACAATATCCCTCCGACTTCATCGGGGGGAAACCAGTACTGAGCACAGGATATTTAGTGTCATGTTCAAGAACACAACGCAGTGCTTCAGGTGAGGCTCGAACCCGCAACCCATCGATATCGGGTCAAGCACTCTGCGCTGCTCAGCTAGGGAGCATATTGTGTAGGTATGATACATGTCCTACACAATATGCTCCCGATTTAAGGGGGAGCATATTGTGTATGCAGGGTACACAATATGCACCTCGAGAGAGCATATTGTGTATGGAGCATTTTGTGGCTCTACAAAGCCTCTCTCTGAACGTATGCAAAGTGTACGCGAAACGAACATAGAACGTATGTCTAACTTATAAGTAACTTATTCATAACTTATTCCCGACGTAGCATAACTTATACTTGTATCAGCGTATAAAAGCGTATGCCCAGCGTATCACTTGCGTTCTTGACTTATGAGAAACTTATGCACAACGAACGTCGTATGCTGAATTGTACATATAGCGTACGTTAACGTATGCATAACTTACATGTAGCGTACATCTAACTTATGTCAAGCGTATAAAACAGTAGACAATTTTGTGACCACTTTGCCATGTGACAATGTATACCAACGTACTGTAGCGTGTTCATATCGTATTGAAAGCGTATCTCTAACTTATTCAGCGTGCACCAACGTACTTGGTTAATTTTCATTCGTCCCCATACGTTGGCGCTAACGTACCTTAACGTATGCATAACTTACCCGTTGCGTACATCTAACTTATGCCTAACGTTTAAGCAATACGTCGGCATGAGCTGAAGATTTTTTTTATGCAAGTACAAAATTTTGAGATCTATTCGCCGTATGACAACGTATACCAACGTGCAGTAGCGTGTTCGCAACGTGTTTAAAACGTATCTCTAACGTATTCAGCGTACATCAACGTACTTGCTTAATTTCTCATACGTCCGCATACGTTGGTGCTAACGTACCTTAACGTGTGCATAACTTACCTGCTGCGTACATCTAGCGTATGCCTAACGTATAGAAGCAGTACGTTCGCATACGCTGTAATTTTTTATGGATGCACATAATGTTGGACCTCTTGGTCGTATGTCAACGTATACCACCGTACTATAGCGTATGCGTAACGTGTTTAAAACTTATTTCTAACGTACTCAGCGTATACCAACGTACTTGCTGAATTTGTCATACGTCGGCATACGTTGGTGCTATACGTCGTAGTGTGACAGGGCCTTAAGGCGCATTACGCATAGTACTATGTACGAAACCGCTCCATGTTAGCCGGAAATGGCGTAAGGAAAATTATTTTTTTAGCATGTGAGTTCAGGCCTATTAAACCTATTTTTCTGATTACCCGTAAATGAAGTTTATGTTTTGTTTTCAATAAATTATCGCTATAGCGATATTTTATTGAAAAAACAACAAAACATAAACTTGATTTATAACCGTTTGTTTAGTTGCAATCACGCTTGTAGTTGTGTTGCATGGTTTCTGTGACGTCAACGCCACGTTATGTAACGTCTGCGTCACGTTATCAAAGTAGATCCTCGATGTACATCCGATGTCTGATTCCAAGGAATTCCACGGAATTGGCCGAGGCAGTTCATATTGGAGTGTAAAAATTTAGCATGAGAGTCCAAGTACTTCCACACTGAATGTATACGAGAAGCAAAGGCTTAAGTTAAAAGCTAAGAGCATAAATTATGTAAATCATGTATGAAACACGAGTGACGTCTGGAAAACTGCAAATTATTAGCAGTAAAACAAAGATTAACACAGTCTCTACGTCGAACACTAAGACACATTATGCAAACATCTATGCCAGCAAATTTTATTTTTAATAAAAGTCTAAAAAAATGTGACACTTCCCACCCCGTATTGAAATAACTTCTAGAAAGGGCAACCAAATAGCCATGCCTCATCCTATGGGACAGAACGCACCCAGATCTTGATAACTTACAATGTGGCCATTTGTACGTAGTGCTGTATCCAGTATCCTGGCTCCCCAGACTTCCTTCACGCCCTCCGGTATTTCTGTGTGCATATACTGGAACAATATAAACAGCACTAGCGCTGTTATGGAGATTGTCAACAGCGTCGGAAATATTTTAAGTCCTGCCAGGACCAGCTGTAATAATAAAAAAGACTTTCATACCAAACACAGCATACAATACCAAGCAGACGTGCTTGTATGGTTAGTGCCACTCTATAGGAAAATAATCCAAACGTTTTACCAAGTGGATTATCGCCCGTACAAATGCACAAACGACACAATGACTTTCTTATTGCACCATCATGCATTTGCACTTTGTGCATTGTGATATAATTAATGTTAACATTGGAATGTCAATAAAAGGAGCAATAATAGGAATATACGGAAATTCAAATTTAACCACAGTGCAAATGCGCCATGGAAAACAACGATGCAATTTATAAATACTTTCAAAGAGTAGCCGCCGAAATTAAAAAAAAACTGCTTTCTTTAAGTAGCCACCGAAATTCAAATACAACTTTGCTACATATGGTTGTGTTTGTTCTATTTGGTTGATAAAATGGGCAGACAAAGTAAAATAGGCGAACCTTGTGCAATAATGTAGGGGTACTTTTGCGCTGCTTTACTTTTCCGTCAGTATTGATCCCTTTAAGACCAATGGTATTTTTCATAAAGTTTGATACAGTTAAAGTCAAGATAGTCCATTATATACATGTACATGTATATTGACTGGTTACAGGGGCGGATCCAGGATTTCTGGAAAGGGGTTCATATATATAAAGGTGTAGGGTTTTCTGCTGAGTTTATCTCATTTTTCTGAAATAGCCTATAAAAATGAATTAATTTGGTCTCACTGAGACCAAATTATTTCATTTTCATAGGCGATTTAAAAACAGGGTGCGGGTAGAGGGGTTCGAACGAATCCCCCTAATCTCCTCTGGGTCCGCCACTTCTAAACAATATTGTATTTTCTACTATAAAGATTGATTCAGTCTAAGCAAACAATGCAGACCCTGATGCAATGCCGCCTTATGCGACAATTTATCTGAGACTTCACTGTTAGCCATAGTACCCGTTTAGGGTTTTTACGTCCTTTAAGGGTTAACGTATGTTTTGTTGCTTCTTTTGAGTGCTCACAATATAGAATTCGTATGGAATAAATTGCAATTACTCCCTCATGCGCGGATTCAGACAGTTTTGTCAGGGAGTTAAGTTGATGATGGGAGGAAGGATTCAAATACCATTTTAAGCGGGCAATCGCCGGCCCGCCAGCGAAACGCCATTTAAATTGCGTTTCACTGGCGTGCCGATGATTGCCCAACATTGAATTCTGGCTTGGTAGCTGTGTGATTGTTCAGGGAATACACACGACTATTGCTAAAAACCCCTATATCTTTTGTGATTTTTCAGGGAGGGGGGAGGTCTGGACCCCCTGTCCCCCCTCTGGATCCACGCATGCCCCTCTTGTATCTGGAGGTCTAATTGAATTAATGAAGCTCAGAAAAAAGTACTAACCAGATATATAAGACATCCTAATGAAGATTTCCAACTTTTCGTCGTCTTGTAAAACAAATAAGCTAATGGTGGCATAAAATACATTAGTTCCATGTTTGACTGTATGTGTACACTTCTGACCACGTGCTTATGATATGCAATAATTGTCTCGCAGAAGTCAACGTTATCAAAGATTAGTGAAAAGACAAGGCCACATGTGACATTATTCTCATAGCATTTTTGTTATCTTCCATGGAAGCCGACAAGAGACATTATCTAAGTTCAGTAGCCAGATAAGACACCTTTACTCTTCAAGTGCAAAAACCTAACTACTCAGTCGGGAAAATCCTAGAGAAGCATTCTGATTAGGGACTATTTCCATTTGCGATATTACAAAAGCTATCAAATGTACATTTCATTCTGAAGAACGAAAGATTTTGACAGATGGATACCCCATCTACTGACAGATGAACAAAAAATGTTGGATACCCAATTACTGACAGATGAACAAAAAATGTTGGATACCCATCTACTGACAGAATAACAAAAAATGTTGGATACCCCATCTACTGACAGATGAACAAAAAAAGTTGGATACCCATCTACTCACAAATGAACAAAAAATGTTGGATTCGCCATCTACTGACAGAAGAACAAAATTTTTGGATACCCCATCTACTGACAGATAAACAAAAAATGTTGAATACCCAATCTACTGACAGATGAACAAAGCATGTTGGATACCCCATCTACTGACAGATGAACAAAAAATGTTGGATAACCCATCTACTGACAGATAAACAAAACATGTTTGATACCCCATCTACTGACAGATGAACAAAAAAGTTGGATACCCCATCTACTGACAGATGAACAAAAATGTTGGATACCCCATCTACTGACAGATGAACAAAAATGTTGGATACCCCATCTACTGACAGATGAAGAAAAATGTTGGATACCCCATCTACTGACAGATTAACAAAACATGTTGGATACCCCATCTACTGACAGATGAACAAAAATGTTGGATACCCCATCTAATGACAGATGAACAAAAAAGGTTACGCAAACAAACTGCCAAGCAATTGCTAAAAAGTTCCCAAAGTTCTACCAAAGTCAATTTGCAAATTTTGTTACTGGAGACGAGACATGGGTGCATTATTTCGAGCCAGTTCTGAAAATAGGAAACAATACAATTATGGCTTACCAAACACGGTAGATGACCTGTAGTTGCCAAAAGGACACTGAGCACAAAGAGGATTCTCTATGCTATATTCTTCTCATGTGACGATATAGCCATACAAGTTCCGGTGTCAAAAGGCAAACGTGTCGTTGGGCGATGTTACCGTGATGTGGTACTTGTAAAACCAAAAAAAAATTACTAGAAATGGCGTCCAGTGACAAGATTTCATTATGTTTGTCTATTTGCATGATAATGTCCCAGCATATACATCTGTTTATAAAGCAATTTCGAAAGTCAGAGAATGTAACTGTCTTGCCAGACCGACCGTACTCTTAAGATCAACCCCCTGCGACCTTTTCCTGTTTTTTTTTAAACTAAAAAAAGTTCTTATCTGGTCGGCGATATACATGTACCTCTAGGCAAGCCCTTGACTCAATTATCTGCCAATGCCTCAAAGGTACAGTAAATCCTGTAAATCCACCCGAAAAGAAGACCCAAAATTGGTTTTCAAGACTAATTATCGCTTAATGTAGGTCAAAACGTATTGCAGAATGCTCTCTTTGAGCATTCTGCAAAATGCTCTCTTGGAGCATTCTGCAATTCTTTAAAACCTTCATTAAACTACCATTTGTCCTTAAGACCTTTGTTTTGTCTATTTTTGAGTGGTCGCTTAAGACAGGTTTTACTATATACGCATATTAGCATACAGTGACGTATTCCGAAGGTGGATTCCTTGACTGAAATTATGTATTTTCAAACACGGAGAATAATTGGAAGGTTGACCATTTGAGTCATCCTTTTAAGATAATTGGCAATACACATTACATATCGAACATCTATGTGCCATTCTTAGACACAAATCTCCTATTACATAGCGTTTCGATTCTATGCGTAAGAACCAACATCACACATATACGTGATTTGCGACCAGTTAAGATCTAAAACAATCAGCTAGGAATACCAACTAGGATCATTCACATCTGGACGTAGCAATATCCCGGAGACTGGTCAGGCTGCATCGATGCGCTGTCTGAGTAACGGCTACTTGGTAACTAAACCACCGAGATACGTTTCCTGTGATGCGGCTAAGATATGGTCTAATTTTATGTCCGAACCGCCAATGTTATAACACTTCACCCCCCATTTTGGATGGTTTCAAGATGGCCGCCATGAAAAAAGACAAATGCCTATATATTGTAAAATGAGCCTCCTGCCATCTGTTATGCTAACTTTTATGAGCGGACCAGCTATATTTAAGATCCTCAACGTCATTGCTGATATTTGTTTGTTTGCTTTACGTCCCAAGTCAACAGCTATGGTCATTGCGGGACGGTCAGTTCACCTAACCACACTTTTTCCTGGGCAAGCTTGAACAAGCAGTTAACCAGTACTTGGTGCACATACTTTCGCTTGTAACTGACAACAACCCTTCTTGAATGATTCAGCGGAAGGGAGGAGAATGACCGTAGAAATTATTTCATGATCAATCTCCACGAAAGTATGGGACCGGACCGGGATCAAACTCGCGACCCCTGGATCTGCAGTCAGACTCGCATCTGTTGCCAGACACGTTACCGACTGCGCTACGCGGCCTGGTCATTGCTGATATAAAAAGCTAAATATAAGGTCTTAACATACTTTATTTAATATGGCGGCCAATTTGAAATACTAATTTTGCATATTTTCATTAATCTTAAAAAGTTTCCAAGAGTGTTTTACAATCCAAATTATAGTTACATATTTAAGTCATTATTAATTTTGGAGATACATTTACTGTCAGCATTAATTTAGTCATGGAGTACTTTATTTATCCCAAAGACATCATCTTCATAATAATGGATAGTCTGCATACAAGGTTACCCCGCCCATTTAAATAAGTAGCCATTTTTCATGTAAATAAACATGGCTACACTTCTGTATGCATATTTTCACTGATAGTAAAATGAAGTTTACTTGGCTATATTCAGAATCATCATTTTATTGCAGTATACATTTTTGAAAGTTTATTTGGGCCACTAAGGATATAACGTACGTTACTTTTTTGTCAAACGCAACAACATAGACATCTGAGTCTAAAATAGCCTCTTCAGAATCTGTACAATGTATCATTTACAAATGGGTCTATGCTTTGTATTTACCTAATAAACAATCGATTTGTATTTCACAAATTGCGTTAATCACAAAGTCTTCTTCATAATTGTGGAAAAGAATTAATAAGAACACTAGATATAATGGTGCTTTTGATGATTTTCTGGAAATATTAATAATTGCATTTGTCTTAGCTACTATAACTTTACTGATTTTTTTTCGATGGGATAATAAGGAGAACACATCTCATTGCTAATAAAAGAAGCACTCAAAATACGCATAATCTTCAAATTCAGATAAGTTCAGTGAAGTTATAAATAACTTTCGCATATTCTGAGCTACTTATATCTGTTCTAGCTTCATCCGTCAGTTAACAAAAAATATTGAGGAGGACACTCTCAGTTCCTTTTCATGAAATACCTTAGTTTATTAACTTTTGAATTTGATTTAAATATAGTCAATTTGTATTATGTGTACCACGACTCTCTAAAGTAACATGTGCAATATGGCTATTTGGAGGAGGACAGATACCCCCATAAAGGGAGTTTCACATCCAACAAATGAACATGAATGTTTGACAGATTTGATAGCAATATGATGCCCCTTTTGTTTGATGAAGACTGCATGCCAAAGGTATTGATTGACAATGATGACATGTCCACAGAAAACTTACAATGATTATGAAGAAGACTTTGTGATTAATGCAATATAATGTCGCATATGCTGCAACCTTAATGGCCCAAATATACTTTCAAAAACGTATGCTGCAATATTAATTCTTTTTTCACCAATAATATTATGGATTTAATAGAGTGCAGAACAATATTTCACACCCTTATGTTGGTGGCAGCATATGGGTATTTTGGTATTTCACTGATATTCATATGCCCATAAGTGTGCATGTAACGTCCACAACACACTTCTAACATACCCATAACCTATCCATACATTAGGATATGAGTAAAATTAGGGTATAAGCATAGTAGGATTTGAGTAGATAGCACATCTATACCCTAGTCTCTTCCATACTAATACCCTACCCGTACCTCCCATACACTAAACATACCCATATGGGGTCATAACTTCTACCCATATGGCACATTGGTAATGATAGTAATGCGTGGAGGTAAGGGTAGGGTTTGCGTTGGTGTAAGGTAGGGTTTGCATTGGGGCAGGGTAGGTAGGGAAGAAGTGTGTTAATGGGTAGGGTATGAGTATTAATTCTTCATGTTTTCTCTGTCTGACAATACATGTATAGTCGGGGGCATGTGTATTTATTATTATCTTTTAGGGGCTAAACAATTGATGTTTCCATTTTTCCTTTCAACTTTTACCCCTTATATCTCCAAATGGAATGCAGATGGGTAGACACCAGAAAAAATATTGATTATTGTAATGAATACTTACATAAAACATGACCATGCATGCAAAACGATTATCACTAAATGCAATTTTTAAATAATTTTGAGATACATGATAAAGTTAATGGTTGATGTTGCATAAGTAAAGCTGTGTTTTCTTGAACGAGCAATAGAACATGCCTAAAGTGATGGGTGGGGTAACTGTGGACCAATATCCTTGTAAACAATATATTTAGAAAGTAAAGCTCATAGAGTCTGGGTCCTATTTAGGTTATTGTGCACCGTAAGGACAATTCTATGGGTGTTAAATTGTCTATTAGGAGCCCCTAAATGCGAAACACGGTATGTAAACCTTAAAAACTGCTTAGGCTATGCTGTATGTAATTATTATTTCATGCTGCTTGTATAATTGTTATATTGGTGGTGAGCTGTTTATGCTTAAGCATTTTGTTATGTTATGTTAAAATGCATTGTTTTCATGGCAGCCCATAGGGGATTTAATAATTTGGGTGGGGGTGCCTACATAATTACTCATATCCCAGCTGCTACTTACCTTAGACTACTCAACATGGTATCAAATTAAAGCTTAGACATAGTCCAATTATCCATTTGTTGCATATGCAAATTATCTAATTTGCATATTCATGAGTATTTATGAAAATATTTAAAAGTGTGATTCATGAATGGGGGTATACCTAGAAAATCAATTTCTCGGATACTTTTTATCATTGAACACAAAAAAATGTATTAAATTAAAGCTCAGATACAGACATTTCATTCCAAATGGTCAAATATGCAATTGATTTTATTTGCATAGTTTGCGCATTTATGAACCCATTAGAAATTAAGGGAAACCATTGAAAGCATAAACTAGCTGATTTCATATATATTGTATCATTGTTGCGTGCGCTATTATACCAGCAGTGGTGCATTTTGGCAAGTCTACCCATCTGGTGGTCATATAAGAATATTTTTCTCATTTGCATATTCATGAAATACATGCAGATTTTTCAAACGAAACAATAAACCCTGAGAAGGGTTGAGATGGTTGAAGATAAGACCTGTGTTGCACCCTAGGGTATATTCTCATGCATGGCAAATTGTTTGGTGAGACCTTCTAAATTTAACCTGCTTTGGTAATGTGAAAATACATGGTTTCCATGGCAACCCGTGTGATTTTCAATTATTGGGTTGAACCTACATAATCAATCACATATCAGGAGCCACTTATCCTAAACTACTTAACGTGTCACCAAAGTAAAGCTGAGGCACAAGCAACTTAGCCTATGGTCATTTTTTTGTACCATTTCTTACCATTCTATAGACATTGTTTAAGCGGTTAAACCCCGTTTTGACATCTAATTTGGTAAGATTATTCCAATGATCTCTTTTGTATGATTTGCATATTCATGAAGACATGTATAAACGATAACAATAGAAATGAGTGAAGCCGTAAGGGGTGTACAGACAAAAGTAGCTAATTCATAGCTGTATATTGTTCTATACAACCAAAAATGGTACCAAATTGATGCTTCAACATTGGCACTTTAAGAAGTTGACCGATATGCAGATAGCCTCATTTGCATATTCATAAATATTATTGAAGATATTAGAAATAAGAGAAAAGAAATATACTCGTTGAAAAATGAAATGGGACAGTGTTCAATCTAGGAAATTATAAAGAGGGGTGCATTTTCATTCAATTTCGGATAAAAACTTAACACTTCCCAACATTTTCCCAATTACCAATTGTTAAAGCTTAAGCAAGGGACAGTTTGATAAGGAAGGAGGCCAATGGCCCTATGTCCCCTCTAGATTCAACGCTGATTGGAGTACCAAAAGAACTAAATATATCTAAGCTGCTAAGCATTTATACTTCCTGACTTGGTACCAGATATATGCTAAAACATAGCAGCTTTTATCTAATTCACGCTTAGTAGTGTAAAGTAATTAGCAACTAATATATGAGTGATCGTATAGGTACCTCACATTAATTTGAATTTTATATTTCTTGTTTTCTTAAGTTTTCATAAGCAATAAAAGTGAGTAATATCAGAAAATACCACAATCATACACAGCAGACCAACACATGGAGCCGTGATGAAGAGCCACATAACACTTAAACTACTAGTTACAAGACATCAGGAAGACAAATAAAGCAACTCTCTCTCTCTCTTCAAGATGATTGCTAAACTATAAAGGCCATACAGTAATGCATAACAAAACAATGACCAACACAGGACCCCAACAAATAATTAGAGGTACATAAAACAATGAATCAACAACAGAACCACCACCTAAGAATGGACAGCAGCCTAGCGGGGGGGACTTAAATGTATTTTACTGACACCAAATCTTTGCCTTAGTTTATGTTGTTGTTAGAACACAAAATGTTTAGCTCACATGGAGGTTTCCTAAGTTATACAATGAATCGTCCCAGAGAAACAATCCAATCAAATTAACACACTTTGATTAAACAAAGAAAAGCGCTCACGATTCACAGATTGTCAGAGCAAGTTGAGCAATGGTGGGGCAAGCATGTTGGGATATTTAAATAAGATTATTAGCCGATCAAGTCATGGGAAAAAAGGATATTATCTAGAACTAAGCTGTGAGGTTTGGACGAATCGCAGTATAGGTATGGGTCGTTTTGTGGGCACTCTCTCATTATATTTCAACACTAGCCAGGGTGTACCCTGATGGGTGCCCTGGCATATGTCCCACCCCTTCACTTCATAAAAGGGCTTAATATCTCTGAATTTATTCAGATCCCCATCCCTAAACCATATTAATTTTCATATGATAAGACATATTCAATAACACTGACCGAGAGACTACCCTGGTGCGTGCCCTGACATTACGTCACGTCATGAGAATCACACAGCTGCTTGCTTGAAAGAGCTATCATCAACGTCCAAGGTCTTGTGGATCAAACAAATCCCTCAGTCTTATGGCTAAAATATGACTTGATTATCAATAAAAACGATAACTTCGCCATTCAACTTCATTTTATGTATTATTTTAATGTCAAAAATGATAATGGCATAATTTTCTACGGTAGAGTAAGGTTTTTGTTTCGATTGAATCGATTCCGTATAGATACCGGACTTGAAGAGAGAATGAAAATCTTGCATTCATATTGCATTTGAATGAAATAGAACAGAACCTCTAATTGTAACAGCAACCAACCCTCTTTATTGCCCGCCTTCGGTGGCCAACAACTTGTTGGTCGGATGCTATTAATTTGGATTCACTGTGTGGAAGGAAAACAGTGTAGATCCTGATTAATAGCCAGCTAATTTTGATCTACACGGTTAAAAGATATATACGAGAACTTTTGAAAACTTATGTGCATAGTGCACTTATCATGTCGAATATGGTAGTGCCTTAACATTTTAGTCATAATACTGAGCAATATATGGGCATTGGCGCTACAAACCTGCCTTCAGGGTTTGCAAACAACAAAGGCGCAGATCAGCTTGACCATCTGCACAGTTTGATCAGTGACTCTATTATTCGTTAATTATACAATACCATATCTAAACATGCTACAAGCGGAATTTCAATTTTATAGCTAGTCTCTGCAGCTGAACAGGCTGGTTTTGGTATGACCTGGTCTGAAACCCCTGAAGACAGGTTTTCAACCAAAAAAGCTCATGATACATGATGTGAATCAATATTGATACTATCTACTATGTAAATATCCAATAGCCACTTTTGCCGCACCTACAGCAGAGTCAGCACCCTGTCCAGTTACAATACTTAAAGACCCTCCATATAATTTTTCAACATGTGCTTTTATCCATGGATTTTTATCAAAAACTGATCCAGTAAGAATTAATTGCTTAATTCCGCTTTCTATTAGTAGTATACAAGGCAACATCATGTGGAGATTGTCTATAATTCCCGCGCAAACAGAACGATAAATAGCACCCAAGTTGAGATAACTCTCACTAGATCCTGTTAATGTCACGCATGGATCAGGCATAAGACGTTCTCCGAATATTGTTGGAATAATCTGGATTGAGGAATGTTCAGCGGTAGAACTGGTAGCTAGTTCCGTTAACTTCGACCAAATTCTCTCCTCTGGAAGTACAATGTCTGGAACACAAAAACATAGCATCTTTAAATTACTTAATTTCATTAGAAAAACAAGTTAACATGATCCTGAAATGCCACAACTAATGATTGACAGTCGCTGACTGCGAGGAAGAGACACAGAACAGAGACACACTCAAGACAGCAATAATACAGTAAAACCTGCCTTAAGCGGTCACTCAAAATAGACAAAACAAAGATCTTAATGACAAATGGTAGCTCAATGCAGGTCAAAAGTATTGCAGAATGCTCTCCTTCGAGCATTCTTCGATACTTTTGACCTGCACTAAGCGATAATTGGCCTTAAAAACCGAATTTGGGTCTTTTTGAGAGTTGCCGTTTTAGACAGGATTTACTGTATGATAAAAGTAATGCGACTTGCTCTCATTTCCTTAATGCGATGATTGCCCAACTAGAAAGCATACTAACAACTACATAACAAAACAAAAACTAGAGGACCTGAAGGTCCTGAAGCGCTCACCTGATCTCCTTATAATTGTTAAAATAGGTCAAGGCCAAGGTCAACTTAGGCTAATTATTCAAACATATTTTGTTTTACCATATATGGGCAGTGCCCATCTTGATCAAGTGACCTAAAAATAATATCATATTCATATTGTTTTATCTACTGAATACTTCATATGAAATTTGAGTTCAAACAGCCCTATGAATTCTGAGAAACACATGCTTAGGTATGTATAAGGCAGTCCAATATGAGTGGTCATGGATGAAAGGTCAAAGGTCAGCTTGACCTTTGGTGCTTATATAAATAAAACCAGTGTCTCAATAGGTTTAACACTTTTTTGCAAGAATTATGATTTCTGCTTAAACAGTTATAAAGAAAAAAGAACATTTCAAGATTATTCCAATATAAACGCATTAGGAATCAAATTTGGCCTTGCTGTAAAAGAGATCAAAGTCGACAAAGATTCATAATTTGTGGAAACCTGGTAGGGCCCACATCCCCAATGCTATATACCAAGTCCCAAGGCCATTGGCCTTTTGGTTCCAGAGTAGAAGATATTTAAAGGGTTTTTACCTGATATGGGAATGGTCGCCATCTTGGTAATGTGTCCATTTACATTTGGTTCAAATTTAATCCACTCAACTTAAGGAGTCTCCATATGAAATATGAGTTCAATTGGCCAAGTGGTTTCTGAGATAACGGTGTTTTAATATATTGATGGCCATCAATATGAGTGACCTTGGCTAAAAGGTCAAAGGATCAACCTTGACCTTTGAGATTGGCTCTTAACATATCAAGTGAGGACAATGACTTTGGCTTCAACAGTATTAAAAAATCAACTTTTCCAAAAAACTCCTATTTAAATGCATTAGGAAGCAAATTTGACCGTGACGTTAAGTAGGTCAAGGTCAACCAAGGATCATCATTTGAATAAACTTGGTAGGCCCTACATCCCTGATGCTACATATGAAGTCCTAAGGTCATCACCCTTCTGGTTCTGCAGAAGAAGATATTTAAGGGGTTTTTACCATATATGGGCATGTCAGCCATCTTGGTCAGGTGACCAAAACAATTCGCATAAAATCTTAGCTAACTTATTGTAAGGAGTCTTCATATGAAATTTGAGTTCAATTGGCCTAACGGTTTCTGAGAACACTATGTTTTAATATATTGATGGGACTCCAATATGAGCCGCCTTGTCTGAAAGGTCAAAGGTCAACCTTGACATCGTCACATTAGATAAAACATATCAAGTGAGAATAATGACTTTGGCTTTAATAGTTTTCAAAAAATAAACTTTTCAAAAATTTCCCCATTTAAATGCATTATGAAGCAAATTTGACATTGACATTAAGTAGGTCAAGGTCAACCCAGGATCATTATCAGAACAAACTTGGTAGGCCCCACATCCCCGATGCTACATACCAAGTTCCAAGGTCATCGGCAATCTGGTTCTGGAGAAGATGATTTTTAAAGGGTTTTTACTATATATGAACATGGTGGCCATCTTGGTCATGTGACCAGGACCATTTGAATAAACTTTCGTTCCCCTATCTGAAGAAGTCTCCATATGAAATTTGAGTTCAATTGGCCCAGTGGTTTCAGAGAAGAAGATGTTTGAAAATGTTGATGGACGGACGGACGACGGACGCCAGAGTCATTGGTATACTAATAGCTCACCTTGGAGCCTTCGGCTCAGGTGAGCTAATAAGCACAAAATCATCACAATCGAAAAATCTCCTCCCATTCAAGAATCAAGCCTCGGATGTATGTAAGGCATAGTACTTTGTATGAAAAAAGCTGCATTTTATTAGCAGGAACTGGCGTAAGGAAAATTACTACGTCAGCATGAGAGTTCAAATCCATTAATCTGATCACTCAAAACGTTTTATCAACAGAATAAAGTTTAAGTTTTTCAATATAATATCGCTAGAAATTGAAAGGAAGCTCCAAAAAAGATTTTTTTTCACTGACAGGTGCATGCATGTAGATTGATGCAGATCTTTTGTGCACACCACATTGCATTAAAGTTGAAAATAAAATAACACAGAATTAAAAAAAAGATAAAGCAATTTGTATATATTTCAAAAAATATTATGGAATGAAATAAATTAAATGAAGCAAAACCAGCAAAAAACAAACAAACAGAAAGCACAAACAATAACACTTAGGGGATTCAATAGGCCAATTGCCAGTGGAAGCATTAATACCCCAGTAAGAAACCATGGTAGTGTCATAGAATAACCCACTGCAATCTGCTAAAAAGCGACCTTACTTCAAAACTAACAGCAATCACATGATGCATGTCAACGTTACCTTAAAACAAATTTGGCAGTTTTTTCCGATTAAAGGGGGGAGAGGGGTCAACCACTGTTTAAGTGTGGATAGAGACGTGTCAATCGAAGGGATTCTGTTTTCGGAGTCTGTCTTGAACGGTGGTATGTTTCATCACTAAAAATCTGGAAAGGGATCCAACAATATTTGTCTGGAAAGGGTGCTCATGCATATCTGGAAGGGCTTGATAAATTATGAGGTACATGTATACTGAACTACTAAAGAAACCTGACACTTTTACTTGCTTCAAACTCGTAAATAGCAAATTATAGAGCTAAGCCGATATGTTTATTTTAATAACAAGACATTAGAGAGTATTCTTCGAAAAAATATATTTATAAAATATAGAACATGACGTCAAGACGTCAAAAATACCGTTTTTATCATTTTTGATTCAGGAGTGTATGTCAAGATATTTTTTGAAAACTTTTTACATGTATGCAATGCCAATACCAGTGCAGACAAAGGAACATTTTAAAATTTGCAATTTCTTGTTGTGGCGTATGATATTGGGCTTTTAAGTTTTGCTGTTGTAGTGCTGCAGCAAAGCAGTAAAAAGTGAGCTAGTTTTCGAGATGGTGGTCCCCACAGGGTAACAAGCAGCAACATACATCAAATTAAAGCTAAGAGTCTCCCGAGTTAAAACATGCATGATGCCACCTCGGTATGTCTGGGCGTAAAATTTTACGAGTCATTAAAAAAGGGCACCCATACAAATAAATAACTTTACTGATAAAACTTAATTCAAACAAGAGATCAAAAACATTGCTAACTTTGGTATAATATGAACACTAAATGATACAGAAGAATGCTAGAAATACTTTGCATCATACATGAGAATCAAACAAGTCCAAATCACTGACGGTGAAAGGTCATTAGGTACAATAGTCACGAAAACCCATGCTTTTCTAGAATTCTTTTTTACAAATGATCCTCCTTAGGAATTAAAGTATTGAAAACAAGTTTAAGTATTATCAATGACATCTGGGAAGCAAACAGTGCATAATAATCACTACCATTTATTGGAGCGAAAATTTGTTTGGCCCACATAAAAAGGGTATCCATCTTGGTTATAACTTTAATGATAAAAATCAATTTAAACCAATGATCAAAAGCATTGCTGAAGTTGGCATAATATGAACACTAAATGATACATGAGGGTGCTAAATTTATTATTAATCATATGTAAGGTACATATGTACATATAAAAGTAAGTAATGGTGCAAAGATCAGGAATCGATAAGTCCAAATACACCGATGGCAGAGGTCATTAAGTACATTAGCCACTAAAACCCATGATTTTGTAGAATATTTTCTGGCAAATGATCTCTTAAGTACATTAGTCACTAAAACCCATGATTTTGTAGAATATTTTCTGGCAAATGATCTCTTTTGGTATAAATGTATTGAATACAAGTTAAAATGTTAACAGCTGGCTGTTACTGACATCTGGTAAGCAAAAGGTGCATGATGAGTCGTTCATATATAGGGCCTTTCAAAGAAGAGTACCCATAAAATTAAATAACTTTACTGATAAAAATCAATTTAAACCAATGATCAAAACTATGGTTCAAGTTTGTATCATATGAACTCTAAATGACAAATTAGGGGGCTGGAATATTTTCAGTATTATATGAGGTGCATATAAGTACATTTTGTCACGAAAACTCATGATTTTGTAGACTTCTTTTAGTCCAATGATCTCTTTAAGTACATTTATTATTGAAAACTAGTTAAAATGTTATCAAATGCCATTTGGGAAGCTCCTATTTAAAATAAAATCATCACAAATGAATAGATGATACTTTTACGGTTCATTCCTTTAGCAAAATCCTTATCAGACCTTAATAATGTAATATGTCTGAAGAAGTTTTGCCAAGGACATTGACTGAAACGTTCCATATTTTATATAAAGTATATCAACGTGTGTCAGGCAAGTATTAAACTATTTCTTTTTATATATTCAGTATATAATTATATATGACATTTGAATGACTAGTTCCAATAAAACGAGCCAAAGTGTATGCGTCATGGCGTAACACACTCACTGATTTATCAGATTCAGCGTCCAATTCGGCAACATCTTCACAAGACAAAATAGGGGCAATATTCAGACAATTTTCTTTCCCGTGGAACTGCTACATTGCACACACACACACAAGGTTGTACAAATCTGTTCATTACAGAAGGAAGAGCATATACTCAATACGGAAAATCTACATAATAAATCATTCAACAGCTTGTATGGTGTAGTGGACAGGCTCATCATTAGCGTCATCAATGTCATTCTGACATGTGCTTCCTCATAGGATTCATATCCAAACTCTGCAGTTGCAAGACAATCCACAAGTCTTCAAGATAAGTACATGTAACTGATAACAACAACTCATAACATGCAGTGTTAAGCTGTTATCTGTTCTGTGGTAGCATTTTGGTGGTACTTTCTTCATCGCTTCCTCAAATCTGATTTCATTCAGTGAATTGCATTGCTTTTTGCCATACAGATACTCTACAAATTTCGCGCAGTCCTGTTGCTCACATAGTTGTTGAAAGATTTTGGCATTCTGCACATCACTTTATGTGCTAACTTCTTTCCTGTTCCATAAAAAGATTGCAAGTGTCTCAGCCAGTCAAATAATAGAAAAACATCCATATATTCTGTTGTTATGTGTTATTGTGAAAGAGCTCATGCACAGGAAAAAAACGTTTCAAATCGACCCATGTTCATTGGTCATTGTAAAAACGAATATCTAACTCGCAAAAAAGATGGCCTGTGGTGCAACAGGAAAACCAAATGGTAAGTGAGTATGACCAGGAAAAGCACATCCACATATGACAGACCAACCCTAGGCACGGCCAGAAAGATCCAAAGAACACTAGCGACACAGATTCAGAACACACCAAAGCACCCAGTTATCTCAAAACTAGAAAGGACAAAAAAGCTTCTGCAAAACAACAATAAACCCCCACAAACAATGACAGCAACAACAAACAATGGATAAGAAAACGCAGAACAACTGCCTTAGAACAGACTATTGACAAAGCCATTGGGGGACTTAAATAAAGTTTACTGACCAATCTTCAACCTAAATTCTTATGTTTTAAAGACGCCAAGCTTCCTTAAATGTAATTTATCATCAAAGGGAAACAACCAGGTAAATTAACAAACACTGTGTCACCATGTGGACTGTTTACAATGATCTTACTGGCACCATGTTTTGATGCAATGGCTGCAAGGCGGATCATTAATTTTGTGTGTCTAATTCTTCCCAGTTTGATTGCAGGGGTAGATCATCTGTGTTGTGCTTGGCAAATGCATTATCTTTCAGTCCGCCACTGAGGTATGCGGTTTACCTCTGTTCAGTACTTCATCAGCATTTTCTATATCACATGTAAAAAAACATGTAGTTAGTGTAGTATGATACAATTTGCTTTGTTTTCTTCCCTTGCTTAAATTATTTATTATTTTAGTATAGGGGTTTAAGCTTGGATGTAAATTGTATGGGATGCATTTGTATCTCCAATTTCTACCTGTCTGAAGTTTGAGGTTGTTCTCTTTGTACCTGTAAAAATGATGCTGAC
This sequence comes from Loripinus fragilis, assembly GCA_964019695.1. Classification (NCBI taxonomy): domain Eukaryota; kingdom Metazoa; phylum Mollusca; class Bivalvia; order Lucinida; family Lucinidae; genus Loripinus; species Loripinus fragilis. The sequence goes on from OZ026525.1 coordinate 6,827,056, forward strand.
TGTACTGAAACATTTTTTTATCCTGTTAACTTTCTAGCTTGTGCATGTAGTCGAAAAAAATTACACACAATCATTTGTCAGTCATTTTTAAACATACTAACAGGAATAGGCGCTTGTTTAAAACGAGTTCATTGCAAAAAGCCTTTACTGACCGTTCCAGGGCGGTGCTTCTTTTGTGGGTCTTTTGTGTTTTTGTTCTGTCTTGTGTTTGCTGTGTTTTGTGCGCGTCTGTTTGTGTGTGCTTTGTGGTCGCCTGCTGGGGGGGGGGGGGGGGCTGGCCTCTTGGCTCTCGTTTGTGGTGTCTTCTGTGAGTTTGTCACTTTCCCATTGGTATCCTGGGTCAGGTGTGGTACTTGATTGTATCGATTCCTGATCTTTGCAACCTTATTACTTTAAATACATTTTTTTCTCCACTGATTGTTACACTGTTGAATTGGATGTGGACTGTTCGTTGCATTTCTGTCTAAGTGGGTCTTAGTAGCTTGTTTTCTGATGGTATCAAATACTTCTTCACTGGAGTTTATTGATACTTGACTGCCTTTGTCTAAGGCTTTTAGTACACTTTCCTTGGTTGCGGATGTTGTCACTACACCAGGTGAAATATAAAATATGAAATATAAACAGTTTGTAGCAAACATCAGCGAGATATTCGTGCAGTTTTAGCAACAAAGCCCAAGCCTGTTTCAATGGGAGCACAACTAGGGTGAGGCAATCATCGCAGCAACTGAACAAAGCCCAAGCCTGTTTCAATGAGAGAATATCTAGGGTGAGGAAATCATCACAACAACTACAGATCATCTGTCTTGCAATGTCTTGTAACAGAATATAAGGATAGTTTAGCATGTTTATCACTCCACCATTTAAACTGCTTTTTCACAACTGTAGAGTAGGTTTCCTCTTGTTTCTTTATATTTTATTGCTTTCAAAGTCGCCCAAATTTAAAGGGCGTTTATCAAGCAAGTGGGCGGAGCTCAGTATTCATAAATATGAAGCACGAATCTTACCAGTCGAATGAGGCCAATGAATCTCACCAGATTTACAAATTTGTCAAATAGTTTTTGACAAGATTTGTTTATGTTTTCCTTATACAAAGGAAAAACTAACTGTGCTTCCTGACGGCCATATTTAATAAACTGATCAAATGTATTTAAGCAATCTTGAAAGAGTGTCACACAAAGACTAATCGTACCATATTACTTCTAGATTGAGTCAGCAGTTTTTTACCAAGAATATTGTTTTAAGATATTACCTTTGGTTGCAATAGCAAATAGAATTCTGCGTGGAATGGGTTGTTTTTGGGGCAAATTTGAAAACGGACCACCCAAGGATCGTTCATATGAAGTTTGGTGCCCTTCCACCAGTTGGTTGAGGAACTGATGTTGACTGACACCAGACGACGAATGGGCAAACGACGAAAGATAGAAATGATTACAAAAGCTCACATTGAGGCTATGGCTCAGGTGAGCTAAAATGATAACGGTGTTTTAAAAATCGATTTATTCTGCTACTTACCAAATTCAGCAAACCAATGCTTTAGCATACAAACTAAATGTGATAGGACGTTTCCACCATTTAGACTAGCAGCAACTGCTAAATACTGGTCATCGAAGTAAGGGAAATAAGTAATGGCTGAGGGGTTGTCTTTTCTTAGTGGTGTAAAATTGGAGCAGTGGACAGGATAGAAGAGCTGACTAGACGTGCTGATGTTCATCACTAGAAAATAATTAGAACCATAGAAACACCATGCGTGGGTCCAACAAATTCTGGCATGGGGAGGGGGGATGAACTGACGCTTTTTTTTAAGTTTTCTTAAGTCATCAAGGCCATACGGACCTCTCTCGAGAAGCAATTGGACCCAAGGGGGTCCAATTGTGTCTCGCGTGGGATCCGTATATGTACAAGAATTTTTAGAAAACCTATGGCCACTTGTAATTTACCAGAGTGTGTCAGTACCCCCTCTCCCCCATTCTGGATCCACCCATGAATATCATTTTGCCAGTTCAGGACGATTTCGTACTTATTGCACACACTTAAAACACATTTTAGCCACGCACACACAGCTATCTAGTGGGGTGAGATGTCTAAAAATTTGCTTGAGTCTTATTTGATGTTGTTACTTAGTGTGTGCTAACAAGGTCTGGTCTGAGCATTTCCTGCTCGCATATGCGATATGCTCAAATTCTTTTGTTAAGGCTTACATGCTTCACTTCCCAGTGAAGTCAGGTGGTATTTAGTCCGATCCTTCCATCTTACACTATACGTTATGCGTATGGTTGAGGCTTTACTGACGTATGGATGCTTAAATTGGTATACGCTGCTATTCTTCCCCTGCAGCAAAACCATCTTTTATTTTCTTTGACAGTTTACAAAATCCATTAGTCTTGAATTATACCCCCTGCCTTTCCAAAGCGTGTGGCAGCCCTGTAGAGTTTAAAACTTATTTAAGTTAAGTTTATGCGTTCTTTCTTTATCATGGTTTGGTCATGGTTTGAGTTATTCACTAAACACATAATTTTAGAATCATGTGTTGTTGTTTTTCTTTTACACATGAAACGTATGCTTTGAATATATACTAACAATAAAACAAATCATCCTGCACATATGCGTTGATTAGGGTCTTCTTTTGTCTGTTAATATGAGATAGATGTAGACTTCATCTTTAACTGCATGGCAGGCCATCATTTAAACATTATTTCTCATATAATTATGCACTTTTTATGACAAGTTTGAATTCGCCAGTAACTAAATTTGCGAATATAAACACAAGAATAAGTGAAAATAGTGCTTACCCAGCAATGCAGTCTCCAGCCACAATCGACCCACAAGCGAAACGCCATTTGAATGGCGTTTCGCTAGTGGGCCGATAGTGGCCTGCTATTATATGCTTACTGAGTAAACATTACCTGCATCTGATTCTGATGTCAAGGTAGACCTAGCCGCACATTGCACATCACCTAACCCTACTAGTACAGGTGTGCCAACTGGTATCCCACACCAGTCGTACTGTAAATATCCAGCCCGGGAACCAGGAGCAGCTACTATCGGCAGCAATGTCACGGGAAACCCAGCCTCTTTTAAACTGCAAAAATAATACGGCTGAGAGTTGATATAGTTTGCAAAGGGAGTGAAGTGTTTACAATATAAGCGGCATTTCGGGACTTACTCATTATATATTTGTCCAATCTGCCATGCTTAAAACATTTGCTTAAGTCACCAGGGGACATTTTCAACAGCGTGAATTGGGGCGAAAATTTGCCATTAAATAATTTAAGCCTCCAAGGGCTTCGGCTGCTGTCCTTTCCTAAGCGGTCGGTGGGTCTGCTGTTGTTTATTCATTGCTGGTGCTGGTGGGGGTGTAAGGTCCTTGTTTTGTTATGCAGTACCTTGTGTCCTTTCTAGTTTTGCAATCATCCCACCGGGAAGGGAGAGTTGGTTGCTTTACTTTTATTGTCTTCTGAATGTCATGTCCTGATATCGTTCTTTGCCTGTCCTCCGTGGTGCCGTGGGTTAGTATGTAGTGTGTGATTATGGCATTTCCTGGTCACACATACTTATTTTTTAAATGTGGACGATTTCACCCAGGTAAACCGCATGTCTAAATCTCGGAGGGTGTTGACTATCGGAGGTAAACAAAGGAGTTTTGGGCTGCACATGGTCTGCTTTGAGATGGTTTTATATCATAATGAACCACATTAAGGAATAAAATCAACATATAAGCCGATAGTATATAGAATGACAAGAATTCTGAAAGCAGTGCATGTTTTTAAACTGATTTTTTTTTAGTTTAAATCGCAATTGGATTCGGAAATGCGGTGATTTGAACAAATATTTCGAATTCATCAGTTAATATTAAGATGTATTATTTTATTTTTTCTTGATTCATAACTACCGCAGCAATGTTTAACCTCTCTTTAAAATGTATCAGTCCAATATAATTCAAACAGACGTGTACAACACTTATTTATTTGCAATTTTATGACGATGGTGTCATGTTTATGGATAGCGTTCTATTCGGAGGTAAGTCCTCTGAACATTTTGCTAACCATCAACATGATAGCAACGTAAGCGATTTTCAAAATTTGAAGATTTAATAGCAGTTTTGGACATGCCACTTACAAGCCATGCAGGAGAATGATATAGAATGGTAGCGGCACAAGCAATTAGTGTCAAAGGTTGATATAAGTCCAGCTATGATCAAACCACTAGCCTTTTTTCATTGAAAAATTCACATTCGCCGTTTAAAAAGTCGCCCTGAATCCTACGGACATGGATCAAAAGTATTTAACAGATTCAGAGTCCTTATCACTCAATATAGAAGCAACATGTTTGCTGCATTCGTCCCCAAGAAACTTTCCATATGAAATAAAAATGGATAAATACAGACCCTATCCATCCATGATCTCAATGTTTACCTCCGATAGCCAACACCCTCCGAGATCTAGACATGCGGTTCACCAGGGTGGATTTAAGGTATTCTGGTACAGGTGGACAAAAAGGTCATATTTGCCGATTTACAGTATGATATGTGAATAAAATTGACATAAAAACACGTGTTTAGGGCATGTGCTTCTACACGTTGGACTTACATACGAAACCATTTGTTCATCTTAAAGGCAAGGGACACAACCTCGGCTGTAGCTGTCAAGCACAAAATGTGTTGAAACTGAGTGACAGGGTCCATAAAGGGCAGGTACTTTATGGTTTCCAGATAAATTCTGATGGGGTCATTGTATTTTCACTATAGAAAAAATAGTGGGTGGTGAAATAATAAACATTCCACTGGCATCTGTTGTTTGACTTAGTTTGTTTTTAAATGTCAGGTTATGATTCTTACTGGGAGCAACACAAGTAAGGAATTCCGTTGATGTGCCCTTTTTTTGAGAAGTTACATCTATATAATTCTAAAAAAAAGTACGCGGCGGCGTGCCAATAACTGCTCAAAAGAACTCGCCCATGACTCTTATTTTGCGAGCGGAAAAGGCTTATTTTGCATGACCGCCGACTGGATAGTTCTGATATCTGCGCTGTGGTTGTGGGGGGGGGGGGGGGTGTTAGTATACATCAAAAAGAACATCAAATTGTTCACTGCAGCCCATGGCACTCGTAAATATGAACGGTTGCGTGGATATTTCGTGCTCTGAGCTGTCCCCCACGTCCCTACTATGTGCGTGCTAGTAGCGAAAGCTCTCTGGCGCGACTCCTCATTTGGACAGTCTCATCTGAGCCTTGGCTGCTCACCTTTACGATAGATGCCGGAATCAAGTGCGCTTGTTCACATCTGAGATGTGAAAAAGCCCACTTGATTGCGGCATCTATCACAAAGGATGATCTGGAGCGGACTTGATTTAGCAATTTTAGAGTACTCCGCGTACGCCAGAACAGCCACCTAAAACAAGTAAAATTTGGCACTTTGGAGTAATCTGGAATAAATCAAGCGATACAAATATTTCCACACATACAGACAGTGCTCCGCCATCTTGTTTTGGAACAGATCACGTGACTGTTCTGTCTACACCACCTCGGAAAATGGAGTACTCTGGCGTACGCCAGCACAGGTGTTCCAGCGCACTTGATTTCTGTTCTGCCTGTTCGGAGTGAAAGGAGTAAAGAGAACAGCTAAATCAAGTCTGCCCCTGCATTGTACTTACATATCCAGGTTCCATGAATGTGTTTGTGTGTTGAAGTATCCCCAGGTATGGGCTATTTGGTCACTCAAAATAGGTCTGTCCAGTCCGCACAGCACTGTGACTAGATAATCCATGATACCCCCAGCACAGTCACACCGCTCTTGAACAAACAACTCAGGTTCGTTTCTAGCCAACCAAAACAAGGTTACACATCCGAATCCTAAAATAAAAAGAACGTAGAACTAAATCAACACATACATTGTACATGTAAGGCCCTTACACAGCTTTACAATTTCGGCAACCGTTACAGTAATACTAAAGTGTCAGCATAGTAGCCAGTATTTTTACCTGACAGACAAAACTAAATCATGCACTTACACGTGTCTATTCTGCGTTCAAGAATTTGCAAAGTATTTGAACTTAACAACGACAGTGTTTGTCCCTGAAATAATTAGACGTTTAACTGTTGTAATAAAATCGAATTCAGATTTGTGCAAATACTACCGACTTTGTACAGGAGATCACTGTTTTAAAGAATGCCAGTAAAAAGAGTATTTGCGCTACCATATTACATATACATGTAACCACTCTATCTTATATTTAAAAAAAGCACATGCAAATTATCCACATTCCCTTCTGGCCATTTTTTTTTCAAAGTTCATGCTAAGTTTAAATACTTTTTCAGGTATCGAAGGATTCAGATTTTAACGCAATATTTAAGTTTCCGTTGTCATAGCAACCATGCTATTTGTCTGTCTATAAAACACATGTACATTATGTTCTAAGCGTGTTCTATTCACTCGCAAAGTTTCATGGGCCCTTCTAGTTTCTTGACTCTGACTTTGTAAAGTCGAGAAGCAATCCGTCTGAAACCCCCATCCATCACCTACCCCTATACTGTTGTAATTTTTCAGGGGGGGGGGGGGGGGTACGGACCACCTGCCCCCTCTGGATTCGCCAATGCCTACCTGTAGATAGACTTTGATGAGAGTTGGGTTCTGGTAGTGACGCCAAGAACTCAGAGGTTGCTCGCCTATCCTGCCACGTGTACAGGTTACTGGTTCTGATGGTAATGGGCCTGGAACCGTCCAGTCTTCTCTGGGCCTCACTGTTCCAGAACACAACGCCGTGCATTTGACCAGACACAGCAATACACTTGACATCCGCCCGGTTCTTATCAGTAACTCTCATCAAGCAAGCATGTACAGCGTCTATAATTTTGTTAACATCTTGCTCGTCTTTACCCGCGTCTAGTCCTGAGACAGTGGCCCTCGTTGGTTCCGATGTGGTGAACACAGTACACTGCGTGTCAACATCTAGCAAGCATATTTTCACTGAAGATGTTCCTATGTCTATTCCGAGGCTGATATTTCTTCTTTCGGTAGTCATTTCAGATCATGAAGCATTAGCTAAAATATGGAGAAAATAGTACAATGTTATCATTTATGCGGCATGCTTTAAATGCCATGCTCAATATACCGTGTATAATACACTGTAAATATATTTATAACTTTACACCAAATGTGTAAAACTGCCACTGAATTTCGTGTAACCTTTCGATTGTTTTTTTTTAGAAAAAGCAATGTTCTGTTTGATTGTATTGTTCCATACATAAATACAGGTACACATGTTAACATGTTTCACTGAGGAAATATGCTGGCCTCAAGTTGGAGGGGTAATGTGAATTTATACTAACAGTGGCGGCAGCTCAGCTGCCATCTATTTGGGTGTAAATTTACACTTATTTGTACAGTGTACGTACATTTTGTCTGTGCGTTCTTTTCCGTACTACATGTACACGAGTGTCTGGATGGGGTATAATAATTAGTGAATAATGGCCCTTTTATAATGAATAGTGAATGAATAGCCAAAAAAAATGAATAGTAAATCATGAGGGCCGAAAAATTAATGAATAATCTTATTTTCTAAATGAATTGAAGAAAACAAATAATGAATAGTGAATAATCAGATTTCTTTGCCACCTTTCTTACTTTTAATGAATAATTGGTCTTATTTCAATGAGTAACCCAAAAATTTTAATGAGATGAATAATGGGCTAAATTTTTAATGAATAGTGAATACCAGACCCTCATCCAGACTCTAGTACATGTATATATAATGTACGTGTGTCGTGCGAGAAGCTTAGTCACTGGCGAGATTGCAAGAATGCGCAAGATCGTCATAGCCTTCGCAATGTCATATGAGTTGGCTTATACCACAGGCATAGATATCGTAAAACTGTTAATAGCAACCAACCAACGAGGTTGGTTGCTGTTTTGGTTGCTGTTACGATAAGAGGCTCTGTTCTGTTCTATTTATCTGCTATATGAAGGCCTGATTTCCAAATGTTCTATCAAAACAGAGTTCCGGTATCTATACGGAGTCGATTTGATCGAACTAAGAACCTTATTCTACCTTTGAAAAATGTGCCGTGATCATCATTGACATTGAAAAAATTTCAAAAAGTAATTTAGGTGAATCGTGAGAAGACAGTTTTGTTGATAATTAAGAGCAATTCTCTGTAAATATTGAGCGAGTTATATAGGAACCATTTCATGCTCCGACTCGGATTTTGATGAAACTTGCTGACAGTATTAGTGGTCATGTAAAAACAAGAAATCAAGTGTTAGTTCATTCAATTCAAGCTCCGCTGCCATGGCAACAGCATCCAAAGATTTGGGCAAAAAAAAAACAAATAAAAATGACATGAAAAATGACATTTTTACCATTAAACTACTCTAAAAATGGTTTTTACCAATCACAAACATGGAATTATTTTGAACAAACATACTTAATATAACCGATTTAGCTAATAGTAGCAGCCTTACGAAAAAGCTTAGATATACTTATCTTTCACTGAAAGTGGGTGGGGTAAGTAGGAACGGAAAATTACGCTTTTGGGATATTTTTGCACAAACACGACAACTTTGCGCGGCTACTTTCACATACATTCATGTTAATATATAATAGGCCAGGGTAAGAAATTTTATAATATGGAAGAAAATGTTTGGGAAGTTGCCGTCTTCTTGTCGCTACCATGGTAACAAAATTTTCCCTGTAGAAAAACTAAAAAGAGATAAATATTGCATAAACAATTCATTTATCGCTATATTACAGTGATACAGTCTATTGTAAATGAAATATTTTTATTACTCATACATCTCTCTTATATATGACATTAAAGTCTGCTGCAGATAAGCTATTTTTAGACTTTTAGGGGCATCATAAGGGATGAAAAATATGATTTTCAAAAATAAAAAACAACACATTTTGCTAATTTGCCCTTCCAGTACCCTCAAAATTGCTATAATTCATCACCCATGTGCGATATTTTTGACAATTAAGATTTAAATTAAAGAAATAAGATTAATACATTCTAATTAAATTATCTAAACATACTTATTTATAAGGAGAAGTGGGTGGGGTAAGTAGGACTTGAAAAACATGCCTTTTAGGCATTTTAAACACAGTCAACAACCTAAAACATGCATTTAAACTTATATGCATGTTAATACATATTAGAGCAGGATATTTATTTTTATACATATTAGAGCAGGATATTAATTTTCTGTTTTATGAAAAACATGTTTTAGATGTAATCGGCTTCTGTTCGTAACCATGGCAACAAAACCTTTACTGTAGGATAAGTGAAAAATGACTTTATTGCACAATGATATTAATTTATTGTTATAAGAAATGATAGTATCTATTATCAATCTCTTTATATAATTACTTAATCACATTTCTTACAAATAACAATAAAATAGCCAATAGGAAAGCTGCCTTTGAATTTTAATGTAATTTTAGTGTTAAAAATTCTGACTTAGACTTGTTAAAACCCCAAACCCAAAAGTTGGGCAAACTTGCCTTCTCACTTGTATTGAAATCGCCCATCGTCATCACAATTAATATGGTTCGTGTCAGAAAATGCAAATTTTCATTTCAATAGATGGAAATAATTTAATACAGTAGCCTTATTCAATTGCTACAATATACTTATCTTGCATGAGAAGTGGGTGGGGTAAGTAGGACCCTCGAATTCTCTTTAATCATGCAGCAATCGCCCATAGAAGTGTTACACATATGGTCTCTCCGATTTTGTAAAATAATAATGACAATTTATGTATTTTGGTAAAATCAACCACATTAATGTTTGTTCAGCTGTTGGTTTTTCGGTTGTCATGGCAACAGCTTTCAAATATTTGGCATAAAATCAATCTAAATTCCTTTAAATTTAGATATACGTTCTACCAGGTCCAGAGCTATAAATAAAAAACTATACAATTGTTTGTGTATAACAACCTCTCTATTTAAATAACTACCCAATTACAATAAAATTGATTTCATTGCTTTAAAACAGAAAAATATGATAGTATGTGAGTTTATTGGACAATATGATATATTTGTTGCCATGGCAACGTTGGTTTTTGTGACATATTATTGTTTCTTCATAAATGTGTTTCCCAATATGTCATTAATATATATGAAACCAACATGCAAATATATCTTTTATTACAGTTTCTCAGATGTATGCTATGAAACTGATAGAATACTAAAATATCTGTAAGTAAAACACATACTCTATTTCTCTTACCATAGCTAACATAAAATGGTTTTCAAACTTGTAGTTGTTGTTGCTGTTGATTTATATTTAGATATTCAAAACAGGGCAATTTTGGTTATTCGTGAATAAGGCTCTTTCATCACAGAACTTGCGTACATTTGTACCTGTAATTGTTTTAGCTGATTTACAATACATATGCAGCTATCAGCTACTCTTAACACTGAGTCTATTGTTAAATAAAAGTTAAAAACCCTCGTGCACTGTGTGGCTTATATACATACATTTATGCATGCAGAACCTGATAGAGCTACTTTATTCATTATTTTGCATATTATCGAACACGTTTGCGTTTAAATGGTAAATGACAGTTGGTTCCGCATGTAGCTAATGACATAAATACCTTTTCTGCAAACCCTTTTTTATTCTAAAACGTATCATCATACTTAAAAAAAGTACTAGAAAGACCAAAAATTATGGGAAAGTCTTAAGATTCCAGTCTGAAAATGAAAAAAAAATAAACATATTATATTGTCAAGCTTGTATCAGTATTGTTTTGGTTTCATTGTGGAACTTTGAAACTATTAGAGGGTCAATGATGAAGCCTAAATGGCAGAAACTAGCTAGTCTGGCCCAGGAAATATGCACACTCTAGTTTCAGTTCTTTAGTGCAGTCTTTGCTTCCAAAGGATACCCTTTTAAGAACATATTTGGCTTCACTGCAGCTGGTGACTGGGACTGTGTGGCGGCGGTAGAACGTCTCCCTGCCCTTCACTATAGTGTAGATTTTATTTTCTTGTCCTTAGGGATCATTGGTTTCATTGTGGAACTTTGAAACTATTAGAGGGTCACTGATGAAGCCTAAATGGCAGAAACTAGCTAGTCTGGCCCAGGAAATATGCACACTCTAGTTTCAGTTCTTTAGTGCAGTCTTTGCTTCCAAAGGATACCCTTTTAAGAACATATGGAACAAGTAACTGAGCAACTGTTTTTCATCAGTCGATGCAACCTCAAAATTGGGATTTCATTTCTTAATGCATGCTGTTGTCGATCAGATGAGATTAGTAATTCACCATGGTTGCACACTGTCTTGAATAAATAGGTGGCAATCTGCTCTCTCATATCATGCAATAATTATAACTATGAGGGAGGTATAATAACTTTGATTATGACCAGCTAGCAAAACATTAAAAATCCCTATTAAGTATTTGAGACGAGCCATTTTTTAGTTTGAAACAGCTTTTTCGTCTCTAATGACCCTACCAACACAAATATAATAATGCATAATTATAGTTACTGGTTGAGTTAATCTAACTCGAACTACATTATATTCAGAACTACACGAAAATCCACCAGTGTTATTGGTTTTATAGTGAAAATACTACTTCTGAGACAACCCTTTTTAGGGGCTCAAAATGAACTGTTGTGATCCTAGGATGTCCATCGTCAGTCAACATTTGCTTTAAATCACATCTCCTAAACCTCTTGTTGGAGTGTCGCCAAGCTACACCTGAATAATCTTTTGTGGTCTCCCATTTAAGGTAACTACTGACACCCGTGCAATTTTTTATTCCGAAAAATAAATTTTCTTTATTTTCTGTTATTTGCTGTTTCATTTTATTAATAATTATAAAAACAATAAACAAAATCAATGTCACCATTTAGTATTTGAGCTATAGCTATTCAAAGACATGCATAATACACCCTTTTTCTCAAAAAATGTTCAGGGCTGAAGTAGGAGATAAACAGGTCTATGATATGGTAGCTGATGATTATGGCATATTGGGACCTATTGCTTCACAACAACTTAAGTTTACTTGAAATGCTAGGATGGTTAATTGATGTGAATCTAGCCATTGTATATTTAATGGCCAACTTTTTCTTTAAAAAGAATAGTCAAAATTATTGCAATTTTTACGTTTGACAACTAAATATTCAAATATTTTAGGCCATTCCAAAATTAGATTTTTGTGAAACTTGTATATCATAAACATCATTAATTGAGGTGAATCAGTGTGAAATTTGAGCAATTTTCACAGACTCAAAAAAGAGATGTTTTTTATTACTACCCCTACCCCCTGTAATGCACAGTTTCAATTGTGTAACTTTTTACTGTATAACAAGGAATAAGCTTACTTTCAGCCAACCAAAAGTTTTTTAACAATGCTTCAATGCTATCTGTATGTGTAGAACTAGTTTTGAGAAGATTGACCGATAAAAGAAATTTAATCTTAAGAAATAAATATATATTGTTACCCCATCCACTTTTTTCCACGATTATCTACTCTGACACAATGAAAGAGATAAAACAAATGGCTCAAATGGATGCAAACATACAATTCTGTTGTTGATATAAAAAGACAATTGCAGAAGTCATCAAAATATATATAAATATTATGGGTTATTCAATAATTGTTCAATATTTTGGGGTCATTGATGCATTCATAAGGCATATTAGAATGAATTTTTCACCTCAAAATGCATTTTCAAGGGCATTAACTCATGTTTATGCAAAATTTTATATTATTTAAGTTAACAAATGTAGAGATCTACCAAACCAAATATATTGTGTATGCTTTTACTGAAATCTGATCCCTAGTAGGCAAGTTACATGAGAAAATTTGATTTTCGACCCATTTTCTATGTGAATTTTAGCATTAAAGGGCAATAACTCATATTTGAAAAATAAAAATGTGACAGGAACAACTTTTGACCTACAGTTTGATATAGTGATGGTTCATAACAGCTTTCACCAAATTTAGCTAGTTATTGAGCTTTTACTCACTATACTGCAGTTTTCCCATAATCTTTCATGATTATGAAAAACTAACTAATACAGTATATGATTACAGATTTTGGTTAAGTCAATCTTACTGGTACACGAAATGCATCAAAGGTACTGATTTCATAGTAAAAAACTACTTTTGAGATAACCTCCTTATTTACATACATGTACTATAGGGACTTTTAATTTTATATTTTAACAGAAAATGAGAAGTTTCATAAGAAAATCTTACATTCATTCATTTATCTAGGGTTTATATGTCTAAAATTTCCTGATTTTTTGTCAATAATTTCGTCTTTTCCATTGACCTAAATGCTAAAAATATGCTTTTCTTATGGTACATTTGAGACGTCCGCTAATTTCCCCTATCATGGGGTTGTTAACATTTGTTTGGACTTAATTGGTCAAAAGGATAAGTTCTTCCTTACTTTACTTGATAAATGTAGCAGTAGGAGCCAGGTTTTTACAATGAAATTGAGTCAAGTGTCCTAAAACATGTGTTTTGGTAAAATATACCTCATTTACCCCCTTTTGAGCCCTTTCCCAAACCCTAGATTGAATCAACCCTACATATCTATTTTCTAAACTGCTAGCTATTAGTCCAATGCCCCAAACATATTTTGATGACATTTGTATGCTACACATATACAAGTACGGCAATTTCGATTAAAATTAGAATTTTACCTATATAAACCTCTAAAGGGGCTATTATCAAGTACATTTTAGCGCCTCTCACCACAGATTTGTCAACAAAGTAACATGTAAGTATCATTTTAACATTTTACTTTTTATTGTGTCAGATGCGTTGATGTTTTTAATACAAAAAAGTCCTTCATACTGTTGTTGTCCATTTTGGTTTTTTGAAATGGACGCATCATAGTTGCCATGGTTATGGTAAGAAGATGGTTACTTCCTAAAATATTTTTTCAATGTATTATAAACCATATTTAGCTTGGTCTTAATGAAGTTTGTAAACCTTTCCAAGTAACCCCGACTTGCAACAATATGCTTTCAAAAATGTCGAAAACTGCCATGTTTTAGTACATTGTTACCCAACCCACTTTTTTGCAACATTGCTATATGACAGAATTACCAAAATTATTAACCATACCATCCTTGTACTCACATTGAGCAATACTGCCTAGTACAAGTTAACCTCAGGTCAAAACTTTTCATTTCAAAAGTTGCATTTGCGCAAAATATGTCTATTTTACTGATTTTCTGCCATATTTTAGTACAATGTTACCCCACCCACTCTTTTGCAACATTGCTATATGACAGAATTACCAAAATATCAACCATATCATCCTTGTATTCACATTGACCAATACTGCCTAGTACAAGTTAACCTTAGGTCAAAATTTTTCATTCTAAAAGTTGCATTTGTGCAATGTATAATTTTTACTGATTTTCGGGCACTATTTGGTCAAAAAAATTGACACCTAATTTACTCCCTTTTGAGCCCATTTTCGTACACTGAATTGAGACAGCCCCCTACATTTAATTTTAATAAAAAGCTAGCTATAAGATCAATGACTTGAAAATATTTTAAAGTAATTTCTACGCTACTTATACATGAGTTTGGCATTTTTTACCAAAAAGTGGGGTTTCTTTTGCCTACAGAGACCCCTAAAAGGGGCTATTAACCAGTCCCTTTTAGGGCCTTGCACCACTTATTTGTCAAAAAGCAAAATATAAGTATTATTTCAACATTCAATTGTTGATTGTGTCAGATGTCTTCATGTTCTGCAATACAAAAACGCCTTATAAGCTGCATTTGTCTATTTTGGCTTTTTGAGACGGTGGCATCAGAGTTGCCATAATAACGATAAGAAGGTGGTAACTTCCTCAAAATATTTTTTCAGTTTATTACAGACCATATTTAGCTTGGTCTTACTAAACTGTGCAAACATTTCCAAGTAACCACGACTTGCAACAATATGGTTTCAAAAATGTCGAAAACTACCATATTCATGTACATTGTTACCCCACCCACACTTTTGCAACCATTGCTATATGTCAGAATTACCAAAATTATAAACCATACCATCCTTGTATTCACATTGAGCAATACTGCCAAGTACAAGTAATCACAAGGTCAAAAGTTTCTCATTCTAAAAGTTGCATTAGCACAATGTATGTTTATTTTTTCTGATTTTCGGGCACTAATTGACGCCTCATTTACCCCCTTTTGAACCCCTTTTGGACTTCATATATTGAAACAACACCGTACTATGTTTTTTTTTTATAAAATGCTAGCTATAAGATCAATGACTTGAAAATATTTTAATGTAATTTCTACACTACTTATACATGAGTTTTGCATTTTTTATTTTTAAAAAAGCTTAATTTCCCTATGTAGACCTCTAAAATGGCTATTATCAGGTCCCTTTTAGGGCCTTGCACCACTAATTTGTCACAAAGGCAAAATATAAGTATTATTTCAACATTTAATTTTTGATTGTGCCAGATGTCTTCATGTTCTGCAATACAAAAACGCCTTATAAGCTGCATTTGTGTCCATTTTTGCTTTTTAAGACGGTGGCATCATAGTTGCCATGGTTACCATAAGAAGACGGTAACTTCCCAAACATTTTTTTTCCAATTCATTACATATCATACCTAGGTTTGTCTAAAGCATGTACATTATTCCGAGTAACCGCGGCTTGCAACAAAATGAGTTCAAAAATGTCCAAAAATGACAAATTTGAGTACCTTGTTACCCCACCCACTTTTCTGATACAATTGCTACAAGACAGAAATACCAAATTTAATTACCAGACCCTCCTTGACTTTACATTAAGCAATACTGTGGAGTACAAGTCGTTACAAGTTCAAGACTTACTTATTCTAGAGGTTGCAACTGTGCAATTTATGTCTATTTTCAGTGATTTTTGGGCACGATTTGGTCAAAAACTTTGGATTCGGTTACCATGGCAACGGAAGTAAAAATTAAAGAATTAAGCATGAATGATTTGGTTTGGGGTGAAAACAAACAAGTACAGAAAGTTTTGTTGAAATCTGAGACTATGCGTGAAAAACTTTGCTCCATATTTACAGAGAATCGCTCTTAACTTGTATTTATAAGACTGAGGGATTTTTTCGATCACCAGCAGCTTTGATGTAAACAATAGCTCTTTCAAGCAAGCGGCTGTGTGATCCCCATGACGTGACGTCACAAATCTTATAACGTTACGTCATGACGTGATAACGACTTGAGCCAAACGCCAACTGCCACGTGCATCGTCGCGCTTGAAAAAAGACGACCACAAATGAGCCGCGACATAAGATTTCCAACAATGTGATATGTGCGACCAGCAAAGGCTCAGATCAGCCTGCGCATACACGCAGTCTACGCGCAGGCTGATCAGAGCCTTTGCTAGTCGTTTGATTTTCCTATGCGTGTTATGCTACTGACTGAACATCATTTGGAGTTTCTAAGCCTAAACGGAGGCTGCACAGGCTCGTCTGAGTCTACACTTGTCAAAATTACACATTGTTGGAAATCACATGTCGCTGCTCAAATTAAAATCCTTATGCATACCATGGTATCGAATAGGAACTTCCGTTCAAGAGTCCCAGCGCCTTTAAAATAGCTTGCAGGATTCTTTTATTTCCTTATACTCAGAGCAACGACAATTTACTGAAACACTTTTGTCACTTTTCATAAGGTGTTCTGTGCCAGGTGTGATACTAATTGTATCGATTCCTGATATTCGCCTTCTTCCTTACTTTTTATACGCACACGAGTACCGACTCACAAGAAATACCGTATACTGTGCTATCCTCTCAGATCAAATAGTGGTAGGTGTGCCTATTTCATATTATTTTCTCAAGGCCGTCGTCGCCGGTCCGGCAGGTCCGGCAAGTGCCGGACCACTTTTTTGGCCGAGTATGCTCTCCGCCGTGTCCCTTTTTTTCTCGTTTCGGCTCACTTTACTTTGTGCTTACCATGTATTGGTGCAATTATTAATAACGCCCGTTACGCGCGTCATCAATTGACCGACCTCGCCAAGGTGTGAAAACATTGAAAAAAATATAATGACACCTGCTTGATTAATTTCATAATCGGGTGGTCTTAACGGGCGTTATCATACTTATGGACCGTGTCGAGAGAAAACCTGACGTAGCTGCATGCGAACATCAAAGGCGCAGACCAGCCTAAACATGCGCGCAGTCTGATCAGCGCCTTTGTTGTTCACTCTTAGGAAAGTAATATTGATAAACTTGCTACACACAAAATTCCAGCATTCTAACTAATCTCTGTAACTGAGTAGGTTGGTTTGAGTCTTGCATGGTCGGAAACCCTGAAGATAGGTCTTCTCGTCAAGGTCCAGATAATTCTATGTTCCAGTTTAATTTCCCTTAAATTGTCAATTTGTTTTTTCTTCTTCTAATTAACATGTCCAGCGATAAAGTATGTTTAAAACGTTTTGACTTTACATATATGAGCATCGTGAGCCTATGTTGTTAAAATGCATTCCGTTACGGATATACAAGTCCCGCCTGTTCGAATTCAGCCAAAGACTTTTCGTTTCCACCAACGTTCATTCGACTTTAAGAAGCCTGAGCAGAGAAGTGTTTAGCCGTCGTGGTTCGACAGTATGCCCTGGCTCCATTACGATGAAGCCAAAGATCTCATCTTATGCCTACCGAAGCCAAAATCTAGATGAAGCCTGCATCCTTAACGGGTGTTCTACATGTAATTGAAAAGATGTCTAAGTGTATATCTTTTCGAAAACACGACTCTTTGAAGTACCACTTAGGATCAGTGCTAAAAGTACTTTCCAAAACCTGCGGGGACATAGATGAAATAATGTCAAAGAAACATACTGTAGAAAAAAAAGTATAAAAAAAATCGTGATTGTCTGAAAACAATTTTGCCCAGCATTCGGTTTTCTCGCGTGATAAGAAATATCTTTTCTAGCAAAAGATCGTGACCAACACAACTGAAATCTGGACCCAAACGCATAAAAACCCATTAAAAACGCACATAGAAGCGCCGAAAATTTAAAAAAAAAATCTCCCTCTCGATTATACCCCCTCTCGTGCTCCTCCCTCTCGTGCCGCTTCGACACTCGATGACTTCTTCCGCCGGACCACTTTTGAATACGCGGCGACGGCCCTGTTTCTTAACCATCAGTTTTTACATGAGCAATGACATGTGATTTCCAACAATATGACATCGTGACAAGTGTAGACTCAGACATACCTCTGCAGCCTACTTTTAAGCTTAGAAACTCCAAATAAAATTACATGCATTGAATATTCAAGGAACTGGCAAAGGCTCTGATCAGACTGCGCGTATGCGCAGGCTGGTCTGAGGCTTTGCTTGGCGCACATACCACATTAGTGGAAATCTCATGTCGCGGCTCAATTATGTTTTGGTTTAGAAATAAGAAAATATCTTTTTCGTTACGCAATCTCAACTAAAGTCCTGCTTGTACGATACAGAAATAATACATTTTATTCAAAATTCTATACAACAATGTACATCAGATAACTTCTGATGAAGTCAACTGATCAAGATTCACGTTGTTTTTCATCTTTGTGATAAATCCACATTATATTGAACAAACTTTGTAGAATAATCCAATGACATTGCCAATCATGTTAAATTCTCCGAACACAATCTCAACCCATCATTGACCATCTTCTGCATTTCATAGCCTTCTATAAATCCTTAACTTCTACGAACCTCCCCTTATTAAAAGGTTATATAACATGACACGCTATACTTTTCTTGTTTTTATTTTTTTTTCGAAAAAGTATCAGAGTGTCAAACAGTGTAGATCCTGATCAGGCCCGACCGAACGCCGGGCCACATTTGGGTCGAAACTGTTTGCGAAGGTTATCAGCAGACGGCACTAGAAGGCAAATTGTTACATGTAAAGGCTACCATTCTCTCATGCACTGGCTCACTTTTAGCCCATATTAAATTGCAAATGCAGCTGCATAAATATAATACATATATGAGTACTGTCATAAGAAAATGTTACACCTTTCCAATCAAGCATATACAGTTGCCTGTGGATGTACCCAGTGTGTGTGTGTGTGTGTGTGTGTGTGTGTGTGTGTGTGTGTGTGTGTGTGTGTGTGTGTTATTATTAAATCATTGTGCGTGCGAACAGTAGTGTGCATCAGGCTCGCAAAGATGTGCACATATATCGGATTTCTGTAAGATCGCCATTGACCTTAGATTCCCAGTACACATCTGAAAGCTGGCTACTATCCGCCCGCTTAGGAAACGCCATTTGGCGTTTCGCTGGCGGGCCGATGGTGGCTCGACACTGTATGCTGGCTTGGTTGGCTCATTGGAAAGTCAGAAAAAATATTACAGTTTTGTACAATTTCTTTTATATTTTTTAAATTATTTTCTTCCTAAAATATGACTTTAAGCATATTTTATTCCGTTTATTGATTATATTTGGGTGTCAGCGTTATCAGTGACTAAGTCCGTTCGCTGTGCTATACTATCCCCGGTATTTATCATCGGTATTTATCATCGAAAGATCGAAGCGGCTGGACATTTTATCTTCGAAAACCTACCCCAGTTTCATTCCAGGGCTCGTTGCGTATCTAATCAAAGACAATGCATTGAACGATCTGTGTGGCTAAACGCTAGGTATATTTAGCTTCTATTTTAACACAAAGAAAAGGTAATAGCCTATCTTTGGGGAAATATGTTTAGAGACATTTTGACGGCGACGATGAAAAGCCTCGGAATGCGATTTTAGCGCCTGTTGCAGGGGAACCAAATATACACAGTGTTTTTTTCAGTAATGCTGAACAGTTTTTCATCGATGTCTCGTTCAATATGTTCTACAGCAGGCTACAGCAAAAAGTGGATAAAATTAACTCGTTTACGTTACGTGCATTTTCGCGGAAGGACCGTTGGACTTTTATCATAGCGTTGAATTTTTATCGCCTTGCATAGTGTGTTCATTCATCATCAACAAAGTCTGTCAGGCGAGATGGTGGGGTGGCGGGGATGTGTGTGTGTGTGTGGGGGGGGGGGGGGGGGGGCTAAGAATAGCACTGGGACGACGATCTGTAGCTACGCTGAACACTCTCCTAAAGATGCAATTAGATGCATGTAATCCTCGAGAGGGGCTGTTGCGGAATCTAAATAAAGAAAGAAAGCTAGATCTAGGGGTAGGAGCTGTGTCGTTTATACATGTACCTTGCTTTGATTTTGCTCGTTGAGCGTGCCTACATTGCGGCTAAGCCGAATACCATTTATACAATGCAAATTGAACGGTATTATCAGACATTAGCTAGCTTATTTAATCTTTAAAGGCAAACGGTTTCATGTGCCATATTTTGACATCAGACCACGAAAATCGAGCTCCCAAACCATGTGCAAAAATACATTGCCCACGGAAAACGGTCCGTTAATTGGACATGCAAAGACAAAACAGAATGTTACAGTAGCCTATTATTCGGTGTATTGCACAAAACGATCAACTACATAACTTACAAGATAGTGACATTTAACATATATCCAACAAAACGCCTGAATTTGAAATCAAAATAAAACTGTCTTAACCTTGGCACACATGTCTTATGTTTACAAATAAAAAAAACCTATGAATTGTAAACTGTTTTCTTATTGGCGTATTCTCTTGTCTAAACCAATCAATAAAGACATTACAAAACGGTTTAACCCACTCGCCTATTTTTAGATTGCATGTGACAGATCCAACAAGTAAAGTCTTCCGCAAAAACACTTTACATATTACTAACTCGAGCTTTCTCTGGCTGCTATTTTTATTTTATTGTTCTAGTTAATGCCGCCAAAAATACTTTTATCATCAGAGAAGCCTCGGATTAGGATATTACACTAGACGAATTAGCACAGGACGCACAGGGCGTCACCCGAGAGTAACTGACGCTTTGCACATCTATAGACACATGTCACCCAGGACAAGCCTGTCATGTGCACGAGACAAGCGGACTTATGCGAATACCCGGTTTGTTACTAGAAGTATAACATTTGTATTCAAATTTTAATAGAACATTCTGATGCGTTCTTCGGCGTTTGACATGTCCCACATTAAGATTGTTAGGCTTATACGCAGGGGCTTGAAGTTATGATTTTTAAGAGATTTTGGCCTTAGGGAAGCATACTATGTGTGTTGAAACGACGAAAGTCCGATGATTTAATGATATGAGAAAATGTTCAATCGAGTACATAATAAAAATGACAATTAAGGGCGGACTTGTCAGATCACTTTGAATGTTATCTGGTTTGTCCACTGACCCATCAACATGTTTTACCCGCCGTTCCGTTTTGGCAAATGCACTTTCCACTCTTCAATCCTCGACCAATCTGCCTTCCCTGAGGGTACCAGGGCACATAAGTCTCCGACAGTATAGCTTGACGGTATCACAAGAGTGTACTTGCATGTCCGGGCCAGACAGCTTTGATTGACAGACTTAATAGCTCCCGTTTGAAGGATACCAAACTTCGAGCCTCAGCCACATTGGCTGGTAGGGAGTTCCAACGACAAATAGTTCAGGGGAAAAAGCTGAATTTATAATAGTCGCTGGAGACTGGGATCTGGAAAAAAATCAATGAGTGTTGAGAACCTGTTCTGGTTGAAGCTGGTACAAGGTAATCTTCTGCCAGTATATCAAGAAGTCCATAGATGATTTTGAAGAACATGGTGAACTGGGTCTTGGCACTTCATGCTTCTAAGGACTCCCATTCGAGGTGGTCTAGCATTGAGGTCACACTACTATTGTTGCGATACCTGTTTGTGATATGTCTGGCTGCACGTCGTTGTACCATTTCTACTTTGCTGACATACTCCTTGATGTGGGGCTCCAGACTGTTGAGCAGTACTCTATGATTGGCCTTACTATAGAAAATGTCAAATTTTTTACTTGTGGTGTGTATAATACAACGAAGGTTACAAATCATTGCTTTGACCTTTGATTCAAAGGTTAAGTTCAAATAAACTTGGAATCTGATTAACGACTCATAACACAAATTCCTCTCGTATTGTTTCACAGAGGTGCTACCTAATTTGTACAATGATTACAAATATGGCATTTGAGTCAACGCTCATGGTCACTTATATATAAAATCAGGCTCTTTGGCTTCATATGCCAACTACTCGTATTTTCGGATGATATTCATATTTGACACAATGTTTGCCTGAGGACAAAGGTTTTGGATTGCCTATATGACCTTGGACACAAAGTTCAAGGTCAATAATGTCATACTATATGGTATTTAATATAACCTCGGATATTCGCAAATCACCATCATTTACAATGTGTAGAATTCGATTCCTGTACTCCATTTGAAAAACAAGCAATTTAAGAGTTAATGTGATGATTGCAACTTACCCTTTTCTTTAGTTTTATACAGTAAATCCAAAAACATCATTGAACATCTGGTTAAACTGTGAATCGTATTTTTACCTGCCCTAAACATCTGTCAGGTTTCTCATTTCATTGTGACACTTCAGGTAGGGTACATGTAGCGGGACATGTAGGTGTAGGTTCATAGATATCAAAATGAAAATTTCAAATACAAATGACTAACACAGTGCATCAGTGCAAGCTTTGGCTCTGGTCCTTATTTGAGCCGCGACATGTGATTTCCAACAATGTGGCATTTTGTCATGTGTAGTGTCCGACGAGCCTGTGCAGGTTTCTTTTAAGCTTAGAAACTTAAAATGCTGATCGGTCCGTAGCTTAACATTTATAAAATATTCGTGCGACTTGCAAAGGCTCTGATCAGACTGCGCATATGCACAGGCTGATCTGAGGCTTTGCTGGTCACACATACCACATTGTTGGTAATCTCCTGTCATGGCTCATTTATTCTATCAAATTGTACACATCATATACAAATTTTGATACATGTAATATATATTTAAAACCTACAAGTAACTTAGCACTTTTCACTGCTGAGTTTTGATTTTAACCAAATATAGTATCGCAGTGAGCTCCAGGAACTTGCCCTAGATAGTTCTGAAAAATACAACTTAGGTAAAGAAATCTTCTCTCGAGCTACCTGTGCTTTTATTAAAACGACAGAATCAGTATTTCCTCATAGACTCCTAGATAAACCTAGGATTTGAACATGATGTTTTAAGGGCCATCGGTTGCCCATGAAGATAGTCCAAGACATTTTATCATTGACGTATGATTTTTTGGCAGTATCTTCAAAGTTGGTTTACATTGAAATTATCTCCCTTTGAGCTTAAACAATAGTAAACTTTAGTAATTTCTAAGAGCTTTATCTCTGATGACATTAATGAGCCAGTGCACGAGATATCCAACAATGTGGTATGTACGACCAGCAAAGCCTCAGATCAGCCTGCGCATACGCGCAGTCTGATCAGAGCCTTTGCTAGTCGTTTGAGTATTCTATGATTAACAAACAATATTTTAAATTGAGAAAAAATATTTTTTTCCTGATTTCATCATTGACTTTTAAAAATATTTCGGGAATTTATAACGATTTTTAGGGCCAGTATTCAAATTTAACGGGAACAATTCAATTTATTTATTTATAAAGAGACACTTCATCCAAAAACCGATGCGTTTAATGGCTTTTTCTGTCATGTAAAGATGTTTACTGGGGATCAATCCCGAAATTAATTAAAATAAAATTTTAAAAATCACTTTGAGCATGATCTCAAAAGTACTTTTTGGGCACGATCCCGAAACTTTTTTCAATCAATTAAAAATGTTTCGGGATCGTGCCCGAAAAAGAACTTTCAGGATCATGTCCAAAGTCATTTTTAAAATAAAAAATTCAAAATTACTTTGGGCATGATCCCGAAAGTTCTGTTCGGGCACGATCCCAAAACATTTTGATTGAAAAAAATGTTTCGGGATCGTGCCCGAAAAAGAACTTTTGGGATCATGCCCAAACCCATTTGTAAAAATAAAATTTTAAAAAATACTTTGGGCATGATCCCAAAAGTTCTTTTCGGGCACGATCCCGAAACATTTTGATTGAAAAAATGTTTTGGGATCGTGCCCGAAAAGAACTTTCGAGATCTTGCTCAAAGTAATTTTTAAAATTTTATTTTTAGCAGTTTATCATTTAAATTACTTTCAGGATTGATCTCGAATTATCTTTTACTAATGTTGTAGAAATTTCGCTCCAGCACAATCCCGAAGAATGTTAATAACCCTTCCTGGCTCAGTGGCAGGGAGAATAACCCTAGAAATAATTAATTATCAATCTCCACAAAAGTATGGGACCTGGCGGGAGATCTAATTTGTGACTCCAGTATCTTCAGTCAGACAGATATCTGCAGCCAGACACACATTACTGACTGTGCTACGTGGCTTAGTGACTTCAGCTTTTAGACTGGTAGTTTATGAATACAAACAGCGACAGCCCAGTGAGCAAAAGTCAAAACGGTTATGTCTACTTCACAGGTAGGTGATATCATTTTCTTTAATAAATGATAAATTTATTTTTAAATAATGATTTCTTTTTTCTCCTCTTTCCATTTGTGATTACTGATTAGGTGAGGGTTACTAAGACAGAATAGATGAGACTAGCTATATGAAATCATATTATACTGAATGTCTAGAATTCTGATAGTCAGATCCCAGGGGGCACGAGTTTGTTGATGTTGATCCAACGTTGACAATATATGTTGAAATAAAGTTGAAAATATATTTGAATTTGAAACTTTGAAACTTGAATAAACGCTGACATACAAACGTTGATTCGACGCTGACATACAAACTTTGATTCAACGTTGACCTTCAATCATTGAATCAACATTGCTATTTCAACACTGACTCAACGTTGAATCAAAACTGTATCAACTTTGATTCAACCTCAAATACAACACTAATTCAACCTTAAAAAAGGAGCCAAATAAATGCTGAATTAACGTTTCTTCAAGCATATCATGAGGCTAAATCAATGCAGACTCACAATGTATTGCATCCATCCCACAATTGGGGTGCAGCAGGCATAAACCAGGGGTAAGAAAATAAATCTGCAACAAGAAAATGATAAACCCCAGCTAAAATGTGTTGACTAGACACTTGAAAACGTATGACCCATTTTAAGAATTGAACCACATCATGAGAAAGCCTTCTTTAAAAAAAGTTATTTTCAGTAGGGACTGGTCATCTACATACATGTAGTAACAATGCAGCTGATCAGAGTCAGTGTTCTCACTAGGATTTTGAAAACAGAAGTTATAGAATCCATTCCTGGAAAAAAGTTGGGAGTCAAAACTGAAAATGTGGAGTTTGATCCAGAAAACTTGGCAGCTTCAGCTGAAATATTATTTTTTTATGAATTATTTCAAAATACTTGTGAGAACTCTGACATTGCATCGGTGTGTCATACCGACTATGAAACAAGATGTTTCGATTTTCATTAAAAAAATAAAATAGTTGTTTTTGTTTTTATTCATCAAGATAATCACCTCATACAAAGATATTTAACAAAACAGTGCTGTCTGCTTATAATGTATTCTGTGCATTTTAAGTTTTTCTCTCGAAAAATTGTATCATGCAAACTCTATGAACACTGATCAGAATGCTCCTAAGCATTCTGACCTGGGTCCATACTGTTTGCAATATAGATCACAAAATTACACCAAATTTACTCCAAAATAATTTCATCATGTAAGCAAACATTATAAACCGTGATCAGACTGCTCATTAGACTGATCTGGGTCTATACTGTTTGCAATATTATATAAGCGTTATATATAAGTTCATTTGGTCATTAGCAGATGACAGTATTAAATAAAGAGTGTTGTCTGCTTATTACACCTGCTGCATATTTTCATTTTCCCCAAAACAAATCGTATCATGTAAGATAACACTATGAACCCTGATCAGACTGCTCCTACCGTTTTCAATATAGGTCACAAAATCTCATCTGATTTACACCAAAATAATTCAATCACATAAGCAAACATTATGAACCTTGACGAGACTGCTCAAAGGTCTGATCTGATCCATACTGTTTGCAATATAGGCCACAAAAATGCATTAAGCAGAAGAGCATGTAAAATATTTAACAAAACGTGTTGTCTTTATAATTTTAAAATTTACTCCAGAATAAATATATATCATGTAAGCAATCACTATGACCACTGATCAGACTGCTTCTAAGCAGTCTGACCTGGGTCCATACTGTTTGAAATATATAGTTCATATAAAAATATCAAATGAATGTAAAATATTTTACAAAACTTATTTTGCATGCTCCAGAATAAATGTATGATTTCCAAAAATGTGTAAGCAAACACTACAAGCTCTGATTAGACTGCTTCTTGCCGGGTCAATACTGCACATACTAAAAAAAACTTCTCAATGGATCGGTTCTTTTGAGCATCCATAATACAAAATTTTGGATAAAAAAATAATCACAAATTTAAGATTTAATAATTCGCTAATCTGGACCTATGCATGTAACCAAAGAAACCTTTATGCCATATGCCAAAAATATAGAGTGATCATCATAGTCTGATTGACAACAGCCCCCATCCCCCTGAAGATTGTTTTAATTTTAACAAACAGTGCAGACCCTGAGGAAATACCACCTTATGCAGTATTTCATTAGGGTCTTCACTGTTTGCCAAAGGTCCTGTTTACTGTATCCAGAACGAAGAGGTTTTATATAGTATATGCATCAAAAAAACCTCCAGATAAGAGTGTGAATATATTGTTTTATATTTATTTCTCATCCAAAACATATGTTGTGGGTAGTCAAAAGAACCGTCACAATGAGACCCAAAACGGCTGTTAAAACTGATGGGTAAGAAAATATTAACATTTTTTTACTTAAAAGCATTGCTAATCTAATCACTAAGCTGGTGTCAGCTCTTCTGTTTCCTCAAATCATAAGTGCACTAAGCTCTGAGTCAGTTTTCTTTGAGTCATAGAATTTGGAAGTAAACAGCGAGGAATTTGGCGCAGTTATAGAAAATTTTAAAAGGGTTTGCTGGCTGGAACTGACTGTTTTTCAAATATTGTAGTGTCTCCCATGGAGCTTAACTGCTCAGACTGTCCGACGACCTTGATCTTTTAAATATGGTGTGCAGGGTATTCTGCTCTCACCTGGTAAACCTGTCCTTACTGAATGACCTGAGCAGCCGCCGAAAACACACTTGTCCGCTTGCCATGGCGAGTGCCTTTTAGCCCTTATGCTGTAGGATGAATAGAAATGTTGACTGTTCCCAATGTCAATTATTGAATTTACCAAAACATATGGTGATGTAGGACAAGTAGAAACGTTGGATCCAGTCTGTCCAAATGTAAAGGCTGGTACTTCAGTGCCTGTTGAATTTCTGAAAGTAAAGGGAGCCTAATAGGTTGAGATAAACAAAATTTTTGAGCATAAAATTGTAAATATTTTTAAACCCATCAATTTTAACACATGTTTTGGGTACTTAAAAGAATGGTCTCAATAAGACGGTTCCTTTGAGCACCCACAATATATGTTTTGTTTGAGAAATAAGAACATTCTTTTTTTTTGGTATGAACTCTTAACTTAAGGCCTGAGCCTCTTAAACACATTACCAAAGTTTATACCACAGCTATTTAAAATTTGTGGCACATGCAAAAAATAAATTATAAACAAATAATGTGTACTATACAGGGTTTCAGCTAGACTGAGATTTACTTTGGACATTTTGTCCAAGCAGCCCCATTATTGTTCGGACATTTAGAATTTTTTAGGACATTCATTAACATTCATTTTTACCACCATAAACGGAAATTGCCATCTGCCCTTCACAAATTGAAACCAGGGGTAGTTTTGCTACCATTACGGATGGTAAGTGCGGCCTGATTGATTGTCTGGCTTTTTTATTTCATGAGGAGACTGGAGCTTGTTGATCGGTGGAAGTGGGTGGGGTACTGTTTATTGCTGCTTTTTGTGGCCGCTGTACGACTCGTTAGTCATGGAAAATGACTGTTCAGGTAATGATGGAGCGGACAAACTGTTTTGGGGCATAAAAAACTTCTGTTATGTCTTGGTGGCAGTTAAGTTTTTTAGTCATTTTATCGGTAAATGCAAAGGCAAACATGCTTTCTGCTTGGAGATAAAATCAAGGGAAGTAAACTAAGGATGCAAAAGACCAATCAGGCACAACGTAACAAAACACTATGACTAGTTTGCTTTAGTGAATAAGTATTTGCGGGGTAAAATAAGTCAAACCAGTCTGAAGCTTACAGAAATTTGGCCAATCAGCGATCGTTTTTTAAAACAAAAATAATACTGCATCACTGTGCATTACTATACAGTGTGCGTTTCTGAAAATCATCTCGGACAAACTGTCCAAAATGGTCAGTTAACTCTCAGACATCTGGAACTATAGTCTTGCCGCATTAATAACGCAAAAAATTCGACTTAAATTGCATCTTTTCACGTTATTTTCTCTTGATATTTTCGTTATGCGGGTAGAAAAAGCTGCAGTATTTTTTGACAAAATTTTCAACCTGATGTTTTTGCTGCGTTTTTTCTGTAATTAGATGGAATTTTCGCATTTTTTTCGTTCTTTTTGACGGGGGAGTATTACTGTTGGTAGAATGGACATAAAGTGACCCAGTTTATTAATAATATGCAACGGTTGACTAAATAATTCGATGACGTTTCAGGTCAGTGATCGCCGTGTAGGTTTTATACTGAACAAAGTGAAAACGCTACACCTGGATTGTTACTATTTATAGGCTTTTGTTTGTTTGTTTGATTTGATTCTTTACGTCCCATCAACAATCTTTCAGTTAAACAGGGACGGGTCTTCCTGGGTTAAACCATTACTGAGCTAGGATCTTGTGTCTTGCTCAAGGACCACAACGCAGTGACGCCGATGAGGCTCGAACCCACGGCCACTCGGTCACAAGTCAAGCACTCTACCACTAAGCCACTGCGCTCCCATCCATTTATATGCGAAACGATGCAAGACAGTAAAGTAAATTGTATCTTAATGTTCAAAGACAGGGTTATGCATAAAGTGAAATGTTTACTGATGTGTCACGAGGAAACACATGAAAGTCATTTAAATGTGACAGGGGTCCAATTTTTCAGGATACAAATTTGAACAGAAATCTCGCACAGTTTAGGCCTTTAGACATCAACTGCCAACCAAATCCAACTGAACGAAATGGAAATCTTAGACATTTGACAATCAGAAATGTGTTTTGATCGTTTAGAAAAGCAACCTTAGAAAGCAGGTTTTCATTAAATTGGCCAAGCTTGAAATTACAAGCTTGATCATATTGTATCAGTTGGATCTGTGTCAACGCTGATTGAATCAATACTTTCCACTGAATGGCAGTGTTTAAATAATAAAACTGGCATGTACAAAGCAATCACGCTGTTAAAATGCATGATGCTTATGACACTTACCTGTAGAAATTTAAGTAAAGCTATATAGGCCGTCACATGGCTGTTACACTGTTTAACTCCCCCCCCCCCCCCGCTTTTCAGAAAGCCTAAAATGTCGAAATTCCCAAAAGATTAGGGGTCAGTGCAGTGGTAGTAGAATCTTCAAACAATTTTTTCCTGACACTGCAGGATTTTCTAAATCCGGATATGTGCTTAATGTTTCGGAAAAATACAAGTAATAAAAAAATATCCCAGTTTTTCGCGTTTCTTATTATTGGGGCAGGACTATATTTTCAGACTATGTCCGATGGCGACGCCAAACTGAATCACTGCTATAATAAGTGATATATCCAAGAGTCAATTTTTTTTTACTGGTGCCAATATACATAAGAGAAAATAGTGATTTTCCCATAAAATTAAATATACATTGTGACTTCTCACACGATTTAGGAGCAAAAAGGAAATTCTAACACACCCCGCCTATAGAGTAAATTGTAAAAAAATAACAGTGATATATCAAACGATAATTCACAGTTTTGAAAGCACCAGGAAAACGCGTGCTAGTTGACGTCATTTGTGACGTAATTCATGGCGTTAGACGATGTAAAATCATTTTTACGCTTAAAAGAAGTTACAAATACATGTACACGTACGGGAGGTAGTCTAACTATTGGTGGGAATTCTTCAGTGCAATGGCGGAAAGTTGGATGAAGTTGAAGACTTCAAATGAGTTTTCGTCGTTTATTGTGTGTTAAAATTGAAATAGATCATTTCTAGTGTGTCAGTTGTTGTGTAATAATTCAATATTTGTCGGTCAGTTGTACAGGATAAATCACTCGCGCTGCATGCTCGTGGTTTGATCTTCTTGACAACTGACCTCCAAACAGTGAATTATTACACAACAATTCACTGCTAGAGCTGATCTATTTCTTAGATAAAATCTTTCTGAAATCCTCTTATATTTACAAAATTGAAAGGAAGACCCACAGGTTTAGATAAACAAAAAATGTCAGCGTGAAATTGTCAATATTTTATTACCCATCAATTTTAACAGATGTTTTGGGTGCTCAAAAGAACCGTCTCATTGAGACGGTCCTTTTAAGTACTCACAACATATGTTTTGGTTGAGAAATAAGAAAAATGTATGTTCGTTACACACTCTTTACTAAAGTCCTGCTGCCTACACTTTTCTAAGGCATTTACTCATTTAACACCCAGATATTTTATCATTTGATCCTACTTGGAAGAATTTTGTATTTATTGCATTAGGTGACCATCAAATGCTCGAATGAGTCTGAGCCGATGAGCTTGTGGACCTGATGTTCACACATATTGTGACATAATATGGATGTTCATGAAGGTTAAAACCCACAGTATTGAATAGCTACTCATGCATATTTTAAGAATGACATTGCTGTGCAGATTTATCTCATTGACTGTCCATCTAAATGCGAGAAAGCCAATGTTTAGGATTTGCGACCATGTAAGACTCAAACCAGCCTGCTCAGCTACACAGACTAGCTAGAATCTTGAAGTTTGGGTACAGAAAATGTAGCCAATTTACTTTCCAGAAAGCTAATAACAAAGTTGCTGATCAAACTGTGCAGATGATCAGGCTAGTCTGCACCTTTGTTGTTTGCATACAACAATGTCAGGTTTTCTCACATCCAGGCCCAGATAATATATCATATGTGCTGCAATGTGTAATGAATTACAGTAAAACGGCCACTGAAATAGACAAAACAAAGATCTTAATGACAAATAGTAGCTTAATGTGCTCCCCATTCTGCATTACTTTTGACCTGCATGAAGCAATAATTGCTTTTGAAAACCAATTTTTGATCTTTTTGAGAGTGGCCATTTTAAATATGTTTTACTGCATATTATACTAACCTTTTTTTTTGCCTAGTTCTAGATTTTCTCTTGACTTGGGATGACATTGACATGTAAAGGTCTTCGCTGTTAGCTTCTTTACTGGCTGAAGTGGCTGGTGACTTTGTCTGATTTGAAAGGTACTTCAAGCTCATAACTGCCAGCAAACTGAGACAAATACCCATCTTTCTCTGAAAATATCAATTTTGACCCATTTTTCCATACTCAACATAATACATAGGTCAACACAATTTTTTAGCGTAAAATTGTGAATATTTGTAGGGTGCTCAAAAGAATTGTTTCATTGAGACGGATCTTTTGAGTACCCACAAGTTATGTTTTAAGTTGAGAAATAAGAAATTTGAATTACACTCTTATCTAGAACCCTGCAGGGCTTTCGATAAGCTTTATTTTCAAAAGAGTACAGTACTCGTCCATTTTGTAAAAAAAGGAGTAACGAGAGATTTTAAGGAGTACTGACTGTTTTTCTTAAAAACACACAAAAGAAACAACAAAGCTATCTCAACACGCTGATTAATTGAGCCTGTGCTTACTGCTTGTTTTCCTAGGCTATTCATTTACAAGAAAGCAAATAGTAAAGATAATGAATTTGAATTTCATTTTGTTTGTTTTGTTGCTTTACTTCCCAAGTCAACAGCTATGGTCATGGCAGGACGATCAGTTCACCTAACCACACTTTTTCCCTGGGCAAGCTTGAACAAGTAGTTAACCAGTAGTTCGTGCACATATTTTCGATTGTAACCGACAACAATCCTTCTTGATTCAGCAGAAGGGATTATAATGACAGTAATCAATCACCACAAAAGTATGGGACCAGGCAGGGATCGAACTCGCGACCCCTGGATCTGCAGTCAGACTCGCATCTGTTGCCAGACACATAACCGTTACTGACTGGGCTAAGTGGCCTGTATGAATTTCTTTTTGGCATAGTAGGTTGTTAGTTTTTCAGGAATACAACAGATGCAGTTGGTAGATTGTGGTGTGGGTTTGGGAAATATGGTGGCAATTGCAGCATTCTGTGTCCCATTTTGGTGATTTTTGTACACTTTGGGAGGGGGTCAGTACGTGAGGGGTTAAGTTGGAATCATCAAAATATATTACAGGATGAGAACTATACAGCTACTTAAAAGTTTAAGAAAACCTGATCTGAATGAGTTTATTCTCATAAACCATTAGACAGACCGAAACACAACAGGACCAACTTTTGCATAAGCCAGTACTTGTTTGGATTTTGTGTATTAATTTCTCGCAACACCCATCACCTCTAATCACCTTTCTAAAAAGAAGAAGCAGCTGGATTTCAGAAATGTTAAAAGAAATTACTGTGTTTGCTTGAAAGAATGCAAACCAGCCTGGATGGCTTGTATTTTTATAACTTTCTGGGCTGGCATTTTTTAGACAGCGTGTTGTGAAACGGAAAGTAAAACAAAGTCGGTGGTTCATGAGCGGATCCAGGGGGGGTCCAGGTCAGTCTGACAAAAAAAAGCTCTGACGTTTTTTTTTTTGCTTTTTTCTTAGTCCTCAGCTTATTTTACAGAAGTCAAATGGTCAATTTCAACCCTGCCCCACACCCCCCCCCCCCCCCTCTGGATCCGCACTTGTGGTTTCCCATTGTTTCCGCAAGCTACAATATTGATCCACCAGAGACTAACATGCAT
Source organism: Loripinus fragilis (assembly GCA_964019695.1). Classification (NCBI taxonomy): domain Eukaryota; kingdom Metazoa; phylum Mollusca; class Bivalvia; order Lucinida; family Lucinidae; genus Loripinus; species Loripinus fragilis. Next base: position 6,859,922 of record OZ026525.1, read on the forward strand.
TTCATTTCTAACTGGTCTATATTTAGAATGTGGTTACAAAGATTTGCGATGTCTCTTTAATTAAAAGAACATGCCCGAAGGGAAACCAATTCGATTTTCCTCTACCTTTTCCTAAACGTGTAAAAAAGAAACGAAATATAACATTTCGGACATTACACTCTGAAAAAACATTAATTGCGCAATGCTCATTTTGATTTTCGTACATGATATATATGCACAAGAATTTAAATAAATGCATATCCTGCCAAATATTTTCGTATTTTACCGGTACACAAGCTTATCTAAAGACCTGGGGCCTCTGATAATAGCAGCCTAGGGAGGAAATGGTATTGGGGTGAAACGACTAGGGTATGGGTGCGAAACCACCAAGGTTGAAAATAAATAGAGTTGAAACGACTAGGGATGAACGTCTTGGGGGCGAAACGTCTTGTTATCAGGTTAGGCTAATGAAAAAAATACAGTAACGTGATGAATGCCCCAAAAGGATTTGGTCTAGCATAAGACACATTTGAGGAAATTTATTTGTAATATAGGAGATATGCTCCAGACACATAAAAAGGGTAAACTAGAACACATTCGATGGCGTGCCATCGCAAATCCCCATGCTCTAAAAGAAATCTAATGGTAATTGACCCTTTGACCCCATCCCAAGGTCACCAGTTTGATCATAGGTAAGAAAATTTCAGTGTATCCTGGTCTACTGCTCATCCCCTTAAATTTGATATGCCACATGACCATGTTCAGAAAATTAAATTTTTGACCCCTCCCCAAGGCCCCAGGGGGTGTGGACCCAAAAAATTGTGCTGGTGCATGTGCCATTCATGTAAGTAACTCACACACCAAATCTGGTTAAATTTTGGAAGATTTTTTTTTACCCTCCAACCGCCCACGGTACCCCCAAGTCCCACCCCTGGGCATGACCCAGGCAGCCGAATAAAAATCCCGTCTGATATGTTATATATCTTTCATTTGTGAGAAGATGCACAAAGTTTGGTTTAAAAATCTTTGAAACTGACTTTGTAATATAGATTTAATGATATTTGACCTTTTGGCCCCACCCCAAGGCCCCAGGGGGCCGGGACCCAAACAATGGTGCCGTTGTATGTGGCATTCTTGTAAGTATCTCACACACCGAATCTGGTTGAATTTTGGAATTTTTTTGACCCCCAACCCCCCAAGGTACCCTCAAGTCCCACCCCTGGGGTATGACCCAGGCGGCCAAATGAAAATCCCGTCTGATATGTTTTGTATCTTTTATTTGTGAGAAGACATACAAAGTTTGGTTTTAAAAAACTTTGAAATTGACTTTGTTATTGAAATTTTATGATATTTAATGATATTTGAACTTTTGGCCCCTCCCCAGGGCCCCAGGGGGCGGGGCTAAAAAATGTGCCGCTGTGCGCCCGATTCATGTGAGTAACTCACACACCAAATTTGGTTGTATTTCGCCCAATGGTTTAGGAGGAGATAGCGTGATGGATGGACAGACGGACGGACGGATGGAGGTGATTGCATTATCCCCGACGCTTTTTTAAAAAAGTGTGGGGATAAAAATAGGTCCGAAGTCAAAGTCAAGGTAAAAGTGACCACGAAATGGTATGCACCGATCCGCCACCCCAAGAAGAGTCCACACACCAAATTTGTGATTCCTACCTCAAATAATATAGGAGATATTTTCGAGATACGACTATTCTTGAAACTAGGTCATAGGTCAAGGTCACAGTGACCCCATAACGGTAAGCAACATATCCCCATCCAAAGATGCATCCATACACCAAATTTGGGATTCCTACTCCAAATAATATAGGAGAAATGCTTCTGCCACGAGTATTCTTAAAATGAGGTCAAGGTCACAATGACCCCAAAACAGGTACATGACACTCCATCATCCCAAGATGCAATCACACACCGAATTTGGGATTATAATAATAGACATGCTAAGGAGACGATTATTCTAGAAAATAGATCAGAAATCAAGGTCACAGTGATCGAAAAATGGTTTGTGACAATCCGCAACCCCAAGATCCAGCCATAAATTTGGGATTCCTACCTCAAATAATATAGTATTAGGAGATATGCATCGAAGTGGATTCTAGAAACTTGGTCAGAGGTCAAGGTCACAGTGACCCAAGGATATGTGACACTCAACCATCCCAAGATCAATCCACACAATATTTTGGATTCCTACTTCAAAAGAAAAAATAGAGATATGCTCAGGACACGATTATTCTAGAAATGAGGTCATAGGTCAAGGTCACAGTGACCCAAAATGGAGGACAACACTCCGCCACCCCAAGATGCAACCAAATACTAAATTAGGGATTCTACCTCACAGAATATAGGAGATATGCACCAGATTCGATGCAAGTTTCCAGAAACTAGATCAGAGGTTAAGGTCAATGTCACAATGACCTAAGGATGGTACAGGACACGGTCATCCCAAGATCCATCCACATGCCAAATTTGTACGTGACACTCCCCCATCCATAGATGCATCAACACAACAGTGACTCCATCGGCAGTAAGTCTCAATCTAGCCTTTGATCCCTAGTCGAACACTCTACCAACTGAGCCAAAAATTTGGAATTCCTGCTTCAAAGAATATAAAAGATATGCACCAGACTTAATACTGGTTCTAGAAACTAGGTCAGAGGTCAAGGTCACATTGACCTAAAGATGGTATGCGACACACCATCATCTCAAGATGCATCTACACAACAAAATTGGGATGTATGCCTCAAATAATACAAGAGATATGCTCCTAATATGATTACTCTAAAAACTAGGTCAGATGTCAAGTTGAAAGTGGCCCTTAAATGTTACATGACACTCCGTCATCCAAACATGCATCCGCACACCACTTTTGGGATTTCTCTTCAAATTATATAAGAGATATGCTCGGACAACAATATTCTAAAAACTAGGTCACATATCAAGATCACGTTCACAGTGACTGAAAATGGTACATGCCACTCCACCATTCCAAGACGCATTCACACACCAAACTTGGAATTCTTACCTCAAAGAAAATAGAAGATATGCACCAAAATTTATGATAATTCTTGAAACTAGTCAGAGGTCAAGGTCACATTGTCCCAAGGAAGACATACATCACTCTATCATCACAAGATGCATTTACACAACGAAATTGCGATTCCTCTCTCATATGCTCAAGACAGGATTATCTTAAATACTAGGTCAAAGATCAAGTTCAGAGTGACCGGTAAATGGTACAAGACACTCCGTCATCCCAATATGCATTCACACACATTATTTGGGATTCCTACCTAAAATAATGTGAGAAATATGCTCCGGGCATCATCATTCTAAAACTAGGTCAGTTCCAGGTCATAGTGACCTGAAAATGGTATGTGACACTCCATCATAACAAGACGCATTCACACACCAAATTAGGAATTCCTACCTCAAAGAATATAAGAGGTATGCACCGGATATAATTATTAAAAAAACAAGGTCAGAGCTCAAGGTCAAGGTCTCATTGACCTGAAAATGGTATACGACACTCTGTCATCCCAATATACATCCACACTTCCTACCTTAAATAATGTAAGAGATATGCTCCGGACATCACTATTCTAAAAACTAGGTCAGTTCAAGGTCACAGTGACCTGAAAATTGTATATGACACTCCACCATCCCAAGAAGCATTCAAACACCAAATTTGGAATTCCTACCTCAAAGAATGACCAGACACAATTATCAAAAAATTAGGTCAGAGGTCAAGGCCATAGTGACCTGAAAATTGTACGCAACACTCAGCCATCCCAAGATGCAACCACAAACCAAATTTGGGATTCCTTCCTCAAAGAATATAAATGATATGCACTGGACACGAAGCGGGACGGACCACTATACAAACGGAATTGAGGTTCTCCACGGGCAAGTGTAATCAGTACATGTAAAGTATTTATGACAGGGGCCATTGTCGCAAACATGAAGCACGCTAGCACGTACTCACCTGTCGCCTTTCGCTCGGTGCACACCGGGATTGAACTGCCATTTTTATTAAAAATATATTATGCGATTACTGCTTGCATGACTCAGGGCTTTACATTCAGAAAATATTGACTAAAAGAGAAATGATAAACTGTCAAAAATTTAACCTTTTGCTATTTTTTACACTAAATTCTGTCACTACAGGAGTGCGAGAATTGAACGGGACTAGAGAAATATCGCTAGTTACCCATGATGCAAAGGGCGAAATGCGAGAGATCTAAATGAGGTATCGTCAGGTCTCGCGAGAATGTGACAGGGGCAGTTTAATTCACACTGCTGAATGATGACCGTTTCTACACGCAAATGTTCTATGTTGTTTGCAACTCAAAAGAATTTGGGCACCAATTTAGCGAAGAATATTTGGTAAATAACAGACACAATATCATTCGAACAGCGATGTTACGCCACTTAAACAATATGAAATTCCCTTTCCGGACGCCTCCGAATGTTTACATGTACATATTGCCAGATCAGATTCTCGTAAACCCAGAAAAAAAACAGCTATCATTTTTGCTTCTTGGTGCAGGTTCGCTTATTAACTACACCCACCTTGCTTCGAGCTTTCCCATGAATACCCTACATCTTGGGGTTTCTTATTCCTTCCATAAATTGATTTAGTCCCTTGCCAATAAAGTTTTTGCCCACCACGTAATGTCTTTTCGCGCATATGGCTCCGTTATCTATTTTGAGAACTTGAGACTACTGCGCATGCCCGCGTGAACAGATAGGAAATTCCAAGAAGATACACGATGATTTTTTGTGAGACAGGAAATTGAAACTATTGAAAAATCATGGATTTGACTAAGAATACCGTTTGAGTGTTATTTAATACTCCATATTATATTGCAAATGTCCAGAGTGGACCAATTTCTATCTTTTTTGAAAATTTGTTGATTTAAACTCAGGAGTGTTGCTTAATTTAAATATCTCCAATTATGACAGAATTTGTGATGATGTATGTCCCCATGTAATGTTCGAATGGATTAAGACAACAGAGAGAGCTAGAGCGATTTAAACACATCTATATTTATTGTGTAAACGTGGGTAACTGACTTGTTATTAAAGTACATTGAGTCAATAGAATATAAGCTCTGCCAACAGATGCCAGCTTCAGTGGGTGTATGCTAATTCTAAAGGTTACTGAATACTGTATGCATTACACCCCATAACCACCTACCGATTTTTTATCGCAAAATGAACGAGGGCCTGATCATATATAGCTTTTATATTCTACCATTACCAAGAGTGTATTTATCTTGGCAAGCAGCGCAGACCCTGATTAGACGCCCCGTTTTTTGCGTCTCATCTGGGGCTAAGCCGTTTGTATATGACCCTTTTTGCACGTATTTAGCCTGCTCCACAAGTGCGTAATTTGAATTTTAGACTAGCTACACCCCTGATATGTCCAACTAGATTTCCGAGAATCTAATGTGTCGCCTGCCAAAACAGAAGTCAAACAAGGCAAATTTGTCGAATTTATATCCCCCGCGAAGGGTTATTTTAGAGAAACTTATAAATTACAAAACATAATTTCCATTTCTTCAACCCCTAAGGTCCCATGATTTCGTAATATGACCCATCACTTTCCAAGGTAGTGGGCCTAGTGGATCCATCCTTTTTAGTTGTGAAAAAATCCCACTTTATAAGAATATTCATCTTACAGCGAGTCTACGAACTCCACAAAACAGAAAGTACATGTAGGTTGTCAATACAGTAAAACCTGTCTTGAGCAGCCACTCAAAAAGACAAAACAAAGATCTTAATAACAAATAGTAGCTTAATGAAGACCGAAAGGATTTCAGAATGCTCCCCTTGGAGCATTATGCAATACTTTTGACCTGCATTAAGCAATAATTTGTCTTTTTTTGAGTGGCGGCTTTAGACAGGTTTTTACTGTATAATCAGCAGTCAATATACATATATGCATACAAGTGTCTATGTCAGTGTGTAGGTAAAGTATACTACCCGAATGTCGACTGTTCAGTTTGATATGCTTGATCCCTTCATTTAGAAAATGACCCACCATTTTTTGCTCCATGGGTCATTTCGGCCTACCGATCATGAAAAAAATGTTCCCAAAAATCGCCATTTTTGACGTCCAAGTGAGGGGAAGCATGAGTTATTATAAATATAAATACGGTAACAACTGCAGTGCTCAGTTTCTCGATAATTGTCAGATCATGAGATAAATGATATCTCAGGGGAGGTCCAGCCTCTTATCAGAGTTCATAGCCTTCCAGAATTTAACTACACACATTTAATAGATTGAGAGTCACTTTTGGTATGTATCGAGTATCGAGTAATAAAAGTCGAGTTTCGAGTAATAAAAAGCGAGTATCGAGTTATAAAAGGCGAGTATCGAGTTATAAAAAGTGAGTATCGAGTAATAAAAGTCGAGTATCGAGTTATAAAAGGCGAGTATCGAGTTATGAAAGTCGAGTATCGAGTAATAAAAGGGGAGTATCGAGTAATAAAAGGTGAGTATCGAGTTATAAAAGTCGAGTAGCGAGTAATGAAAGTCGAGTATCGAGTAATAAAAGGCGAGTATCGAGTAATAAAAGGCGAGTATCGAGTTATAAACGGCTTTGAAGTGTAAAACGTAAGGTCTACTGCTCTTAACTCTAAATGGAACTCGTGTTTATTCTTGGTCTATTTGCGGGATAAATTATGTATAAAATAGATGAGCAACGGTATGAACTGCTGTAGTTCAGCAGGCTTTTTCGAGCAGTCGTGCAGCGGAGCGTCGGTGGTAATAAACAAAACCTAAGCCCCTAACGGCCATAACTGAGTCGAAATTATCATGATTATGAAGATGGTTTTCAAACTCGACCTGTATTGTACAATGTTTTTACTTAATTACTATTCTGTATTTATTTATATTTTATTGATGCATTCCTTCACCAGTTATTAATCGGAAACCAAAAGTATGACGACGACGACATGATTGCTTGCCTCGCACACGACAGAAAAATATTCGAAATAAGTTTATAAATGTGTCGCAATTATGTCGTAGTGGTGGTGGCGGGTAGTGAGGGGTAACATCTCCATATGGTACAATGTCACTTTCCGACCTCCAATCTGATCCACTCGAGCATGGTGACACTAAATGACGTATAATCCTGTAAGGTTTTTGTTCTAAAATTAATGCGTTATATCGGACATACCAATACCACAATACAAATGTACCAGATACAGCAAATTATGGACTTTACAAATTACCCAGACTGGCATGTTACTAACGGGGCACTAACCTGATGGTCGCTCTCAGGGTGGTTGAAGATACTATCAAACTTGGAAGTGACAGTTATTTTCAAAATAAATAAAGTTTGGCCTGCAAAATTAACAATCATTGTAAGCCCATAGGAATCAAGATAGTGTGGAAAGATTAAGTAATGAATGCGGGAATGTCCCTTAAAACTCTTTGCCTGCTAGTGATGAGTTGTATTGTCTACTGATAACCTTGCAAAGAGCTTGGCCAGAAACGTTGGGCATGATCTGGGTCAAAACCATTTTACACGTGGCTGATATTCATGAAAGGTTTTAATTGATTTATGATTTGCAAAGAGTGAACCCTAATGCCAAACGCTTTGGATTTGGTATGTTCTAATGCCCTGGCCTGTCCGGTCAGTTATCTTAATCAGGGCGGACATTCAGGCCTCACACCGTGTAGGCGGCAATCGAAAACGCTCTTAACAATCGACGAATGCGGATCAAAAATCGCTAGAAACAGTGTCGGGCGACAAATGACAATCAAAAACTCTGTTTCTATCGATTTTTGATCTCTGTTCTACGATAGAATTGACGTTTTCGATTGCCGCCTACCCGGTGTGGGCCTGATCTTGACACTCTGATGGTATTTCTGTTGTTGTTGTTGTTGTTGTTGTTGTTGTTGTTGTTGTTGTTAATAAAAATACTACATATATTATATTTCTTAACAAGAGGCCTAAGATGGCCCCTCAATCGATAGCCTGAATTTGTGGATGTTGTCATACGAATTGTTTGAGTTTATGCTTGACGCCCAAAGCAAAACTTTTTAATTATGTCGGGATGTTCCCTTTGTTGAGTTAGTCCTTATACTAAGCAAGTGATAAAGTGTCTTGCACAAGGCCACAATATAGTTCCTCTATGAATGCTGAACCAACGACCCGACGATCTGAACATTCGTTGGTGAGGCTCATCAGTTATATAAGAGCCAGATACTTAATCGAGCAGAAATGACACAGTCTCTCCAGAGCCTGTGCAGTTTTTCCTGAGCCTTCGCTGCTCGCACACCCCATAAAAGGACATCCTGGATGAAAGCTCGGGCTACATTAGAGTTCAAAATAATCGAGCCCAGAGCCCAAATATTGGAGTCCTTCGTTGATGTAGCAAGTTTATGCATATAATTTTATGCAAAATTTCACTATCTAGCTTAGCAGGCAGAGTTATGTCCTACCTGGTAACAACCCCGAAGATTTTTCTCGATATACCTACATGTAATAAATGGACCAATCCATGAGCAATAGTTGTTCCTTAAACGTGCTATCACGGAAACCTTTCGAACAAAAGTAACCCTAAATATATGACACCTATTTATGTAAAAACATGTAGAAGTCTGCAGCTTTTTATTTTCTCCAAGAATCCGTTGTGAGTACGCACCAGGAGATAACACATTGACACGCTTCCAATGCAATGATGATCACCTATATGTAAAAAATACTATACTCTTGGAGAAACCAAGGCCCAAAATTACAATGTCTCCTTTATGATATCTTTTTGCCTAGTAATGTTAAAAGCGAGTATCGAGTAATAAAAAGCGAGTATCGAGTTATAAAAGGCGAGTATCGAGTAATAAAAAGCGAGTATCGAGTAATAAAAAGCGAGTATCGAGTTATAAAAGGCGAGTACCGAGTAATAAAAAGCGAGTATCGAGTAATAAAAAGCGAGTATCGAGTTATGAAAGGCGAGTATCGAGTAATAAAAAGCGAGTATCGAGTAATAAAAAGCGAGTATCGAGTAATGAAAAGCCTTCTCTCGGTATATAACCGTGTTGTTAAGCAAACAAAAAATCAATTTTTAACATTTTTTTGGGGTGCTCAAAAGAACCGTCTCATCGAGACGGTATTTTTGAGTATCCACAGCATATGTTTTGGTAGAGATAGTAACATAGTTTGGATGCTCAAATGACCGTATCAATGAGACAGTTATTTGAGTACCCACAACATATGTTTTGGTTGAGAAATAGGAAACTAATTTTTAATTGCGCTCTCTTAAATGTATCTAGAGGCATCAAGGTCCATACATGTATATATTGAACTGGAAAAATCCCAAAACAACAATGAAACAACCAACAACATATATCTGTATCAGAAATACTAACTGTTGCTTTGAGTTAAATGCCACTGCCTGATGAGATCCACTGACGGGTCGAAATAATTGTTAATACATTGATGGTGACGGCTCAAAAAACCTGTCGTAAGCATTTGAAATACAGCTAATGCTTGTAAAATCATGAAAATAAGCTTAAGAAAAATGGCCTCAAAATGCATTAGTATCGCTTCTACAGACATCTTGAATTAGAAACTTTTCTTGGGGGAGGTCAACCCCCTAACCAGAGCCGTCGACACTAGGAAAACGACGTTCCAAGGCCGTACCACTTTTCAAAAGCCGACGACGGCCCTGATTTGTTGCTGCAAAATGATATTGCTGCAATATTTCTGGGTAATTAATTACCTTAATATGAAGGCCTGGCACCACAATTTTATTCTACGACGTAGCCTGTACGGGTAGGGCTTTTTATTTTAACCATGTCTATTTGTCGTGTGTTTTTTTTAATAAGTTTTCTTTATTCCATAAGATCGTCACGTATGTGATCTAGTACTGCATCCGATCGTTTTCTTGTTCTGTTTTTTTACTCGATACTCGCTTTTTATTACTCGATACTCGCTTTTTATTACTCGATACTCGCTTTTAATAACTCGATACTCGACTTTTATCACTCGATACTCGACTTTCATCACTCGATACTCGACTTTTATTACTCGATACTCGACTTTTATAACTCGATACTCGACTTTTATTACTCGAAACTCGCCTTTTTTAACTCGATACTCGATACTGTAAGAAAAGAAATCCTCTAATAGATTGTGCTGTTTTTAATGTATTTTCTCGACGGTCTGCTGATATTTTTGTTTGGGGTATATATGTTTTCAAAATATTTTTTTCCGGAGTATGACCACATAGAATAATAAGCAAAAAAAATTTGCGTAAAATTGCGATTATTTTCTATCAGTTTAAACATCTGTTTTGGGTGCTCAAAAGAACCGTCTCATCGAGTACCCACAACGTATGTTTTGGTTGAGAAATAAGAAAACTAATTTTTCAGTTTGCCCCTCTTATCTGGGGGCCTGGACAAGAATCAAATAGTTCAGATCCAGACCATAATAGAGGTTATCTCGGGTCTGACAAAGCTGACTTGCATACGAACAACACATGTGCGGATCCAGAGGGGTGACAGGAGGTCCGGACCCCCTGAAATATCACAAAAATATAGGGTTTCTTAGCAAAACTGGTCCGTATCTCCTGAAAAATCACAAAGCTACCAAGCCAGCATTCAATGTTGGTCCATCATCGGCATGCCAGCGAAACGACATTTAAATGGCGTTTCGCTGGCGGGCCGATGATGGCCCGATTTTAGTGGTATTTGGATCCACTCATAACCTTAAAAAAAAGATGGTCCCCCTCTGAAAAAACCTTTCTGGATCCGCACATGCAACAAAAGGGCACACCAGCCTGCGCATATGTGCGGTCTGCTCAGTGCCTTTGTTATTCGCTTTCTGTCATAAAGTGATCCGATTTTCATGCTGTATTCGCATGTTGAATAGAATTTTGATGCTTGTAAACTTTGGTCAAGGGTCACGACATTGGTACCATCTCTTTATCTTTACCCTACACAGATATTGCGCAAATACGATTTTGTCTAAACGATTTGGTCAGAACCAGAATTTTTCAATTTCCTTGAAGTAAAAAAAATCTTACTTACCCAGCTCTTGAAAGCATTCTATAAAGATTTGTTCTCAATCAGTGCCGTTAATCTGCTTCAACACCTTAAACATGTTAAATGTTTGTTTTTGAAGCTGAAATACACACCTAAGTAAATCCTTGATGGGTTAACTTTCAGAACGAGTAGTAAAAAAGAAACAGAAGAGTAAATCGGTCTGTACTATAGTGGGTGTGTTCAAAATATGCAGTAAAACAGACCATGACCGTTATGCTGGCGCGACTTCTTCGTTTCCAGTGTTTTGGGTCAGGAACTCCCATTAAACCCCCATTTGTGAAATGTTTTCACTCGTATACATGTAAGGGTTCTAGGCAGAAGCATGTGGCTTGACTTGAAAGTTGTAAGCCAGTGATTTATGTCTTTACTTTTTGTTTAATGTTTGGTTTTACAAGATACAAGAACATTTATTTTATGCAGGCATTCATATCAAACATTAGTCTACCGACAGAGTGGTAACAAAAATAACAGGAATCAGGATTAGTATCACAGAAATTTACATTTATATTGCACAGTTATTTAAAAGAATAGATCCTATGTAAGAAAAAAATAATATAGATAAAATTGTATAAACAGACAGTTTCTAGCAATACTTGGTTCATTGTTTATTGTTACTCTCACTGTTTGTTTGGGTTTTAAGTTGGCTCCTTGTTTTGTAATGCAGTACTTAGTGTCCATTCTAGCTTTGCAATCATACCGCCTGGGAAAAGAGAGTTGATTTCTTACCTTTTTGCAGTATTCCAAATATCATGGCCCTGCTTCTGAACAGTGGGTTGGTCTATAGCTTGTGAATGTGGTATTTTGTGGCTATGCTCAGTTACCATTCAAAAAATACACATAGCATATGGTTAAATCAGGACTTTCGTTGGAGTTTATTTGGAGGACATAATGGACAAAAGTCGAAAGGGGGGACAAAAGGGGTTCATGAGACCCAGACCCCATCTTTTCATATTTTAAGACATTGGGAAACTTGGCAAGATTGTGGTATCTGAAAGAGGAGTTTCGATTTTAAAACAATAGTAGTCAAGAATATAACTAGGTGACAAATTAATTAGAATCTGAATTGTTACTTTGGCAATTTTTATGAAATTGATTATTTGTAGTGCATTAATGTGTGCTGTCTTAAGAAGATCCTTGTAAGAGCTAAAACTGACACTGCATACCAGTCTCAGAGATCTGTATTGAAGCCTATTCATTTGCATATATTTGACTTGGAACAGACTACTGGACAATACCTAAAATTATATCAAAAGACTTGTAAATATGAAGTTTCGCTTCCTTGCTTAAGTTGCCAATGAGTCGGCACAAGACATTGATCTACTTGGCTGTTTTTTTACAGACATATGAAATACAAGATATGCAAGTCAAAATTTAAAATGTATATTCATAAAAAATGAAACACCTAAAAGTTAACAGAAGCTGCACATTTTATAGTATTGTACTGTATTCTGAAGGTCTAAAAGTCATCTTTCCCTCCCTTTCCCTCTCTGAAACTCTCCAAAATTAGCATGCATCTGGTTTAAATCAAACCACACAAAATGATATGTTAACGTTCGTTCAGGGCTACTGTAAAAAGAGAATTATCATCTGCATAATTATATATACTTATTGTTTGGACAAAATAAAATATTAGTAAGCAACGAGGCAAAAATCAGGAATCTGTACAATCAAGCACACCACCTGACTCAGGACACCACATGGAGAAAGTGACAAAAACACAAAAAAATCATGTCACGTTCAAATGAGCCAAGAGGCCAGCCCTTCCCAGCGTGAGAAACAAGGCTGCAATGAATAAGCTAGAAAGCAAAACAAACACGAAACAATCACGAAAATGATCCACAATAGAAACACCGCCTTGTAACGGAATGTCCTTTAAAATATGCTAAATTGTAATAACCAAGGGTGAACCCCTGGGAAACGCCGTTTAGGATTTTTTGGAAAAATATTTTACTTTGTCCTAGCTTTACCAGTTGTTTCCTATGTGAGAGGTAGATTTGCAGCAAGGAAGATGCTTAGTCATAGAGGTCCTAGGCTGCCACCTTACCAATGCCAATACCTTTGGGGAGACAATTAATTTATAAAAGGTATTGGATGAATACATAACTTTGTCTCAAACAAAGCTATGATTGTCCAATTTCCTCTTCATTTTCAAATGAAGCATCAGTAGTGTAGTCTGGCAGCCAAAACCTTTTTTAGCAGCTAAATAACATATTATAGCAAATACTAAAGTTCTGCACTGGCAGAACAGCCAAACGGTTTAACTTTGCAAAATATGAGCCTTTTTTGAACCATATATTGTTTTGCTTGAATTATCATCTCCTGTGTATTTTCTACTTAGTGGATTTGGTCCAATTGGTTTGTTTAAATGTGAGAAAGGTGGCAAAGATCAGGAGTCGATACTATCAAGTACCATACCTGACCCAGGATACCACATGGGAAAGTAACAAAAACACAATAAAACATATCAAACGAGAGACAAGAGGTCAGCCCTTTCCAAGCAGGTGAAACCTGATATACCTTTCGGCTTGTTAGAAAACAGTACTGACTTTTAGATGAATAACCTTACTGTGATAAATCACAATTTTACGCAATATTTCTATGACAAGGGAAATTTAACAGCATTTGTAGATTTTACTTTTAGATATCGCGATGATCAAATAAATAGCAAATAAAATACTTGTCTTTTGCATGCATGTAGTTAAAGTTTGTTTAATGTGAAGCAGAATGAATAAGATTTAAATGTTTTTTTTTTATGATTACAAAGAATATTTAAAGTGGCGTCATGAAATATGACAATTGGTTATTTTACGAGTTACGCAATTCACATATAGGTACCCTTGACTGTACTCTGTAAAACATATATATTCTCTTCAAATATCAGGCCCAAATTTTAAGCTTTGCACTATTTACATTGCTATTTGCACATTAGTTATGGGCCAATGTTTTGGTTTTATTTATTTTGCATACAAAACGCATCAAAAAAAAACTAGCAAATTAGTTTAAATTTCGTATTACCCAAAACTTGCTGTGATTCGCTTTAGCAATGAATAACGAATACCCTGATTCACCAAACACATATTCAGTTATTATCTTACAAAAAGTAAAGATTGAAATATACACAAAAATCTATCAGAAAGAGTACCAAAATATTCTAGGTAAATTATTACACATATAACCAATTGCGATTAAAGTAATGCTTCAGAAGTGTGTTTATTTTATCAATCATAGACACTGTAGGAGCTGTCAGCAAAGTAAGTATAAAGTAAAATTGAGTTCACTATATAATCAACAGGAATGGACAGGTGAGCAAATGAGACGCTATAATTAAAATTGTATAAAGCGGTGACTTAGGCTGCTGTCCGTTCTAAGGCGGTGGTTCTGTTGTTGTGACTTTTTGTTTATAGTTACTCCCATTGTGGGAGTCTTTTGTTGTTCTATGTTTTGTTGTATGTTACTTTATGTCCATTCTAGTATTGCAATCATCTTGATGGGGAAGAGAGAGCTGGTTGCTTTGCTTAATTTTTCTTCCTGGTGTCTTGTGATGGTTGAGCGGCGCTTCCTCGCGCTGCCACGGGATTGTCTGCGGTTTGTGATTGTGGTATTTCCTGATCATACTCACTTACTATTTTTGTCATTAAATTTCTAACTGTAGATGAAACTTGTCAACTGTGATTAATAGTAGAAATGATAATAACTAAGCAAGAATACAGCTACAGTCAGTGATATTTTGTTACATTCAACAATACAGTTTAAGCCAGACAAGTGAACTCATTACGTGAATTACAATATAACTTAGTGAATTACATATACCTTCATAATAATGCCCTATCTAAAAGCCAAATGAAGAACCAAACTATACATTCAATTATATCAATGTAACGAAATTTACGATTTTCCAGAAAAGATGAGAAAGACATGAATCTCAATTACCCTTTTAGCTCAAAAACCAAGTTTCATGCAATTAACCTGTAAAGTAAGTACGTATGTATTTCTCATTTTAAGGAATTAAACATACAGGCGTAACGTTTTTTAGGTCTTTGGCAGCTAAGTTTGGGGTGTTTCTTGATGTCGACCATAGCAAGCTTCCTACGTGATTATGGTTACCTAAACTTATAAAAGGTCCTATAAGTCACGTTTTATTGCTAATTCTAGTTCATGTACAACTACCGAGTTGTCTATTCTTTTGACTTCTTGCCTCACTGCGATCAAAAACCATGTCATTAAATATTGCACAGCAGTTTATGAAAAGAACGGTAAAGATTATTTTGGTCTATTAAAAATTCAGGCGAAATTCTTTATAAATTATAGTCTAGATTTTTTCTAGCATCTTGTTTTTCTACATATGATTTCTCTTCTCCCTATACTACATTGCCTCATAATCTAATCAAAGAAAAACTAGCATAATTAATTGAACAAACATTTAACAGAGAGGGTTCCCTTTATTTGGCTTGTAATGATATAAATGCATTTTTTACTTCTGCAAAAACCTACACGATATAAGTTGTGGTTATGTCAGAAAATATGTGATGCTCTCCATTATCTTTATAAGATTTGGCTCGAAATTATATAGACAAATTGTAGGCATTCCAATGGGTACTAATTGCGCTCCTCTTGTTGCAGATTTGTTTTCGTTTTGTTATGAGAGAAACTGTATGTTGTCTTCGTCAGATAATAATCAAACTGATATTATTGAAGCTTTTAACTCCACATCAAGATATTTAGATTACTTACTTAATATTGATAATCCTTATTTTGAACAAATGGTAGGTCAGATATATCCTACTGAACTTCAGTTAAATAAGGCAAATTCTTCTGATACTGAAGCTCCGTTTTTGGACTTGACCTTGTCAACAACAGATGGCATAGTTTCTTCTAAAATTTATTATAAACGGGATGATTTTAATTTTGAAATAGTAAATTTCCCATTTCTTGATGGAATTGTTCCTCGCTCCCCTTCCTATGGTGTATAATATTTCTCAGCTTATTCGTTTTGCAAGAGTGTGTTCTAATGTTGATGACTTCAACAACAGAAACTTATTTCAACTGCTAAGTTATTAAAATGGGGTTATAGATATCATTAAATTCGAAAAGCATTTTCTAAATTCTACCTCAGACACTCAGAGTTAATTGTTAAATACTTTGTCCAGTGAATTTTGAATTTCTTCAAACAATGTATCCTTCACACCATATGTTAGATTGAGTTAAAGTATCACTTGGTGGATGGCATAGGGGCAACATGGAAGATCAAAATTTATAAAATAATTCCATCCGCTATCCAAGGCAGCTGCCTTGAAAGTCAGCTTGAAAATCTTCAAATGTCATACAATGAAACTTGTTGACAGGCATTGTGTTGGGCGCTACTTCTTTTTTTTCAATCGTCTCGCTGGGGAAAAGAGAGATGGTTGCGTTACTTTGGTGGTTTTCTTAATGTCATGTTCCTGTTATCGTTCCATGACGCTTCCTAACAACACAGTGGTGTGGCATTTGCTGGTTATAGTCACTTAATAATTGAGGGAAAACAATCTAAACTCGTTCACTAATACCCCGTATTCATTGACTAAGTTCAGAATGAAGATAAGGATCACTTTGTCTACTGGGTAAGTGTGCATGGTTTTCTGGTGATTCTTTCAAAATCATCTTTCAAAAAAATTATGTCAGGAATAACTATCATAGCGTCACACAGTTTGGATCCAGATCACAAATGCCATATTTTTAACTTGATATGCCTGTGCTTGTTTCTCAAATTGTCTGAGCAGACCTTTATCCATCGAAGCCAACACGTTTGTGTTTTAACAGCCACATAATCTAGGGCGAAGATTAAGGGACATTAAATGCATATGAGCCCCCCATACCCTGGTAGCTTAGGGTGCTGTCCTTTATCAGGTGGCGGTTCTGTCGTTGATTTATTGCGTTCCTCCCATTGTTTGTGGGGTTTTGTGTTGTTATGCATTACTTTATGTCCTTACTAAGTTTGCAATCATCTTGACGAGGAAAAGAGAGCTGCTTGCTTTGCGTTCGGATGTCTTGCTACTTTAAATGTCCTGTGGCTCTTCCTCACGGTGCAGTGGGTTGGTCTGCTGTGTGTGATTTTGATATATCCTGACCATATTCATTTACTTTTTTACCAAACATGTCAGGGCTTTTCATGGGAGTAAATAGCACAGGACAGTCATTTCCAAAGCCCTACTTTTACCAATATTCTCTGAGAGTGTCTAACAGTTCACCAAAATAGCATATTTAATCAATTTATCATGCTCGCTGCAGACCACAGTTATTTCCAAATGGGCAATTTATAGTCAGTTATACAATATGGGTCATGTCATGAGAAAAGGTCGGAACAAAAAAGCTCAGACCAGCCTGCACATCCATACAGTATGATCATACCTTGGAAATTCTACTATGGAAATACTCTGGAAAGTTTAGGCTTATTTTAAAGTCTGCTGCACACAAAATTTGGACAATTTAACTATTCTCTGAAGCTGCGCAAGCTGGCCTGGCTGGTTCCAAACAGCTTTTCTCGCGTCAAGGCCCATCATGATGCCACTTTAGTGGTGTTTTGGATGAAGTTTCCTCTCCTAGACTGTATACTGAATAGTCCCAGTCTGGATCAGACTACAAATGCTCTGGCTGACCAGTCTTCACTTGGCACTTAGAATGATACATGTACGGTTCAAATCATGAAACCAATATGTTCAGTGTTTTTGCAAGTGGGACTTTTGTCATGCGCTGTCAAAAGTTGTAACCGTTTGGACCCAGATCAGGTCCCAACAAAACGTGGGAACCTAATTTGGACTCAATCTGTTTGGCATTCTTCGAAAAAGTTAATTATTTCGAAATCAACAGACTAGGGCCCGAAATTACAATGCCTCCTTAAAGTTAAGCAAGACTTAATTTAAGTATTGATATTTCAACATGCTATATTAAACGCTAAATAAATTGCCTGGATCAATGTGGTATTTGTGGTCAAAGATATCGTTGTGATCTTCAGAAAAATTAAAAATATTTTGATTTTAATCAGTTTTAAACGTTATTTTTCGTATCCTGAGAAATCAATACTTAACTTAAGTCGTCCTTAACTTTAAGGAGGTATTGTAATTCCGGGCCCAGTAAATTGTTCGGCATGACTGTAAAAAGTTTGATTTGGACATAGAGCATCAAAAGAAAAAGAAAAATAATAATGTAAGGATTATCAATGTCTACCTCACCAGACACAAGTTTTAATCGTTTTTTCTAGATCTGCTTTGACAGGGTACAATAAGAATCAGAATTTGGATATTGTGGTTGTAGGACACCCCTGAAATATTGAAAACAAACTTAGGCATGTATATGATTCAAACTTGTTACAAATATACACATATTTGACACTACTTTGCACATTGCACAGGAATGGCTATAAATCTCCTAGTGGCATCTGCTGATAAATAATCTTTGGGTCAATATTTCACTTGAAATTATCAACGTTTCTTAAGGCTCCGTTTTTAGTGAACTTGTCATGCTCAATCTATGAATATATTTGGACAGTCTGAACAGCAAACAGATGAACATTGAGAATTGTTACTCAATATTAATATTGCATTTTTTTCAAAACAAGACTTTTACTAATTCTTGTATCCCAATTTTACAAATCAAGACTTTTAATTTGTCTGGTGTGCATCTCCAGGTCACTATCAACGCTTATATCATAAATATGGTGTATGAAATGGGTCAAAAGTAAATAAAATACCCGACCAAACTTATTATAACACGAACCATAAATTTTATCTGTCTCACCATAATTAGATTACGTCGAACAATAATCAATTTAAGTCCAACCGAAATTAATTTCAGTCCAACTTAAAACAATAATTATTGTTCGACTAGAAATCAAATTTTTGAGTCGCGCCATAATTATTTTACGTCGGACTAGAATTGATTTTACGTCGCACTGAAAGTAATTTTGGTAGGACTAAAATCAGTTTTAGTTCGACATAAAATAAGTACATGAGATTGAAAATCAATTATGGTAGGATGTATTTTTATATATATAATATAAACTTTTGGTGGAACTAAAAATAATTTAATTCGGATGGTCAATCTTATTTTTGACCCATCCGGTACACCATAAATATTTGTTTCGTTTTATAGGCATGATCCTGGCTGAAAAAATCCAGGACAGTACCGCGCAAAAAACTAATAAAGCCAGGAAACAAATTCCAAGACCAAAGTAATCCCCCCAC
This sequence comes from Loripinus fragilis, assembly GCA_964019695.1. Taxonomy (NCBI): domain Eukaryota; kingdom Metazoa; phylum Mollusca; class Bivalvia; order Lucinida; family Lucinidae; genus Loripinus; species Loripinus fragilis. The sequence continues at coordinate 6,879,191 of OZ026525.1, forward strand.
AAAAATCAAATGGTCGCTCCCTGACATCTGCATGCTGGGATAGTTTTCATGATTTTTTTATTTGCTTGCTGGATATATATTATATTTTCCAAGTAAACCTTTTCGAAATGTTCCCAAGGATTACCATCACAGTGGCAAATAGTTTTGTCGGTCCTGATCTAGATCCAAACTGTTTGAAAATTATAAGCAGATGGCACTGTTAGGTAATGAACCAAGAGGCAGCTTGTACACGACTGTTTTCAGGAAGACATGGTCATCCAAAGATGCATTAAAAGTTTTAAAACATATTTCGAACTGTGTTTAAATATAATCCCCGTACCGAGAGCATTCAACCAGACAAGGCACAAATCAGTTGGTACAGCTACAAAGACCAGCTGAATCTTGCAATTTTGGCAATTGAAACTAGTGGTTATTAAAATATGCATGAATATTCAAGAGGCTGGGCAGACTGAGCAAACTCATAGGCGTATCCTTGTTATGATTTTTTTTAACATACGTAATAGAGCAGGTTTTCTCCCGATGAGGCTCATATAATACACACGCATTGTAAATTCTGAATCTGAATGTGAATATATACGTTGGAAGGTCTTTCAGCGTTGTTGCAACGGGAGAGAGCTGGGATGATACAGTAGCTAGTACTTGACCCTGTAAATTGCACTTTATCGCAAGGAGTTTGGCGAAGTTTAGTTATGTTCTAATAATAAATGTGCTTATTCGAACTGAGGACATGTGAAGACTGATCTATATATTCCTTGCATATGCAACCAAGTCGGATTTCCTCACAAAAAGGCTTGCTCGGGTTAGCCTGTGTGTTATTGTTTAAAGATGGTAGAAAAAGAACATCTTTCAAAAGTCGCTGCACAAGCCTATCCCAATGTGCCCCCACACTTCTAGGGGTCCTGGTTAATATTGTACGTTTATCAAACAATTTGGATCCAGATCAACTTATCCGGCCTAAAACAGTCTTATAAATGGGCCTGTAGCGCAGCTGGTAGCTAGTCGGACTGCAGATCTAGGAGACATGAGTTCGATCCCGCCCAGTCCCATAAATCCTAAAATAGTTTCGGGAATACCATACAAGAGTCAAACAGTTTGGATCCAGACCGGATCCAACATATTGTCGGGCCTAATCTGGGTCCAGTCTGTTTGCAAAGGTTATAAACTGACGACAGTTAAATAGGGTTTATGGCTTTCTAGACTAAGCATTAGGGTATGCTTCTCTGAGTCTTCGCTACCTTGAGTGTACCAAAACTGTATGTTAACTCATTGCTTACAAGGTATTTTTTCATTCGTTTTTGTCTGCTGTTATCTTTAATCAACTTTAAAAAACAGTCTTTCCAGAATACAATCGGAATGTCTAACAGTTTGGATCTAGATCAGGCCCAGGCCTGGTCTGGGTCCAAACTGTTTGCAAAGGTTATCAGCAGGCGACAGTTAATGAGAGATGGCTATGATAAACAAATGATTCCTTTCATATTCTTCATTTCTTGAAAAAACAACAAAAATCACAAAAAGACACAGCATAAAGTGTTTAATGCACATGGAAAGTGTAATGAGTTCAGTCTAAGACTTAGACTGGTATCAGTCCACTAAATATATATAATTACATTTATAATTATATTTAACTATGAAAAAAATCATCTTCTAAAAAATCTATCCTCTCTGATAGTCAAATGATGTCCAAGCCGAGGACTTCTACTTCAAAGTAAAGTTTATAAATGCTATATTAGAGAGATTATCAGTTTTACTAAAAACATTGACATTAGAGACTGGGGCCAGTCTATCTAAGACTCAGAATATTTGATCGGAATCAGAGAGGTCTCGCACCTGTATGGCAGACTAATGGCTTTTTAATGGCCCTGTTTAGCTGCGCTTGACCCTGTAGAGTAATTGAAAGTATCTTTATCCAGGGACTGAGGTAAATTCAACACACCAACTAGTTACTATGGTAACGAACTATGGCCTGGCATATAAACACTCTCTGCAAGCATTTAAAACCACCGACTTGGTGGAAAGCAGGAAATATCCCTGAAAGCAGAGATGAGTCCGGTTTGGTCTAGATCTAGACTGATTGTCACTTCAATGTTATATTTTAAATTAGTAGACGACAAAAAGCATAGCATGCATAGAGTCTTGATTAAAAGTTGATTTTCATTGTCTAAGTGGAAATAAATGGGATAAATCTTTACGCTTGCGACCTTAGACTTATAAAGTCTGATGAGATATGATTTTATTCATATAGATGTTTTTATAGTATTAATATTAATGTTTTTAACTAAATCTATCCTTCCTCTCAAATACTTTTTTCTTCTTCTGCTATCTCATCAGACTTATGGACTCCACCATTGCTTATGTAAGAAATCTGTTTATGCCCCATTTTGTTAACAGTACAATAAATTGCTACTAATAGCAGGAATCCAACTAGTGACCACAAGACAAGATTAATGACCCCAGTAAAAGTTTCCTCCCGACTTCAGAAAGGAGAGTCACTTTTGGTATGTATCGAGTATCGAGTAATAAAAGTCGAGTTTCGAGTAATAAAAAGCGAGTATCGAGTTATAAAAGGCGAGTATCGAGTTATAAAAAGTGAGTATCGAGTAATAAAAGTCGAGTATCGAGTTATAAAAGGCGAGTATCGAGTTATGAAAGTCGAGTATCGAGTAATAAAAGGGGAGTATCGAGTAATAAAAGGTGAGTATTGAGTTATAAAAGTCGAGTAGCGAGTAATGAAAGTCGAGTATCGAGTAATAAAAGGCGAGTATCGAGTAATAAAAGGCGAGTATCGAGTTATAAACGGCTTTGAAGTGTAAAACGTAAGGTCTACTGCTCTTAACTCTAAATGGAACTCGTGTTTATTCTTGGTCTATTTGCGGGATAAATTATGTATAAAATAGATGAGCAACGGTATGAACTGCTGTAGTTCAGCAGGCTTTTTCGAGCAGTCGTGCAGCGGAGCGTCGGTGGTAATAAACAAAACCTAAGCCCCTAACGGCCATAACTGAGTCGAAATTATCATGATTATGAAGATGGTTTTCAAACTCGACCTGTATTGTACAATGTTTTTACTTAATTACTATTCTGTATTTATTTATATTTTATTGATGCATTCCTTCACCAGTTATTAATCGGAAACCAAAAGTATGACGACGACGACATGATTGCTTGCCTCGCACACGACAGAAAAATATTCGAAATAAGTTTATAAATGTGTCGCAATTATGTCGTAGTGGTGGTGGCGGGTAGTGAGGGGTAACATCTCCATATGGTACAATGTCACTTTCCGACCTCCAATCTGATCCACTCGAGCATGGTGACACTAAATGACGTATAATCCTGTAAGGTTTTTGTTCTAAAATTAATGCGTTATATCGGACATACCAATACCACAATACAAATGTACCAGATACAGCAAATTATGGACTTTACAAATTACCCAGACTGGCATGTTACTAACGGGGCACTAACCTGATGGTCGCTCTCAGGGTGGTTGAAGATACTATCAAACTTGGAAGTGACAGTTATTTTCAAAATAAATAAAGTTTGGCCTGCAAAATTAACAATCATTGTAAGCCCATAGGAATCAAGATAGTGTGGAAAGATTAAGTAATGAATGCGGGAATGTCCCTTAAAACTCTTTGCCTGCTAGTGATGAGTTGTATTGTCTACTGATAACCTTGCAAAGAGCTTGGCCAGAAACGTTGGGCATGATCTGGGTCAAAACCATTTTACACGTGGCTGATATTCATGAAAGGTTTTAATTGATTTATGATTTGCAAAGAGTGAACCCTAATGCCAAACGCTTTGGATTTGGTATGTTCTAATGCCCTGGCCTGTCCGGTCAGTTATCTTAATCAGGGCGGACATTCAGGCCTCACACCGTGTAGGCGGCAATCGAAAACGCTCTTAACAATCGACGAATGCGGATCAAAAATCGCTAGAAACAGTGTCGGGCGACAAATGACAATCAAAAACTCTGTTTCTATCGATTTTTGATCTCTGTTCTACGATAGAATTGACGTTTTCGATTGCCGCCTACCCGGTGTGGGCCTGATCTTGACACTCTGATGGTATTTCTGTTGTTGTTGTTGTTGTTGTTGTTGTTGTTGTTGTTGTTGTTAATAAAAATACTACATATATTATATTTCTTAACAAGAGGCCTAAGATGGCCCCTCAATCGATAGCCTGAATTTGTGGATGTTGTCATACGAATTGTTTGAGTTTATGCTTGACGCCCAAAGCAAAACTTTTTAATTATGTCGGGATGTTCCCTTTGTTGAGTTAGTCCTTATACTAAGCAAGTGATAAAGTGTCTTGCACAAGGCCACAATATAGTTCCTCTATGAATGCTGAACCAACGACCCGACGATCTGAACATTCGTTGGTGAGGCTCATCAGTTATATAAGAGCCAGATACTTAATCGAGCAGAAATGACACAGTCTCTCCAGAGCCTGTGCAGTTTTTCCTGAGCCTTCGCTGCTCGCACACCCCATAAAAGGACATCCTGGATGAAAGCTCGGGCTACATTAGAGTTCAAAATAATCGAGCCCAGAGCCCAAATATTGGAGTCCTTCGTTGATGTAGCAAGTTTATGCATATAATTTTATGCAAAATTTCACTATCTAGCTTAGCAGGCAGAGTTATGTCCTACCTGGTAACAACCCCGAAGATTTTTCTCGATATACCTACATGTAATAAATGGACCAATCCATGAGCAATAGTTGTTCCTTAAACGTGCTATCACGGAAACCTTTCGAACAAAAGTAACCCTAAATATATGACACCTATTTATGTAAAAACATGTAGAAGTCTGCAGCTTTTTATTTTCTCCAAGAATCCGTTGTGAGTACGCACCAGGAGATAACACATTGACACGCTTCCAATGCAATGATGATCACCTATATGTAAAAAATACTATACTCTTGGAGAAACCAAGGCCCAAAATTACAATGTCTCCTTTATGATATCTTTTTGCCTAGTAATGTTAAAAGCGAGTATCGAGTAATAAAAAGCGAGTATCGAGTTATAAAAGGCGAGTATCGAGTAATAAAAAGCGAGTATCGAGTAATAAAAAGCGAGTATCGAGTTATAAAAGGCGAGTACCGAGTAATAAAAAGCGAGTATCGAGTAATAAAAAGCGAGTATCGAGTTATGAAAGGCGAGTATCGAGTAATAAAAAGCGAGTATCGAGTAATAAAAAGCGAGTATCGAGTAATGAAAAGCCTTCTCTCGGTATATAACCGTGTTGTTAAGCAAACAAAAAATCAATTTTTAACATTTTTTTGGGGTGCTCAAAAGAACCGTCTCATCGAGACGGTATTTTTGAGTATCCACAGCATATGTTTTGGTAGAGATAGTAACATAGTTTGGATGCTCAAATGACCGTATCAATGAGACAGTTATTTGAGTACCCACAACATATGTTTTGGTTGAGAAATAGGAAACTAATTTTTAATTGCGCTCTCTTAAATGTATCTAGAGGCATCAAGGTCCATACATGTATATATTGAACTGGAAAAATCCCAAAACAACAATGAAACAACCAACAACATATATCTGTATCAGAAATACTAACTGTTGCTTTGAGTTAAATGCCACTGCCTGATGAGATCCACTGACGGGTCGAAATAATTGTTAATACATTGATGGTGACGGCTCAAAAAACCTGTCGTAAGCATTTGAAATACAGCTAATGCTTGTAAAATCATGAAAATAAGCTTAAGAAAAATGGCCTCAAAATGCATTAGTATCGCTTCTACAGACATCTTGAATTAGAAACTTTTCTTGGGGGAGGTCAACCCCCTAACCAGAGCCGTCGACACTAGGAAAACGACGTTCCAAGGCCGTACCACTTTTCAAAAGCCGACGACGGCCCTGATTTGTTGCTGCAAAATGATATTGCTGCAATATTTCTGGGTAATTAATTACCTTAATATGAAGGCCTGGCACCACAATTTTATTCTACGACGTAGCCTGTACGGGTAGGGCTTTTTATTTTAACCATGTCTATTTGTCGTGTGTTTTTTTAATAAGTTTTCTTTATTCCATAAGATCGTCACGTATGTGATCTAGTACTGCATCCGATCGTTTTCTTGTTCTGTTTTTTTACTCGATACTCGCTTTTTATTACTCGATACTCGCTTTTTATTACTCGATACTCGCTTTTTATTACTCGATACTCGCTTTTAATAACTCGATACTCGACTTTTATCACTCGATACTCGACTTTCATCACTCGATACTCGACTTTTATTACTCGATACTCGACTTTTATAACTCGATACTCGACTTTTATTACTCGAAACTCGCCTTTTTTAACTCGATACTCGATACTGTAAGAAAAGAAATCCTCTTCAGAAAGGTGAATGATAAAATATTGATTGTGAGACTTCCACTTCACTTTACATGTTTAGGTTTTTAACTTTTAGTATGCTGAACCTGGATATACATGACAGTGTCCTGATTTGAAAACAGTGTAGATTTAGATCATTCTGTTTTCCATTGTTCTAGTAAATTTCTGCTGATAAAAGTTATAATGTGAGTTAATTGGAAAATACTTGGCATGGGTTTTGGTTACTCCATTTTACTATGGATAATTTTAAAGTTTTTTGGTCGTCTGCTGCTATTTTTCAGAAATTAGCATTAAAATTTCAAACATTTTCGATCCAGATCAGATGGGACATTTTGTGCAAATGTTATCAAAATATGCCAAAATTTTCAAATTTAGAAAAGCGAGTTTAATGCTTCACTTAATTTTTCATTTTGAGGTTGTGGCTGCTCGTGGCGAATTTCATTGCCTGCTGTAATACTGCGGACAACCTTTTCAAAGAGTTTGAACTGAAGTCAGGTCCGACAAAATTTTGGGCTTGATCTGAATCGTTTAAAACTCAAATTTATGCTGATTTGATGATGATGATGATGATGATGATGATGATGATGAAAAAAGTCATTTATTGAAATTACAGTAGAAGTGACAAAAACATCTGCAACGTGTTCAACATGGATAGCTCTACGGTCCAGTTTGAAGGATCTGTAGAACCTTATTAAATCTGCTTACATTAAACTTTAATTTAGACTTTTTCATATTGAATGTTGGTACATGTAACACTTCTCAGATTGGTGAATTATTTCATACATATGGGATTTTCCATTCCACACTTAGGGGTTTGGCCTAAGTTATGTGTTTTGTCCCTGAAGATTGTTTATCTTAAGGCCCTGTCACACCATAACGTTTTAGCCAACGTATGCTGACATATGAAAAATATATCCAGTACGCTGACATACGCTGAAATCGAATTAAAAAAGTCCGAGAAAGTCTTTCTCTGAACATATACAAAGCGTATGATAAACAAACATAGAACGTGTGTCTAACTTATGAGTAACATGTTCATAACTTATTCCTGACATAACATAACATAAACGTGTGCTAGCATATAACAGCATATGCCCAGCGTATCACTAGCGTTCTTCACTTATGAGAAACTTTGCACAACGATCGTCTAACTTGAATTGTACATGTTACGTACGTTAATGTATGCATATCGTACATGTAGCGTACATCTAACTTATGTCTAACGTATAAGCATGTACACAATTTTGGGACCCATTCGCAGAATGACATTATGTATACCAACGTACTGTAGTGTGTTCGTAACATATTTAAAACCTATCTCTAACATATTCAGCGTACACCAATGTATTTGCTGAATTTCTCATACGTCCGCATACGTTGGTGCTAACGTACCTTAACGTATGCATAACTTACCTGTTGCGTACCTCTAACTTATGCCTAACGTATAAGCAATAGGTCTGCATACGCTGAAGATTTTATATGCACGCTCAAAATTTTGGGTGATAACGTATACCAACGTATTGTAGCTTGATCTCTAACATATTCAGTGTACACCAACGTACTTGTTGAATTTCTCATACATCTGCATACGTCGGTGCTAACATGCCTTAACGTATGCATAATGTACCTGTTGAGTTTATCTAACTTCTGTCATATAGACGCAACACGTCCGCATAGCTGTCTATGGATGCACAACGTTTTGAACCTCGTCGCCGTATGGCAATGTACTATAGCGTGTTCATATGCTGTGTAAAACTTATCTCTAACTTATTCAGCGTACACTAAAGTACTAGCTGACTTTCACATACGTGCCCATATGTTGGTGCTATACATCGTAGTGTGACAGGGTCTTAAAGAAGCAAATGGTGCAGACCCTTGTGAAATGCATTTGGCATATCATCTGCAATTTTACTGTTTGCCAAAGTACCTGAAATAAAAAGGTCAATTAAAAAGTCTGACTGGTTTATTTAGAACCCACCTGTTCTAGATCTACAGCGTTTAACAGTGATGATATACTTTATTTGAATATTTGCACACTGCATTTCATATTAGTTTTCGGAGAAAATACGACAAAGAATTCAAGTGAAATATCAAGCCTTTGCTCATAAACCCTTTTCATTCTGCATACAGGTAAAAGCAGCATCCAGAGACTGATATGCATCCTTCTATTCCAATTAGGACCGGCTATGCCAAAAAGTACAAAAAGAACTAATCCATAATCATTGCATCAATACATGATGTATGGGATGGATAGTCCATCTTAATAGTGATATAGGTTAAGCCTAAAGGATGTGAAAAAGTTTAAAACACCATGATCTATTGCCTTGCAGCGTTAACTAAAGATGTGAAAACTTATGCGTATTTATATAATGCTACATTTCTTCACTGTCTGCCATTCGCTACCCATTTGAGAATACAGCAAAGACTCTGATAAGACTGTGCTCATGCCCAAAGGCCTAGAACTATTCAAATAGTGCTTTCGTTTTTATTTTTAAATAAACATAATTTTTAACATATTATTCCTACTTTGTAGTTAGTCTATAGGCTGCTGCTAAGTCATACAACTCCACTGAAGGCAAATATATACGTTAATAGACTAGCTATGAACATAACCATTCGGCAAAGAAAAAAATATAGTTACAATTTTTTGCTTGTATTATGACAACACTTTTATTAGCAGACTAGTAGCTAGTCTAATGCCCAAACTGAGCCGAGTCTTTGCTTAGCATGAAAATATTTTGCGGTTTTATTTAATTTTGATGGAATTTAACCTCAGAACTTCTTTTAACCAATTTTCACAGAATACTCATACATAACTGCTGGTTTGGCTGTGATATAGCTGGCTTATCTGTTTACCCACTAGGTAATTTTGCATGTTTTTGTCGTCTGCTGATATTTTCTAACACAGTTTTTTTTAAGTCAGAAATACCACCAGAGTGTCAAACAGTTTGGACCGAGATCAGGCCCGACAAATGTCGTGACCTGTTTTGGATTAAATTGCCAAATAGAACTTAATCAACGAGTATTTCTCAAAGTTACTTCTGTTTTGCCAAAAGTGTGATTGAAATAAATGCAGCCCTCATACAATTTTATGACCCTATCTTGTATCTGGTCAGAGGCCAGCAATAAATCACATGGTGCTAGTGAGAGAAGTTAATTGCTCTACTAAGCACCATGATGAAGTTATGTCTGTTAAGGAGCTGGAACACATTTGTGAATGCTTTGAAGTCTGGCATGTACTAATTTCTAGCCTGGCCTGGCCTGGCCCGGCCTGGCCCAATTATATAACATTATATAACTTACCTTGGATGACCTTTTGATGACATAACACTTGGGGCCAGGCCAAGCCAGCCCAATATATGAAAACGGACAACATGAGCCTGTCAGAAGAAGTACCCACAAGGGACCCATTTCCAAGATGCCAAAATTGTATCCTGCTGGTTAATTTGAAATGTGCCACTGATTAATCTGATTTATAGAACCATTATATTAATTACTGCTGTGTGCTAACCATTTCTCTGGCAGTGACTGCTATTGTGGTCTGCTTTGCAAACAGTATAGACCCTGGTCAGGCCTGACCAAACTTATGTCCTCTGATTGTCCACATAATATGGCTACAAAAAACAACAACAACAGCAACAACAACTGCAGACAATGTAAATGAATGCAAAATTACTCAACATGCAAAAGGTTTCGCCCAGTAAGGTTTACAAACCCACAGACAGATCAGGGCTCTTATGCATACATTGGCCATTAACCTTGCACATGTGGGAGTTTAACAGTCCACAAACAATAAAGTGTTTAAAGAACCTTAAAAAATTTTTTTTTGGAAAAAAAAAACTATTTCAGGAATACAATCAGGCCTCGAGGTTATAAAGCTTGAGTTCATTCTCAGACTCAAAATAAAGTGCAATGATTGGCTGCTTGCGAACACGTGTCCGCAAGCAGCCAATCATTGGGCTTTATTTTGAGTCTGAGACTGTACTGAAGGTTTATAACCTCGAGGCCAGAGTGTCAAACAGTTTGGACCTAGATCACGCCTGTCATGCATAATGCCGGGCCTGATCTGAGTTTTGTCGGGCCTGTTATGGATCAAAACTGTTTGCAAAGGCTAGCCGTAGGTAGACTTAACTGTGGTAGTAATGTTTTCATTTGCGTGTTTGTGTTCGTCTGTGTTCTATGTCTTTTAATCGCCGTGTTATTGGTTGGACGGTGACAATGTAGCATTTTATTAACATTTTCATTTTGGTGTTGGTTTTGTTTTTATTGGTTATGCAGATTGATAAATAACACGCCCACATTTTTCAGCGGTGTACATGTATTTCTGTTTCTCCCACTTTTTGATTTTTAGGTAAATTTGGGAAGAACAGGAATTGTGGATAAGGTGAAAAGGTGTTAATCCAAAACCTGAAGACATATAGTTTATTTCATTAAAGGTTAACATAGAACAGAGGCGAGTTCAACAAAGCGAGTGCTCGCGAGCGCTCGTTGTTCTGGTACCTATCTTTATTCGTAATGTGTAAAGCCTGACATCAGTACAACGAGCCCTCGAGAGCACTCGCTTTGTTGAACTCGCCTCAGGTATAAAGCGCATACAGGTGATAATAATTGAGCACATCAGATTAAATGTATATGCTTAGGTTTTGCTATAGTAATCAAATTCAGACAAACTGTGAAGACCAAGATAAAATGCTGCAATATGTGGCATTTTATCTGGGTCTGCACTATTTGGCTTAAGCAAGTCTACGTTTGCATAAGTGATCGGCTCTTGCTACAAACTTATTAGTAATAATTTTCTAATTCAACTCTCTGCATATAGTGGAAACCGCAATCTTTGTATATGCGAGTATAAGCGGCTCTGACGAGTCTGTACATGTGTACAGGCTTGCCTAAGACTTCATTGTTCGATAATGCGATATAAATCCTTCAGTTCATAATCATTCAAATATGCAGATGATAGGCATCTTCACCAGCGAAGGTTTCGTCGTATCTACCTTCCGACAAACCCTTCGCCTCACGACCCTCAAAATTTATTATTAGCACAGACTAATCGACCAATGAAAACGCCAGGAAGGATTTTTTCGATAATCCCTTCCTGCCAATCAGATTAAATGTAGCAGTTTATTGGCATCTTATGTGCACCGCCTGCTAAGTCTCGTTAAGTCCAGATAAGCAAAGATTTTGGTCATAATTTATTTATTTTTCTTCTATAATTAAGTCCAAAATTATGTTATGGGTGCTCAAAATAACTATCTCAACGTGACAGTTCTTTTGAGCACATTAAACGTACATTTAAGTTGTTAAATAAGAAAACTGATTTGTGAATTAATCACGCCGTCTTATCTGGAGGCCTGGGGCCCGTTTCACTAACGTTCTTAGCGCTAAGAAATTCGTAAGTTCATTCTTAAGAACAGTTTGCGTTTCACAAACGCCATCGACTTACGAATTTCTTAAGGATTTCGCTAAGATTTTCTTAAATATTGTCGTAACTTTACGACAGGGGGGAGGCGATCTTATCTTTCAGAAAATTTCGTAAATATGGCCGCCTTCATCTGTCCCAACCAGCATACGGAACAAAATTCGCTTATTATTCTGTCAAAACGTATTATTTATCGACAAAATTATCGGAGGGAATTTACTTTAGATGAGTACCTGTCGCCGGAAATGATTTAGACTGTGTAAAGAGTCCGAGTTCTACGAAATCGATCCTACTTTCGGTTTGAATCGACACGTTTTGAACTATTCATTTATTGTTTGTTTTATATATCAAGAGGAGTAGTCACGGACTTAACAATAATTTAATTCGACCTGTCCGCTGACACAAGAGAAAGTGAGGAATTGGAGCCTGCTGACACCTGAGGCGAGTTCAATAATGCGAGTGTTCGCCGAGCGCTCGTTGATTGGTACCTATCTTTATTCATTATGTGTAAAGCCGGACATCAGTATAACGAGCGCCCGAGAGCGCTCGCATTATTGAACTTGCCTCTGTCTTTGTATAGTCTACACAGATAAATTGCTCGATGTGTTTACACAAGAGATCTTCAGAGTGAGTACATTTCTTCTCAGCTGAAACTACCCTATCATAGAAATTAGCCTAAGTAAGGATAAGGTTAGATCTACATGTACTGCTGAGGAGTGCAGTGGCCTATTGATGGTAGTGTTCGACTTGAGCTGAGTCCAGGGGTCGCTGGTTTGAGCCCCTCAAGAAGTACTGCACACAAGGCACTGTGTTGTGTCCTTGAGCAAGACATTGTATCATCTGCATAATTGTGTTGGTTCAACTCGAGAAACGACCAGATAGGGTGGTAAAAATGTTGACTGGGACGTAAAGCATCACCACAGACAGACAAAACGTTTTCATTTTATCTGTCTGAGGGCTTACCCCTGGCTCAGAATTTGTTGTAGCCAACACTTTAGCCAAATGGAAAAAGGTTGGAGCCAAAAGAAATTGACTTTAGCAAGGTTTTAGCCAGAAAGTAGTTTCAATAAGTTGTTCTATATTTAACCGATGACTTTTGCCATCTGCTAATAACCTTTGCAAACAGTTTGGACCCAGGTCAGTCCCGACAAATTGTCGGGCCTGATCTCGATCCTAATTGTTTGACACCCTTTTGTTTTTTTTTACTTTTTAGCCAATATTTTATATTCGTAGCCACTCTACATTTTTAATAGCAAATGGCTATAGTGGCTAATGGCAGGGTGAGCCTTGGTTCCAAGTATGTTGACTGGGACATAAAGTATCACCAAAGACAGACGAAACATTTTCATTTTTTCTATCTGACAGAAGAATGTGTTCGAGCTAACATGCATTATTTATATATTGACTGGGCTGTAAAGCCTGAATTGCAGACAAACATTAATACCTCTGTCAATCAAATAATGCACCAGTCATTTACACCACTGCACCCCCCCCCCTACACATATGACCCCGGGAATCCCCTACTGGAAATATGGTCAAAAAAGCTCTGCACTATGTATGGGGACCGCTCAAGGGTCATTGCCCCCACTCTACAATGATAAATTCCTTGGGGTATATTAACTATATTTGCATCATTGCAGAAGATCATGTTTCTGACTACTGTGGTCCTGTGGGGGAATTCAAGATGTGCATCATCCCAATTATCATCTGACCATCCCTGTAGGGGGGAGGGGGGTTAAAAATTACTGTGGGGGGAAAGCTGTGATAATGAGGTCACAGTGAGGTGCAGCATGTCTGTCTGACAATTAGACAAACTGTATATGTATTTTTGAATCCCTAGTTAGATGGCAACATTTGCGTTCTAAATATGATATCTCTTAATAACTGAACGCAAGCGTAACAATTAATAACTGTATAGTTTGCTTGCTAGATAATATTCTCTATAAATTTGCTTTTTTGGCAGCATGAAAAGTAATTGGGTAAAAGCTCGAAAATTCTAATGCCAATTTTTCGTAAATACTCGCCTAATTATTCGAAATCAATTTGGGGCACATTGGATCCAGATAAGAGCTTATAGGACCTATTTATGAAATATTTTTATAACTGTCCTTAAAAAAATATGTGTTTGGGTGCATAAAAGAAATGTCTCATTGAGAGGTTTCTTTTACGCACCCAAGGCATATGTTTGATAAATGATAACAATCATTTTTGGGGGTTATATATTTTTATGTATAACTCTCTATAATTTGAATTTTCAATACTTAAAAATAAAACAACTTTGAATTTACGATATTCGACTGACTGTACTTTTCTATTTCATTTCTGTATTCCAAAATAAGCATTGTACTCAAATTGTGCCAGAATTAACCCTTATCCTGCTGATAATTCAAACACTATGAGCCCTGATCAGATAGTTCGATCGAAAGGGAGCAGTTTGATCTGAGTCCATATTGTTTGCAATATAGGCCACCAAAAACATAGATAGCAGAAGAGAGCAGATGACAGATATTGCCGTGAACAGCAAGAAAAGGGTAAAAAGAGTGCCTCTACCTTCAGATAAGTATGTGTGATTGAAAAATACTTATCTTTATCTAAAAAAAATATGTTGTGGGTACTCAAAAGAACCGTCACAATGAGACATTTAAAATGATAATTAAAGAAACAGACAGTTCTGCACTCAAATATTTTGCTCATATAGTACTGGTTAAACGCAGATGAAACATCCCAACATGACCAAACGTTTGCTGACTGGGATGTAAAGTATCATTTAACTCATAAGAAAAATAGAAAACATGCTCTCTTTTTCAAACAGTTTTTCAACCTAGATGTCTTAAAATTACAAATCTCATCAAGATCTTCCCAGTTTGCTCTGAATTGCCTACAACAAACTTAAACAATTATATCCATCCTTTTTGAGAAAAGTGACTTTAAGTCAGATGATATGTTAGACATATATTGTAATCGGGTCCATTTGTCATTCAGACTTGCTCATAACACAAACTCTTTCATTTTTTGATGCAGGGTGATGTGGCACAATGATTACCTATGATGTGTAGATTACAATGAAGGTTTATGATCGCCAATATGACTCTGGAGTAAAAGGTCAAGGTAAAATATATTTAAAATAAGTCCTTCCACTCCTAAAAGGAACACTTCTTCCATTTTTTGGACCAAGGGTGTTCAAATTTGGCACAATGATTGCCTACTGAGTTTAGATTTTAACAAGGGTTCTAGATTACCAATATGACATTGGACTCAAAAGGACAATTAAGGTCAGATAGACTTAGTATTTGGCTTAAGGCTTATAGTATGAACTTGTCTTCACTTTTTGACTGGCAGTGTTCATATTTGGCACAAAATCTGACAATTCAAAGTTAACAGTTCATACTTCACCTTCATGGTTCATACTTCACACTTCATACATTATTAAATGTATGGAATACAACAGAAACTCTTCATAGTTCAGACTCTATAATATGCAACCTCTAGTTTCAGTTCTTTGGTGCATTCTTTGCTTCCAAAGGATACCCTTTTAAGTACATATTCACACTCCTTACTTAACACTCAACTCTTCATAATTCCCTCTTCACAGTTCATACTTCAAGTCACACTTTAAAGTTTACACTACATAGGTTTTAGATCTTTAAACACCTTACTGTGACATATAACTGATAAAAATGGTGTGTGTTGTTGCATGTTACATTTTTGTTAATCAATATAAATCGCATCAATCTTGCAATATTGGGTTAATGTATTATTGTATAGTAAACAAGAGCATTTCGATGACAAGGTTTAAACATTAAAAAAGAAGATCTGAAAGTGTGATATTAGAAGTGTGAATTACTAAGCATGATGTATGAAATTTGAAGTTGGAACTATGAAGTGTGAAGTTAATTGTGAATTATGAACAGTAAAGTGTGCAATGGAACTATGAGGTATGAAATGTGAAGTCTGAACTGTGAAGTTTGAACTGTGAAGTGTGAACCATGAACATATAGACTATGCAGTATGAACTTTCAAATGTCACTTTATGTTACCATAGTTCAGACTTCATACTCAAAGCTTCACAGTAAACTCCTCTTAGTTCATACATCATACATCATACTTCACAGTTCAAGCTCCTTCTCACTTCATTTGTACTTCAAACTAGACAGTTCAGAATTCAAACTTTACACTTCATAAATCACATTTCACCCTTCTGTTCATAGTTCATACTTTACACTTCATATTTCATGCTTCATACTTCATTGTTCAGACTTCAATCTTCATACTTAACACTTTATACTCCAAAAGTCATACTTTACACTTTATAGTTATGTGCAATGGGGGACAGCCCAAAATAACATTTTTGAAGTTCACAGTTCATACTTTACCGTTCATACTTCACACTTCATAGTTCACACTTCATACTGCACACTTAGTAGTTCGCATTTCATAAGTCAGATTTAAGGCTGCATATTTCACACCATACTTTGCACAGTTTGAATTGTTAAGTATGAACATTAAAGTATGAAGTGTAAATGTAAAGAATGAAATGTGAAATCTTAACTGTTAAGTTTCAACTCTGAAGGGTGAAGTCAGAATTTTGAAGTGTGACTCATGAACTGGGAAGATTAAAATGTGAAGTATGAAATGTGAAGTATGAACTTTTAAATGACACTTTCCCGTTTTCCATTGTTCTGACTTTATACTCCAAACGTCACAGTACACTATTCTTTGTTCATAGATCACATTTCTAAGTTGACGCTTCTTACTTAACAGTTCACACTTCATAGTTCAGACTTCATAATTCAGTTTTCACACTTAATTCATAGTTCAAACTTCACACTTAATAGTTCAGACTTCATAGTTCACATTTCAAAGTTCAGACTTCACGCTTCATACTTGGCACTTCATACTCAAATTTATAGTCATGTGTGGGAGACAATGTAAAGTAACCTTTGAAGTTCACAGTTCACACTTCACAGTAAGCACTTCATATTTCACACTTCATAGTTTAGACTTCATACTTCACACACTACACACTTCATACATCACATTTCATAGTTCAGGCTTAAGGCTGCATAATTCTCACTTCATACTTTGCACTTTATACTTTACAATTCATACTTTCGATTTCATAGTTATGTGAGTGAGACAACGTAAAAAGACATTTTTAAGTTCACAGTTCATACCTCACGGTTCATACGTCCCACTTCATGGTTCTGACTTCATTCTACACACTTAATTGTTCGCACTTCATTTGGCACACTTAAAGCTAAGCACTTCCCACTTCATACTTCGCACGGTTTGAATTGTGAAGTATGAATATTGAAGTATGAAGTTGAACTGTGAAGTATGAAATGTGAAGTTTGAACTCTGAAGTTTGAACTCTGAACTGTAAAGTGTGAACCATGAATTGTGAAGTATGGTTATTGAAGTATGAAGTCGAACTGTGAAGTTTGAAATGTGAAGTTTGAACTTAGAAATATCACTTTTCGCTGTCCATACTTCAGACATTATACTCCAAACGTCACAGTACACTCCTCTGAGTCCATAGTTCACAATTCACAGTCGATGCTTCTTAATTCACAGTTCACACATCATAGTTTCATACGTCAGTTTTCACACTCCATAGTTCAAGATTCACACTTAAAAAATCAGACGTCATAGACATAGTACATATTTCACACTTCATAATTAACACTTCCTAATTCAAACTTCATACTTCACACTAAATGCTTCATAGTTCAGACTTCGTTGCACAACTGTAGTGACATTTAAAAGTTCACAGTTCATGCTCTTCTGTTCATATTTCAATTATCATACTTCATTCTTCATTTTTCACAGTCCATACTTCATAGTTCATACTTCACATTTTATACTTCACAGTTCAGACTTCATGCTTCACACTTCATAGTGAATTTATCCTAATTCAGACTTCATACTTCAGACTACATGCTTCATAGTTCAGATTCGTTACATATTTACACTTCATATTTCGCACTCCACACTTTACAATTCGTACTTCACCGTTCATTGTTATGTGTGGAAGACACATTTAAATGCCATTTCAAACTTCACTGTTTATACTTGACATTACATAGTTCATACATCAGACTTCACAGTTCATACTTCAGATTTTATATTTCTCACTTCATATTCACACGTCAGAGTTTATACTTCATAGCCCACACTTTTTTACTTCACATTTAACACTTCATAAAGTTTATACTTTACACTTCATAGGTCAAAGTTCATACTTAACAATTCATACTTCACACTTTTTAATTATGTGTAGGAGACAACGTCAAGTGACATTTCAAAGTTCACAGTCCATACTTCACACTTTATAATTCACACACCATACTTCACACTTCAGACTTCACAGTTCATTTTTTACACTTAATACTTCACATGTCACACTTTATACTTCAAAGTGTATAGTTTTTACTTCACACATATAAGTTCACACTTCACAGTTCAGACTTCATACATCACAGTTTCCAATATTTAAACATATGACAGTGAGGCATTACTGATGAAAATGGTAGGTGTTGCGGTTAACTACCCTCAAATTCCCATATCCTCCATCTCCTCCTCCTATCTCATCCTCTACTACATATCTCCTCCATCTTCTCCTTCTATCTCCTCCTCTACTACCCATCCCCTCCTCTTTAACACTCTCCTCCTCCTATCATCTCACCTCCTCCTCCTCCTCCTATCTCCTCCTCCTAAACACTCTCCTCCTCCTATCCTCTCACCTCCTTCTCCTCATATCTCCTCAACTACCCATCTCCTCCTATCTCCCATCCCCTCCTCCTAAACACTCTCCTCCTCCTATCTTCTCACCTCCTCCTCCTCCTATCTCCTCCTCAACTACCCATCTCCTCCATCTTCTCCTCCTAAACACTCTCCTCCTCCTATCCTCTCACCTCCTTCTCCTCATATCTCCTCCTCAACTACCCATCTCCTCCTATCTCCCATCCCCTCCTCCTAAACACTCTCCTCGTCCTATCTTCTCACCTCCTCCTCCTATCTCCTCCTCAACTACCCATCTCCCCCATCTTCTCCTCCTATCTCCTCCTCTACTACCCACCCCTCCTTCTAAACACTCTCCTCCTCCTATCATCTCACCTCCTCCTCCTCCTCCTATCTCCTCCTCAACTACCCATCTCCTCCATCTCTTTCTCCTATCTCCTCCTCTACTACCCATCTCCTCCTAAACACTCTCCTCCTCCTATCTTCTCACCTCCTCCTCCTATCTCCTCAACTACCCATCTCCTCCTCCTATCTCCTCCTCTACTACCCATTTCCTCCCCCTAAACACTCTCCTTATCCTATCTTTTCACCTCCTCCTCCTATCTTCTCCTCTACTACCCATCTCCTCCTCCTAAACACTCTCCTCCTCGTTTTTTCCCATCTCCTCCTCCTCCTCCCATCTCCTTCTCCTAAACACTCTCCTCCTCCTATCTTCTCACCTCCTCCTACTCCTATCTCCTCCTCAACTACCCATCTCCTCCATCTCCTCCTTCTATCTCCTCCTCTACTACCCATCTCCTCCTCCTAAACACTCTGCTCCTCCTACCTTCTCACCTCCTCCTCCTCCTATCTCCTCCTCAACTACCCATCTCCTCCATCTCCTTCTCCTATCTCCTCCTCTACTACCCATCTCCTCCTAATCACTTTCCTCCCACTATCTTCTCACCTCCTCCTCCTATCTCCTCAACTACCCATCTCCTCCTCTACTACCCATCTCCTCCTCCTAAACACTCTCCTTATCCTATATTCTCACCTCCTCCTCCTATCTCCTCCTCTACTAGCCATCTCCTCCTCCTAAACACTCTCCTCCTATCTTCTCACCTCCTCCTCCTCCTATCTCCTCCTCAACTACCGATCGCCTCCTCCTATCTTCTCACCTCCTCCTCCTACTCCTCCCATCTCCTCCTCTACTACCCATCTCCTCCATCTTCTCCTATCTCCTCCTATACTGCCAATCTCCTCCTCCTAAACACTCTCCTCCTCCTATCTTCTCACTTCCTCCTCCTATCTCCTCCTCAACTACCCATCTCCTCCTCCTATCTTCTCCTCTACTACCCATCTCCTCCTCCTTAACACTCTCCTCCTCCTATCTTCTCACCTCCTCCTCCTCATATCTCCTTCTCTACTACCCATCCCCTCCATCTCCTCCTCCTATCTTCTCACCTCCTCCTCCTAACTCCTCCTCAAATACCCATCTCCTCCTCCTAAACACTCTCCTCCTCCTATCTTCTCACCTCCTCCTCCTAACTCCTCCTCAAATACCCATCTCCTCCTCCTAAACACTCTCTTCCTATCTTCTCACCTCCTCCTCCTCTCATCTCCTCCTCTACTACCCATCCCCTCCATCTCCTCCCCCTAAACACTCTCCTCCTCCTATCTCCTCCTCCTCCCATCTCCTCCTCCTAAACACTCTCCTCCTCCTATCTTCTCATCTCCTCCTCCCATCTCCTCCTCTACTACCCATCTCCTCCTCCTAAACACTCCCCTCCTCTACTACCCATCCCCCCATCTCCTCTTCCTATCTTCTCACCCCTCCTCCCATCCCCTCCTCTACTACCCATCCCCTCCATCTCCCCCTCAAATTATCGTTGAGAATAAATTTGATCTTGGATAGTGGCACTTATCAATAAGTCATTTCCTTTTTCCGTCAGCTTTATTTACACCATTGGATACTCATTGTAGAATGTTACATTGTCTTAGTAATGTGTGATTGGATCTGCACCGTTTCTCAATGTGCTAGTCTTAAATGGGTTAATAAAGTGTGTTTGATATCATTTTTATGTTAAACGCTGTCTATCACTTTGAAACTTAGTTCATTTTTTTTTCTTTCAGATATTAATCAGAGATGTTTACTATACAGAAACAGACAAGGTGGAGTTACTACAACTACAAGCCACAGAGGCCCAAGTTTTGTGTAGGATTCGAAGTAGCACCATTTGAAAAAGTGAAACGTTTGAATAAGACACAATTGGATAAAAAGCTTTCAAAGAAGTTAACATTCCATGAAGTGTTAGAGTGTAGCATGGGTTTTACTAGACGAAGCTAAATAAAAAAGGAGGGTTTAATTAATAGTTGTGTGTGGGGTTTTTTCAGTTTATACATGACCACTACAGTGTACTCTCGTTAATTCGAATCCTTAAACATTAAACTACCTTTTAAAGTCCAATATGTCATACATACAGCTGCATTTAACAGATTTTGTTCACTATTACATGTATCTTCCGTATTTGCTATCCAAAGATATGCTGACTTGAATGTACTTAGGGCAGACTCAGTGAGACTGCTACGTTTGTGTGCAAATGTTCTTCATACAGCACATCGCATTGACATGGTTCTTGTATGTCTCCATTAGACATACAGCATATCTTTGGATATATAAAAGTGAAAGTAATCATGTTTAGCCTATGCACTGGTTATCCTTTTATAGATCAGCTATATTTATTCAAACTTCAAATAAAACAACAAAAAGTTTGGCCCTAGGGACTTTGATTTAACGGCAGGCCTTTAGTTAAGAGTGCTTAACAAAATAATAACTTTCACATTTCTTAACCAAAACATATGTTGTGGATGATCAGAAGAACCGTCTCAATGAGACGCGTCTCAATGAGACAATTGTTTTGAGCACCCAAAACATATGATAAAACTGATGTGTAAGAACATATTTACAATTTTTACGCTTAACGTTTTTGTTTATTAACCTGTTTAACTGTATATAAACTTGTGCAGTACAACAAACTTTTCAGACTATGCATGATCGACTATTGCTAAGAAACCAAAGGATGTTGGAAAAACGACCCTACATGTAGCTAAGCATCTAAAAGCTTTTGCCATGGTAAATCATTTCATTTGTAAAATGCTGTATTTTGAGCTCACCTGCACACAGGGAGTTTACATTTTAACTTCTCTCTAGACAAGCAATGGCATGTGAATGGTCAATATGGGCTTTTGTGATCCTTTGATGTCCGTTGTCATTATGCAAACATAGTTCCCCAAGAGTACCACAGTGATCTATAACTTTAATCCCCTCAACTCTACACCGGCAATACCAAGTGAATGGTAGTCAAATCACAGTAAATGGTAGTCTTTAACAATCAGCATCCCTTTATTTTAGCTCACCTGTGCCATGGGCTCAGTATGAGCTTTTGTGATCCTCTAATGTCTGTCGTCATTGTCCGCACGCCATTCTTCAGTCAACATAGTTCCCGAAGAGTACCGCAGGGATTAAGTTTACATTGACCTAGTTTACCTCTGGTCAAGTTTGACCCTATGAAAATATTGTTCTTGGAAATCAGATGGTCAGTTGAAGTAAACGTTCAAATGGGGCAACTTTTTGATATTATGACTATACGGTGCAGCTCACAAGATCAAATTGGCAGTCATGAGGGTCTCAATGGGGTACATCAGAAATCAATAATCAGTAAAATATAGACCCAAAAGTTGGTAATCAGTAAAAGTTAGGCCACAAAATCCCCTTGTAATGGTGACATTAAATGGCTCAAGGCGAGCTATTGTGATAAGTTTCGACCGTCGTCCGTAAACTTTTTTCTTTCCTGAGCCACTGGTACAAATTAGAATGATTTCACAGGAATGTTCCCCATAATGCCATCAACCAAAGTTGCATAAATGGTCATTCTGGCCGCTAGAGCTCTAGATAAGAAATCTTTTAAACGACATCTGAACCACTCGTCAAAATTCAAAATAATTTCACAGAATTGTTCCGCTTGATACCCTCCACCAAAATTGCACAAATGGTTCGCTCTGCTGAAGAAAAGAGCCACCAGAACTCTAGATAAGAACTATCTTCAAATGACATCTCTTGAACCACTGGTTCAATTTCAAAATAATTTCACAGAGTTGTTCCTCATGATGCTTTCTATCGAAATTGCACAACATTTTTAATGGTTCTGCTCCGCCAAACAAAGGGACCGCCAGTACTTAAGATAGGAAATATCTTTAAACGACTTCTCCTGAACCACTTGTCCAAATTCAAAAAAAAATTCACAGAATTATTCCTGATGATGCTCTCTACCAGAGATACACAAATGCTTTCGCTACACAGAACAAAATGGATGCCATGTCTCTAGATAATATATCTTTAAATGACATCTCTTGAACCACTGGTCCTAATTCAAAATAGTTTTACAGAAATATTCCTTATAATGCCCTAGTCCAAAACTGCACAAATGGGTTTGTTCTGCTGAAGAAAAGGGCCACAAGAGCTTTAGATAAGAAATCTCTTCAAACAACATCACCTCCCGATTTTTTTGGTTTGATTCTTTACGTCCCAATCATTAATTTTTCAGTTATGGTGGGACAGGTCTCCCTGTGTTTAACCAGTACTAAGCAAGGATAAATGTGTCTTGCTCAAGAACACAACGCAGTGATGAGGCACTGGAAGGGGGGGGGGTCCCAGTATCCCATATCCCTTTTATTATTTTGAAAAATATCCCATATCCTAAAAATAAATATGGCAAATATCCCCAAAATTCAGAAAGCATTGTACCCTATATCCCAAAAACTGAACTAAGTATCTCGTATCCCTTTAAGTATTTACAAAAATATCCTGTATCCCTTTAAATTGTTTGCCAATGTCCCTGTATCCCTAAAAATCCTTCCAGGGCTTCAGTGATGCCGGTGAGGCTCGAACCCATTGCTTGGCCCGTGACAGTCTAAAAAAATAAACATGCACATTCAGCGTATCAACTGTTACAGTGATGTCCGGTGATCGCATGACCAATGACAGCCTTCAGACCTCATGCCCAGTCATCGCATAACCCGTGATAGTCATCAAAACTCAGACAGCCAAGACATGACCCGTAACAGTCATCTCCAGTCATCGAACCGTGACAGTATTTGGAACTTATGTAAAGTCATCGCATGACCTGTGACAGTCATGTACAGTAATCGCATGAACCTATTCAGAACTCATGTTCAGTCATCACATGACCTTGACAGCCATGCCCAGTATTCGCATGAACCATCACACACTTCCAAAATCGTATCCAGTAATCGCATGACCCGTGACAGTAGTCATGAAAATTCATCGTTTGATCCGTGTCAGTTATTGCATGACACACGAGAGTCTGCAAAACACATACACAGTCAAAACATGAACAGTTAGTCGTGCAGAATCATCACATCAGAACGCATGTCAATATATGGAATGACGAATGCATTGCAAGACAAATAACTCTTCGGAACTCGTGCCCACTCACCGCATGACCCGAACTTGTAATTGCATGATCCGTGATAGTCTTCCGAACTCATGCCTACGCATAACCTGTAACAGTCATGAGGGTCTGGATGGGGTATATGATGAGGGAATAATGGCCCTTTTTATAATGAATAGTGAATAATGTGCCAAAAAATGAATAGTGAATATTGAGGGCCTAGAAAATAATGAATAATCCTATTTTTTTTAATGAATTGAAGAAAAATATAATGAATAGTGAATAATCAGATTTCTTTGCCACCTTTTTACTGTTAATGAATAATTGGTCTTATTTTAATGAAAAACCCAAAATTTTAATGAGATGAATAATGGGCTTATTTTTTAATGAATAGTGAATACCAGACCCCCCCTCCCCCATCCAGACCCTCAGTCATTTCCAGTCATCGCATGGCCCATGAAAGTCATAATATGTAGCACAGGTTAACAGCTAGATATGCTGTGCATTTTTCAACGACCAACAGTCTTGGTCAGTGGTCAGAAGTGTTGTTTGTTTGTTTATTCGTTTGATTTGATTTTTTACGTCCCATCAACAATTTTTCAGTCGTAAAAGGACGGTCTTCCTGGGTTGAATCAGTACTAAGCTAGGATTAATGTTCTTGCTTAAGGACACAACACAGTGACTCCGGTGAGGCTCGAACCCGCGGCCCCTCGGTCTCGAGTCAAGCACACTGCGCTCCCTGTCAGAAGTTTTAAAAGCGGCGAATCGATACCGTTCCGTAGACTTATTTTGCCTACAAGAGTTTTCAAGAGCTGATTTTTTACAAGTGTTTACTAGATCAGTCACACTTATTTTTATTAATCAGAGTGATAAGAATCAATTCTAAATGTAAGAAGTAACTTTCATGAATTATTTTTTCTATGTAATACGAGAATGATTAGCGCACCACCCTCTTTTTAAAGTATCTGAGACCTTTTTTTATAGTTGTCGCCCAATTTTCTCTGATCTGTTTTGATGCTTTCAATTACGTCCGCGCTTACGCCCGCGCGCTCGTTGCTATGGATTTTCTTACCTCCGACGGAAGAGTAGCTTAAGAATTCTTAGCTAAGAAAATGCTATGAAACGCACCGCGCTTAAGAAAATGTTAGTGAAACGCACTTTAAGAAAAAGATACGACAATCCTTAAGAAGTTCTTAAGCCTAAAATTTTCTTAGCGTTAAGATTGTTAGTGAAACGCTGCCCTGGTGTTTATCGATTTTTTGCAACGCTTTGTGATTGATCATATTAATTGTTGCTATTTTCGGCTTACGAAGTGTTCAATCCGAGAAAATCAAAGCTGTGAGGCCAAGGGTTAGATTAGACAATCGCAACCCTTGGTAGGACAAGATGGATGATAGGATGCAGCATAGCATGATCAGCGTACTGTACTACGGTGATCTCTCCAGTTTCAGAGTGTTGAGTCGGTTCCTCCAGCTGCATATTGGATTAGCTATATACGGTCCGATGCCTCAACTAGACAGCTGTGTCCCCGCATGCAATCATGAGTTGGAAACACTGCATTGCTAAGTTACTTTTTTTTTGACTCTACAGGAACCTTTTAGAACATGCAAATGTTCCTATTTTTTCCTCATTGATGCCAGCAGCGAAAGCACAGGCGAGTCTGTGCATTGGCAAAATCTCGACTGAGCCTTCGTTGCTTTAAAATGCGACAAATACCAATTTTCCACATTTTTTCTTATTGATGCGAGCAGCGAAAGCTCAGGCGAGTCTGTGCATTGGCAAAAACTCAATGAGCCTTCGCTGTTTTAAAATACGACAAATACCAAATCCCCGATGTTTTTGTCTCTCGTTTAACGCACACAGCGAAAGCTCAGGTGGGGCTGTGCATTGGCATAAGCTCGACTGAGCATTCTTTGCTTGAAAATGCGATAACCGTGCATTGTGAGATATTTCAGATAAAACATTGGAATATCAATAAAAGGGTAATAAGAACTTATTTTCTGAAAAAAAAAACAATCAGAAAACCTATTCAGGGTTTGCACTGCTTGCCCGATACAAAGATTAAGATTTTAAACCACGGACCCAGAGTGTCAAACGGTTTGGATACTGATCACGACTGACTTTCTGTTTGGCCTGATCTGGGTCCAAACTGTTTGCAAATTTTAACAGTTGACAAAAGCAGCCTAGATAAAAAATGTACTTACCATATACCTGTAGCCCCCCTTGCATCATACTCTGACCACCGCGCTTGTTCCTGAACTTGTACATTTGCCATATTTTAGAACTTTGTTTTAATTGGAAATTAGGATAAACATTAGGATTAATTATGATTAATCATACTGTCTTGTCCCAATTAAGCCCTTAAGCGATTAAGCTAATCCCAAGATAAATGGTTTTACTGTGAAAAAGTAAAATAATTCTGAAACAGACTATAGTATACCGGTAAGTTGTCCTAAATTATACATAGTGGGAATAACAGGAATATGAATTTCTAAAAGTGGGAGAAACAGGAATAAACCGCCAAAAGGGGTTAAAATGGTTGAAAGGGCCTTTACTCCAAGCACTAGCATGAATGTTTTGTGTTATAAAAAGTTTGCCAAAGGTTCAAACTACATTGCATATTTGATACGAAAAGACAACCCTACTGTTTCAATTTGTTAAGGTCATGATTCCTATTACTTTAAATAGAGCCATCAGAGTAAGACTGGCTACAATTATATATATAATATGACACATTGATGAAAAATTGTTTTAAGGACTGGAGCCAATCTAGATTCCTATCAGTTCCACATAATATTTCCCCTGAGAGTATTACCAAATCCTCTTGAAGTGCTGTCCTGATTTGACTTGTTTTGTTTACCTCCCTTATGTAACACTGACCTTAACGTAGGGTCATGACCTAATGGAGCAGACAGTCTCTCCAGACACTCGTTATGCAATGCAATCTGGATTTGAAGATGCCATATTATTCAGCATTTTATTATTTAAAAAAAACTGCGCTCCAACAGAGTCCTGCTAGAGCAATATCTTGGTACTTATTGCATCAGCGAGCAGCACATGCTCAATTGAGTCTGCGCCTTTACGCAGTCCCGGTAGGACAATATTTTGGCACTCATTTCATCAGCGAGACAAGCCTACGCCTCTACCAGTTCCCCTAGTTTCAGAGCAAGAAGTTATTACTTATTGTGAGCAGCATTCGCTCAGATCAGCCAGCGAATCTACACAGTCCCGTTCTAGCAATATTTTGGTACTTGACGCATCAGCCAGAGGCAAACTTACAACAAAACCTGTGTTTCTTCATAAAGCCTCACTAGACACTTTGCTGCTCTTGTACACATAGAGTTGAAGTAATCAAGTCGTATATCACACAATAAGTCTCTAGCCCCACAATATGACAGTGCACACATGTTTAAAGTGCACATTTGCGCAATAGTATCAAAATCTTGTGTACTTGCTCGTATATAATCTGGTTTGTTTGTTTGATTTGTTGCTTTACGCCCAAGTCAACAGCTATGGTCATTACGGGACGTTCAGTTCACCTTACCACACTTTTTCCTGGACAAGCTTGAATAAGTGGTTAACAAGTACTTCGTGCACATACTTTCGCTCGTAATTGACAACAACCCTTGAATGATTCATTTAGCGGGCCATAGAAATTATTTCATGATCAATCTCCACGAAAGCATGGGACCTGGCCGGGATCGAACTCGCGACCTCTGGATCTGCAGTCAGACACGCATATGTAGCCAGACACGTTACAGACTGTGCTACGCGGCCCGGTACAATGGTGTTTTTAAAAGAGTTCAATTCATATTATATAAGCAAACAGTGTGGACCCAGATCAGACACAGAATTGGCCTGATTGTATTTTAAACAGATTATTTAGTGTCTTTTGTCCTTCTAGTCTGAGTAATAAGCGAGTTGCAAGTTGAGAATTGCGAGTTGTGAATTGCACATTGCAAATTGCAAATTACACATTGCAAGTTATCTAGCTACAAAATGGAGAAAAACCTTAGTTTAGATGGAAATGGGGGCATGTAAGGTGGTAACAGCTCAAGCCTGATAATTTTCTTTGCCCTACTATCATTTCAATAGGGTTTGGGAATAAGACTGATGGTGCTCACCTACCTGTGAATTTGTTGATGTCAGAGATATGCTCCTCACCAGCTAGTGCCAGAAATTAATGGTCATTAAATATTGAGTACAAATGGAGTACTGACCTTGGTTTGTCTTCTGAATGCAATAACTCTTATAAGGCTGACATTAACTCATTGCATGCTTGCAGGTCCTTTTGTCCTCTGCTGATAACCTTTGCAAACAGTTACAGAACGTTGGTCCTGATCTGGATCCAAATTGTTTGACACTCTGGTACTAGTGTTTCTAGAAGAAATCTTTGCATTTTTTGTTGATTATGTGGTCAGAAGCTATATCATTCAGACAACCATTGTGCAAATTAAAATTGCAATATGGTTCTAAAATGTTATCCAGCATCTCTAAACCTTATTTACTGTATCGATTCCTGATCTTTGCCCTTTTTCTTACTTTGATAATCAGAGAGTTTTGTCTGTGCTGCTTGGCGGCCCTAAAAAGTCTCCCCGCACTTTCATTTAATGCTCTTATTATTGGTCAGGTGTGGTGCTTGATTGTATTGATTCCTGATATTTGCCTTCTTTCTTACTTCTATTGCTATAAACAGACCCACAACATCCCCAGTATGGCATTAATAACATATAAAAATTTGACTGCTTGTAAAAATTATGTCTCTGTCAAGTTTATGTGTTGGAAATAATTGTAAGAATATGTTGTGATAACTGTTTGTTAACCCATTTAAGCCGAATGGATTTTCCCACCATTATCAATTGGGCCAGTCCATTTCCGTTTTAAGGGTAGTTGGGTGTTATTTTTCATTTTTATCCAAATTCTAATAGAACATTCTGTAAACAAACAGTGGAGACCCTGATCAGACGACGCGTTTTGATCAGACGCCACCACGTTCTGCGGCGTCTGAGCTGTGTGTGCACTGTTTGCCTATGTCCCACAAAAAGGACGCTATGCTTATATGGGTTAAACATTACTTTCAATACCTGAACTTGCAACTCCCAACTCACACTTTGCAACTAGCAACTCGCACTTTACCTTGGCCCTGGCCAAACTGGTTAGACTGGCCCCTCTCATTAATGTTTTGTTGCCTCCTTAAATTGCATGTTTGTTTCTTAGTTATCTCTTTAATCTAAGCTCATCTGTTAACCATGAACTAGCTTTTCAGTCTGTAAAATATTTATAGCTGTTCCAGATTTGCTTCCCTTTATAAGAAAAAAGAAAAATAAGGTCTGGGACCAGACTAAACACATTACTTATAATGTGGTTGCCTGTCAAGGGATTGAGTGACTGGCCCATTTGGCTAGGGTTTATGTGTCTTATCACTGATATCAGTCTAATCAAACCTCTTGAGAATCATCCTTATTAGCAATCTTAAAGGATGTCTTCAAATATATTTTTGGCCTGGCCTGGCCCGGCCCCAAGTGTTATGTCATCAAAAGGTCATCCAAGGTAAGTTATATAATCTTATATAATTGGGCCAGGCCGGGCCAGGCCAGGCCAGGCTAGAAATTAGTACATGCCTTGAAGTCTGTAGTAACCTGAATTCCTCCAACCAGCTTGGTAGAGTTCATAAGGCCTGTTTAGACGACATGATTTTGTCAGCCTGACAAAATCATACATGATTTTGTCATGTATGATTTTTCTGTTTAGACGGCATTACAATGTCATGTGTGATTTCTTTCAACAGTGAAGAAAACTGGCTGGGCACCTTGAGCTATCTCATCATGTTCTACATTTGTTGCATTGCTATAGCTAAGTACATGTGTTAAAACACATTCCCGCAAGTCACGACTTTTGTCATCTGCTATTTCATCTGCTTATGTTCTTATGTAGTCTTTATGGCGAAGAATATCGATCCAGATCAGACTGTTCCCTGGAAGCAGTCTGGTCAGGGTTTATAGTGTTTACTTCCATGATAAGATCTCCTCTGAAGTGCACTTGAATATATGCAGCAGACACCATTTTCAGGACAAAATACTGGCATGTTTAGGGTTATCTCTTTTATCTTGCTCCGAAAGCAATTAACCCCAGTGACCTCAAAGCTGATTGGCTAATTCGCCATGATTTTGTAATGGCAAATAGAACCAGTTCTATCCCCCATGACATGTCGTCCTGACTCTAAAATCATGTATGACTCTGTAATAGCAGTGTTTACACGAGCTGATTTGTAATGTACGACTAAGTCAGGACGACTAAATCATGTCGTCTAAACACCCCTTTAAGTCGTAGATGTTGAGCTAGCATAAATTAAAACTCTGGACTGGAATACGGCAAAAGATAAGATGTGGAATGGTATTGGTTGGTATGGATTCATAGGTGTAATAACAACATCTACGACTGATATAAGTCTATTGCGACCTTTGTCGTCTGCTGATTATCCTTGCAAACAGTTGGATCCAAATAAGATCGACCGAAAACTTATATTGTGGATCTGAATCAGACGGTTGTCTTGAGCACTGAAAATAAATGTTAAACAAATGTTAAACGCCATGGATAATAAGACATGCACATGTTTTGTCTTGTAAAGCATTTGGCGCTTTTTATGACGCTACTTAATTAGATTACTTGTAAAAGTTAATGTTTAGTTAGAAACCTTTTTCATGCTCAACATACATTAGCATGAAACTTATCATGCTCATAAATGTTAAAATATAAACAATAAAGTGTATCATGACTTAACAAAACTGTTCAATAATGTCCCCACAAGACCCTGTCAAGGGTGGAGCTTATAATTGACTTGAATATCTGATGAACAAATTAAATCGTGTCATGATACAAGAATTTTATTGTACAATACTCGTGAATATACAAATATTCCCTCTTGTAGCGGGAAACTCGACTTCGACTCGTCCCGCCTACAAGAGGGAACGTTTGTATATACACTCGTAAAATTTACAATAAAGCTAACTTGTTCGCATTTTAACATCCATCCGCATAACAAACACAGCACTTTTATGTAGCTACAGTTTAATGCTTGTGAAAGATAGTTCAGCCAAGTCATGTTATTTATCGCATACGCGACGGGATAAATCATAAAACATTCATTTACAGCTTTCTAGTGGGGCAAGACGCCTATGCATCTCGGCCTGTGTATTCACCCATGGTCCGAAGCTACATTTGTATCAATCCCATCCATTCTCATCCTAAGCGAAACAAAAACAATGTATAGGTTTTAACAGATTTTCATGCACAACCAATTAGCATGATATCTATCATGCTCATGAATGTCGAATGCCCCTAATTGTTGGCATTCAATCATCAATCATCGTCGAAACAAAACCCTGCTTCGGGGTTCCGATAAAAAGAGACTTATACCAGTCTCCCCAGCTACTGAGACTAGCTACAAAAATTGAAATTTCGCTCGTAGCAAATTTAGATATCATAGTTTCTACGAAGCGACTGAAAGCAAAGGCGCTGATCAGGCTGGTCTATGCCTTTGTTGTTCGAAAACCCCCGAAGACAGGTTTTCTCACGTCGAGACCCATATTATGCCAGCCTGCTACATGAAATATTTCTATATTTAAGCCAGTCTCTGTAACCGAGCAGACTGGTATGAGTCTCTCTCGGCCACAAACCCTTAGGTCCTCCTTTCGAGTAAGAAAAGTGAGTTTTGAGTGAGAAAAGTGAGTTTCGAGTTAGAAAAGAGAGTTTCAAGTAAGAAAAGTCTCTTTTTATTGGAACCCCGAAGCAGGGTTTTGTTTCGACGAGGCCGATATGCTTTCGAGAAAGCGAACAACAGGGGTGCTGGTGCGACTGCTCAGATGCGCAGACTGATCTACGTTTGTGTTGTTCGCATTCTCGTCGTAGGCAAAATCTCGAAGACACTATAGGAAGAGTTTCTGAGATGAATGATAAGACACCTTTCTCCAAAATATACATGTGCAGCTACCTAGTGAGGTTTCAAATCCTCGTTCATGCCCGACTCAACCGAGCACGAAATTTCAACCGCCCACATAAAATAAGCTATCGACAAACAAGAAGAAAGAAGTAGGTAAATGCAGTGGTTTGGTCAGTGCACACTCAATATTTATCTATCTGAGTGTGTGTGTTTTATTCTACTGATAAGCCATCTCAGGAGGAGATATGTTATGCATGACCTATCCAGCCTTGCCTTACACATTCTTCTTGTACACAGAGTGAAAGATTAGAATTAATTGCGGAGTATTTGAGAGGAAATGGCGTCCATTTAGTACACTGCCTAAAAGTTGCAAGTAAACTTTTTTACTCTTCTTTGCATGCTGGTTATTTCGCATTTTTTGTCGCCGTCATGTGTTTTTATTCATTGTTCCTTTCAGAAACACCAGAGTGTTAAAAAGCCATCAAGGTTATGTTTGGGTTCAGACCGTTCAGATCATATAAGCTCGTAGGATACAGAGATCAGTCTAGCGTCTGTCTGTAGAAGAAAGCTTAGTTGAAACTCGCTTTTCTTACTTGAAACTCTCTTTTCTAACTCGAAACTCACTTTTCTCACTCAAAACTCACTTTTCTTACTCGAAACTCACTTTTCTTACTCGAAACTCACTTTTCTTACCCGAAACTCGCTTTTCTTACTCAAAACTCGCTTTTCTTACTCAAAACGTACTACTCGAAAAATAGAACTCAGTAAAAGTCAGCAGTGGGAGCGCAGTGGCTCAATGGTGGAGTGCTTGGCTTGAGACTGAAGGGCTGGGGTTCGAGCCTCACCGGCGTCACTGCGTTGTGTCATTGAGCAAGACACATTAATCCTAGCTTAGTACTGGTTCAACCAAGGAAGACCCGCCCCTACATAACTGAAAGATTGTTGATGGAACATGAAAATAATCAAATTCAGCGTGATTTGTAATATACTTCTTTAGGATACGCAACATTTTCATTTCATTCAACAATTTCCACACCGCGTAGGCGGCGACTGAGAATACACTCATTTATCTCAAAGCTGCATTTCAAATCGAAAAAACAACGACAAAAAACGATTTTGATCACAAGTATTTTATATTTATAACATTACATCGATCTATAAAATATGCGAGATCGGAAATCAGTGACGTTTATGGTCACTACAGAGACGGTTCTTTTGAGTACCCACAAAATATGTTTGGGTTGAGAAATAAAAAGTTCAATACGCACTCTTTAATGTATCTTTTAATGTAACCAATCTTTCAATATTCTAGCTAGCCTATGTTGCAGACTTGCTTGAATCTTTCGGGGAATCCAGTCCGGACCCAAATCAGGTCCCAGAAAAAGTCAAGCCTATCCTGGTTCCAAACTGTATGACACTCTGGTGGTAATCGTGACACAGTTTTTCGTAAAACAATGATTTAAAAATGACAAAAATGCAAAATTACCAGGTTATGCATTTTTAAATGGGATTATCACAGCTGGAGTGCTAGACTGGCATCATACATGTCAACAGCAATAGTAATATATGTGCACATACATATATAAAAACCTGCACTTCCTCTATAAAAATTCTCACTCTCATTTACTGGTCAACGAAGACAAAACTTCTCGCATTTTAGTTCTTTAGTGAGCAGATTCTTGTCATGGCATCAGACAAGGGCGTGCCTTCAATAATCTTGTTAATTGGCGAGAGACATTTAACCATGCCATTTTTAGATGAATTGTTATTTCAATTTCTCACCCAGGTAAACCGCATGTTTAGATCTCGGAGGGTGTTGGCTATCGGAGGTAAATATTGCGATTATGGATGGACAGGGTCTGTATTTATCCATTTTTATTTCCTATTGAAAGTTTCGTGGAGACGAAAGCAGCAAACAGGTTGCTTCTATATTGAATGATAAGGACTCGGAATGTGTTAAATGCTTTTGATCCATGTCCGTAGGACCCTGGGCGACCTTTCAAACGACGATTGTGAAATTTTCAAAGACAAAATGCTATTCGTTTGATCATAGCTGGATTTACATCAACCTTTGACACAATATGCTTGTGTCGCCACAATTCTATATCATTCTCCTGCATGATTTATAAGAGTCGTATCTCAAAAAGCTATTAAAACATCAATATTTGAAATTTGATTATGTTGATATCGTTTTGATGGTTAGCAAAATGTGCAGAGGTATCTTGACAGCTGGCATCCTTGCTATCGGAGTGACAGTGGTTTTGATTTCGGAGATTGATACAAACTGCCGCACAATTAGTGCCTGAATCTGATATATTTTAAGCATGTCTTGATACAAAAAAATATGTAATGCTACAAATGGAAGACTACCAGGTGGGGGGGGGAGGGCGAAATACAGAAGGGAATTTGAGAGGTTTTACAGTTGTGTTGTGGAGTGAAAAGCGCTCATCTTCAGTCTATGTCATTATGCATGTTTTTGCCTAGTGAGTCTGGGAAAACATATTTATTTAAATTCTGCACAGATTCATTTTTGGTGAAACCAGTATGCTTGATATAGGATGGGGATATGATGGCTGGGTGGGTAGGGGGCGAGGGTATGGTCCCTGAAAGAAGGCAAGAACATGTGCCATATCTATACTCATTATCTTACCTGGCAATGCAGTGTATTAACAACATGAACAGGGTAACAAAATGCAGGTTCACGTTGAGGCGCATTTTGCTGTGTAAATGGAGTGTCAAAATGCGAGGAAACTGTTGGTTAAGATGCCACGTGTACATGATTAGTAAACCTTTGATCCAAAAATATATACATGTATGCCATACAGTCAATTGAAACACCCATAACCACCAGTCTACTGAATCGCCACAGAACACCCAAACGCAATGAAACAAACTATATCAACAATTTACCCCCCCCCAAACCGTAGATAAAGAACAACAACAACTTAATTCCTCACTCCATTCATCTAAAAAAAGGGGTGTCAGGGTTAAGTTGGACTTCGTCTGACAAAATTTCTGGATCCGCGCATGATTAAGCATCGCATGGGATGTTTTGTTGCATTTTTCTCACGAATATTTTACAAAAACCGAAGAAAGCGTATCAGTGCAAAGCTACTAGATGACGGTACAAGACATGGACATACCCTATCCCAGCCAGTACACATTGTTGGGCAACTATGGGCCCGCCAGAGAAATGTCATTCAAGTGTTTAGATGTTGGATAGCAAAAAAGGAAGAAAGGAATGCGGGGGGGGGGGGGGATGGGGACCGGCTTGATAGCCCCGTTGAAACCCACTCAATGTTTGTGGTGTTTTTTTCTATCGCACATCAGCAAAAAAAAAAAACACCACAAACATTGAATGGGTTTCAACGGGGCTCTCAAGCTGGTCCCCAACCCCCATCCCTCCCCCCGCCTTCCTTTCTTCCTTTTTTGCTATGCAACAAAACATCTCATGCGATGCTTAATCATGCGCGGATCCAGAAATTTTGTCAGACGAAGTCCAACTTATCTTTGACACACTTTTTTAAATGAATGGAGTGAGGAATTAAAATACTACTTAAAGCGGACCATCATCAGCCCAACAGCAAAATGCTGGCGGGCCGATAATTACCCAATATGGAATGCTTGCTTGGTAGCTTTTGATTTTCCAGGGGATCTGGACCAGTATTGCTAAAGAGCCCCAAAGGTTTCCGATTTTCAAGGGTGGGGGTCAGGACCCTCTGCCACCCCCTCTCTGGATCCGCGCATCTTACTCTTTGTTGAATGCGCAGCTATCGAGTAACCTCAGCGTTCGAATTTCTGGCCTCTCCGGCGTCACTGTGTTGTGTCCTTGAGTAAAACATATTAATCATAGCTTAGTACTGGTTCAACCCAGGAAGACCCATCCCGACATAAATGAAAAAGTGTTGACTGGGATGTTAAGAATAAAATCAAACAAAATAAAAAAAAATATGATAATGAACCCTGTACAGTTTGTATACGTTTTAAAGCTGTACTCTTTGCGCCATTACGACAGTAAAATAAATACCACACGTATTTAAAAGCAATTTACGTTTTTGGTCTGTTGTCAGTTCATTCTTAAAAGTATTAGTATACATGTAAGCCTATCTGGATCTTCACTGCATATTTGCAGTATAGGTGGACAAAGTAATCCATATAACAATTACCGTAAAAATATTGCAGTTTCAGTAGTAATCCGTTCTATTATTTTATCTTTTAACGTTTTTAAACTTTACATAGTAGTACAGGGCCCGGAATTACAATAGTTCCTTAAAGTTAAAGAAGACTTAAGTTAAGTATTGGTTTTTTAACATGGTAAATAAATTGCCTGGGTCGATGCAGTACTTGTGGTCAAAGATATCATTGAGATCTACAGAAAAGTGAAACAATTTTGATTTTAATCAGTTTAAAACGTTATTTTTCGCATCCTGAAAAATCAATACTTAACTCAGTCTTCCTTAACTTTAAGAAGGCATTGTAATTCCGGGCCCAGGTCCTCATAATCCGGTAACAGCAGCCGAAGCCCCACAATCACATATTTTTAAACAATATTATTTGAGCCCAATATTATTTGAGCCGCGACATGAGATTTCCAACAATGTGGTACTACTAGTGTGTGCGACCAGCAAAGGCTCAGACCAGCCTCCGCACACGCGCAGTCTGATCAGAGCCTTTGCTTGTCGCTTGAGTAGTATATGAATATTAAGCTACTGAACGAACATAATTTGGAGTTTCTAAGCTTAAAAGAAGGCTACACATGCTCGTCTGAGTCTATTCATTTCAAAATGCCACATTGTTGGAAATCACATGTCGCGGCTCATTTGTCATTCTATAAGAAGCAATAAAGATGAGTTGTATATCTTTAAGATATTTGTAAAAGTTTCACACCGGATAAGCGGCAACCGAAAACGTTAATACTATCGACGAACGGAGATCAAAAATCGTTGGAAACTGGGTTTTCGATTGCCATTTGTCGCCCGATTTTTCGATTGCCTTGTGTCGCCCGACTGGCGACAAATGGCAATCAAAATTTCTGTAAAAATCGAATGTCTAATTAGATTTTTATGCAACTGTTTGCAGTACGACTTTAAATTATCTTCTGTTCAATAAATGTACCTGGGTGACGTTCTTTTCAGAAAGAGATGGACAATCGGATTGTTAAGTTTAGAGTTTCGGTACAATATTTTTAAACAGATCAAGTTTAGTAGTTTTATAGTTGTGATGTTTGTTTTATTATCTATAATAGAGGCCCTCCCAGGAGGTACATATTCCATTGTTCTTCTTAAATATTGACTTGTCTCCATGTTTCATGTTTTATTTATTTCCCTGTTCTCTGACAATATTGTTCCACTCAGTTTGGCATTTTCCCTTTCCCTAGAATAAAATGGCTTGTACAAATACACCCTAACTCGTGAGAGGGCCTCATTGTTAAGGCATACAGAGAACTCCTCTATCAATTCCATGATAAAAATGTTCCCTGTTAGCACGTTATTACAGTTCTTTACCCATTGCCCGATGATCGGGTGACGTACTTGGAATTTGACAGATGAGGACTGAATATGGGAGTCGAACACTCGCTATCATTTCATGATATTTTAAGTTAAATACCAGATACATTAGAGAGAGAGAGAGAGAGAGAGAGAGAGAGACAGAGAGAGACAGAGAAAGAGAGAGTAGAGAAATAGCAGGTAGACAAAGAGCGAGTAGAGAAAGAGCGAGTAGAGGGAGAGCAAGTAGAGGGAGTGCGAGTAGAGGGAGCGCGAGTAGAGAAGGAATGCGAGTAGAGAAGGAGTGCAAGTAAAGGGAGTGAGAGTAGAAAAGGAGTGCGAGTAGAGAAGAAGTGCGAGTAGAGAAGGAGTGCGAGTAGAGAAGAAGTGCGAGTAGAGAAGGAGTACGAGTAGAGAAGGAGTGCGAGTAGAGAAGAGGTGCGGGTAGAGAAGGAGTGCGAGTAGAGAAGAAGTGCGAGTAGAGAAGGAGTGCGAGTAGAGATAAAGTGCGAGTAGAGAAGAAATGCGAGTAGGGAAGGAGTGCGAGTACAGAAGGAGTGCGAGTAGAGAAGAGGTGCGAGAAGAGATTGAGTGCGAGTAGAGAAGGAGTGCGAGTAGAGAAGGAGTGCGAGTAGAGAAGGAGTGCGAGTAGAGAAGGAATGCGAGTAGCGGGGAGTGAGACTAGAGAAGGAGTGCGAGTAGAGAAGGAGTGCGAGTAGAGGAGGAGTGCTAGTAGAGAAAGAGTGCGAGTAGAGAAAGAGAGTACAGAAGGAGTACAAATAGAGAAGGAGTGCGAGTAGAGAAGGAGTGCGAGTAGAGAAGGAGTGCGAGTAGAGAAAGGGGGAGTAGAGAATGAGTGCGAGTAGAGAAGGAGTGCGTGTAGAGAAGAAGAGAGACTAGAGAAGCAGTGCGAGTAGACAAGGAGTGCATGCGTAGAGAGGGAGTGCGAGTAGAGATGGGGTGCGAGTAGAGAAGGAGAGAGTAGAGAAGGAGTGCTAGTAGAGAAGGAGTGCGAGTAGAGAAGGAGTGCGAGTAGAGAAAGAGAGAGAGTAGAGAATGAGTGCGAATAAAGAAGGAATGCGAATTTAGAAGGAGTGCGAGGAGAGAAGGAATGCGAATTTTGAAGGAGTGCGAGTAGGGAAGGAGAGAGTAGAGAAGGAGTGCGAGTAGAGAAGAAGTGTGAGTAGAGGGAGCAGAGAAGGAGTGCGAGTAGAGAAAGAGAGAGGAGAGAAGGAGTGCGAGTAGAGAAGGAATGCGAGTAGAGAAGGAGTGCAAGTAAAGGGATTGAGAGTTGAAAAGGAGTGCGAGTAGAGACGAAGTGCGAGTAGATAAGGAGTGCGAGTAGAGAAGGAGTGCGAGTAGAGAAGAAGTGCGAGAAGAGAAGGAGTGCGAGAAGAGAAGGAGTGCGAGTAGAGAAGGAGTGCGAGTAGAGAAGGAGTGCGAGTAGAGAAGAAGTGCGAGTCGAGAAGGAGTGCGAGTAGAGAAGGAGTGTGAGTAGAGATAAAGTGCAAGTAGAGAAAAAATGCGAGTAGGGAAGGAGTGCGAGTACAGAAGGAGTGCGAGTAGAGAAGAGGTGCGAGAAGATGGAGTGCGAGTAGAGAAGGAGTGCGAGTAGAGAAGGAATGCGAGTAGCGGGGAGTGAGACTAGAGAAGGAGTGCGAGTAGAGAAGGAGTGCGAGTAGAGGAGGAGTGCTAGTAGAGAAAGAGTGCGAGTAGAGAAAGAGAGTACAGAAGGAGTACAAATAGAGAAGGAGTGCGAGTAGAGAAGGAGTGCGAGTAGAGAAGGAGTGCAAGTAGAGAAAGGGAGAGTAGAGAATGAGTGCGAGTAGAGAAGGAGTGCGTGTAGAGAAGAAGAGAGACTAGAGAAGCAGTGCGAGTAGACAAGGAGTGCATGAGTAGAGAGGGAGTGCGAGTAGAGACGGGGTGCGAGTAGAGAAGGAGAGAGTAGAGAGGAGTGCTAGTAGAGAAGGAGTGCGAGTAGAGAAGGAGTGCGAGTAGAGAAAGAGAGTAGAGAATGAGTGCGAATAGAGAAGGAATGCGAATTTAGTTCGAGTGCGAGGAGAGAAGGAATGCGAATTTAGAAGGAGTGCGAGTAGGGAAGGAGAGAGTAGAGAAGGAGTGCTAGTAGAGAAGGAGTGCGAGTAGAGAAGAAGTGTGAGTAGAGAGAGAGCAGAGAAGGAGTGCGAGTAGAGAAAGAGAGAGGAGAGAAGGAATGCGAGTAGAGAAGGAATGTGAGTAGAGATGAAGTGCGATTAGAGAAAGGAGAGTAGAGAAGGAGTGCTAGTAGAGAAGGAGTGCGAGTAGAGAAAGAGTGCGAGTAGAGAAAGAGGGAGTAGAGAAGGAGTGCGAGTAGAGAAAGAGAGAGTAGAGAAGGAGTGCGAATAGAGAAGGGGTGCGAGTAGAGAGAGAGAGAAAAGAGAAGGAGTGTAAGTAGAGAAGGAGTGCGAGTAGAGAAAAAGAGAGTAGAGAGGAGTGCGAGTAGAGAATTAAGTATAGAGAGAGTAGAGAGGAGTGCGAGTAGAGAATTAAGTATAGAGAGAGTAGAGAGGAGTGCGAGTAAAGAATAAAGTATAGAGAGAGAGAGAGAGAGAGAGAGAGAGAGAGAGAGAGAGAGAGAGAGAGAGTAGAGAGACAGAGACATAGCAGAGAGAGAGAGAGACAGAGTAGAGACATACTTAGAGAGGGAGACAGAGTAGAACGAGACGTAGAGAGAGAGAGAGAGAGAGAGAGTAGAGAGAGAGACAAAGAGGAAAGAGAGTAGAGAACGACAAAGAGAATAGAGAGTAGAGAGAAACATACAGAGAGACACATAGAGAGAGAGTAGAGAGTAGATAGGTGAGCGAGTAGAGAGAATGGAGAAGAGAGAGAGAGAGAGAGAGAGAGAGAGAGAGAGAGAGAGAGAGAGAGATCTGATTGCTTTGCTTAGTTTGTTTTCCTAGTGCCTCGTGATTGTTGTGTGGCTCTTCCTCACGGTGCCATGGGTTTGTCTGAAGTTTGTGATTGTGATATTTCCTGACCATACTCACTTACTATTTTTGTTGTATTTGCTGGGGGTTCGTGTTTAGCACTTCGTGTTAAACGCTTATATTGTGTCATTTCTAGTTTGGCAATACTCTCACTGAGATAAAGGGAGCTGAATGCTTTGCTTATTGTATTCTGACTTTGTGCGTATTCCTTCTTGTCTGTGTTCCAGTGTCCCTGTCTCTTGGTACCATGTGTCTGTCTGGAATTGTGGCATTTTCTGGTCATTTACACTTGTTTTAATCCAAAGGCCGTTCTTTAAAGCATGTTAACTTATGTTGTGTAAATGTGAAAACACCTACATGTAGTTAATTTCATGCAATTAGTGAAGGCTGATTAGACCCTACAGGTGCTCGTCTAAACATCTGGAATACTAATTGCATTGCTACTTGATCTGTCACC
The DNA here is from genome assembly GCA_964019695.1 of Loripinus fragilis. Taxonomy (NCBI): domain Eukaryota; kingdom Metazoa; phylum Mollusca; class Bivalvia; order Lucinida; family Lucinidae; genus Loripinus; species Loripinus fragilis. Next base: position 6,919,999 of record OZ026525.1, read on the forward strand.
TTCACAAGAGGTATGTGCCAATTTCATAGTATAATGCTTGTGCATGTTATGTTACTGCCAGGTTGTTTCCTTAATGTGATGCAAAGGGCTAAATAGATATGGTAGGCCAAAACAAACAAAACAAACTAATGCACAAAAACACCCATTCAATGTTGAACAAAAACTCTAACAAAGTGGTTTATTTAAGCTTGTTTCTCCCTTGATATGTTCCTTGCCAATCGAACCACTTGTTTTGAAGTTTTTGAGTGTTACACTTTTGTTTCCATATGCGAGAGCTTGGTTAATGAGCATAATCAATTTGCCCTTCTCCGAAATCACTGTTAACATGCACATGCCTTCCCTCCGACAGCTACCCAACATACCTCCGAACGGAAAGCTACCCATAAACATGATACCACCGTCATAAAATTGCAAATAAATAAGTGTTTTACAAGTATTTTTGAATTGTATTTGACTGATTCATTCCAAAGAGAGGTTATACATTCCAGCGGTGGCTGTGAATCAAGTAAAAATAAAATAAAAGATATGAATATTAACTGATGAATTCGAAATATTGGTCCAAATTACTGCATTTTCGAATTAAAATGCGATTTAAACTCGAACAGATTCAGTTCAAAAAGATGTATTGTTTTCAGAGTTATCATCATTCTGTATACTATCGACCTATATGTTGTTCTTATCCCTCAAAGCGAATCTAAATGAAATAAAATCGTCTCAATACAGACCATGTCCAGCCCGAAAATCCATTGTTTACCTCCGATAGCCAACACCCTCCGATATCTAGACATGCGGTTCACCTGGGTGATTTCTCAACTATTTGAAATTAGTTGATATGTATTAAAGGACAGATGAAATGGGAAAACCCAGCCAGCATGCAGTGTCGGGACACCATCGGCCCTCCAGCGAAACGCCATTCAAATAGCGTTTCGCTGGTGGGCCGATAGTGGCCCGCTTTTCGATGTTTACTGGGAACAGACTAAGTTTGAAGACATTTAACGAGAAACCCTTGTTTAGTTTCTCAAAAGCTACCCTGATGATTGATCTGATGGACAATAGGTATGATATTTATTGTGAATTGTCTGCTAATGATTCATATGGAATATTATGCCTTATTTTTCTTAAATGAAATAACAAGCAAGCTTTATTTTCCCGCCGCAATTTTTTTCCATCTGCTGCAGTATTTAATAGCCAAACGAACTTAAAATGTTTCATGTGAAGCACCTGGAGACAATTTAATGCTATATCGAGCATTTTTTCATAAAGAAAATGCAAAAAAAAAATAATATAAGCGGCTGCAGTAATAATTGGCAAACAACTCTTTGCCTGCTGGGCAACTTTTCATTTTACCATAAGTTTTTGTCGTCTGACAATTATTTCTAAAATCAGGAACTACCGTCAGATTGTCAAACAGCTTATTTGAAAAATAGGTTGCGTCTGATCAGGGTCAAAACTGTTTATTTCAGATAAATACTTTGTAGCTACGTATAGGCAATAACGCATGTGCGTACACATTTGGACAAAACATATCGGTGAAGATTCTATCACAATTCTGATGGATTCTTGATATTTTATGTGTACAAAACGTGTACGTAGCCTAAATCGAATGATCAAATTTTACTATTTATTAACACTTTCTTGACAGACAGAATCTTCCACCCAGCTAAATACAACTATTGCTTGGGGGGTCAATTGCTTACAGGGTAAATTAAAAGTTTTCTAAAAGTCCATATGTTGATAACCGCTTGTCAAAAATGCATTCATACTTGCACCATAGATACTTTAAACTTGTAGGTAGACTTATAAAGTCTGATGAGATGGGTTTTTTGCAAATACATTTTCGCTCTTATTGATCTATTTCTTCCTCTCAAATACTTTTTTTATCTTCTGCTAGAGGTCAAAATCTAGTACATATCCAAAAGATAGGATTTTTGCATTAAAGTTTTCTGGAAGTCCTTATTTTGACAACCACATGTCAGAAAACATTCATACGCTTGTAGGGTAAGCTATCATTCAACGACATCAGACCCCAGGGTCCATGCCGGGTAGTGGGGCTCGTGGTCCATCCGTCCGCCTCGCATTGTGTCCGGTGCATCTATATTCTTTGAAGAAAGAATCCCAAATTTGGTGTGTGGTTACATCCTGGAATGGCGGAGTGTCGCGTACCATTTTCAGGTCACTGTGACCTTGAGCTCTGACCTAGTTTTTAGCTCACCTGAGCCGAAGGCTCTAGGTGAGCTATTGTGATTGGTCTTCGTCCGTCGTGCATCCGTCTGTCCGTAAACTTTCTATTTAAACGACATCTCCTCCTAAACCACTGGTCCAAATTTCATATATCTTCAAGGCGGTACTTCTTTTGTGGACCTTTTATGTTTTTTTCTATCTTGTGTTTGCTATGCCTTTGCGCGCAACTGTTTATATGTGCCTTGTGGTCACCTGCTGGGAAAGTGCTGACCTCTTGGCTCTCGTTTGTGGTGTCAAACTGTGAGTTTGTCACTTTTCCATTGGTATCCTGGGTCAGGTGTGGTACTTGATTGTATCGATTCCTGAATTTTGCACCCTTACTTACTTTCATATGAATGTTCCCCATGATGCCCTCTTTCTAAATTGCACAAATGGTTCAGCTCCACCAAACAGTGAGGCTGCCAGAGCTCCAGAAAAGATTTTTTAAAATGATATCTCCTGAACCACTGGTCTAAATTCAAAATAATTTCACAGAATTATTCCTCTTGATACCCTCTACCAAACTTGCACAAATCGTTCTGCTCCGCTGAACAAAAGGACCACCAGAGCCCCAGATAAGAAATATCTTTAAAAGACATCTCCTCCGGAACCATTTGTCCAAATTCAAAATAATTTCACAGAATTGTTCCTCATAATACCCTCTAGAAAATAGCACAAATGGTTCCGCTCCTCTGTACAGAGGGGCAGCCAGAGCTCCAGATAAGAAATATCTTTTAACTACATCTCCGCCTAAACCACTTGTCGAAACTTCATATAACTTCACATGAATGTTTCCCATAACGCCCTCTTTCAAAATTGCACAAATGGTTCTGCTCCATGGAACAGGAGGGCTGCCAAAGCTCCAGATAAGAAATATTTTAAATGACATTTTCTCCTGAACCACTGGTGCAAATTCAAAATAATTTCACAAAATTGGTTTCTCTTGATACCCTCTACCAAAATTGCACAAATGGTTCTGCTCTGCTGAACAAAAGGGCTGCCAGAGCTCCAGATAAGAAATATCTTTTAAAAACACCTCCTTCTGAACCACTGGTCCAAATTAAAAGTTATTTCACAGAATTCTTACTTATGATGCATTCTACCAAAATTGCACAAATGGTTACTCTCCACTGAACAATGGGGCTGCCAGAGCTCTAGATAAAATGTCTTTTAATGACATTTCCTCTTGAACCACTGGTTCAAATTCAAAATAATGTCAAAGAAATGTTCCTCATAATGCCCTCTACCAAAATTGCAGAAATAGTTTTGCTCAGTGGAAAAAGGGTTGGCAGAGCTATAGATAAGAAATATCTTCAAATGAAATCTCCTGAACCACTGGTCCAAAATAAAAATAATTTCACAGAAATTGTCTCAAGTTGCCCTCTACCAAAATCGATTAGAATGTTCAGCTTGGCTGAACAACATGGCTTCCAGAGCTAAAAATAGAAAAATCTTTAAATCATATAATATCTCCTTAGCCACAGGCCAATACATCAGCTACTCATGTGCATGGACTCAGGTGAGCGATCCAGGGCCCTTGGGCCCTCGTGTTTTAAATAATTGTGTCTAGTGCATACCTCTTATATTCTTTGAGGTAGGAATTCAAAATTTGGTGTGTGAATGCGTCTGGAGATGGTGGAGTGTCACATACCATTTTCAGGTCACTGTGACCTTGAACTGACCTCGTTTAAGAATAAAGATATCCGCAGCATATATCTTACATTATCTAAGGTAGGAATCCCAAATTTGGTGTGTGGATGTATATTGGTATGGCGGAGTGCCGTGTACCATTTACGAGTTTCTCTGAACTTGACCTCTGACCTAGTTTTTTTTAAATAATCTTGTCTGGAGCATATCTCTTATATTATTTGAGGGAGGAATCCCAATTTCGTTGTGCAGATGCAGGATAGAGTGATGTATACCGTCCTTGGGTCAATGTGACCTTGACCTCTGACCAAGTTTCGAGAATTGTCATGAATTTTGGTGCATATCTTCTATTCTCTTTGAGGTAGGAATTTCAACTGTGGTGTGAGTGTCATATACCCTTTCAGGACACTGTGAACGTGATCTTGATCTATGACCAAGTTTTAAGAATGATATTGTCCCGAGCATATAGCTTACATTATTTAAGGTATGAATCCCAAATTTGGTGTGGTGATGTATATTGGTATGACGGAGTGTCGTGTACCATTTACGGGTCACTGAACTTGACCTCTGACATAGTTTTTAAAATAATCATGCCTGGAGCATATCTCTTTTATTATTTGAGGGAGGAATCTCAATTTTGTTGTGCAGATCAGTGAATGCGTCTTGGATGGTGGAGTGTCACATACCATTTTCTTGTCACTGTGACCTTGAACTGACCTAGTTTAAGAATAATGATATCCATAGCATATATCTTACATTATTTAAGGTAGGAATCCCAAATTTGGTGTGTGGATGTATATTGGTATTGCGGAGTGTTCTGTACCATTTTAAGGGTCACTCTGAACTTGACCTCTGACCTAGTATTTAAAAAAATCCTGTCTGGAGCATAACTCTTATATTATTTGAGGGAGATATCCCAATCTCGTTGTGCAGATGCATGATAGAGTGATGTATACCGTCCTTGGGTCAATGTGACCTTGACCTCTGACCAAGTTTCGAGAATTTTCCCACAACAAAAATCCGCCGCACTGCTTTTAGATCGATTATCACAATTTTTGCCCAGGCCAGATCGCCAGAAAACAGCTCTGACAACGTTTTTTTAGTCCTGAACTTATTTTACAGTTTTACAGTGGTGTTTATCAATGGTTTTTCAAAACTATAATTTTGCAAGGTTACAGAGGGGGTCCGGGGGTCCAACATTTCCATGGGGTCCCAAATGCCAATTTCTATAGAAACCCTTATAACTTACGATTTTTCAGAGGGGGGGGGGGGGCATTTTATTGCGTCTGCGAACATCAAAGTTTTGGGCCAAATATTGCATCCGTAACAAATTGGGTTTGCCAAGATAGTTCAGAGCGCTACGAACTTTTCTTAAAAAGCTATAGCTTGCTACGGTACATGAGTATTGCAGCAAGTGAAAAGAAGCACAAGAGCACTATGAGCTTATAGGCAGCGGAAGAATGCCAAAATAGACAAACAACAACAACAACAATTACAACAACAACAACAAACGCCGGGATGAATCCACTTCCTGAAATTAGAGAAGTCTCACGTGCTATTAAAAACACCCCATTAAATTGTTTTCCCCATCTATAATGCAGGTAATGATTATTTCTCTCTGTTTCCCACGGGTGCCTAGACTTACCGAAACGAAACCGAAATACTGGAACGAAACCGAAATACCTGAACTAAACATTAACATAATAGGGAAACATATACAGGTGCCTAAATGACTTATGGATAATGCAAATGCTTTTGTTTCATAATAATGTATTTATGATGAGTATTTTTGAATTTATACGCACCTTTTAGAGGTTAATAATAATGACAGAAAGAAAATATATCACTATTTCGGAAAGCTTTAAATTACCAAAATGCAAATGAGTGTCAATTAGCATGGATTGTTTTACTTTTTTTTAAAAAAAATAAGATAATTGTGTATAGATATATTTGAATTAAGAAGAAGCTGTTTATATCTGTACTAATTTAAGAAAGGGGATATGGGTGATTAGTTGAAAGCAGTTGAATTACCAAAACGCACTTTGAGCAAATTACCAAAACGCACTTTGAGATCCATTGAAAGTAGTTGAATTACAGAAACGCACTTCGTATTTACGTTTTCTTGAGATTTGAGACGGGTTTGTTTGTATGATTCACAGAAATTAACTCATCTCAAAATAAATTATAAAAAAGAGAAAGATTAAAAGTCAACAGAGAAAGTTCAAAATGTCATAACAGAAAGCATTTGAATTACCGAAACGGAACTGTATGCTAAACATGATTAAATTGCTATTTCTATATTTATTATTATTATTATTATTATATTTTTATTATTTAATTTTGTATATAAAATAAATCTTCGTTTAAAGAAGTAGCTGCCCTATGAAAGAAGATATAGATGACCCATTTGAATTACCGATATGCATTTTGATTTATTTACCGAAGCACACTTTTAAGCCTCATTGCAAGTAGTTGAATTACCAAAATGCACAAGATAAATGTCCACTTGATCTTACTGTAAATTGTAAACTGTGAGAAATCAGCCATTGCTCATTGAAGTGTTCATTTTGGCGATTAGGCCAAAAAAAAAAAGTTGTGTTTCAGGTTCCTTGCCAGTTAAAAAACAGGGTCGTTAGGTAGGATTTACTTTTTTTTTGCTAACAGTGCAAAACAGCTCTTTTCCATCTTCTCCAAAAAGTACAGGCAATGTCATCAGGCTGTTGATTCTGGTGATATGTACTATGGCAGAACTTTTATAATCAGTGGGAAGAGCAGAGGTCCCAGAGTGCTTCCTAAGGGCACCCCCTGACTCAACTGCATCGGGTGCTGATAATAAGTAACCCCATCATAATTGGAGTTTATGCAGTAGGTGGTGGTGGGGGATTTTGCCAAAGGCTTTCAGCTGTGTCTCACAATACAGTCTCTTTTGAAAGTGTGAGTATGCTATGAGTCTCTACGGTGTTTGTGTATATGCTACATGTACTGAACCCTATATGCTCCAGCGTCTTGCAGGCAATGGAGTAAAGAGACACTAGTATGCATGTCTCTGGTTTGTTTCTACCCCTCCTTTCTTCAAATCTGCTTAGTGAATTGTCCCTCTTCTCCAAAAAAAGTACAGGCAATGTCATCAGGCTGTGGATCCTGGTGATATATACTATGGCAGATGTTGTTGTTCTAAATTTGTGCACCCTGGCATTACAAACATTGGACAGTCGTGTCCCGTCTGGTAACAACAATCGCAATATATTTATTTTGTTTCAAAGACAGAGGAGACCAGAATATATTATGTGTAAAGTGACTTTATTATTATTATTATTATTATTATTATTATTATTATTATTATTATTATTATTATTATTATTATTATTATTATTATTATATTGAGAATTGAAATAAAAGCCAGTTCTTGTTTTCATAGTGTTTTTTTTCCTCAAAAGCCATTGCTTGTACAGTTACTTTAATAATCAATATTTGATCAAGGTTAAAGTGTTGTTTTCTGCTTTAGTTTTTACTATTATTTCATAAATCATCACTGATTATCACGATTTGGCTGATGAAGGTGTGAGATGTTCCTATAAAGGAAGGTGACCAAAATAACACATTGTCTAAGCCCAGAAGGATTCTTCAAAATACTCGCGCCTGAGCAGACAATGAAAATAACACCATTACAGAGCGCACTGGAAAGGTGAAAATAAGAGAAGTTGAGGCCAGAGCTTAAATAATATATGGTTTTCAGGTTGCCTGATAAAGTTTTTTTCACATTGTTCATTTCTAAAGTACTGAAATATGAAATGTCATTTGTTTTCGTGGGTAGGTTTTTCCGAAATTTTCACAAATAATTCGGCAAATTTCACATAAATAAGAGCAATTTTCAATCTGCAAATGCTTCTAAATTATTAATCTAGCCCGAAGGCACGTTCAGTAAACAACGTTTCTTCATATTTTACTCTGATTTATCCATTTTTTGTCAGTTTTCTATCAAATTTGTGATACAAAAAAAATCGAATTTTTTTTTGAAAAAAAAAAAAGCTTAGAGTCGGCCCTGAACTTTTAGGGTCGGTTGGGGAACCGGAAACACAGGTATTTTTATTATTTGCCTAACCTGATAATAAGACGTTTCGCCCCCCAAGACGTCCCCCTAGTCGTTTCACCTCTATTTATTTTCAACCTTGGTGGTTTCGCACTCATACCCTAGTCGTTTTACCCCAATACCATTTCCTCCCTAGGCTGCTATTATCAGAGGCCCCAGGTCTTTAGATAAGCCTGTGTACCAGTAAAATACGAAAATATTTGGCAGGATATGCATTTATTTAAATTCTTGTGCGTATATATCATGTATGAAAATCAAAATGAGCATTGCGCAATTAATGTTTTTTCAGAGTGTAATGTGCGAAATGTTATATTTCGTTTCTTTTTTACACGTTTGGGAAAAGGTAGAGGAAATTCGAATTGGTTTCCCTTCGGGCATGTTCTATTAATTACGGAGACATCACAAACCATTCGTAACCACATTCTAAATATAGACCAGTTAGAGTCTCCGGTGGATCAATAATGTAGCTTGCCGAAACAATCGAAAACCACAAGTACCGATCCAGACGGGGGGGGGGGGGGGGGTGGGGGGGGAGGGGGGGTCCGGACCGCCCTGGAAAATCACAAGTTATATGGGTTTCTATAGGGAATAAGCAATTGGAACCCTCCCCCTGGAAAAAGTTGGACCTCCCTGGAAAATGTTAGACACCCTCTGTAACCTTGAAAAATGATAGATTGCTTTGAAATTGACCATTTGACTTTTGTAAAATAAGATGAGGACTAAGAAAAAAAGCACACAAAAAAACCTCAGAGCTTTTTTTTGTCAGACTGACCTGGACCCCCCCCCCCCCCCCCCCCCTGACGAAAATTCCTGGATCTGCTCCTGAACCACTGACTTTGTTTTACTTTCCGTTTTACAACACGCTGTCTAAAAAATGCCAGCACAGAAAGTTATAAAAATACAAGCCACTTAGGCTGGTTTGCTTTCTTTCAAGAAAACACAGTAATTTATTTTAACATTTCTGAAATCCAGCTGCTTTTTCTTTTTAGAAAGGTGATTAGAGGTGATGGGTGTTGCTAGTAATTGATACACAAAATCCAAACAAATACTGGCTTATGCAAAAGTCGGTCCTGTTGTGTTTCGGTCTGTCTAATGGTTTATGAGAATAAACTCATTCAGATCAGGTTTTCTTAAACTTTTAAGTAGCTGTGTAGTTCACATCCTATAATATATTTTGATGATTTCAACTTAACCCCTCACTCACTGACCCCCTCCCAAAGTGTGCAAAAATCACCAAAATGGGACACAGAATGCTGCAATTGGCACCTTATTTCCCAAACCCACACCGCCATCTCCCAACTGCATCTGTTGTATTCCTGAAAAACTAGAAACCTACTATGCCAAAAAGAAATTCATACAGGCCACTTAGCCCAGTCAGTAACGGTTACGTGTAAGGCAACAGATGCGAGTCTGACTGCAGATCCAGGGGTCGCGAGTTCGATCCCTGCCTAGTCCCATACTTTTGTGGAGATTGATTACTGTCATTCTAATCCATTCTGCTGAATCAAGAAGGATTGTTGTCGGTTACAATCGAAAGTATGTGCACGAACTACTGGTTAACTACTTGTTCATTCTTGCCCAGGGAAAAAGTGTGGTTAGGTGAACTGATCGTCCTGCCATGACCATAACTGTTGACTTGGGATGTAAAGCAACAAAACAAACAAAATGAAATTCAAATTTATTATCTTTACTATTTGCTTTCTTGTAAATGAATAGCCTAGGAAAACAAGCAGTAAGCACAGGCTCAATTAATCAGCGTGTTGAGATAGCTTTGTTATTTCTTTGTGTGTGTTTTTAAGACAAACAGTCAGTACTCCTTAAAATCTCTCGTTACTCCTTTTTTTACAAAGTAGACGAGTACTGTACTCTTTTGAAAATAAAGCTTATCTAAAGCCCTGCAGGGTTCTAGATAAGAGTGTAATTCAAATTTCTTATTTCTCAGCTAAAAACATAAGTTGTGGGTACTCAAAAGAACCGTCTCAATGAAATAATTCTTTTGAGCACCCTACAAATATTCACATTTTTACGCTAAAAAATCGTTTTGACCTATGTATTATGTTGAGTATGGTAAAAATGGGTCAAAATTGATATTTTCAGAGAAAGATGGGTATTTGTCTCAGTTTGCTGGCAGTTATGAGCTTGAAGTACCATTCAAATCAGACAAAGTCACCAGCCACTTCAGCCAGTATAGAAGCTAACAGCGAAGACCTTTACATGTCAATGTCATCCCAAGTCAAGAAAATCTAGAACTAGGCAAAAAAAGGTTAGTATAATGGGCGATCCTCACTGAATATGCAGTAAAATCTATTTAAAATGGCCACTCTCTAAAAGATCAAAAATTGGTTTTCAAAAGCAATTATTGCTTCATGCAGGTCAAAAGTAATGCAGAATGGGTAGCACATTAAGCTACTATTTGTCATTAAGATCTTTGTTTTGTCTATTTCAGTGGCCGTTTTACTGTAATTCATTACACATTGCAGCACATATGATATATTATCTGGGCCTGGATTTGAGAAAACCTGACATTGTTGTATGCAAACAACAAAGGTGCAGACTAGCCTGATCATCTGCACAGTTTGATCAGCACCTTTGTTATTAGCTTTCAGGAAAGTAAATTGGCTACATGTTCTGTGCCCAAACTTTAAGATTCTAGCAAGTCTGTGTAGCTGAGCAGGCTGGTTTGAGTCTTACATGGTCACAAATCCTAAACATTGGTTTTCTCGCATTTAGATGGACAGTCAATGAGATAAATCTGCACAGCAATGTCATTCTTTTATATGCATGAGTAGCTAGTCAATGCTGTGGGTTTTAACCTTCATGAACATCCATATTATGTCACAATATGTGTGAACATCAGGTCCACAAGCTCATCGGCTCAGACTCACTCGAGCATTTGATGGTCACCTAATGCAATAAATACAAAATTCTTCCAAGTGGGATCAAATGATACAATATCTGGGTGTTAAATGAGAAAATGCCTTAGAAAAGTGTAGGTCAGCAGGACTTTAGTTAAGAGTGTGTAACGAAAATTTATTTTTCTTATTTCTCAACCAAAACATATGTTGTGAGTACTCAAAACATCTGTTAAAATTGATGGGTAATAAAATATTGACAATTTTACGCTGACAATTAATGTTAAACTAAACCTGTGGGTCTTCCTTTAAATTTTGTAAATATAAGAGGATTATAGAAAGATTTTATTTAAGAAATAGATCAGCTCTAGCAGTGAATTGTTGTGTAATAATTCACTGTTTGGAGGTCAGTTGTCAAGAAGATCAAACTACGAGCATGCAGCGTGAGTGATTTATCCTGTACAACTGACCGACAAATATTGAATTATTACACAACAACTCACACACTAGAGCTGATCTATTTCGATTCTAACACACAATAAACGACAAAAACTCATTTGAAGTCTTCAGCTTCATCCAACTTTCCGCCATTGCACTGAAGAATTCCCGCCGATAGTTAGACTACGTCGCATATGTGTACATGTATTTGTAACTTCTTTTAAGCGTAAAAATGACGTTACACAGTCTAACGCCATGAATTACGTCACAAATGACGTCAACTAGCACGCGTTTTCCTGGTGCTTTCAAAACTGTGAGTTATCGTTTGATATATCACTGTTATTTTTTACAATTTACTCTATAGGCGAGGTGTGTTAGAATTTCATTTTTGCTCCTAGATCCTGTGAGAAGCCACAATGTATATTTAATTTTTTGGGGAAAATCACTTTTTTCTCTTATGTATATTGGCACGAGTAAAATAATTGACACTTTGATATATCACTTATTATAGCAGTCATTCAGTTTGGCGTCACCATCGGACATAGTCCGAAAATATAGTCCTGCCGCAATAATAAGAAACGCGAAAATCTGGAATTTTTTTTATTACTTGCATTTTTCTGAACATTAAGCACATATCCTGATTTAGAAAATCCTGCAGTGTCAGGAAAAAATTGTTTGAAGGTTCTACTACCAATGCACTAACCCCTAATCTCTGGGGAATTTCGACATTTTTAGGCTTTCTGAAAAGCGGGGGGGGGGGGATTTAAACAGTGTAACAGCCATGTGATGGCCTATATAGCTTTGCTTAAATTTCTACAGGTAAGTGTCATAGCATCCCATATTTTAACAGCGTGATTGCTTTGTACATACCAGTTTTATTATTTAAGCACTGCCATTCAGTTGAAATTTTTGATTTAATCAGCGTTGACACAGATCCAACTGATCCAATATGATCAAGCTTGTTATTTCAAGGTTGGCCAATTTGATGAAAAACCCGCTTTCTAAGGTTGCTTTTCTAAACGATCAAAACACATTTCTGATTGTCAAATGTCTAAGATTTCCATTTCGTTCAGTCGGATCTGGTTGGCAGCGGATGTCTGAACGCCTAAACTGTGTGAGATTTCTGTTCAAATTTGTATCCTGAAAAATTGGACCCCTGTCACATTTAAATGACTTTCATGTGTTTCCGCGTGACACATCAGTAAACATTTCACTTTATGCACAACCCTGTCTTTGAACATTAAGATACAATTTACTTTACTGTCTTGCAGCGTTTCGCATATAAACGGATGGGAGCGCAGTGGCTTAGTGGTAGAGTGCTTGACTTGTGACCGAGTGGCCGCAGGTTCGAGCCTCACCAGCGTCACTGAATTGTGGTCCTTGAGCAAGACACAAGATCCTAGCTCAGTTATGGTTAACCCAGGAAGACCCGTCCCTGTTTAACTGAAAGATTGTTGATGGGACGTAAAGAATCAAATCAAACAAACAAACAAAAGCCTATAAATAGTAACAATTCAGGTGTAGCGTTTTCACTTTGTTCCGTATATAACCTACACGGCGATCACTGACCTGAAACGTCATCAAATTATTTAGTCAACCGTTGCATATTATTAATAAACTGGGTCAGTTTATGTCCATTCTACCAACATTTATACTCCCCCGTCTAAAAGAACGAAAAATATTCGGAAATTCTATCTAATTACAGAAAAACGCAGCAAAAACATAAGGTTGAAAATTTTGTCAAAAAATACTGCAGCTTTTTCTACCCGGATAACGAAAATATCAAGAGAAAATAACGTGAACAGATGCAATTTAAGTCGAATTTTCGCGTTATTAATGCGGCAGTACTATAGTTCCAGACGTCTGAGAGTTTACTGACCAGTTTGGACAGTTTGTCCGAGACGATTTTCGGAAACGCACACTGTATAGTAATGCACAGTGATGAAGTGTTATTTTTGTTTTAAAAAACGATCGATGATTGGCCAAACTTCTGTATGCTTCAGACTGGTTTGACTTATTTTACCCAGCAAATACTTATTCACTAAAGCAAACTAGTCATAGTGTTTTGTTACGTTGTGCCTGATTGGTCTTTTGCATCCTTAGTTTACTTCCCTTGATTTTATCTCGAAGCAGAAATCATTTTTGCCTTGGCATTTACCGATAAAATGACTAAAAAACTTAACTGCCACCAAGACATAACAGGAACTCAAGTTTTTTATGCCCCAAAACAGTTTGTCCGCTCCATCATTACCTGAACAGTCATTTTCCATGGCTAACGAGTCGTACAGCGGCCACAAAAAGCAGCAGTAAACAGTACCCCACCCACTTCCACCGATCAACAAGCTCCAGTCTCCTCATGAAATAAAAAGCCAGACAATCAATCAGGCCGCACTTACCATCCGTAATCGTAGCAAAACTACCCCTGGTTTCAATTTGAGAAGGAGATGGCAATTTCCGTTTATGGTGGTAAAAATGAATGTTAATGAATGTCCTAAAAATATTCTAAAAGTCCGAACAATATTGGGGCTGCTTGGACAAAATGTCCAAAGTAAATTTCAGCCCAGCTGAAACCCTGTATAGTACACATTATTTGTTTGTAATTTATTTTTAGCATGTACCACTAATTTTAAATAGCTGTGGTATAAACTTTGGTAATGTGTTTAAGAGGCTCAGGCCTTAAGTGAAGAGTTCATACCAAAAAAAAGAATTTTCTTATTTCTCAAACAAAACATATATTGTGGGTGCTCAAAGAAACCGTCTCATTGAGACCATTCTTTTTAGCACCCAAAACATTTGTTAAAATTGATGGGTTTAAAAATATTTACAATATTTTGCTCAAAATTTTTTTTTATCGAAATCTATGAGGCTCCCTTTACTTTCAGAAATTCAACAGGCACTGAAGTACCAGCCTTTACATTTGGACAGACTGGATCCAGCGTTTCTACCTGTTCTACATCACCATATGTTTTGGTAAATTCAATAATTGACATTGGAAACATTCAACATTTCTATTCATCCTACAGCATAAGGGCTTAAAGGCACTCGCCATGGCAAGCGGACAAGTGTGTTTTCGGCGGCTGCTCAGGTCATTCAGGAAGGACAGGTTTACCAGGTGACAGCAGAATACCCTGCACACCATATTTAAAAGATCAAGGTCGTCGGAAAGTCTGAGCAGTTTAGCTCCATGGGAGACACAACAATATTTGAATAACAGTCAGTTCCAGCCAGCAAACCCTTTAAAATTTTCTATAACTGCGCCATATTCCTCGCTGTTTACTTCCAAATTCTATGACTCAAAGAAAACTGACTCAGAGCTTAGTGCACTTAAGATTTGAGGAAACAGAAGAGCTGCCACCAGCTTAGTGATTAGATTAGCAATGCTTTTAAGTAAAAACATGTTATTATTTTCTTACCCATCAGTTTTAACAGCCGTTTTTGGTCTCATTGTGACGGTTCTTTTGAGTACCCACAACATATGTTTTGGATGAGAAATAAATATATAAAAAAATATTCACACTCTTATCTGGAGGTCTGTTTGATGCATATACTATATAAACCCTCTTCATTCTGGATACAGTAAACAGGACCTTTGGCAAACAGTGAAGACCCTAATGAAATACTGCATAAGGTGGTATTTCCTCAGGGTCTGCACTGTTTGTTAAAATTAAAACAATCTTCAGGGGGGTTGGGCTGGTGTCAATCAGACTATGAGGATTACCCGTCATTTTTGGCATATGGCATAAAGGTTTCTTTGGTTCCATGCATAGGTCCAGATTAGCGAATTATTAAATCTTAAATTTGTGATTATTTTTTTATCCAAAAGTTTTTGTTGTATTTTGGGTGCTCAAAAGAACTGATCCATTGAGAAGTTTTTTTAGTATGTACAGTATTGACCCGGCTAGAAGCAGTCTAATCAGAGCTTGTAGTGTTTGCTTACACATTTTTGGAAATCATACATTTATTCTGGAGCAGGCAAAATAAGTTTTGTAAAATGTTTTTACATTCATTTGATATTTTTATATGAACTATATATTTCAAACAGTATGGATCCAAGTCAGACTGCTTAGAAGCAGTCTGATCAGTGGTCATAGTGATTGCTTACATGATATATATTTATTCTGGAGTAAATTTTAAAATTATAAAGACAGCACTTTTTGTTAAATATTTTACATGCTCTTCTGCTTAATGCATTTTTGTGGCCTATATTGCAAACAGTATGGATCAGATTAGACCTTTGAGCTGTCTCGTCAAGGCTCATAATGTTTGCTTATGTGATTGAATTATTTTGGTGTAAATCAGATGAGATTTTGTGACCTATATTGCAAACGGTAGGAGCAGTCTGATCAGGGTTCATAGTGTTATCTTACATGATACGATTTGTTTTGGGGAAAATGAAAATATGCAGCAGGTGTAATAAGCAGACAACACTCTTTATTTAATACTGTCATCTGCTAATGACCAAATGAACTAATATATAACGCTTATATAATATTGCAAACAGTATGGACCCAGATCAGTCTAATGAGCAGTCTGATCACGATTTATAATGTTTGCTTACATGATGAAATTATTTTGGAGTAAATTTGGTGTAATTTTGTGCTCTATATTGCAAACAGTATGGTCCCAGGTCAGAATGCTTAGGAGCAGTCTGATCAGTGTTCATAGTGTTTGCATGATACAATTTTTCGAGAGAAAAACTTAAAATGCACAGAAAACATTATAAGCAGACAGCACTGCTTTGTTAAATATTTTTGTATGAAGTGATTATCTTGATGAATAAAAACAAAAACAACTATTTTATTTTTTTAATGAAAATCGAAACATCTTGGTTCACAGTCGGTATGACACACCGATGCAATGTCAGAGTTCTCACAAGTATTTTGAAATAATTCATAAAAAAATAATATTTCAGCTGAAGCTGCCAAGTTTTCTGGATCAAACTCCACATTTTCAGTTTTGACTCCCAACTTTTTTCCAGGAATGGATTCTATAACTTCTGCTTTCAAAATCCTAGTGAGAACACTGACTCTGATCAGCTACATTGTTACTACATGTATGTAGATGACCAGTCCCTACTGAAAAGAACTTTTTTAAAGAAGGCTTTCTCATGATGTGGTTCAATTCTTAAAATGGGTCATACGTTTTCAAGTGTTTAGTCCTCACATTTTAGCTGGGGTTTATCATTTTCTTGTTGCAGATTTATTTTCTTACCCCTGGTTTATGCCTGCTGCACCCCAATTGTTGGATGGATGCAATACATTGTGAGTCTGCATTGATTTAGCCTCATGATATGCTTAAAGAAACTTTAATTCAGCATTTATTTGGCACCTTTTTAAGGTAGAATTAGTGTTGCATTTGAGGTTGAATCAAAGTTGATACAGTTTTGATTCAACGTTGAGTCAGTGTTGAAATATCAATGTTGATTCAATGATTGAATGTCAACGTTGAATCAACGTTTGTATGTCAACGTTGAATCAACGTTTGTATGTCAGCGTTTATTCAAGTTTCAAATTCAAATATATTTTCATTTTTATTTCAACATATATTGTCAACGTTGAATCAACATCAACAAACTCGTGCCCCCTGGGATCTGACTATCAGAATTCTAGTCATTCAGTATAATTTGATTTCATATAGCTAGTCTCATCTCTTCTGTCTTAGTAACCCTCACCTAATCAGTAATCACAAATGGAAAGAGGAGAAAAAAGAAATCATTATTTAAAAATAAATTTATCATTTATTAAAGAAAATGATATCACCTACCTGTGAAGTGGACATGACTGTTTTGACCTCTGCTCACTGGGCTGTCACTGTTTGTATTCATAAACTACCAGTCTAAAAGCTAAAGTAACGAAGCCACGTAGCACAGTCAGTAATGTGTGTCTGGCTGCAGATATCTGTCTGACTGAAGGTACTGAGTCACAAATTAGATCTCCCGCCAGGTCCCATACTTTTGTGGAGATTGATAATTAATTATTTCTACGGTTATTCTCCCTGCCACTGAGCCAGGAAGGGTTATTAACATTCTTTGGGGATTGTGCTGGAGCGAAATTTCTACAACGTTAGTAAAAGATAATTCGAGATCAATCCTGAAAGTAATTTTAAATGTTAAACTGCTTAAAATAAAATTTTAAAAATTACTTTGAGCAAGATCCCGAAAAATCTTTTCGGGCACGATCCCGAAACATTTTTTCAATCAAAATGTTTCGGGATCGTGCCCGAAAAGAACTTTTGGCATCATGCCCAAAGTATTTTTTTAAATTTTATTTTAAAAATGGCTTTGGGCATGATCCCGAAAGTTCTTTTTCGGGCACGATCCTGAAAAAAAATTTTAATCAAAATGTTTTGGGATCGTGCCAGAATAGAACTTTCAGGATCATACCCAAAGTAATTTCTATTTTTTTATTTTAAAAATGACTTTGGGCACGATCCCGAAAGTTTTTTTTCGGGCACGATCCCGAAACATTTTTTCGATTGATTGAAAAAAGTTTCGGGATCGTGCCCAAAAAGAACTTTTGAGATCATGCTCAAAGTGATTTTTAAAATTTTATTTAAAGTAATTTCGGGATTGATCCCGAGTAAACATCTTTACATAACAGAAAAAGCCATTAAACGCATCAGTTTTTTTGATGAAGTGTCTCTTTATAAATGAATAAATTGAATTGTTCCCATTAAATTTGAATACTGGCCCTAAAAATCGTTATATATTCCCGAAATATTTTTAAAAGTCAATGATGAAATCAGGAAAAAAATATTTTTTCTCAATTTAAAATATTGTTTGTTGATTGTTAAGCTACTGACTGAACACCATTTGGAGTTTCTAAGCTTAAAAGAAGGCTGCACAGGCTCGTATGGGTCAACACTTGTCAAAATGCCACATTGTTGGAAATCTCATTCACTTTTTCAATTATTTTGATTTTTGTATCAGTGATTTGTTTGGACTTCTGCCGAGAGTATGTGACAAGATTATCTGATACGAAATTATATCCGGTTGGAAAAATATTGGAAGACAATTTGTATTAGAAAATTCCATTAAAAGCAATGTAAAGTTCACAAAAAGGGTGTGGACGTAAAAGTACCGCTCTTATTGTGTTACTTGTAGGATGATCCAGACTAATTTGAACTTTAAACAACAATTTGATAGCAGGTTTTTAAGACTGGATGTTTAAAATATAAAATTGTCCAATTTCAAAGCTTTAGAAATACACCAAAAGTGATGCATTTTCAAAAAGTTGTATTGCTTCCCCCTGCATATTTCATTAGGGCCTTGCGGTTGCATTTATGGTAAAAAATCATAAACTTTAACTTTCTTATGAATAATAGATCGGTATTGAATATGAATCAAACACATTTAATATATTACTCAACGATACCTGAAAAGGAATATTAACGATTTAAATTTACTTTTTTTAAGTATATTAAAAATCTAATATCGCCTAACCATAAGGTCGAGGCTTATAACAAATTACTACGGAGAAATAAACATATCAATTTATCGAACTTTATAATACATTGATAAGTTAGGGGTATTTGAGGTTGGCACGCCGTGAAACCAGTTTAAGCCCTCCAGTAAAATATTTTGCTGACCGTTCCAAGGCGGTGTTTCTTTTGTGTATCATTTATATTGTTTGTGTATTGTCTTTGTTATGCTTTCGTGCGCGTCTGTGTATTGATGCCTTGTGGTCACCTGCTGGGAAAGGGCTGACCTCTTGGCTCTCGTTTGTGATGTCTAATTGTGAAGTTGTCACTTTCCAATTGGTATCCTGGGTCAGGTGTGTGGTGACTGATTGTATCGATTTCTGATCTTTGCCCTCTTTCTTACTGTAATAAAACAAGGAAAATTGTACAAATGCATGTAATAACGCACAATACATTTTAGGTCAGCGTCGTCTTTCAGCCTGAGGCCTGACCCACCGTCGTTATGTAAGTGACTTCAAACCGCGATTGGGCTTATAATCAGGTATTCAGACTGGCACATTATAATCATGCTCTAGGTAATATTCATTGTAGACCTAGGTAGTCTAGTGTTGGGCTCATCATTTGCATCACTCTGTAATAGTTGAAATTCTATATAACTAACTTCAGATGGTCTCTAGCTTCATTGGAATGGTTTGGTTTGTTAAGTATACAGTTTGACCTATGTTTATTAAATTATTATATCATGTTTAGATATCTTCAGTCTATTTTCAGGTGGAAGCTATACAGTAACAGATCACCTGGTATTTCCAATTATAAAAAACATATATCCAAACCATATTCCACCCTTTAATATTGTTTGATAATATATTGGCATTTTGGAAACACTGCGGATATATTGCAATAAGTTCCATCTGTCCTTCCATTCGTTTCTTCATCCATCCGCCAGTCGGGTTTGCTCATACCATAAAAGCTGCCATGGTGTATTGGATAAACAGCTCGCCTTGTACCCAGGGGCACCAAGTTTTGTACTGATCTATCAGCCTAAAGTATGAGCCTCTAAGCCGTGGTTCCATCTTCTGAGACGTTTAAAACGAGAACCACAGCCAGTTGAACCTTCAGTGCTCCTTGGCATAAAACCATAAACCCGCTGGACCCA
Organism: Loripinus fragilis; assembly: GCA_964019695.1. Taxonomy (NCBI): domain Eukaryota; kingdom Metazoa; phylum Mollusca; class Bivalvia; order Lucinida; family Lucinidae; genus Loripinus; species Loripinus fragilis. Next base: position 6,939,821 of record OZ026525.1, read on the forward strand.
GTACAGGTTGTTGCATAGGAGCATGCTCAAAACGTGCATTCCTCCTCTATTGTTTGACCGAGGTTGCTCATATTTGGCACAAATATTGCCTTTGGTGTGTAGATTTCAAGGTTTGTTATTGATGTTATATTGAGGCGTTTCCTTATCATGCTCCACACATGTTCTGGCTGGGAACTGTGAGCTAAACAGGTGTTATTCTTTAGCTCTGAATATTGGTAGATTTCGGACCATTCTCTTATTTGAATCACCTTAATTTGATTTAATTGTTTGTCTATGTCGAACTATGGAGAAAGATAGAGAGCCTCTTCGTGATTTAATTTTATTTAACTTGTGTCGAACCTGAGCTGGCCAATGGTTATCAGCAGACAATTCTAGTAGGTAAAAGTTAAACAAGTGATACATAATCTAGGGAAAAACAATTGTCCGATAGGTATATTGCATTTAAAGACATTTGCGGCTAATTCCCATGCGCATCATTTCTGCGTCGAATAACTTATCTACTCCACTACTGCAATGATTGCGAGGCGCGAATGGCTTGGCATACTGGCCTAGTAGTTAGCGTGTCGGACTGTGGAACCAGAGAACTAGGATCGATTGCTGGGTAGAGACCTATTTTACAGTGTGTTTTTTCTTGTTCCTTTTAGTTTTTTTGCTGAATAGCTTCCAAATAATAATATGGAATTATAAAAATGGCAAACAGTCACTCCTCAGCGTTTTATGTTGATTTATGCTCGAAATCTGTGGGGACGGGTCAAATTTGGGCCTCCTGAAAGAAAATTTGCACGATGACCCCCCGATTTTTTTCTTTTTTTTTCTAAAAGGTAAAATCGTAGTCCATGCAATAAAAACGAAAATTTAAGATTTTTATGTCAGAAGTTTTAGTATTATAATTTACAGTGATTTAAACAACATATGTCATGCAGTTTCTTTTCCCTGCTTGGGATAACAAATAAATGTCCACATTGTCTGAAAGCTTGAGGTTATGAGCAATCATTAAAAAATGAAGCTGGGTGAAAATAACAACTATTTCAGCTTAATATTTAGGACTGAGGTTATTCTTTCATTTGACCAGAAACTTTGTTGAATGTATATATGAAAAGTTGAGCACAGTGACATAACCTTTTTATTTCATACATTGACAGTCCATACATAAACTAAGCTGTGTGCGAAGGTTTGAACATATTTCAAAGTGGAAAGTATTTAGTAGCTTATGTCCTAAGCCACAGCGTGACAATTAATCAAGTTATGTGACTGTGCTGGAACAATGGACATGGCAGACAACCCATATGCAGTCACCTGCTATACGTAGGTCTTTGTGTTCATTGGTGTTGTGTACTGGCATTATATTACAGTAAAGACTGCACTAGAATATTATGTTTAATAACCTATACAATAACACACCTTACTTATCATAATTGCCTCGTATGCTATTCTGCTGTTTGTAATGCTAAACATAACCCATTTTGTTCAGTAACGTGTCCATACCGTAACCCTCCGTATTTGGGTCCATCAATGGCACAGGCTTCATTCAAATTTGGTACATAATTAATATAATAATTTTATATGAAATACATTATTAATGACACATTGGCACATGTATAACTCTAAACTATCTTATATTATGAATTCAAGATAATATCTCATCTAATACACGCATGCATGCAGTCGGCTATCCTTAGTTCATTCTAATTATGTACAAAGTTGCATTTACACAAACACATTATCTTGCTTATTAAATTCTTAGCTTACTTACTGACTGACCCACTAAGATATTGCATATTTCATTATCAAGGGTATTAATTTGACAGTTTTCGTTCAACCCTTTGAGGACTGAAAACCCCTAAGTGGGTATTTTGACAAACCGTGAAAACTCAGATGAAATGCTGCATAATGCAGCATTTCATCAGGGTCTGCACTGTTTGCTATGGCTAAATCTTCAGAGTGATAAATGCAATATCAGTTGGAAACTATAGCCTGTGACCCTTCAATATTATACAATTATTGACTTCAATGAGGTAGACATAAGGATTTATCTACCCGAAAAAGTGATAATTCACCGAGGCCGCTAGGCCTCGGTGAATATCACTTTTACAGGTAGATAAATCCTCATGTCTACCAAAATTGAGGTCAATAACTGTTTTGTTATATGACTTTTCAACTTAGAATGCAAATTTTCTACTTTCACTTTTGTTGTTGAAGTCATGTTCAACCTTAAACCCAAGGACTTTCTAACAAGTTTTATCAAATGTTATTAAAATAATTTTATGTAGTATTTTGCATTTTGAAATGTATATTAATTCTCTGAATGTGCCATGTAAAATTTAATCATAAACCTTCTTTTTACATTTTGTTTATTCAAACAAAGATAATGAATAGACAAAACAAAACAAAACAGTTGTAAAAATTCATGAAAGTCTTTAGTTTACCTGTTGGGATGTGAAACAGCAAATCATGTCAATTTCATGCAGCACATGCTAGTTTTATACTCATCATGCTATTTTTAGCTCTCTAGAGGGTGATATTGCAGAAGTGTCAAAAATATTAACTTCTGGAAACTAGTCTGAGCTGGTTTTCATCCTATATCACCTTCTAAGCCAGTTTAGACCAGTTTTCAGGTAGACATAGAGGTTTATGAAGACAAATCTGGCCAATCAGGAGACAGGATTCTCTCCAGTCATATAACAAATACAATGTTTTATATGACTGTTTGGTTACTGTAAAGGCGGCACCTCATGAATGCGTAATGAGGACTGATCAACCTAAAACATATGTACAAGCTGAAAATGAGGCGTGGATTTACTGAAAAGTAACTGTGTCATCTTGCGCCATTACCTCAGTATAGACGCAAAAAACATTATTTAGTCCTTAAAAAGCCAGCAAAATAACTGCATCTGAAAACGTCTATTTAACATAAGCATAGAGGCAAACATAGAAGACAGTCTGATCCTGGTCCACACGGTTTGTCTATGAGGCTTCAAATATTTTAGTGGACGACAAAAACATACATTTGTGATTATATGCGCTTTAAGGGTTAATAAATGTGAGTTCAGTGTGTATACGGTTCGAATTTTCATGAAAAGCACGCATGTTTGCGTGACCCAAACAACTTATTGATTCTAGAGAACCTGATTTCCCTTGTTTAGCAGATGAAATAGCTGATCACGCCCAGATATAAATATTAAAGTTACCGCCTTTACAGTAAGCGAAAAGTCCATTTATACCATCCTGACTTTATAGTGTGTAGCTTTACTAAAAATTCCCTTTGTCCTGAAAATATTTAAGCACATATTACATACCTTTGATTTTCAGCACAATAGGTATACTAACTTCAACCAAGCTATACCTGATTTTGAATTTACTAAGTCGAAATCCCTGCAGACAGTATCATTTTTGACATGACTCGTGTGTGAATTAAACATAGTACAGTACTAAAAATTGTGTACAACATGTATTCTACATATATCAAAGTTAATACAACTAAGCCAGATGAATTCTTCGATCCTTATTGATTAAGTCCATTTCCATTTTTAAAGTTGGGGGATGCTGACACTTCCATATAAGATGAATACAGTTTTTTTTAATTTTTACTCAAATTTATACTGGCCTAGAAAAAAACAAATGGAAACCCTGATCAGACATCACATTCTGTGGTTTCTGACCTGAATCTAGCTTTGGTAAATAAAAATGTTGTAGGCTTATGTAGGCTAACACATAAAAAGGACAACGTCATATATGGGTTAAATATAGCAGAGCAAGTCACGTGTCACTTTATTGAATACAGTAAAGCCTGTGTAAAACGGCCACTCTCAAAAAGACCAAACATTGGTTTATAAGACCAATTTTTGCTTACTGCAGGTCAAAAGGGAGCATTCTGCAATACTTTCAACCTTCATTAAGCTACCATTTGTCATTAAGATCTTTGTTTTGTCTATTTTTCAGTGGCCGTTTTACACAGGTTTTACTGTAAATCAAACATGACATTGCATCCGCCCTATATATGGTTTCCAAGATGGTTGTCTTGTCGTCAGTTTCAAGAAGGGAGTTTATCTGACTTTGAATACTTTGGTGGTGGATAATCTGGATACACATTTTGTTGAGTAGTCGAGGATGTCTGTTCCGTAATAAATCCGAGATTATCTGTCGTGTAAGGTGGTGGAGATATTTCGGTTAATTCTTCATAAGATGGCGGCTGTATTGGGGTTGTCACCGTATCACAAATAGCTAAAAATAAACATTTTAGAAATATGAAAAGACATGAAAATGAATATATTTTCCAGGTCACAAGGGAAATAAGTTCTGTCTTTTATTTGTTTTTTTTTTTCAAGTGTATCTTTATTTAGATTAGCATTTACACATCACACACATAATGCATACTGAAAAATCATTTTTTCAAAAAAAGTGGGTAAGTGTCACGTGACGATCGATACTGTATCTAGAATAAGACAACCTCCGTGCATCTAGTTTATAATCTGCAGTGTGCTTTATGTGACAAAGACTTGTGTGTTTCCTTAAACCGTAGTAGGTAGATTTATATATAGGATGTCATGATAATGACATGTTTTAGTACCTTTATGGTTAACATCAATGTTTTAAGCAGTAATGGATGTTAATATACATATATAGCCAAGTGTGTGTTGCAAAAAAAACTATTTGAAGAATACAAGATATGCACGAAGCTGGTTACCCTGATTTACTCTACTTATTATTAATCTACAGTAAAACCTGTCTTAAGCGGCCACTCTAAAAAGAAGACCCTAATTGGTTTTCAAGACCGATTATTGCTTAATGCAGGTCAAAAGTATTGCAGAATTCTCCAAGAGAGCACTCTGCTATACTTTTGACCTTCATTAAGCTACCATTTGTTGTTAAGACCTTTGTTTTGTCTATTTTTGAGTGACTGCTTAAGACAGGTTTTATTGTATATCATTGCATCCACAGTAGCACTAAACGAAATGTACTAATAACGTATCTGCTTCACAAGGTGATGAATGAATGCAATTCTAGATATTTTAAAAAGAGGTATGCAAATTGGGAAAAAGGTAAGAGGTAAACCAAATACTAACTGAGGAAGGGAAAGAAGAATATATAATCCAATAAGTAGATATATAATTAAATAAGTAAGCAAATTATTAATAAATAAGTGTAACCTGTAACTATCTGCATATAGCATATCACACGTCTGCCAAATTTCTTTGACTGGGCAAATACAATTTAAGATGCTTAAGGAATATGAACAATATAAATATGGCATGGCTTGGACTGGGCTGAAAACAGTAGATATACTTTTTATTCGAGATGAGTAAAGTACCTTATTTTGAAAGATATTATATTGCGGCTGGATAAAAAAAATCATTGTTTATAAGACAATACCGAGGAAACCAAATTTCTGATTATGATAATCTAGTATGTCTTTAGATAAGGCAATGTAATGTTTTATTCATTTTATTTGTTATTGTAATCTTTTAAAACCATCAAATATTGGGTTTGCGCTGTTTGTATTTAAATGTATAAAGGTAATAAAAGTTGATGTTGTTTCACGAAAGATGATTTTCTGATAAACAGAAAGTTACCTTACATCTGTACATAGAAATACATGTACATTGTGGGACAAATGTATTACTGAATTTTGACCACAAGTCATTTTACTAAATTATAATTTCATTATTTCTTATAAAAATGTGTGATGGTAGTGCTCATCAGAGTCGTCTCTTTTAATCCATAAAGCGCTACCTAAGATTTGCAGCAGACGACAATTTGCAATTTTCTGCTTTTTCAAACATAGCAAAAAGGAAATGCTATTTCATGAGAATTGTTTGCAGGCAAAAGACTCTCGAGAAATATAATACCTTATTTTTTCCGAAAATTGGGAAAGATTTTGCAAAATTTGTCACCTGTTACATTCGTGATTGCCAATACAATCAATCCTATCTAGGGTTGTACTTATTAAAACTTAGACATATACCCTTATTTCCGTGGTCAGAAATGTAAAGTATCTTACTTTCATATTCATGAAATTTAGTGAAAACCTTAAAAAAAGAGGTAAAATCATAAAAACATAAATATATTTCAGCCCAAATCCATCACCAAACCACCACTGTTGCAAGTTTTTTTATATTATCGTTGATACAATTTGATAAGTCCTTTCCTTTAGTGGTCCTATATATCTCATTTGCATATTTATGAATATTAATGAAAACTTGAAAATGAGGACAAAGCCATTGGATGAACTAGTATCACAGGGGAAAGTCAGAACTACATTGAACACATATGGCATTTTGTTACGGGTGTGAATTTGATCTATGGGACTACTTAAATGCATGAAAATATTTTCCTAAACTCAACGCATTTTGGGGATAAGAAATTCAATAGTTTCCATGGCAACCTATAATGCGACTTGAATGAATGGGTGTCACTGTGTTCATACAAATATACGCATATCTCAGCAGCAACTCATCCTAGAATACTAAACTTTGTACCATATTAATTCCTAGACAAAGCAGACTTTCTTATATTGTAGGTTCCGTCTATTTCTGAAGAATCTGATTTTCCAGATTATTTATTTGGTGGTTGCATATGCAAAAAAGTGATATTCGTCGAGGTTAATATCAATTTTAAGGGTTGATAAATCTTTTTACTGTGCAGAAATTGAATGTCAATAACTGTTTTATATTTTGAATGTTAATTTTCTACTTTAACTTTTGAAACCAGATTTTTAGACGAAGTCTTATTTCATTGTTGGCAAAAAGCTGACTTGATCTCTGTATGAAAGAAAGTACATGTTATGAAATGATTATTGAGCTATTTAAGCGGTTCACATTCTGGATTACCAATCATTAGATATAGAAAAAACTAGGTGAGTGTATTTTGATATCAAATTTACCAGGTAAGGCTTTGAGAAAGCTTGTTGACAGGGCGAGGCTTGCCGAGATATAGAGAATACTAGGTGAGTGTCTTTTGATATCAAGTTTACCAGGCAAGGTTTTGATAACGCTTTTTGACATCGCGAGGCTTGCGAGATATAGAGAATACTAAATGAGTGTCTTTTGATATCAAGTTTACCAGGCAAGGCTTTGAGAACTCTTGTTGACATCACGAGTCTTACCGAGATATAGAGAATACTAGGTGAGTGGCTTTTGATATCAAGTTTACCAGGCAATGCTTTGAGAATGCTTGGTGACATCGCGAGGCTTGCCAAGATATAGAGAATACTAAGTAAGTGTCTTTTGATATCAAGTTTACCAGGCAAGGCTTTGAGAATGCTTGTTGACATGGCGAGGCTTGCCTAGCGATTCAACACGCGTTCTCAAAGCTGAACCTGGTGAACTTGATATCAAAAGACGCGAACTTGGTATTCTATTTATCAGTTTACCTATTGTTTCACTATTAAACTAGCAATTATGACATAATTTTCGATATTTGTGTTCATTCATCGTCATTAGCGACGTCATTCAAAAAGTGCAACGTCATCACGACCTGATATAGGCACATGCAGTGAGATAGACAACGTTTATCAGGCAACATTCAACAAGGTAGTTAATATTAGAGGTGACTGATAAAGTCTACACACCATCGACTAACACAATTAGCTAAAGGTTTCACGGAATTTAACTGACTGAAAAAAAGAAAGTATCTTCAGCAATCCTCAAAAAGCCAACAAATTCTTCTTCTTCTTCTTCTTCTTCTTATTATTATTATTTCTCACGTTACTCATATCAAACATGTCTACTTTTACTTCGTAGTATATCCCTTTTAAGATATTTCTTGGTATTGTTGAAATTATGTTCAACTAAAGGCTTTTCACACATTACTGCTTAGAAATATTTTAATGTAGTATTTTGTATTTTGAAATGCATATAAGTTATCTGAATGCAGAATGTAAATCTAAAAGCACATTTTTTAATTTTGTTAATTCAAACAATGAAAAATGAAGGAACAAAACAAAACTGTTGTCAAAACTCATTAAAAGTCTTTAATTCACATATTGGGAGGTAAAAAACAAAACATAGAATTCCAGGCAGTTTATGCTAATTCCATGCGCTCTATAGAGGGTGGTTTATGCAAAGTGTCAAAAACCTTAACATCTGAACACTTGTTTGAGCTGATATTCATCTCGTATCATGGAGGCCAGTTAAACGCATAGAGTTTATGAGCACAGACTGGGCCATTCAGCAGACAGTAACCTCTCTAGTCATTTAACAATTGGTGATATGACTCTCTAAAATTCTAACTTGGTATAGAGGTATATGTTCAATGTACACCAGAGTGAGGGGTGCTCAAATCTGCTGCAATTCTCGAATGAGCGAGCCTCTGTTTACAATATGTTCCAGTCTGCCTAAAAGATTGAAAATGTCAATTAAATCAGAAGACAGCATTTTCTATTTTCAAGGGTCATGACCCTGTAAGATTTGTGGTATGGGCCATTATCATCTCGATAAATATAATCAGAATTTGGGAAATGCTTTGCAATTACAGGCTACAAATTGTCATGAAGGTTTTTTTATTGTTCATAAATCCTTGAAACATCCACAAGGGTATGGCGGCACTGTATGTAATACACCCCAAAACATGACACTGACAGACGCATCCCCTAAGTCCAACACATCCAATTTGTTTGGTTTTCTTCCACACATAAATTCTCCTGCCATTCCCTAACACCACATGCGTCTCATCAGAAAATATCGTTTTTTTCTTCAGTTTTATGCAACACTGCATGAAAGCTTATGATGACCATTTTGTACCATGTTATTCCTATTCGCCTTGGATACAGTAATGGCCTTAAGGACACGACGCTTTGAATAGTTATAGAATAAGAGTCTTCGTATAACAGTTCAACTAGAAATTCTAGAAGGCATGGGTGCATTTACTAAATGAGTAATTATTTCCATAGGACCCCTCCTCACTAGGTTAACATCCCGTAAAATGATTCGATCACCTCTGGCACCAACTCCTTCATTGTTTATTTGCAGTCGAACCACGTGATCAAAATTATTTTCTTAAATTTTCTGACTGGCTGGTTTATTCCAACATTTTCTACAGTTTGTCTTTGATTTATTGCATCCGACTCAACAAAGATTAAGCCGGTGCCCTGTTATCGTCTCAATTCAACAACAGGTAACCCCTATTGTATCATTGGCTGTGATAAGTTTATTGATTGGCCAATGGGATTGCCTGTTTCGTTTCAAGTTTAGCGTGGGTTGCAAACTGTTGAATAGTTACGTGATTTTGTTAAAGCGAGTTTTGCACAAAAAAAAATGGATTTGCTACCTCAAATTTGATGGATTTTTTTTTGTATCTAAAGCTCTCATGAATCGTCCACTCGATCATCCGCGTCGTTTTCTGACAGTTTATAGTTACTTCCCCTTATTCACGCCTATTCCGAGGTACTCGTTCAGGGTCAAAATCTTGACTGCGTAGATTAGCCGACAGGTTACTGGTAGATCTAGGGGAGGGAACCAGACTAAACAAAGGAGTCGAATGTATTCAAAACGGTGTTGCTCGGGTTCATCTCTTTTCCTTTCCCAACCATTTTGACAGATCGCTAATGTAATTAAAATACGTCATAATCGATGGCGTAACTACCGTACACATACTAATGAATACACATTAAAGTATCATCTGGGTGTCACTATATTAATATGGGGATTTGAGACGCTAATATTGAGCCGTTTAATTTCATTCAGGGAACGGCCGTTATGTTGATGAAATATTTAATGTTACTGACTATAATAATTTCAACTTACTTGGCATAACTGTATTTCTTCCCTGATTGCTGCTGTTGCCTTGGAGCCTTTGGCGATATCTTAGTTTTCTTTTACAGCAAGCATAGAAACAACACAACACAAATGTCACAAACACAACCAGTAGCCCTACTCCACCTCCTATCACCATCCCCGTAGATGGGTAGTCATAGCTGTAATATAGAAAAAAACAATACAAATGTCACAAATACAGTCGCTAGCCCTAGTCCACCTCATATTACCTTAGTCATAACTGAAACAGATAAACGCATTGTACAAGACCAGAGCTTGCCTCGTATGTCGGGACAATATAACCCATTTACCATAATAAATGAATTACGTGAAAAACTATCTGTTGCTGTTGTAATAGTAAATGGTTGTGTACGGTTTTGAGCCTTAGTGAATAAATTTTCTGTATTTGTATTTATAAAAAAATATAATTCTATTAACTAAAGAGATACGTGCATTACGGGTCTAATTAGGCCCCTCTAGAGCCAAAAACTGAAAGTTGCTTTTCGTCAATTTCTTCTGATTGGTTTATTAGAAGAATAACCAAAGTGTAAAATGTGGCATTTATTTTACTATAACCGTTGCAATAGGCTTGGGTGTCATGGGTTTGTCTGCAGTTTGTGATTGTGGTATTTCCTGATCATACTCACTTACTATTTTTAAAATAGAGAAATTGCCATTTTGGACAAAATTGTTCTAATAAACTTATAAGAATAATTTGGCGAAAAGCAGTTTTTGGCTTCATAGGGGGACCAAAATAGCCCCTTTATGCACGTAGCTATTTACTGCACTGATTTTCTATATTGGTTGAAAGCTGCAGTCTGGTCGGAGCCTTTGCTAGTCGTATGAATAGTTTATGACTGTTAAGCTACTGACCAAACGGCATTTGGAGAATCTAATCTTAAAAGGAGGCTACACAGGCTCGTCTGAGCCTACACTTTTCAAAATGCCACTGACATTGTTGGCAAGCTAATGTCGCGGCTCATACATAGGTTAACATGGTAGAGGAATCATTAATATTGTCGTGCCAGCCAAGAGTAACAGTGACGTAAACTTTTGTATAAAATAATTTTATTGTTAAGTAAAACAATAACTTGTACACTCCACTTGAGCTAACGCGAATCGATAGATTACTTGCGTATTAATCCTATCCTGTGGATAGGATTAATACGCAAGTGCTCTATCGATTATAAGTCCCTGATAACTTTGTAAACAAAACATGACGTCAATGTCACTTTTGGCTGGCAGGACAGTACTCACGTGCAACACACATCGTATGTTGTTCTGTCATATTCATCACAGCACTTTTGATAACAGAACACATAGCGCCTGCCGTGGTTGGTGTCAATACCACAATATTCTGCAACACTGTCTTTCAAAAGGGCTGGAAGGAAACCGAAATCATCGATAAAACATACTTTGAGCAATAGCATAAAGGTGATATCCCCCATTTATCACAATCAAAGTTGCGTCTGGAAGTGTTAGCGGCCACTTTAAAATAGACAAAACAAAGGTCTAAATGGAAAATGGCAATACTTTGACTTGCATTATGCGATAATCGGTCTTACTACAGACTGCATGTTTGGTGGTCAACCCAATCACTGTTGGCAACTTTGCTTTCCTCTTTAATTGCACGCCGGTGGGTCGGACTTCAGACTCTATGACGGATCCAACTTTAAGACTTATCTATTGATGAGATGGTAGGGGCCTGATGCTTTGTCAAGAAAAATGGGTTTAAGCTCCCTCCAGTCGCTTCAGCTGGTGTCCGTTCGAAGGCGGTGCTTCTGTCGTAGTTGATTAATTGCTTATTGTTACTCCGTTTGTTTGTAGCTTTTTATTTATGTTTGGTCCTTGTTTGGGTATGCAATGCATGTACTTGGTGTCCTTTCTAATTTTGCAATCGTCTAACTGAGGAATAGAGAGCTGGTTATTGCTTTACTTTAATTATCTTATAGCTGTCGTGTGGATGCTGGTATATTGTGTGTCTTTCCTCACGGTGCCGTGGGTCGGTCTGCAGTTTGTGATCGAGACATTTCCTGGTTATACCCACTTCTTTTTTGACGACATGAGCAAAGTTGCGTCGGTTACTATACGTGCCGTCTCGATCTGATTTTTTCTAGCATGTTTGCTTCCGATAGTACGCAGGGGCGCAGCTACCATATACGCAAAAACGCCTTTGCGTACACATTTTAACCGAAAGTGTGGGATTATTATATCCCAGTTCTGAAGAATTCTTAATGATACGTTTTCAAAATATGTGCGGAAAAGCATCTCTTATCTGTCTAATTTCATTTTCGACAGGGGCGTTGATTTCATTATCTGCTCAAAGACTCCATTTGAGAGTTTAGCACCCATGAACGAAGTGAAAGAGGTACTGATTCATAGAAGATTCAATATGTCCACCATTACCAAGAATGTGCTTAATATGGAAAATAGCGCCGATCTGATGAGACGCCTCATTTTCGGCGTCTCATCTGGGTCTACGCTATTTTTAAATGCCCCCTATTTGTATTTGAACTCTAGAAACTGTTTTATTAATCAATTTAGACAAACGTTTCTGTATGACGAAATACATGTACCCAAGTCAAGTTGGGTGATGGAAAAATTCTTCGCAACTCGCAAAGATGTTCTGTGATCCTCGGGTTCTTCACTGGTCGCCAATACATTAAATTAGATTTTTCGCCTCACTTGGCTCGTTTATTTTTTAAAAGGTATTTTAATATATAAGGGTTAAACACATTGCGATTTATACAATAAAAGTTTGATGCTAAGAATGTCTCTTTCACTGGTATAAGTTATACATGTATGAGTAGAGTTGGTCTATTAGACAATTACAATTTTTCAATGGAGACGCCTATGTACTTTATCAGTACTTCAATACTTTTAAAAATGAGATGAAAACAGGTCAAGTATACAAACGTCTTAAAATGAATATAGTATTATCAGTTCTATTTTACTGTAGCATCTGTGGGAAAACGTACAAAATTTGAGACTTGTGCAAAATTTGCACAGGTTTCATACCGGTATTTATATTTATACATTTTACAAGACATTACACTTTTACCCTTTCTCAGATAAGCTGTCCATATCGTATGATTTATATGGCGAAACTAAATATCTATATCATGTGATACATCTCTCCTTAAAAGTTTTTTTTACCTCAAAAAAGTGTTTTAATGGCTGTTGAAGCAGAACAGCTGTCTTGTTGTGTATGACAATGACTTCCTTAAAGATGTACAATCGCGTGCAATGTACAAATACGAAACCTGTGCAATTTTGCACAGGTTTCATACTTTGTATATTACACAACTGACGCACTGTGCTATGTCCTTGAGATTGACAGATTATTATATACTTGGTACTGGTTCAAACCAAAAAAACGTCCCGAACTGACTGAAAATGTGTTGACTTGGACAATTCATAAATCCCGAGATAGGAGTGTGACGGTTAGAGAAAACAACTACATGCAATTCAGAAGCTTAATTTAAAACATGTCAGCTCATTCGTGAAATTATTGGTAAACCACAGATCGATTTCCACTGCACAATTGTACAGAAGGGTCAATCTATCCATCAAATGGATACTTTTGAATAGATTATTCTTATTACAGGAAACTAGATATTGGGGCTGGAAATATGGCCTGCGTTTTGAAACGTTTACATAGTTTAATTTCCGCATGACTGACTTCTTTTCAGCATCTAAATTCTCTAATTAGTTTGCCCCCTTTTTATTTTTTAAAAAAAATATATCAGTTCATAGGTCCAGTTGAGCATTTTTTAGCGTAAAATTGTGAATTTTTCTTACCCATCAGTTTAAACTAAAGTTTTGGGCGCGCAAAAGAACCGTCTCATCGAGGCGGTTCTTTTGAGTATCCACGACATTTTTGGTTGAGAAATAAGAATAATAATTATCTGGTACGCACTCTCATCTGGAGGCCTGTCAGTTACCTCTCCTCATTGTTGCACGCTGACCTGATAAACGCTGGCTATCTCACGGCATGACATTGTGTCTTTGTCAGGTCATGACGTCGCCAATTACGCTGAATTGACACGAAAGTCGATAATTACGTCATAATCGTTAGATTGTTGAATGAACCAACGGGTAAACTGATAAACTGATACCAGATTTGCGTCTTTTGATATCAAGTTTACCAGGCTCGACTTCGAGAACGCATGTCGAATCAACAATTGTTCTCGAAGCCTTACTGGTAAACCTGGCCCCGAGGTTATAAAACTTTTTCTATGCTCAACTTATAGCTGAGCACGAAATTTATCCTGCTCTTAAATGTTAAAATGCCAACAACTGTTGGCATTTTAACATTTACTAGCATGATAAATACAACATCTGAGAGGCTTAAAGCAAGAAACTTCTTCATTTGTCGGTTTTGTAGTTTTTATTACCGGTTGAAATGTCATGCTCAGTTGAGTTGAGCATGAAAAAAGTTGTATAACCTCGGAGCCTGATATCAAAAGACACTCGCCTAGCATTCCCTATGTATCAGCTATTCTGTGACGAAAGATATACCCACATTGTGTATCTTTAGGACTTTGTGGAGAAAGTACTGAATAGTGGCCTGATATGTTTATGATCAGTATTTGGGGAGAAGCTCATTTAGACTATTTCATTAAGGGATGTAACGTATTTTGATTATTCGATATAGATTCTTCCATATAGAAGCAGTTTGCATCAGCCTTAAAGTTGGGTCTCGGTTTACTCTTACGACTGTTTTAAGAGTTGTAATATGATTTAAGCAAACTGATTGGACAGGTACATATGGGCATTGATGTGAGAACCCCTGTCTTCGGTGGTTTGCGAACAACACAGGCGCAGACCAGCCTGCATCCGCGCAGTCTGATCAGCGTCTTTGTTATTCGCTTTGTGGAAAGTATCATATGTAAACTTACTACAGGTGAAATTTCAATTTTTTAGCTAGTCTGAGACTCTCTGTAGCTGAGACGACTGATTTGAAACTCGCTTTTTCGGAAACCCCGAAGACAGGTTCAATTTTGATATTATGCGAGCACCCCTGAATAAAATGATCATTCACTACGTTCATAAACGTTCATTCACTATTTATAAGAAGCACTCGCAGCTGCACAGTGGAGCTTCTTGTCCAAATCTTTGTCTTGATCCTTTTCCATACTTCGCGTTTGCGAGAAGCGAAGGCTCTGGCAAGACTGCGCGCAAGCACGGGCTTGTCTGAGCCTTCGTAGCTTATCTATTCGATAAGTACCAGGCTCAACCCAGCAGACACACAACCTTAAAACAACGTCTTATCGACGTCGAGGCGACGTCGCCTCGACGTCGATACGACGTTTTTAACGTCATATGCCTACTGGGAAGTTACATAAGAAATCCCTCCTCGCAAAGTCTTATTTTGCTTACAGATCTAATAAAGGCTGCACTAAAACAAAATACTAGAGTCCGTGCTCGATAAGAGTAGAGTTACGTAGTTACGTAGTTGGTCACGTTATGATACTTTATTCACCTGATAGGACAAATATAGGGGTTTCTTTCATACTTCTAACTGTAAATCTGTTTCTTCACCCTACTCTTATCGAGCACGGACTATATGCATCCCCCCCCTTAGAAACACATAGGTTTCGAAGAAGACATACGTACATAGCAAAACCGAGCACAGAACTACCCAGTAATCCATCATGGCAAGAAAGCATCCAACAAAATTACAATGTCCCAGTTTTAGTCCTAAATACTAATTCCAAAGCATATCTTAGTTTTGAAATAATAACATATCTCTTAAAATGTTTATCATTCCATTACTAAAATCAATTTCTACCCGTGTTATTTGGATTTATATAAACCGTGTTGTAATGTCGCAATTGGTACACAATTGAGGTCAAGATTATACAGTTCACTATCTACCTGTATTTACACCAAAACGCTCAAAATATCTAAATTTAGCTAAACGTGGTTAAGGGTATATACCCGTATCTGCACACATTTGTGGTTACAGTACATACAATGTATAGTTAATCTGACCATTGTACATACATTTTGTATACCAGATGTCAATTACATGTACGAGCGTGTATGCATGCGGATGCTGTTTTATCGTAATGTGGCGTAGTGTGGTCTTGTGCATTTGAGTATATTCGTTTAAAGCTAACTAACGTCCTTGTATTTTTTAATGTTTATTTTGCCTTTTATATTATTTTATTTTACTCTCATTCGTCTTAACTAAATATGCTAAACAAATAATAAAACAAAGATCATGTGCAGATCCAGAGGGGGGGGGGGGGGGGGGCAAGGGGTTCGGACCCCTATCCCTGAAAAAAAAAAATGAAGGATAAATTAGCAATACAGGTGCGTATCCCCTTAAAAAGCTCATAGCCATCAAGCCAGAATTCATTATTGGGCCATCATTGGCAGGCCAGCGAAACGCCATTTAAATAAAATGGCGTTTCGCTGGCCTGCCGATGATGGCCCGCTGTATTCTCCCTCCCCTTAAAAACAATAAAAAAAATAACAACATTGTCAAATGTGGACACCCTCTGACAAAACTTTCCGGATCCGCGCATGTAGGTAATAGTCAGGGCCCTTAGGGACAAAAAATAGGTCCCGTGCGATTTGTGTGCCGATTTATGGTGACCTATATCAAAACCTTCAATGGAGTCTTACCTTTGATTTAAAGGTGTTTACCCATCTCAAATCCGCGTCTGAGGCTAGTTATGACGTCATAAATATGGCGACCATAATGAGAAACTGCTCGTTAATAAAAGCTATTGTTTGTGTTGGTATGGTCATATTTATCCAACACGAACGCTTTTTTTAACATGATATCAATTATTTTAGTCACATGATGGTTACATCAATGCTTTACCTGACTTTGACAATGAATTATTTCTCGATAACAATATTTTGCATGCAAAATACCGTAGATTTCCTATAAATACCCAGCTTATCAGGCCATCTTTAGACTGTTGGCTGAGAATGTTATTGCCACCCCTCCGGAATTTCGCAAACTTATCCTATCTAAAAGAGTATTTCAAGCTGCGTGTTTTGATAGATGTTTGCACTATGTTCGCCGGGGCGTAAGTCTCTGACAGCCTGTTACATATGTTACCATATTAAATTTAGAAAAAAAAATAAATAAAAGTTTGAGCTACAAAAAGAAGGCTAATTATTTAAATTACTCATATGGTCTGCATATTGACTACTTTTTGCTGCACATAAATTCTTTTGGAGCAAAATTACAGCTTCCTGTGGTGTTATGTGCGTTACTATAATTAGATTACCCTTTACACATGAAAAGTGTGACCAATATCATTTACTTTTTAGCTGATATGTGCATTTTCCAAAATGTTTTGATTATTTTATACTAACAAACTCATTTGGGTTAGAGAAAATCCAAAGTTTGCTTTTATATTTTAAATAAAGTGTCTTATACGAGCAATTATAAAAACAACAATGCTACACTCAATTTTAAGGAGCCGAATTTAGTAGGCATCATTTAAGTAAAAATATATGAAAACATTTGCTGCTGTTGGATATCTTGCATTGTTTGGGATTGTCTTGCTCATATCATAAAGAATTGTAGATTTTGCAGGTTAAACAACAAGATTGAAGTACTTGTTAAAGGCTGTAACATATGTTACATGACATAATAAATGAGCAAGGATATTAACTTGGTGTAAGAAATGATGTTTCAGGAAAAATGAATATATTTCGCATGTTTTTCTAGCTAAAATCGCTAGTCTCTGGTGCCTAAATCTTAGGTATTGATGATTATTAAGCCCCTGTACCTTTGTTATAGATGTTATGAATATTTGTTTTCAATATTTCTTAATATGAATAATTCTAAAATAAAGATACACCCTAGAGGAACATAGGAAATTATCTTTTCACATTTAAACAGTACAAGGATCATTGACACTTGCTGTGGGTAAATGCCTATAGTTTTCAGTAAAAATAAAAGCTTGTCAATCGTCCCTTTCTTCACATTGAAGCTACCCTGACCTGAGTACTTTATGGCTGTGAAATCCGTTTTCGATATTAAATGCTTCAAAGATGTAAAATTTTGGATAGGACAATCAGTTTTACATTAAGATATATAGAAATCCGAAAACATTTTTTAAAATATCACTCCCCCCATGTGCCAGCAAAAGCTTTTGCATGAATATGTGTTACCATATTTTACACAATGTATGGAAGTGGCTTGCTGGCACAAGGGGGGAAAGATGTTCAGTAGCCCAAAAACCCGGGGCCTAAGCCCATAAAATGCCTTTTCTACCAAATTAGAAATTAATGACAGTAATGAAGTTCTCTAGAACTACTCTCCTAAAGTGCTTTGTATTCTGTGCTAGTTTGATATAAAGTACTTAAAGATTAAAAGTAGAAATAGCAAGGTTTTATGCATTTTTTCATAAGAAAAAATCTCACTGTTATTAAATGACACATTATTTTGCAAACGTCCTGTTCTTATCTATTTGCATGCTAGGGAATTGTTCATGTTTTTATTTTCGTCTGCTGACTTTCGTCAAAATTAAGTTTTTAAAAATAAACCACCCCGGACCACCATCAGAGTGTCAAACAGTTTGGATCCAGATCAAGACCGACATTCTGTTGGTCTTCATCTGGGTTCAAACTGTTTGTAAAAGGCTATTGGCAGACGACAAAATTATCCACTGGCATGCAAAGAGTTATAACAGGTAAATACTTTAGTGTTCAATATATTGTCCCATATAGGGATTTACATCATGCATATGTATACCATAAATATTCGGACACTTTAAATACATTCAACATGCTATGTCCTTTAAACAAAGCAAAATTAATATTTAAAGGATCTAGTTAGAATCCGTTTTACTTTCCATTGCTAAATGGGACACTTTCATTCCTTCAAAATTATTTATTTCTTTTGTTGTGCTTTCAGTTTTGTATTATTTACGGTACATGTAGTCAAAAAAGTACAGGTAACTTCTAAATTATCTCCCCAAAATCGTTTTATTACAAATCATATTTTGTTTTTAAAACAATTTCATCAATTATCGTGATTCGTTAACACTCTGCATATGGTATGTTCAATAGATATCATCGTGCCTACCAAATAAATCCAGAAAATGTGCAGAAATCAATATTTAAAGCACTTTTTAATTTCATGAAATTTCAGACCCCCTCCCCTTTCTACCCGCCATAACTCTCGAATGCGTAGGAATTTTGAAAATATTTTCCTAGTTGGCTCTTGCCATTACATTCACCAATTGCACTGATACTACATGCACCACACTAGAAGCTCAAAAGCAGCGTTCTGGGAATCAGAAAAATAGGCGTATAGGGCTCAAACCGTTAATGATCCTTTAGTAAATGTCCCTTTCGAATATAAATATTCTAAATCAATCCTTATACAAGTCATATACATGTACAATATCGATTATTATTTCTGCTTCTCTGGTAAAATAATTATCCTCCTCGTATCATAAAAACCAGAATAATCATCAAACAAGATTTAGATTGCAATCTGAGAAATGACCTGCTCTATCCCAAACCCTTTTAGACATATTCTATCGTATGTAACGATTCTAGGCGCATCGAATAGGAGATGTTTGCACACTGTAAGCATGGGTGTTAGCCTGTATCAGCTTGTTAATATGTTATTTTATCAATTTGAGAAAAAGAAAATTGAAAGTTTGAGGTACAGAAAGCAGACATTAAAACTAGCTAATCAATGAACATTTTAATAGTCTGCATATTACTGGATGTCTTTACTACATGTGACTGCTGTTTAACATTAATACGGCTACATGTTGTATTATGTGCGTTACATGAACTTAATTATAATTTAAAAGTGGTAATTTTGGCTATCGTCATTTAGGTTAACGACTGCTCTGAATTGGTTTCAAACTGTTTTAGATAAGGTTTAACAAACATATACTCAATTGACGAATACAAACCAAAAGTTTGCTTTTCTATCTTAAATATTTTGTCTTATATGAGCTAATGCACAACCCTACCCCCAGTTTTGCAGAGGAGCAAATTTTGTTTTCGCCGTTGAAATAAAACACATATAAAAAACAATTGCAGAGTGTTGTTATTTTTCATTTTCTTAAACAGTCTTGCTCATATATCATCAAGGTTCTAAGATCAGGACACTTATTAAAGATATCAATGTGCCATGATGCCACAACCAGGGCTCTGATCGAATTCCATAAACTTTCAGGTGCTGGTACTAACTAGTTCAATGTCAGGACAGGGCAAGAAATCATATTGGCAGGCATTTAGCTGTGCTGGAGACTCTATCCACGAAGCATTCTTTCACCTCGGCTCAGTGCCCTTAGACAGCACTGTGGCGGATGCACTAGAGTAATATATTTGTAAATTGTCCTGACCTCTTGGCTTTCGTTTGTGATGTCTAACTGTGAGTTTGTTACTTTCCCATTGGTATCCTTGGCCAGGTGTGGTACTTGATTGTATCGATTCCTGATCTTTGCCGTCTTTCTTACTTTGCATTAGCCAGTCACTGATATTGTTCGACTCACTTCGTTGAGGTGGTGGATGTTTTGGAGAAAAAAAAAAGCTGAATTGCAAGAACTACAACTTCCAAGAGCTGCGTTTCTCGAAGGTGGACCGCCTCTGAATCCTTTGTAAAGTATAAGCATAGTTTTCTCAGCAATAAAACCATTGGAACCCCTCTTTAAACTGTAAAATAAGCTGAGGACTATATAAAACTGACAAAAAATCCTGGATCCACGCATGTTGCCTTCTGCCCCCTGAAACCCCTCTGCAGCTGATAAAGTGTGGATCATAAGAGATTATATTTACTCCGTTTAACATCAAAAACACTGTTTGTTTTTCATTCACTCCACTGTCTTTTTATTCGTAAATCGTGACGGCATTTACGTCCCACCCTCGAACTGACTTCATCATATCTGAATATATTTTGTATATAACGATTAAAAAGAGTTTGCATTCAGTCGTGCTAATGTTACCAGTTCATTAAAGGAATATTTCCAAGCGTTGGAAATGGACAAAATGCATATATGTGTTGTTTTTACATATTAGGCGTCATTTCAATGACGTCATCTTTTTGTTCTGATGCGAAGACAATATGGGCGACATGTTAATTTTAATTATTTACCCCCTAAGATTAAATTTGGTGCATTTCGAGTGAAATTGGCACACAAACTGCAAGAAAGTCCTGATCCCCACATACTACAATGGACATACCGTTTAAATTGCGCTGATACAATATACGCTATTTTGATGACGTCATTATGACGTCCAGACGTGAAACCCAGATGGGTGACCAGGTGATTTTCATTAGTTATCCCCTAAAGTTTGATTTGGTATAGGTCACCATAAATCGGCATCAAATTCGCACGGGAGTCCCAAGCGCCCCTGACTATAATAATAAACTCACAACTATAAAAACACTTATATTTGGCGAGTATGTTTAATTTCGTGCTACTGCCAAAATATAAGCAATAAATGGGCACAGATCCTTAGTATATATCGTTAATATCAACAGTTGAGTATTTTTCAACGTAGAGGAAACCACGTCTTAAAATAAATAATGTGCTATCATATTCTTTCCTTTACAAGTAGCCCTTTGTTAAATATATGTCAGTCTTTTAAAACCGCCAAATATTGATGCCGCTAAAAATAAGTGGTTTACAGCTTCGTCAAAAAGGAAATGCTATGTAACGATAACGAGAACATGGCCACATATTTCATCCACTCGATGGTATTAAAGTTACCTTATTTTATCTTATTTTACATGTACGACGAGATATGTTGAAGATTACTGGTCAACAATGTGATAAGAAAGACAACTCTTATTTTACAGATGACCTACATATATCTGATCTAAATACATATTAAGTATATATACTGAACAAAAGTGAAAACGCTACAACTGAACTATTTGCCATTCCTATACAAAACGATGCAAGCAAGTAAAGCGAATGAAAACGTATCTGGATGTTTAAAGACTGTTTTATGCATAACAGTAAAAGTTTTACGGATGTTGTCACGAGCAAAGACATGAAAGCCATTTAAATGTGACAGGGGTCCAATTTTTCAGATTTAAATGTGACATTTAAACAGAAAGCTCACACAGTTAAGGCCTTCAGAAATTCACTACCAACCAGATCCGACTGCACGAAATGGTAGTCTAGACATGTCACCTAAAATGTCAAGGACTTATCACAAGTGTGCTTTGATCGTTTAAAATCAATTTTGAAAAGCGAGTTTTTCATCAAATTGCCAAGCTTGATATTTTATCACTAAAATCTCCATAGGAAAATAAATGTGTTGTTGCATCTTCGTCTGAGGACATTACTAGTCGAAAGATGTTAGGAACGATATGCTGGTAGGCCTAACCGATTTGGCAGAAGAAAGATAGGCGGCAATCGAAAACTCTGTTTCTAACGATTCTGTATTTACGTTCGTCGATAGTATTAACGTTTTGGTTGCTTCCTATCCGGTGTGTTTTGGATATACTGAATGCGTAGCCAAAACAGTCAGTCAGAAACAGAAACAAGGGCTAGGAGATATTTCATGTTTCTGTTGAAAAAAAATCATTGTATTAAGAAATGAATTCGATTTTTGGAAGGTTCATGGAATCATGAATACATCGGGTCTCTTGCAAAGTAAGTAAAGCCCGAAGGGCTTCACGTTAACTTTGCAAGATACCCGAAGTATTCATGATTCCATGAACCTTCCACAAATTGAATTGATTGCTTATGTTTACATTTTATTTTATCAGTCAAGTATCAATTTTCAATTTTCACCTTACTTGGCTGGTTTTCCAGATATTTTGAATTAATTCAGACATAACGTAGGGTTTGGAACAGCCAAAACGCAAAATTTCCGCGCTTACGTCATGGCGATACGCGTTCAACGTCACGCAAGCGTCAGTAAACAAGCAACTTTATTGGATGGACTTGACGTTAGCCCGCTCAAATGGCGCGTATGTGGGTGTGGCTTTAATCGATTTGTTCATGAAGGTATGAACCACATCTCAAATGTAGAGGTTCATTTAAAGACTCGCAGTGGAAATGTAAGTATTGCTTTATGATGCTACGGTGGGCATTTCTGCATACACTTGACTAAAATTATTTGGAACTGCTCGTGCTTGAAAGGAAGGTTTAACAAAAACGATTTAACATTCTTTTCCTTCTATCAACTTTTGCCAAGCCCCAGGGTGATAAATGTGTTGCAGCCCGAACCGCGAAAATGTTATATATCCTCTGCTAGCTGCTAACCCAAAGAGGGGGGTTTTCTTGCGGCGAGGTGCAGTAATGGGGTAGATGCAACCGTGATAAGTCAAATTTAAAAACCAAGTGTTTGACCTTTATACATTTTGTATATTAATGGATTTCACATGATAATTGATACAATAAGAATTGGGTTGTCCATTATAACTTTTAAGGTAACAGGAAATAACTCATAAAACCAAGGTGCATAACTATATTACAACCTCGAGCCCATAATATTCATGCTATGCACAAATAGGATATAAACAGTAAGCACGTAAAAAAGGGCGACTATTGGCCCGCCAACGAAATGCCATCCGAATGGTATTTCGCTTGCGCACCGATAGAACATATAGCACGCTGAGTAAGGAATCGTTTCTTCTTTCGCAGAGCGAATAACAGTCGGACAGGGAGGGTGTTCAGGCTGATCTGCGTCTTTGCTGGGTGCACATATTTTGTAGTTGTTTTTGTGTGGCTCTGGCTCATAGTCTCCTGATTATCCAACTGAGCTGGTTTCCTTTCTATATCCAATGTGGGAAAGTCTATGTAGCTAAGCATTTATTCCTATACATGAAAGAAGGGGTTGTATTTACATTAGTTTTTGTTTTTGTTTGATTTGATTCTTTACGTCCCATCAACAATCTTTCAGTTATAAAGGGACGGGTCTTCCTGGGTTGAACCAGTACTAAGCTAGGATTAATGTTCTTGCTCAAGGACACAACGCAGTGACGCCGGTGAGGCTCGAACCCGCGGCCCCTCGGTCTCGAGTCAAGCACTCTACCACTAAGCCACTGCGCTCCCTATTTACATTAGTTTCGTTTCTGTTCATGTTTAACACCTCATTGTAACCAAATATTTAGTCAAAACAATAGAACTACACACTTCAATAGCTAAGAAAGCATTGCAGTGTTAAAACGATAGTAGTTCTAGTTTACATTTAAAACATGTACATGTACATATTGCATTAAGTTTCATAGGTTTAGATAAACACATATTTTCAGCGTAAAATTTAAAATGTTTTCTTACCCATAATTTTTAGCAAATGTTTAGGGTGCTCAAAAGAACCGTCTCAATGAGAAGATTCTTTTGAGTACCCACAACATATGTTTTGGTTGAGAAATAAGAAAACTACTTTTCTTGTACGCACCCTTAACTAAAGGCCTAGATTAATGCAACATATGGTGTGGATTAAGTATTGTACCAAAATACAATGCTTGAGCAACTAAGTTAGATTGCAAAGATGTGGATTCTCTTAGGATCGCTCTTGGTGACGTTTCCTTTAGTACAAGCTGGCCGAGCAGGTACATGTAAAATACGAGGAATGAATGAGTAATGGAAATTTCAAATTTGTTCAAATTAACAGGAATTACCATTTCTATGTATTAATAAATTTGTTCAAATTAACAGGAATTACCATTTCTATGTATTAGTAAATTTATTATTACATAGAAATGGTAATTCATGTTAATTTGAACAAATTTGAAATTTCCATTACTCATTCTTTCCTCGTTATATTTTGTATTCATAGATTTACATAGATTCGTCTGATCTCCAGAAATATGCAGGCACTAAGGAAATAGCTATTAGCTTTACTCACTGGTTTGAACAGTCTCTGAAGATAAGAAGTCAAAATTTAAGCGTTCAAAATGCTGTCTAAAACAATCTGAATCCTTCTCGAACGATTTCTCCTAAAAAGACGAGGATTTTCTCTTGGAACCTATAATAAATTGTGCATATATAATTAACGTGTGTTCTGCTAGAAAATAACGCATTTTATTTGGATGTTTACTTTTTGGAAGCAATTTGAACACCAAATTTTAGCGTTTACCGTTTCCAAGTCAACATTTAGTTGTTTGCAAAATACATAAATGCAATGTTAGGTGATCAGTTTTATAGGCGGTAAATACATAAAATTTTTGGAATCCCTAAGCGGGTACTTTACAAGCCTGATGAAATGCCACAGGTACAGTATGGCCACGGGGTCTGCACGATTTGGGATGAAGTACTGACGTTCATAATTCTGTTTTGGATTTTCAACACTGAACCCTTGGTATGTACAATGAAATATCAGACTCATTGTATCAAAGGCAGATGGTAAAATTCATTAGTACATGTTTTCGATTGGATAACACTTTTCATTATAGATACATATTCCAATGACAATTGAGACCCAGTTGGGCAAAGGGCGGCATTTCATCATACTCTGCACTGTTTCTAAGATAAAACATCTTTAAGGGCATAACTACATCATAATTTAGAAATTTTGACATGTGACCGCTTTTAAACACGCAATTGACTATTCTGTACCTGTACTTATTTTACGATACGTTTGGGAAAATCCTTCCGATCGAAAAGGGCTAAATAATATTATAACTGAGCCGCGACATGATATTTCCAACAATGTGGCATGTGTGACCAGCAAAGGCTCAGACCAGCCTGCACATACATTTACGCACAGTCTGATCAGAGCCTTTCCTGGTCGTTTGAATAGTCTATAACTGTTAAGCGAATGACCGAATAACGTTTGGAGCTTCTTACCTTAAAACGAGGCTACACAGGCTTGTCTGAGTCTACACTTGTCAAAATGCCATATTTTGGAAACAACATGTTGTGCTTCATACATGTATCTATTTAATTGGCAGGTTGGGAGAGGGTTAAATAATATCATATTTATTGACAGGGGTCACTCATTGTTCGGGAGAGATGTTTCCAGGGAGCTATAGCGCAGGTGGAACATCCGGAGGAGAATCAGGTAAAAGACTACAAGTGCAGTATATTTTTAAAACATCAACGCAGCAATAATAAATTTCACAGGCTTAGATCAACAAAAATATTGAGCTTAACATTATAAATATTTTCTTACCCATCAGTTTTAACATACGTTTCGGTTGCTCAAAAGAACCGTCTCATTGAGACAGTTCTTTTGAGTACCCACATCATATGTTTCGGTTGAGAAATAAGAAATATAGATTGCCCTACGCCTCTTAACTAAAGTCCGGTACATGCACGCTTATGAATGTCTTTATCGTAGAGTCGACCAGTGAAGACACAGACAAGTCTTCCGACCGCTCAGTATCATCGGGACATTGATCATACAATCATTAAAGCATATCAGCCTTTGCCATACTGTCATGTCTGTTTTTCAGCCTTGTGGTCACCCCCTGTGAAAGGGCTGACCTCTTGGCTCTCTTGTATTCGTCATTTTCTTGTGTTTTTGTCGCTTTCCCATACAGTGTTTTGGATCTGATGTGGTATTTGTCTGTATTGATTCCCGATAGTTACCTTCTTCCTTAAATTGACACGCTGAAATATATAGAAATGCTGAATGATTCATCACACAGACCACATTTTCCGTCAAAGTACGACTTTCATATTTATTTGTTACAAGAAAGGCCAAAATGTTCTCATAGCTAGTATCTGTTGTAATTTTAGACATGTCCCTCTCCATAACTGGGCGGTGAAAATCCAAAAACGTTTTATCAATGCTTTAGATATGTTTAAATTTATAAATTTCTTCAAGTGCACTATTATTTATCACATTCGCATGAAATATACAAAACATGATACCTGTGCATTTTTATTTATTTCCAACAATGTGGTATGTGGAACCATCAAAGCCTCAGATCAGCCTGCGCATTCGCGCAGTCTGATAAGAGCCGTTGCTGTTCGCTTGAATTTTCTATGAGTATTAAGCTACTGACCGATTCTAAGCTAAAAAAGAGGCTACACAGGCTCGTCTCAATCTACTCTTGTCGAAATATGCTGTCATTTCACGGGGTTGTGTGTCGCAAGCTGGGAACCACTTTCTCGTGTTGTGGCTGAGAAATAGAGAATACTAGGTGAGTGTCTTTTGATATAAAGTTTACCAGGCAAGGCTTTGAGAACGCTTGTTGACATCGCAAGGCTTGCCGAGCGATTCAACATGCGTTCTCAAAGCCGAGCCTAGTAAACTTGATATCAAAGAACCTGGTATTCTATTTATCAGTTACCCATTGTTAAACATTCTTCAAACTAGCGATTATGACGTAATTTTTTATTTTTGAGTTGATTCAGCGTCATTAGCGACGTCATTCAAAAAGTGCAACGTTATCATGACCTGATAAAGGTAACATGCCATGAGATAGGAAACGTTTATTAGGTCATGTTGAAACAATTCAGTTCATATCAGGAGTGACTGATAAAGGTAACATCAACGCAATATTGTGCACATTCTGATGTCGCAATTCAACGCTTAATTACAAAGTATATTTTTTGCTTTCCCCAATCCAGACAAGGCGTATATGATCGAAGACAAAGACTTCACGTACACGTGTTGTGGTATTGTGAGCCATTTAAACTTCAATACAGACAGTGCTGGTGACGTCACCTTCCAAATATGGCGACAAAAAGATGCTACAGAGTATGAACTGATCAGCCTACAAACCATCACAGCAGGTTGGTGTTGCATGTTTGATTCCTTTTGATAGAGCAGTCGACATTGGTGGATCCAGAGGGGGGGGGGGGGCGACAGGGGGTCCCAACCCCCCTGAAAAATCACAAAATATAGGGTTTCCTAGCAATATTGATCCGGATTCCCTAAAATCACAAAGCTTACAAGCCAGAATTCAATTTTGGGCCTGGCGGGTCGATAATGGCCCGCTTATAGTGATTTTGGATCCTCCCTCCTCTCATTAACTAAAAATACTTTGTGAAAGTTGGACCCCCTCTCACAAAACTTCCTGGATCCGTGCATGATTATTCTGTTACTTTATTTTGTAGTTTATTATCATATACCAGAGGTCTTTCAATTGCCATATCAAATACATGTATACCAGTATTTTAAAAAAATATGATGTATTATATACAAACATCTTACATTAGCGTAATATAATATACCAGTATCTTACATTTGCTGTATCAAATACCAGCATCATTCTACCAGTATATTTTAAAATATGTTGTATCATAAACAAACATCTTACATTTGCTTAATTTAATATACTAACACCTTAAATTTGCTGTATCAAATACCAGCATCATTCTATCAGTATATTATAAAATCTCTTTTATCATATACAAACATCATACATTTGCTTGATATAATATACCAGCATCTCACATTTGCTGTATCAAATATCATCACCACTCTACCAGTATATTATAAAATCAGTTGTATCATATACAAACATCTTAATATGCTTAATATAATATACCAGCATCTCACATTTGCTGTATCAAATATCATCATCACTCTACCAGTATATTATAAAATCAGTTGTATCATATACAAACATCTTAATATGCTTAATATAATAAACCAGTATCTCACATTTGCTGTATCAAATATCATCATCCCTCTACCAGTATATTATAAAATCAGTTGCATTATATGCAAACAACTTACATATGCTTAATATACCAGCAACTCAGGGAGCGCAGTGGCTCAGTTGTAGAGTGCTTGACTAGAGACCGAAGGACCGTAGGTTCGAGCCTAACCAGAGCCACTGCGTTGTGGTCCTTCAGCAAGACACATTTATCCTAGCTTAGTACTTGTTCAACCCAGAAAGACCCGTCCCTATATATCTTAAAGATTGTTGATGGGACGTAAAGAATCAAATCAAACAAATATGCCAGCATCTAATGTTTGTTGTATCATAATCTAGCAACTTACACTTTCTGTATCATATACAAACTTATACTAGCAACTAACATTTTCTGTATTATATAATAGCAACTTACATTTTCTGTATCATATACCAGCACCTTACATTTTCTGAAAAATATACTAGCAACTTACATTTTCTGAAACATATACTAGCAACTTACATTTTCTGAAACATTTACTAGTTACTTATATTTTCTGTATCATATACTGGCAACTTACATTTTCTGTATCATTTACTAGCAAATGACATTTTCTGTATCATATATAGCAACTTACACTTTCTGAAAAATATACAAGCATCTTACATTTTCAGAAACATATACCAGAGCCTTACATTTTCTGAAACATATACTATCACTTACATTTTCTGTATCATATAACAGCACCTTACATTTTCTGAAACATATACTAGAAACTTACATTTTCTCTATCATATACAAGCATATTACATTTTTCTGAAACATTTACTAGCAACTTTCATTTTCTGAAACATATACTAGCACCTAACAATATCTGTTTCATTTACTAGCAACTTACATTTTCTGTATCATATACTAGCAACTTACATTTTCTGAAACATATACTAGCAACTTACATTTTCTTAATCATATACTAGCAACTTACATTTTCTGCATCATATACTACCAACTTACATTTTCTGTATTATTTACTAGCAACTAACACTTTCTGAATCATATACTAGCAACTTACATTTTCTGAATAATATACTAGCAACTTACATTTTCTGTATCATACCAGCAACTAAAACTTTCTGAATCATATACTTGCAACTTACATTTTCTGAAACATATACTAGCAACTTACAATTTCTGTATCATATACTAGCAACTAACTTGCATTTTCTGAATCATATACCAGCACCTTACATTTTCTGAAACATATACTAGCAACTTATATTTTCTGTATCATTACTAGCAACTCAAATTTTATGAATCATATACTAGCAGCTTGCATTTTCTGAAACATATACTAGCAACTTACATTTTCTGAAACATATACTAGCACCTTACATTTCTGAAACATTTACTAGCAACTTACATTTTCTGAATCATATACTAGCAACTTACATTTTCTCTATCATATACTATCAACTTACATTTTCTGAATCATATACTAGCAGCTTACATTTTCTGCATCATATACTAGCAACTTACATTTTCTGTATTATTTACTAGCAACTTACATTTTCTGAATCATATACTAGCATCTTACATTTCCTTAATCATATACTAGCAACTTACATTTTTTGAAACATATATACCAGAAACTTACATTTTCTGAATCATATACTTTCAACTTACATTTTCTGAAACATGTAATAGCAACTTACATTTTCTTTTTCATATACCGACACCTTACAATTTCTGTATCATATTCTAGCAACTTACTTGCATTTTCTGAATCATATACCAACACCGTACATTTTCAGAAACATATACTAGCAACTTTCATTTTCTGAATCATAGACCAGCATTTTCTGCATCATAAACCAGCATCTTACATTTTCAGTATCATATACCAGCAACTTACATTTTCTGTATCATAAACCAGCAACTTACATTTTTGTATCATAAACCAGCATCTTACATTTTCAGTATCATATACCAGCACCTTACATTTGCTGTATCATATACCACAGTTTGGGCATTTCACGAGGCTATACATCACTGATTATTTGCAGCTTTTATGTAATGAAGCTTAGCTATTTGCATGCTTTGTTTGTTTGACTTGATTCTTTACGCCCCATCAACAATCTTTCAGTTAAACAGGGACGGGTCTTCCAGGGTTGAACCTGTTCTAAGCTAGGATAAATGTGTCTTGCTCAAGGACCACAACTCAGTGACGCCGGTGAGGCTCGAACCCGTGACCCCTCGGTCTCGAGTACTTTTGCATGTGACATTCTTACTTTTCTTGCATGAAGGCCCGTTTGTGTGTTTATATTACAGCTGCTGGTGACAACAGTGTAGATCTCAATGAAGATGAAACACTGTCGTTTCGGGAAGGAGACTTGATGGGCTGGTATGGTAACATTCTCATGATAGAGTTTTTGTTTAATTATTACTGTAAATTCGGAAATTTTCGCGAGGGTATTATTTGCGCGAAACTTCGCATATGCGAAGTTTCGTGAAAATAAGATCCGTGCGAAATTGTGAAATTTCTCTGTCGTTTGCTGATATAGGTAAATCATGCCTAAGTTGCGAATTTTTAACGTCGCAAAAATGTCTTTTAACGCTATTCGCGAAATAAAATTCTCGTGAAAATATCCGCATTTACAGTATTATTTTTCCAGTTCATGTTCAACGTGGTATAACATACACATTTAGCTTTTGCGCGTGATACGTCCATCTTATTAATGAACATATGAACCACTGCATGTAACTCTAGAGTCCATACAATCACGGGCAAATATCGGCACTAGAGCGAAATATCATGCTTATGACATTTCACTCAAGTGCCAATGTTAGCCCATTTTTGTTTGTTTAATGGGCATTTTCCATATGTTAAATATAACTAAATGACACAAGTGATGTTATAGGTGTGCATAATTGAAACCATAGTTTTGGAGAGTCAGTGTGAAAGCATGTGCATTTCAAACATAAATCAGTGAAGAGGTACCAATCAAAAATAGAGAGAATGGCCAGATAACGCAACAATCACAGACATATATCGAACTATGACACCGCGTGGAAGAGGCAGGGAACCCACGCAACACCATAGATATAACTAGAATGCACAGTCCTTGGGGCGCCATCGCAAATCCCCAAGCAAATGTTTTTGACCCATCCAGCACCCCAAGTCCAATCCCTGGGGTATGACCCTAGCAACAGAATAAAAAGTCTGTTCAATAGGCTTTCTATCCTTTTTTTTGCAAGAACGCAAACAAAGTTTGGTATAAAAATCTGAGAATTTGACATGGTAGACGAAAATTAATGATATTTGACATCACCCCAAGGCCATCAGTTTGACCCTAAGATAAAACGTTAACTTGCATTCGGTTCTGCTCGTCATCCTCGTCGATTGGATATGCAACATGACCATTTTTGAAAAAAAATACCCCCTTGGTACCCAAAGAACCCCAAAGTCACACCCCTGGGAGATGACCCAGGCGCCAGAATAAAATCCTGTCTAATATGTTTTGTATCTTTCATTTGTAAGAACACACAGAGAGTTTGCTATAAAAATCTTTGAAATTGACTTATTTTGTGGAACTTTTATGCGTCTGTTTATATGTGCTTTGTGGTCATCTGCTGGGAAAGGGCTGACCTCCAGGCTCTCGTTTGTGGTGTCTTACTGCAAGTTTATCACTTTCTCATTGGTATCCTGGCTCAGGTGTATCGATTCCTGATCTTTGCTCCCTTGCTAACTTTGTAATTGAAATTAAATGATATTTGACCCTTTTGACCCTTCCCTAGGGCCCCGGGGGGCGGGAGCCAAACAAGTTTGCCGTTGCTTGGCATATTTATGTGAGTAACTCTCACACCAAATTTGGTTGAACTTCGTCCAATGGTTTAGGAGTAGATATCATAACGGACATACGGACAGACGCTCTTACAGTTAGATACTTGTTGGGTACTTACAGTGTTAGAAAAAATAGCCAAGAAAGCGTAAGTATCCAACAATTCCCAGGTTTTTTCTATGGAATAAACCTCATTTTGTATATATTAGTTCCCTTTATATGCAAATAAGGTTTATCCCGTAAAAGATTATTAAAATTTCGGAAATTTAAAGAACCCAACAAGGGTCTATTTGTGAGTACGGACGGACGGATGGGGGCGATTACAATATCCCCTTTGCTTTTTTGAAAAAAAGCGTGGGTATAATAATGTGAAGCAAACAGCTCTCTATGCCTCCCCTTTCTCTCTATTACACTAGGCACTACATAACAAACCAAGGACAACTCACAAATCCCACACATACTATTCTTAGAAGATAACTTGTGTGAACATAAACAAAATTTAGCTTGTTGCACGAATAAATGCACCTGCTTCCTAATGAAGGAATAAACAGTGCGCAATGCTGTCGAAAAGCCTACATTATAGTAAAAAAAATCACAACTACGCATTGACCTAATTCACCAGAGAGCGACATGAGATTTCCAACAATGTGGTAATTGCGACCAGCAAAGCCTCAGATCAGCCTGCGCATACGCGCAGTCTGATCAGAGCCTATGCTAGTCGCTAGAATATTACATGACTCTTAAGCTACTTACTGAACATCATGTGGAATTTCTAAACTTAAAATGAGGCTGCACAGGCTCGTCTGAGTCTACACTGGTCAAACTGCCACATTGTTGGAAATTACATGTTGCGGCTCACATATCCTTGAATCGAGTCCAATGAAATAAACATATGGACAAAGGAAGCATAATGTGAGATTCTATGAATGCATAATTTCTTGAAAATATATGTTTTGTATAATCTCATGCAAATACAACTCCTCGCTAGTTAAAAAAATCCCCAAGAAAAGTTAATACATGTATAATATGGACCTCGTCACGAGAAAACCTGTCTTCGGGGTGCCCGGCAATGCGAATTTCAAATCAGTCTCCTCAGCTACTGAGACTAGCTAGAAAATGGAAATTTCATTTGTAGCAAGTGTACATATACTTTTCAAAATGTTAATAACAAAGGTGCTGATCAGACTGCGCGGATGCGCAGGCTGGTCTGCACCTGTGTTGTTCGCAAACCCCCAAAGACAGGTTTTCTCGCGATGAGGCCCATATATAACAAGTACTATGTAAAATGGTGACCCTGACATAAAGCCTATTCAGTTCAACCATATTATCTGCCGTATTTGTACATTAATCTTATATGAAATATATGAAGCTCGCTAATGCTCGCCTTACATTAATTTGTTGGCAGCCGAACTGGCACTGATTTTGTAACCGTTCGTCTGTTTTTTTTGTTCTATGTGATTGTATGGATCAAAAGAATAATGTTGACCTCATGTTGGTTCAACTGACCTGCCGCAGGGCCGCGTACATAGCGCAGTCGGTAACATGTCTGACTACAGATGTGTGTTTGTCTGCAGATCCAGTGGTTGCAAGTTATATCCCTGCCTGGTCCCATGATTTCGTAGAAATTGGTCATGAAATAATGTCTACGGTCATTCTCCTCCCTTCCGCTGAATTTGTTAACCGCTTGTTCAATATTGCCCAGGAAAATGTGTGGTTAGGTGAACTGACCGTCCCGTCATGACCATAGCTGTTGACGTGGGACATAAAGCAACAAAACAAACTCAGCCTTTTTTGGGGTTAACATAAACACTTATTGTTTTTATAGTGATATCTCTTTTTCTTATTTTAGTATCATATTGTTTAATTTACATGTAGGTACAGTACTGGTCAAGAACGTATAACGTACGCTCCTGGTTCTGTGTACGGGAATCGCCAAGCAGCGAAAGGTTCAGTAGACGGATTGACCATAAATCCCCCTTCTTACAGTACATATGCCTGGGCTTCCCAAGATGCTAAAGTTGGTCGAAAATATGACATACAAGCTACAACAACAGCATGTAAGTGTATTTAGTTCTAAATCATGCAGTATTTTGGCCATATCAAGATTTAAGCACCCGTAGCACGTCCCCATAATATCATAATTGACGTAACAGTCATTTGCATGTATTGTTGTTTCAAAGATGCATAGTAATGAGGCAATTCTATTTTTCTTCTTAATAGGTAAAGCATGACTATTCACTGCCACGCGCATATGCAGTAATCTGTGGTTAAGGTTCAATATAACAGTAAACTGAGACTACCTGCACGCCCAAAATCAAGGTAAACTCGCCACTGTTTGTTTACATCGATTCTCATCTATCTTTGAAAGTACAATAGCTACTTTTGAGAATAAAACTTGATCACCAGTTTTCCTTCTTATTGTACAAAAGCTTATACCACATGAACTTTATGTTTATGTGTGGTACATGTAGTTGATTGTATCAATTACTGGTCTTTGTCTTCCTTAGTTTACCTTACTTAATACCACGTTCTCATAAATCGATCGAAGAGACAGGAAATGCATTGAATATCCTCATGAATGGTACAAGAAATGAAAGATGCAACCGACCATTTTACAACATTAATTAATAGGTGAGTTTATTTAAGAACTAAAACTGAATGAAGACCAGTTGACACAGGCATTCAGGCCTCCAGATAAGCGTTCGTATTTGTGAATTATTTTTCTTATTTCTCAATCAAAACCTATGTTGTGTGTACTCAAAAGAACCGTCTCAGTGAGACGGTTCTTTTGAGCACACAAAACACATGTATAAGTTGATGCGCTAGGAAATAAATGCAATTTTACGTGCACAAACGATCTTTATCTGGACCTATGACTTGCATGTATGATATATTTGCAGCAACTGCTCCATATTTCAAAAATTTACCAGCTACCCTGACTTTTCAACAGTCTGACGTATTAGTGAGCGGTGTTGAAATCACAACTTTAATACCGTATGACGCAAACCCAGATGACGTAGGTGGTCTTAAAGTTAAAATGGCAGAAGACTGGATAGACATCTTCACGTTTGATTCAAATACGTGTAAGTATATGGTATAATTGATTTTACAGTTTTCAGGCCTCAAGGTTATAAAACTTGAGTTCATTCACAAACTCAAAATAAAGCGCAATGATTGGTTGCTTGCGGACACGTGTCACCAAGCAGCCAATCATTGCACTTTATTTTGAGTTTGAGACTGTACTCAAGTTTTATAACCTCGAGGCCTGGATTTCCTTACACATGGTTATTGTAGTACATGAGTAATCTTTGGAAAGTCACTCACTTACTGAATTAAAGTCTGAAGGTCTTTGTTTTGTGTTTGTGATCTTTCAGTTTACTCATAGAAACGATCCAAAAAGTGATGAAAATGATTTGTATATCTCTTTACATTATCTAGCATTTCCATTTCTGTTGTTCTACTATACTAAAGCTAGTATCTCACTTGGATGCGAGCAATTGGCGACTACTTCGAGACTAATTTGAGACACGTTTTGGCGACAGAAATGCGACATTGCATTCATGTTCACATTGCAGTCACACCGAATGGATGGTTAAAACATATTTGCGACAGTCGCACGAATGTTGTTCGATTATCTCGAGACACTCGCACGATGCTCGCCAGATGAACTTGCGAACATTTATGACCATTGACAGCCTCAAGACGTTCTCACGAACGTCGTGCGACAGTCGCGAGAATGTCGTGCAATATTCCCACGATGGTTTTGCGAGAAATTATAAACCAAGAAAAATTAACATTCTAACAAGCATTGAAACTTCAGACTGGGAAGGTACTAGGCTGCTGGAAGGAACTAGTCGGCTGGAAGGAACTGGATCGTTTGAAGAGTCACGCTGCTGGGTTGTGTTGTGCTGTTGAATGGTAGCAAAATATTGCGTTAGAAAAAAAGGATTGTGCCTTGAAGTTAACTCGTTTTAACTGAACAGTTGTTGTAGCCAAACAAGCAGCTTTAGAAAGTCAGTCGAGAAAGCACACTTTTTTATTGTCCATATGTATGGCATGAATAGCCCAAGCAAACCAAAATAACAATGAGTCCAGATGAGCCCCGTCCTGCGAAAAGCTGTTTTATACATTTACATGAGCAACAAAGGCACAGATCAGACTGCACGGATGCGCATTCTAGTCAGGATCTTTGTTGTCTGCTGCTGTGATAATTTGTTTTTAAGGGCTCTGTATACCAAATTCAAACTTACAATGGCTTCTGAGACTAAGCAGGCTGTTTGAGTCTAACCAAGACACAATAATAATACCTTTATACTGTAATAGAAACAGTAAACATTTA
The DNA here is from genome assembly GCA_964019695.1 of Loripinus fragilis. NCBI lineage: Eukaryota > Metazoa > Mollusca > Bivalvia > Lucinida > Lucinidae > Loripinus > Loripinus fragilis. Next base: position 6,976,242 of record OZ026525.1, read on the forward strand.
AGTAGGCCTAATAAACAACCATCAAAACCAATACCTTGCCGCGTAGCGCAGTCGGTAACTTGTCTGGCAACAGATGCGAGTCTGACTGAAGACCCAGGGGTCGCGAGTTCGATCCCAGTCTGGTCTTATACTTTCATGGAGATTGATCATGAAATAATTTCTATCGTCATTCTCCTCCCTTCCGCTGAATCATTCAAAAAGGGTTGTTGTCAGTTACAAGCGAAAGTATGTGCACGAAGTACTGGTTAACTGCTTGTGCAAGCTTGCTCAGGAAAAAGTGCAGTTAGGTGAACTGACCATTCCGCCATAACCATAGCTGTTGACGTGGGACGTAAAGCAACAAAACAAACAAACTATACTCTCAGATAGCAGAACCATTTCCAATAACTGAAATTATTCCAAACAGTATACATGTACATGTAAGTAGGACTAATCAATACATCATACTTACATGAAACGATCCTCTCAGATAGCAAAAATACTTGACAACTGAAATTAGTCAAAACTGTTAACTTACGTATGCCTACTAGGAAGGAACTATCATCTCAAATAGAAGAAACACTTTTAATGAACCTTTGGCGATATAATTGCGTGTAATTTAAGACACTCGCACGATAGTCGTGAGACATTCGTGCGACTGTCTCACGACGTTCGCTAGAAAGAAGCTAAGTTTAATTGACTCGCAATGTAGTTGCGAAGTGTCTTATTTATGTCCCAATTGGTTCGCAATTCAGTCTTATTTATCCCGCATCATGTTCCAAAATGATTGGGACTAAATTGCGTGGAGTCGGCCACAAGTTCGTGGCGGGTTCGAGACATCCGCGATGACTTCGCGACTATTTTGAGAGGAATTTTGTCGCATAAAATGTTTGAACATATTCAAAATTTGTGCGACTACTTTGCGCCACTTGGCGACACATGCGAGGAAATTACGAATCACTGGCGACTGTTTCAAGACTGTTTTACGATTCTCTCGCGATGTCTGTCGCCAGTTGTCGCAAAACAGTTGCAGTCCAGTGAGATAGGGGCTTTAGGGAATAAAGAAACGCAACAAACACTTCGATTCATCGGATGCAAACAATATGATGCAAGTTTTAGTGAAAATGATATTAATTCATGGAAGCAGTATGTATGCGTCAAATTACAGCAAGTTTAACGCAATTACCGATTACGCAATCATTCTGGTATGCGCGTAACCAGCCTAACCCCTGAAGTAAACTGTTGAAACATGGTAAAAAAAAAGCAAAATTTGAATCGACAACCATTCTTTTTTGTTTGAAAAGTTCTTGACATAGATTGCGGATCATGGAAAAAATCAGCTGGCAACTTTCCTGAAATTTTCTGAATTGGCTTAACGTCATGATTAACGTTAACTCTGAAAACTGCGTTAAACGCGCGTTAAATTTCTTTTCTGAGTTAGCTTTATTCAATAACGAGGACGATTTCTTCAAGAATTATGACTTGAGATCTTAAGATGTCAAAACATTTTAATATATTACATTTTAATGATTTCTAAAATGTTAACGCGATTTCCTAATGAGAAAATGGTCCAGAGACAAAGTTTCGGTTATATTAGCAAGTTTAGTGTTCATTTTCGGCATATAATCATGTGTTTTTATTTGCATTATGTCGCGCTTTGTTTGGCTAACGTCAAGATAAACACACTGCTAGCGTATTTCTAGGTTACCTGAAAAGTCAGTTTTCCAAATAAATCATTTTCTGACGTCTCTAGGTTTATCTAACCACGTATGTGCACCAGCGTCCCATATCCGACGGCTTTCATCTTGAAGCGTAACATCTAGCGTTAAAATGACGTTTTGGTATTTCATCACATGTTATAAATACCCAATTAGACATTTTAAAAGAGGTTTCACCAAACCTTAATTTAAACGCGCAAAAAGTATGTTTCTGTCTGTTGCACTTCTTTATTCCTTAAGTATATGATATACCATAGGTATGAGTCCAAATACAAGCAATAAAGAGCGAACAGTTACACGTGACAGCTAGGGTAAGATAACATGGGTAGGATAAGAAAGTCTATCCCAAGCTAAAATCTCAGAATATTCTTTACTGATGTGCAAGAAATATATGTATAGTCCCTGCTCTCGTTGTTCCTATTAAAGCTGCATGTACAGCAAGGTTCAAATCTGTGCAATTTTGCACAGGTGTCATATTCTGTGCATGCTACCGATATTGATAGCAATTTTAAACTATCATGTGCTTAAAAAATTGACAATGTCCGAAAGGTCCCGGATGTGAAGATCGCTCTTACACTTATATATACAGCCGCGCGAGTACAACTAGATTATCTACGTATAGTAGGTTTAGCATGGCTCTTTGTATTCATCCTCTGGCTGAATGTCGATTCTTTGGCTGAGTGGTTAAAGCATTGATCTTGTACAGGTAAGTTGTGGTTTCATTTCACAGTCAGAGTGCAGGAAAGTTTACAGTTATACTATATACATGTCGCAGCATTTCATGTCTCAAGAGGCAAAATTCTCAGTTTATACTCAGTCTCTGATAAAAAAAAATCACAAAGTAAACTTTTGGACTCAGTGGTTAAGAGCATTGGTCTCTATGGCCTGGTGTAACCAGGCAGGGTTCAGGAGGACACTTAATGAAGCAAGAAAAGGGGCAAAACAATATAGAACCACACCTAACACAGGATACCAATGGGAAAGTGACAAACTCACAATTAAGATATCACACACGAGACAAGGGGTACGCCCTTTCCCAGCATGTGCCCACAAGGCATCAATAAACAGACGTGCACGAAAGCATAGAAAACACCAGACAGACAGAACATAAACGACCCCTAACTTATCAATACATCATCTCATAATATACTCCAATGAACTAGAGTGTGACGTTACAACTAGAGCGATGGCGTAGGAGCTACAGCGCCTGAAAACTTTGGCAGCATTCCTTCATAGTACATGATCGGTTCGATTTTTTACGTCCAAAGGACAAATAAGGGCTGTTATGCACATGCCATGTGTAAAATGCTATTGTTCTGAGCTAAAACTGGCAAAATATCTGCATACTTTCTTCGTTTTGACATAAAACTGAATAAAATCCCATTCTGTGTTTGATTTGGTTACGGTCCTCATCTCAAAGCAAAGCTTTTTTCAACATCGAGTTTGGCCTGTTTAGCAAGTTAAATCATATCTACATGGAATAGCATTGCCGTATTTTTACATAGATTGTTCATTTTTTCACAAAAAATCAAAACAAGCGAGAGTACCTACCTTTGTTTTGCTTTTCCCTGGCGATGCCACTAGAGCGAAAGGTCCCGGATGTGACGAAGGAACAAATTTACGTTTACACGATTTCGTGGTAGTTCGGCTGATGCCCATCCGTGTATTAGGGGATCTGGATCAATATTGCAAGAAACCTATATTTTTGTGATTTTTCAGGTAGGTCCGGACCCCCTGCACCCCCGCCATCCACCCCCCCCCCCCCTCTGGATCCGCACATGCCCTCGAATCATGAGTAACGAAACGACAGCAACAATATTATATGACGTAATAATCAAAATAGTGCCATGAACAATCAACGTTCACAGTGAACTGCTGGTCATTATATTATTCGATTGTAAACTTTATGTCCTGTGTTTAAATTTTTGCAGTGAAATTAACAACAGCAAGTGCGTTAGTCCCAGAGTTATCACCTTACATGCCAGTGTTTGAAGTAGAAGAAGACCATTGTGGACTATCAGCCACTGCCACATTGACTCTCAGTATAATTAATAGCGTAAGTCTGCCATCATATAGGGTGTAATTGTGTTTACAATTTATTTTTGGAGGTATATTGTAAGATATACGGTCCAGAATTTTATTTAACAGTGACGAATTTGCGGAGCTGTTAAACATAATATGGGCCTCGTCGCGAGAAAACCTGTCTTCGGGGTTTCCGCCAAAGTGATAATCAAACCAGTCTCCTCAGCTGCAGAGACTATCTACAAAATTGAAATTTCACCTGTAGCAAGTTTACATATGGAACTTTCCGAAAAGTGAATAACAAAGGCGCTGATCAGACTGCGCGTATGCGCAGGCTGGTCTGCGCTTGTGTTGATCGCAAACCACCAAAGACAGGTTTTCTCGCGTCGAGGCCCAATTATAGGGTGTAACTGTGTTTACAATCTATCATTTTTTGGAGGTATATTGTCAGCTATACTGTTCGGAATTTTATTTAACAGTGACGAATTTGCGAAGCTGTCAAACATAATATCAGACCGACGTATAATTCAACGATATACCACAACAAAGGTTATCCCAATGCATCATTTTGACTTCAAAAGACAGTTGAAATGTAGTATGTTATGCAAACGGCCAGTTGCTGCCAGTGGCGCAAAAACAATTGCCTTCAAATAAAAGAGTATTACAAAATAAAGACCGGGCACACAGAAAAACACTAACATCGGGAGAAACATTACAAAACAAAGACCAGACACAACCCCCCCCCCCCCCTCACAAACATTGGGAGCAATATTACATAACAAAGACCAGGCACAAAAAACACAAACATCGGGAGTAATATTGCAAAACAAAGACCAGGCACAAAAAACCCACAAACAACGAAACCAACATTACAAAACAAAATGAAGGCACAAAAAAAACACCCACAAACACCATAAGCAACATAACAAAACAAAGACCAGGCACAACACCACCACAAAAATCAGGAGCAACATTACAAAACAAAGACCAGGCACAACACCACCCATCACATCAGGAGCAACATTACAAAACAAAGACCAAACACAATCCCCCAAACATTGGGAGCATCATTACAAAACAATGATCAGACTAAAAATACCAACAAAATCGGGATCAACATTACAAAACAAAGACCAGACACCAAAAAACCGCACAACAATCAGGAGCAACACGAGGAGCAACATTACAAAACAAAGACCAGGCACAACACCACCCCACACATCAGGAGCAACATTACAAAACAAAGACCAAACACAATCCCCCCAAACATTGGGAGTATCATTATCAAACAATGACCAGACTCAAAAAACCAACAAAATCGGGATCAACATTACAAAACAAAGACCATACACCAAACAAAATCCCACAACAATCGGGAGTAACACGAGGAGCAACATTACAAAACAAAGAACAGACTCAAACACCCTCAAACATCGGGAGCAACATTTAACAATTAATCATATGTCTAGTTAAGCAAAATTTTTCAGCGTAAATTTGTAAAAAAAAATACCAATCAATTTTAACATATGTGATGGGTGCTCAAAAGAACTGTCTCATTATGGGGCGTCTGGTCAGAGTCTGGACTGTTTGCCTATGTCCCACAAACAGGACGCAATACTGATATGGGTTAAGCCCCCTCTATCAGTAAATTAATGGCTAATGTTTGTCTCTAGGCTGGATTCAAATACAGCTGAATAGGACATGTTGTTGTTGTCATTGCAAAAGTTTCTTGTAACGAATATTTCTATTTTATTTTCCTTCGAAGTGAAAATCTATTTAAAATTGGCTCATTGTCTGTTAGTAAAGACACATGAGATAGGAATGATATCAATAGTTCATTATATGAAGTCGCGTCTAAGAGTGATATCACGCCATGTTTTAAAATCGATAAAAACGTTTAGTGATTGGTTTACATATTTTGGTAACGTTATTAAATGACGCCCATAACAACATCGCGTATTTACCGCACTTTCTGGACATTTCACACCAAAAACGCGATTTCAAAATAATTTTAACGCAATATGACAAATAAAATCAGGCATTCGTGCTCCAGTTTAATTGCATTTATTTAACTCGTTGCGAAAAAGCGATACAATTATTCTGCAATCACATTTAGTTTGAAAATGTCTATATTTTGCCAGATATACTCGACGGTGTGAAAGGTGTTATTTCATAACGTTATCACAGTCCGTAAACCTTTAGTTATTTATAATTTTCAGTAAAGGGCAACATGTCACTCCGAGACACGACGGCATATGAAAAAATAAGTGAAATATGATTAAGTTGGGTAACCTCGGACATCAGGTAAATTCGAACATTCATTTGCAAACACTGGAAATCCAGATGAGACGGCTCTTTATAAGCCATCTCATTAGGTTTCTTTTGTTTGCTTAGATAATTGATTTTGTATTCCAATAATTAAAATATGAAACAATCAAAGTCGCTGTCCGAATTTAGCTGACCGTCCGATTTTACCCGACTTTACCCTAATTGTTTTTTTTTTTATATATTTAGGTCCTGACTATCACCAACTTACCTGCCTATGCTGATATTCATGAAGATACTCTGGACCTGACTTTACTGCACACGCTTACACTGTCTGATCCTGAGAACACAGCAATATGGTGTAAAGGTGACTGGACTATAGGTCAGGAAGGTACAGGAATACCATTCATAGTCAAGATGATTTCAACAACTGCAGGATCTTCATGTAAGTAATCTTAGAACGTCTTATCCCATTTAGGCATAGCGTCCTATTTGTAGGACATATGTATACGATGCGGTCCTAGTTCAGACGCAGCAAAACGCAGCGTGTGACCAGGGTCTCCATTGTTTGCTCTACATTGTTAACGAAATATTCTCGCCTTATGTCAATATTTGGAGTACCCAAAATAAGTATTTTGGCTCAGGAATGAAGGAAAAGAACTTATTTTATCTGGAGCCAATTTTGGCAGTGTTTTGTCATTTAGAATCTTATTTAATTACATTTTCTCGTAATGGACAGAAACTGGCACTGTAAACGATTAATAATAAATTGGCCTACCTTTTCAGTCATAAAAGGAGTTCCATAGTTTATATAGGGTTCCTCATCAATGTTATTTGAGTCAAATAATCGATGTCTAGCTATGCTAATAAGGATTTATCGTAATTATGGCAGAATAAATTGACATTATTTTGCATCGTTAGCCAAAATAAGCCTAGCCCTTTTTGTGGGACATTGAAAAACAGAAATGGCGTCTGATCAGTGTTTCAAACCGTTTGCGTACAGAATGGAAAATTGAAAATACCAATCAAGAACCCTAAAATTGGCAATCGACTCCTCAAACTCCAACAGAGGGCGTCCAACTCTGACAACGATTGCTTTTTAGTTGATAAGGGGAATGAGAATCCAAATACTACTAAAAGCAGGTCATCATCGTCTCGCCAGCAAAATGCCATTTTAATGGCGTTTCGCTGGCGGCCGATGCTGGTCAAACATTGAATGCTGCATTGTGACTTTGAGATTTCCCAGGGGATCCGGACCAGCATTGCTAAGAAACCCTATATTTTTTGTGATTTTTCAGGGAGGAGGGGGGACCTGACTCTTTGCCCCCCCCCCCCCCCCCTCTGGATCGCCCCTTGTAATGGTGTTTTCTATTATTCACAGCTGCTGGAATTTACCTGATAGAATGGCCAAACTTGGACTATGGTTCCACATCCAAATATGATTTGACAATCAAGTGTTATGACACTGGCAATACTGAAGCTAGTGGTACATTTACTGTCAATATCATCGAAAACCAGAAACCCATATTTGTCAACCTAGAAAGTAAGTAATCATTTGATTTATGGGAAACTCTTGAATGTATCTTATTATATAGATAATATAATTGCATGAATATACATCACGGATTTTCTTCTGATTATTCTCATGAAGATTTGTCTTATTTGCTACCTAGTGATAAATTACTATCCTTAAATTATGCGGTCAAGTTGTTATTTAATGGAAAACAATAGAGAGAAATCCAAGTTCTATATAAACAGCTTGGTTAGCAGGGCTATAGTATGCGATCTAGTCCCTGTACCTCGAAAAGTCCATAAATAAATCGTTGCTAGTTAGTAAAGCCAGAAATGCCACAACCACAGACCGACCAACCCATGGCACCACAAGAAAAATGCACAAAACACGGATATCCACAAGGCAGCCACATCACAGATGAAATAAAACAATCTCTTTTGTCTAAGCAAGATGATTACAAAACTTTAATTGATACTAAGCACTATATTACAAAGCCATTACCAAACACAAATCCAACATAAATAGAAGCAACAATATACAAAGACTGAATAAACAACACCATAAATATCACCTTAGAGCTGTGGCTGCGGGTAGGTAGGTGGTGGCTTAAATATATTTACTGCCAAATATTCAGACTTGTTTTGATGCTCTAAAAACGAAAATATTGTTTATCTGGCATGGATGCGTTCCTTATGCAAAGTATCATTACAAGGAAACCATTACATCAAATTAACTTTTTGTGATGAGACAAAGTAAAAAGTTATGTTCATTTACTTCAAATTAACCAATTATAAATGAGTAGTCCATGACATTTGTACTTTTTGATTTATGTGTTTTTATCTTTATTTGCTAATATATATTCTTTAATCAACAATAACACATTTACACCATTTCATTATTTTATATTGTGTATTGACAGCCTTTTACAGTTGCTCCCTACGAGATAATGTGAAACAAAACTTATCTGGACAGTTTGACACATGTGCATGAGCAATGTGAAAATGTTCTATTTGTATAATACAAAAATGGTTTCTATCAATTTATGATCAAGATATCAAACCACAATTTTGACATAAATTAAATTTTGAGTTACTTATAGTAAAATGAACTATACCATTATTGCATGCCATGTTTGCTTTGCAGATTCAGTCGAGGTGGATGCAACTAAAGTGAGAACTGGTTCTACTATTTTCGTCATCTCTACAACAGATGCGGAGAATGATCAGGTCGTCCTTACACACACATGTACCCCTGCAGGAACTTGTCCTATTACTTTATTTGATTGTGAGTATTCTATAAAACAAATACATTATTGGGAGGCTGAATCTTACCTTTTCAGAAAGGTTTTTATACAATCTAATATATTTATATCTAAAATGATATAGTTCAGGCAAAGAGTTCAGGCCCCTAGATTATAAAATAATTTTCATGCTCAACTCACTGAACACGAAATTGCATCTGCTCATAGAAATAAATTACCAACACATGAAGAATTTTCTTACTTTAAGTTACTCAGATGTTGGATTGATCATGCTAATAAATGTTAAAATGCCAACAATCGTTGGCATTTTAACATTTATGAGCAGGATAAATTTCGTGCTCAGCTGAGTTGAGCATGAAACAAGTTTTATTGCCTCGGGGCCTGGCTGAGTTAATTTGGGTCTATGAAAAATGAACGCCAAGTGTTATTTTCAAAGCTAAGATAAAGTATCACTTACATTATCTCGCTGAGGAAGAGAGAGCTGATAGCCTGTATTTAGTTGTGCTCTTGCTGTTGTGTGGCTATCTGTGTTCTGTGTCTTTTTCTGGCTGTACTGTGTGCAGCTGATCTGTTGTGTTTTTTTTTATTTTGGCATTACCAGGACATACTCATTTGTAATATGAGCCACGACATGTGATTCACAACAATGTGGCATTTTGACAAGTGTAGACTCACACCAGCCCGTGCAGCCTAAGAAACTCCAAATGATGTTCGGTCAATAGCTTAAAAGTCATAGAATATTCAAGCTACAAGTAAAGGCTCTGATCAGACTGTCCGTGAGCGCAGACTGGTCTGAGCCTTTGCTGGTTGCACATACCACATTGTTGGAAATCTCATGTCGAAACTCAACTCGGCACAGAAGCAATTTTGTTGGGGTTTTCTTGATCACTGTCTAATTTCTAAACATCAGACTCGCTATAATTCCTGTGACACAAATAATCAAACTGTTAAAACGATCATTAATGAGAAAATTGATAATATATGAAATACTTGAAAAGGCCCCATCAACCGCTGGTTAAGATTTTTTAGCTAATAATGAAGAACATTCTTAGCTTTGCCGAGCATTGCATATGTCCTCATAAATATTAAAATTGGAACAATTGTTAGCATCTAAAACTCTAAGGGCAGGATAAAGAATAACGGAATTCTGACAAGTGTCAAGGGCCGTAACTCTGTTGTAAATTATATACCGAGCTATTCCTATCAACCTTCATCAAATATAAGGCAGAAATGACCCAGGGCCAAATTGATCCAGGGCCGCAATGACACAGGGTTTAAGCAACTGTGTACCTTAACACACTTCTGTAGTTCTAAAAATATATCTATACCATGCGACATCCCATGTACTGTATATAATGCGCTACTTTAGGTCTGATCGAAGACACATAACCCTATCATTTTGTGGATGCATAAATGTACCATTTGTAACATACTATTATAGTTCTCCTAAAAGTCACTGTATCGTGTGACCTTGTGTTCACAAAAAGCAATCGCTGCAATGAAGTTGGTTTAAGCGAAAGAATTTATAAATTCTAAAAAAAAATATATAATGGTATGAACTAAACGAGAACGGAATTTTAACAAAATTGGAATGAGCAGCGATATGTCTCAGGACCCTTTATAGCTAAGTCAACGCGTAACCATTTGAGCTATTTTCCAATTGTATGTTCAGGTGAACAATAATCATTGTATCAACAATACTTTGTGTGTACGCAGAAAAATGCCAGAATTCCCCAAATTTAAGGCAATTTGAAAAATCTTAAAATCGAAATAATTAATCACAACAATATTGTAAAGAATTGTATTTTAATAATGCATCAAATCTTCTCCATCTTCCTGGTTAACGTGATAATCTGTTATTTTAATATTATAGCCACGTTACAGTTTTTTTATCTCTCTTACGTCTAATATGACTGAAAGCAATATCATATTTTGACTGTTCGTATTTTCTTCTTATCTTTTCTCAGCTGGGCACGTGATGTTAACACAAGAATTGCTGTTTCATACTGGTGCAAGCTTTTACACACTAGAGGTGACGCCTAGTGATCATCGTGCTAGCAACACGCCAAGAAAATTAAATGTATACATTATAAGTAAGTATGTCAAGATATGGGACAGATCATGAGAAAAGACCTTGGACAGTCTTAAAGGAGGAGTGTCCATAGCAATGGCCAGATAAAAGTTTCAAACAAAATGAGATTTTCTCCATGGAAAGTATAGTAGGTTCAGTCCACTAGTAATCCAAAAAAGGGATTTTCTCATTGGACAATAATCGATTAAAATAAGGTAGAAAACTCTGTATTTGCTATTTAACATGTAAGAAATAGAATAAAGATTGTCGTGAAGTGCTTTTCCCCTGTCACCAATCTAATCCTTCTGCATACAGTTGTAGTTTTACATTACACACATCATATAAAATGTCATAATACTCATGAACAACTTATTATAAAGCCAATCAGTCGCTAATTTCGTACAGCTCTGCAGCTTCAGGCATGTATACAGTATGTTGTTATGATACACGTCACTGAACAGGGCAGAATGATTAAACTTAAACAAAACATATATAATCTGTGTGAAAGACATTTGCAGGTAGTAGTCAAAAGTCATGGACAGCATCCGTATTCGCAAAAAAAAACAACAACAAAAAAAGTATTAAATCTTCTAGTCCCGAATTCTATGCATTACTTAAGTCACCAGTTTTATGCTGCAAACATTATATTTTCATGCATTAAAATGAATTCCTGACAAAACTTTGGCTTTCTGCGAAAAATAATTTGATAACAACAAATACCCAACCCCCTTTAGCCTAAGGCCCTGGCATTAATGTACACTGTTTTCCAAATGCTTTTATTTTGCTAGGTGCACTCACGTAAATCATTTAATAAAATCGGTTCTACTTGTTGGTTTGTAATGAAACTTTAGTATGACATCAATGAATATCCATACTTGCACCTTGCATGAAAATGTTGGACAACATCAACCGGTAAGTAACTTATCCACACGTTTAATTTACCCTACTGATCACATGGTATTTCGACTTTACGGTGTATCAGGATATTGTTTCTGTTCTTTCTGACATATGTTAATGTAAATAACCGTGCCTTTCCAAACTGCAGCACGCTTGCCTTGCGGCTTACTTAAAAAGCAGAACATCTTTACACTATTGCGGCCAGATTAAAGTTCAGGCCCGGGTCTAATAAAACTTGAGTTCATTCTCAAACTCAAAATAAAGCACAATGATTGGCTGCTTGCGGACACATGTCCGGAGGCAACCAATCATTGTGCTTTATTTGAGGTTGAGACTGTACTTAAGTTTTCTGTTCTTGGGGCCTGATCTGGTACTGATTGAACATGTTTGGGACATTTGAGCTATTTTCCAGGGCATAACGTCAGGTGCCGTCATGATGTAAGAACATGTCCTCAAGTGATCATTGCATTGCGTTGTGAATGGGCAGCAATCCCCGAGAATGACATCAGAATTATTATTAGTTTGAGCATGGCCGGTGCATTGCCTGTATGCAGGCTGACTGAGGATGTGCCTCTAATTAAACATTATGTGACATTTAAAAATGGTCCCTAATCTGTCCTTTTATGGTTTACAAAAAAGGTAATACATCTAAATATGTAAAATTAATAGGATACACTGTTCACTTAACACACCTAAGGTCAGTTTCAATGGAATGCATTTCTAATTGAATTAATTGCTATTTTCAAGAAAATTGGGAAATGTTACTGCATGAGTTTCTTGTTTCTTGTCTTGTATATTTTAGGCACATTATGGTGCAACATTTTAAGGGCAAGGCAATGCCCAAGTTTATAATAGATGTCTAGAGCTATTGGCATAACTTACATGCATTGTCGTAGCACCGTAAGCCCTCAGTATGCGTTTATGCAATCAAATTGTAAAAACACGCTATTTGTTTTCTGATATCATAAGGACTTGCACTAAAAGGAAATAAAGTTTGTGCCCCGTGAAAAATCGTGCCCTGTCAGAACAGCCCACATTCTAAAAAGTGGTGCAATCTAATAGCATCACTACCCATTCTTATAGCGTCCCTTTAGCGTGCTGACTATTCCATTACAGATAGAGTATTGTTAACTTCATCGCCACGGACCTGGTCGGCTGTTAAACTAACCGTACTAAAAACATAAAGAAGCTGATTGTAAACATACTAATGGTGCTTATATTTCATTCTCTCAATATAATACAAACGCCATTTCTTAAATGGCATTCACTGTTTGTAGTTTTTCTTCAGATATAAGCAATGCTCCTGTCTTTACAAACGTCAATGGTGCAACAGTGACAGTGGCAGAGAACACAGCAGCATCAACGTCTCTATTCCAAGCCTCCGCAACAGATGCTGACAGCGGTGACGTTCTTGAATACTCTATGACTATTACACCATCAGTTGGGTGGCAGCTTTTCACAATTGACTCTGCCTGTAAGTAGATTTGAATTTGTTTGATTTGATTCTTTACGTCCCAGTAAACATGTTTTCAAACGTGTTGGGACATGTCTTCCTGGGTTGAACCAGAACTAATCAGAGGATTAAGTGTCTTGTTCAAGGGCACAAACAGTGCATCATGTGAGGCTAGAATCAGCAGCTACTCAATCTTGGGTCAAACTCTACCACTGAGCTCCCAAGCATGTAAGTAAAAGAAACAAAGCTAGCAACAGAGATTTTGTAGACCTAACACATTTTAGATAACATTTGGAGTACATGGGTAACCATTCACTCCAAATGGTATTTCCCATCCTTATCAATTGACAAGTCAATTACGTATTAAGGATTGTTTGGTAGTGTCTGTTATATTATTTAAATCAACAAATATAATTCTGAAAGAAATCTGACGTCTTTTATCAAACGATGTTTCTTGAGTCATCTGGTCTGGTTCTATACTGTTTGTAAATTCCAAATAAAAAGAACGCTAGGCTTAAATTGGTTTACCCTTTAATATGCTTTAAATCTACAAACTAAGTAAAGGTGCAAAGATCAGGAGTCAATACAATCAAGTACCACACATGACCTAGGATACCAATTGGAAAGTGAAAACTTACAGTTAGACACATAAACGAGAGCCAAGAGGTCAGTCCTTTCCCAGCAGGTGACCGCAAGGCACAAATAAACAGACCCGCACAGAGGCATAGCAAACACAAGACAAAAAAAACATAAATGATCCACAAAAGAAGTACCACCTTGTAACGCTCAGTAAAATATTTTACTGGAGGGCTTAAACCAGTTTCACGGCGCCAACTTCACCCTTAATTCTTATAAGGACCAGGACACATTTAAGCGGTTTAAAGTAAGGCAAATCCATATTATTATTAATGTGATTCTGAATGAGCTTATTGATAGTAAAATATAAAATCCCCAATGTGCCAATCAGAAACGCTGTTCGTTTATAGTTTGCTAAAATATGCCAGTGTTTCAACAAAAAGTAAGAAATTACTAAACCAGTTGCTTTGTGTTTAGGGATTGGGCTAGATAATTAAAGCGTGAGATGAGTTATCAGTTTCCCCTCATATAAACTTCATTGCTGCTCTCTGACCTGATAAACGTTGCCTATCTCACAGCATGTATCTTTATCAGGTCAACATGACAATACATTTTTGAAGGACGTCGACACGATAATCGATAATAAGGTCATAATCGCTAGTTTGAAGATTGTATCAATTTGTAAACTGATAAGTATAATACCAGGTTCGTGAATTTTGTAACCAAGTTTACCATGCTTGGCTTTGAGAACTCATGTCAAATGGCTCAGCAAGCCTCGCGATTCCACAAGAGGCCTCAAAGCCTTAATATATGTTAACCTTGATATCAAAATTATCTCCTAGTATTCTTCATTTGGCTGGACCCACAATGGCTCAACTAGTGGTTTTAGCTCTGCTTGTCTGTTAGCTTTTGGTCCTTTATCAATGTTTCGCACAGTTAGTGGATTTGATAGTTTCTCTGAGATGTTGCGTTGAATAAGTTTAGAAGCCTCATCGAGAAAAAACAGAAACATAATATGGGCCTTGACGCTAGAAAACCTGTCTTTGGTGGTTTGCAAACAACCCAGGAGCAGATAAACCTGCGCATCCCCGCAGTCTGATCAGCGCCTTTGCTATTTGCGTTTTGGAACGCATTATATCTAAACTTGCTACTGGTGAAATGCCAGTGTTCTAGGCAGTCTTTGTAGCTGTGGAGACTGGTTTGAGTCTCGCTTTGTGATTCATATAACATGATAACATGAGTTTACCGAATCAAATACGCCATTTTTCTTCATGTTAGAATGTTTCAATTCTGCGTTAATCATTTTTATTCTAATTGATTTTTCTATACGTATTGAAACAAAAATTGTTGGTTCGCCCATTTTGTAATTTACAGGGTCACAGGTAGAAGTTTCTAAATGCATTTTAAACGTTTGAAATGTATTTTTGTTCCTAAATAGTATTTCATTCATAGCAAACAGTGCAGATCCTGATGAAATGCAGAATTATGCTGCATATCATATGGGTCTTCACTTTTTCCCAACGTACCGTTTAAAGGTTTCTGATATACAAATGTGTTAGGGTAAAGTTGGGTAAATTCGGACGTCAGGTAAATTCGGACACACATTTGCAAACATTGGAAATCAAGATGAGACGGCTCCTTATGAGCCCTCTCATCAGGATTTTTACTGTTTGCTTAGTTAATGTATTTTTTATTCCAATAACTGCTCTAAGAAACAAACAAGGTGGCTGTCCAATTTTAGCCGGCCGTCCGAATTTATCCAACTTTACCCTAGTGTAGTGTATTGGCTATTTCAGCTGGAATTATCTATACTCACGCAAACAATTCAATAAACTATGAAGTATTGAATCAAGCTGGATCCACAAGCTTCAGTATGGTTGTGATGGTACATGATGGTAAACAGTTGACCAAAGAAACCCTCGCTATTACAGTAACAGATGTGAATGAGCCTCCAAAGTTCACCCAACCAGCATTTGGAGTTTCGGCGACAGAGGGCACGGTAATCATGATAATCGTATTTCAGAACTGATAAAATGTTTTACATTTTGTCATACTGAAGCAGGTTTTATGATTTAGACAGTGTTTACTCGAATGTAAGGGCAACACATTGTAATTTTAGAGCTACCGATAGTTGGATCAAACACGACTTTGGAGGTTATATTCAACTATTATATTATAACCTGAACTGTGTTTTTTCCTATTTTCTACAAGTATGTGTTGTGTGCACATAAAGGATTGGTATTACGGAGTTGTTTCTATTAAGTCCATGCAGATATGGAAAAAAGATAGCTGTATAATCTGAAGATATATGCTAGATGTAAGGACTTCTAGATGTACAGATCTCTATAGAGGATTGGCAACCTCAATTGGTTGGTTGGTAGGTTTTGTTGCTTTACGTCCCAAGTCAACAGCTATGGTCATTGTGGGACGGTCAGTTCACCTAACCACACTTTTTTCTTGGGCAAGCTTGAACATGCAGTTAACCAGTAATCGTGCACATACTTTCGCTTGTAACTGACAACAACCCTTCATGAATGATTCAGCGATAGGGAGGAGAATGACCATAGAAATTATTTCATGATCAATCTCCACGAAAGTATGGGACCGGGCCGGGATTGAACTCGCGACCCCTGGATCGCGAGTTCGATCCCGGCCCGGTCCCATACTTTGTTATATGGGTAAAACATATGTTATGAGCAGGCCCCAACATTCCTGGTTAGATAAAAACAATCAGAAGCAATAACAGCAAAAGCGATACAACCAACACCTTTTTGTGCTATTGCACTCAGAATACTGTAAATTCTGAATTTTTTGTGAGAATTTATTTTCGCGAATAGCGTTAAAAGACATATTTGCGACTATAACATAATTTACCTGTATCCGTAAACGACAGAATGATCTCGCCATTTTGAGAGGGTTTTATTTTCATGAAACGCCGCATATTTGAAGTTTTGCGAAAATATTAACCCCATGAAAATTTTTTGAATTTACAGCATCGGGCCATCAATTGAGGTTTGACAATTTTGATTGTTGAGAGGCTTGAAGGCGTGGCGGTCTTGGAGGTCAATAAGCCTTCTTTGGCTCCATATATTTGTTATCATCTAGGCATCTACAACCTGAACACATTGTAATTCAAAATTCAATTTGACTTAGGTTGATACTTCGTCCTATAACAATTTGAGTTATTGAGGTTTTATTTTATGCAATTTCTCTGGTGGAACAAGTAACTGCAAAACAATGTACACATATCTAAATGTTTGAAAAGCGTTAAGGAAGTAAATTCAAGCATGTGAGTGGTTTACTACTTTTCAAAAATATATCAAACCCATAAATTATGTTAAGTGAAGCAAGTGCTACCAATTTGTAACTCACCAATACCCAAGATTAAAATGTCTCCTTAAAGTTAAGGACAACTTAAGTTAAGTATTAATTTTTCAGGATACGAAAAATAACATTTCAAACTTATTAAAATCAAAATCATTTCATGTATTCTGTAGATCACAATTCCATATTTGACCATATGTACTGCACTAAACCAGGCAATTCAATAAACATTTAAAATATCATGATGAAATTTCAATGCTTAACTAAGTTCTTCTTTAACTTTAAGGCGGCATTGTAATTTTGGGCCCAAGAGTTTTGTTGCTCCCATACACTTTGAAGATGGAGATGTAGATCAGGTTACAGACAAAACCAAACGCTCACCTCGCCCCCTTTCACATATTTACATAGTAGGTTAAAGCCGTTATTTATGAGGGGTATGTCTCATGATGTAATGGGTGTGCTTGGTCTGTTCTTCTTGTTTCAGTCTGGTACCACCCTTGCTGGCGCTGCAAATCTACCAAATTCTATTATCGACCCTGATGACAATAGTTGGTCTCTTTCCCTTGACTGTGGCACATATGATTCATATTTTACCATGGATTCATCGACAGGAGTAGTGACTTATTCCCAGGATTATGATCTGGATACAACGTCATTGCCTACATCACACTTCTGTAAAGTAACTGCAGAGGACAGTGCTGCCAATACAGGTATTGCAATTATACAGTGAACTCTTGAAATTTAGAATTTCAATTTTTCGAAATACTCGCTTATTCCAAATAAATTTGGGATACACTGTATTCTGATAATAGGACCTATGAATGATTTATTTAATAACTTGTTATTATCATATGACGTCGCGTCTTGGAGTTAAATTATGCCATGCAATAAAATCGATGAACCACTAGTGGTTTACAATTTTTCAGGAAATGTTATGACGTCCATAACAACATTGCGTACATAATGACAACAGTATTACGCTTTTACAGCAGAAATGAGATTTCAAAATAATTATAACGTAATATGATAAATAAAATCTAAAATTCGTGGTCCCGTATTATTGAATTAATTAAACTTGTTGCCAAAAAGAGAAAAATCGTTGACTGTAGCATAAAGCATCAACACAAATAAACAATCGCATAACTTAAATGTCATTTCCACAGGTTCAAAAAGCACATGCGCGGATCCAGAAAGTTTTGTAAGGGGGGGGGGGTCCAAGTTTGACAACGTAAGGAGGGGGAGGATCCAATTACCACTATAAGCTGGCCATCATCTGCTTGCCGCGAAACACCCATTTAAATAGAGGATCTTACATGAGTGCTCATGTTTTATTGAATTTATTAAACGAGTTGGGGAAAAGAGATAAAATGCGAGGCTTGCCGAGCATTTTATCTCTTTTTCGCAACGAGTTTAATAAATTCAATAATACAAGAGCACGAATGTTAGATTCTATTTATCATATGACAAATACTATAAAATCTGATTTCTGGCGTAAAAACGTTATAATTTTGTCATTATGTACGCAACGTTGTTATGGACGTCATAACGTTTCCCGTAAATCGATAAACCACTAGTGGTTTACAGATTTTATTGCATGGCGTTATTTCACTCCCAGACGCGACGTCATATGATAAATGGCGTTACGCTGGCGTGCAGATGATGGCCCAACATTGAATGCTTGCCTGAAAGCTTTATGATTATAAGGGGATCTGAAGTATTAAGAAATCATAAATTTTGTGATTTTTCAGGGGGGTCAGGATCCCCTTTCCCCCTCTCTCGATCGGATGGGTGCACAATCATTCGTGTACAAATTTCTTCAGAAGAACAACCAGTTAGTAATATTGTGTTACCCTAGTGTTCCTGTGGTCTGCTGAACATATAAGAATGTCATTTGATGATTTCACTGAATTTCTCCTGTGTCCTGTATACACCAACCCCTATTTCAAGGTGTACCCTTAAAATGTCACAACTTAACCCAAAGTTCTTACCTCGAATTCAAATAAACGCAGAAATAATCTAGACATATTTTTCAAAACAGTGCCAAACTGATTCTGTCAAACTCAAGGTTTCACGCCAGTTATAGAGGATCATAGAGATAGTTAATCACGTGTTTATAATTTTTGCATTATCAACATATAATATGCCATTCTTTACACATTCATTGATTTTATTCTTTGAGAGATATGAATCTGAAATTTTCAGACAGAACTTGTCGTTGGTATTGTAACAATATGACACTACACTTTACATGTCTAAGCGTTTTGAAAAAACCATAATGGGCTAGAGAATAGGGACCTTTTATTGGGTAAGTGTGTATTTACCATGCTTGGTTGTTGCCTTTGTGATAATCGAATCAAAATTTGCTGTAAATTGACACCACTTTATATATTTTCATAAATAAAACAAGAAAATTTTCATGACTGGAAAGCTTCCTTTGTTTTCTAGGAAACCATTGAGGCGATGCTTAACTAATGCCTGACTGTATATTATCTTCGTTGTGTCTCTGCCAACGCTTTACGACCTTGATCATCTATCTTTTACCATTTCAGCTACAGCCATGTTTTACATCTCCATATCATATACCAACGACCATCTACCAGTGTTCTCACCTAGTTCTTACACGGTGACAGTAGGGATAGACTCAGTGCTGGGAACAAGCATCCTGAAAGTAGGAACATTTCCTAGTTGCTTCATTTTAATGTATACGTCCACATAGGTTGAACGTCGTGTTCACTAATAATTTACTGCATGTATACTTAGTGTAAACAACTTATAATAGCTCCAAGCATATTTTTCTAGTGAATGTTCTGTTATGTACACAGCAAATTGAGTGTCACTGTTACTATGTAAGGCACTGAGCTTACTTATAATGTCCCATTTAATTTCTGGAATGAATAGTCATAGTCAAAAACTTGCTGAAAACAAAAAAAAAACAGGCCCTAGATTGCGTAATCAGATATTATTTGTTATTAATTTTCAACCAAAACATGTGTTGTGGGTAGTCAAACGAACCGTTTCAATGAGATGGTAATTTTTGAACACCCAAAATATATCTAATAACTTGTAAGAACGTATTTTAAGTGCATCCATCAAACATTTGACCTACATATATTATTAATATCTACAGAGCTCTGAATCGTACTCTTAACAAATGATTAACGCATAATTTTGCTACGTCTATTTTTGTACAAGCCACACTTAGATTGTTTAAGGTTTTTAATTGTTTTCAAAATCAAAAACATATTTATCATATACCGTCGTGTCTTGGAGTGATATAACGCTGTGCAATAAAATTGATAAACCACTTGTGCTTAACAGACTAACGGGAACAATTGTGAAGTCCAGAACAACGTTGCCTACATAATGACAAAATAATAATGTTATTTACGACAGAAATGAAATTTCAAAGTAATCTTAATGTCATATGATAATTAGAATCTAACATTCGTGCTCCTGTATTATTGAATTTATTAAACTATTTTGAAAAAAAGAGATAAAATGCTTGGCAAGCCTAGCATTTAATCACTTTTCCGCAACCCGGTTTAATAAAATTCAATAAAACATGAGCACTCTACCTCTCTACACTCTCTATCTCTTTCTCTCTCTCTCTCATGTATGGCCAGTAGGGCGTAATGAGGACCTCAAAACAACGTATGCATTGTGTGGAGATCGTTCAGACTCCCCAGCAATTCAGTACATTGAACACGACATCGAGTCAATATTTGTCAAAGGCTAGGTGATGCTGATGTGATGTTGTAACCATTACCCCTCTCTTTCTCCTCTATGCATATATCATACCACTCTTCAGAAGCTGACTCTTATAAGCTTACTGTCAAATGCTTTTCATTCAAATGCCTTGTTAAATCATTGTGCTTTGTATGCTGTATTCTAGAGAATGAATAAAATATGTTGAAACCAAACTACACATTAGGCCTATTCAAAGTAAGAAAGTTGGCAAAGACCAGGAATCGATACAATCAAGCACCACAACTGACCAGGATACCAATGGGAAAGTGACAACTTCACAATTAGACATCACAAACGAGAGCCAAGAGGTCGGCTCTTTCCCAGCAGGTGACCACAAAGCATGAATAAACAGCATAACAAAAACAAGACAGAAATTACATAAATGATCACAAAAGAAGCACCGCCTTGGAAAGGTCAGTAAAAATATTTTACTTGAGGGCTTAAACCCGTTTCATGGCGTGCCAATCTCACCCTTAGTTCAGATGTGGATCAAAACTTATAGATGTTTGGTTTGCATAAAAGACCCTTTACTTATCAATGCAAACCAGTTCTATCTACATGCATGGAAAATACATCAGAATGAAAATGACTAATGGTTATAGTTATTGGTTAAACCCTCAACTTATTATTTGGTTTCACCATTGCAGGTGACAGCAACAGACGATGATAAAGGCGCACATGGCAATTTTGAGTACAGTCTGGATCAGTCTAGTCTTAGCGGAAGTTATTTTGCAATAGGAACCACAGGAGTCATCAGTGTTGGTACCACCATAGCTTCCGCACTTGCTGGTAAAACTATAATAATAACACAATGATTGTTTTGACTATAAGAAATGTTGCTAGATAGCTTAGAGTTGCTAAATTATACAATGGACACCAACAAAAGACAAAACATTTTAAATAGAAACCTTAGTACCATTAGAATGTATTATTTTTGGACAAGTTTAGTTTAAGTTTTAAGGAGGTTGCATGTTGGAATCTAAATCTTTACTTCTTGTCCTAAGAATGTTTTTATCGCAGAAATAAGTGCAGATCCTGATGCGACACCATGAGTTGAGGCGTCAAACAATGATTTGAGTCGTTTGTACATTTATCAATAATGTACAACATATCTTGGAGATATTCAATGTGTATACATAACTTCTCATAGAAAACAAATATTAAGGGGTAACAAAATTAATTCTTATAGCACCTGCAAGACATGTATCTTGTTTGAGAACTCTTTTGACTTGTTTTACTATATCAGCAAATAGTATAGACCACGATCAGACTGCTCCTATAGGAGCAGTCTGATCTGAGTGTACACTGTTTGTAAGGGAGTGTTCAAAACTCAGATGACAAAAATACGACATATATGAGATTGTGGCTTAAAGGGTTAAGAGTTGGAAGCGATATTGGGGCCTCACCCTCAAGGAAAGTTTAAACTTAATGTTGAAACGATTCAACTGCGTACAAAAAGAATACAAATTAAAATGTTTCTATGGTAGTTCTGTATTACTGTTACACTCATGGGAAATGTACTTAATATGATCACACGGTTTTAACCGTTAATAGATAAAATAATAGTACAATATGATATAGCCATATCTTTTTTTATGATAAAGGTACTACAAAAACTGTCCCAGTAACCGCAACAGATTCTGGTGGACAGACAGACACAGCTAATATAGTCATGACCTTCTCAGAAACAGCACCGACAACAACAACAACAACAGAATCGAACAGAGATATAACATTTGCAGGTAATTGGCCATTCAAATGCACTTGCTTTTGTAACGCTTCTTCTGATTGGATAACGTCAAAAATTTGCGACAGTATATCCTGCGATATACTGTCTGAAATTGTTTGACGTCATTAATTACGTCACATTTCGTTGGATGGCGTACGGTTTTACGTGGCTTGCAGCGCTCCAATTCGAAACGAAACTGCAGGAATGCATTAGAATGGGGATAACCATATTCAAAATTTTCATTTGGGGAAGTATATCGTCGGATATACGTTCGGAAATCACGTTTTACGGTTCCGCTCACGCGTCGCCGTAATACTAAATTTCCGACCGTATATCCGACGATATACCTTCCCAAATGATAATTTTGAATACAGTTATCCCCTAATTTTTTATGTAGCATGATTTGAGTTTCCAGTAAAAATATCTGAGCTTTGCAACCACGTCTAACACGTATCTCCTAAGCATTAATAATATGTAAGAATTTTGCGTTCTTTTTTAAGCACGCTATCATTTAGTCATAGTACACAGAAAGTAAGTAAGGGTGCAAAGATCAGGAGTTGATACAATCAAGTATCACACCGGACCCAGGATACCAATGGGAATGTTACAAACTCACAGTTAGACTCCACAAATGAGAGCCAATAGGTCAGCCCTTTCCCAGCAGGTGACCACAAAGCACATATAAACAGTCGTGCACAAAGACATAGCAAACATAAGACAGAACAAAAACATAAAAGATACACAAAAGAAGTACCGCCTTGGAATGGTCAGTAAAATATTTAACTGGAGGGCTTAAACCCGTTACACGGCGCGCCAACCTCACTCTTAATTCAGATGTGGATCACGACACATAGATATTTGGTTTGCATGAAAAAACCCTAACTTATCAATGCATCATCTCCTTAAACATATAAATCAAGATATAACAAGGAGATAAAGCAAAGAAAAGGACTCAACAGTAAATAAACATTGAATACCGGAGCAAAAGAAATCCAACAGGTAAACCCCGGAGGGCCCGACAAACAGCCAAAGCATCAAGCCCCCACCATCTCATCAATAGATAAGTCTTAAAGTCAGAACCATCATAGAGTCTGAAGTCCATCCCATTGGCGTGCAATTAAAGAGGAAAGCAATGTTGCCAACCGTGATTGGGTTGACCACCAAGCATGCAGTCTGTTGCAATACATTAATGTTAAAGCCAATCTTTTTATAATGGGAAATTATTTTAATGATGCACTGAAAAATTATAAGAGCCAACAATCTTCTTCAACTTATACACCAAGTCATAGAAATCAGGTTCTGAAAGTCCTTGGCGCAAAACCATATTGTCAAAATAAACATTAATAATATTCAAAATATCGTCCAAATATCTGGATGTAGTGTTAAACGCATCAATGACATCAGCCTGCTTATCATCAGAAAGAGACATCATAAAGTCCCTCTCATAACAAAACAGGAATAAATCTGCAACCAGGGGAGCACAATTAGTGCCCATAGGAATCTCAACTACTTGTCTATACAGCTTGGTGCCAAATTGAATAAAAATGTTGTCCAACAAAAAGGTCAGCGCATCACATACATTTTGACACGACCATGTGTGATATTTTTTGTTTTTTCTGAAGTAAAAAATGCATTTTGCTTATTACATGCAAGGTAAGGAGAGCCTTCTCTCTGGAAGGTTCTTTCAACAAGATCATAAGTTTATCTTGAATTAAATTATGAGGTAAAGTAGTGTAAAGAGTAGAAAAATCATAAGTAGACAAAACTAGTCGCATTGAAATCTCTAGCTTTAAGTTTATCTAAAATTTAACCTGTATTTTTTATAGACCAAAATAGGTTTATACCGGATCTCTCATATACCTTTTCACAATACTTGATAACATGTTATTTAATAGCTGTAAGACACGAGGTTAACAATTTAGAAAGTTCTGTTGTCGTACAAGAACTAGAAGTAGCAATAAATCTTGCTTTATAGGGTTTTTTATGGAGTTTAGGTAACCAGTACAAGGTAGGAACTTTGTCTTGATTTTCTTTAGCTTTGACACCAAAATGTAGGGCTGTATGACAACCATGCCCATCAACAATCACCTTCTCACTCAAAGAAGGCTTCAGTTTAAAGGCATTAGTGTCAACAAGCTCACGCTTAAGAGTATTAATATAATACAATCGTCAAACAACTACAACAATGTTAGCAGCTTTATCTGCTGGAACCAAAACATAGTTCATATGAAAATCCTGGATACCTTGTTTAAGATGACGAAATGAAGATTTAGGTTTTTGGTAAAAGATTTGTATTACCAGAGTAAAATGAAATACGAGTATCAATAATTTTAAAAATGTTAATCTTCCATTCCTTCAAGGCATCAGGTTCAACATTTTCCGGTTTGCACCAAGGATTACTAAAGTCATTTAAAGAAGCAGCGATCTCTCTGCGACATTTAGAGAAATCAATATTAGAAGGAAATCTATATTTAGGACCTTTAGAAATAATATTGCGAATTCTAGCACAAGGAATGACATTTAGATTACCTGTAATAACATGCCCTGCAGAGGGATATAAATAATTAGAATTATTACAATCTCAGGAGGCAGGAATCTATATCTATACCATTTAACAATTTTATTAAAGTTAAATATAGTAGACCTAATAGGTTTGTTATATTTATAACAAATGATAGGAGTTTCAGAATTATTAAAGTAATTTGGAATAGATGAAATCACTAAATTATACTTGAAGATACTATATAAATCAATAAACTCAATACCTTTGTTAAGGAATGGACTTTTGATAAAATGTTGTTTATGGTTGACCTCAGAATCGATATTAGGACTAAGGAAATGTTGAACATAACACCTTGTAAGGAGAGCTGCTTTATATAATTTGTTTGCTCTATCGTAAAGTTTATTAGCCTCTAACTCTAAATTGGGTGAAACTGAGATAGGCAAGGAACTTAAAAATGAAAATAAGCCATGCCGACCATGATTAGATAAAGCCAAAGAAAGATCCTTTAGAGAAGTATTTAAGCGTTTTTAGTACAAATTTTGCGCTTAATGTTGCCATTTTTACGTTAACCATGAGATCTACTTTTACGTTTTTTACATTCCAAAACAGAAAAAAACATCAAAATCTGGCATTTAAGAAATGTTACCTTCATGGTATATATTATCATTAAAGCCTAAAGGAAAAGTTGATTGCAAAAATTTAATCCATTTAAGTTCAGTTTCATGTCTATTTATATGTTTAATCTAGTTGGTGAATTTGGATCATATATAATTTTTTCAACCGGCTGAATTACAATTTTACTACGTGAATGACCATTACTTTTGAAATGGCTATAAAGAAATGTGTCAATTTTTTAGGCTTTTTCATTTTACGAAAGTGCTTACAAAACCTAATCTTAAGGGATCGGCCAGTTTGTCCAACATATTGCATTCCACAATTAGTTTCAGTTCAAGTTATAACATATATCAAATCAGAGGAAGTTCAGTCCATATCATTATTATTGATTATGGAAAATTGCCTACCATTTAAAGATGATGCAATGGTTGTTTTAGTACATAAATGTGTGCAACAGACACACCTCTTGGCATTGCACTTAGAAACGAGAGTTTTGAGCAGTATTTTTAGTAAAATGTTTTGATGATATATACTGAACCACACTTCTAATGCAAAATCAAACAGAACCTTTAATATTATATATATATATAAATATTGTTTCATCCATTTGTAACTCAATTTTATCAAAAAATAAAACACTTATTTATGAAAATGAAAGTAGAACTTCATCGGTCAATTATTCCAGTTTGATCATAACAAATTTGGGTAATGACTCCCTTATTACCTGATGGGTACAATGATTCCGAAAATACCTCATATATATATATTATCGTTACATTCTTGAAACATTTGGAAGCGTTGGAAGTGTGGGTCAGTATAGTATGTAAGTAATATGTAACATAAGGGTTTATCTACATGTTGCATGCAATTTTGCTTGATACACTGAAGCAAACGTATAAAGTAACACATTATATTTTTATGCTAGTTTAGAAAGCAAAAATTGGTCGTACACAATTTTAAATTCTATCAATCAACCAAAGCTTTGCCAAAACCCTAAAAGTCATTTTATTTCCAAATGAAATGCACAGTTGAAATCCGAGTAAAGGTACTCTCGTTTTTTTAGAAAAAATAACACTTTTGACTACAACATTATATATTCCACAGAAATATTACCAATTTATATTTTTGTTTGTTTGAAGATATTACTGACTTCAACGACTTTAGATCAATTAGATTCATAAGGTTTGACACAGTCATACTCACCATTTCTTCTTTTCCACAATAACATGAATGCAGGCGCTATTAGCAGATTTTTCAAAGAAACTTGGCTTTAAGCATACATTTTAGGTAAACACATTAGAAGTACTGCTCTGAACGCATTATAATCTGCTGCATGGCATTGAAATATTTAGTGATTATTTATTTTCATTAGAAGATACCGCTCTGTTTTTTTTTTGAAAATTAACAAATCTTTGACATTTGCCATCAAATTGATTGTTAAAGTTTCACAATGAAACTGGACATATGGACTAATCCTGAAAAGATGTACTGCTTTAAATACCATGTATTGAGTTCTTTAATGTTTATCTACCGTTAGCAGATAAAATAAAATGCATACAATGTTAAGGCGCATTTATCCTAGCTTAATACCTGGTTCAACCAAGCAATACCCGTCCCTGTTTAACTGAAATATTGTTGATGGGAAGTAAAGAATCAAATCAAACAAACAAAAGCAAACAATAATGTAAATATGAGCTACTGACGATTTTCAGACATCTCAAAATTTGTGATTATTTCAAGATTGTTTTCAAAAATGCATAAATAGTCTACCGTATATCAAATTTCAAATATTTGGTGTTTGAGTCAGGTGGACCAGTTCGTTAACGCCTGTACTTCAATTTACCAGTAATGATACAAATATAGCCAAGCATTGTATTCTTCAAAAACATTGAATTTCACATTATTGATAAAAATGGAAATGAATGAAATCGCAAACGTTTGTACATTAAAATGCTCATAATTAGGCTAAAATTCATTTGATTTTCTTGGCGCCTAATTCAGAAAAAAATAGTATAAATCTTCGTTAACAAGATTGCTAAAGTGTAGTAACTTCTCAAATACCCCAGATACAGCTTGTTTGACTATAAACTATTCATATGGTGGTTGCCTCACATGCAATAAACACTGAACCTTTGGTTTATTTTAATAAAATATGATTCTAGGTGTCCCTAATAACAGTTATTCAGTCATGTCTGGACAGTTCTTCCGAAATTGGATTAGTATAGACAGTGTGTCTATCACACATTCATAATTACATATAAAAAAATGATATCTTGTTAATGGCAGTTTGATCAATCACTTTAGAGACCAATAGCAGTGTAAATGCTGCAAGAAAAGTTTCATGGCATTCCATCAATGGTTATAAAGCTTGGGAAATTTAATTAATGTAATTATGTTTTTTCATTTGTAGAGGATACCAGAAATATAGCTTGGTTGACTGCTGCTGTCATAACCCTGGTTATTGCCCTTGGTGTGGTAGTGTATATGGTGATTAAGTGTATAATAGATAGAGGAGGACCATTGCCATCAATTCTAACTTTGAACTTCAAGTTACCAACATTAACATTAAGGTAAGTGTATCTTGACATTAAGACCTGTATTTGCAATAATGGTACTTGCAGCATATGCACTATAACCTACTTTTCACATATAATTAGACATATTCAATGGTGTTATGGGCCTAATAGTTGATAATTGACGTTTTTATCAATACCTTGTGTATGAGAGCATCAACGGTGCTGTCCTTGTCAAGGCTCAACTGAGAAGTTCCATAATCTAGTAATCTGGTGTTTTCTCACAGATTGTGTACACAGCACAGATCAGAGTCAGTCGAATATCATTGAGAGAATCAATTTGATGTCGAAACTGAAAGCTGGATAAAATTTCATAATCATTCGATAAGGATCACATGCCCATCTTTGAATACAATTTCACGGCCAATAATAATAATGAAATCTGATGTACCATGTATGAAAATGAGTCGCTTCAAGACATAATCCATGTAATGAGTAACAGTTTGACAATTGAATTTAAATCAAATCGAGCATTTTATCTGGTGATCTAGTCAAATACGTTGAGTTAATAATTATCTTATTGCTTAAGAAAGCCAACATATGTAAGCAAGTTTATCTGGATCTATTTGGTTTGCGCAAACTGTCTGATATGAGAAATTTAGTTCTGACACTCAATCAATATAATAATGTAGTGATAGGGTGTTTCATGCACCTTAGCTAAACGTGTCGCATACTGGGTGCTTTTTCATAATGTTTGTCATATGCTGACTTTTTTTTATTTTTTTCCAATCAATATATCCAGAACTCTAGCAGTGTGTCAAACGATTTGGCGCCAGATTAGGACGTTCTGTGGTCATGATCTAGTCCAAAGCGTTTGCAAACAACAACACGTACGTGTAGCAAGAAAATATTTTAAATTGATTCATTGTTCATATTTGTTTCAGGCCTCGAATTGGTCGTGAAAGAGATGAAAACAACCGCACTGTACCTTTTGGAAAACAACGTCCTCGTAAGTCTATATACATTGTACATGTATTTCCAATCTTCTGAATTACGACACCATCAATATATTACATTATTAATGACCAGAATCGTGCGGTATACCAGTATAGGCTTGGGCATATGAATGTAGTATTCTATGTCCATTCTAGATTTGCAACTATCCTACTGATGAAGAAGGGAAATAAGATTTTGAGCCGCGACATGTGATTTCCAGCAATGTGGCATTTTGTTAAGTGTAGACTCAGACAAGCTTGTGCAGCTTCCGGTTAAGCTTAGAAACTCCAAATCATATTCAGTCTGTAGCTTAACACATATATAATATTCAAGCGACTAGCAAACGATCTGATCAGACTGAGCGTATGCGCAGGCTGGTCTGAGCTTTTGAAGGTCGCACATACCACATTGTTGGAAAGCTTATGTTGCGGCTCATATATGATCATTATTATGTGCTTACTTCTATGCGTTTCCCTTTGCCTGTTTTTAGTTTTACTCGCACACCAGATCGGGATTTTCGTTGTTTTTACCCATGTGAGATAATTCTATCTCATTTACCCATACCAACCTGTTTGAAAGATTAAAAACGAACAGCCGCACGTAGGTCACATGCCAGCCGCATGTTGTTCCTTGACGTCATTGTAAAGTCAAAATGGCGTCACCATGTCGCATCTCAGAGAATTCAGGATTTTATGGAAGCCTTTTCATGTTGTTTTTTTCAAATATAAAATGCCGTAATTAGCGGTAAGCAAAAAAAATCCATTATTTGCGTAAGGATGGGATAGAAAAACTTGGGACAGATTTTTCTATCCCATCCTCACACTAATGATGGATTCTTATACTCTTTCTGTGGGTGTCATGGGTTGGACTCGGATCCACGATTGTGTCATTTGCTAGGGATATCTCCTGTCAGGGGTTAGCAATGGTTATACAGTGTCTTTTTTTAAAAAATTTGTCAAAATTGTAAACCCTCTATAAAATGCAGCCAGCTATCATAGCTAGTTTTTAATTTATAATGGCATAAATAACTTTGCATAGCATTGATTCTTAAACTATCAGTCATGTTTCGAACTAATTTAGCAGTAATGGACATTTAAGAATTACAAGCTGAACATAAACTAATTTTCAATTAAACTACAATGTTAAAACATGCCTACACGATGATGTCTATTTGTATTTTTCTTAAGAATTAGCTGAAAACAAAATTAGGAATAAACACATTAAACGCATGTTAGGCACATGAATTGTTGTCATAATCACATGAAATACATAATTTATTAAACCTGCGCATAATTGCACAGGTTTGATATTGTGTACATGTAACATCGCTGTACAATTCAGAAAATTGTTTCATATTACACTGTCATAGTAGACTGAAGCCGTTTCAATTCATGAGTTCTGGAATTTGATTTAAATGTTTTCCATTTTAATGCTTAAAAGAATATCCACAAGATTAGGAGCAACAATAAATCATCAACAAAAGCAATACCACCTCCATATGGATACCAACAGAAGTCACAGTCTTGAATTTTGAGCAAAAACAACCATCCGTTGACATTGTCTTTGATTTATTTTGACATGTTCAAATTGTTACTTCAAATATAGTTCTCTATTTTAGGCCATACACCTCCATTATTTTTACATTGATCTTGTTTCAAATCACAAACAAAATCTGTATCTGAAGCAGGAATATGAACAGACTCATACGTTGTGGAAAAATTGAACTTCCACAAATTGATTATTTCAGCTAGTCTCCATCATAATACACCTGAGAGTATCCTACTTTTCATTGATTGGCAGCATTTTTGCGAAGATAATAAGGAACTTGCAAGTATTATTCCACACTACCCTATACATTCTCTGAAAGATCTGGCCCAACCGCCTCAGTCCTCAGAGAGTCAGGTACCGAAAATGTGACAGGCTACTGTTTCAAACATGTCCAAACAATAGCTGGCCTACAACCGTCAGCCAGGGTTGGTCATGGCCATCCTAGGTTCCCATGATGTGTCCATTGTCTTGCCCGCCCTTTGCAGATTTTAAGCTCCTATATACATTGTATGTATGTTTTGTTTTATTTCTTCCCCTGTCCAATATTGAATAATACACTTTATCTTTGAAGCTGTCATTCGCCATATTCACTCTAAAGACCTTCGAGTGGCTCCCATTGTCAGTGAGGAACCAGATCCTGAAACCAAGCGAGAGAGCAAACCCACAAAAACAATCAGCAAGACACCAGAGAAGACAAGCAAAGTTCTCATTTCCAGGAGTGATGTTAAAGACAGAGTCAGTGTTAGTGCCATGCGTAGACTCATTGAACCTTAGCCTGGCCCCATGATTATAAAACATCGTTCATGCTCAACTCAGCCAAACATAAAATTTCAACTGCTCATAATAACTAAAATCTTGCTATAAAATTCTTAGATGTTTTATTTATCCTGCTTAAAAATGTTAAATCACGGTAAAGTTCATGCTCAGTAGAGAATGATATGTATTCATAACCTGGGGACCTGCTGTTTTTAAATTTTGTACTAGGTTCTGTCTATTTTTGAAAGAAACTATACTAAAATATATCCAAACTATACCAGGGTGGGTAGTCACGTGGATTCTGTAAGGATACACTGCACAGAAAAATGGTCGACTTCTTTTCACAAGGATGTTTTAAGCAAAAGTAAATAAAGATTTTTTCATTTTTTTCATCTTTACCCAGAAAGTTATACAGCCTCTTCCTGCCACCATTTTCCCGAGCTAACAATGCCAGGATAACCTCATAAAGCTTCTTACTTTGAGTACAGACTCTGACACATTTTTTAGCAGGGAAGGTCGGGGCCTAAATTATAGAAATAAGCTGTACTGACAATATATCTTTTTCTTTGTGACAGAGTTTGTTCTCAGAGTCAGAAGCTTAAAGAAAATATCCTG
Source organism: Loripinus fragilis (assembly GCA_964019695.1). Classification (NCBI taxonomy): domain Eukaryota; kingdom Metazoa; phylum Mollusca; class Bivalvia; order Lucinida; family Lucinidae; genus Loripinus; species Loripinus fragilis. The sequence continues at coordinate 7,008,343 of OZ026525.1, forward strand.
GTATCATTTGATAGGGAAAAATGAGGGCTGGAAAATGGTGTATAATTTTCTGGGTATAGATAAGAAAACATAGAGAAATCTACTTGCATTCGATCAGAATGTCCGTACAGTGTATTTGAACATCCGTACAGTGTATCCAAGCAAACACCACGTGACTAACCACCCTGTATACTGATGATATGTTTTCATATTTTGGCCCTTCAGAAATATTGGGTTCTGGCAGACAGCAGAATACCGCTTAAGCAGATGCTTTGGGGTGTGCGAATTGTTGCACTTTCCATTAGTTCTTATTAACAGACTCAACAAAACCGAGTCTGCTGTCTTCTAATATTGTAGGTTTTCGATTTCTTATGGATCCGTTTTACCTGATTATTCTGAAGTACAAATGTGTAAACTTTAGCTCAAACAGGTGAACGTCGCGGATGCTAACATTATCTTCTACCACCCCAACTCCATTTTAAATACATTTGCTTACAAAATCAGATGCCATGCGCATATTAATAATTGTTAATGCCAGCTCTAGTGCGCAGAAGAATGACGTATATTGAAGCACTTTGATATTTATGGATGCACTAGCACCATCATGACTTGTGCTCTCCCAGTACAATAAGTTATACCTGAAAAGTTGTTGTTGTTGTTGTTGTGGGTGTGTGTGGGGGTAGCATTGTGCATATCACTTTAAGTATTAATTAATCACTTAGTCCACACATACCTTACATATTTTTTTTATAAAACTCGTATCTCTATAATTCCAGTTGTTTCGTTTTGATCAACTTCATCATACGCTTAAATTTTGTAAGTAGATCTAAAATTTGGGCAGAAAATATTTGCATTTAAGCATAAGTCTTGTGTCTTTCATATTTGTAGCCTTTACGTCAATAGTATTTTTTCAGATTTCTGAAAAAGAAGACAATATATCTCTGGAGTCCGATTCTAAAAATGATTTATCATGGATGGATAGAAAACGTAAGTAGTGTGTTGCACTCTGATAGTGTAGTAACCCATCTTAAAGCCAAATGGGCATTTCCATGCTTGTTAAATGAACAAAGTAAGTAAGTGTGCAAAAATCAGGAATCGATACAATCAAGTACCACACCTGACCCAGGATACCAATGGGAAAGTGACAAACTCACAGTTGGACACCACAAACGAGAGACAAGCGGTCAGCCATTTCCAAGCAGGTGATCACAAGGCACAAATAAACAGATGTGCACAAAGGCATAACAAACACAAAGCAGAAAAACATAAAAGATCCACAAAAGAAGTACCGCCTTGGAACGGTCAGTAAACTATTTTATTGGAGGGCTTAAGGGCAATTGCGGGAAGTAAACTATTTTACTGGAGGGCTTAAGGACAATGGCGGGAAATACTTCCCGCATTAAGATCTTTTTGATTCTTTGCATACAGTTTGTTCTATGTATGGACTGTTGATTTATGAAATAAAAAGAATATGTCACCGCGCTCGATTTTTCATAATCTGACATTGAAGTGACCAGCATTTTACCAATTTTTTGAAAAAAAACCCAAGTCCTTAATATTAAGTTAAAATAGTTGTAATCGCCACCCAGCTTCTTTTTTTAAATTTTAATTATTACTCACGACATCAAGCTTTATAGGAAAGGTGAAAAATTATTTGTTTTCCTAGCCGTGACAAGATACTGAATGATCTATTTTGGTAATTCCCCCAAAATAGGAATACGATTCTTAGATTAAATTGTATATTAAAAAATCTGGCATTAACAATCTCATAGTTTTGTTTTTATTTCATAGACTTTTATATAACCTTTTAGAAAAAAGAATAAAAATTAGGGGTCACTAGACTAATTTTCTTTCAGGAAACCAAAATTTACCCCTACCCCCACATATTTTGAGGATAATTCAATATAAAACGCTATGGAGTGTACTTTTTAAAAATTCTGGCATTAACAATCTCAAAGTTTTGATTTTATTCCATAGACTTTTATATAAACTTTTAGAAAAAAAGAATAAAAAATGGGAGTCACCAGACTAATTTTCGCCCAGGACAGCAATACCCCTATCCCCACATATTTTGAGGATAATTCAATATAAGGCGTTATGGAGTGTACTTTTAAAAATCTGGCATTAACAATCTCAAAGTTTTTTTATTCTATAGACTTTTATATAACCATTTAGAAAAACGAATAAAAATGGGGGTCACCAGACTAATTTTCGTTTAGCAGCGCAAAATCTACCCCTACCCCCACATATTTTGAGGATGTTCAATATAAAACGTTAAAGAGTGTTCTTTTAAAAATCTGGCATTAACAATCTCAAATTTTGTTTTTATTCCATAGACTTTTATATAACCTTTTAGAAATACAAATAAAAAATTGGGGTCACCAGACTAATTTCCGCTCAAGAGAGCAAAATTTACTCCTACCCCACATATTTTGAGGATAATTCAATATAAAACTTTATGGAGTGTACTTTTTGTCATTTATATCAACTTGTATTACTGGTAGGAAGTAATTCATTTTTATAAATATGAAACGAAGAAGAAGAAAAAAAAACAATGTTTAATAGGTGCCTTCCCAGGAATCGATCCTGGTCCGCTGGTTTAAGAGTTCGACGCGCTAACCACTATGCTACAAAGGCAGATCGTGCGGTGCCCAAATTAACCATATATATTGGACACACAATCCGAGTACCGGCCATATTCCTATTCGCATACATGGTATTCACTTGATAATATTGTATAGTGTAATGAATTCACCAGATCTTTTTTTTATCAGTGTTTGGTACTGAGACGATCATTTATAATAACGGGTCAATAGATATTTCGGACACATTTTAGTTATTTTTTGTCCAGAAAATGCGGAAACATCTACCAGACGTAAACGTATCTGAAACCTGTATTGAGGCGAATTTGAAAATGGTCGAAAGACGGGACCCAGACAACTTTCCCCGTTTCCCGCCGCAGGAATGATGCGCGTGGTCAATACCCAAAATTGACCTTAAACTGCAAGTCCACTTCAATTTTGAGGGTTGTTTGATGATATATCTTACACTTTCGTTCAAGCTTTGATCGAGAATTCTGTAAGCAAACACTGAAGACCCTGATCAGACGCCACGTTATGTGGCGTCTGATCTGGGTCTGCAGTGTTTGCCAATGTCAAATAAAAAGGACACTAGGCTTATATGGCATAAAATGTACAGGGAAATGACTGAATCCACATAATTTATTTATCAATATATGAGACAGCTCATGAGACTTTGGGACTGATCGCATATGCTTAATTTAGTGTATTTCCCATCCTTATCAATTGGACAAATCCCTTTTGAATTCATAGGTTGTTTAGTAATGATTTTTTTATATCAAATTTAAGAGTACATTCTGTAAGCAAACGGTGCATAACATGATCAGACGCAGCATTCTGTGGCATCTGATTTTTTTCTGCATTGATTGTCAGACTGCCATGGAATGGATGCCAGGCTTACATGGGTTATTAACATAGGTAGTTCATGAGAATTTAAAATCTATTGCATATATTTGTAAAACGCTCTTTAAATAAGTGTGTTTGGCTATCTAGTGGGGCAATATGTTTAACCATTGGCCTGAGCCTTTATTTGTATCCGTACTTTGTGCATGCTTGCAGAAAAGGCTCAGGTGAATCTGTGTGTATGTAAAGTTTTGCTATAGTATATACGTCTCCTCTTTTTTATGAGAAACGAAATATCACGATATGACCAATGTGATAGGTAATTGTCGTCGTTAGTGTTAGATCCTTCCCAACACCAACACACAGCAAAATGAAATTATTTTAGGGTGAATTTATGTGCTATTAGGAAGAACTATAAAAGTGCCTTTTTTGCTGACCGTTCCAAGGCCGCGCTTCTTTTGTGAATCATTTATGTTATTTCAGCCTTGTTTTTCGTTATTTTGTTATGCTTTCGTGCGCCTCTGTTTATTGATGCCTTGTGGTAGCCTGCTGGGAAAGGGCTGATCTCTTGGCTCTCGTTTGTGAAGTCTAATTGTGAAGTTGACACATTCCCATTGGTAAATTGGGTCAGATGTGGTGTTTGATTGTATCAATTCCTGATCTTTGCCCTCTTTCTTAATTTGAGAAATAATTTTGTTCTTGTTACAGGCCGTGCAAGCCTCTTTAACTTGCAATACAGTGAATACACTTTTACCTCGAGGTTATATAACTTTTTCATGCCCAACATTACTTAGTATGATATCTTAACAGCTCATAAAAACTATAATGCTAGAAATTGAAGATAAGTATTGGTTTCAAACTCTCATATTGTGTATTTATCATGCTAATAAATAATAAAATGCCAACAATTGTTGGCATTTTAACATTTATGGGCTGATAAATTTCATACTGAGTTTAGTTGAACATGAAAAAGTTGTATAAATTTGAAATCATTCTAGAAATGTATTATTGCTGTGATATAGCTACATTAACAATGTTTTACAGACATTTACCATATGACGTCGAGTCTGGGGGTTATATAACACCATGCATTAAAATTGATAAACCACTAGTGGTTAACAGCTTTGGTAACGATATGCAATGACGACCAAAACAACGTCGCGTATATGGCAAACTTTGACATTTTCACGAAAAAAACGAGATTACAGAATAGTTTTATGTCATACGATTAAAAAATCTAACATTGGTGTTCCTGTATTATTTAAATCATACAATTTACAATCTCGTTGCGAAAAATTGATTAAATACTCGACAAGCCTCTCATTTTATATATTTCCCAACTCGTTAATTAATTCAATGAAACACTTATGTAAGATCCCCTATGTAAATATATTTATTCTTCTAGCTTCAAGGTCTGTGGCTCCTACAACGATCGTCACCCATGTGAAAACAACAGACAAAGAATACATGAACCGTACCTCTGCTGTGCGTAGAACTTCACCATCTGCCGCTTCCATTGAGCGAGTAGTCTCAACTGACATTATACCACCAAGTCCTAGTATGACTATTTCTCAAGCCTCAGAACCCATTCGTGTGACGCCATCACCGTTATCATGGGACAACAGAGAAAACAGTGATATCTCTCTACCAGATTCGCTTTATGGAAATACTACAAAGCAAAAATAAAGAAAACGGCCGTGTCTTTATTTTGATAGTATTTGTTACTATGACTCAATTATTCACTTCTCACAAAATGACTGATATAACTATGTGGGCTTCGACGCAAGTAAACCTGTCTTAGGGGGTTAGCGAACAACAAAGGCGCAGACAAGCCTGCGCATTCACGCAGTCTAAACAGTGTCTTTGTTATCGCGTATTGGAAAGTATCATATCTAAATTTGCTACAAGCGAAATGTCAATTATCTAGCCAGTCTATGTTGCTGAGCAGGCTTGTTTATATCTAACTTTGTTGGAAATTTTGAAGACAGGTTTTTTCAAGTCGAAGGCCAATTGCAATATTAAGCTTGTGATTGACAAACTAAGAGGTGTGTGTGACCAGCATAGCCAAAGATCAGCCTGAGCATACGCGTAGGCTAATCAGAGCCTTTGCTAGTCACTTGATTATTCTATGAATGTTAAGCTACTGGCTGAACATTATTTGGAGTTTCTAAGTCTATAAGGAGGCTGCAAAGGCTCGTCTGAGCCTACACTTGTCAAATGCCACATTGTTGGAAATCACATGTCACGGCTCATACGTGATTGACAAACTTAGAGGTGGTGCGTCATTTTTTTTAAAGTTTGGAGTGTGTGTTTTCTCAAAGAAAAAAAAATAGTAAAGAAGAACGGGAAGAGCAGGAATCTATACAATCAAGGCCAAAATCTTATGGACAAGTGACAAAAACACAAGGAAGAATCACAACACAAAAGAGCCAATAGGTCAGCCCTTTCTTAACAGGTTACTTATTTAAGCAACATATACTTTCTTACCCTTATCACTAGGACAGGCCCATTTCAAATATAGGGGTGCTGGGTAATTTTCTTTTTTCAAATGTCAAATGAACAGACCATAATCAAATAGTAAAGATCGTAATAAAACTCCACATATTACGGGGTCCGATCTAAATCTGCACTACGAAAGGTGATTCACGAGTTTTGAAACACTTTTTAATCGCTTGTTATAATCAAGCATAGCGGTTCAACAGCACGAAATTCACAGGTATTTATCAATATAGATATGTATTACATATACATGTCAGTTTTTGTGTGAATTCTAAAATGGGAAGACCTAAAATTGACAGTGTAGTGGAGGGTATCATAACATAACTTTTGAAGAAGAAAACGTCGTACAGGCATATTCAACGAGAGTTAAAAGGTCAAGGACATGATATTTCTATAGCTACAATCCATCGAGTAAAGCACTTAATAGGTAAAACTCGCGGTACTGGTTACAAAAAGGCAAAAATTGGGCCATACAAAAGGACACCCCAAAAGTCAACACCTGGAGTTATTCGTAAAGTCGCCAATATGATTAAAAGGGTTAACCCACCCACACAACGTGAAATGGCAACTCAACTAGGGGTATCTCAGTCAACCATTCACAGGATTATTAAAAATACACTGCAAGCAAAACTGCGAAAAAAGTGCAAAGTTCACAAGTTAAATGTTGCACAAATTGAAAAACGACGTCAACGTTCATGGCAGCTTTATAAACGTTTGAACTGTGACAAGTGAAAAAACTTTGTGACGACGGATGAGGCGATGTTTTACTTGGGTGGCAGCTATGGTCGTCGTCGAGTCTGCTACCTCCGAAAAGGGCATAATGACCCTTCAAAACTTAAATTTGTGAAACGTGATTCGTTTGCACCAGGTGTCATGGCTTGGGCTGGAGTAAGTTTCCACGGCAAAACCGAGATTCCGATCATCCCTAAAGGTGTCAAGGTCAATTCGCAATTTTATATTGACAAAGTTTTGAAACCATTCATTAAACATGAAGCACCAAGAATGTTTCCAGGTGACCAGATAAAGGACATGGTATTTCACCAGGACAGTGCTTCGAGCCATACGTCAAAGCAGACGTTGGCGTATATACGAAAACAAAACATGAACTTTGTTACACCTCAGGAGTGGATGCCCAAAAGTCCAGATGCAGCCCCGATGGATTTTGCTATCTGGGGGATCCTTAAACGACGCTTGCAGAAGCGAAAAATCTACACTTTGGCAGGCCTTAAACGAGCATTGCGAGACGAATGGAGAAAACTGGAGCAACACGTCATTAATAAGACACTGGAGTCATGGCCTAAGCGATGTAGACTGATCTACAACCTCCATGGATCACAAATTGAACACCTATTGCAATGAATTGTTTTGTATGTGAAATTTATAGATAAAATAAAATTGTTTCAAAACTCGTGAATCACCTCTCGTATTTGCTTATGCCCTAGAAAAGTATGGAATATTTTATATGGGTTAAGGGCACACTAGGTATGTGACTATCGCAAACACACTTATTTATACCAAAAATTGTTTTTATCGCCAAAATCAACATTTTGATTGCCACAGCTATGGTCATTGGAAGCAAGTATTATGTTATCGTCACAATTTAGTTTTGCAATCAAATGCAATCGGAAATACAGGTTTGATTTTAATACTCAGAATTGCCACCTTTGGAATGTGAAATAGATATGTTTATCATACAAAAGGCAACATGATCGGCACATTCCAATTTGCCATAAAACAACCAGATTAGATTCAAATCTCATTAATTCGAAGTCTTAAGGGGTTTTATTTCGAAGTATCGAAATTCAAATTATAGGGAAGTAGTCGAAGACATAAAAGCATAATTTATAGCCCTCAAATCATATGAGCCAACAAAAGTGGTATGTGGGATCAGCATAGCCTCAGATTAGCCTGTTCATGCGCGCAGTCTGATCAGAGCCTTTGCAAGTCGCTTGAGTATTCTATGATTGTTCAGCTACTGACTGAATACCATTTGGAGTTTCTAAGCTTAAAACGAGGCTGCAGAGGCTCGTCCGAGCCTACACATGTCAAAATACCACATGGTTGGAACTCTCATGCACTGGTTCATATGTTGTAGGTGCGTAAAAAACGTCTTACCAAAACACACGTTAATATTTACAGTTATTAAAATAGATCTGGCCCCGAGGTTATAAAAAAATGTTCGTGCTCAACTCAACTAAGCACGAAATTTCAACTCCTCCTAAAAACTAAAGTACCGAAAAGTGAAGAAGTTTCTTGCTTTAAGTCTCTCAGATGTGGTATTTATAATGCTAATAAACAATTGTTGGCATTTTAACATTTATGAGCAGGATAAAGTTTGTGCTCAACTCAAAAAAAAAGTTTTATAACCTCAGGTGCAGGGATAGTTCCTATATTCTCTGAATCCAGTGTGTTCCAAATTTATTTTGAATTAGCGAGCATTTCCAAAAATTGGAGATAGTCAAATTTTCGAGGTTTTATCGTAGATTTCCTTCAGAAGTGCTCTTCAAAGCTGCAAAATAATTTGAAAATGCTAAATATGCGGTACACGTTTCTGATATTATCTGTAACAAAAAAGAAAATGTTTACCTCATATTGTATTAGTACGAAAATAAGTGTAAGTTTATACTAAAAGGACGGCAGTTCAACTGCCACCTAATAATAGGTAGAAATGTTAAGGATTCATCACTGGAAAATGTTCACCTCATATTGTTTTAGTACGAAAATAATTATAAATTTATACCAAAAGGGATGACAGTTCAGCTGCCACCTAATAGCAGGTCGAAATGTTAAGGGTTTATCCCTTGAAAATGTTTACCTCATATTGTTTTAGTACGAAAATAAGTGTGTAAGTTTATATCAAAAGGGATGGCAGTTCAGCTGCCACCTAATAATAGGTAGAAATATTTAGAATTTACCACTGAAAAATGTTCACATCATATTGTTTTAGTACGAACATAAATGTAAATTTATAGCAAAAGGGGTGGCAGTTCAGCTACCACCTTATAATAGGTAGAAAGGTTAAGAACTTATTGCTTAACTTAACTTAAATGCTTGACCTCATATCATTTTAGGTTGAACGAAGTGTAATTTGTATACCAAAAGGGATGGCAGTTCAGCTGCCAACTTATAGCAGGTAGAAATGTTAAGGATTTATCACTAGAAATTGTTTACCTCATATTTTTTTAGGAAGAACGTTTATACCAAAAGGGGAGGCAGTTCAGATGCCACCTAATAACAGGTAGAAAGGTAAAGGATTTATCACTGAAATGTTTACCTCATATTGTTTTAGTACGAAAGTTTAAACCAAAGGATGGCAGTTCAGCTGCCACCTAATTACAGGGAGAAATGTTAAGGACTTATCACGGGAAAATGGTTTATTTAGATTGTAAATTGCGTGAAAATAAGTGTGAGTTTATACCATAAGGGGTGGCAGTTCAGCTATCACCTAATTTTGTTTAAAGCTTACACATTTGTTTTACAAACCACACATATGAACAATTTAAATGATTACTGTTATGCAGTTTGCATATTAACTTTTTTCTAATGAACCAATATTCTGCTTTCCTTTAGTCTGTTGATGTTCTCAGCTTCTCTGTGCTTGACTCGAGACCAAAGGGTCGCTGGTTCGAGCCTCGCCGGTGTCACTGCATTGTGGTCCTTGAGCAAGACACATTTATTCTAGCTTAGTACTGGTTCAACCCAGGAAGACCCGTCCCTGTTTAACTGAAAGATTGTTGATGGGACGTAAAGAATCAAATCAAACAAACAAAACAAATCTCAGCTTCTTTTGTCTATCTCCAGAACCATTTTACAAGAACCTTAAGTTGCGAGGCTTTCGACTCATTAATTTATACAGGTGAATGTCAGTGTAGTGTAGTGTAGATAAACGATTCGCCTAGTACCCAGGGGTCCAAGTTTGATACCCGGGTCTTCAAGTCTATCACGTGAGACTTTAGCCTATGGCCTCCTCTTCTGAGCGTTTTAGACTAAACTGCTGCTGGTTTAACATTTGAATGTTCCCACACATAAAACCTAACCATAAATCAACCTGTCCTACTACTGAGAATGCCAAGGAAAAGTGGCAGAAGATTTTTACAGGAGCTGGCGTGTTGTAGTGAAGTCACTCACCTTGTATCCAGGGGTACCGAGTTCTATGCGCAGCCCCAACAATCTGATGAAAGATAATGTAAGCTGTGACCCATCTTCTGAGACGCTTTAAACCAGAATCACTGCCAGATAAGGCTTCAGGTGATTATGTACTTAAAATTTCAGAATATATAAACTATCATTGGGAGACATTGGCGCACTTCGAATCGAACAATAGTTCCTACTATAGTAACTTAAGTTTGATTCGAACATCGATAGTCGCTACTATAGTCCTACTGGACCGTTACTCTAGTAGATTGTCTGGTTCCCTCCTCTAGCCCTATCTAACAACATGGGTTCAAGATATGTCAGTAGCCTCAAAATAATTTGTTTTAGTAAATAAATACTCGATGCGCTCTTTTCGCGGTCCTACATATTCGTAATTGTTAATTTGAGTTGGGTGTGCAGTATATGAATATCATTTTTGTCTGCAATGAAGAATTGAAAGAGGGCATGCAAGGCTATTCACTTTGTTTACTTGGCAACCAACTAAAGTTCCAACTGCAGCCGTTTGGATGTAAATGTGCGTGCGCACGTATTACGTAATAACTATAGCAGGAACTTTAGTTCGATTCGAAGTGGGCCATTATAATAAATCAGAAGATTGCTAGAATTTCCACTAAAAATGGGATATTATTAAATTAGGTTAAGTCACAATACAAAATTGGCCGACATTGTTCGTTTTGTCGCCTTGACGGGTGTCAGGGTAAACATTTTGTGTCATCAAATATGAAAAATGTAATTGAGAATTTGATTTTAGTTTAATGATGACGCGTATCGTGTAATACCAGTCAAGGCGATGAAACGCAAACTATCAGTGTAGACGTCTCTTCATTATGGCGCCGTGTGTGACTGCGCTTGCGTAAGCTTTTTTGCATAATCAGGGGCGTACCTACGTGTACGCAAATACGCATGTGCGTACAATTTTACAATGCAAGTATAGGGTTTTAGCTATTCAATTTTGAATTTTTGAAGAACAATGCAGTTTATTGTGTTTATGTTGCGTGTCTTCATAGCTCAGTTTAGACCTGTGAAATGCTCTAAAACCATTTTCCGCAAAAGGGCTAAACCCTTAGCTCCATATAGGGGGATTATCTGCCGACCCCTTCCAGAGTGCGAAAAAAAGCTTCAGGAACGCGCCTGATACTTATATTTCAAGCTTTCTGCTCAGGCGAGGAGAAAACTGTCATGTTTTTTATAAATTTAAAGTCAAAGTCCATGCTGTTCTCTTGTAAAAAATAACTAGTCCATAAATTCAAGTCCTCTTAAGGGTCAAGGGGAAACCCAAATTGCCTAGTAGTTCAGTACATGGATACAGACGTTTATGCTTGAACTCCATGTCCGCTCCATATCTCCTTTACATTCGAAGGATGTTCATTTACTGTGGTCCAGCTATATTGGCTTGCACAAAAATAGTAAGTGAGTATAATCAGGAAATACCACAATCACAAACCTCAGACAAACCCATGGCACCACGGGGAAGAGCCACACAATCATCAGGAGACACCAGGAAGACAAACTAAGCAAAGCAACCAGCCCTCTCTTCCCCATCAAGATGATTGCAAAACTAGAATGGACATAAAATAACGTACAACAAAAGATAGAACAATTACAGACTCCCACAATGGGAGTTACAAATAACAAAAAGTCAATAACAACAGAACCACCGCCTAAGCGACCAAATAATGCCCAAATGCATTCCACTGGCACCAAATCTTCACCCTAGATTCTGATGATGTTGAGGTGCAAAAAATGTTCAGCTCGAATGGAAGCCTTCTAACTAATGCAATGTATCATTATGGAGAAACACTCTAATCAAATTAACACACTGTGATGAAACAAAGAAAAGGGCTCATGACTCACAGATTGTCAGAGCTAAAAAAAAACCCAAGTTGAGCCATGGTGGGTCCAGCTACAGATAAGCATAAGGCACCAACCCACCGATTAAGCTTTACGTCAGAGCTGTCATATAGTTTGAGGCCTGACCCACCGTCGTGCAATTAAAGAGGAATCCATAGCTATAAACCGTGATTGGGTTTAAAACGAGGCATGCATGACGTCCAAGTTATATCCCGCCTTTAAATAACGCTTGATAATATTTTTGAATTGATCACTAAAATTAGCTTTTCCAACAATTCGTTTGAATTTATAAACTAAATCACCATGAAATATAGGTTATGATATGCCTTGTTGCAGAAGAGTTTTTAACCCAATGTTGTATTTAATAATTAACTCTGAGTGTTTGTGGTAGAATTTAGAAAATGTTTTTCGAATTTTATGATATCTATAACCTTGTTTCAATAACTTAGCAGTTAAAAAAAGGTTTCTGTTGTTGAAATTATCAACATTAGAACACACTCTTGCAAAACGAATAAGCTGAGAAATATATACACCATAGGAATGGGTGCACCTAAAGCTGCCTCGCCCTGGGGATCTAAAGATACGAGAAGACTAGTTTCTCTGTGATGATGCATTGTATTAGTTAGATAGCCTCCATGCGAGCTAAACAACAACAACAGAATCTAGGGCGAAGATTTGACGCCAGTAAAATGCATTTAAGCCCCTGGTAGCTTAGGCTGCTGTCCGTTCTAAGGCGGTGGTTCTGTTGTTGTTGATGTATTGTTTTATGTACCTCCCAGTGTGTGTGTGGGTTATGTGTTGGTATGCGTTTCGGTATGTGTTACTTGATGTTCTTTCTAGCTTTGCAATCATCTTGACGAGGAAGAGAGAGCCAGTTGCTTTGCTTTTATTGTCTTTTGGATGTCTTGTTACTGTAAATGCTCTGTGGCTCTTCTTCACGATGCCGTAGGTTAGTCTGCCGTAATTTTCAATAGCTGTCACAAAGATGTTCACCAATGTGTGACATGGTCACCAATGTAAATGTACTTATGTCACACATGTATTCATGTTGAATTGCACAGGTAACCATCTGTTTTTCAGACTTGCATCTATGAACTCTCAAGACTAGGTCGACTACTACCACATGATAATAGTGTTCTTTTCATCTTTTCTTAGTTGGTATTTTGGCTGATCAAGGCCTTCATAATATCTTGTATCAATTGGCTCATCGTTCAGATATTGTTTCCATGTACGTTCATATAACCATTCCTCCAGACAGTCATAAGCCAGCGGTTCATAATCATATTGGAACTTATTGGCGTAAAGACCAATATCTTTGACCGCCTTGCTGATATCACCTAGGCCTAGTATACAGATGTTGCGGACGAATTTCCCATGGCAGTCACGCAGATAAACACCATGGTACCTCTGCCAGTTTTTATACCTCATGAAAAATGGATTTAGAGGGTATTCCTCAGCCTCACCTGCAACAAAATAAAATCTAATTAAAATTGAATCCTTTTATGTAATTTTCCATAAAACTACATGCTGTAAAGTCAGGATGGTCCGTTATGAAGAAGATCGAAGTTGTCTCAGCACACAGTGCGGATCAGATGTGACATTTCAGTTAAAACATGACACTATTAGTAACTTCTGATTTATATCTAGAGAGTTCGGGCTGTTTACGTGTAGTTCGTTCTAGTCCATGTATATTTTACAAACATCAGCAACTGTCTTATTGGGGAATTATGAAGTTCTGTTTGCCTTTGGGATAACAAAAATGGTATTAATAAGTGCGGCGCGTGTTATTTCAACAGAAAGATGTACTAGTAATCTGTAGGTGCTTATACACGCGCCAAATGAATTAATACAAACTCATTTCCAATTAGGATCTACGCCTTCCGCTGATCTGTTTGACCAGATTCTATAGTGCTACCACGATATATTGACTTGTTTACATTTTCGTGTAGTAAACATTGAAATCAAAACATTGGAATTATTTATCTGTAACGGGTGGCTGCACTCACGTAGGCTTTAAGTGGGTATTTTGATTTTTTTTCTGGTTATCATCATGGATAGCTCAGTAGGTAACGACTCAGAGAACAGAGCATCATTATGTATATTTTTAGCTTAGTCAGGGGGGGGGGTCGAGTCCCCGTAAATAAATGATTTTTTTGCTCTTTATCTTTTATTCTACACTGTGTAATATTATATTTATTGTATCTTTATCTATATTTTAATCATATTGCACAATAATTCATCCACTTATGCCAAGTATTCCTTAAATTGTTCATCAGCAAACAAGAAAGTAAGTAGGGGCGCAAAGATCAGGAATCGACACAACCAAGTACCACACCTGACCCAGGATACCAATGGGAAAGTGACAAACCCACAGCAGACACCACAAACGAGAGCCAAGAGGTCAGCCCCCTCCCCGCAGTTGACCACAAAGCACACACAAATAGGCGCGCACAAAGACACAGCAAACACAAGACAGAACAAAAACATAAAAGATCCACAAAAGAAGTACCGCCTTGGAACGGTCAGTAAAATATTTTACTGGAGGGCTTAAACCCCGGGGTCAAAACGGCTGAATTACCACCTGGTAAGCCATTAAGAGAATAGGAGGAACTTGTCACTGCTGTAGCTTGTGTGTATTCTAAAAATAATTCAATTGGTGTTTACAATCTATGCTGAACTTATCGTCTGCTAGGAGAAAGAAACCTTACCCAGAATATATCTGCATATTTAGGGTGTGCATTAATTATCACATATTATGCATAAAACAGTCTTAGTTTTTATTATGGGACCCAAGCCTTGAGAAAACCTCCTTTTACCCATATTTTCCCTAAGAGTTCAGTTTTTCCCATCAGCTCTTGGAATTTCAATTCTGAATGATGAAGCGGCATGTTTTTCATCTAAATAGTTGTGTAAAGACAAGAACTGGAACTTGGGCACTTACATTACAGAAAAGGGTTGGTGGTGAACAGGTTCATGAAGACTATGATTATAATGTACATAAAATGGATAAATTTCTATCACATGCTACTGTTAATAACAAAAACGTACTATCCCGCCTATTACATATGATTATATTGTATTATGACTGTTTTCTGTCTTCTCCTGAACACCTCAAGGAAATGGACTTTCCCTCTTTATCTGAGATTATCTGAATTATTTCCCATGGTATGTGGCACAAATATACTGCCCCCTCCAGTCTACTGTAAGGCTTTGTACATGCTAATTAAATTGGCCCCTAAATTGGATATTTGTTTGTTTAACAATTATATACAAGAAGTAGGAACATGGCTACATTGAAGAAAATATTAGCATTGGATTTCACTTTAGAACAGGTGGAAACTATCAATATTTTACTTTATTAGTTACAACAACTGGAATTTTGAGGGAAGTAAAAATATCTAATTTACTTTGAAATGAGATGTCATCTGTCTACCCAGACTCAGGTTTGTGATTCTCTGATTAATGGTGGGTCATGCAATGAAAGTGTTCTTTAACTCATCTGATTGATTTTTAAATAAGACAGACTTGAACAAGTAAAATATCTGCTTGCTTTCCATGTGCTAATGTCCCGCCAAATGTCAGACATTACCTTTCTGTAGTAGATGAGTCATACAGCAGCTAGCTTTCAGCCAATGGTAGAACTGTCAATCATTTGTGGGGCAAATTCAAATTTTGTAGCAGACAGCAAATTTTTTTTCTAGAAATCATATTTATAGACAACTTCTGAGTTTGAAAATTTCAAGAATTCAAAACACAACTTTAAAAAATAACTTTGCCAAAAATAGTGCTCATCTGTGCAGTAAGTCCCAACATATTTGAAATTCTTGAGGAGCATGTTAGCCTGTTGTGAGCAGAGTGTACTGGAAGCAATTGGCCATTTTGTGCTTTGGTTTCCTTTTATACTTGTACTCCGGTCTTTAAACCCGTTAAACGGCGCCACCTCACCCTTAATTCAGATGTGGATCAAGACAAATAGATATTTGGTTTGCATGAAAGACCCCTAACTTATCAATGCATCATCTCCTGAAACATATAAATCAAGATATAACAAGGAGATAAAGCAAAGATAAGGACTCAACAGTAAATAAAACTGAATACCGGAGCAAAAGAAATCCAACAGGTAAACCTGGTGGGCCCGACTAACAGCCAAAGCATCTGGCCCCTACCATCTCATCAATAGATAAATCTTTAAGTTGGAACCATCATAGAGTCTGAAGTCCGACCCACCGGCGTGCAATTAAAGAGGAAAGCAAAGTTGCCAACCGTGATTGGGTTGACTACCAAGCATGCAGTATGTTGCAATACATTAATGTTATAGCCAATCTTTTTATAATGGGAAATTATTTTAATGAACTGCGCTGAAAAAATATTAGAACCAACAATCTTCTTTAATTTATACACCAAGTCACCATAGAAATCAGGTTCCGAAAGTCCTTGGCGCAAGAGAGATTTAAGTCCAACTTGGAATTTAGAATTCAAATCATAGTATCGTCTATAAAATTTTGAAAAAGTTTTGCGAAATTTATGATACCGATAGCCTTGTGATATTCCCAGGTGATATTCCACAGAATATGGCATGTCATCAGGGTGTACACGGTTTGCTTTTACATGAACGATACTCGACAACCGAAGTAATTTGGTCACAATGAGCAGCAGACAGATCCAGCCTGGGGCAAGTGTTATGGCTTTGATGCTCAAGATGGCATAAATGGTTAATAACATACATGATAAATTGTTGCAAAATATTGGTGTTTCTTGTATCACAAACATATAATATGGGTCCCATCCCTAGAAAATCTGTCTTCTGGGTTAGCATTAAGGTCATGCTCTAACCAGCCAACTCAGCTACAGAGTAGCTAGAATAGCGAAATGTATTCCCCCTTTAAAAAGGATTTTAATGCGTGTAAGCACGTTTAACATGCTTGTATCAAATGATCGTGAGCGAAAAGGCGCGCGCAAGTGAATTGTAATCACATTCAAAATAAAAAATAATATAAAAAAATACCCTTGTATGGCGATCGAACCATCTACCTTACGGATAACGGTTAAGTTGCCTATCCACTACACTTGGAAACACACAGGAACTAACGTTAAGATATTTTACTCTTTATTTGCATCAAAATACCTGTATAGTTCTATAAATAGTTATCTAAAAATATCTTTGTTATTGGTAAATATTTACAATAATACAGACTGTCAACAAAGACAGAATATCGCTGTAGCACTATAACATTTTTCTTCTTTGTCTGGTGTGGAGCATGAAGAATTGGGTTAATAGGGCTGTGCTCCTCCTACATATATTCAGAGTATGTACCCAGCCAACATACAGTCTCCGCGGATGCGGAGCTTCGCGAAAATAAAACCCTCGCGAAATGGCGAAATTACTGCCGTTTACTGATGTAGGTAAATCATGTCCAAGTCGCGAATTTCAAACGTGGCAAATATGTCTTTTAACACTATTCGCGAAAATAAAATTCGCGCGAAAATTTCCTAATTAACAGTATCACATCAAAGAAACTCCAATCGCAAGGCGTTTCGCTAGTGGACCAAGAGGGGTCCGCTTTTAGTGTTATAACTTACCCAGAAATGAGCCAGGAATTCCAAGATGAAGATTATAGTGTAACGATGGAAAGAAAGTTTCTTCAGCAAAAAACTGTGTCTTCAAGCCACTCTAGGAAGTCCATAGACCGGAGATCGTGCAAAGCAAAGTCCACATAGTCTCGATTTACAGCGACGTGTGTAGAACCAATGATTGGCGTAATGTTATGTGGTGGCATGCCTTTGTGAATCCATCTGTCCTTCAGTTCTTGAAATGGTCTGCAAATATTGAACACATAAATAGAAATATGTGCTACTTTTGTGACCAGAGGCGAGTTCAACAATGCGAGTGCTCTCGAGCGCTCGTTGTACTGACGTCAGGCTTTACACATTACGAGCAACGAGCGCTCGCGAGCACTCGCTTTGTTGAACTCGCCTCTGTTGTAAGAATTTGTGAGTATACAGTCGAATCTCGTCAATTTAAAGTCCTCGGGACAAGAGAAATTATCAGTAGTTCGAATTTAAGTAAAACATGTCTAAAACGGCCACTCTCAAAAATGCCAAACTTTGGTTTTCAAGACCAATTATCGCTTAAGGCAGGTCCAAAGGGAGCATTCTGCAATTCTTTCGACCTTCATAAAGCTACCATTTGTCATATGTTTTGTCTACTTTTGAGTGGCCGCTTAAAACATGTTTTACTGTATAGGAAGGTAGATATAAAAATATCAACCCTCAAAAATGATTGTTATCAGGGCTTTTCTATCAAACATAAGTTTTGGGCGCATAAAACAAATGTCGCATTAAAGGAATTTCTCAAGGATATATTTCTTTTACGCACTAAAACATGTGTAATTATAGACAATTATTGAAAAAGATCATGAATAGGTCATTATCTCCGAATCCAGTGTGTCCCAAATATGTTTCGAATTAGCGAGTATTTTAAAAATATAATGCGTTTTGGTTTCTCGAGGCTTTTGTGGATCATTTGTGTTAGTTATGTCTTGTGTTTGTCATGCTTTCGCGTCTGTTCATTGCTGCCTTGTGGTCACCTGCTGGGAAAGGGCTGACCTCTTGGCTCTTGTTTGTGATGCCTAACTGTGATTTTGTCACGTTCCCATGTGGTATCCTGGGTCAGGTGTGGTACTTGGTTGTATTGATTCCTGATCTTTGCCGTCTTTGTGACCTTTACTATACTTTTAATGACATTCTCAGTTGCAATGATCTTTGAAAGTGGTATTATAATATACTAGTCACGCTTTGCATTCATATCTAACATTGTGTTGTATCAGGCTATTAGGCGCGTTCCTGAATTTCATATAAGGCTTACTTTTTGAGAAAACTTACCTCATCGTCATAAAGGATGAAACCAATCTCAAATCAAAACTAAATGCCTCTACTTTAATTTTGATTGGGTCGTACGTTCGAAAATTGGACGCGTCATATCTGAAAAATGGGAGATAACTCTATCCTTGCAAAAAAGGGAATTGTGAAGTACGAATTTCGAAACGATTTTTTTGCAGTTTTAAAACACTATTTTTTCGTAAATTATTTTATTTTCTAAAATCAATTTAACTTTTATTTAATTTTAAATCAAATTTGGCTCATTTTCTTTATTTGCAGATATAGCCAATGAGGGATAACTCTTACTACCCTATAAAATACAACATTTCCTTGGATATCGTTTCTAATAATACCGTTATTTTAGTAAAAATGCGCAATACTTGATCAATTCAAAGAAAAAATATACATTTGCTATTCAAAAACATGCTTTACAGCATTCTGACATGCTTGACGGCTCAAAAATCGCTTGCAAAGTTGCTACCTTCGTGTGAAAAAATACTTTGTTTTCGTGCATTTCACCAATACACTTGATAGACTATTAGGCGCAGTTTCTGAATGCCTTCGAGAAAATTTAACTTATCGTCCTAAAGGATGAAACTAGTCTTCAATTGAAGATAAATGCCTGTACTTGTTTCAGTCGCACACTCAGAAATTGGTAGCGTCATATTGTCAAAAGGGGAGATAACTTTATACTCGCCGAAAACAGAATCACGAAATACGAATTTTAACAGTATCAAGTAGGGACATTGTTTCTGAAGACAAAGTGTCTGACACATTTCTTTAAGGTAAATTGGTATGCTTAATCCGAAAACCAATGTTTGCAAGCTGAGAAATGGCGTCTTATTGAGCTTATTTGCATGTTTTCAAGATGGCCGCCAAAATCAAACAGAATCTTACATTGTTGTTGATTCATTGTTTAATGTACCTCGGAATATTTGTTGGGGTTCTGTGTTGGTCTTTGTTTTATTATGCATTTCTTTGTGTTCTTTCTATTTTTGTTAACACCTTGACGAGGAAGAGAATGATAGTTGCTTTGCTTTAATTGTTTTCCTGATGTCTGGTGACTGTAAGTGTTCTGCTGCTCTTCCTCGCGATGCCGTGGGTTTATCTTCAGTAGTGAGTGTGTTTTTCCTGTTTATACTCACTTACTTTTTGCGTATCTAGTGTCCAACTATTATAATGAATGTTTTATTTATAACACTATTTTGAACTAGTTTCAAGCTTCTAAAGTGATAAAACGAGATATGAGTTTGAGAATCGACAAGTAGTTTTGATTTAATTGTCGCCATAATAGTCCATTCTTCCTAGCAATAAACACTATATATATATCAAAAGTAAAAGCATTTAAATTCCTTAGTACCCATTGGTCGAACTAGACCAGCCTTGCGTCCTCAGGACAACTTCTCATGGGCGTCAAATTGTTTTGTGGGACCGCCCTCAAAAGGTAAAAGTATTGCCTTCAAAATAACCCCATTTGAGCTGTGTGGAATTGCGTGGTTTCCATGGCAACAAACAATACGCTTCAAAACAGTTGGGTAAGTCCCTAACAGATTACTTATATCTCAGCAGAATCTCATCCTAAAGTACTAACTCGATAAAAACAAAACAAAAGTAAGACATAGCAGCTTCATTTAGCGGTAAAGTATCCTAATGATCAAATTTGCATATTCATGAAAATTAATGAATACTTTGGGAAATCGTAAAAAAATAAAAGTGTGTACTCACAAAGATACTTACATGTACAACTCAGCTGCGAATTATTCTAGGCAACCATTCTTGGTACCAAATAATGCCAAAGCACTGCACTTTTACCAAATTGTCCATTTAACAAATGTCCGAACATTCTTATTCAAAAATATTAATCAAAACATAAGAAATAAGAGAAAATTTTGGAAAAATTAAGTGGGTGTACTTACAAAATTACACATATGTCAGTTGCTAGTAATCCTATTTTCAAATTAAAGCCTAGAACTATTCTTATCCTCTGTGTTCTTCTTTCTTTTTAAAGTTTTCTTATATATTCATGAGTATGCAAATCAGATCATTTGTATATGTATCATTGGGTCAACGAGCTATATCTCAACTTTTATATGGTACCATATTTGGTAGTCCAGGATATCTGGCAGTTGAAATATAGGTTATTTTGTAGGTCAAACCACTTTAGTTTTCTACTATTTTTGACTTATTCTTATTATGTGTTCTTTAATATACGTGAATATGAAAATTAGATATTTCGAATACATATAATCATAGGGTCGCATACCTGTATCTCAACTATTATTTGGTACCAAGTTGTGTAGTCTAGGATAGTAAGCAGCTGGCGTAGACGTAATTTGGTAGGGATACCACCTTAATTAATCTACCAATTTTGTCTTATTTCTTATGTTTACATTAATATTTATGGGTATTCAAATTAGATCCATTGTATATTTAATCATTTTCATCAAATGAAAATGTCACAATTTTTATTAAATGCATAGTTTTGAAATTAATTATAGATAGCAGCTGACATAGTGGCTATTTTGAATGTATATCACCTTATTTTTCTACAAATTTTCTTTTATTTCTTTAGTATTCATTTGTATTCATGAATATTCAAATAATATAATTCGTAAATTTAAGCATTTGGTCAAAATGCAATGTCTCAACTTGAATTTGGTACCAAGTTTTGCAATCTACGATAGTTGGCACTAGACATATAGGTAATTGTGTAGCTATACCCCCTTAATTTTTCTACCTATTTTCTCTTATTTCTTATGCTTTCATTCATATTCATGAATATTTAAATTAGAAAATTCGTATATTTAATAATTTATGTCAAATGGCTATGTCTCAACTTTTATTTGTGACCAAGTTTTGTAAGATAGTATAGTTATCGGCTAGCGTCGTGTTAATTTTGTAGGTACACGACATTAATTTTTCTACCAATTTTGTCTTGTTTCTTATGTTACATTAATATTCATGAATATTTCATGAATATTTAAACTAGATAATTCGTATATTTAATCATTTTAGTCAAATGGCTATGTCTCAACTTTTATTGGGTACGGATTTTAATAGTTAATGAGAGTTAGCCGCTTGAGTACATGTAATTTTGTAGGTATACCCATTAATATTTCTACCAATTTAGTCCTATTTCTTATGTTTACATTAATATTCATGAATACTTAAATTAGATAATTCGCATATTTAATAATTCTGGTTAAATGGCAAAGTCTCAACTTTTATTTGGTACCAAATTTTATTGTCTAGTCTAATAAACAGCAGACATATAGGACATTTTGTAGGTATACTACCTTCATTTTTCTACTAATTTTCTCTTATTTCTATTTTTTACATTAATATACATGAATATTCAAATTAGATCATTCGTATATTTAATCATTTTAGTCAAAATACAATGCCTCAACTTTAATTTGGTAACAAGTTTTGTAGTCTACGATAGTTAGCAGTAGATATATAGGTAATTTTGAAAGTATACCGCCATAATTTTTCTACCAATTTTCTCTTATCTCTTATGTTTCATTAATATTGATGAATATTAAAATTAGATCATTTGTATATTTCATCAATTTGACCAAATGGCTCTGTCTCATCTTTTATTAGGTACCCGGCTTTGTAAGATAGGATAGTTAGCAGCTAGCGTCCTGGTAATTTTGAAAGTATACCACCTTTATTTTTCTGCATTTTTTTTCTTATTCTCTTATGTCTTATGTTTACATTAATATTCTTGAATATTTAAATTAGATAATTAGCATATTTAATCATTGTGGTCAAATGACAATGTCTGAACTTTTATTTGGTACTCAGTTTTGTAGTCTAGGCTAGTAAGCAGCAGACTTATAGGACATTTTGTAGGTATACCCCCTAATTTTTCTACCAATTTTGTCTTATTTCTTACGTTTACATTAATATTCATGAGTATTTAAATAAGATAATTCATATATTTAATCATTTTAGTCAAACGGCTTTGTCTCAACTTTTATTGGGTACCAAATATTGTAGGATAAGACAGTTAGCAGCTGGTGTAGTATGTAATTTTATAGGTATACCCCTTATTTTTTCTACCATTTTTCTCTTATTTCGCATGTTTTCATTAATATTCATGAGTATGCAAATGAGATAATTTGTATATCCATTCAGTTGGTCATTTTGCTAATGTCTCAACTTTAATTTGGTACCTCGATTCTTAGTCTAGAATGATAAACAGCGACATATAGGTAATTTTGTAGGTGACACCCCTTAATTTATTCTACATTTTTTTCTCATTTCTTATGTTTTCATTAAAATTCTTGAATAAGCAAATTAGATAATATTAATATCTAATAAGAGCGTCATATTGCTGCTTCTGAAATTCTATTTAATCTATTCAAGAAAGGAAGACTAGATATTTCAAACAGATTTACTTTTGTGTGAGTAGACTTAAAAAAAAGCAGATAAGCAATATTTCAAGGAGGTACTTAACTGCGCTCATCTATGCTGGTTTACATTATTTCTAGAACCAGAGTTACCTCCCCATTTTATGATTGCCGATACTCGATTTTAACGTACGATCCTCACAAATCGATAGTACAGATATATTTATCTTTAATTGAGGCATGTATCATCATTTAGGATGATAATGTAAGTTTTCTCCACAAGTAAATCAGCGAATCTCCTATGCTCGTATCAAGTGTATTGGAAAATGCATTAAAACGCTGTTTTTTCCACACAGGGGTGGCAACTTTAGAAGCACATTTCTGAGCGGTCAGGCATATCAGGATGCGGTAAATCATGTTTTTGAAAAGCGAAAAGACACTTGTTTTAGAAACTATGAAGTTTTGCAAGTTCGATTAAATATAACGGTATTATAAGGAATGATATAGAGGAAAATATTAAATTTTATAGGGTAGTAAGAGTTATCCCCCCAAAATACTTTGTTTAAATTCATAAAATTCAATAAAATTCATACGAATATACTTAAAAGTAAACTTACTTTTAGAAAATAAAGTAATTTGCGAAAAAAAACGTATTTTTGTCAATACAAAATCAGTTTAAAAACCGTGCTTTACGTTTACGTTTTTTGCAAACATTGAGTTATCTCCCCATTTTTTAATATGATGCAACCAATTTTTGAGCTACGACCCAATCAGAAACAAAGGAGAGTCATTTATCTTGAATTTAAGACCTGTTTCATCCTTTATGACGATGAGGTAAGTTTTTTCGAAAATTTGAGTTTCAGCAACGCGCCTATATGCCATTAAATGAAAAAATAACCATTTAAAAATGTTATATGACTCCTCTAAAAGGCCATCTCTGATTGGCTGAATCTATCTTTTACACGTTATGGCAGATCTTGATGTCTACCAGTGATAAACAAAATATAGCCCTGGATAGGTAGACATCAAGATTTGTCAGTGCTGCAAGACAGCTAAACTAGATATTGGAAAATGACATCAGTTACAAACTAAATCTAGCGCAAAACAGAAATACATCCATTTTGCTACTGCTGCCTTGCAGCTAAGAGATATAGAAAAAAATGACATATGATTTTTCACTCAAAAAAGACGAAAATAGACTAATATGATTTCTTACATATACATGTATTTCACAGGTCAATTGTTTCGAATTAAGAATTTGATCATTTTATGAGAACTATAATTGTTTTCAATGCACTATGAATATTTAACCTAGTAAATTTATATGAAAAGACTTGATATAAAGTTAGAAAAAGAGAGACGGTGTCATACTGAAAAAACAAATTGTGCATTCCTTTTTGTTTAACATCATGATAAGTCAACCCTCGAAAGTGACTTCCATCTCGGCTTGGTCTCGGTTAACATCACTGTTCTCAGGTTGACATAAAATATCATGATGTTAACTTCAACAGAATGCATAAATTTTACAATGTTATATGACTGGAGAGAACCCTGTTTTCAGATTGGCCCAATTTGTCTCTTTTAAATCTCTAGGTCTACCTGAAAACTGGTCTAATCTGAAAAAAGATTGAAATGAGATGAAAACCAGCTCAAACTATTTTCCAGAGTTTAATAAGATTTACACGTTTCTTATATCAACATTTAGAGAGCTAAACATGGCATTAGCATGAAATTAGCATGGGCTGCATGAAATTGACAAGATTTGGTTTCACCTCCCTACACGTAAATTAAAGACTTTTTGATAAACAAAATGTAAAAAAGTTTTAATAAATTACATTAAGCATTCAGAAAATTTATATACATTTCAAAGTGCAAAAAAACCTACATTATACTATTTTAAAAACAGTTGCTAAAGCTTAGCTTGTGAGAAAGACCTTTAGTTCAACATGGCTTCAACAATACATAGTGTTTACAAAAGTGAAAGTAGAAAATTTTCAATCACAGTTGAAGTCATATAAAACAGTTATTTACTGCAATTTTGGTAAACATAAGGATTTTTCTACGCTTAAAAGTGATATTCACCTCGGCCTTAAGGTCCTGGTGAATATCACTTTATCAGGTAGATACATACTCACGTGTACCTCATTGAAGTCAATAATGGTATAATGTAGCGAGGTAAGCGTGCATATATCACATAACCGTGACGATAACGAGCTATATTGGCACAATTGTTCACCAGTTTTATGAGATGCTTTTAAATAATTTAATATCCATAAGCAAATTCAGAGGGGGTGGGGACTAGGGGTCCAGACTCCACCTCCTAAAAATCACTTAGTTTAGCCACAATATAGTGTCAGTCCATCATAAATGGCCTTTCGCTGGTAGGCCGTTGGCGGCACCCTTTGTGTACTGGACAAGGCACAGATTTTTTAGGAATACGGGTACGGACCCCCTCTGTAAAATAATTTGATGACTAGAAACTGTCTTCAAGTTTTTAGACCTGGCCCCCGCACCCTTCTTTCTGGAACTTTCTGGATCCGCGTATGATATTTATAACATTACGCTATTCAACACTACCTTGTTTTTGTTCCATAAACTACGTTGGCACCATCCATTACTGACAAAATCCTCACTATTTCTAGATTAGTTTTTAATGGAAATTCCTGTCCCGTAAGGTTGATATAGTATCTCAACTTCCTGGATTTCCATAAATGTTTCAAACACACCAACTCTGCTCCAAGTATAGACGTTTCTCCCCAGACAACAGATACCCTGTCACTGGGAACAACGATATTGTCGAAACAGCTAG
Source organism: Loripinus fragilis (assembly GCA_964019695.1). Lineage (NCBI taxonomy): Eukaryota > Metazoa > Mollusca > Bivalvia > Lucinida > Lucinidae > Loripinus > Loripinus fragilis. The sequence goes on from OZ026525.1 coordinate 7,034,295, forward strand.
CAATATTTCTCAGACCCCTATACATTGGTTCCGCGTTAGTTTTGTTATCTACGTGGATACAATAAAAGTGTTGTGGTCTATAAATAGCTCGTAACAATCGTTCTACTTGTTCGACATCTTTGTACACGAGAATTCCAAAAGCTATAGAGAAATCTAATTCTTCTTGTGAGAGAGGGTGTTCAATATAACCAAGTTCTTTCTTAAACTCAACACAATTGTCAATATTCTCGAAACTATCATTTCTTGCTCTAGTTCGTGTATGCCCCCTGTATCTTTCAGTGGCGTCTTTTATAGTGTCTATATCTCCTGCTACATCCTTTAAGAGTCGTAGGTATAATAAACCCCTTTTCTGTGATGTATTCTTGTTCATCACTATTGTCAACATCAGTGTTTGACGAAATAGCTTGGAAAGGAATAGTACTATGATTGTAGTCTCTGGATTCATCCCAGTTGAATTTTGACTTCAATCTGATTCGTCTTACTTGGATCGTTTGCAATGCATTCAGAAGATACTGTTCCAACACTAAGAACCCAAAACAAATGAGCAAAATGGAACATCTTCGTGGAGTCAGAACTCGCATTCTGAAAAACACAAACATCTTGTGCATACGAGTAAATTTTACTTTACCTGCGAGTGCAACTGCAACATACAACTTAATTAACATGCACCAGAAGGGAGCGCAGTGGCTCAGTGGTAGAGCGAAGGGCCGCGGGTTCGAGCCTCACCGGCGTCACTGCGTTGTGTCGTTGAGCAAGAACATTAATCCTAGCTTAGTACTGGTTCAACTCAGGAAGACCCGTCCCTTTATAACTGAAAGATTGTTGATGGGACGTAAAGAATCAAATCAAACAAAACATGCACCAGAAACATTTTAAACGATATTTTGACACGTATTATCAGTTCATTTGTGAAAAAATTGTAAAAGTGCATCAAGTTCTCGTCTGTTCTGTTAGATTTCCGACTATAAATAAAATTTGTATTCTGTATTAAAGAATCTTAAGTAACCTACATGACGGACACCAGCGATTGGACAATTTTGATCATTGTCACGCATACTCAAAACTCTGGTGTTCAAACCGCTGACTAAAGGGGTGTTTAGACGGCATGATTTTGTCAGCCTGACTTAGTCATACATTACAAATCAGCTCGTGTAAACACTGCTATTACAGAGTCGTATATGATTTTAGAGTCAGGACGACATGTCATGGGGGATAGAACTGGTTCTATTTGCCATTACAAAATCATGGCGAATTAGCCAATCAGCTTTGAGGTCACTGGGGTTAATTGTTTTTGGAGCAAGATAAAAGAGATAACCCTAAAGTTGCCAGTAGTTTGTCCTGAAAATGCTGTCTACTTATTAACCTGCTGCATATATTTTAGTGTACTTCAGGGGAGATCTTATCATGGAAGTAAACACTATAAACCTAACAAGACTGCTTCCAGGGAACAGTCTGATCTGGGTCGATATTGTTCGTCACAAAGACTACCTAAGAACATAAGCAGATGAAATAGCAGATGACAAAAGTCGTGACTCGCGGGAATGAGTTTAAACACATGTTCTTAGCTATAGCAATGCAATGATGCAGAGCATGATGAGATAGCTCAAGGTGCCCAGCCAGTTTTCTTCACTGTTGAAAGAAATCACACATGACATTGTAATGCCGTCTAAACAGAAAAATCATACATGACAAAATCATGTATGATTTTGTCAGGACGACTAAATCATGCCGTCTAAACGCCCCTTAAATATGGATGAGAAACAGAACTCGGGGAATGTCATGCACTCTCCTATGGATTCCTACGTTTGTGGTATAAATACGAGCTCACAAGTATTATCATTCTATCATGTTTACTTTTCGCGTACTGTACACGTTCCTGTCGAATTCTGATACGCCTTCTTTGCGCGAAAAGTAAATCTGACGAAACGAGAAATGTTTCTGACCTAGTATTTACACCACAAACGCAGAAATCTATTTATAGGCTATTGCATGGCATTCCCAAATGTGCTCTTGGAAAAGAAACAAAAGATGCTATATTGTAGTATAAAATGTTCTGTTTTTCGCTAGACGCCGCAAGATAAGCACGACACGATGCGCGTTGGTGTGAATGGGTCTTTAGCCTAAAGTATTAAAAAGTTTGTAAATTATGCAACAAACCTTTAAGAATTGACTTTCCTATGCCGGGCCGATACTCCTGACTTATTCATGAATTAGCAAAAAACACAACCAACAAAAACACACACTAATAAATATGAATATATAATATTACAATAACTGAACACAAAACAACACTTCATTATACTATTCAAAAGTAGTATATGTATGCATGATTAACAAAATTACTGTTAAAGGTAATAATATAGATAATTATATGTCCAACAAAGTATTTTAGCGGGAAATTGTTTTTAATTGCTGCAAGTACCACAGAACACTTTCATGAAAAAGTTACAACACTTGCAAACTACTCATTGGTAATTTACAAACGAAACACACACACACACACACACACACACACACACACACACACACACACACACACACACTTGTTCAACATACGTCTATGGCCTTTTAAATTGACGTTGCACGCCCCATTCATGTGAGTAACTCGCACACTAAATTTGGTTGAATTTCGTCCAATTGTTTAAGTGGAGATATCATAACGGACAGATGGACGGAGAGACGGACGGACAGACGGACGGACGGACGGAGGCAAATACAATATCCTCTTCGCTTTTTTTAAACTAGAGGACCTGAAGGTCCGGAAGCGCTCACCTGATCTCCTTAATAATGTTAAAATAGGTCATGGTCAACTTAGGCTTATCATTGAAACATATTTTGATTTACCATATATGCAGCCATTTTAGTCAAACGACCTAAAAAAATCAAACGAATACTCCTGAATTATGAAATTTGAGTTTAAACAGTCAAGTGATTTCTTAGGAAAAGATGTTTAGATACTTATATGGCAGTCCAAATAAGTGGTCTTGGATGAAAGGTCACATGTCAGCTTGACATTTGGTACTTATATAAAACCAAATGTTACATGTTAAACACTTCTCTCAAGCGTTATGATTTCCGCTTAAAAAGTTTATGAAAAATGAACATTTCAAGATTGTTCCCATAAAAATGCATTAGGAATCAAATTTGACCTTGCTGTAAAGTAGGTCAAGGTCAACCCTGAATAATCATTTGTGCAAACTCGGTAGGGCCCACATCCCCAATGCTCAATACCAAGTTCCATGGTCATCAGCTTTCTGGTTCTAGAGAAAAATATTTTTAAATGGGTTTTACCTTATATTGGCGTTGTGGCCATCTTGGTCATGTGACTAAGGCAATTTGCATAAATTTTGGCTAACCTATCATAAGGAGTCTCCTTGAATTTGAGTTCAATTGGCCAAGTGGTTTCTGAGAAAACTATATTTCAATAATTATTGATGGGACTCCAATATGAGCGACCTTGGCTGAAATGTCAAAGGTAAGTCTTGACCTTTGGAACTTATTTATAGCCACTGTCTCATTAGGTTTTCAACAGATCAAGTAAGAATAATGACTTAGGCTTCAACAGTATTCAAAAATCAACTTTTCGAAAAATTCCCATTTCATTGCATTAGGATGCAAATTTGCCCTTGACATCGAGTAGGTCACGGTCAACCTAGGATTATCATTTGAACAAACTTAGTAGGCCCCAAATCCTCAATGCTACATACCAAGTACCAAGGAAATTGGCCTTCTGGTTCTGGAAAAGAAGATGTTTAAAGGGTTTTACCATAAATGAGCGTGTCGGCCATCTTGGGCTTGTGACCAAGTCTATTTGAATAAACGTCCGTTCCTGCATCTTAAGGAGTCTCCGTATGAAATTTGAGTTCAATTGGCTTAGTGGTTTCTGAGAAAACTATGTTTTAATATATTGATGGGACTCCAATATGAGCGACCTTGGCTGAAAGGTCAAAGGTCAACCTTGACATTTGGAACTTTCCTATGCCATTGTCTCATTATTTTAAACATATTGAGTGAAAATAATGACTTTGGCTACACCAGTTTAAAAAAAAAACTTAAAAAAAACCCCATTTAAATGCATTAGAATGTAACTTTTACCTTTAAGTTAAGTAGGTCAAGGTCAATCTAGGATCATGATTTGAACAAACTTAGTAGGCCAGACACTCCAAATGCTACATACCAAGTCCAAAGGTCATTGGCCTACTGGTTCTGGAGAAGAAGGTGTTTAAAGGGTTTTACCGTATATGGACGTGGCGGTTATCTTGGTCATGTGACCAAGTCTATTTGAATAAACTTCCGTTCCTGCATCCTGAGGAATCTCCTTATGAGTTTAATTTGCTTTGTGGTTTCTGAGAAACCTATGTTTTAATATGTTGATGGGACTCCAATATGAGCGACTTCGGCTGAAAGGTAAAAATTCAAAAATCATCCTTTCAAAAAAATTCCCACTTAAATGCATTAGGAAGCAAACTTGACCTTGACGTTAAGTAGGTCAAGGTCAACCTTGGATCATGATTTGAACAAACTTGGTAGGCCCCACATCCCCAATGCTACATACCAAGTCCCAAGGTCATCGGCCTTCTAGTTCTGGAGAAGAAGATTTTAAAAGGGTTTTTTACCATATATGGGCGTGGTGGCCATCTTGGTCATGTGACAAAGACCATTTGAACAAACTTTCGTTCCCGCGTCCTAAGAAATCTCCATATGAAATTTGAGTTTAATTGGTCTAGTGGTTTCAGAGGGGAAGATGTTTAAAAGTGTTGACGGACGGACGGACGGACGCCGGACTGACTGATATACTATCAGCTCACCCATGAGCCCTCGGCTCAAGTGAGCTAAAAAGCGTGCGGATAATAAACCGTCGCAGTCTTGATACACCATGCCCATTGTTTACACAATCTTTTAAGTGACGGAATGGCTAACTGCGAGTGTGGCACCATAACTCTTGTGTAAAATGCCTGGGAAAAATTCATGGACTACTGCCAGGTCTCGCACCCCACCACCACTCTTATAATTCGTATTGCTTAATGTAGAACTCTTGAAAACGCGATGCTTCATGCCGTTACCCAAGCCGAACCTTCTATACTCTTGCAGCGCAACGACAGTGTCATTATCAGACAGATATGAGCCGCAACATGACATTTCCAACAATGTGGTATGTGCGACCAGCAAAGGCTCAGACCAGCCTGCGCATACGCACAGTCTGATCAGAGCCTTTGATAGTCGCTAGGTAGCGTCTCACAGGGCACCTCCTTTGAACGACCAGACCCACATAGATGTGCTGCAGGGGATCCAGAGTTCAGGTTATCGAGTGTCTACTATGAGTGCGAATGCACGGAAGCTCATTTGAGCCGCGATATTAGATTTCCAACAATGTGGTATGTGCGACCAGCAAAGCCTCAGATCAGCCTGCGCATACGCGCAGTCAGATCAGAGCCTTTGCTAGTCGCTTGAATATTCTATGACTGTTAAGCTACTTACCAAACAACACGTGGAGTTTCTAAGCTTAACAGGAGGCTGCACAGACTCGTCTGATTCTACACTTGTCAAAATGCCACATTGTTAGAAATCTCATGTCGCGGCTCATTTTATGACACACACACACACACGCACGCGCACACGCACGCGCGCACACACACACACTGGTTGACTTACTGAGTGGTTGTTTTACCCTTCCCCAGGCATTTTACGAAACGAAAACAAAAGTCGAGGATATGGGAAACAACTCTCGCTATACCGGTTTACCACTTCTTAATCCCTTATATTATAAAACCCTTCGGTCACTGTAAAGGGGGCACCTCATGCATGCGTAACCAGGACTGGTCTATCCCGGACACAGGAATAGCCGAAATTGAGGGCGTAATTCCACCCGAAGGTAACTGTATTATATTGTACTTTAACACCTAAGTAAGGACAGTAGTGATTTAACCTTTTAAACGCCAGAAAATAGCTACATTCGAAAGTGTATGTTTATTGTTTAACATATGAATAGAGGCATACAGTGTGGGCCCAGGTCAGACTGCTCCTACTGGAGCAGCCTGGTCTGGATCTACACTTTTGTTAAGAGACTTCAAAATACTTCAACAGACGACAAAACATACGACTCTTTTAATATGCACTTTAATGGTTAATACACCTAGGGTCAATGTATATACCGCCAGGATTTTAACTAAATGCACGCCTGCTTGCGCGGCCCAAACAGCTTATTAAACTCTTTACCAAATAGATAGAACCCGATTCCCCCCTGAGCAGATGGAATAGCTGAACCACGCCCAGATATGAATATTAAAGTTACTGCCTTGACAGCGATCAAAAAGCTCTATTATACGAGTATGCATCCACATTTGAGCCTATACACGATACATCGCTAACCATTGGCGTAGCCCCCATTACGTAGTATAGTGCGTAATAAAAATAGTAACACTCAAGGGAACTCGCCTAATGTGGTAAAAGTGATCTTCCCACTGCTCTTAAAGGAACGAATTCGCTCCCTCTGGGAGCAAATTCGTTCCTTTAAGAGAATTTCCCATTTTGAAAAGGGACGTAATTGTAGAGAATCACCGCCTCACACAGTAGTCTCTCTTTCATGTGCGTAATTTTCTCAGCATTCTGGCTACGCCATTGCTAACTAGTTATAACAGTAAACCACATGTACCCTTGTTTCGTGTATTGGTCTCAGATACGGGACGGTGTAGTCTTAAATGAGGTAATTGTGATTTGCAACATTTCAAACAAAAAGTTTAGCGTAAAATAAGTAGTTATATTGTAAGTCGTTATCATTTGTGACACCACCTTTAATACACATTAAAGGAGATGACACACACGCACACACACACACGCACACACACACCACACACCTAATGGTTTGTAACTGTACACTGAACCGAAGTTATAAGTAAGGATAGTAAATTCGAATACTTACATCACTTTATTCTCATAGCAGGTAAACGTCCAAATACGACTGACAATTCATTAGCTTGGGCATAAAGCATCAACTAAAAAACAAAACTTTTTTACGTTCAGTGCTTGCCTAGCTAGACATGCGTAAACGTATTTTGAAAAAGTGGAGTAGGTTTTGCGGGGTTTTTTGTGTGTTTCTCGTTTGCTGGTACATTGTAACTATTTTTTGATGAAGTGTTTGGTGATGCATGTACATGTTGCAATTTAAAACAATTTCCCGCTAAAATTCTTTGTTTGGCAGATAATTGAAATATATTAAAGTGACTCGATCTGAATACCATAATTGGTTTCACAGTAATTGTGTTAAACATGCATATTACTTGACTTTTCGCTTACTGTAAAGGCGGCAACTTTAATATTCATATCTGGGTGTGGTTTGGCTATTTCACCTGCTAAGGAAGAGAAATCAGGTTTTATTAATTTGGTTAAGAAATAATAAGCTTTTTTGACCCGCGCAAACGTGCGTGCATTTCATGAAAATCCTAACCGTATACACACTGAACTCACATTTATTAACCCTTAAAGCGCATAATCACAAAAAGTATGTTTTTGTCGTCCACTAAACTATTCGAAGCCTCATAAATAAACAGTGTGAACCCAGATCAGACTGCTCCTGTAGGAGCAGTCTGATCTGGGTACACAATGTTTGCCTCCCTGCTTATGTTAAATAGACATTTTCAGATGCAGTTATTTTGCTGGCGTTTTAAGGACTAAATAATGACTGAGGTGGTGGCATAAGATGATACAGTTACTTTTGAATAAAACCACGCCTCCTTTTCAGCTTTTACCTATGCCTAAGGTTGACTAGTCCTAATTTCGCATTCATGAGGTACCGCCTTTACAGTAAGCGAAACGTCAAGTAATACATGTACTACTTTTAAATAGTATAATCAAAATTGGTTGTTTTGTGATCTGTGATTGTAACATTACCTATTCATATGTACTAGTTTATTGTTAGTTTACTGACTGCCGTGAAATTCTGGAAACATTAGTATGCATTAGAAAGTCAGGAGTATCGGACCCAGCATAGGAAAGTCAATTGTTAAAGGTTTGTCGCATAAATTACAAACTTTTTGGTTTAAACATATTTTATTAGCAAGAACAGTTGACATTATCAAACAGATGTTAACAGTATTAAAGTTACAAGGATTGGAATGGAAGCAACATGCTTATATAATTCCTTTCCTGATTACCAATAACAAATTGTAAACGATAATGGCAAAGTGTGGTAAAGTTGAACAAATATGCATTTCGCAAGTAACTATTCCACTAACGGAAGATTACATTTGCTTCTAATAAGAAGGCATATAATATTAGTGGATAAATTTGGTTTGTGTTGGTGCTCAGCAGTCATGCAGGCCTCATTTTCGAAGTTTTGTGATTGATGAGCATTGCATATTTGTCCAATACGATTTACCAAATACAAAAAAAAACAAAATATGCACATATGAGAACAGAATTAATTTTATAACAAAATGGGGACAACCCATGGAGAGCACAGAAATAGGGAGAGAGGCTAAGGTTTATGAAAGCCTGTGGAGTTGAGGGAACGAATCAAGGTCTAGTGGCTTTTACTTCCCAGTCTATACACTATATATGTCGTTTCACGTTCAAGGAACAGATAATGGAGTTCGTTATAGCACTGTCTAGAACCGATTAGTTTCAACAATAAATTTCTGCACAGCAGTGAAAATAGACAAACTTTTTAATACTTAAGGCTAAAGGCCCAATTACACCAACGTGCATCGTGTCATGCTTATCTTGCTGCGTCTAACAAAAAAACAAACAACAACACTATATACACTGTATTCTCATCGCTCAGAAACAATACGTTTCTATTTCGTTTCCATTTCGATATCACACCTCATTCTCTTGAGGATGGCAATTATAACTGACAAAGTTTGCAACCTGTATGATAGCACCGGCTATGTGGTGTAGCATGATTTGTCCCTTTCTGTGAAAGTTAACTTTATGCATTGTCTCATGGTTGCACAACATCCAGCTCATCGCCATCTCCGCTCGCAGAGATGGCGATGAGATGGATGTGCCATTTTATCAACTCACCACTTTCCTCTGAGACAGCTTTCAAATGGCATCTATACTTATAGCCAGTAGACAACAATCCACTTTAGTTTAGTGCTGAAAGACGACAAGCTTTTTTGAAAAGCTTATACTTGTTGAACGTAATGGATTTGATCAATGATAATTCTGGGGCTCATGGTTGAGAACGGTTATTTTGCGAAACATACACAAACTAGCAACCTACACAAACAGTTTCACATGGACTCTCGTGAAAAAAACCCGTAAATTAGTGTGCCCAAGCCAGCATTTAAGAGAAATTTGCCTCAGGTCGAAATGACGACAGTTTTTAGATTAACCTTTAAACATTTGAAGAAAGGTATTCAGGAATTTCGTAGAAATAAATCGTAAGCACTTGCAGTTAAGGGTGCATGCACGGATCCAAAAGAGGGGGACAGGGGGTCCGGACGCCTCCTGGAAAATCACATAGCTATAGGGTATCTTAGCAATACTGGTACGAATCCCCTAAAAATCTCAAAGCTACCAAGCCAGCACTCAACGTTGAGCCATAATCGGCCAGCCAGCGAAACCACTGGCGGACCATTGGTGGACCACTTTAAGTGGTATTTGGATCCTCTGTACCCTCATAAAAAAGAAAAGAAAAAACGTTGACAAAGTTGACAAATTTTCTGTGCTACATCAACATCCTAAAGAATGAATTTGGTAGTGATAAAACCTACGGAATACCTTGCTTGACGAGAGGTCTAAGGTTGGTTCGGTTGTTGATATGGATGATCATGGCAACTTCCAACAATATACTGGTAACCTAGTTATCGCCAAAATCATGTAAGTAAGAAAGAGGGCTAAAATCAGGAATCGATACAATCAAGCACCACACCTGACCCAGGATACCAATGGGAAAGTGATAACTTCACAATTAAACATCACAAACGAAAAATAAGAGGCCAGCCCTTTCCCAGCAGGTGAGCACAAGGCATCAATAAACAAACGCGCACAAACGCATAACAAATACAAGACAGAAATTACATAAAGAATCCACAAAATAAGCACCGCCTTAGAACGGTTAGTAAAAATATTTTACTGGAGGGCTTAAACCGGTTTCACGGCGCGCCAACTTCATCCTTAGTTCAGATGTGGAATAAGACATATAGATGTTTGGTTTGCATGAAATATCCCTAAATTATCAATGCACCATCTCTTAGAACATAAAAATCAAGATATAAAAAGGAGATAAAGCAAAGAGCAAATAAAACTGAATACCGGAGCAAAGGAAATCCAACAGGTAAACCCCGGTTGGCCCAACAACAGCCAAAGCATCAGGCCCCTACCATCTCGTCAATAGATACGTCTTTAAGTCGGAACCGTCATAGAGTCTGAAGTCCGACCCATCGGCGTGCAATTAAAGAGGAAAGCAAAGTTGCCAACCGTGATTGGGTTGACCACTAAGCATGCAGTCTGTTGCATCTCACGCTATATTGCTAATTCTAGTTCGTGTGAGATTGGTCTTCTTGCATAACTATGATTAAAATCATGTTATAAACTTATGTGGAATGCGAGGAGTGATAGATAGAGAATACTAGGTGAGTCTCTTTTGATATCAAGTTTACCAGGCAAGGTTTTGAGAACGCTTGTTGACATCGCGAGGCTTGCCGAGCGATTCAACATGCGTTCTCAAAGCCGAGCCTGGTAAACTTGATATCTAAAGACGCGAACCTGGTATTCAATTTATCAATTTACCCATTGTTGAAAACTCTTCGAACTAGCGATTATAAAGTAATTTTTGATGTTTGTGTTGATTCAGCGTCATTAGCGACGTCATTTAAAAAGTGCAACGTCATCATGACCTGATAAAGGTAACATGCCGTGAGATAGGAAACGTTTATTAGGTTATGTTGAGACAATTCAGTTAATATTAGGGTGACTGATAAAGATCTGTCTTGGTCTAACAAAAGTTCAGGTACCAGTCTTAATACATTAAACTCTAAAGGTTTCCCAGAATTTGAAAAAAGATAATAAAGCATCGAAACGGGACGCATTTTCAGCCAAAGTTATACTTTTCTGCAGCATAAACACAATCACGCATATCAAACGCCCAGATGCTGAACCGAGCGTTAAATAAGAAAAAAACAACTGCCTTGGATGAGAATAAAATATCGGGGAATGCCATGCAATAGCCTATAAATAGATTTCTGCGTATGTTGTGTAAATTCGACGTCAGAAAGTTCTCACGTTTGTCAGAATTCGACAGGAACGTGTACATTACGCAAAAAGTAAACATGATATAGATAGAGCTCGAATAAAAGACATATGCGGCTATTTCCAATGCGCACCTTTCCCGCGTCTGGAAACGGGTAAAGTTGTCTGGGTCCTGTCTTGACCATTTACGGATTCGGATCAGAGCAGCGTTTGATATATCTATGTCATATCGGTGTTCCGACATTTTCTTGACAAAATAAAGTAATTAAAATGTGTCCGAAATATCTATTGTCAACTTATCAAAACTGATCGTTTCAGCACTAAAGACAGATAAATGTAGCTCAATCGAAATCAAACGGCGTACACAATTACCCTGGTTAAGAATACGATAGTGGCCGAGTCTCTACTATTTGTATGGTTATTAAGAGCGGCGCACTAACTGACCTCGTGGCCTAGTGGTTAGCGTGTCTGCCTACAAAGCCAGAGGACCAGGATCGATTCCCGGGTGCGCACATAATTTCAGTGTGTTTATTCTTTCTTTTTTAACATTTAATGCTAAATTGCTTCATATAATAGTAAAATGGCATCACCAAAACGACCGAAAGGGTCATTCCTGAACTTCTTATATTGAATTACGAATGAAACCTATGGAGGTGGGGTTAAATTTGGCCCTCTTGAAAGACAATTAGTTTGGTGACCCCAGATTTTTATTCTTTTTACTGAGAGCTATTATAATAGTCCATGAATTAAAAATAAATTTTTAATATTTTCAACCTCAGATTTTTTAATACATGATTTATTCTAAATACAAATTCCAATTTTCGATGAATTGCCAAAATATACTTAAAGCCAAAAGTAACTTTACACTGTTATTATAATACCTTTTCTGGGTATTGGTGAGTGGTATTTTAAATGTGTTTAATTCATATTAAGCTTCAATCAATTATTCATATGACAGTTGAATTTCATGTTTTGACTGTCATAAATGCAACCACAATGCCCTTATGAAAGAAGCAAGGGAGCAAAATAAACTTTTCCAAAGTGCATCACTTTTAGATGCGTTACTGTAGCTTTGCGATTGGACAATTTTTAATTTTAAAGAACCAGTCTGAAAGACAGGCTTTTGAATTGTTGTTTAAAGTTCAAATCAGCCCAAATCACCCTTCGAGTAACACAAATTAGAGTTGTGTTTTTACGGACATAACCCCTTTTGTGAACTTAATAGTGCTTTCAATGGAATTTCCCATAAGAAATTGTTTGCCGTTTTTCTTCCAAATCGATGGGGATTTTTATCAGATTATCTTGTCACATACTCAGGGCAGAAGTTCCAACAAATCGTAGATAAAAAAATCCAAATCGCATCTGAGATAAAGCTTTTAGCAGGGACTAAAGTTTACTATTGTTTTAATTCAAAGTGAGATAATTTCAAATTGAACCAATTTTAAGATGCTGCCATATGCAAACTATACGTCAGAGACAAAATGTCTTGCAGTATTTTAAATGGGCAATTGATGGCCCTTGAAATAGCGTGTTCAATTCCCAGGTTTTCTTTGGATTTTGTTAGGAAATGCTGATTGTGTGTTTTTAATGAAAGCACAGATAACTCGAAAGAAGATTAATCTACCTAAGTTATTTTTCGTGAATTAGGTTTAGGCGAGTACCAGCAACTCATTGCAATATTTAATTTGGTTAAATCGAAAACAGTAAAGATATATTCGGTAGTTCAAAGTGTAAAGTTACTTTTGGCTTTAAGTATATATCATGCAGTATCTTGTCACAGCACGGGATAACAAATAAACTTGCACATTTTCTAAAAGGTTTGAGGTCATAGGCAATAATTTAAGCTAAAGGAAAGAAGCTGGCTGAAGATAACAAACGCTTTAGCTCGATATTTAGGACTAGTGTTATTATTTTATTTTTTTTGAAAATTGGTCAAATGCTGAAAACTTCCATATGAGATTCTGAAAAAATAAGCACAGTGACATATCCTTTTTATTTCATAAATGGATAGCCTATGCATAAAACAAACTGTATGCAAAGTATTGAACATATTTCAACATGGGAAGTATTTAGTAGCATATATCCTTAATGCTACAAAATTAGGAATCCATAAGAAAGTGCATGGCATTCCCCGAGTTCTGTTTCTCATCCATATTTAGCCAGCGGTTTGAACACCAGTTTTTGGTATGCGTGACAATGATCAAAAGTTTCCTATCGCTGGTGTCCGTCATGTAGGTTACTTACGTTTCTTTACCAAAGAACAGACGAGAACTTGGTGCATTTTTACAATATTTTCACAAATGAACTGATAATACGTTTCAAAGCATTACTTTAGATGTTTCTGGTGCATGTAAATTTATACCACCTTTACCAACTTTAGCATGAAATATTCCATGATGTGCAAGGTCTACACTGATGTAGGTGGTATAAATTAGTTATACCATGTTTGTCCACCTGTACGTAAGATAATCCACTCGCTAAAGCTCGTGGATTATCTCCACGTACAGGCGGACAACCCATGGTATAACTACTACTTAGTTGTAATTTGCAGTTATTATTATCGCGGGTAACTAGAATTCCGAGAATCCGATGTGTCGCATGGCAAAATCAGAAGTAAAATAAGGCAAAGTCATCGAATTTATATCCCCCATTGAAGTGTTATTTTAGAGAAATGTAAAAATCGAAATACATAAATCCCATTTCTTCAACCCCTTATGTAACCTTTGCTTAGTTCAAAAATAAATAAAGTTAACTTATCTGTACAATTGCAATATCAACCTGACCCAGAGGTCAGATATTTGATATGCAACCTGACTACTGGAGGCTGAGGGTGTATGTATGGACAGAATTTGTGTTTGCATGGTGCTCTATGGTCCATTGCCTTTAATTTGATATGCAACACGACTTCTTTCAGTAAATAATATGTTTAGACCTTTTGACCCCGCCCCAGGGGTCGGGACCGCCGCAGGGGTCGAGATGTGTGTAAAGACAGAATATGTGCTTGCATGGTGCTTTGTGTTTCATTCCTTTTAATTTGATATGCAACATGACTACTTCCAGTAAAAAAATGTTTTGACCTTTTGACCCCATCCCAGGGGTCAAGGGTATGTGTAAGGACAGAATATGTGCTTGCTTGTTGCTGCATTCGCCATTCCCTTTAATTTGATATGCAACATGATCTTGTTCTGAAAAAGTTGAATTTTGACCTTTTGACCCCGCCCTCTAGGGTTAAGCTACCATGTTGCTGCATGCGTCATTCCCTTTAGTTTGCTATGCAACATGACCATATCTGAAAAAGTTGAATTTTAGCCTCTGTCCCACCCCTAAGTCTACCCCAGGGAAGGGGGGACAGACCCAGGCCTTCGAATTATAATCCCTTTTGATATGTTTCATATCTATTGTATTTCTGTTTGCATGCGAAATTTCAGTAAATATATTGACAACTGACTGAGTTATTTGGAAATTTAAATATTTGACTTTTGACCCCGCCTAAGGAATTTGGATGGATGGGGTAAAATTCTAATCACTGTCATACTTATCTATAGGAACTGGGCAATCATGGCCTATAGTAAGAAGTTGTCAGGTATTATAGCTTTGGGGAAATGTGAAAGTAAGTAAGGGTGCAAAGATCAGGAATCGATACAATCAAGTACCACACCTGACCCAGGATACCAATGGGAAAGTGACAAACTCACAGTAGACACCACAAACGAGAGTCAAGAGGTTAGCCCTTTCGCATTGAAGTTCATTGCACAAAAAGCCAATATATACTATACACAACATATTTAGTTACATATTCTTTTGCTCACTTTACTGCATCATCGAATAATTTCAATGACGATGACCAGAACAGGATTTTAGGCAAATGAAAACACGAATTAACAGACGCCATCATTTAAATACACAGTTGTGGGGAGCAACATTTGAAAATCCTGTATTTGTTTACATGGAAATCCTTGTTGGATGATCAGCGCTTGTATCTTCTTGCCAAAAAAATGAAACTAAAGATCGGATGTTGATGGACTAACCCATACAAAACAGTTGCAAAATGTATTTTACATAGTATAGTTTTTGCATTAGCCTAAACGTACATGTAAGTCAAAAAGGGCCTTAACTCCGTCAGAACTTTGCAGATGACCACCAAATTCAAACTTAACCTGTATGTTATGATGATTTACCCTTCTGTAAACTTTGAATGAAATATTGTTGCATCCCTTCAAACAAAAGTTATTGATCGGAAACCACAATTTAGTCAAATAGGGGCCATAACTCACTCAAAATTTTGCCAATGACCTCCTTGTTGAAAATTGACATGTATTTGATGATGCTTAGCACTTCTGTAAACTTTGAATGAAATATATGCATCCATTCATAAGTTATTAGTCGTAAACAAAAAGTGTGACGCCTGGATGACGCAGGAGACATGATCCCTATGTGTCAACCATGCTTTGAAGGCAACACAAAAATGTTTTACTTGTTTGCACACCTTTTAAATGTTTGTGTTTTTTTTTTCAGAATGCGAGTACTGACTCCACGAAGATGTTCCATTTTGCTCATTTGCTTTGGGTTATTAGTTTTGGAACAGTATTTTCTAAATGCATTGCAAACCATCCATGAAAGACGAATCAGATTGAAGTCAAAATTAAACTGGAATGAATCCAGACACTACAATCATAGCAATATTCCTTACCAAGCTATTTCACCAAACACTGATGTTGACAATAGTGATGAAAAAGAATACACCACAGAAAAGGGGTTTATTATACCTGCAACTCATAAAGGAAAACAGCACATATATCAGCGATATTATAAAAGGACCAAACCGGAAGCAGAAATAAACTGTAATAACGTCGTAGCAGGAGATATAGATACTATAAACGACGCCAATGATAGATACATGGGGCATACACGAACTAGAGCAAGAAATGATAGTTTCGAGTATATTGATAATTGTGTTGAATTTAGGAAAGAACGTGGTTATATTGAACATCCTCTCTCAAAAGAAGAATTGGATTTCTCTATAGCTTTTGGAATTATCGTGTACAAAGATATTGAACAAGCAGAACGACTTTTACGAGCTATTTATAGGCCACAACATTTTTATTGTTTCCACGTAGATAACAAAACGAACGTTGAACCACTTTATATGGGTCTAAGAAACATTGCTAGCTGTTTCGACAATATAGTTGTTCCCAGTGACAGGGTACCTGTTTTCTGGGGAGAATTCTCTTTACTTACAGCAGAGTTGGTGTGTATGGAACACTTGTGGAAAGCTGGAAGGTGGAGGTACTTTATAAATCTTACAGGACAGGAATTTCCATTAAAAACTAATCTGGAAATAGTAAAGATTTTGACTGTAATGGATGGGGCCAACATTGTCTATGGATCAAAAACAAGGTAGTGTTAATTAGCATAATTATACAGTAAAGTTATAACAATCAATGATTTAAAGTGTACAAATATGAATTTTGCACAGGTTTCATATTTTTCACATTCCCGTGATTGTACAATCGAACTGTCACATGCATTTTAAGCTGTTAATAAACATGTTCTTTCATAAATACTTTAAGTATTGGTTATGTTCAGCTAGGTTTCAATTGCACAATTGTTGGCGTAATACCGTCCCAAAATTCATCACTGATGCAAACACGATAACGAAAATGTTCAAATTTGGCTCTGATCATGAACATTTGGCCATTTGTGGGGGCATCTTTCGTAGGGTCACCGTAGGATTTTCTCAGGCTCCTGCAGCAGCCTTGCGAGTCTTCCTAAAATCTTTGGCATGGAAAAAATTGCTGAATTTCTTTAAGAATGTTAATTTACGTACTGAATTCGTGTGTCCATTTTGTCATCTCATGGAATCTTCGTATTTACTTCGTGTGATCATCGGTGCCATTTTTAACCTGGTCTCTGATACCTATTAAAGAGATGGGGTAAAATGACGATTTTATGATTAACAATAGTAGTTTTTCTCTTACTGGTAATTATTTACGTCCCTCAAATAATTATAGACAGTTGATTTTTAACATAAATGCTGTTGTTTTGATAGTGATAATTTGTTAAGATTTACGAAAATGGTAAAATGTTTACCTGAATTTGAGTATTTTTACTGTATTCTTGAAAAATAGAAACTTTATTTCTAAAATTAGCAGATTAAAAATTATAGACTATGCAGCTTTAAGAGAAAGTATTGGACAAAAAGTATTTACTAAAGTTTAATAATGTTGCCCAGACATCCAGCAAACGATTCGTCGAAACTCCACCAATTTGTCTCGTTTGATGTATGAGTTGTTTAAAGCTTTATTCACTGAAATTTGCGATTGCGCGTGCGCAAATTAAAATTGTTATGCTTATTAATATTGGCCTCAATTATGTTGCATAAAATCACAATAAAACTGCTTAATCAGTTGTAACAAGCTCAGAAATCAATTTCGAATTTATCAAATTTTGTAAAAAATGAAAAATTGTCTCCCTTTGACAAAAACAAATAGGGAATATTAAATGTTTGGTAATCTACGATTTTCGATAATTTTCTGTTGCCAATCAGGTAGACCTCTCAGCACATTGTTTCTACCATTTCTCGACTAGTAATGTCCTCATACTAAGATGCAACAACACATTGATTTTCCTATGGAGATTTCAGTGTTAAGTTTTTAAACTTGGCAATTTGATGGAAAATCCGCTTTTTAAATTTGCTTTTCTAAACGATCAAAACACACTTGAGATAAGTAAGTCCTTCACATTTCTGGTTGTCCCATGTCTAGACTACCATTTCGTGCAGTCGGATCTCGTAGGTAGTGGATTTCTGAAGGCCTAAATTGTGTTAGATTTCTGTTCAAATTGGCAACCTAAAAAAATGGACCCCTGTCACATTTAAATGGCTTTCATGTGTATCCTCGTTGCAACATCCGTAAAACTTTTACTGTTATGCATTACCCAGTATTAGAACATTAATATACACTTTCTATTGCATTCTTGGTTTGCATAATTTTTATATATAGGTGGCAAACAATTCAGGTGTAGCGTTTTCACTTTTAATCAGTATATTTACAGAGGTACAATAAATATGAAACATACCAAACGTGATTTTCGATCGAAGGCCTGCGCCTCACCCCTTGATTAGACTTAGGGGGTGGGGTCAAAAGGTCAAAATTCAACTTTATCAGAGCACGGTCATGTTGCATATCGCAAATGTAGCAATATGGTAGCAAATATTTTGCCTGCAAACCCCCACCCTGAAGCAAAAAATCAAAATTCAACTTTTTTAGAATAGTGTCATGATGCATATCAAATTAAAGGGAATCACAAATGCAGCAACATGGTCGCAAATATTTTGCCTGCAGACCACCCCATCCCTCATCCTGGAGTTGAGGTCAAAATGTCAAAAATTCAACTTTATCAGAACACAATCATGGTGCATATCAAATTTAAGGGAATAATGAATGCAACAACGTGGTAGCAAATATTTTGCCTGCTGATCCCCCATGCCCCTGATCCTAGGAAGATGGGATCAATAGGTCAAAAGTAAACTTTTTCAGAACATGGTCATGTTGCATATCAAATTAAAGGGAATCATGAGGTCAGCAACATGGTAGCAAATACTTTGGATGCAGACCCCTCATGTCCCTGGTCCTAGGGGGATGAGGTCATAGGATCAAAATTCAACTTTTTCAGAAGATGCCTGGAGTGGGGTCAATAGATCAAAACTCATGGTCATGTTGCATATCAACTTAAAGGGAATCACAAATGCAGCAACTTGGTAGCAAATATTTTGAGAACAAGGACATGTTGCATAACAAATTAAAGGGAATGGAACATAGAGCTCAATGCAAGCACATTTTCTCTGCTTACACACACCCTCAACCTGTGGGTTGGATTAAAAGGTAAAAACATTCTGAATGTGGTCACGTTGCATATCAAATTAAGGGGAAAGAAGTATGGACCACCATATAAGCAAACACTTTGACCTTAAACACCCCCCTGACCTCTGGGTCAGGTTGAAGTAAGTAAAGGTGCAAAGATCAGGAATCGATGTTGAAATAGTACAGATTAGTTTATTGTTATTGAACTAGCCGCTGAAAACTACTTGATAGGCTTTTAACTTTGATCTGTTTGGTACCCAAGGTGAACTCGACAAATTTGCCTTGTTTGACTTCTGTTTGGCTAGGTGACACATCCGATTCTAGGAATTCCAGTTCCCATAATGCCACCATATTTGCCTGGTCTCATGCACATCTCAACCTTTCAATTCCTTAGATTACCATCAACATCAAATTAATAATTTGGTCCCACTGTAAAAAATTATAAAGTAAAATTAGCCAATGAAACAAAGCCACAATTTGAAGAAAAAAACAACCACAAAATTAGAAAACAACAGAAGACAAAGCACACAAAATGTTCTGCTTGTTGAATGATCTGAGATCCACTGCATTTTAGATGCCTTTCGAGACAGGCACCTCTGATCTTCATTGGTTCAGAAATGATGGCACACCCATCCGGTTATACGTCAAACTCTTAAGTGCCTGTCTATTCCTCACAGGTCTATCCTACTGATCTGACTCTTTAGTGTCTGCTGCTGTCTACACTAATACCAGATCTAGCATAGCTGAATTTGTCACCTTCCGTACTGTCTCCAGATTGCTGTTCTTGAGCACTTACAGAAACTACTTCAACGTCTGGTTCTACTACTACTGGTACATACCCTGTGGTCTCACCTGAGCTGTGAGCTCTTAGTACAAATGTTTATGCCTCCCAATTTAGGGTATACATCTCATCCGTAGATGAAGCACACTGTCCTACCTTAACAGGCAGCGTTTGAGCTGTACCTAGCAATCCAAACTGCCTTGGCCAATTCCGTGGAATTCCATGGAATCAGACCTAGGATGAACATCGATGATCTACTTTGACAACGTGACGCTAACGTTACATAACGTGACGCTGACGTCCCAAAAACCAGGCCAACACAATAACAAGTGTGATTGCAGCAAAAAAACGGTTATAAATGAAGCTTGATGTTTTTTTTATTTATTCTGCTGATTAAACTTTTCGGGAAATAGGGCTCAACTCACATGCTACAGAACTAATTTTCCTTACACCAGTTTTGGCTAAAAGTATTATGTAGTATTATGCGCAATGTGCCTTACGTACACCCGAGACTTGATTTGATTCTCAAATTTACAGTATACATTATTGATGACAATATATAGAGTTAATTTTTCAGAGCATTTCAAGATTTGAAGGACAGATGGATGTACAAAGGCATGCCACCTCATAACATCACGCCAATCATTGGTTCTACACACGTCGCTGTAAATCGTGACTTTGTGGACTTTGCTTTGCATGATCCTCGGTCTAGAGACTTCCTCCGGTGGCTTGAAGACACTTATATAGCTGAAGAAACTTTCTTTCCATCACTGAATTATAATCCCCATCTTGGAATACCTGGGTCTTTTCTGGGTAAGCTACGAGGGTCATTCAATAAGTAACCGGCCTACCCTACTTCTGATCTAGATAGGTCGAAATTAATCTCTAGCAAGAAAACTTTTGACCTTATGTTTGGAAACAATAGTATCTAATAATTTAACAAAAATATAGCCACCGTTGAAAGTGTGCAAATATGCAACACTACTAAAAGCAAAAATGCAAATAGTTTTACTTCTAACTCAGCTATAATTGATGCCAATAGAATAGATTTTCTTTTTTTTTACAAATGATAAATACAGGTAGCTCTTGTTGGCTGAGCAACCCTCAGTCTCCCACTACTACCTCACAAATATAGTTAATACACGAGAGTAATTTTATTCGACTAATTGAAGTAAATGATACACAAATGATTTAAATGGACTACCGTGTTTATCCTCAATTATTGGCCGAAGAATTGCCAGGCCATGTGTGTACATATCGGTACATATTATCTGTTTAAAATCATTTCCCCACGGTGCCGTGAGTTGGTCTGCTGTGTGTGATTGTGAAATTGCCTGGTCAAACTCACTAACTTTATGAAAGACAGCTGAAAAAAAATCTAAAAATAGAAAAAATGGTTTCTAATGAAAATTATATGCATGTTAATTATCATTAGACACAAGTTTAAGATGGTAAACGTTTTTACTATTTCCAAGGCATATTATGATATTCTCAAGTAGCGACCCTTAAAAGGTTAACTCCTTCTTATTTACAAATGAGCCGCCACATGAGATTCACAACAATGTGGTTATGTGCGACCAGCAAAGCCTCAGATCAGTCTGCACAGGCTCGTCTGAGTCTACACGTGTCAAAATGTCACATTGTTGGAAATCACATGTCGCAGCGCAAATGTATTTGCTGTCTTGTGAGAAACGGTATCAAGTTTTTCTTTTACAAAGAGGATCTTGTATAAGTGCTCATGTTTATTGAATTTATTAAGCTAGTTGAGGAAAAGCGATAAAATGCGAGGCTTGCCATTTCATAACGTTACCAAAATCTGTAAACCACTAGTGTATCGATTTTAATGCAAGGCGTTATTTCACTCCCAGACGCGGCGTCAAGTGATAAATGTTTTTATCAGTCACCCCTCATATTAACTGAATTGTTTCAACATAACCTAATAAACGTTTCCTATCTCACGGCATGTTACCTTTATCAGGTCATGATGACGTTGCACTTTTTGTATGACGTCGCTAATGACGCTGAATCAACACAAAAATAAAAAATTACGTCATAATCGCTAGTTTGAAGAGTGTTCAACAATAGGTAAACTGATAAATAGAATACCAGGTTCGCGTCTTTTGATATCAAGTTTACCAGGCTCGGCTTTGAGAGCGCATGTTGAATCGCTCGGCAAGCCTCGCGATGTCAACAAGCATTCTCAAAGCCTTGCCTGGTAAACTTGATATCAAAAGACACTCACCCAGTATTCTCTATATATGGGTCAGTGCACGATATTAAGGTACATGTACTTGTTGCATCAGTGAGCAGCGAAGACTCGAGCAAGTCGCCACACATGAACAGATACACTTGAGCTTTCACTGCTCGCAAACATAGTGTGCATGTTTATGTGTATGTAAAGGCTCGGATCAAAATTAGGCTCCCAGCTTCGCTGGATACATTGTTTATTGTTGCTCATTGTTTGTGGGGGTTCTGTGTTTGGTCCATGTTTTGTTGCAGTACTTTATGGCCTTCTAGTGTTGCAGTCGCCTTGAAGGGGAAGAAAGAGAGGGTTGTTTTACTTTAATTGTCTTCTTGATGTCTTTTGACTGTTAGTGGTATGTGGCTCTTCCTCCCGGTGCCGCAGGTAAGTCTGCAATGTGTGTTTATGGTATTTCCTGATCATGCTCATTTGCTTTGTTGGTGCTTATTAAAAGCGTTTGCACATTATAACGGAGCCTTGCTTGTTAAACGTACCAATGATATCAAAGACACTAACCTAGTATATTCTCTATATGTTTTCCAGGTGAGGCTGAGGAATACCCTTTAAATCCATTCATTATGAGATATAAAAACTGGGAACAGTACCATGGTGTTTATTTGCGACACTGCCATGGGAAATTTGTCCGCGCCATCTGTATACTAGGCCTAGGTGATATCAGCAAGGCGGTCAAAGATATTGGGCTTTTCGCCAATAAGTTCTTCTATGATTACGAACCACTGGCGTATGACTGTCTGGAGGAATGGTTAAATGAACGAACATGGAAACAATATCTGAACGATGAGCCAGTTGATACAAGATATTATGAAAGCCTTGATCAGCCAAAATACCAACTAAGAAAAGGTGAAAATAACACTGTTTTCATGTGACAAAAGTCTAAGGCTAGTAATTTCTAAGACCTCTGGAAAATGATTTTGCTGATGACACTTTTTGTTAATGATGGAAATCCATTCTAAAAGTATGTCTTGGTGTATAACGAACTGTACCTTGGTGGATGTCACATCTTAAACTTCGATATAAGGTCACAGTAAGATCAAAGGTCAATAGAAAGATGCACTTTTACATCAGAAACCCTATTAGGATATTTCAATTTGTTATGCATAATCACAAAACACATATAACAGAAAGGATCCACAAAAGAAGCACCGTCTTGAAATAGTCAGTAAGAAAATTACTTGGGCTTTAAGTTTCACGGTACCAACCTCACCCTTAATTCTCATATGGATCAAGAAATATATGTTTGGTTCGCATGAAAGATCCCTAACTTATCCATGCATCATCTCTTAGCACATATGAATCAAGTTATAAAAAAGAGATAAAACAAATATAAGGATTCAACAGTACTTACAACAGAATACTGGAGCAAAAGAAATCCAACAGTTAAAGTCTGATGGACCCGACAACAGACACAGCTTCAGGGCCCAACCCTTACATCTATAGATAATTCTTTAAGTCAGTTCCGTCATAGAGTCTGAGGTCCGACCCACAAGCATGCAATTAAAAAGACGAAAGCGACGTTAACAACCGTGATTGTGTTGGCCACCAAGCATGCAGTTTGTTGCAATACCCTAATGTTATAACTAATATTTTTATAATAAGAAAGTATTTAATAAACTGCGCTGAAACATTATTAGTGCCAAAAATTGTCTTTAATTTATACTAAGTTGCCTTAAAAACTCTAATTCCGAAAGTCCATAGCGCAAGAGAGATTAAAGTCCGATATGGAATTTAGATGATCAAATCATAGTATCGACGATAAAATTAAAAAAAAAGTTTTGCGAAGTTTATGATACCAATAGCCAAGCTTAAGAAGTTTCTCAGTTAATAGTTTAAAGTGAGTGTTTAAGTCAGCAACATGGCTAGATGCTCTAGCAAATCGGAGGAGTTGAAAAATAAAGCCCATTATAAGATGTAGAGCGAGGAACATCACCATCTAAAAATGAGAAATTGAAAATTAGAAATTAAAATCTTTAAGTTTATTGTAAATTTTGGTAGAAACAGTGGCGAACTTCGAATCGAACTATAGTCCCTACTATAGTAACTAAAGTTTGATTCGAACACCTATAATCGCTACTAGGGTAACGTCACGAACCTACTGGAGATGGTCGGAGCACCGTTACTTTAGTAGATAGGCTGGTGCCCTACTCTAGACATATCTAACGATGTGTTCAAGATCTAGCACGATGGGTTCAAGATCGGTCAGTAGCCTCAAAATGATATGGGTTTTTTTGTAAAATAAACCTGAGCATAATTTTTGGTCCCACTTATTCGTAATTGATTATTAGAAAGCGCTGTGCAGTTTATAACATCCTTTTTGTCTACGACGAAGAATTGAAGTGGAGCATACAGGGCTATTATTTTTGTTTACTTGCCGACCAACTAAAAATTCCAACTTGAGTCGTTCGGGTGTAAACGTGCGTGCGCATCCATTCCGTAAGAACTATAGTAGGAATTTTAGTTCGATTCGAAATGCACCAGTATCATTAGAAATGGACGAATGCAAGTCCAAAATTAGGATTCGCACACTTTACAACAACAAAAACAGCAGCAGCAGCAGAAACTACTACATCTATTATCGCGATAACGACACTTTCGTTAATACAATTGTAAAACGATAACTACGAATGTTTTACTGCTTAATGCGGAAGAGCAACGAAAATAGCAATGATAATGCTACAAGTAGCAGTGGTATATTTGTACAACAACAACAATAATAAAAGTGTATGTTTTTGAAAAAAAAATATATATTTGTTTTACAATGGACGATGGCTGATATTTCTAAAATGATGATGATGATGATGATGACGATGATATTTGGTCTAAACATGTGAGTGCCATGACGTATTTGTCTCCGCCCATTTCTCAATTTAAGGATTATAGACACATGTGATTAATGAAAGAAGTGGTTAGATTTGTTATCCGCATAGAAGCAAATGGGTGGATAATTATCATACTTTAAGAGATTTGTTTAAGAAATAGATTCTTGTTTCCAGTGATTTGTGGCTCAATAAATCACTGGTTGGAGGTCAGTCGTCAAGGGGATATATCACGAGCGCGAAGCGCAAGTGATATATACACTGACGGCTGACCGACAACCAGTGATTTATTGAGCCACAAATCAACGGAAACAAGAATCTATTTCGATTCTAACACTTTAAACCCGTTCAAACGGACCCTTTAATCAATTTCTCCATCATAAGGATTGACATTCCATTTGATCACATGCTAGAAACTGACCAATGAGAGGCTAGCAGTGTAAC
Source organism: Loripinus fragilis (assembly GCA_964019695.1). Taxonomy (NCBI): domain Eukaryota; kingdom Metazoa; phylum Mollusca; class Bivalvia; order Lucinida; family Lucinidae; genus Loripinus; species Loripinus fragilis. Next base: position 7,059,651 of record OZ026525.1, read on the forward strand.
CATGATGATCCATTCCATCCTTTGTACTCCCGCAAATGCTCTGCGTGTTAACAAGAGAAAATGGACTAAAACACTTACAAATGTTTTATTTATACACATTTTGATTATAAAACGATAAATTTATCATATGTGTAATGACTTGAGCAAAAGATAAATACATAAATTGCATATTTTCTTTTAAAATCAATATCAAATCTTCGAAGCGATCAACAAGCGCCATAGTTAAAAGAGGTAAACAAGCGATTTGTCATTCGGAAGTAAACACTGAAAAATCATATCACCAAGTAAGTCTATGCTTTATAGATACTTACGGTAACATTACCCCCTTTAATATCGCCTGAAAATATGACGAATGAACTATTTTTAGTTTGATTTTGACTGTTGAATGGACTCAAATGATGATGGTCAATTTCCGGCCGTGGATGGATGGGGCATGGTTGTGATGCTGATGCCAGCGATGGCAAATACCTTGAATGCGAAGGCTGAATGGCAGAGAGTGTTGACTCTCTGTTTGCCCCAGTCAAAATGCTACTGATTGCACGTCGCTCACTGTCAGATGGTTTGATGTATGTGTTAAGGGACTGTACATTTCGGTGACCTGTGACCGACATGATTCCAATATTGCTGACAGCAGCATCACAAAGATTAGTTGCTACCATAGCCCTGATGCAGTGGTTAGTGTATCTCTTACTGAGGCCAGCTTCTGCTGAAAAGCGCGGCATGAATTCGTATAGCTGGTTGACACCAATCGGAGTTTTACCATACCATACTGCCCCATCTTTGTGGTACTTTGAAAGGGGCTTCTGAAATAGGGCTTCATTATCTGGATTTAATTTAGATATATACTTTTCAGAGGTTTTGACAGGACATAGCTGTTGATTGGTTTCATACATTCTTGGCGCTTTTGACTTTTCTTTAGAATCAACGCCATGATGGGTTTTGTCAGCTTCGTTATATGCCATAACTACATAGCGGTGACCATCGTTGTCAGTGGCCACTTTGAACGATTTTTCCCCAAAGAACGCAAACCCTCCCTTCCCCTTCGCCCAAAATGGGTCATGATGTCAAACAGGACTTTGTTTTGCAGGGTGTTTGGTGTATCCACCGCAAACAGGCCTGAAGATTGTAATTTTTGTAGGTCTGCTATAGAAATCGGCTCTTTATTCTCACTCGTGTCTTTTCCAGCTCTTTTGAGTTCTTTTATTAACCCCATGAGTACATTGTTTGACTTGAGGAATGTCCTGTCTTTCATGATGTTAAACTTTTTATCATTAGGTGGTTGTGTTAGGAATCTGTTAATTCCAGCTCTGAGTCCTGTTAAGGCAGATTTTGAGTAATCATTCCCTTTCCTGGTTTGGAGGGAGGCGTAAAATCTTGAGAGAAATGTGTCCAGTTCTTCAGGGGGAATCTCGCACAGGTCACCATCGTAAAGAGGTTCATTTTCTTGGAACCATTCTGAAATGCATCAACATTTTAGTTTTTAGCCACAGCTTTTTAATAACAATCTTCTAAGGCCATCCTTAAACAAAAGTTTGCTGTCCCGCTACTCATAATTTTCCAGCTAGAAATAAAGCAAAAATGCCTGAAATAAGATTCTATTTTTACACTGATTGCTTGTATATACAGGGGGGGGGGGTCAATATGTAATGAAAACCCATTCATAACTCCATCCACAAACGTGTTAGGATTTAATGCCATATGCCAAACGAAAGATCAAAGCGTCACCGTTATAATGGTGCATGAAACATTATTTTATCTTTTCAAATTCAATATGTTACAGGCTTTTTAAAAAGCACACTAATATACACTGCATATATTTTCCTTTGAATCATAAAGACTCATTTTTACAAAGGTAGAAAGGCATGCTGTATTTTCTAAAACAAACATTTAACATGCATGAATCACATATCCATAGTTTTCTGACTCATTTTCCTTTTATCTGCTATAATGATACAACTTTTGACCAGTACCGATGTCTCGTGCAAACGGTTTTACGAGGGTCATCCAATAAATAGAGAGAATTTCCTTATAATATAAGAGTTTGTACCACTTTAACATCACAAATATAACCATAAGGTGGCATTACTTGCTGCGCATGCAACAACATATCTAAAATTTTGACAGAATGTGATGTCGCTTGTTGCTTAGCAACGCAAACACGTACTTAAAGCTTACCCGGCCGGATGCCTTAAATTAGTTGCCATGGTTACTGGCATGTGCAGATCAGTTCCAAAAAGCATATATTCTATAAATTACAACATAAGGTAATTACTCTGTGAAATTCATTGACTTCTTATGAAAAATGTCAAATTGACAGGTACATTTAGCATAAAAAAGCGAACAAAATGCAAAATTGTGGAATCAAAAATGGGGGTATGGGTCATGAATTTGGCCTTAAATCATTGTTGGTTAGTATATAAGTTTTAAATCACCCTTAAAGTATTAATTATATTCTATTTTTTAAAACAGTATCGTTAACAAACATGTATTCCATCTGTCCATTGTTGCCTAGCAACAGAAAAATATTGACTTAACAAATAGTCTATTTTTTCACAATTGCCTGGTTGCTAGGCAACCAAGACTAACTGGTGCATGTAAATGACCATATCTTATATGAAACATTGAGAATTATTAAACTATAACAGATTTAATGACAATCTATGTTCCGATAAATGATAATAAGTAAATGTCAAACTCAGTTTTTTTAGCATTAGGCTTTTGTATGTGGAAAATCTGGCCAGGCTAGCTTTAGTATCACATTTTCGCTGCTAGGCAACAAGCGACCTCACTTTCCAACAACATTCTGGATATGCTGCTGCATGCCCAACAGGCTATGCCATCTAATGATTACATTTGCCATGTTCTAATGGTACAAACTCTTGGATTATAAGGAAATTCTCTCTATTTATTGGATGACCCTCGTAGTACGTTACCCCCTCTTACGTTGACGTCGTTTAAAGCAATGGACCTAACACTAAAATACGCACGGTTCTTGAAAATCGGAAATATGGCTTTGTACCAGGAAAGGACAATTTTGATTGTATCAAAGTTTCAGTAAACACAGTGCATAGGCAGCAGACCAGCTAAACTGAAACCAATATCTAGGGGTATCTCATCTGAGTGGTATACCATTTTCGTTTCCTATAATTGTAATGTCTGAAATTAGCCAGCCAGATTATGTACATGTAAATATGTGTAATAATGTCCAAATAATGCATCCGGATGCAAACATCGATGAAATGTGGTATTTTATCTGATCCATTTCAGTGTTAGCCAATGATGGCATTCTTTTAAGTGATTTTCTTATTTCAAATGACGTACTTGGGGTACTTTATGAGTGAGATTAAATATGGAAATTTCAAAATCAGCTTTATTACTTGCAAATGAGCATCGAAGCGACCAGAAAAAAATGTTACAAATGATTTTCGTATGAATTTTCGCTATGTATTCGTTCACGCAAAAACGACTCTGTCAATGGAATGCCAGAAAATGTACTATCAAGGAGGATTTTAACAAAAATGACAGCCTCAGTATATCATAGATTATGAAGCAATATCAAAACATTTTGCAGGTATAAATCACCAATATATGTATATTTACCACACGAAGAAGCAGACTGAAAACATCCCTCCTTCATGTAGTTATCTGCTCTTGAAAACATTGTTTTATTTCATATCGCAGTGTACTTCAGCACCCTATCTTGAAAGTGGCTTGTGTAAATTTGATAATGAGCTGGACAACTCCAATTTGACATGTATTTAGCCAAGAAACAGACCTTTAAATTAAAGTAATTACGAAGTGTGTAAATATAAAACTTTGGGATATACTGGGCAGTTTTCATTACATATTGAACGCCCCTCGTACAATCGTTAAAAGTGTTTTATTGTTGATAAATCACTGCACAGAGTGGCGTGACGTTATTAGGTCGTCATTTCGATTTTCATGACGTCATCTATCACATAAGCCTTGTAACGTTGACAATAGATGGCGTTACACCGGTTTTACGTCTCCGCCTATTTTCGGGCGAATGATCAGCTGATTGATTTTCTAGTGATTTGTCAACTGATAAATCACCACCTTTAAATATTTCCTATAGTTACATAGACGAGCAGTGTTAGAATGGTAGATAGATAACTGCACAGACCAGTCTGACGTCATTTGGCCATAGTTGGTCATTTTTACAACCATTTATGTTCAAAATGTATTTAAAAATAGGCGTTTCAGTCCAAACAACAGTTGCGGGAAATTCTAGCACTCCTTTCAAGATGGGAGAATCATTATAGATCCTTAAGTATTTGGTCATTTTTCTAATCTTTATGTGTGCTAGATTCTAACATTGATTGGCAAAAATTGTTAAATTCAGTGATTTATTGGTTGATAAATCACTGCACGAACTGTTATGAAGTCAGATATCCACTTGTTATTTAAATTCAGTGATTAATTGTTTGATAAGTCATTGTATTTACTACATGTGACGTCTTTGGCTGTGAGCGAGTCAGGTGGGTGACAGCAAACAATATTTTTAATGCTGGTCTTATTTGTGCATTTTAACTCTTTGCCACCCCTGGGAAATTCAAGCTTTTTTGTAGTCTGCTGATTTTCTTTCAAAATCAACTTTTTCGAAAAAAATCTCTGGATTACCACTTGAGTGTCAAACAGATTGGATCCAGATTCAGCCCGACCTGATCTGGGTCCAACCTGTTTGCAAAGGTTATGAGCAGACAACACTAGTACACAAGACAAAAGAGTTAATGCCAACACGCCCCAACAGATAAGGATGAAGTACCAGGGAGGGTATTTTGATATTTTCATATATATGTAGGCTTGATCCATTTTCTGGGGTTACAAATTGTGTATCTATTTCTTTTTCTGGTTTCAGAAAAATGAATAAATTTTTGGATAAGGCCAAATAAAAAAATATGTGTGATTCAGGTTACATCTTTATAAAATAGGGTAGGTAGGTAGGCAACTTTTTTTTTAGAAAACTTTTTTTTCTTGGAGTGTATAGATCTGTTTTGAAATGTATTTAATAAATCAAAACTGCTATAAAAGTGTCTCTCTATTTCCAATACTAAAGAATGAATGAATAGAAATTTATACTGAACGAAACTTCTAAACCGCCAGTAAACACAACACACTTTTTCAATATAGCTCATTTATTATTAAACTGTTTGACATGATATTTTACACAGTATATTTGGGTACATGTATCCGTCGATTGAACATAACAAAGTTTGATTCAATAAGGATGTTCATTTATGCGTAACGATAGAGTACTAATACCTGTTTTGCACGTGGCACACGATGCTAAATGTTTTTTCGCCTTGTGTATACTCGCATTTTTATCGACAAATATCGGACAACTTTATTTTATCACAAAAATAACAACGTTTGGGTTGTATGAGTATAAAGTAGAGGGGTTTGGCTGTGGGTTCAATCGAAATAGGGGCCTCGCTGAGACTGAATCAAAATGTATCACAAGGTTTGGCATGTTTTGATAGAGCCGACAAGTTACACCACAACCTGTCGGTCATTTTTCATTTTTGCACTCGTATGACGAGAAAAATCGACAAAAACTAAGTAATGCGTATGTCATAAAATGTCCTCTATAGTCCACCATACTTTGGTGCGATGATGAACAAATGCTGCATTGGATTGTCGGAAGTGTCGAGATTGATGTGCAGTACACGCTTAATTGGTGACGGATGTTTCAATAATTTTGTCGACAAAAACATTTCATCACCATTAACACATTTCTGTGTTCTTTTTAGGCCATATGGGCCTCCATAGAAGCATTGAATTGCATGAAAATTGCTACTTTATATTACTAAATCAACACGATAGTGTTCAATAATGTTCATTTACAGCACCAGAAAGTTCCAATAATATTGTGGACAAGAACATGTCATCTCCATAAAGCACTCTTGTGTTGTTTCATGTCATATGGGCTTCCATAGGAACATTTTGGATTACCTGAAAATTCCTACTTAATAAAAGCGAAACCCAAAATTGTTCAATAATGTGCATTTATAACACCATTAAGTTGGTGTTTTTCACTTAAGGTCCCTGGAATACTTGATTTTAAGCGATGAGTTCAAATTTTAGCGTTTGTGTAAAAAATGAAATGCGATGGTGCCTTTATACAGTCTATCAATTGAGCATGTTAATTTCAATTTATGAAAATGAAATTTTGACAGGTTCAGTTTAATTGATTTCTCCATATTGAGTGTAAATTGTAGCCTTTGTGTATCATATATGTTAAGATATTTGAGAAAATATTGAGTGGCGGTTTAGAAGTTTCGTTCAGTATAGATTTTCATTCAGTTGAGCATTTTGATACATTTTTTTCTGATATTTTTTCAACTTCAAAATTTGGAGAAAAAAGTTTAGGGTAGGGGGGTAAAAAATTAGGGTCGGTCGGGTAACCTGAACCACACCTATCATTTTATTTGGCCTTAAAAGATTTTTTGGGTTTTTTTTGGGAGTCATCACAAAACTGGAATTAGTATTTTGACATCATTTCTATGCATTTGAGGAACCTTTCTTTAGGGTTAAGGTACAGAATGTTTTTGTTTTTTATTGAAATTTTTGGTGGGAGGGGGGTTAGGGTGGCTCAGTGATAGAATGCTTTTCTCCAGATCAAGGGGTTGCATGTTTGAGCCTCACCAGAGACACTTTGTTGTGTCATTGAGCAAGACCCTTTTTCCTCTGCTTAGTACTGATTCAACCCAGACTCGACATGGCTGAAAACTGTTCATCAGAACATAGAGAACCAAAAATAGTAAGTGAGTATGATCAGGAAATACCACAAATCACTTTAATTCAGCCAGTGATATATTAAGCAACAAATCCCTGTGAGCATGAATCTATTTTTATTAAGTAAAAATATGTGTTTCAGTCAAAACAAGTTACGGGAATTTCTAACTATCTGTTCAAGATGGCGTATTTGTTATTGACTCTGAAGGATTCTTTCACTTTTTTTATCATTTTGTGTGTTAGAATTAAAATAAATTCACGCTTGCAGTGAATTGTTGTTTAATATATCACTGTCTGTCCGTCAGTCATGAGTAAATAAATCATTCGCGCTTCACGCTCATGATTTATTCACTTTAACAACTGACTCTCAGCCCAACAAATCACTGCGAGCGTGAATCTATTTATTAAATTGGGGGAAGAAAACTTGCCTCAGATTTATTATTCTGATTTACATGTAGGAAATAAATATTTGATCACTCAAGACTTTAGTTAAGAGAGCGTAAAAGAAAAATAATTTTCTTATTTCTCAACCAAAACTTATGTTGTGGGTACTCTTTTGAGCACCCCAAACATATGCTATTTGCAATTTTACACTGTAAATATTTGTTTGTCTAAACCTGTGACCACTGCCACATTACATGGGAGCGCAGTGGCTCAGTGTTAGAGTGCTTGACTCAAGACCTAGGGGCTGCGGGTTCGAGCCTCACCGGCATCACCGCATTGTGTCCTTGAGCAAGACACATTAATCCTAGCTTAGTACTGGTTCCAGCCAGGAAGACCAGTCACTACATAACTGAAAGATGGTTGATGTGACGTAAAGAATGAAATAAAACTGCCACATTACCAGGCATATTGGTCTATAAAGGCATGCATGCATGCAAATATGGAGACATCCTGCAGGTGATCCAGATTATCTACTCATTATCCACTATTACCTGACCAAGTTTGAAGCTCATAGCTGTTATAGTTTTTGAGGTATCAAATTTTTTATGTCTAAATTTGCAAAGGGCAATAATTCAAAAATATAAGAACTTTTTTTTAAATTTTCACCAAGTTATCTACTCATTATCCTCTATTAGCTGACCATTAGTTTGAAGCTCATAGCTGTTATAGTTTTTTGAGATATCTTGATTACAAGATTTCATTAGGATCCTTTAAAATGGGCATATATCCACAGAAGGGAATAATCTAGACTTAAAAAAATACATGTCAAATATTTGCTATGAGGAATCCATATATGAAATTTCAAAACTGTATCTTAATAAACTTTGAACGGACACACAGACGGACGGACGGAAGGACGAATGGACAAGCCGAAAGCAATATGCACCTTCAACTTTTCCAAAGTTGGGGGCATAAAACTTAACAGCTTGTTCTACAACATTTCTAACCAGTTATGGAACAATTGAAGAACACCTCCCATACACCTCCCCCCACACAAAATGTCCAATATTAATATCCCAGAATTTTTCAAGTAGATATTAAGAATGGGGTTAGAATAATTTTAGAAATATTCTAATAGTTTGTTCTAGAGCTTTTTAGAGCAAGCAGCAATAATTTTTCTAGAACTGTTCCATTAAACGTTTGTTTAGTAACAGTTATAGAACAAACCATTTCAACATTTCTGATTTCTGAAACCATTCTAAAATGTTCAAACCAGGTGCTGCAGGATTTATTCCTATTGCTATGGTAATGACCGTTGTCAAGAATGCAATTAAGCAAGGCACATTTTCCCTAGCCCTAGCAAATAATATGGGAAGTACAATTTTATATGTCACGAAAAACTGTTGTCATGGCAATAAACCTGTAAAAGTAATCCTAAAGTGTCTTCCATGTTCATGCTCAGATGACACAACAAATAAACAGACGTTAACTGAAGAAGCATTATCATTGAAGAAACCAAACAGAGGCCCTTGTTGGCCTGAATGCTGTTCAGTTATTGCCACCATATTAGCCCATTTAAAACATTTTCTTACATTTGCTCGAAAAAATACAACAGCCGAAACTGTGCCTCAAGCCTACTCACTGTTTCAGAAATAATACTATCATATCTTACATCTAGTAACTGCCATATAAATGTTTTGAAGAGCCTTTACAATCCCTCCAGTTTTGGTAACCATGTTTTCTAATACATCCATCTGGTTATGACATTCTTGTTCTTGAAATGTTCTAGAACGGTTCCAGAATAACTTTTGAACACTAGTAGAACTTGCTAAAGTACTAAATAAGTTCTAGAACATATAATTTGAGGAAGAAATGTAAATATTTATTTTGTCCTTGAAAAGTTCAAAAATGTTCTAGAAAATTATAAGAAGACATGTAGAATTCACTAGTTCTAACATGGTAAGAGAAATGTTCTGGAACTTGTTTTGAATCAATTTTTAGAACATTTCTTTTACTTATTTTGTACTTTCGAACATTTGTAGAATCTACTGATTCTTGAATTGTTGTAAAATGTTCTAGATTATTTCAAGAACCCTTTCAGAGTAATAACAAATTATAGAAATGTGTCGGACAAGAGTTCTAGAACAAACTATGTAACTGATTCAGAACAGTTGTTGAATTTTAGTTCTTTATTCCAATTTTCTTTATTCTGTACCATTGATCGTCAGTAAATGCTACTTTAAAAACATCAGTCCACCATTCATGAGTTTTTTTCTTTCGTCCCAATAGTTTTTCATGAGACAAACCATGTGCAAGACCAGTTCAAAAATAATATGGCAGCTGCCATCAACAGCCTGTACAAGTTTGCTGTACAACAAGTGTGTGTACCTTTTAAAATACATTAGCATATGAACGCAGAGTAAATATACTTTTACTTACATGTGTATATTTGCTCCATATAGCAAAATACAGGTGTAAATTTTGTGCATGGTAATGGGGCCTACGTCATAGCTGCTTTCGAATCCTATTACTACCGAAATATCGTGTACTGTGTCAATAATGTATCTAAATAGAGAATACTTGGTGAGTGTCTTTTGATATCAAGTTTACTAGGCAAGGCTTTGGGAACGCATGTTGACATCGCGAGGCTTGCCGAGCGATTCAACATGCGTTCTCAAAGCCGAGCCTGATACATTTGATATCAAAAGACACGAACCTGGTATTCTATTTATCAGTTTACCTATTATTGAACACTCTTCAAACTAGCGATTATGACGTAATTTTTGATTTTTGTGTTGATTCAGAGTCATTAGCGACGTCATTCAAAAAGTGCAACGTCATCATGACCTGATAAAGGTAACATGCCGTGAGATAGGAAACGTTTATTAGGTTATGTTGAAACAATTCAGTTAATATTAGGAATGACTGATAAAAGTAATTATATGGCCGAGATGTACCGATTTACCAATTGAACTATACTGACTCCCAAGGATAAGTTGGGTTTTATTTTCATTTTGTAAATTGAGATTAAATGTAACTTTAATAACTACTTATACAACCCTTCTATCTTTTAATGACTAAGAATTTCTAACAGAGGCCCCCAGGGGGGTCTGTGCTCACTTGATCCCTGAAAATAATGCATTGATCTCCCCGTCTCCCTGCAAATAATGTCCTCGTCTCCCTAAAAGTATTTGCCTTCGCTCCCCAAATCCCTAAAAATAGTTCAGCTTCTCCCCAAATCCCCAAAATATATGCCAATTCTCCCTAAAATGTATTTTATCTTTTCTGTAGAATTAAAATCACATACTTAAAAACTATGAAGCTATATAAGAGCGCATGGCTTAATGATCACTTAAGATTTTGTCTTATACATGTAAAGACAGGTCTTTGCTATGGAATACATGACATATAAAAGCCATGGAATGCATGACATATAATCAATTTCAATGAATTGCATTATATATGGCTCAAAGTATGTGGCCATCCTTATACCTGGTAGAGTAGGCTTGGAGGTTTAGAGACATACCATTCGGTTTTCTTTTTAGGAACAGGGGCTGATTTTTACCAACAGCTTAAAATTAATTTTTCTAGACACTTTAGTGAAAGCATTTAACTATAAAAAGTCTTTTTCTACAATTGCTTATTAGTGCCTATATGCTTGTTTAACATAGTTAAATGTAGTAAGTATATATCTGATAAGCATTCTTCGAAAGATTAAAAAAAAAAGCTAATGACCTAAAAAGATAATAACATAGCAGGTGTGCAGGGGGCCCTCTAACATTGTGTAGTCACACTGTTGCTAGGGGGGCGGGGTCCAGGGGCATGCTCCCCCGGAATTTTTTTGACAACAATGGTGTGATCTGGGGCGTCTCAAAGTATGTTATTACCAACCTAAAAATCAACAATTTTAAGGAAAAAAATCAACAAGAAAACTTAATTGCTATATTCCTCTCTCAGATCAGTGTTGAAGAGCATGTTAGTACGAAGATATATTCATTTACAAGCTAGCCCCCCAGAAGCAGAAGAAATTTTTAAAAATCAAACAAAATGGAGGCTTTTCCTTATATTTTTGCTTTTTGGCAAGGCTCTTAATATCCCTAGAATTATGAGCTTGCTCCCTAGCTCCCCTAAAATAATTACCAGTGCTCCCTAGCTCCCTGAAAATAAATAGCCATTTTCCCCAGATCCCCAAAACCCCTGGGGGCCCTAACTAAGCCCAGCATTACCTGTAATTGTATTTTTGCTTCCACGTGAATAATAAAAATATACACGGCTACATGTAATGGAAAGTGCAACAATTCTCACGCCCCCTATGTCCAGAGAAATTCTGATGCTGGGGCTCATTACCTGTGCGATGTCCAGTCAATAGCTCCGTCGAACCGCAAATTTCACATTTCGAAAATTTCGCACCGTGAAAAATTGGTACCAATTCCTCACAGCACGTGAAATATTGGTGCCAATGCGTCTCGTATTTCATACCAATATTTCACATTTTGTGAAAATGCGCACGTAGTAAAATTCTATGCAGCATACATGCGTGTTCTTCACATTGATAAAATACCCCCAAATCTGCTGCACTTTGCATTCGATTCCAAATCTTCACAGGTATGGCATGATTTTATAACCGGTTCGATTCTAACAGGTTACAGGTAATTTTCATACGTTTTACAGTTGAAACATCTGGGACAGGAGTTAGAATATTCAAATGCAAAGTAATTATACTCATGTCCAATGAAAACGCTCCACTCTTCAGATGCGCATAGTTGATGCCTATCAAAAGCTGTGCAAAAAGTGTTATTTATTATCAAGGACAAACTAATGTTTTCGCACAAAATTTAAATTCCAGTGACCCCGTTAACTCAATTCGGAACGTCAGCCTCTCAATTGCGTTAATCGCATTTTGGGCATATACAAAAAGACCCTTAAGTCTCGTTTAAAGGTTTTCTGTTTGCCAGTAGATCCACTGTCAATTCGCCACAAATTTGGCAGTTGTGACGCAACACCTAATCGGCCTTGAGATGGCTATAGACCCCCCCCCCCCCCAGGGGGGATTTTGTACACTATGATTTTCTGAAACTACATTATATAAGACACAAAATAAAAGATGTTAGCCCTCTGAGAGTGGCAGCGTTAATGTGTAACAGCACGTTATATACGTTACCCCCCCCCCCCCCCAAAAAAAAGCATTAAACGTCCCTGATAATGTCTCAACCATTACATGTTGGTTCATATTTGCATGCTGACACAGGTTTATGAACTTCTTATAACACAGTTATGAATTTTTAGTATTAATTTTATAAATGTCGTGAGTTATTACCGTTGTATACGTTACTTAGTTTTTCCTGTGTTATTTCCGAGTATCGGTATGGTATTTATTGACTATATGTGTATTGCATCTGTCACAGAATATAGTAAATCGATAAGGCTGCTACTTAAATGTTTTAAAATTCTTTATTATGGTGGCTTACACTATTTTTTCAGGCCCATGCTACGTATGTTATTCTCAAAATAGCATTAAACATTCAAGTTAATGTCTCTAACAAGCCCTGTTTATACTTATTTGCATGCTGGCACAGGTTTATTTACTTCTTTTAACAAGGTTTAACAATTTTAGTATTAATTTGATAAATTCCTTGAGCTTTAACTGTTATGTGTGTTACCAAATGATACTTAAGTAATTCTGAGTATATGTATAGCAGTTGTTGACTATACATGTATAAAGTCTGTCAGATAATTTAGAAAATTTATAAGGCTGAAATAAATTGAAGTTCCTTATTAATTTATGGTGACTTAACCCATTATTATAATGTGATCTTTCAACCCTCGCTGTTTGTTCATATAAACAGTAGATACCATTCATTCAAATCGGAAGTTCTGAAAGAGAGTCACTGAGAAACAGCTCAGTTCTGGGCAAGGTATATGGATATAATTCAGATGGTGTTGACACTGATAAAGGCTACAAGGAAAACAACTATGAATTGTATATCAGCTCTATCTGTATGCCTTGTTCCCAATGTTTATTGCACACAGTTACAACAACTAGCACAATATGTACCTGTGTAACTGATTACACTCATACATTTGTCTGATACACATCGCAGATGCAAAGAACTTCTCGAACAAAATGGGTTTAATGTGTCACAATCATTGGTTCTTTGCTTGAGAAATGCTTTTGACATAACTATCAGGCAAACAATAAAGAGGTATTAGAGGCTTCAGCAGCTAGAACTACACTTCTTACTACAGATGTAATGGTGTATTACTCATCACATCAGAGCTCAATATATTGAAACAACCCTTCAATGCACAGAAATGAAATATTCAATCTGCTCAGATGCAAAGTAGAACGAGTATTAGAGGCAGTTTCTGGCTTCACCAATACTTTAATATCCAGTTTTGAAGACAATGAACCCGTACTTTTTGTCTTTCTGTGTTCCTGCTAAGCTTGGCATAGCTAAGGATCTTAATGAGGCTGATTGCATTGGCAGGAAGGCTGTTGCAGACTTCATTGACTCACTTTTGTTGAAAACCTGTCTTTCACAACCCCATAAAATGCTAAAAGCTAATAAAGTTTTGAGGCTTGCGAGGTCAAGAAGAAATTGTCCAGTTTACAAAATTCATCAGCCAGATGAGAGCTTAAAGGAGCGTCTTTGGTCAGCATGACCTTCTTTATATTGGACATAATGTTGACCTTGAGTTGACACTGCCATACCTTATGGGACCTGAAACATGGTCTCAGTCAACTCCTGATAGAATTTCCACCAAAACTGACAAGTCCAAACTTCTGCATGGATTGCAATCACACATTGAACCAACATTAGATTGGCCATGTAGTGCTACACATAACTGATGGTAATGCCATACTACAGTGCATAACAGCTTTTCATGTCACCTTCAAGGATCTGATGGAACCAGTATTAAACCAGGCACTAAAGGCAGGGCATGTTGGTTTTGTCACTGATACATATATACAATGTATAAGCAGCAGTCTTTAAAGTCTTACAAACATTCCTGCAGAGGATAACCTGGGTGTTTTGTTCAACACTGGTGTACGCAATTAAAGATGCTCCTTCTGAATGTCAACACCATTGTCCAGAATATGAGGGAGGAGATCTATAGTTATACTCTGTTTCACAGATTGTGACACTACCAATGTGCCAATGTGTTAGTACAACGGAAAGGTTGTTCCTATCAAACTGATAGAGAACCCCTCCCCCACTAGTTCATCTACATTCTAAGCAGGGTAGAAAAGCAAACAAAGAATTTCTCTAGGTACTCATCAGTGACACGAAGCCTTTTATGTAAATGTGAATAAGCTGCAGTACGACAAGTTTCTGAAAAAGTACCAAAGCCATACACGTATACTGACTATATCAAATGGCATGCACATGAGCTTCTTCCACCCTGCTTTTCTGTCCTCAAAATGTACATACAAAGTTTGAACTTTGTACTAGTCTTTCCCATGAAAACAAGTGAGGCTTTCCAGATATGGATACAATGTGTGGAAAATAAATGGGAAGGAAATCGAGTACCTCTGGGTGAAAAAAACTTGATAGTACCCTAACAAAAGAGTCACAGAATTATATTTCACATTTTGTGTGATATGGGGCTACCATGATCAAAACTCAGCAACTCAAACCTTATAAAAGATAGAATCATAATATTTGCATTTTCCAAAAGGTACATAAACATTCTTTAATACAAAATGAATTAGTAAGCACATTCACATTTAAAAAATATAAACTTATATAAGTTTCGTAAATCAGTTATATAGGAATAATGAAAAAATGAAACATACGTAACACTTTGGTATGCATATTTGTTTTCAAAGGTTCATTTCTGTGATGCAAAAATACCTTACTTGGATGATATTGCCAATTTGGAAATCTTACCTTATGGTTTGCACTTTTCAGAAGTCATGTCATTTACTAAAATTATCAAAGATGTTGGTGGGTAATATATGTAATTGGCTGTTATAAGGTGCCATTACCAGAGTGCTAGCATAATGCAAAATCCTTTCAAGATGAATCTGAGAGAGGATTAATAAGCTGTATTGGAAAATTCTTTAAACCCTTGGAAAATATACAGAGTTGCTAGCTTGGCAAGAATCAGCTCTATAACTTCTACCTGATGGATTTTATTTGATCTTTTAAGTTGTTACTCGCATATTGCACTGTATGTAGTATTATGTTAACTATGTTTGATGTCTCTATAAAAAAAGAGGGTTAATGGTAGTTTGTGTTTTGAGTTACTTCCTCAGCAAATGATCCAGAGTAAAAAGAAGTACATGGACCTGTGCCATCATGCAAATAAGTACACTCAGGTTGTGTCGAAGACCTTATCTTTAACGTTTAATGGTATTCTGAGAGTAACGTATGTAACCTGGGCTGTAAAAATGGTATAAGACACCATATTTAAGAACTCCAACTGTGTCATGAGAAGTTCTTAAACCTGTCCTAGACTTAAAAAAGTGTGAATATGTCAAGTTGGAGACATTATCAGGAAAATTTAATTTTATTTGTGGGTAACGTAGGTAACATGATGTTACACGCTAACGCTGCCACTCTCAGAGGGCTAACATATTTCATTTTATGGCTTATATAATGTTGTATCTGGAAATTATAGTGTACAAAATTTCCCCCTGGGGGAGGGGGTCTATAGCCAGCACAAGGCCTAGAGAATTACAATTTACATTTTTATGTGATATGGGGCTACCATGTTCAGCAGCTAATAACTCAAAAAGTATATAAGATAGAAACGTAATGCTTGTAGTTTTGAAAAGGTAAATACAAATTCTTAAATATAATACCAAATTAATGAACAAAAACTGATTTCAATAAAGTTTAGGACAAACTATATTAGATTCATTTATCATTTAAAAGGGGGTTCAATGAAAAAATTCAACGTAGACTACATCGGGGGTGACTATATTTGTTTTCAACGGTCTATATCTGTGCCCCAGTAAAAGCTTACTCAGAATATGTAACCAATTTGGAAATCTTACCTTTTCTTATGCACTTTTCTGAAGTCTTAAAAAGAATTTTACTTATCAAATATTTTGTAGGGTAACGTATGTAACAGGCTGTTACAGCTTAACGCTGCCATTGTCAGAGGGCTAACATGTTGCAAAATCCTTGCAAGACATTGGGCTTCAAGAAAAATATGGTCTACAAAATTCCCCCTGGGGGGAAGGTAAACCATATCCAGCCAGTGGCCTATAACACTACGCTAACGCGAACAACGTCACTATTTAAGCTTAAATATGGCGTGGTCCGACAAAACATGACGTAAAGTATTTATTTGCGGTTTCCAAAGTCCTGGGCCCGGAATTTCAATGCCTACTTATAGTTAAGGAAGACTTATTATAATAAGTTAACTATTGGTTTTTCAGGATGCGAAAATTAACGTTCAAACTGATAACAATAAAAATAAAACATTTTTTTCGGTAGATCACAACGACCACAAGTACAACGTCGATCCAGGCAATTTATTTAGCATTTATTATAGCTAGTTTGTTTGTTTGTTTGATTTGATTCTTTACGACCCATCAACAATCTTTCAGTTAAACAGGGACGGATCTCCTTGGGTTGAACCAGTACTAAGCTAGAATAAATGTGTCTTGCTCAAGGACCACAACGCAGTGACGCCGGTGAGGCTCGAACCCGCCGTCCTTCGGTCTCGAGTCAAGCACTCTACTACTGAGCCACTGTGCTCCCTATATTATAGCATGTTGAAATATCAATACCTAACTTAAGTCTTGCTTAACATTAGGAGGCATTGTAATTCCGGGCCCTGATGTTCTAGGTAATGCTTATTTCCGTCGTACAAACTCACACACATGCAAAACGTCGTCAAAATCCTCTAAAAAATGACAATAAATCATTTACGTAACCTTGAGCGCGTCGCCAGCCATTCTTCGCAATGCCAGCATTTTAAATCTTCTAAAAATTGTGTTCATCTGTTGGTGCGAGTTTAATCTAATATTAAGATCAACACAGACACGTATAGTCTGGCAAAATTGACCTTAGACTGATTAATTTACGCCAAAATCTTCGTGATATTCGTGCGTTTTCGTGGAGTACTCCGACCTAAGTCACGCTTTTACAGAGAATATAAAGATAATGGCAATTCGTTAATGCAAATGGTCTGATACGTGTAGCCTGGTGGCTAGTTGACTTACAAATCAAGCATACCTGGATCGAAACTTGGAAGGAACCTTTTTATATAATTATCAAATTGTTTTCTTTTTTTTAAAGTTAATATTGTTCGTATATTTTGCATCATCTTGTGATGAGCTTTACATCTTTCATTTGTATTTAGCCGCTTTTGTATTCATTATTTCCTAAGTTCCCCACTCTTTCCTTGTCAGCTGATAACATTTGCAAATAGTTTGGACCCAGTTCAGTACTAACTGAACATCGGTTCTGATCTGAAAACGATACAGACCATTTTACACTATGATAGTGTTTCCGTAAGAATTTTCGAAAAAGTTAATTTTGATCAAAAGTCAGCAGATGATAACAAAAGTCTCAAAATATTAAGCGTGCAAAGAGTGTATTACATGCAGGCTTATTGAAATTATTCACGGTGCTGTATCTGTTACATAAACGTATGCCAAATTCAAATAAATGTATCCTGTTGTGCACAAAATCAAGACAAAGAAACTAGCAAATCGAATAAAAAATGGAAAAAATACGTAAAAAGCTACTGGACTCTAACCCACATCTTTTGAGTGCTAAAATACTCGACTATCCACTAGGCTATCGGGGAATTGTGATTATTTTCATTCAGATTAGTAATTGTACAATAATCTAAAGCTAACATTTTACGAAGATTCACGAAACTTGAGTAAAAGGCACTGAATATTTATAT
Source organism: Loripinus fragilis (assembly GCA_964019695.1). Classification (NCBI taxonomy): domain Eukaryota; kingdom Metazoa; phylum Mollusca; class Bivalvia; order Lucinida; family Lucinidae; genus Loripinus; species Loripinus fragilis. Next base: position 7,077,663 of record OZ026525.1, read on the forward strand.
GTCTCGGGTCAATTTTGACAAACAATACATTGAGTTTTGTGTATACCAGCTTTTAGAGATTGACTTTTATCTAAAGAAACGTTGATATCACGCTCTGTCGATATAAACGATCCGCTACACGAGCAAGTAACCTTCTTGCTACGATCTTGTCGTAATTCTGCATCAGTAAAAGAAGGATTCGTTGAATGTCTCTATTTTACACAATAGTCAAAACTACGCTTGTGACGTCACATCGTGACGTTATAGACGCTTTCAAGGCAAGACTACTATTCCAGAGTATCAATTGAAATATTATTGGCAATCTATGCAAAGAAATATGCGAGAATAATGCTTTTGAAAATACTGACACACTCGATGGCTGGTTGTGTGACTTTCTGTTTTGTCGGCTGTTTAGTTAAATGCTTCCAGCACGGGTCATCAGTAATCATTCCGTTTTAAAGACCTACCAGTAACTTAGTGACTTGCTACAGTACAATACGACGCAATTGCAAAAAACAAAATGTTATGTCGCAAAAAAGATAAAGTCATTTTCGTAGGTGGTGCGTTTGCATTGGACATGGGTATATATAAGCCGCGTCCGAGAAAACGTTTCTTTGGAGTCCATTCTCCAGATTCGCCAGCTTACGTCCATGTAGTTACAGAAACAAACACAAGTCATTTAATATTTGATTGAGAATTCAGATTTCCGCCACTTGCCTATGATGCAATAATGGACAAAACCAATAACTGAAATGGTCTGATAGAAAAGTAGGTGAAATTATGTTAATACAAGCGAGTAGAGGTTTGTTTTTGTGCATCATTATTGCTGCAATTTGCAGCAAGTTTGTACTTGTATAATATATCACATATTATATAAATATTGCATTCCCTGTGTGGGTGATAGTCGAAAATATCATCCCGAGGAATGTGATTATCAACCGAGGCGCAGCCGAGGTTGATAATCATATTTCGAGGGATGATATTTTCGACTATCACCCTAGCAGGAAATGTAATATTTATTTTATTATACCGAACAGAACATTAGACACCCTATTATTTTCTGAAGTACTTCTCTTACTCAATATACCTATCATGGTGAGGGAGATCGGAAGGGAATATAATGAAAAGCCTCTTATCTATATGCTTGAATGAAATTAAATCTTTCACAAAAATGTTAACGATCTGAATGCTCGACCTGATCACTGACGTTCCGTTTAACAAATTACGTCATTAAAGCTGATGACGTCAAATTTAATACGAAGCAGCGTCATTTTTAACGGAGATACTGCACATGAGGCTGTTTTGATGCAAAATATGAAATTTCGCCTAATCGGCTTAAATTTGGTATCAACTTGTTCCTCTCGTCCTAACTAAGAAAACGAGTACCCACACTTTATGTTTCTAACCATAAACAGCGAAGATATTTCGAGTTTAAAGTCGCCAAATCATGCGCCATGTCCGCCATTTCTGTTGAACGTCTCCTGACGTGAACGAACCGTACGCGCATCGGCGTTGCGCATCATGTGACCGCCCTGATATTTTATATTATCACATATTAAAGACACTTTTTGCCGTGATAACCCAAAGTCTGCATATGCGATAAGCTCTTTCCCGCCAACTGGTTATCAGCCTGCCGTGATGATAACCGGAAGTCATGTATTTTGAACGGAGAGAGGTTATCATGCCCGGCACGTAACGTTGATCATTTGATGACGTCAGATGTAAACAAATGGCGTGACATTAAGAAAAATCACGACATTCCTCTGTTTAACTTACTTTTTTCACGCCAAACGCGTTGAAGTAGTGAAATGAAATTTGTGATAAACAGATTATAACACGGGGTTTTGTTTATCGCCCTCAGTATCAACCCTCGACCATTATCTGCCCTCGAGCTAAAGCTCTCGGGCTGATAATGGGGTCTCGGGTTGATACTCCGGGCGATAAACAAAACGCCATGAGATAATCTCTAAATATCACCCGCTGCTATGGCAAACAAGTGGCAGTATTCGCCGTCGCTGTAGCAACGGGTGATATTTAGAGATTATCTCATGGCGTTTTGGTTATCGCCCAAAGTATCAACCCGAGACCCCATTATCAGCCCGAGAGCTTAAGCTCGAGGGCTGATAATGGTCGAGGGTTGATACTGAGGGCGATAACCAAAACCCCATGTTATAATCTGTTTATCACATATTCCATTTCATTATTTTAACGCGCTTTTGACGTACAAAAATGTTAGTAAACAGATGACTGGCGTAAATTTTGCGTAACGTCACGCCACTTGTTTACATCTGACGTCATCAAATGATCGACGTTACGTGCCGGGCATGATAACCTCTCTCCGTTCAAAATGCATGACTTCCGGTTATCATCACGGCAGGCTGATAACCAGTTGGCGGGAAAGGGCTTATCGCATATGCAGATTTTGGGTTATCACTGCAAATAGCGTTCCAAATATGTGATAATATAAAATATCAGTCGTTCGTCTATGGAAGTTTTGTATGGGGAATTAACGTGAGGTATAATAATGTATAATATATTCATGGGTCACAGGTTATAATAGCCAGAATACATAGCAATTTGTCTTAAGATCGAATTCGTATTAACACATTGCAGACCATAATGAAATACTGCACTATATCTGTGTATTCACATTTTACCAAAGTAACCGTTTAAGGGTTTCCGATCTAAATAGGTTTTAAATGTGTGTTTCTTTATTTGACGTCTCAAATCGCTAAAAAGGTTTTAAATGTGTTTCTTTATTTAACGTTCCAGACAGTAAATCTCAAAATCGCTAAAAAGGTTTTAAATGTGTGTTTCTTTATTTAACGTTCCAGATAGTAGATGTCAAAATCGCTAAAAAGTTTTAAATGTGTGTTTCTTTATTTAACGTTCCAGATAGTAAATGTCAAAATCGCTAAAAAGTTTTAAATGTGTGTTTCTTATTTAACGTTCCAGATAGTAGATGTCAAAATCGCTAAAAGTTTTAAATGTGTGTTTCTTTATTTAACGTTCCAGATAGTAGATGTCAAAATCGCTAAAAGTTTTAAATGTGTGTTTCTTTATTTTACGTTCCAGATAGTAGATGTCAAAATCGCTAAAAGTTTTAAATGTGTGTTTCTTATTTAACGTTCCAGATAGTAGATGTCAAAATCGCTAAAAGTTTTAAATGTGTGTTTCTTTATTTAACGTTCCAGATAGCAGATCTCAAAATCGCTAAAAAGGTTTTAAATGTGTGTTTCTTTATTTAACGTTCCAGACAGTAAATCTCAAAATCGCTAAAAAAACTTTAAATGTGTGTTTCTTTATTTAACGTTCCAGATAGTAGATGTCAAAATCGCTAAAAAGGTTTTAAATGTGTGTTTCTTTATTTAACGTTCCAGACAGTAAATCTCAAAATCGCTAAAAAGGTTTTAAATGTGTGTTTCTTTATTTAACGTTCCAGATAGTAGATGTCAAAATCGCTAAAAAGGTTTTAAATGTGTGTTTCTTTATTTAACGTGCCAGACAGTAAATCTCAAAATCGCTAAAAAGGTTTAAAATGTGTGTTTCTTTATTTAACGTTCCAGATAGTGAATCTCAAAATCGCTAAAAAGGTTTAAAATGTGTGTTTCTTTATTTAACGTTCCAGATAGTAGATCTCAAAATCGCTAAAAAGGTGTTAAATGTGTTTTTCTTTATTTAACGTTCCAGACAGTAAATCTCAGAATCGCTAAAAGGTTTAAAATGTGTGTTCCTTTATTTAACGTTCCAGATAGTAGATATAAATCACAAAATCGCTAAAAAGGTTTTAAATTTGTTTTTCTTTATTTAATGTTCCAGATAGTAAATCTCAAAATCGCTAGAGGGTTTTAAATGTGTATCTCTTAATTTAACGTTCCGGATAGTAAATCAATAAATCGCTAAAAATGTTGTAAATGTGTGTCTCTTTATTTAACGTTCCAGATAGTGAATCTCAAAATCGCTAAAAGGTTTTAAATGTGTTTCTTTATTTAACGTTCCAGATAGTAGATCTAAATCTCAAAATCGCTAAAAAAGTTTTAAATGTGTTTTTCTTTATTTAACGTTCAAGACAGTAAATCTAAAAATCGCTAAAAGGTTTTAAATGTGTCTCTTTATTTAACGTTCCAGATAGTAGATCTAAATCTCAAAATCGCAAACAAGTTTTAAATGTGTGTTTCTTTATTTAACGTTCCAGATAAAAAAAATATCAAAATCGCTAAAAGGTTTTAAATGTGTTTTCTTTATTCAACGTTCCAGATAGTAGATCTCAAAATCGCTAAAAGGTTTTAAATGTGTCATTCTTTATTTAACGTTCCAGACAGTAAATCTCAAAATCGCTAAAAGGTTTTAAATGTGTGTTTCTTTATTTAACGTTCGAGATAGTAGAACTATATCTCAAAATCGCTAAAAGTTTTAAATGTGTTTTCTTTATTTAACGTTCCAGATGGTGAATCTCAAAATCGCCGACAAGACTGTGCACTTGCGTAGGCTTGTTTGTGTCTATGTTGTTACCATATCACAACTCCAGATTTTCACGAGACACGACTTATAACATGAGCCGCGGCATGAGATTTTAAACTATTACCAAAGGCTCAGATCAGCCAGCGCATACGCGCAGTCTGATCAGAGCCTTTGCTAGTCGCTGAAATGTTCTATGACTCTTATGCTACTGACCGAGCATCAATTGCAGTTTCTTAGCTTAAAAGAAGGACGCACAGGTTCGTCTGAGTCTACACTAAATCTTGTAAAAAAGCAACATGTTTTGAAATTTATGTTGCGGCTCAAAAACTGGTAAGCAACAGACGTTGTTGTCAACGCATGAATGATGTGATAGCAAACTCATTGATCTCATACAACAGATTTAGATTTGAAAAGCGCAAGACTGCAACTTATGTCCTTTACAAATTTATGAAAAGAACATAATTTGTTTACATGTGAGCTTTGTGGCGTGAAAACGTACCTACATATATTCAAAGGCCACATTAGAGTACGAAATCAGCCCCTCGTCTTTTACCTACTTTCTCTGGTATTATACAGGTTTCTGTCCGTCTGGGAATGCTATAACTCGACGTTAAATCTCTACATTAAGAATGCGTGATTCGGGATGATGATCTGAGGTTATTTTCCAAACAACACCAAATGCAGCATCTGCATTAAACTTGTTGAATATGCCTGGAAGTTTCAATAAGTGTATACAGTAAACCTGTCTTAAGCGGCCACATAAAAAATAGACAAACAAAGGTCTGAAAGGAAAATGGTAGCTTAATGAAGGTCGAAAGTATTGCAGAATGCTCCCTATGGAGCATTCAGCAATACTTTTGACCTGCATTAAGCGATAATTGGTCTTGAATACCAATTTTGGGTGTTCTTTTTTAGTGACCGCTTAAGACAGGTTTTATTGTATTGTACTAATTTCACCGAGTGAAATTTTCCATTTGCTGTTTTTAACACATTCATGCCGAATAAAGTTTCCCATTCGTATCAATTGGACGAGTCCATTTCCAATTTTAGGGGTGATGGTGATATTTTTTCATATTTATTCAAATTTTAACAGACTCTTGTTTAAGCAAACAGTGGAGAATTGATTAGACACCGCGTCTGATCTGGTTTTGCACTGTTTGCTCATGTCCCACAGGAAGGACGATAGGCTTAAATATGGGCTAACATGGGTTTGCTTAGCAATCATTCATTTAGATCAGTTTACTAATATACGTTTATTCTCATGTCCGATGAAAACGCACCACCTACAAAAATGACTATATCTTTGTAACGACAAAGTATTTTATTTTTGCAATTGCATCTTATTGTGCTGCAGCTTTTCCGTAAGTTACTGATAGGTCTTTAAAACGGAAAAAAACACCGTCAAAACAAAAAAGTCACGAAGCCAGCCACCGAATGTGTCAGTATTTTCAAAAGATTTATTCTAGCATTTTTCTGTGCATAAATTGCAAATAATCTCTAAATTGATAGCCTGGAATAGTCATCTTGCCTTGAAAGCGGCTATAACTTCTATACGTGACGTCACTAGCGTCATTTTGACTAGAGCTTAAAATCGAGGTATTCAAGGAAGCTTTTACTAATACAAAGTTACGACAAGGTCGTAGCAAGAAGATTCATTACTCGTGTAGCGGGTCGTTTACATCGACTGAGCGTAGGTATCAACGTTTTTTTTTATAAATGTCAATCTCTAAAAGCTCGTAAACACAAAACTAAGAGTAATTGTTAGATATTACTCCCACCAACAGATGAACACAAAATCTATATGACTTAAAATGCTAACGTTGCGAACAATGACCGGCTCTAGGCTTACATAGTGACTTTGTTTGCGGAAGTGTAGTGTTAGGTGTTGCGTCACAACTTCACAAAGTGTGGCGAAATGATAGTGGATCTACTGGCAAACAGAAAAACGTTTAAACGAGATTTTTTGGTCTTGTGTGTACGTCCAAAATGGAATTAACGCAATTCGTAGGCTGACGTTACGCCTTGTGTTAACGGGGTCACTGGAATTGAAACTTTTGCGCGAAAACATTGCATTTGTCCTCAATAATAAATAAAAAAAAAAATAGCAATTTTGCACAGCTTATGATAGGCCACAACTATGCGCATCTAAAAAGCGGTGCGTTTTCATTGGACATGAGTATATATGCCTGTTTGCATTCGGTTCAGTTTATCAATTGTTTGGGTTGATATTGTACGCCCTAGTCTATAATTTTCAGTAGTGCCGAACCATAAAATATAATAGGATTTTTGTCACAATCTATAGCCTCCGATTAGGTTGGAACCAGCGACCCTTCGATCTCAAGGGAGCCTTTTACCGCTGAACAATGGCACCCCTCTAACGACGTCGAGTCTGGAATTGGTATACATGTAGAATCAAATAACAAAATCAATAAAACACTATTATTGAATAAAAGTAGTGTCGCATAAATAACTGACACAAGCAAATGTATAAGAAAGGCAATTCACATGCTAATGATGCACGGCCTTTTCCACTTTACATATACAGTGGCGATCGCTAGCGAGTTGTCTTCGCACGTGCGCAGACTGCGCGTTGCCTTCGCACGCCTATCGCAGGCGTAGGCCACGCGGTTGCCTGCGAAAGCAGTGCAAAGTTTTTTAAGCCAACCAGACTTGCGCGGCCTTCGCAACCTTCCCACGATATCTGCGTTGTTATTTCAACCAATGAAACGCTAGTAAATTCATCGCGGTATCGCTCGAGTGAATACGTCACTCACGCGGGATTTAATCGACCAATCAAATATTTGTAGGAGACTGGTACCCTCTTCCAATCCCTCTTCCATTGAAAGACGGAAACCAAATTATTTTGATAAAACATTCTCGTATCCATAGCAACCCAAATAGTCCTTACACCTACATTAATCCCTTTATTTTATTAGCGAGGACAGGATACCTGGTCAAGAGAAAATTACATACCTTTACCTTGCTGTAAAACTTGTTTTGAGCTTAGATGTCTTCATCTAGGGTTCGCGTATTTTAGCCTTACCGGAGGCACTACGTCGTGTCCTTGTGCAAGACATTTTATCCTCTGCTCAGGACTGATTCAACCCAGGAAATGTAGTATAAAAGTTGTAAGATCTTTTCTTTTGATAATGCTTCCACAAAGCAATGTGCATAATGCCTCGGGCCAGTTACGTATATTAAAAGGCTGCAACATACCTCGTAAGAAAATACTCGAGGACAAACAAACACTGAAATATGTATTTAACCCTTGCCATTCAATGGATTCTCTCAACGATATTCCTACAATAAGTATGATGTAGCTGTGTTTTAAGGGATCAAATGTGATATTTTTTAAAACTATAAATATATTTATGAAAAAAAGCATTTGGGGAATGCTGCTGATAATTGGACCAGGCCAACCAAAAATGACGAACTTGATAGGGATCCATACTGATTAACAGTATGTTCTTTTACATACAATCAAGACACAGATAAAAAACACGTAATATGGCATTTCGTCGGGGTATGCAATGTTTGCTTAAACATAGGTGAGCTTCATAGAAAGAAATACATTTTATGCACCAGTCATTTGTATGCTACGACTACTTGGGGCCGGGGACATAGCAGGACGAATCCGGGATGTTTCGCCCCCAAACCATTTCCTCCCCTAGTCGTTTAGCCCCCAAGACGTTCCCCCCTGGTCGTTTCGGCCTCACTAGTCGTTTCGCCCCATTAGTCGTTTCGCCCCACTAGTCGTTTCGCCCCTAGTATGTATAAAAGTACTGCAAAAATCGCCACGTATTTTAAAGGTGTGCAAGTTCATAATGTTTAGGTTCTTGAGTACGTCTCTCTTGAAACTTGCATGCACAGCAATCTAGTTGGACAACACAGGCCTATATATCGTCCTCATCTACGTCGCTACTTTAGGTATATGAGCTGCAATGGCTCTGGCGAGACTGCATAAAGGCACATTGAATGTTCCAATTTTGAGCGAGTCTGTGGAGAAAATAAAATAGAGTTTGAATTTCAGTGCATGTTTCTGACTGCGCGATTTTCAATCCTCTAGAATATCTGTGGAGGGAAACTGAATAGAAATATGCAAATTAAACAGTCATGCTAAAGATAGAAAGAAAAACTTAGCATTTTCTGTTTATTTTTTTTTTTCTATAGAAATAGACTAGGTCTTAGCTAAGCTATTAACTTAAATTAATGATATGAGTCTTTCACACAGCGCAGACTCAGTGGTGTTTTATCTGGCCAAGCTCAAAACCTGGCTCAAACCAGCATGCCCAGCTACAGGGACTAGTTTAAATAGTGAAATTTTGCGTCTCGCTCGTTTAGCTAGAGCAAATAACGAAGGCGCTGATCAGACTGCGCCGATGCGAGGCTGTTTTGCGCTGTTATTCGCATCCAACAACATCGCGTTTTCTCGCATGTAGGCTCATTTTTCTTTACATGCTACCGAGATCTAAGTCTTTGAGGCATTATGATCGCTTATACAATACATGTTAGGTGCAGAGAAGGGAACTTTAGGAGAATTAAACTATAAAGATATTTTTGCCTATCAATTTAAACATGTGTTTTGTGTGCTCAAAAGAACCGTCTCGATGAGACGATTCTTTTTAGTACCCACAACAATGTTTGGGTTGGACGAGACCAAAACTTTCATAATTTTTGTACTGACGTTAACGATAAATCCATTTTTTCACATTGACGTTAATAATTATTTTTTTAACGATTAATAGATGAAAATAAATAACTTTTAAATCAAAACCTAAGCATATAGCCCCACTAGATAGCTGCGCTGCACGCTTAATAATCTTACTCCTTCTATATCTGAACTGTAAAATTAACCGCTTGTTCAAGCTTGCCCAGGAAAAAAGGTGGTTAGGTGAACTGACCTTCCCCCCCATGACTATAGCTGTTGACTGGGACGTAAAGCAACAAAACAAACAAATGCATAATCCAGCGGCTACGGCTGTTTAGCAAACAGCAATGATTGAAGGCATTGAAGGCATCTTCTTTCAGTTGTTTTAAGACGAAGACTGTATCATGTATGCAAGCAAATGCTCTGACGAGACTGCGCGGGCGGTACGGTAGACTGGAGGAGCCAGGGATCGAACTCAGGACCCCTGGACACAAGGCGAGTGGATTATATATCCACTAAAAAAACAGCGACTATGTATTATCTACATATACTAGTTGAGTATCGTTTGTCACCATTTACCATTCTATACTACCAAAATATATGTTGTCTCAATGAAACGGTTCTTTTGAGCACCCAAAACAAATATTAAAACGGATGGATAAGAAAATATTTACGTTCAATATTACGCTAAAGTTATTTTGCGTATCTAAACTATTCTATACGGAGAGAAGACTCAAATCAGGTTGCGCATCTACAACACATGGCATATCATTTATTGAAACGTTACCGCGATTGTAGAATATAGCATCATATTTGATCTGCTCTTTCTCAGGTCATAGAGGTCGGGCCTTATTGATTATGAACGATAATCCTTAATTAAACTTATAAGTGAGTTTTAAGTGAGGCCGTTCAACTTGAGCGAACAGCAAAGGTTCTGATGAGATTGCACAGCGCAGTCTGACCTGAACCATTGCTGTTTGCGCTCCATATATCTCGGTTAAAAATTCCCAGAATGCACCGATTTTAACAAATCCCCTCACACCGAGTTGATCGGGATCAGTAAGAACTAGAACAGACCAAACACAATTTATAAAAGGTAAAAGGTATTTCTACAGCAAACAGCAATGGGGCTGAACAGACTGCGCAGATAACTTATTATGCGCATATGGTTGACTGAAAAGTCATGTTTAAGGTAGCATCTAGGCAGTGAAGACAACAAACTGCTATGAGCAAGTAATATATGCGCAGACTAACATGCACCATTAATGTACGCTGTTCGCGTATGGTTAAAGAATCTGGCAGTCGTTTTATGATGTGGTCATTTTCTCATTGACACAGCGGGAACTCAGTGGGATTTCGCTCATCTGTGCTTTTAAAGTGTGAAAATAGCTGATAAGCGACTGCTCTCATGAATTTTTCGAATTTTTCTGTCTGCATTATATTCCTGTATTATATTGTTTAAAGGGGACGGCAACCCTGATAATAGCTATATTTTATATGAAAGGTCTTAATAAACCATGAATTTTAATACCAGTTTCATCTTAATCGGTTGAAAAATGTGGAAGTTGTGGGCGTTTGGATATTTGCAAATGGACTGTAATGGAAGCGGCCATATTGTAGGCTTAGTGACGTCACTCAGCCTAATTAAGTATGCGTAATCAAGATAAAAGACAAATCAATAGATTATTTGCATTAATCTTTAATGAAACTTTTTCCTTATGTATAAAGCTGCATATCTGCTTAAACACAGATGATGTGATAGTAGTGATTACTAAAATTTGAGCAGTTGAAAAAATTCTGAAAACTAATTAAATATTCAAAATGGCGGCTTAATGGAGGCCATATTGAATTCTTTATATGCCCATAACTTGCCTATTTGTCAACCGATTTTGATGATACTTGTATCAAAATTCATGGTTCATATAGCTCTTTCTGATAAACCATACTTATCATTAAGGCTGCCGTCCCCTTTAACTTGAAGCGAAGACCGGCGCTGATCAGACTTTTTTGTCAAACCTCGGACCCAGTCTTTACAGATGTCAGGTGATTTTATTTTCGAAAAAAATGTACAGTGTGGATCCAGATAAGGACCCTGAGGCAGCCGGAGCATTGAGTTATGCACGCTTAAGTTATCAAACAATAAACAAACTTTGATCATCGCATAAGAATTCTAAAGGAAACTGAAAGAATGACCCTACCAAAAAGCATATTCGGCAAAAAAGTGGACCGGCAAAAAACATTTTTGGCCAAAAGAATGGTCTGGCCATAGCAGAACCGGACGTACCGCCGATGGTGGCCTTGTATGCTGGGTCCTGATTGGGAACCAAACCGTTAACTTTTTATAAAAATAAAATCTGACGACTGTAAAGAAAAATTGCGTTTGACAAAAATAAGTCTGATCAGCGTCTTTGCTATTCGCTCGGTTGGGTACTCTTTTCGCAGTTCTAGCGAGTATACACACTCTATGTTTTAACTCTTTGCATGCTTGGTACTTTTTCATGCTTTTTAGGAGCTGCTATGCTACGAAGCTACCGGTAAGCGCACGCACTTTGGGGTCGATTTGTTATCAGTTTAATCCACTTACCCACTCCAAAATATTGGATATATGGTGTATTCCTGTTTCTCCCACTTTTAGATTTTAGAAAATTTGGGGTGGGAAGATATGTGCAATAAGTGAAGACCCAGATGACATGATAAGTGCCTCCTGTGACGTTTTATTAAAGGTCTGCAATGTATACCGATTGTTCAACAACATCACAGCGACACGGGTAGCAACCTACAACTTGCGGCAGTGTAGGTCTGAATACGTTTTCGCATGACGAGAATCATTAAAGAAACCAGTTGATCTGGATCTACACTGCTTTAAATAGAGTTTTAATCTGGAACTTATAATGTTTTCAAAAGGAGATATGGCCAGTGCCACCCCTATATATCCACTTTGGATACGTCAGCATTTGCGGTTATCAGAGACATGTACAATAAGTACCAAGATCTCGTGTGCTTTGCCTATATAACAGTTATTAGAAGTTGCACACAACATGCTTTTATGGAGGCATATGGCATGCGAATGCGAGTATGCACTGCGCACTCTCGCCAAAACCTTTACTGTTCACTCTAATGAACATTGGGTCAAGTCGAAAAATAAGCTATGACCTCACTGCGCACTGTCCGAGTGGTCCTTTTCCTGCGTCGCGGTGCATTTCTACTTGCATTTTATTTTGTTTCTCTATAACGATACATAAACATACAATGATAAACATGTATTGTGGTACTCAAAAGAACCGTCTCATTGAGCAACAAAGACACCTTTAAAATGACACACTGTTGCTTGACGCTTCAGCAACATCGTATTTATTCTCAATTACCATGAACGCGGACCCAGTATACTGGGTCCGAGTCATGAATAATTATTTGTGCCGTCTGATCATCTGTTTATGAAGCGACATTTTTGATAACATTGTCATGACTGAAAATAGGTTATTGTACTGAACAATATAGATCATGATACTAGTCTTATTCTGTTCAGCAAAGACCCTGACGAGACGCCGCATGTCAAAACTGGTAATTTAAAAGGTAGTGTGCGGTGGCGCATAACCATTTTGTTAGGTTTTGTCACATTTATTTCACATGAGCAGTTTTTGTAGTAAAACACTTCTGAATCTGAACGCGTCATAAAACCATAAAATCTGTCTTTTATTATGACCAAGATAAGAACTATAGCCCCAGGGATTATCCGTCACGTAAGAGTATCGCCAGAGAACAACCGATTAGTTCTTCGGAAAGTTACCTATGTGCATCTAATAGCTAAAATAGTGAAGTACGAGTATTCTGCCAGATGATAGGCCGAATTGTCCAGTGATCCTATCAACAAACGAAAACAGTTGAGGATTTGTATTTTTATTATTTCAAAATTAATTTACCATGTAACTTCATGTTAAATTTCTATCTATAAAGGTATCCTGCAGCATCCAGTATCCTGTGGTATCCTGCGGTAATAAGACCGACACCCCACCCATTCATCCAGTCTGTCTATCCCTCCATCTGTCCGTCCATCCATCCACATAGCTTTCCATCCACCCACCTAGCTATTTGTCATATCAACCCACCTAGCTACATATGACAATTAAATATTTTTTTTAAAAAAAGGGGGCGAAACGACTAGGAAGGAAATGGTATTGGGGGCGAAATTAAACGACTAGGGTATGAGGCGAAACGACTAGGGTATGGGAGCGAACGACTAGGATTGAAAATAGAGACAAAACGTCTAGGGGGGAAAAGACTAGGGGAAATGACTAGAGGGAAACGTCTTGGGGCGAAACGTCTTGTTACCAGCAGGACTTAGGTGAATTGTGCGTGATATCTTTGTTCTTGCGAAATTGATTTTAGGGGTTACGTGACGTTTTGATAGCTGACGTCTAAAATTAGTTCATCTTTTCAAATATTCTCAGTGCATCTTAGTCTGCCTTTGTTCGGCTTTACGCAATGGAAAGCTAGACAAGCGCGTATTCATTTACTACCAAAAAATTGACACACAGTATGTGTCAGGTTTCTTTAGTAGTTAAGTATAAATATATTTACCGGAAGCCATCAAAATTACTTATTCGGAAATGAACCTGTCCTATCAATAGGAGTGAGAATATTCAAACTTTCCAAATATAATCAACCCTCAATATATGCAATGGGCCATCCTGACTTTCATGCATTTTGTGGGGAATTCAATCGGTCTGAAAGGGTTAAAAAGCATATCGGATTATGTTTAAGGGATGTGTTTAACCTAAACAAACATAGCGTCCTTTAATTGGACATAGGCAACGGCAAACAGTGGATACCAGATCAAGCGCTGTAAAATTGATGTATTGGTTAAGATTCTCACTTGCTAGTGGCGATAATTTTGGTACAAAACTGATCTGGATTCCATCTGTTCGAGTGAGAAATTCTGACACTGTGTAGGTGTTTCTGAAATAAAGTGGAAAAAAGATATTGAAATATTGTTTCAAAGGCCCATTTGATAACAATCAAAATGATAAAAATACAGTAAAAACCAAAATACGTATTTTCTTTTCGTTGCTAGGGTCATACTTATTTTCGTACTTTCAAAATGCTAACTAATGATCATATATAAGCATAGAAATGATGTGTTCTGCATGAGTTTGGCTGTCTGTTGATTTTCTACAAAATAAATGGTTATAACAGTAACATCAAACCCAGGGATCGACGCTTCCATTGCCAATTTTTAATATTTTATTTATAACTTGCCTACGTCACGAGAAATCTATCTTTTGAATGATTTGAACAGGTTCAGTTCATATAAACCCTGTGTCCCTTTTGTGGGACATAGGTGAACAGCACAGACCAATTTCAGAGTCACAGAACGTGGCGTTTACTTAGGGTCTTCACTGTTCGCGCACTCAAGGTTCGTCTAAAACGTGAATACATTGAATATCCTGAGCGATCATCAGACTGCATGCGGTGTGTAGAGGTGATCTACGCATTTGTAACTAGCATGCAAGAAAACTATTTTTATTACTTACGACGTTAACCCATATAAGCCTAGCGTCCTTTTTGTGGGACATAGGAAAACAGTGCAGGCCCAGATCTGACGCAGCAGAACGCGGCATCTGATCAGGGTCCCCACTGTCTGCACACAGAATGTTCTATTAAAATTTGAATTCAAATGAAAATTACCATCCATCAACCCTTAAAACGGAAATGGACTGGTTCAATGGACAAGAGTGGGAAATTCCATTCGGCTTAAATGGGTTAATAAGATTTACAATATACTAATAATTTCAATAATCTGCGAAATACAGTCAAGTGGATAAAACGCCTTTAGCCATGGTTACTGTCCGCTTCTACTTTAAAGTTAAATCCCGTTTATTTGGAGAAGAAATGACAAAGGCGCAGAACAGCCTATGCATATGCGCAGTCTGATAATCACCTTTATTTTTCGTTATCTTGAGGGCTTTAAACTTGCCATACGCAAAATTCTGGATTCTAGCTAGTCTTTGTAGCTAACCAGGCTGGTTGAACCTTACCTGGTCGAAAATCCTGAACACAGATTTTCGCCGTCGAAGCCTACTGGGCTATCTGTTGTTGTTTTTAAACGATGGGTTCTACATGAGTTGAGTTGTCTGCTAAAATTTATTTCAAAATAAATGTCTTCCAAAAAACTTTCAGTAATACCACCAGATTTTCAAAATGTTTAGATCAGGATGAACATTTTGTTGGGATTGATCTGGGACCAGGCTGTTTGCAATACCTCCCAGAGCCACATCATGGTTTGGTTCGCATTTTATCTAGTACGCGGTGTTTAATCAGGGTATTCACTATTCGCTATCAGACGGTTCCTCTAAAAGTTCAATAAATTAAAAAAAAAAACCCTGCATAAAACATGTAAAATAAACCCATCCAATTGATAAATGAGGAAAGTTCATTCTGATAGGTAGGACAGATATATCATACTTATCAGCACCATACATAGGTCAAGCGATGGTCAGACTGCGTCTGTGTACATGTTGTGTTACACTCGGAATGGTGAACCCTCAATAGATGATTGGCCATCCCGAGTGTTATATGGTAAAACAGACGCTGTAAGCAGGTTTCAACATTACTGTTTACAACAACAACAACAACAACAACAGCAGCAGTCGTACCAACATGGCAATATAACTAGCACCTTTTTTGCACTAAAGCATTCGGAATGGCGAGGCCTCTTTCAAGAGGTTTGGCCATTTTGGTTGTTGTAGGGCTTAAAGGCGCGATGGTCCTGTGTGTAAATATGCCTTTTTGGCTGCCAACATTTGTTACTTGTTAGCTAAATGCTACTTTATTTTGTCCTTCTACTTGAAAATGTTTTTCACTCTCAGTACATTCCATATGTATCCTTCTTTCACATATATGTATTTTTGTTTTGTGACGATGAGCTGTATATGCTTGTCTAATAAAACTTCTGTTCTGTTCTGTTACTAATCTACGCGTGCAAGACATTTTTTTTTCTTTCATCGTTGATCCAATTTGTTATGGAAATGTATCAAACTAATTAAAAATGATACTTATTTTACGTTTTTTTATGCAAATCTGATGTACACTCTGATCAGTGTTCGATGCACAAGCGCAGAATTGTTTGGCATACTATTCTGATCAGTAATGCAACTATTTTTTCGAAAATCTATTTCACTATAAAATATTGTAACAGCCTAGTGAATTAAACGCCGTTACTATGGTTACTCTGCCACCTGCTAAGAGATTAAAAAGACAGGTACTGTCCTGAACACCAGATGTCCTCAATACCCACGCACGGCGTTAGTAGTAAATTTATTGGCTAAAATGTCCCTGCGTTGGCATGCGTAGATTATCGCAGGTCATATCAGTAATATGATTGGACGGCTATCCTGTGCGGGGACCACGCGTTTCTGATTGGTTCATATGAAGAACTTCGCAAAAAGTGCATGTATTCGCGAAGGAATATGCGTTAATTTCACATGCGTTGGACTCGCAGGAGTCTCCCACGAGACCCGCAAAAATGGGAAACTCGTTAGCAATCTGCACTGTACACGTTCTGGGGCCCTCTCAAAAATGAACGTCATCAACAGCAACGTGTGTAGAAGTGAGGGTAAGGACCTCGAACAGTCTCCTATTCAATCTGCCCAAATTTTGACAGCCTGTGGCTAGAATAATGCATAATTCGCAACTATATTTTTGTGCTTATATCAAGCCCTTACATTTAGTGCACCTAGCAAAATAAAAATATTTTGAAAATATTGCACAATTGTGCCAGGCATTAAGGTTTATAGGGGTGGGGGTATTTTTGTGACCAAATTTTATTTCACAGAAAGTCAAAGTTTCGTCGGGTATTCAATTAAATACATGGAAATATAATCTTGAGATGAAAGTGATAGTTTGCATAAAATTCGGGTCGAGAAGATTCCATCGTTCCTTCTAAATATGTATGCTGTCCATGACTTTTGACTATTACCTGTTATGTTTCAAGTTGAATCAGTTGGACTTGTTCACTGAGGTGTATCATAACTGCATATTGTATACATCACAGTCTAGATAAACACCATTTTGAGCGTAAATTTGTTAATATTTTCTTACACATCAGATTTAGGCAATACTTTGGTGCTTAAAAGAACCGTCTCATTGCGATGGTTCTTTTGAGTACCAACAACATATGTTTCGGTTGAGAAATAAGACAAGTAATCACTTGGTACGCACTCATATCTATAGCCCTGATACATGACATTGTAAATTGATATTTACGTACAGGTTTGTACAAAAATAAGTCCCCAATAAGTTTTGATAGTAAATTGTTTTTGAGCATTTTGATAGCGTCCCCCCCCCCGTGACCAATCATGCCATTTTTATTTGAAGTGAGAAATGTAAAACTACAACTGTAAGCAAAATGATTAGTTTGGTCACGAGTGGGGGGAACACTTCAGTAAAACTTATGTTTAATGGCAAAAACAGAGTTTTCAACCAATATTTTTCAATTGGCACTTGTCCAATGAGAATAACGCTTATGCGCACACCCTTTACCAAGGATGCAATATTTTTCTTACATCGCAGATCAGAAACAACCTTACACGTCGCGTGCTGGAATGGATTGTGGTAAGTTGACGTTGTTTTTACTTTTACAGACGTTAAAAGGAGTAGTTGCGAGTCAAGATTTTGCAGAGAAACATAGTGTACCCACCTTTATGTTTCGCCATAAGTAGTAGTTTAAAAAGGATCCCTTTGCATCAGAAATAATATGCTTTTCATGAGAATATTCCACCAAAGACACGAAAATTGGTTACACTTGCTAATTGCTCGAGTTCTGTTTGTCCGATTGTCCTGGTCGAAAGTTCAGGATATAAGTGAAACATTCTTTGATACGTATCGTCATGAGACAATAGTGAAATCAAGCCAGCTTTTACAAAATATGGTGCTTAACACACACAGGGTAGTTCGACTGGGATACTATCACCATCAATGAGTGAATTACCTGGATACAAGCAACATCGGAGAGGTTTTTGGAAAAATGACACAACTTCCAGCAAAGAGTACGACCAAAAAAGATATAGTTTACATCGGAGACTTTTGTATATAGAAAAGCGCAAGTTCCTCGGACGCCAGAAGTTTCCAGATGTGGTTAGAATGATCTCAATTTAAACTTTACATTTTAGAACTACATTAAACAATGAATTGCAAAGCTATGCTGAAGATAAACAAAGGTCTATTTAAAGCCAAAAGTAAAGTAATGCATCAACATATGTATACGCAAATACAACAATGTCAGTATAAAATTTGATGTGGAGACAGTCTTTTCAAGCAATACTATATGATTACATACGCTAATAATGCATAGTATCTATATAATAAATAGCTATATCATTGATAAGTTCGCTGTTACTTTAAATGGCTTTGTATGTATTAGGATATTGGGTGGGCATTCATTTTTATAGCATGGTACCCCAATTTTCGATTGTATATTTTGTATTCAGTCAAATTTGGAATTAACATTTTACAGTTTGTGGTCTTTGTCAAGATACCATTTCAACATATAAACTATCCATATATGTTAAGAATATGTAGACCACATTTCAGGAAATTCAAAGACCGGTAACATATTTTTTCAACTTGATGTAAACACATGGCCCTAATTTATCGAAATGTAAAAAGTACAATAATTATGTTTCAGTGTAAAACATACTTGAATACTTGCTCAGTTTGAATCATCATGCTAGAACGTTTATTGGTAGAAGTTGATATGTTCAGTGTTTTCCCCTATTATGGATTGGAAAAAGAAAAAACAATATTATTTGATATTAAGTGCCACTATGTTTATTTAATGAAGTGCTTACACAATAGTATTAGCCAAAATGATACAATATGTTGACACCTGTACTTACCACATCTAGTTTCTAACATTAAAACTACATCTAGCCAATGTTACACTTAATATGTAACATTATTAAGAATGTTAATTCATACAGAAGAGAAACCTTATGACAAGTCAGTTCATACAGGAGAAGAACCTTATATCTATGATTTTATAATTGTAAGACTCATTAATAAACCTGCTTCACAAAAATAACCCCCAGTCAAACCTATTGGTTAAAATTAACCATTTTGGTCACAGATAACTCTTGGCTTCAAAGGTATTGCTATTTTAATGCTTAAATCTTTTCTGTTCATTCTGTTTTGTGAAACTGATGCTGATTTCCATCAAATAGCAACATTTATACTTTAGCTGGCTGTATATTCTAGGCATACAGTTTTGTTTCTGGACCTCACTTATTCACGTAGAACACTGTTTTATGATACCTTTGATAAGACTCTGTTACACGTTATCCTGGTCACGGCACCAAAATGTGGTTCCTCTAGTTCAGTTGGGATGTAAAGGAAATATTTAGTCTTCTTGTTTTCACATGTTTATTGTAAGGATATTATGTTTCTTAAACAATATCATGCAGGACTTGAGGAAGTGATACACATTGTCTTTGCCCCATAGTGCCATGACACAGGGCCATGACCTTCGGCATTTCTGACCATTTAATCATTTTAAATTGTCTAAACATGTCTTTCTTAAAGAAAAGTGGAAGTTGATTTAAAAACAACCTCCTTATGTCGAGTTATTGATTCATTTGAACTAAATAATTAATTTTGCTAAAACTGACCTATACCCATAAGAGGTAGGAAATGACAAAGTTACTGGTTTTGGATTTTCATTATATTTGGCTCAGATCAGCAGTATATATATGGCATGTTTTTGTGATAATCTGATATCTTGACAAAGACTAGAACATATCCATCTTTTAAATTGAATGTTGATTGTTTTGTAATTTTTTGAAAAAAATATTGAAATTTTACAATCACTTCTTCTTAAAACGTAAACCATAATTTATCCAAATGGTTTTGTGGTATTAAAATAATGTCTATGGTATTTTGGATTCAATCTAGATGACAAATCATAGAAATAAACAAACCTATAGATTTAGGACATGGAAATTTTGAGACAGGTACCACCTCAAAGGTGGAGTACGTCAGGGTTGCTTCCTAAGCCTTATTCTTAATTATCTAATGTGATAAATACATTTCCATAGTTCGTATATAATGAGTTATTAATATGCAAAGTTTGAAGAAAATCCATGCGTGGGCACAAATGAAAGTACCTCTTTGACAGAAGATGGGATATTATCCTTATTGAGAGCAAAATTCTCTTCGTTAATAAGGTTTAATACCTATAACATTGGCCAAATCGACATTTTTTTGTTTTACAAAGTTCTGAAATAAACTTCCACAAAAGTAAATGTGATTTGAAATAGTCTCTTAATAAGAAACGATGGGTTCTATTGTGAACAGACTAGTATCTTTATGTCTTTATTTAACACAATAATTAGTTCTGAAAATAAAATGAAATAACCTTTGAAGTATCATTTAGGGAATTAAGCAATATATAGAAAGCCTTTAAGATTGTAACATTCGCTACATATTGCCAAATTAACAAGAAACTGATCCTCTACACCAGAAACAATGTTTTATATCCCCTTTTACTCTTGTTTATCAACATCAAGCTTATATATGGTGTTTACAAGCTTACAGATAGGATTACACGCTTTATTTTAAAATGAAAAGGTTTTTACAGTATATATCGTTTTCTTATGGGTTGTCATATTCAACAGCTTATAACTCCTGATTTTTTTTTGTGATTGAAGCAAGCTGTTTGCAGTTTTTAAAAGGTCAGTTAATTGTCCTTAAGGGAGATATATTTAAATCTAAAAAAAATATTTAAAAGTTCATATAAAGAAACTACATAACAAAATATCGATGATTTTATAGGGTGTAGTAGAAAATGTAACGTAAATGACACAATAATGGGTCTAAATTGCTCTAACAAACATCAGTATCTGCAGGAAATTAACTGTTCTTACATATTACATGACTGTTTAGCCAATTTGAATAGTTTAAGTACCATTTTAATAGCCTTAATTTTATATTTTTGTTTTTAAAAAAAAATGAGGGTAAACGTAATTAACACGCTATAACACCCAAACGCCCCAACCGCCAGATAGCCAACATGTTGCAAAAAGCTCGTTAGATGTTTTACTTTAAGAAAGAACATAGTCTACAAAGTTCCACCTGGGGGAGAAAAACCCTAAGTAGCTCATGGCCTACAGTGGTTGGCATTACCGCATATATTGCAATGATACCAAAACTTTACTTTAATCCCAAATGAAAAAGGTCAATAAGCAATGCTTATTAGATACCCCCGCACAGTGAGAGTCAGTGAAAAAAAGGCAAGTTATAGTTCAAACCAACAGACGTAGTTTTGAAAAGATTTCAGTAGAATCTGCGCAAACAAAATTATAAACTCCTTCATGCATATCTTCCATTCGACTACATTGTATCGGCAAGTATCAAAATTGCTCCATCAAGAGCTGTGGTAGGAGTTGATTGGCCCATACAGGCACTGTCCATGCATATACAAAAGCCACATAAGGGATTAGCTGTCTTTTTGTCAAAAATTATTTTTTTCTAAACCAAACTCCTTCATGCATATGTTCAATGTGTCAACATTGTATAGGCAAAGTATCAAATTGCTCCATCAAAAGCTGTGGTAGGAGTTTATCGACCCTTAAAGGCACCATCTATGCATATACAAACACATTAGGGAAAAAATGTATAAATTCTCACAGCTGTCATTTTGTCAAAAATAATTAGATCCAAAGCAAACTCCTTCATGCATATGTTCAATGTGTCTACATTATATAGGCAAAGTATCAAATTGTTTTATCAAAAGCTATAGTAGGAGTTGATCGGCCCATGAAGGCACCATCTATGCATATACAAACACCTTATTAGGGAAAATTGTCTAAGTTCTCACAGCTGTCATTTTGTCAAAAATTATGTTTTTCTAACCCAAACTCCTTCATGCATATTTTCCATGTGTCTACATTGTATATGCAAAGTATCAAATTGCTCCATCAAAAGCTTTGGTAGGAGTTGATCTGCCCATAAAGGCACCATCTATGCATATACAAACACCTTATTAGGGAAAAATTGTCTATGCTCTCGAAGCTGTCATTTAGTGAAAAATTATTTTTTCTAAACTAAACTCCTTCATGCATATGTTCAATGTGTCTACATTGTATAGACAAAGTATCAAATTGCTCCATCAAAAGCTGTGGTAGGAGTTGATCGGCCCATGAAGGCACCATCTATGCATATACAAACACCTTATAAGGGGAAAATTGTCTCTAAGTTCTCACTGCTGTCATTTTGTCAATTTTTTTTTCTAAACTCAACTTCTTTATGCATATTTTCAATGTGTCTTCATTGTAAAGGCAAAGTATCAAATTGCTCCACCAGAAGCTGTGGTAGGAGTTGATCGGCCAATGAGGGCACCATCTATGCATATACAAACACCTTATTAGGGAAAAATTGTCTAAGTTCTCACTGCTGTCATTTGTTGATTTTTTTCTGAACCAAAATCCTTCATGCATATGTTCAATGTGTCTACATTGTATAGGCAAAGTATCAAATTGCTCCATCAAAAGCTGTGGTAGGAGTTGATCGGCCCATGAAGGCACGATCTATGCAAATACAAACACCCTATTAGGGAAAAATTGTCTATGCTCTCGAAGCTGTCATTTAGTGAAAAATTATTTTTTCTAAACTAAACTCCTTCATGCATATGTTCAATGTGTCTACATTGTCTAGGATAAGTATCAAATTGTTCTATCAAAAGCTGCGGTAGGAGTTGATCGGCCCATGTATGCCCTATGATAGCATAAGCATAAAACACTATATTAAAAGCCATTTAGAACTACAAAGAGAAAAAAACTCTAATGGAATTGGCCCCTAGCCCTTACTCTTTTGTCTAAAGTGTTTGTCTTGCATATATGAACATGTTTGCAAGGTTTGATGAAAATCCAGCGATGACTCTTCAAGATATTAAGGAAACAAAACGTTTCGGACGGACGGACGGACACACGGACGGACAACGTGAAAACAGTATACTCACCGCAAACAAAGTTTGCCGGGGGTATAAATATCACTTTAAGACCCCGTTGTCTAAATGAACCATGGGATGGATCTCACTTAAAGTAGGACGATTAAAGCAAGCATAGTATATTGCGGAAGATTATTTTGCCTGACTGATCTATATCATGCTTGCAACCTGTAATCTTTATAAGGCGGTTTGTGGCAAGTTTAGAAATCTTACAGCAACAATACGCTAGTTTCTAAAGAACATATGTTGCTGCGAAATAAAAGCATTACTCAGTTTAGAAAAGCTAAGTAAAAGGCGTCTAGAAATAAACAAGATCAGCGTGTGCACATGCCAGGTTTAATCAAACAAATATGAGCCGCGACATGAGATTTCCAACAATATGACATTTTGACAAGTGTAGACTCCGACGAGCCTCTGCAGACTCCTTTTAAGTTTAGAAACTTAAAATGGTGCTCAAACAATAGCCTAACAATCATAGAATACTCAAACGACTAGCAAAGCTCTGATCAGACTGTGCGTATGCGCAGGCTAATCTGAGGCTTTGCTGGTCGCACATTCAACATTGTTGTAAATATCATGCACTGGCTCACATTATAAGTTTATCAATGTAAAGTGAGCTATTCAATGGCTGTAGAAAATGGACAAAGAAAACACACATTAGAAAGCAGAATGTTAAGCTCAGCACTTCCCATTCTTTCTGACGGCCGGCGTATAAAATGTAAATAACGACAGCTCATATCAACGTAGTCAGTTACAAGGTGGTCTGGGTACTCACTGTTAACATTTAATGTCCTCTAAAGGTATTTATCTAACGAAACGGCATTATACGGTGTCATGGTGCACATCAGAATCAAGGGTGAGGTTGAAGCCGTAAAACGGGTTTAAACCCTCCAGAATAATATTTTACTGACCGTTCCAAGGCGGTACTTCTTTTGTGGATCTTTGATGTTTTTTTCTGTCTTGTGTTTGCTATGCCTTTGTGCGCGTCTGTTTATATGTGCCTGTGGTCACCTGCTGGGAAAGGGCGGACCTCTTAGCTCTCGTTTGTGATGTCTAACTGCGAGTTTGTCACTTTCCCTTTGGTATCCTGGGTCAGGTGTGGTACTTGATTGTATCGATTCATGATCTTTGCACCCTTACTTACTTTGTACAACGTTCTGGTAGGGTGTTACGTTAATGCACCTTTTTGCTTGACGTAGATCATGCTGCTGATTGATATAAAACTCTATTGAGCGCCTCTCCTACCGTAAAGCCGCCTAGATAATCAGTCAGAATGGCAGACATTTCAGGTGACAAGTGAGTAATTTTAGAGTGTTTTCATTTATTTGTTTCTATTATTATTATTTTTCT
Source organism: Loripinus fragilis (assembly GCA_964019695.1). NCBI lineage: Eukaryota > Metazoa > Mollusca > Bivalvia > Lucinida > Lucinidae > Loripinus > Loripinus fragilis. Next base: position 7,102,097 of record OZ026525.1, read on the forward strand.
ATAAATTGATTAAAATGTTGCACCTATTATTAATTACATAGAATTATTTTGATTATGCTTATGTGACATATACACTAAGTTTTCTTCTCATCAAATATATATCTTTTGAGTTCTCTTTCAAAAACGAAAAGTAATCTTCATACTATGTTTCCGAATGTACAGTAAAACCTGTCTTTGGCGGTCACTCAAAAATAGACAAAATAAAGGTCTTAATGACAAATGGTAGCTTAATGAAGATCAAAAGTATTGCAGAAGAGTGTAGGAAAAAATCCCCCCCGGACAAAACCCCCTTGCTATTTTTTGTATACGAGGACATAATCCCCCCGATGAACTTTATAACTAAGACATAACCCCCCCCCCCCCTCGCTGTATTTTACAACGTTGACAAAATCCTCCCGCTGAATTTTACAACGTGGACACAATCCCCCCCAGACAAAATCCCCCTTATAATACAGCATACATCATGTCATTTGTAAACAATTTGGAACCATATTGTAAGTCCTTATCTGGATCCCAACTGCATGACAGCATGATAGTGTTTTGAAACAAAAGATATAAAATTTACTCATATATAATTATAAAATAAATAATTACAGTAAAGACTAGACTATCTTTATCAAAACCAAAAAATATATATTTATTCAAACATAGTACTATTCTATATTCAAATGTGATGTCGGGTTGTTGCAAGGGGAGATCATTTCCCCGATACTATTTTCGTTACTTCTTGCTGATCTTGAAACGTTTCTCCAAATGGATGCTGATGCCTGAATCACGTTGGAACAAATATCAATATATCTATTAATGTTTGCTGACGATGTTGTATTTTTTCTGAAACAGTGGAAGGATTGCAGACATCTATTGATAATCTCAGGCAATATTGCGATAAATGGCATTTCACAGTAATTATCAGTAAAACAAAAAATGTTCTGTTTAGAAAAGGCGGCCCCTTAGTCAACAGGAGAGATGGACATATGGCAATGAAGAAATTGAGATTGAGAACAACTTTAATTATCTTGGTGTAGTCCTTTCGAGTGGAGGCTCCTTTATTAAGGCGACGAGTACATTATCTGGAAAGGCCTTAAAAGCCGCCAACTCTCTACTTCAAATAACTAAAAATAAGAAGGTCCAGGTTGATGTGATGTTTGGCCTTTTTGATTCCGCTGTAACCCCAATATTAAACAATGCATGTGAAGTATGGGCTTTATAAGAGCTGATAACATAGAACATATACATAGGAAATTTTGTAAGTGGGTTCTTAATGTAAAAACCGTCAAAAAGTAGCCTCGCTCTCTATGGTGAAGTTGGCAGATTCCCATTACTACTTTGTCGTCGATCACGAATTGTTAAATATTTTTTAAAATTAACTCGGTGGATAATAACAATTGTAACAAACTCACAGTCAGACACCACAAACGAGAGCCAAGAGGTCAGCCCTTTCCCAGCAGGTGACCACAAAGCACACATAAACAGACGCGCACAAAGACATAGCAAATACAAGACAGAACAAAAACACAAAAGACCCACAAAAGAAGCACCACCCCGGAATGGTCAGTAAACACTCCACTGGAGGGCCCAAACCGGTTTAACGGCGCCAACCTCACCTTTAATTCAGATGTGGATCAAGACACATAGATGTTTGGTTTGCATGAAAGACCCCTAACTTATCAATGCATCATCTCCTAGAACATATAAATCAAGATATAACAAGGAGATAAAGCAAAGATAAGGACTCAACAGTAAATAATACTGAATACTGGAGCAAAAGAAATTCAACAGGTAAACCCTGGTGGGCCCGATAAACAGCAAAAGCATCAGGCCCCTACCATCTCATCAATAAATATATCTGTAAAGTGACTATGTCTGCAACTCTGAACTTTTTTTTGAAAAAAAATAAAATTGTTTTTTTAAATCATTTGTTAAAGTAGAATTAAGTCATGCTTTCACAATAAATCTGTTAACTACAACACTGCATGGGAAAGTGAATTATTTCATAAAAACAGGTGTTTTTCTCTTGTTTGTAATTATTTGCGTCCCTCCAATCATTCTAGACAGATAATTTTAAACATAGATGCTGTTGTTTTGAAACTGATAATTTGTTAAGATTTACGTAAATCGTACAATGTATACCTGAATTTTAGAATTTTTATTGTGTTCTTGAAAAAATAGAATCATTATTTCTAAAATTAGAAGATCAAAAGTTACAGACTATGCAGCTTTAAGTTGGAACCCTCATAGAGTCTGAATGCCGACTCTAATTCAGGTGAAATTTTAGAAAAACTTAAAGCTAGAGATTTCAACGCGACCAGTTTGTCTACTTATGATTTTTCTACTCTTTACACTACTTTACCTCATAATTTAATTAAAGATAAGCTTATTGATCTTATTGAAAGAACCTTCAAGAGAGAAGGCTCTCCTTACCTGGCATGTTATGACAGAAATGCATTTTTAACTTCAGAAAAACTTAAAAAATATCATGCATGGTCGTGTCAAAATGTATGTGATGCGCTGACCTTTTTGTTGGACAACATTTTTATTCGATTTGGCACCAAGCTGTATAGACAAGTTGTTGGGATTCCTATTGGCACTATATGTGCTCCCCTGGTTGCTGATTTATTCCTGTTTTGTTACGAGAGGGACTTTGTGATGTCTCTTTCTGATGATAAGCAGGCTGATGTTATTGATGCGTTTAACACTACATCCAGATATTTGGACGATATTTTAAATAGTAATAATGTTTATTTTGACAATATGGCTAGTCAAATATACCCTTCAGAGCTCCAACGTATACCGAGGGCCATCCGTGTATGTGCATGGTAGTGTAATTTAAAAGTAGACTTCTAATAAGAAATAAGTTCACACAGCATTATTTATTCAGACTAGTAACTCAACATCAACACATAGTCAAAACAGCAACCATTTTAAATGCCACTCTCTACTTAATCATTATGCAGTTAGACATAACATTTCCAAAAAACAGAGGGTTTCCACATAGGAAAGCACTAAGCCTAAACCACAAAGGTTTTCCACACAGGACTGCACAAAGCTTTGACACTAAGTCTTTTGAATAATGACACGAAGTCGAAAGCACTAAGCTGGTCTATGTCAACTACATAATCACTGCATGACAACGCTCAACAATGAGTTTGAGTCCCAAATAAAATGGCCACCTGAAAACAATGTAAGTACACTAAGTCTATTGTCCATCAATGTTCAAGTAAAAACAAATATTAATTTCAAAGAAAACAGATCACCCTTTGATCTAAGGCTGCTAAAAGCTATCATATTTATATGGCAATTGCTATAGAGACAGTATTCAACTAACTGTACAGTATAATCCCAATTAACTGTACAGAACATTTGAATACTATAAATGTGCTACACAAACTATATACACATGCTTGTACAGCATATTTGCAACTCATGTACAACATTATCACATTCAGATCATGTAAATTATTTGGGATATTTGCAACTAACTGTACAGTACACTCTCAATCAACTGTACATCAACTTGCTATAAACTGTACAGTACACTCTCAATCAACTGTACATCAACTTGCTATAAACTGTACAGTACACTAGCAATCAACTGTACACCATGATTGCTATAAACTGTACATATAATCGCAATCAATTGTACAGTAAAATCTCAATTAACTGTACAAAATAATCGCAATCGCCTGTACACAATGTAGACCCCGAATACAGTACTTAAAATACCCGCCACAAGTAAATCATAACCATATGCGGACCACGCAAATATTTTACAAGTTTTTGACCGATATGTGCTCTGCAATCACCCTAGACTTCTGTAAAGTTTGCACTTAAAAATCATATCTGAAGCTAGTCTATTCACAAGAATATTTCAGTTCAATTTGATATTCAGACTGTCACTGCTCTGTGCACTAGCTAAGTGCAAATATATGAATAAAATTTGCATCATGTGCAGGGCAAAGTCATAACATAAGTCTACTTACAGAAATCACAGCCGTCTCTCTATATATTTCCATATATCACTATTCAAATTTTTGTCCCAAATCACATTTTTATCTGCACTGTTCAAAAACTAAACCAGGAATGATTATAATAATACAGTTACTAATTATTCACTCACAATTTCTCACCTGTTTTCTTAACACTTTTACAGGTAAATAATTCTCACCTAGCCACTACTGACCACTAATTACATAATTAAACCTGTATTCAGCTATACTGTGAACTACCATTTAGGGCACTGCATATGCTCACTGTTCACCTACAGGTTGTGTCCTAAAGTTAAAAATACAATTTAAAACCACATGTCATCATATTTGTGACATCACTCCCCTTTTAGAAAAAATGAATGAATTCATTTTTCAGTTCTGCTCATGTAGTCTGCCCCATTGTTTTGAGATCCCTTGATAGCTGCAATTCTAAATCGATAAGGTTGAAGACTCAATACCCACCTCATGACTCTACTATTTGTCAGTTTGGTGTTTTGCATGTAAATAAGGGGACAATGGTCAGTTTCTACCTGGAATTCCTTGCCATAGAGGTACATGTGGAATTTCTTTATACCCCAGACAAGTGCCAAACACTCTCTCTCTATGACTGAATATCTAGTTTCCCTAGGGAGTAACTTCTTACTTGCATATGCTATAGGAAACTTAATCTCATTTGTTTCCTGCATCAGCACAGCACCTATGCCTACATTGGAAGCATCTGTCCGAAGTGTGAAACCTTTATCCAGGTCAGGCAATCTCAAGATAGGTGTACTCACCATGTAACTTCTCAGTCTTTCAAATGCTCTTTGGTGCTCACCTTCCCATACCAATTTGTTTGGGTTACCTTTTTTAGTCAGGTTTGTGAGTGGAAGAGCAATTTCTGCAAACTGTGGTATAAATCTCCGATAAAAACCTACCATCCCTAAGAAAGATCTTATCTGCTTCTTTGTTTCAGGCCTTTTGGCCTCAACAATATCTCTAGCCTTATCCTGATTGGGTGTCAAGATACCATCTCCCACATTATGCCCTAAAAATGCTACTGATGTGAATCCAACCATACATTTGCTAGGTCTAGCTGTTAAGCCTGCCTGTCTAAGTCTTTGTGAAAGCTCTCTTAAACCCACTATATGATCACTCCAGTCAACTGTGTGCTCGAGAATATCATCTATGAAATTATCTATGTCTTTCAAACCTCTCAACAGCAGTCTCATCATTCGGCTAAAATTAGCAGGGGCTGTTACTAAACCAAAAGGAAGCTTTCGAAACTGGAATAACCCATATGGGGTTCCAAACGCTGTTTTCTCCTTACTATCTTCTGTTAGTCTTATCTGCCAGTACCCTTTACTCAAGTCAATTTTTGTAAAATACTTACAGTTGGCTAACTTTGAGAATATCTCATCTGGATTTGGAATAGGTTCTGCATCAAACACTGTCAATTTGTTCAAATTCCTGAAATCTATACAAAACCTGATAGATTGATCTGACTTTTTGACAAGCACCACTGGGGATATATAAGGTGATTGGGAAGGTTCTATAATACCCATTTCTAACATTTTCTCTGTTTCATCTTTTATTGTTTCTGTCATTGAAAAGGGCAGTGGATATTGTTTGGTTCTAACAGGCTGGTCTGAAACCAACTTAATTTCATGTTCAATTAAGTTTGTTTCTCCAGGTACATCTGTTAAGACATCTTTAAAGTCTTCCAGCAGTTGGCTTACCTCAGCAAGCTGTGTTGCTGACAATTCTGGGTTAATTCTCACATCTGCAACTGTCTCCTTACCTTGAAATTCAGGCAATTCAATCAGTTCTTCTTCATTTACTGAACTTTCACTTACATCTCCATCATCCTGTCTATCTATGCTACTATCTATTACTCCTGTACATACTATCTCTAACAGTCCCTGAGCATGTGTATCTGTCCAATTATGACCATTATTACTTTCTACACCCAATTCATTTTTTCTACTGATATATTTCTTCAACAAGTTTGCATGAAATGGCTTGATCTTGCCATTGACAAAGAGCTTATAATCACACCTACCAACTTTTTCCACAACTTTATATGGGCCCTTCCATTGCATAAGTAACATATTTCCATCTGTTGGTAAAAGAACTAAAACATCATCATCTACTTGGAACTTCCTAGGTTTGCTCTTTTTGTCATAATTCTTCTTATATCTACCTGCAGATTTTCCCAGCTCTTCCCTTGCTAACTCTAGTGTGGCCTCTAGTCTTTGTTTAAGATCTAACACATACTGATATGTTGTTCTTACCTCAGGTTCCTTCACCTCATCTGTCCAAAGATCTTTCAAAATTGCCATTGGACCTCTCACAGTTCTACCATATAAAAGTTCAAAGGGACTAAATCCAAGACTTTCTTGTGGTGCTTCCCTATATGCAAAAAGTAAGGCTGGAATATATCTGTCCCAGTCTTTCGGCTTTTCTGAACAGACTTTCCGAAGCATACGTTTCAATGTTCCATTAAATTTTTCAACCAACCCATTACACATTGGGTGATAGGGTGTTGTGTTTAGCATATGTATTGACAGAAGTCTACTCACCTCTTTCATTACTTCTGACGTAAACTGGGATCCTAAGTCAGTAAGTATCTCAGATGGAAAACCTAACCTTGTGAACATGTTGAACAATGCTTCAGCCACGCGTTCTGCCTCAATGCCTGGCAATGGAATTGCCTCTGGGTATCGAGTTGCATAATCTACCAAAGTAAGGATATACCTGTTCTTCCTATCTGTAATGGGTGCTATTGGGCCAACCAAGTCAACCCCTACCCGTTCAAAAGGCGTTTCAATTAGAGGCATTTGCTCCAATGGTACCCTTGTAACTTTTCCTTTTGGGAAAGTTCTTTGACACAGATCACATGATAAACAATGTAATTTTACATCTTGTTGTAAACCTGGCCAAAAAAATTGTGAACGTATTTTATCACCTGTCTTCTTCATACCCAAATGTCCACCAAGTATTGACTCATGCGCCAAATTCAGGACAGTACTTCGATATGACTTTGGTACTACCAGTTGCTTTTCAATTTTACCTTGATCTTTCCCCCTGTCTTGAAAATACCTGTACAGTAAATCATTTCTAATACCAAACCATGATACCATATCTTTTCTGGTCTTCTTTTCTCCTGATTTTACCTTTTCTCTTACCCATTTCAAAGTTTCATCTTTATCCTGCTCTTCTTTAAATTCATGTTTATGAACTTCAAGTCCTTTCATTACTTTTAACTTCTGAAACGGCTTACCTTCTTTCAGCTTCTGTGCCCTGGTTTGCACAGCTTGTCCCTTTTCTATCATATCTGTCCTACTTTGTTTGGTTATATCTGATATTATCTTCTCTGGAAGAATATCACAAGGTTCATTCAGAATCATATCATTGTCATCTTTTGTTACTATCTTGTCATGGGCTGTACTTATAGCACTCTCTTGTCTCCAACTTACCTCTTTGTTGTCCAAACCAGATCTTTCTTTTTCCAAATGCCCACTATCCCAGTTAACACCTGGGTTATTTGGTTCTCTCACTCCAGGAATGTTACCTAAAATAAGGTCATAAATAGGTTTACTCATACAAAGGGCTTCTGTCCTACCTTTGAAATATGGGGAATCAACCACAATTTCAGCCACTGGTACACTCCTGACTGTCCCATCTATTAATATACATGTCTGAATTTTACCTGTTAACTGTTCATTTTTCACAAGTTCTTTCCTAACCACTGCACTACTACAACCAGTGTCCCGAAGAACAGTAACCCCTTTTCCGTTTAACACTCCTTGTACCACTGGCATTGACTTCAACATTCTATTCTTACAGAGTGCATTAATCACGGGTAATTCATGTCCACATTCAAGACGAACTTTATTGTCATGAATACAACATTCATGATCCCACTTACCTCCAGAGTAACAAGCACTTGCTTCTAAAACATAATCTTGAACCTCACCTACCTTCACTTCTGTTTGAACATCTACACAGCTCATAAAACCAGCTGCTTGCTTACCACCTTGATTTTTTTAACTGCCTCTGTCTTTCAAAACAATCTTTAAGCACATGACCCTGTTTCTTACAAAAGTAGCATGTTCTTAATTGCCTACCTTCTGCTGTTATACTTTTACCTACTCCACCTGGAGGTTTACTTCTATTTTCATGTTTACCTGAATTATCAAATTTCTTTCCTTGGGGAGCCATTTTGCCCTGTGTCATAAACAAATTACCATGTGCTTCTAGATATTGCTCAGCCAATTCAGCCATCTCTGATATATTACCTGGTTTCCTTTCTTTAAGGAATAGTGCTAAATCTCTTTGAGATGCATTTATAAATTGCTCTCGCAACAACAAATCTTTCAAACCATTAAAAGATTTGTCTGCACCAGCCATCTCAATCCATCTAATTAAATAGCTCTCTATTCGCACAGCAAATTGGGGAGCACTTTCACTACTTTCTGGGAGACATGACCTAAATTTTTGTCTAAAACCTTCCTGAGTTAACGCAAACCTTCTCAATAAGGCAGTCTTTACTTTCTTATAATCATTTGCTTCTGCAATTGATAGTCTGCTATATACCTCTAGGGACTTACCCTTCAACAGTGCACTGAGACTTACCGCCCAATCTTTCTGTGGCCATCCTGCACTTTCTGCAAAACGCTCAAACCTATTTAAATAAGCATCCATATCATCCTTACTGTCCTCAAAATGAGGCTGTTTGGGACCCTTTGATAAATGTTTAACCGAAACATCCTTTCCAATTTCAGCTGCATGTACCTTAACCTTCTCTAGTTCTACCTGTCTTTCTACCATATCTAACTTTGCTTTATTCTCCAACTCCATGAGTTTTACTTTATTTTCTAACTCTAATTCCTTAATTCTATCTGCTCTCACTTTTGCTCTCTCATCTCTTTCAGCTTGTTCTTTCTCAAGTTTACTTTCTCTTTCTAATCTTTCTCTCTCTTTTCTTTCCTCTCTTTCTAATGCTTTATTCTCTTTGCGATCAATAAAACTCAACAAATCAGTTCCTTCTAAACCTAACTCTTTTCCTATTTTGAGTATTTGTGTCATTTCCATGATAAAAACTATTACATATAAGACTTCAAAATGCAAGATTTTTGTATATAAATCTATATTTATCGGTATGTTATATGGCACTGCACATTGCCCATAGCAAATCTTAATCTCAATCTGCTAAATGACAAAGTACATTACCTACAACAAGTGTCAGTCTTATATGGTATTAGATATGTCACCTGGCCCAGGTATTGTTTATTTTCACAACTGTTTCTCAAGTTCTATTTTTAAATGTTCCTGCAAGAAAGTAATTGAATTAGATCTTACTTTAACTTGAATCTTCTGTCTCTAATTCAAAACTGTCATCACTGCCATAAAGCTGTCACTGAATTTTATGCAAACCTCACCATAGGAAAGAAACATCACTCTAGCAGTCCTCGAAAAATAGAATCATCTCCACCATGAAAACATATATCCAATAAGTACTCAAAATCCACCATGAGGAAACAGACTAAGGGATAAATCAGAATCCACCAATTTATCTATGCAAAAACTATGCACAGACCATATTCCGTAATATGTAAACCTTCTTCATAGAGCTGGATACAATTATCCACCATGTTCCTTACAGACTATGTTCAAAGATTGTAAAGCAAATCACATCAGGATGGAATCAATCCCACCGCTGCCACCAAAATGTCACGTATACCGAGGGCCATCCGTGTATGTGCATGGTAGTGTAATTTAAAAGTAGACTTCTAATAAGAAATAAGTTCACACAGCATTATTTATTCAGACTAGTAACTCAACATCAACACATAGTCAAAACAGCAACCATTTTAAATGCCACTCTCTACTTAATCATTATGCAGTTAGACATAACATTTCCCAAAAACAGAGGGTTTCCACATAGGAAAGCACTAAGCCTAAACCACAAAGGTTTTCCACACAGGACTGCACAAAGCTTTGACACTAAGTCTTTTGAATAATGACACGAAGTCGAAAGCACTAAGCTGGTCTATGTCAACTACATAATCACTGCATGACAACGCTCAACAATGAGTTTGAGTCCCAAATAAAATGGCCACCTGAAAACAATGTAAGTACACTAAGTCTATTGTCCATCAATGTTCAAGTAAAAACAAATATTAATTTCAAAGAAAACAGATCACCCTTTGATCTAAGGCTGCTAAAAGCTATCATATTTATATGGCATTTGCTATAGAGACAGTATTCAACTAACTGTACAGTATAATCCCAATTAACTGTACAGAACATTTGAATACTATAAATGTGCTACACAAACTATATACACATGCTTGTACAGCATATTTGCAACTCATGTACAACATTATCACATTCAGATCATGTAAATTATTTGGGATATTTGCAACTAACTGTAGAGTACACTCTCAATCAACTGTACATCAACTTGCTATAAACTGTACAGTACACTCTCAATCAACTGTACATCAACTTGCTATAAACTGTACAGTACACTAGCAATCAACTGTACACCATGATTGCTACAAACTGTACATATAATCGCAATCAATTGTACAGTAAAATCCCAATTAACTGTACAAAATAATCGCAATCGCCTGTACACAATGTAGACCCCGAATACAGTACTTAAAATACCCGCCACAAGTAAATCATAACCATATGCGGACCACGCAAATATTTTACAAGTTTTTGACCGATATGTGCTCTGCAATCACCCTAGACTTCTGTAAAGTTTGCACTTAAAAATCATATCTGAAGCTAGTCTATTCACAAGAATATTTCAGTTCAATTTGATATTCAGACTGTCACTGCTCTGTGCACTAGCTAAGTGCAAATATATGAATAAAATTTGCATCATGTGCAGGGCAAAGTCATAACATAAGTCTACTAACAGAAATCACAGCCGTCTCTCTATATATTTCCATATATCACTATTCAAATTTTTGTCCCAAATCACATTTTCATCTGCACTGTTCAAAAACTAAACCAGGAATGATTATAATAATACAGTTACTAATTATTCACTCACAATTTCTCACCTGTTTTCTTAACACTTTTACAGGTAAATAATTCTCACCTAGCCACTACTGACCACTAATTACATAATTAAACCTGTATTCAGCTATACTGTGAACTACCATTTAGGGCACTGCATATGCTCACTGTTCACCTACAGGTTGTGTCCTAAAGTTAAAAATACAATTTAAAACCACATGTCATCATATTTGTGACACTGAATACAGCCAATACCTCTGATACCGAAGCCACATTTTTAGACTTGCATTTGTCAATTTCTAATGATATTGTTTCTACCAAAATTTATGATAAACGTGACGACTTTGATTTTGAAATTGTCAATTTCCCATTTTTACATCCTGTTGAGTCTATGTCTCTCAACCGATTAGTTTTTCTAGAGCATCTAGCTATGTTGTTGACTTCAACACTTGCAATAAATTGTTAACTCAGAAACTTCTTAAACAAGGCTATCCGTATCATAAACTTCCCAAAACATTTTCAAAATTTTACAGACGATACTATGATTTGATTTCTAAATTCCAAGTTGGACTTAAATCTCTCTTGCGCCAAGGACATTAGGAACCTGATTTCTATGGTGACTTGTAGTTTAAATTGAAGAAGATTGTTGGCTCTAATAATTTTGCAGCGCAGTTCATTAAAATAATTTCACATTATAAAAAGATTGGCTATAACATTAAAGTATTGCAACAGACTGCATGCTTGATGGTCAACCGAATCACGATTGGCTACTTTGCTTTCCCCTTTAATTGCAAGCCGGTGGGTCGGACTTTATGATGGTTCCGACTTAAAGACCTATCTATTGATGAGACGGTAGGGGTCTGATGCTTTGGCTGTTTGTCGGGCCCACCAGGGTTTACCTGTAGGATTTCTTTTGCTCCGGTATTCAGTTTTATTTACTGTTGATTCCTTATCTTTGCTTGATCTCCTTGTTATATCTTGATTTATATGTTTTAGGAGATGATGCATTGATAAGCTAGGGGTCGTTCATGCAAACCAAATATCTTTATGTCTTGATCCACATCTGAATTAAGTGATTGATATCAGCCTATATTTTCACTGTAGCGCTTTTCGGATCGCCTCTGACTTTTCCGTTCACTTAATGCAGCTCACTTCGAAGTTCAAACGCCTATAACTGTCTTATTTGTGAACAAAAACAGCAAGTGTGGGTAGTCATTATCTTAGTTAGAACATGAGGAACATTTTGGTACCAAAATAATTCAGATTTGCTGAAATTTTCGATTTTGAATTTTCAACACCTTCCGCTTCAGTGAGTGAGGCAATTCATGTAACCTATGCTACGCAACGTCACCAACAAATAATGACGTCGCTTATGACGTCACTTATAACGCATTTTGAGCTGAATAAATTTCTTTTCATCTGTAAGTCCTGATGACTATTGATCATATAGATTGATCCAGGTACATTATGTATTCTGTAAAAAATACTCCTTTGTCTTCTTTTACATTATTGTGATTCGGCCTGAAGCATGGTTAACAAAATTATTAACTGTAAATCTTCTAAAAAGTATAAAATAAAAAAAATTACTTTTTTTAGTAAATACAAAAAATATTTCATCTCGTGAGTTGAAAACATCGAAATTTTCATTCGTGCTGCGCACTCATGAAAATTCTGATTTTTTCACCACACTCGATGAAATATATTTTGTATTCACCACAAAAAAGTAAATATCCTCTTTTATTTCACTACAACACCTATAGGTATATGTTTAAGTAATTTCTCTAGAACGCCTAGTACATGTTTAATTAATGATCAACTATTTTGACACTCTCTAATCAATCCTATGTTGCTGCTTCAAAAATACTACTACATGTATAATAGTCTATTAACAGACACTGGGCATAGCACTATTGAATTCAGGAAGATGATCATAGATGTTATTCTGTTTGTTTCAGTATGCGAATATGCACTGCACGAAGCTGTTATGTGTTGCTTACTTGTGTTGGGGTGCTAGTATTGGGACAGTATCTACTGAATACTCTGCAATCTACTCACTTAAGACGAATCAGACTGAATTCAATATTCAACTGGGATGAATCCAGAGAATTTAATCATAGTACTACTCATAATCAGACTATTTCAAACACAGATACTGAAAATAGTGACGAGAAAGGATACAATACAGAAAATGGGTTTATTATACCTAGAATTCACAAAAGTAAACAACAAGTATATCAGCGATATTATAAAAGGACCAAACCGGGAGCAGAAATAAACTGTAATGACGTTGTAGCAGGAGATATAGACGCTATAAACGACGCCACTGATAGATACAAGGGGCATACACGAACTAGAGCAAGAAATGATAGTTTCGAGAATATTGAAAATTGCGCTGTGTTTAGGAAAGAACGTGGTTATATTGAACATCCTCTCTCACAAGAAGAATTAGATTTCTCTATAGCTTTTGGAATTCTCGTGTACAAAGATGTCGAACAAGTTGAACGATTGTTACGAGCTATTTATAGACCACAGCACTTTTATTGTTTCCACGTGGATAACAAAACGAACACCGAATCCATTTATAGGAGTCTGAGAAACATTGCTAGCTGTTTCGACAATATTATTGTTCCCAGTGACAGGGTATCTGTTGTCTATAGAGAAACGTCTATACTTGGGGCAGAGTTGGTGTGTATGAAACACTTATGGAAATCCAGGAAGTGGAGATACTATATCAATCTTACAGGACAGGAATTTCCATTAAAAACTAATCTCGAAATAGTGAGGATTTTGTCAGCAATGGATGGTGCCAACGTAGTTTATGGAACAAAAACAAGGTAGTGTTGAATAGCATAATGTTATAAATATCTTACGCAGATCCAGAAAGTTCCAGAAAGAACGGGTGCGGGGGCCAGGTCTAAAAAATTGAAGACGGCATAGGGCGACTTAAGTAGAAAAAAATAGCTTAAAATCGCGATCATTGTCTTTCCATCAGTTTAAACATGTGTTTTGGTGCTCGAAAGAATCGTCTCATAGCGACGGTTCATTTGAGTACCCACAACATATGTTTTGGTTGAGAAGTAAGAAAAATAATTTTTAGTTACTCACTCTCATCTGGGGGCCTGACTGATGGTTTTTAGTCATCAAGTTATTTGACAGAGTGGGTCCATACCTGTATTCCTAAACTACCTGTGCTATGCCCAGTACACAAAGAGGGCCAACAACGGGCTACCAGCAAAATGCCATGTATGATGGGACTGACACTATATGCTGGCTAAGCTAAGTGAATTTTCAGCGGATGGGGGTCCGGACCCCTAGTCCCCCACCCCCTCTGAATCCGCCCATAGATATTAAATGGTTTAGAAGCATCTCATAAAACTGGTGAACAATTGTGCCAATATAACTCAATATCGTCACGGTTATGTAATATATGAACGCTTACCTCGCTACATTATACCATTATTGACTTCAATGAGGTACACATGAGTATGTATCTACCTTATAAAGTGATATTTACCGGGACCTTAATAAAGCCGAGGTCTATATCACTTTTAAGCATAGAAAGATGCTTATGTCTACCGAAATTGCAGTAAATAAATATTTTATATGACTTTAACTGTGAATGAAAATTTTCCACTTTCACTTTTGTAACCACATAATATGTATTGTTGAAACCATGCTGAACTAAAGGTCTTTCTCACAAGCTCAGCTTTAGCAACTGGTAACAAAAGTAACACCTATATCTATGTATGTGTTCAATATTTGCAGACCATTTCAAGAACTGAAAAGAAGATGGATTCACAAAGGCATGCCACCACATAACATTACGCCAATTATTGGTTCTACACACATTGCTGTAAATCGAGACTATGTGGACTTTGCTTTGCACGATCCCCGGTCTATGGACTTCCTAGAGTGGCTTGAAGACACAGTTTTTGCTGAAGAAACTTTCTTTCCATCGTTACACTATAACCCTCATCTTGGAATTCCTGGCTCATTTCTGGGTAAGTTATAACACTAAATAAATGTAGGAGGAGCACAACCCTACTAACCCCGTTCCACCAGACACAGAAGAAAAAATGTTAGACTCTGGTCAAACAGATCAGCGAAAGTGGTAGATCCCAGTTAGAAACGAGTTTGTATTAATTCATTTGACGCGTGTGTAGGCACCTACAAATTACTAGTACAACTTCAGTTGAAATAAAACCCGCTGCACTAATTAATGCCATTTTTATTACTCCAAAGGCGAACAGAACTTCATAATTTCCCAATTAGACATGTGCTGATGTTTATAAAATGTACATGTACATGTACTAGGACCAACTACATGTAAATGGCCTGAACTCTCTAGATATAAATCAGAAGTTACTTATAGTGTCATGTTTTTAACTTAATTAACCCGTGGATGACTGGAGACCCTAATCAGGTAGTTTGGCAAAACTCAGCTGACATGTCACACCTGGATCTGCACTGTTTGCTGAGACAACGTCGATCTCCAGAAGAAGAAATTCGAAAATTATAGCCTATAACCCCTAAATTTATATAATGGACCATCCTGACTTTATGGCATATATACTGAAGGACTTTAGAAACGCACCATCTGCTTAAATGCTAATTTATGCCAAAAATTTAGTATTTTCATTATGTGAATATGAAATTGACAAGTTCCGTTATTCAGCTTGCATTCAATAAGAAAATTGAAACGCTGTGGCTTATGATTGCCGTTACGTCGCGATAATTCTGAGACAACTCAAATTCAAAAATCACAGTGTACCAATACCTTCCATTATGAACGAAAAAAGTTTCAAACTGAAAGTTCGTTCTCGAAAGCAAAGGGCAAGACACAATCAAATCATAAAGTTCTAGGCCTCTGTCAACGTTCATTTCGTCTACACGACGTCTTTACTTTTTGACGTAATTGGCCATTTATATCCTTAGGATCAGGAAAAATCAAAATGTTTTTACTGCCAACAGATACTCCTCAATCAGTTGCATAAAAGCAAAAGTATCGCGACATGCGCGAACGTCATGCGCATGTTATTGCTGTTTGAAATTTTAAGACTGACGTTAGCAAAGACACGCTGCGAGTGGGAGTGTAATAAAACGATTATTTCTGAAACATTTTGTGTGGTTGCATTAGTTGAGACATCTGGCTACCACCTCAAAGCATTTGTTTTCAAATTGAATTAAATTTACATTTGTCATGCGACAATTGTTGAAAAACCTCTAACGTCAGTATTACGTCAGAATGAACAACATGAGCAAGTCGAAATTATGGCAAATCATGGTCCATTGTGCAAGAGGATAAAGAATGACAATGAAAAAATTCTCAAATTAATTATGTTGAAGAGACAGTGAATATAAAATGGTGCGTTTCTTAAGACCCTCAGTATACGTTTATGGAAAATTACATTTGTCTTAAAAGGGTTCAATTTTAATTAGATTTTATATTGTTGCAGGTGAGGCTGAGGAATACCCTCTAAATCCATTTTTCATGAGATATAAAAACTGGTCGAGGTACAATGGTGTTTATCTGCGTGACTGCCATGGGAAATTTGTCCGCGCCATCTGTATACTAGGCCTAGGTGATATCAGCAAGGCGGTCAAAGATATTGGTCTTTACGCAAATAAGTTCTTCTATGATTACGAACCACTGGCTTATGACTGTCTAGAAGAATGGTTAAATGAACGAACATGGAAACAATATCTGAACGATGAGCCAGTTGATACAAGATATTATGAAAGCCTTGATCAGCCAAAATACCAACTAAGAAAAGGTGAAAAGAACACTATTATCATGTGGTAGAAGTCGACCTAGGTTTGAGAGGTCATAGAAGCAAGTCTGAGAAACAGATGGTTATCTGTGCAATTCAACAGGGATACGCTTTTGTGACATGAGTACATGTACATTTGTGACCATGCCACTTTGTGACAAAAGGCAGCAATTAAAAACAACTGCCGACCAACCTACGGCACCGTGAGGAAGAGCCACAAAAAATTTACAGTAACAAGACATCCAAAAGACAATAAAAGCAAAGCAACCAGCTCTCTCTTCCTCGCCAAGATGATTACAAAACTAGAAGGAACATCAAGTATAGCATACCAAAACGCATACCAACACAGAAACCACACACACACTGGGAGGTACATAAAACAATACATCAAAATAACAGAACCACCGCCTTAGAACTGACAGAAGCCTTAGTTTCCAGGGGCTTAAATGCGCTTTACTGGCGCCAAATCTTCGCCCTAGATTCTGTTGTTGTTAAAACACACAAAAAATGTTTAGCTCGCACGGAGGCTTTAGAAATAATAAAATGCATCATAACAGAGAACAAGTTTTCCTGTTTCATTAAATCCCTAGGGTTACGCAGCTTTAGGTTGCCCGTACGAAAACTTTGACAATACCTTAACGGATTTTGGCAAAGCACCAACACAATTCACGCAATATTCCTCGATTACTGCTGTACTGAAAGATGACTTTTATTATCGCCAGAATCCTCGAAGAATCCGCTGATGATTATCACCATAATTTTGTCTCCATTATCGAAAAAAAAGTACACCCATTATTATCGCCAAAAAATTATAGGTATAAAATACGACTTCGAATTCATGTCTTACACAACTACTGCGAGAAAAAATCTAATTGTAAATGTAGGGGACATTACTTTAATCTTGTCTTATTTCAAACTTTCCCCAGTTGAAAGTTTTGTCCAGAAGGAGTTTTATCTTGAAATTTGGAAAATCTACTGGCATGCTATTCAAATGGCATGATTACGTAAGACCCGCGGTGCAGTGGCTGGCGATGTAGATGCGACGCTGGTTCAACGTTTGCAATGTGCTATTCCTACAGCAAGGCTGTCGTCGACGGTACGGCGATCACCGGACCACGTGTTTGTGGAGTACGACATTAGATTATTTTTCTCGTTTCAACTCATGTGCTATTTCGAATGTACAATGTATTAGTCCTGCGATAGAATTCATGTCCGTTTCTAGCTATGGGCCACATTGCAATTATTATAGTTTGTTCTATAAAATTGGTACAATTATTTCCCGTTTTTATCCACAAAGCTTATTCACCTATAACCCTATGACCTACGTACTGGGTAGTTTATTTTTGAGTGCATTTTCAGTTCCTTTCTTCTTTTTGTCTGTTGGCGATTTATTCTTTTCAAAATCTTTTTTTTTTCGAACAAAATATTTCAGGAATAGCACCAGAGCGTGAAACAGTTTGGATCCAATGTCAGGCTTGACGTTTTACCTGGCCTGATCCGCACTCGTCCGCTCGTATTTACGAGTATCCAAGGCTGGAGGGCAAGTGAATATTTGATATTTCTAGTGAAAATTTATTGTTTTCCCCTAAGTGCCAATATTTTTGCGATGCAGGGCAAGTGCATATTTTAAGATAATTCGAGGCCTGTGATCTATGTCCAAATGTTTTGCAAAAAAAATGATCAGTAGACGATGTTATTAATCGATTACATGACTTATATTAACTACGATTTTATTTGATAAGTAAAAAGAGAGAACCTATTATCCTTTGGAACAGTCAAGAAAGACACAGACGAACGTGCGCATTTGCAAAGTCATAAAATGGCATTTCTCTGCTGGCATGCAAAGTATAAATGCATAGTTCTGAGGCACGCAAATACTGTTTATCATAGTTTTGATTCAGACGAGCCTGTGCATTTGCAAAGCCCTTTGTTCCTCGCTTTCAAAGTTCAGAAGTTATTAGTGCAACGTATGCACGCAATCTAGATCAACATCGGCGTTATTGCC
Source organism: Loripinus fragilis (assembly GCA_964019695.1). Lineage (NCBI taxonomy): Eukaryota > Metazoa > Mollusca > Bivalvia > Lucinida > Lucinidae > Loripinus > Loripinus fragilis. The sequence goes on from OZ026525.1 coordinate 7,120,876, forward strand.
AATCCAAGTCGAGTCTGCGCACTTGCACAGGCTCGTCAGAGCCTTTGCTGTTCGCACAAACGCTTTGGTGATAAGTCTTTCGGAGCTGACAGTTGCAGCGATAAAAACAGACAGTCACAGAAACCTGAGACAGATCAATTATAAAAGAAAGCCATGTTTCCGTTTAAAAATCAAGAAAAGTTTATTCAATCACGAATTTGTCGTCTGCTAAAGCATCTTTCTGTGAGATACAAATTATCCCGCAGTCAATCCCTTTTTTTTTGTAAATATAACAATCTACTGGTAAGAACTAACACAATTAGAAAACCAGTTTGAGCAGGCTGGTCACAGAAACTAGCTTTGGCTTATCTGCTGTCTTGGTATCTGTGTAAAGTAAAAGAGAGAGAGAGAGAGAGAGAGAGAGACAGTTTTTCAGTACGGTAGTAAAATGCTATTGATGGACCGACCCCCCGGTGGATGGTGTTTCCTTGTTACTTTTTAACAGTCATCCTTATATATGTCCTACACTAAATCCACTAAATCAATTGCACAAAAAGTGGATATTGCGCATCGTTTGTAACATCGTTCGCTCACTGAACAGTGCTAACATCTACAAATTTAAGCATCTGAACAATGGAGGCTCCATCCAAAACGACAACACTGATTCCATGGGTGAAATCTTTTACAGGAGGAACAAATGACTCGAAGCTAGTCAGTAGCTTTACAACCATACATATGAGACATATCAGGCATACCCCCCTCCTCCACTCCTAAAAACTTGAAATTTTATAATACCCACATAAAAAAGACTGGCGCAGACTAACTAATGTTTGGCTTTGGTTTGTTTACCAATAGTGAGAAAATGAGACATATATATTTTATAACAGTTCACTGACAGATTTGAAGACAGGCCATCGTCAGACAGTATTATGAGGTCTGTGAGCTCAAGCAGCAAAATATATCTACCTGCCTGTCTGTTTGTCTGTTGGTCTGTGAGTCTATCTCTATGTCTATACCAAACGCATATTGCCCTTGGCTTAAAACACATTTTTTTCAGACAGACGCCCTGAAGTCAAAACAATGCAAATTGGTCAACATACAAAAAAATGTGGTGGTGATTTTGGACCACCCTAATGAGCGCGTCTGTCCAGTGTTCCGAGGGCGTTGAGCTTGAGCAGCAAAATCTGATTGCATGTCTGTCTGTCTGCCACAAGCCTACTATCCCCCTTGCTAAACACTTGACTTGTTCAGTCTAATAACATTTTTTTCATATGCTAATAGTAGACAAACCTTTTTTGTGAAAGCTTATACTTGTTATTGTCTAAAAAGAAACCAATTGCGCTCGCGCATTTAACACAGGCCTGTAGGTCCCTATATTGAAGGCATGTTTCGGTCCTTCGAAACATGTAGGGGCATCGAATATTGTGCAGTTAACATATTACGAGAAACAGAAAACAACCTTTGTACAGTATTCAAATTTTATGCGCATGCGCATCAAGTAAAGAATGAAGAAGACCATCAAACAATTAACATCTGTTATGTCATATTGTATCAGTATACAGCCCACATGGCCCCTTAATTAAAGTATAGCTATAGTAAAGGTCTATGATAACAGCCTAAAATCAGAAAAAATGCTTTGTGCATGCGCAGTAGGCATTTTCCAATGTGGTTCTATATCCTATTCTGCTTCGTCAGTCGTGGTCTACAACTGTGCCAAATTTCATGCTTGAATCCAGAATAGCACAATCAGGTCAAAATTTGGCTCTTAGCCGCCTAGCTAATTGGTTAGGGTCTTAAAGCGCTTAACTGTATCTTGTACGCTACTAAACATACGCAATAACTTCCAAGGTGATGTGTCAGCTTTTTTATACGTTTGTTGGTGCAATACTCAGCTATTCATGTGAATTATGGGGCTTTGCAAAATGCAACTCAATTGAGTGAATATATCTTAAATTGTGCAAGGCTTTGTTAAAGGTACGATCATCCACTCTTTCTTAAGGTGTATACGGTGACTTAGGGAGGTACCCATTACATATTAGTAGGTAAATTGTTTGTTTCATGTTGTTTCAGCAGACAATATTCTTGTTTTCTTCTTTTACAATCATATGGTTGAAGCTTGTGCTAATGGACTAAAATCTGGGCTAGTAATGTCAAGTCACTTTTGGATAATTATGGTTTCTCATCCGTTTGGACTAATCCACACTCAGTTAATCTAAAAACGTTTCATCTCATTTTTAAAGAAAGGTTAAAAGATGTATTCAAGCAAACTTGGGTCAGTGATATATCTATGAGCACTTGTTTTGTATAAAGATTTTAGGCCAGTGTTGAATCATGAACGTTATCTAGATTTGTTGCCATTTAAGCTTAGAATGGGGATTTCTCAGTTACGATTTCTGCGCATCAGCTACGTGTTGTCACTGCGCGTTATTCACAGCACAGAACAGAAAGATCACTGCACTTGTGCACCGCACACTCTGTACCAACTCAGATATCGAGGACGAGTACCACTTTGCCTTGCATATGATCATTTACGAGAACAATACATTAAGCCGTACTATCATAGTGTTTATAAATTTACATTGTTAATGAAACATACAGGTCTGCCAACAATGAAAAAGTTAGGTAAACTTGTTTGAGAAGCCTTTTCGTTAAGAAAATCTCTATTGAATAGAACATGATCAAGCTGAATGTATATCCCGGTGCAAGTGTGCACACCCAGATCAGCTAACCTCATATGAAGCAGGTTGATCTGGGTTTGCACTCCTTCAAGGTTTGAACCCCATTGTACTGCTGATTGATTTTTTTTTGTTGTTAATACTATTATATATAGCTTGTATAAATTGTTTATCAATGTGCATTTTTGCATACAGATATATGCACTATTGGCAAGTATACACTGCTCAAAATATTTAAAGGAACACTGTGCACTTGCCATTGATTACATTACAAAGCCACGCATAGTCTGACTCATAACGATATTTGGATTAATAAGACAAAACATGTTTCTCCTGTGATAAGTTTGGTTGCCCATCAAGGATGATGCTTGTTAATAAGAATGAAGTTATCCCTTTCCAGAAATATCCATGGAACGCTTTATGTAAAAATAGAATTTTGTTAAAAATACCCTTTTTTCAAATCAAATTTTAAGAAGATATCTCAATCAAGCACTACAATAGCATCATTTCTGTACAGTCAATAGCCGTTCAATTTTGCAGAAATTATTAGGTTACGCTATTAACAAATTTGGAGGATTCGACAGAGTTCAAATTAGAAATTACAAAAATTTGAGCCATGAACTAAAGCAGCAATTGTTATATCAAAAACTTTTTCTGATACAAAACTTTGACCATCGTAACACAAATGGAAACAGAAACTGTGTTTCTGTCTTATAGTCTAGTGAATTACCTTACTTGTCTATTGGACAGGGTTTAATATTATTACCTATGGAAAATTATCAGGTGTTCCTTTAAAAAATTTGGGCAGTGTATTTCTCATACTGCTCAGTCGAGGCGGCCATGACGCCATAGACCCGAATAAAATAGGAACATGTTAAATGTACTAAGAACGCTGTGGAAGAATCCGTCTTATAATACCCTTGGAAAAGAAAAAAAGCGCAGTTAAGCATGTGCATTCACACAGCCTAGCCAGTGCCTTTGTTTTAGCCAAATATTATTAAGCTGTTTGGTCACTGTATGTGCAGCAACTTGGTGTCACCTTTACATTGACCCAATAGCAGGGATCTGGTGTCAATTGCTGAACAATATTATATATGCTGGTAATCAATGAAAACTAATTACCATCGTCCCATTTTTCTCATGCTTATACTTGCTATGTAGTAGTATAATAATGCTTTTGTATATTGGTTGTCCTGAGACCGAGGGGTCGCGGGTTCGAGCCTCACCGGCGTCACTGCATTGTGGTCCTTGAGCAAGACACATTTATTCTAGCTTAGTACTGGTTATACCCAGGAAGACCCGTCCCTGTTTAACAGAAAGATTATTGATGGGACATTAAGAATCAAATCAAACAAACAAAACAATATTGGTTGTCATGAGACCTTTTCTTGTATTCGTTTCAACAAGATGGGATCTCGGGAATCATAATGAAGAAAGCGTTATTATATTACAGGCCTCTGTTTGCCTGTGTGTGTCACATGCACCTTAATTGATTGACCACTGAGCGCATTTAATTTACCGCTATGAAACCTAATCTGTGATGCGTTCTCAGGCTGACAGAGCCATGTTATGGCCATTGGTGATTGTACCACTCTTATTAATAAAGTAAGAAACACCTTCGCCAGTGAATGCAAATAGGTAAGATGCATTTAAAGTTGTATACGCAAAAGCCAATTCCGTTCTTCAGCGAATCATGCATTTTTTGCATTAAGTGCGTGTGCCCTATAACATTTATTTAAAAAAAATGTTGCTATGAAACCTAGGTGTAGGAGACGGTGTATCGATGTAGGTTTGGCGTTATCTCGCCACAGCCCCTGTCCTATACTATTTAGCTCTGGTAAAACGCTTAAAACATAGGCGAACGTCGAGAAGGTGCCATGATTACATCTTCATGGCGATTGGGAGCCTACTTGATCTTCTTCCTAATCATTTAAGATTAAATTATATACACTCAAACTGATTCTGATTAGTAAAACGCATCAATGGAACTTCATTCACAACGATAGCAAAGCCTTATTGATACAATGAGGGTGGTACACGGCGCCCTCTTTGTATTAGTAATGCCTGCTGCTTGGATTTGGCTCAGCCTCCATCAAAACATCAAATAAAAAGCCAAATTCTAACAGTTAGAAATTATTTCTCCATGATAGTCATTTACGATTATACGTTTACGATTATTTGCTATTTAAAATATTCCTTTATGCCTTTTAATGAGCAAATTTAAGTATATTAACGTTCAATATTCATGAAACGTGACAGATTTATTGTGTAATATATAAGTATATGTGATTGACTAGGAACTGTAATTATGGTTTATGTCAAATAAATTATCTGTTCTGCTCTGTTCTGTTCTGTTGTAACTTGAATTGCTCTTAAATACAGGCCATTCAATGTATAAGTTTGAGATGCACAGAAAATTTAGTTATTATAAGCGGCGAATCATAGCTTAATACGAATAAGCACCACTGATCTGTACGAATCATAGTTTATTTATATCGTTAGGTTCACTTGGGGACTAATTAAAGAGGCTCATCAGAAACACTCCAAAATTTCATCTCATCCCAGGTTATATAAAACACCATATTTAGTAAAAAAAATCAATTACGCGGTTTATATCTAAATTAATTTCTCTAATTTATTTTTTAATTGAAATCATCATTAAAGACTAATCAGCAAAAACGGTGGTCACTTAAACCCTGGAAAACAGTAGTGAAGACCAGGATGTCGATATTTGAGCACATAGTTGCCGTTCTGTGTTCCCACGCCAGGTACTCAGTACTGGCTAGCACAAAAGACATCCCGACATGGCCGATTTTGTCTTTCTGGGACGTAAAACATCAAATCAAACAAACGTTGCTGCTTTCTAAATTCTCTCTATATAATGATTGGCTACGCACACGCACCTAAATTAAACAATGAAACAGGTATGGCACTCCATGTCTGTTTTTATTTTAGAGGTAAAAAAAAAAGAAAAGAAAATACCACAAAAAAGAAAAACGAGCATGGTAACATATGCTTTTTAATTTCATTATAAGTTTCTATGCAAATTTCCCTTCAAATTAATAAGTTTTTTTGATACCGTAGTTACATTGTGTGACATTTTTATTCTAGATTTAAACGACTTTTTGGCCTTTTTTTACAAAATATATTTTAGCTATAAAAAATAAGCTACACGCCTATTTGTCGCTGTTTTTTTTGTTTTCTGTTATTTGCCAATAGCATGTAGTGTATTCCCAGAAAGAAATATGGCATTTTCTCACGTTCATTATTTTTAAAATATGAGAAATTGATATTTTGAAAAACTCATATTTTTCAATTTTTAAAGTGAAATATATTTTTAGAAAGCACGGTAAGGTCCTGTTATTTTTGTCAAAATAGATAAGTTTTGAGCTATTCTATAACATATCAAAAGATGGTAACTTTTTGGATACATGCTGATAAGTCCCAATCTACCTAAAGACGGTTCTTTTGAGCAAGCGAAACACATGTTTAGATTGGTAGCTCGGACTCAATATATATACTGGGTGGTAAATGCCAAGCAACTCCACGAGTGCTTTGATGAACAGCATATACCCATAATAAAAGTGCATATCACTCTCGCTGCAAGGACAGCATGCAATGTATTTTGATAATTTACACAACTGAACAATTTTAAAGGAACTAGAGAATCCAGACGTTGACGTACATGTATAAACTGGATGAAAGAGTATGGCCCACTTCAAATCGAACTATAGTTCCTACTAAAGTTCTGACATAAAAGATGCGCGCGCACGTTTACACCCGAATGACATCAGATGAAACTTTAGTTGGTTTGCAAGTAAACAAAGTTGGGTTGGATCTCACTTCCCATTCTTTCGGATGGCCGGTACGATTGCGTATAAAATGCAAATTATGACAGCTCATATCAACGTAGTCAGTTACAAGGTGGTCTGTATTTTCACTCTTCACATTGAATTTCCTCTTAAGGTATTTATCTAACGAAACGCATTATACGGTGTCCTGGTCAACATCAGTTGGCGCCGTGAAAGCGGATTAAGCCCTCCAGTATAATATTTTAATGACCATTCCAAGGCGGTACTTCTTTTGTGGATCTTTTATGGGTTTTTTTTCTGTCCTGTGTTTGCTATGCCTTTGTGCGCGTCTGTTTATATGTGCACTGTGGTCACCTGCTGGAAAAGGGCTGACCTCTTGGCTATTGTTTGTGGTGTCTAACTGTAAGTTTGTCACTTTCCCATTGGTATCCTGGGTCAGGTTTGGTACATGTTCTTGATTGTATCGATTCCTGATCTTTGCACCATTACTTACTTTGTACAAAGTTCTGATCTGACAGCCGCTGTAGGAAAATACGTTATAATGCACCTTTTTGCTTGACGTAGATCATGCTGCTGAGATATAAAACTCTATTGAGCGCCTCTCCTATCGTAAAGCCGCCTAGATATTCAGTCAGAATTGTAGCCATTACAGGTGGCAAGTGAGTAATTTTAGAGTGTTTTCATTTATTTATTTTAGTTTTCTTTAAATTGATTAAAAATGTTGCACCTATGATTAATTACATAACATTATTTTAATTATGCTTATGTAACATGTAAACTAAGTTTTCTTCTCATCAAATATATATCTTTTGTATTCTTTTTCAAAAACGAAAGTTAATCTGCATACTATGTGTCCTAATGTACAGTAAAACCTGTCTTTAGCGGTCACTAAAACATAGACAAAAAAGGTCTTAATAACAAATGGTAGCTTAATGAAGGTCAAAGGTAGTGCAGAATGCTGCATTTTTTTACCTCAATTAAGCGATAATCGGTATTGAAAACCAATGTTTGGTGTTCATTTTGAAAGGCAGCTTAAGACAGGTTTTACTGTATTTAAAATACAAGGAAAATCATAGTATGCAAATAAACGTAAAATAAGCAGTTTGTCGATTTTAAGTTTTTAATAAATGTGCTTCACTTTGGCCATATTTTAAGCGCTGCTGAGATACAGCTAACTTACATGAAACATATGTTTTGCTAAATTGCAAAAGCATGTTTTTTGTAAGTTACGCAATTGCATATCATTAACACGATTATATCTTCTTTTAGTTTGTCGTTTTTCCCAGGTCACCCTAAAACGCTGAATTATCTGCTGAATTCAGCAACTTGCTGATCAGCTGAAATACACTAAAACACTGAAGTGCTGAATTGCTGTTTTTTTACGTTATCAGTTTTGAATTTTGTTGGACTAAGTATATACGATAAATTTGGAAATATACTGCTCAACAAAAGTTTAGCACGGATTTTAATATCATATCTAGGTTGAATATATATGAAATATTTTATTTGTTGTAAATCAACAAGTATGGGGATCTTTAAATTAATGTTTTTTTCGTAACCGCCAGACAAAACGTAATCTTGTTAGGCGTCAGTGGATTGACGTTACGTTTTATGCCAAGCGCATGTAAACGATACAAGCCCACATCCAATATTGAAACTTTCCTTTCTAACGTAAAGCAAAAGGTTCTTAATGATGAAAAACGTTGAAAACGTCAGAGAATTGCACCCATTTATGCCATGTTTCTGCGTTCCATAATGACGTTAAAATGTCCTGTTTCCATTTTTGACTTTTCAGCGAACTGAATTAAGCGTTCATGTAATTCTTTTGGTGCTAGTGTGGCAGGAGCACCCTGAACAGTTCTCTTAGCCATTCATTTGAAAACGTCTTCTATGGATAGCGTTACCACCTACACTTAGTCTCGAATTCAGATTAACGTCATTTTTCATGAATCAAATACGCAGAGACAAACTTTTATAAACTTGCCTTACCCTTAATTGTCTTTCTTATGGAACCCTCTTAAACACGAAAATCCTTTCAATTAAGCATGTCTATGCAACGAAAAAGTACTGATTTTGACTTGCAAACGCCATTATAAAACCACCGTCATTGGTTTCTGAGACTGAACGTTTGCTTCAAAGGCTCAAATGAAACGACTTTATTTTTTTCAGAATGGCTGTTTCGACCTAAATGGAAAACAAGTAATTTTATAAAACCTATGCTGATTAATTTTGTGTTGCAAGTACTGCAGTTGAAACGCGTTTTTGACCCTTCCTTGTTGAACGCTACGAACAACGCAGTAGAAATCAAATTAAATTACTCCAATTGATTGCATTAACTTAAACACATATCTAACCATCATTTCAGCAGATTTTATAACTTTAAATAATTTGCTCACACATAAATTAATCTTTATTTACCCATGCTGAACTATTGTTGAGCAGTATATTATTAAACAGAACCCCAAGTAATACATGCAGCTCCATGCATACGCGGGCCCAATGGATGCATAGTAAATTAAAATGGGTCTTGACGCGAGAAAACCCGACTAAGATGCATGGGAACAATAAAAATGCAGGCATGTTTTCGTATCCGCGCAGTCTGATCAGCGCCTTAACTGTTCACTTACTGTAAAGTATAATATCTAATCTTGCTTCATGTAAAATTTCATTGTTGGCTAGTCTCGGAAGCTGAACAGACTAGTTTGAGTCTTAGACATTCGGGTACCCACAGGACGAATAGTCCGTTTTTTTTGAGAATATTGGAAATATTTATTTATTTCATTTATTTTTACTATGTTTAATATAAGAATCTTTATTTTAAAATGTATTATTCAATTTTATATTTTTTCAATAATCCATTGTGTAATGGGTAGCACGACATTTCTCCCCCTCCCTAGACATTGGGGAATGGACAAAACCCAACTGGGACAAAAACGCACCAGACAATATCACACTGGACAAAAGACCACTGCTAAATTTGACAGGGTGTACAAAAGCCCACTTCTTTAAAAATTGGTTAAAGTAAATTATAAAACTATTAAAGTAAGTAAGGGTGCAAAGATCTGGAATCGATACAATCAAGTACCACACCTGACCCAGGATACCAATGGGAAAGTGACAAACTCACAGTAGACACCACAAACGAATGCCAAGAGGTCAGTCCTTACCCAGCAGGTGACCACAAAGCACATATAATTTTGTTATTTTCGTTCTTATCATTAAAAGTTGTGTGTTTAAGTACCATCCCAAGACAAGCAATCAACACACCGGTTATTAAAATGACAAGCCAGTATTAATATAAGTCCTTAAAAGCAAAGGTAGGCATAACAAATGCAAGCGATAATCCAAATGACTAATACACTCATCTAGTGATCTTAAATGCGGTACAAGACATAGAGGATATCCAGGGACAGGAATAATGGAAGGAGATTGTACAACCAATCCTGAGGATTGAAAAATAAGAGCATTCAATGAAAGTGATCAGACTGCCTCTTCAGAGTAAGTCACACCTGCAGTGTTATTTCTCGTGTATGTTGTGACAAACAACTTAATTTGGGTATTAAAAGCCATTTACATATGAAAAAAAAAAACATTTTACAGTTTGGGTCATACAATCTATTATAATTGGAAAACATATGTCAACTGACCTTTGATCTGGTGGTAACAATTAGCATGAACTTTAATGAGAGGTGCCAAACAAAAAGATATGTTTGAATTTCAGATTTGAGAAGAAGAGAGATTCTTCATAAGTCCGTCCTTCCGTCCGTCCGTTTGTCCATCAGTTCAACCCTATCCCTGTCAAACACATATAAGTGGGACTTTTTCCTAGTGGGCTTTTGTCTCAGTGGGTTTTGGCCTAATGGGCTTATGTCCTAGTGGGTCTTTGTCCTAAACTCCTAGACATTTCCCCCTTATCGTTTCTCCCTAATCGTTTCGCCACTATTTTCAACCCTCGTCGATTTGCCCCCCCCCCCATACCCTAGTCGTTTCGCCCCAAATACCAATTCCTCCCCTATATTCGTTTTGCCCCAAATAGTTTTAATTATTTTGGTCAATTAACATTGCAGACCTATACTGGGTGTTGCATCATGCGACGTCCGGTTGGACTCTATAATGTTTAGAGATGTCCCTATTTTGTCAAAATGATAAAATAATGTTTGCAGACTGTGAGAATCAAGGTCGGCTGCCCTGACGTAAAGTGTAGGGATTTAAGGCCTACATGTTTCACTACTCAATAAGAGTACTGACCCCAATCCAACGTTGTCTTGTCTTTGAACTAGATTAATATAATTCAATTTAGACATTTTGACTGTAAGAGTTTTAATTTTAATTTGGCATCAGCGACCAGCGTCGGCTCAGACGAGCCAGTGCATCTGCAAATTCTGGCAAGAGCCTTCGCTCTTCGTATATACAAAATAAATGTATGGTACCAGATAAAAGGATCATAATGGCTGAGACCATATATAAATATGCCAATATCTATATACCTACTTTCAAAGGCTTAAACTAGCCACGTCCTGAGCAAAGCTATTTGCTATTTCTAGACAGCTAACAGCAAAGGCACTGATCAGACTGCACTAATACTCGCCTTTGGTTTTGGCAAACGATCAATATGGATAGCTGTATTCTATTTTATTATATTATTACACTGCTATAAAACTGTCTCATGACATCAAACAAAACTGTCCTTGGTCAGACTGCATAGTTGAGGTGTCTGATTAGCGCATTTATTGTTCTAAAAAAAGACAACGAAAAGAAGATTCTTGTCGATAAGTGTATTGCGTTTCCTTATTAGTATTTTGCGCCAGAGAGGTGCATTTTGGTATATGTAGCCTCTGATAGCTGATTCCCCAATCGGGATGCAGTTCACGAGAACATGCCATAAATGATTGCTTAGTAGCCATTTAATTATGCATTTGCGACATATGTATTTTACATGATGAATTGTGTAAGATTATTATGATGGTGTAAGAATATTAAGCATGCAGACACAGCTATTAAGGGGGATTATGTGCTTAGGTTTTGATTTAAACAATAAGTTACTTATTTCCATGCATAAAAAAACATTAAAAAATCACGTCAATGCAAATGTGTATTTATCGTTATCGTCGATGACAAAATGTATGACAATTTTAGTCTCGCTCGTGGATTCTAATTAAGGTGATATTGGACCCATGTTAAAAGCTAACCGAGTGTTTTTATAAAAGTAAAATTTATCTTTATTTATTGTCTTAAAATGTACAAGTATTGGCGTTCATATTTATCAACACACCTGTAATATTTAATATTGATTATTGATGAATTGAGTGTTTATTGAATGTCGCGTGCCTGTCATAAGCGTATCTGATAGAGTTTATAAAACATATTTTCTTTTTACTTACAGAGTAGACCCTAATGAAATGTCACATTTTGCGACATTCCATCTGGGTCCTCATTGTTTGAAAAGTACACCTGTTCAAAGAGCAAGTTAATAAAAAGTTTGGTACAGACGAGCAGCACAACCTCGTTGGTGCGTTCGTTGCTCGCATACATACAGTAAGGAAGTTGATGATGAAGCAGAAAAAATAACGCATCTAGACCCACTAGATTACTGTACTGCGTTTCCTCATTAGCATTATGTGTCAGAAAGGTGCATTTTTGGTATACGTATCCTCTGATAGCTGATTCCCCAATCGGGATGCAGTTCACGAGAACGTGTCATAAATGTTTGCTTAGTAGTCATTGAATTATGCATTTGCGACATAGATGACATGTGTAAAATTATTTTGATGGTGTAAGATTATAAAGCGTGCAGAAACAGCTATTTAGCGGGATTATATACTAAGGTTTGATTTAAACAATAAGTTACTTATTTTCGTGCATAAAAAACATTGAAAAAAACACGTCAATGCAAAAGTGTATTTATCGTTATCGTTAATGACAAAATGTTTGAAAATTTTAGTCTCGTCCAATCCAAACAATGTTGTGGATTTTAATTAAGGTGGTACTTATGTTAAAAGATAACCGAGTGTTTTTTTATAAAGTAAACGTTATCTTTATTTATTGTCTTAAAAACGTACAAGTATTGGCGTTTACATGTATCAACACACCTGTATGACCAAATATATTATGACCGTTGGGTCCAGTTTCACCCCTCAATACGTTCCGAGTTATACCTGGTCGGGCAATTCTGGTCAGAAAAGTTAATATTCATTAGTACTCAATGTCTATTACGTCATCCACGCTTTATTGAAATTAGAAAGCTGCCACTAATGTCTATAGTTAAACTGTGAGAGAGAGTTTGAGGCTGATCAAAGCATCTGATTTCCCATCTGTTTTTAAATTGTACGTCGTTCTAGTACTGGGTGTTTTGCTTTATATATGAATGTCTTCTGGTTTTAATTTACCAAGCATATATGACAGTATAAAATAGTTAATGATGGACAAAAACGAAGAACAAAATTCCACAGAGAACGGATTCTGAGGGCGAACTACCCATAGTAAGCCCAAGCGAACAAGAAGGATTGAAACATATCCTGATCACCGTCTATCCGCTCCAAGTACTTATAAGATATGCATGGAAACAGCTTTGTTTCAAAGAAGGATTTTTTCATGACTCAACTTCTCAAGATAAGAAGTTGCTGCTATGTTACAATTTAAGAGAGTCAGTGGATGCGTATGTGTGCCATCACTGGTGTATGCTTTACAATATATGCGACGGCTAGCCATGGAATGCTCTAATTTACGCCCTTTTGTTTTGTTTGTTTGTGTTGATCCTTTACCTCCTGATTAACAATTTAAGTCATGATTGGACGAATTCCTGTCTTCAACTATTACTATAAGCTGATAAAGTGTCTTGCCCATGGCACAACACTATGCCTATGGTGATTTACAAATGAGCAATTTCTTCAATCCCTTGTTAAATACACTTCCAACTGAGCCACTGTGCTTCTAAAGTCCATTAATTTTGTAAATTTGACATTGTGGGTACCAGTGCTCCCTTTTTTAAACTTGGATGAAAAACAAGAACAACATATTGGACACTGTAAAAGCGCTATTTTTAACGAGCCAGTGGAGATTTTTTTTGAATGAGGCTTATTTTTTGTATATATTTGCGAACTGTGAATACTCTAATACATTGTATGGCTGTTCATATATGCATGCCTGTCTTAGCATTAACTAATTTTGTATATGAAAAGAACCAAATTCGTGTATCATCCCCTTTTTTACCAATTAGCTCAGTGGTAGAATGTTCAACTTGAGACCAAGAAGTCAGTGATTTGAGCCCTATTGCTTGTTTGTTTACTTATTTGTTTGTTTGTTTGTTTATTTGTTTGTATTTATCATTGGAGTGATATAACGACGTGCATTAACTTCGATATACCACTAGTGGTTTACGAATTTTGGTAAAGCTATGTAATGACGTCCGTAAAGGATTCGCATATAATTTTATGATAACACCAAGGCGTAGTTCCACGTAATTTTTAAACGCAGTTTAAAAGTAGTTTTGGGGTCATACAATAAATAGAACCTAACAGTTCTGCTCCTGTATTAATAAATTTTATATACGTGTCACGAAAAAGTGGCAAAATTATTGGCAAGCCTCGCATCTCATCTCTTTTTACAGCTCGTATAATAACTTCCATATTGGGATCAAAAGTGACTTTCTATGCACTACCACCTGCTAGAACACCAGGGTGGTGTTGCAACCCAAACCTGAAAGGCGAGCGATATGACGACCAATGAGGGGTCTAGCAGATATTAGTGTATCAGAAAACCATTATTGCATAAGGTCATTTTCTCACTTGAAAACTTGCAACAACGGGTTCGAAAGGTTCATTAATTGCATGCAGAAGGTAATATAACATTTTTTTCAGACCAAAGACTTGCATGTGGTACTTGATAGTATCGTACCTGATCTTTGCACCCTTACTTACCTTGCATAATCCTGACGACACTTCTATTTGCGTTACTGCTGATGACGTCAGATTTGTAACAAATCCAGAATATGTATACGTAAAGTAAACAAAAAAGCAACATCAAAAAGCTGTACGTCAATAGCACGTGAATTGCCTGACCTCTCTCTCTCTCTCTCTCTCTCTCTCTCTCTCTCTCTCTCTCTCTCTCTCTCTCTCATACACACCTCATTTTGGCACACACACAAAAGCGCGCGCACGCACGCACACATGCACTTGTAAAGGTATTAACGGTACTAAAACGTGCGAAATGAGGAGTATACATATCATAACACCTTCCTTCATTGCACTACATGCACTTCTCTATCGCTGAATAAAACAAAATGTGTTGCTTTTCTGTGAATTCATTGACTCATTGCCTAATGAGGAATTTATCATTTTTTGCCGTCTGCTGATTTTTTTGTTTTCAAAATAAGGGTTTTCCAAAAAATACCGTTCAGGCATATCACCAGAGTGTCAAACAGTTTTGATCCAGATCAGGTCCTAAGTTTTGTCAAACCTGATCCGTGTCAAAAGTGTTTGCTAAAAGATTATCAGCAGATGACACTAGTATATGGACAATCCAAATAAATTGGGGATTCAAATAGTTAGAGGGAATCGTGGATCCATTTAACGTAAATATTATAATTTTGGGGAATACACCTATTCTTAAGTTGAATGTTGTTGAATTCTTGAATGCAAAATTTTGCCATATTTTGATCCAACTTCATCGACTATTTGCCTGCTAAACTTTGTCAATAGCCTGAACCCAGATCAGGCTAAAAATGTCAAGCATTATCTGGATCCATACTGTTTGACACTCTTCTTGTACTCGTGAAATATATATATTTGAAAACAATTTATCTCAAAAGAAAATTCAGCAGAGGCCATAAATGACATAAAGTTACCAGCATATAACGTTCCACCAACGCTGAAAAGAAACAAGTAATTTTCTGGAGACAGCTGTTGAATGAATATTTAGTTGAATCACTCGATATCTTATCAGGTTATCTTGTAGATTTGATTTCTAAATTCCAAGTTGGACTTAAATCTCTCTTGCGCCAAGGACCTTCGGAACCTGATTTCTGTGGTGACTTGGTGTATAAGTTGAAGAAGATTGTTGGCTCTAATAATTTTTCAGCGCAGTTCATTAAAATAATTTCCCATTATAAAAAGATTGGCTATAACATTAATGTATTGCAACAGACTGCATGCTTGGTAGTCAACCCAATCACGGTTGGCAACTTTGCTTTCCTCTTTAATTGCACGCCGGTGGGTCGGACTTCAGACTCTATGATGGTTCCGACTTAAAGACTTATCTATTGATGAGATGGTAGGGGCCTGATGCTTTGGCTGTTTGTCGGGCCCACCGGGGTTTACCTGTTGGATTTCTTTTGCTCCGGTATTCAGTTTAATTTACTGTTGAGTCCTTATCCTTGCTTTATCTCCTTGTTATATCTTGATTTATATGTTTTAGGAGATGATGCATTGATAAGTTAGGGGTCTTTCATGCAAACCAAATATCTATGTGTCTTGATCCACATCTGAATTAAGGGTGAGGTTGGCGCCGTTAAACCGGTTTAAGCCCTCCAGTAAAATGTTTTACTGACCGTTCCAAGGCGGTACTTCTTTTGTGGATCTTTTATGTTTTTGTTCTGTCTTGTGTTTGCTATGTTTTGTGCGCGTCTGTTTATATGTGCTTCGTGGTCACCTGCTGGAAAAGGGCTGACCTCTTGGCTCTCGTTTGTGGTGTCTTCTGTGAGTTTGTCACTTTCCCATTGGTATCCTGGGTCAGGTGTGGTACTTGATTGTATCGATTCCTGATCTTTGCAACCTTACTTACTTTAATGCAATTTTAAATTCAGGCCAATTTCCAAGTATATGGACTGAAGGTATTATTTCACCGTTATTTAAAAAGCACGACCCTCGTGACGTAAATAATTACAGGGGGGATCACTTTATTAAGCTATTTTTAAAGATATTTACAGGTGTACTAAATAAGCGATTAACTGACTGGCCTGAAAGTTATAATGTTTCATCTGATTCTCAATTTGGATTTCGCAGAGGGCGCTCGACAAGGGAAGCAATCTCTGTTATACAGAAATTTTTAAACGAAAAGAAACGTTTGTATTGTGCTTTTGCAGATTTCAGATAAAAACCTTTGACAGTTTGTATCTAAATGGCCTATGGTACAAAATGTTTAAACTTGGAATTGACTGTAAACTGTTGAGAATTGTGAAAAATATGTACAGTCAAGTAAAATCCTGTGTCAGGGGATGTAAGTCGTATTCAGAATTCTTTGAATGCGCTATTGGGTTGAAGCAAGGAAAAGTATTGTCACCTGTAATGTTTTCTCTGTTCATCGAGAACTTGGAGCTATTTTGCAAGATATACCAAATAGTGGTCTGAGCTTGAATGACCTCATTTTCATACTCATGCTTTTTGCAGACGACATGGTCGTCCTGGCAAATAATGTCCTTGAACTGCATAATAATTCATATCTTTTATATATAAATGGAGATTACAGGTAGATACAGATAAAACAAAAATTGTAGTATTTAGGAAACAGAATGGGTTAAAATATGATAAATCTTGGACGTATAGTGGGTCTAACTTAGCGGTAGTTAATGATTGTAATTATTTAGGCACCGTTTTTAACTATACAGGTACATTTGCACTTAATCAAGAAATGTTGATTGGTAAAGGTCTTAAAACACTTAACTGTCTCTTGTACAATACTAAAACATACGCAATAACTCCCAAGGTAATGTGTCAGCTTTTTGATACGTTTGTTGGTTCAATACTCAGCTATATATGTGAAGTATGGGGCTTTGCAAAATGCAAATCAATTTAAAGATTTTATCTTAAATTTTGCAAGGCTTTGTTAAAGGTACGATCATCCACTCCTTCTCTAGGTGTAAACGGTGACGTAGGGAGATTCCCTTTATATATAAGTATGTATGTGAGAATAATTAAATGTTGGTGTCATGTTGTTTCAGCAGACAATATACATGTTCCCTTCTTTTACAATCATATGGTTGAAGCTTGTTCTAAAGTACTAAAAACTGGACTAGTAATGGCAAGTCACTTTTGGATAATTATGGTTTTTCATCCATTTGGACTAATCCACACTCAGTTAATCTAAAAACGTTTCATCTCATTTTTAAAGAAAGGTTAATAGATATATTCAAGCAAACTTGGGTCAGTGATATATCTATAAGCAGTCCACTTGTTTTGTATACAGATTTTAAGCCAGAGTTGAAATATGAACGTTATCTAGATTTGTTGCCATATAAGCTTAGAATGGGAATTTCTCAGTTAAGAGTGTCTGCGCATCAGCTACGTGTTGTCACTGGGCGTTATTAACAGCACAGATCAGAAAGATCACTGCGCTTGTGCACCACATCCTCTGTACCTACTCATATATCGAGGACGAGTACCACTTTATAATTTTTTGCCCTGCATATGAACATTTACGAGAACAATACATTCAGCCGTACTATTATAGGCGCCCAAGTGATTATCTGTCTTATAATACCTTTGGAAAATGCAAAAGCGCAGTTTAGCATGTGCATTCACACAGTCTAGCCAGTTCCTTTGTTTTAGCCAAATAATATTAAGCTGTTTGGTCACTGTATAAGCGGCAACTTGGTGTCGCCTTTACATTGACCAAATAGCTTTGTTATATATATTGATGGAAAATCCCAAAAATGGACTACATAGCTACACAACTAATTAGTTTTTGCACTTCATTGGAGACCGCAGGGATCTGGTGTCAATGACTAAACTATATTATATATGCTGTTGATTAATGAAAACTGACTATTTCCATCGTCCCTATTTCTCATGCTTATACTTGCTATGTAGTGGTATTATTATGCTTTAGTATATTGGTTGTTCTGAGACCGAGGGGCCGCGGGTTCGAGCCTCACCGGCGTCACTGCGTTGTGGTCCTTGAGCAAGACCATTTATCCTAGCTTAGTACTTTTGTTTGTTTGTTTGATTTGATTCTTTACGTCCCATCAACAATCTTTCAGTTAAACAGGGACGCGTCTTCCTGGGTTGAACCAGTACTAAGCTAGGATAAATGTGTCTTGCTCAAGGACCACAACGCAGTGACGCCGGTGAGGCTCGAAGCCGCGGCCTCTTGGTCTCAGAACAACCAATATACTAAAGCATAATAATACCACTACATAGCAAGTATAAGCATGAGAAATAGGGACGATGTAAATAGTCAGTTTCCATTAATCAACAGCATATATAATATAATTTAGGCATTGACACCAGATCCCTGCTGTCTCCAATGAAGTCAAGCACTCTACCACTGAGCCACTGCGCTCCTCTAGCTTAGTACTGGTTAAACCCAGGGAGACCCGTCCCTGTTTAATAGAAAGATCATTGATGAGACGTAAAGAATCAAATCAAACAATCAAAATCCTCATACCTTTTCTTGTGTTCGTTTCGACAAGATGGGATCTCGGGAATCATAATGAAGAAAGCGTTATTTTATTGCAGGCCTCTGTTTGCCTGTGTGTGTCACATGCGCCTTAATTGATTGACCACTGAGCGCTTTTAATTTATCAGTATAAACCTAATCTGTGATGCATTCTCAGGTTGACAGAGCCATGTAATGGTCATTGGTGCTCGTATCACTCTTATGAATAAAGTAAGAGTCACCTGCGCCAGTGAATGCTAATAGGTAAGATGCATTTAAAGTTGTATACGCAAAAAAACAATTCTGTTCTTCTGCGAATCATGCATTTTTGCATTAAGTGCGTGTCTCCTATAACATTTATTTTAAAATTGTTACTATAAGACTGACAAGTTTAACATGTATAGATGATAGATGCAGATGAGATGGCCCACACGAGTTGGCTTATCTGAATCTACTGTCTTTAACCCCTATCCCATGGCACGTATGAGTATCTAACGGTAATATTGATTAAGTAGTTAATTGAGAACATGGATCTAATACTGGTTTAATTTATATTACAATTTCATTGAAGTAAAGGGGACTCATGTGGTCTCATGACGCGGGTCAACGCCTAATCGACGTCGATGCAACGTTGAGACGGTATATCGATGAAGGTTTGGCGTTATCTCGCCACAGCCCATGTCCTATACTATTTAGCTCTGGTAAAACGCTAAAAAAAACATAGGCAAACGTCGAGTAGGTGCCATTATTACATCTTCATGGCGATCAGGAGTCTATTTGATCTTTTTCCTAATCATTTAAGATTAAATTGTTTACACTCAAACTGATTCTGATTAGTAAAACGTTTCAATGGAACTTCATTCGCAACGATAGCAAAGCCTTATCGATACAATGAGGGTGGTCACTGTCCTTATCAACAGTCGTGAAAGACAACACAATTACCAAAAGAAATTACCATGATATTAGTCCCTAACTGTTTTGACAACTAGGTATGGTCAGACAGTACAGACCCACATCAGACCGTCCCTAGAGATGTCTAATCAAGGTATTCACTGTGTGCAATTGTGTCAGTATCTTTCATTGGCATTATTCAATAGTAAAACCTTTTGGTTCACTTTTTGCATGATTACAACAATGTTTAAGGAGTCATTGAACTTTGGAATATTACAGTAGACATTTATCTAAATTTTGGATTTAATGCCACATTCATTAATCTCAAATCTGCTTTAACAAATACAAGAATAGCTCAATCAGTAGTTTTACTGTCAATCATGTTGCTATTGGTTCGATCCCTGGTCTGACGACATTTTTGCATACATAATGAATCCGTTGCATTCATTTTATCAGTTACACCAATAGATAATGACAGAATAGAAAACATTGACCCAGTTTTTCAGCAGTCACAAAGTTTCGTCTACTTTTAAGCTCATCAAAGCCGAAGGTTCATAGTTGAGTTTATGGTTATTTTAGCGATCAATTCAAAAAGATAGTAAAACGTTTTGTAAGGGTTGGATATAGCTTGGTTAGGACCTGATTTCTATGGTGACTTGGTGTATAAATTGAAGAAGATTGTTTGCTCTGATAATTTTTCAGCGCTGTTCATTTAAATAATTACCCATTATAAAAAGATTGGCTATAACATTAATGTATTGCAACAGACTTCATGCTTGGTAGTCAACCCAATCACGGTTGGCAACTTTGCTTTCCTCTTTAATTGCACGCCGGTGGGTCGGACTTCAGACTCTATGATGGTTCCAACTTAAAGACTTATCTATTGATGAGATGGTAGGGGCCTGATGCTTTGGCTGTTTGTCGGGCCCACCGGGATTTACCTGTTAGATTTCTTTTGCTCCGGTATTCAGTTTAATTTACTGTTGAGTCCTTATCCTTGCTTTATCTCCTTGTTATATCTTGATTTATATGTGTTAGGAGATGATGCATTGATAAGTTAGGGGTCTTTCATGCAAACCAAATATCTATGTGTCTTGATCCACATCTGAATTAAGGGTGAGGTTGGCGCCGTTAAACCGGTTTAAGCCCTCCAGTAAAATATTTTACTGACCGCTCCAAGGCGGTTCTTCTTTTGTGGATCTGTTGTGTTTTTGTTCTGTCATGTGTTTGCTGTGTCTTTGTAAACTTGTCTTAAGCGGCCCGACAAGAAGACCAAAAATTGGTTTTCCAGACAAATTATCGCTTAGTGAAGGTTTTAAGTATTGCAGTATGCTTTAAGGGTAGCATTCTGCAATACTTTTGACTTTCTATGTATCTTGATCCACATCTGAATTAAGGGTGAGGTTAGCACCGTTAAACAGGTTTAAGCCCTCCAGTAAAATATTTTACTGACCGTTCCAAGGCGGTACTTCTTTTGTGGATCTTTTATGTTTTTGTTCTGTTTTGTGTTTGCTATGTCTTTGTGCGCGTCTGTTTATATGTGCTTTGTGGTCACCTGCTGGGAAAGGGCTGACCTCTTAGCTCTCGTTTGTGGTGTCTACTATGAGTTTGTCACTTTCCCATTGGTATCCTGGGTCAGGTGTGGTACTTGATTGTATTGATTCCTGATCTTTGCACCCTTACTTACTTTAGATATCATGTGACAGTCTGCATGCCTAGTTTTAAACCCAATCACGGTTTTTAGCTATGTTTTCCTCTTTAATTGCACAACGGTGGGTCAGGCATCAGTTTCTATGACAGCTCTGACGTAGAGCTTTAATTATTGGGTTGGTGCCTGATGCTTATCTGTAGCTGGACCCACCGAGGCTCAACTTGAGGTTTTCTTTAGCTCCCACTATTTGTGAGTCATGAGCCCTCATATTTTGTTTCATCATGGTGTGTTAATTTGATTAGAGTGTTTCTCCATGATGATACATTGCATTAGTTAGATGGCCTCCATGCGAGCTGAACATTTCTTTTACTTCAACATCAGCAGAATCTAGGGCGAAGATTTGGTACCAGTAAAATGCATTTAAGCCCCTCAGTGGCTTAGGCTCTTAGGCTGCTGTCCGTTCTAAGGCGGTGGTTCTGTTGTTGTTGACTTTTTGTTTATTGTTACTCCCATTTTGGGAGTCTGTAATTGTTCTATGTTTTGTTGTACGTTACTTTATGTCCATTCTAGTATTGCAATAATCTTGATGGGGAAGAGAGAGCTGGTTGCTTTGCTTAATATGTCTTCCTGGTGTCTCGTGATGGTTGAGCGGCTCTTCCTCGCGGTGCCATGGGGTTGTCTGCAGTTTGTGATTGCGGTAGTTCCTGATCATACTCACTAACTATTTTTGATTTTACGACTTTTGTGTTTGTGCTGCGTGGTTACTGTTAAAAGTTTCCTCGTACTTGCATTTAATGTCGTTATTATTACTTTAGTCATGATTTACGATTGACAATCATTCATTGCATTAACTTCCCTATTGGTATCACTTAAATAACTCATTTAAGGAACAGTGTAGACCAGCATTCGTATCTCGTTGATAACTGTTGCTTTCTCTATGTTTCTTTGTACTTGTTTTAGACTTAGTTATATGTTAGGAGCTTTAGCTATTTTACAAATGCAGCAGCTGGATATTGCTATAAATACGATATGATTGCTGTTTTTTAATGTATGGTATAAACTAAAAACTCAATTATGAATAGCCTAAAAACAGTCAAAATTTTACTTTCTCTTCTTCGGTTACATTCTGCTTCTTCCATACAGATCCCCAAGTCCACCAATAGATATAATTCTATGGTACTATCTGTGCACATTTCACCTCTGAAACTTTATTTGGCCACTAAAATTAATTTACATGGAGTTTCTGACTCTGTATTTTTTAGAAATCACTTAAATGTTCGTCTTTCCTCTTAAGTCACCTGTACTTAGGAGCTCTAGGAGTAAGTATAGAAGAAGTGTAGCGTATCCCTCTATTCCTAAGTGCAATGCCAAGAAGTGTCGCTGTTTCAAACATTTATGTTGTAAATCAACTATTTAATCGAACGTAAATGGTAGACAATTTCTGTAATTACTAATTCTGATCTTGGTTGAAGATTAACTAGTGCTATTTATGTTTTATCTTGAGAAGAGAATGATTGTGGCATGCAATATGTTGGCCAAACTTGTAGATTTCTAAAAACTAGATTTTCTGAGCACTATCGTCAAACAAAAAAGCCTCGGAAAATTGATAATTTCTTTTATAGGAATTTCAATCAAACTAATCATTCTACTAGTAGCATTTCTATTCACCATGTTGAAAAGATTACATGTGGTGATAATTCCACTAAAAGATATAGAAATATTCTTAGGCATGAATTAGAATTAAAGTGGATAAAATTATTACAAACACCACATCCACTTGGTTTTAATGATACTATTTACCATGAGAGTAACATTTCTAGATTACTTGATTTTGATGGGCTTTTTTTCTTTTAAATATACGTAAACGCAATAACCGATCTCATGGTTAACGCAAAAATGGAAATTTAAAGCGCAAAAATAAACATGTTTTAACTCTTTTAGAATTAAGTATCATCTTAAAACATTCTGGCCGACACATGGCCCTTTCACGTTTACTAACTCTATCTTTATCTTCACTTCGTAATTTGGATATTGAGGCTGATAAATTCTTTGATAGAGCTCATTGACTTTATGAGGCAGCAATTCCTACACAGTGTTACACTCAACATGCTCTTCGGCCATACATAGACTCCAAAATTAATCATATTATGCATTTTATCAAAATTCAAATTGTCAACAAGGGGAGTGATTCCTTAACTTACTCAGTATATTTAAAGATAAATCTGTTATCTCTTCTATTCCAACTTATTTTGAACATAAGGAATCCCCTATCATTTGTTATAAGTTTAATAAACCTATTTGTAGTACGATTTTTAAGTATAACAAATTAGTAACAGAACTTGATATCAAAAATTCTATTCCTGACTCTTGAGATTGTAAAGACTCTAAGTATTGCTATCAACCCTCTGGTCATATAGTCACAGGGGATTTAAAAATCATAAATGATTAAAGAATTTGGTCTATTATATGTAAGGGACCTAAATATAGGTTTCCTGTGCCAATAGACTTCAAATCATGTCGTGAGGAAATTGCAGGAGCCTTACAAGAATTTTGTAATCACTGGTGTAAACGAGAGCATGTTGAGTCTAATGCCTTAGATAGTTGGACCACTAAATATTTTTTTAAAAATTATTGATGGTAGAATTTCATTTTATTGCAACAATTTAGATCTTCTACTACCTAAACCTAAATTCACTTTTAGACACTTGAAGAAAGGGATCTATGAATTCCATAGGAGGTTTGTTTTGGCCCCTGCAGATAAGGCTGCTAACAATGTTGTGGTCGTTTGAAAAAGACACTAGATTAACACCCTAAAGCAAGAACTTTGCACTGCAAAAACATATGAGCATAACAGGCTTGATGAGACGTCTATCGTTGATAGGAATTGATGCCATATGGCAGCTAAGTTTGGGTTGTTTGTTGATGAGGACCATAGCAAGCTTCCTACGTTATATTGGTTACCTAAACTTCATAAAAGGCTCTATAAATCACGTTTTATTGCTAATTCTAGTGCATGTACAACTACTGAGTTGTCTACTCCTTTGACTTCTTCACTGCGATAAAAAAAACCCATGTCATTAGATATTGCACAACAGTTTATGAAAGAAAATGTAAAAAATTATTTTGGTCTATTAAAAATCCAGGTGCAATTCTAAACAAACTGAAGTCTAGAGGTTTCCAGCATCTGGTTTGCCTACATATAATTTCTCTATTCTCTATACTACATTGCCTCATAATCTAATCAAAGAAAAAACTAATAGAATTAATTGAACAAACTTTGAACAGAGAGGGCTCCTTTTATTTGGCTTGTTATGATAAAAATGCCTTTTTTTACTTCTGAACAACCTAAACGATATAAATTGTGGTCATGTCAGGAAATGTGTGATTCGCTCCATTATCGTTTGGACAATATTCAGAAATACCTCATTTATGGAATAATCGCCATACATGGATCAATATGTGCATTTTCATGTGAGCATGAATATTATCGCATAGTTGACTAAGGCGAGCCCCCTCATGTGCACAGTCTGATTTGAGTACACATCTGATAAAGAAACGAAACTCAAGACATGAGCGCTCCATTACCCAGTAGACATAACGCCAAAACAACGTCGTATCGACCTCACGACATGGTTCCGACTTAATGTGCTTGTTGGGTTGATATCTGCGATTTGATGATTATATGATTTGTCTGTATACATGTTTTAGCGTTACAACGTATAATGGATTTATCAATTATATCCACTTTTAATTTAAAAATCAAATTTGATGAAATCACTCGGTAAACCTGAGTCCAGTGTTTGAATTTTAAAAACGATTGCGCTATAAACATATGGTAATTTAGGTCAACTATACTGAGCAAAAATAGAAACTTTACACTGAATTATATAGTAATATCTACGCTTATACTTATCCTATGTTTTATACAAATCATGTCAAATTAATGCGTGTTTAATTCTCAGTAGATCTGTGTAGTTGAAACACAGCTGCAACATCTTGTGTTTGACTTGTAGCATTTGGAATGATTAAGGGGTCAAAATAAAAAATAACACATAAAAACCATTTGTTCTGTTTCTTGTTTCTATTGTCTAGTTTGATTATTGGGGTGTGTAGCATCTACAGTTGCCGGCTCAAAACGCTTACATCAATGCGTGAGTGTAAATTAACGGTCTTGGCTGGCGTTGTTTTCTTACGCCGCGTCAATCCTTTGCATCGATAAATATCCCTGTCTGCTCAAACCGACTCACGAGGCCATGGGCAATAACACCAGAGCAAACAAATATATTTGCTGCACGTATTACTCCTGGTGCGGCGGCGACCTGCCAAAAGCCTTCTTACGCCAAATTGACGTATACGTAGCAATAGTACAGTATACTTTGCGGACACTATTAGTTGATTTTCGATGTTTCGACTTGAAAGACTTCCGAATAGTGTGTTTACATATTCAAAATATCCAAACGATAATCTTCCAGACTTAAAAATGCAGTTTGACGTTTTTTCAACGTTATTCATGAACGCCTGATCAAGTTTGAAACTTGTCTGCATTGTTGTCTTGTCAGACGTGTGGCCTTTATATACGCATACGTTTTAAAGAAATGAGTTTGCGTTAAATTTCTATTTAAAAAGTTTAAAGTTTCTATTTTTGTTCAGTGTAGAATTGACAGAGAATCTGCCTATAGCCCCGCTGCAGCGCCTTCCATTCTGTAAAATGGCTAATTTCTAAAGAAAATAGGTGGAAACAAAAGTCTGACATCTATCATGGGCCATAAACCCATACAAATAAGCCACAAATGGTAGGCACCTGTTACGACATAAAGCCGGTCAGGAAGGAAGAGGGGAAATCTTATTGGAAAATTCCTTTATGCGATGATGATGCTACCAGGCAAAAATAATGCACACAACTAGTAATAACTTTCTAGTACTTTATGTACTAAAAAAACATTGACAACACATTAATAATACAATGACACCACCTACGCTATTATTTCTGGTTAGATGACCATCCTATACTATGGCAAGTTGCCACTCTAAGATCATTTCAATTAGAATCAATATTAGAGTGTCCTGCTCTAGATGTACGTCAACTATTCAGAAATAAGAAACGTAAAGAATATGATTCAGATACAATCTAAGATCTAAGAAAAAAAACTGGGCCCTTTGGTACTTAAGTATCGCGGTATTTAGTACTTTCCCTTAGTAAACGTGTTTGGCGAACACTATATCTTCTTGGCCACACGTTGTTGACAATAAATCAATAGGCTCTGAGATAATATGGTTTTGATCGTCTCTCCGTATTGGGACGTCAGATTTATTTATATGGGACTTCTCATAGAATCCACGTAATTTTATTTGCGATCTTGACTCTTGAAGTGGTCTGGTTTGTTTGATCACAATTCCAGCCGGTTGGCTAACAACTCGTTCTGGCTACATTGATAGTTGGGACCTGATCCCACGCTGTTCGTGGCCTGAAGGGACAGCTACTAAGTGCCCTCATGTACCAGATTCTGTGGTTCACCAACATTTGGCCTCCAACGTAGGATGGGACACAAATCAGAGATAATTCTGAAAAAAAAAAACAATCTACCTTTAAAATCTTATTACTCAGAATCACTCTGTTGTGTCAATAATGGAGTTGTTTGTTTCAAGTTTACAAAAATAAAATAATTTCTGTGGTCTTTTTTTTTTAAAACTACAGCCTTACCCTATAAGCACGCGATTAGCCCTCACCCGTGGGTGTATGGCTAACGGCTCCCATGCGGTTAGGATGGATCAGCTCTTCTAAATATCCAAACTCAAAAATGTGTAATAGAGAAGTTTCTTTAATGACTGGCCTATGTCAGCGCTAAACGATACCTCCTATGCCAAACGAACAAACCCATACGTTACAAAAATTTCCAGTACGCTGTCGTAACGTTACCCTGGTTTGAGACGGTATCCCAGCCTAAACATTAAGACCCCTTGGCCTACTTCTCTTTCAGGTCACGAAATCTAGATAGTTTCGAGGTTTACAAATACTGATACCAATTCTCTTGAAATTTTAGGAAAACGTTGAACAGCATGGTGCCGACGTAACGTTTGTACGTTTACGTCAGACATCACCCTGCCCACGAGCTAATTTCCTACTTGTATAACGTATCAGTTGTAAACAGCTAATTATGGCCCCTCGTCATACATATTTACATCAATATTGAGAGATTACATTCTGCTGTTTTATGCGTGAAAAACGTGCAATATTTCTACATGTATTTTGGTAAAAAAACCCTACCTAATCTCTAAACATACATGTCAGCTATCACCTTATTTATGTAAGTGTGTTGTAGTGTATGCACCTAACCCTTATTCTTATATGCGTTAGACATAACTCAATGTGACACATACAGGTCGCTACAGAAAGTCGACTATCACTGGCAGTTAAATCGTCTTTCAAACACCGCAATATAAATCACAACAACTTAAAACCTAGCTGCTAAAATTGTTTATTTACCTATCAGTCTCCGGTAAATCTTCCAGCATACAATTATGGTTTTATGTGCAGACCGGACGTGGCCTGCGACCACCTTTGGCTGAAATAACCCTTCGAGTCCATCCAGACAGCTCTACTATAGCCGCAAGAATGGTCCCAAAAGATTTTTAGGCACTACGCATGTGCGTAGATTAATACACAAGTGCGTAACAATCGCTATTTTCGCAAAAAAAAAAAACCGGGACGTTATTGATAACGACTGATAGAACCCCTACATGGAATGCTGGCTGATTCAACAGACGACAAAATAGAAAATGAGTGACTTATTATTTCAATACAATGCCGTCTGCCAGAGACATCGCGATTCAATGCAATAACACAAATCGCCAAAGCCCTGTCATGTACAATTTCAACACAGTCAAATATATATAACTTCCTGTACCTTTCTATAATAATGAATAGCGTCTCTATATCGTACCTCGCTACGGTATCTTTATAATGTCCCCTAACAAGAATGGGCAATTCCACCCTTTATATAATGAGAAGTGCACAAGATCTCCAAGATCTTCAAGAAAAGTAACAAAATCATGCAAGCGTTACTAAATAAAGACACAATGAATTCTATCTCAGACAAACCGCCCTTATATTGGACTAATAGTAGAAAAGGTACCGTATCACAGTTAGTATAGGTGACCAGGTGCATACCTAAACCTTTGGGTATTTGTGCGTATACACAACCATCACTGATTCTGATGTTCCTGACATTATACATTGTAAAAGCACCAAACCCAACAAAGATCTAGTCAATATTAATGTATATATCAAATTTGGTGATGTTCTGTCATTTTGTTCTCAAGATATTAAGCGGACACGAAATTCTGATGTAAATCAAAGGCCATAATTCTGTTATAAATATTGCTAATAATGACAGGTAACAACCCAAACCTAGATAGTGTCAATATAATTACATTTACAAAGCTTGGTCATATTCTGTTTAATTGTTCTAAAGATATTCAACAGAAACGAAATTCTGATATAAATAAAGGGCTATAACTCTGTTACAAATTAGGCTAAGCTAAATATGACTGGTAACAATCCCAACCTAGATCTAGTCAATATGAATGCATTTATAAAATTTGGTGAAATTCTGTCAATTTCTTCTCAAAACTTTGAGCGGATTAAAAGTTCTGACATCAGTCAAGGGCAATAACTCTGCTACAAATAAGCTAAAATGACAGATGCCAATTCCAACCTATATCTAGTCAATACCAATGCATAAATAAACTTATAAATAAACCTTGGTGAAATTATATAATTTTGTTCTTAAGATATTGAGCAAAATGTGTAGCAATCCCAACCTAGATCTTGTCAATATCAATGCATGTACAAATTCGATGAAATGCTATCAATTTGTTCTCAAGATATTGAGTGGAATTGAAATTATTACAGGCGGACGGATGGAATGACATAATGACGAAATGACGGACCACTTTTTCAATGGGGGACTATAACTATATTACTACCCATGTTCATCAAATTCACTTGCAGTATGCCAGTGATTAGCACATATTTACAAGCAGAGTAGAAAACAGCGCGGATTCACTGTTTTCAAAACAGATAATATCAGGCCATTTTACATGTTTGTGTGATATGGGGCTACCATGTTCAATATCTAATAACTCAAAAAGTATTTAAGATAGAAACGTAATGCTTACAATTTTGAAAAGGTTAAATAAAAATTATTTTATATAATACCAAATTAATGAACATAAATTTGTATCAATAAAATTTAAGACAAACTATATTTGATTCATTTATCATTTCAAAGGGGGTTCAATTAAAACATGTAACATACAATACATTGTGGGTGACTATATTTGTTTTCAAATGTCGATATCTGTGGCCCAGTAATAGCATTGCTTAGAAAATATTACCAATTTGGAAAAATTTCCTTATCTTTTGCATTTTTCTGAAGTCTCAAATAGAATTTTACTTGTCAAATATTTTGTAACGTATGTAACAGGTTGTTAGAGCTTAACGCTGCCATTGCCAGAGGGCTAACATGTTGCAAAAGCCTTGCAAGACATTGGGCTTCACGAAAAATATTGCCTTTAAAATTCCCCTGGGGGGAGGGGGTAAACCATATCCAGCCAGTGGGCTATACTTTGTTATGTTTGTGTGTTAAGGTCTTGGCAATGATCAGTTAGGCTGGAACCAACTTGCAATCGGTCACCTCACATTTTACGCTAGTTCCGAAAGTTAAACAAAGGGTACACAAAATCCATGTTTTTATCAATGAAACAATACTTTGCAAAGACTCTGCAAGTTATTTCATTTAAAATTGACATGTTCTTCTAGCACAGACGAAGTTAGAAAAAAGGTACCCGCATTTCAAAAAGTCACACTTTTCCTATGATATCAAACATCCAACAGAAACGCTATCAAGTTAGGTTTTCTCTAGAACGCCTAGTACATGTTAAATTATTGATCAACTTTTTGACACTCACTAATCAAACCTATGTCCCCTGCTTCCTAAACATTACTTTATGTATAAAAGCCTATTGACAGACACTCTGCATAGCACTATTGAATTCTGAAAGATGGTCAATAACGTTATTCTATTTGTTTCAGTATGCGAGTGCGCACTGCACGAAGCTGTTATGTGTTGCTTACTTGTTTTGGGGTGCTAGTATTGGAACAGTATCTACTGAATACTCTGCAATCTACTCACTTAAAGCGAATCAGACTGAATTCAATATTCAACTGGGATGAATCCAGAGAATTTAATCATAGTACTACTCATAATCAGACTATTTCAAACACTGATGCTGAAAAAAGTGACGAAATAGGATACAATACAGCAAATGGGTTTATTATACCTAGAACTCTTAAAAGTAAACAGCAAGTTTACCAGCGATATTATAAAAGGATCACACCAGAAGAAGAAATAAACTGTAATAACGTTGTAGCAGGAGATATAGATACTATAAACAACGCCACTGATAGATACATGGGGCATACACGAACTAGAGCAAGAAATGATAGTTTCGAGAATATTGACAATTGTGCTGCGTTTAGGAAAGAACGTGGTTATATTGAACATCCTCTCTCGCAAGAAGAATTAGATTTCTCTATAGCTTTTGGAATTCTCGTGTACAAAGATGTCGAACAAGTTGAACGATTGTTACGAGCTATTTATAGACCACAACACTTTTATTGTATCCACGTAGATAACAAAACGAATGCGGAACCCATGTATAGGAGTCTGAGAAACATTGCTAGCTGTTTCGACAATATTGTTGTTCCCATTGACAGGGTATCTGTTGTCTGGGGAGAAACGTCTATACTTGGAGCAGAGTTTGTGTGTATGAAACATTTATGGAAGTCCAGGAAGTGGAGATACTATATCAACCTTACAGGTCAGGAATTTCCATTAAAAACTAATCTAGAAATAGTGAGGATTTTGTCAGTAATGGATGGTGCCAACGTAGTTTATGGAACAAAAACAAGGTAGTGTTGAATAGCATAATGTTATAAATATCTTACGCAGATCCAGAAAGAACGGGTGCGGGGGCCAGATCTAAAAAAATGAAGACGGCATAGGGCGACTTGAGCAAAAAAAAAAAAAAATAGCTTAAAATCGCGATCACCGTCTTTCCATCAGTTTAAACATGTGTTTTGGTGCTCGAAAGAATCGTCTCATAGCGACGGTTCATTTGAGTACCCACAACATATGTTTTGGTTGAGAAGTAAGAAAAATAATTTTTAGTCACGCACTCTTATCTGGAGGCCTGACTGACGGTTTTTAGTCATCAAGTTATTTGACAGAGGGGGTCCATACCTATATTCCTAAACTACCTGTGCTATGCCCAGTACACAAAGAGGGCCAACAACGGGCTACCAGCGAAATGCCATGTATGATGGACTGACACTATATGCTGGCTAAGCTAAGTGATTTTTCAGGGGATGGGGGTCCAGAACCCTAGTCCCCCACCCCCTCTGAATCCGCCCATAGATATTAAATGATTTAAAAGCATCTCATAAAACTGGTGAACAATTGTGCCAATATAACTCAATATCGTCACGGTTATGTAATATATGAACGCTTACCTCGCTTCATTATACCATTATTGACTTCAATGAGGTACACATGAGTATGTATCTACCTGATAAAGTGATATTTACCAGGACCTTAATAAAGCCGAGGTCAATATCACTTTTAAGCGTAGAAAGATGCTTATGTCTACCGAAATTGCAGTAAATAACTGTTTTATATGACTTTAACTGTGACTGAAAATTTTCTACTTTCACTTTTGTAACCACATATGTATTGTTGAAACCATGCTGAAATAGTCTTTCTCACAAGCTCAGCTTTAGCAACTGGTAACAAAAGTAACACCTATATCTATTTATGTGTTCAATATTTGCAGACCATTTCAAGAACTGAAAAAAAGATGGATTCACAAAGGCATGCCACCTCATAACATTACGCCAATCATTGGTTCTACACACATTGCTGTAAATCGAGA
Source organism: Loripinus fragilis (assembly GCA_964019695.1). Taxonomy (NCBI): domain Eukaryota; kingdom Metazoa; phylum Mollusca; class Bivalvia; order Lucinida; family Lucinidae; genus Loripinus; species Loripinus fragilis. Next base: position 7,153,245 of record OZ026525.1, read on the forward strand.
CTATGTGGACTTTGCTTTGCATGATCCACGGTCTATGGACTTCCTCGAGTGGCTTGAAGACACAGTTTTTGCTGAAGAAACTTTCTTTCCATCGTTACACTATAACCTTCATCTTGGAATTCCTGGCTCATTTCTGGGTAAGTTATATCATCAAAAGCGGACAGCTCTTTGGTCCACTAGCGAAACGCCGTGCGAATGGAGTTTCGCTGGTGTGATACTGTAAATTCGAATTTTTTTCGCGAGAATTTTATTTTCGGGAATAGCGTTAAAATACATATTTGACACATTTAAAATTCGCGACTTGGACATGATTTACCTAAATCAGTAAACGGCAGAGTGATTTCGACATTTCGCGAGGGTTTCATTTTTATAAGACCCTTGCGAAAATTTCCGAATTTACAGTAATAGTGGCGCATGTGTATGTTGGCTGGATAACACCCGCTGCACTAATTTATACCATTTTTGTTATCCCAAAGGCAAACAGAACTTCATAATTCCCCAATAAGACATTTGCTGATGTGTATAAAATGTACATGTACTAGGACCAACTACATGTAAATGGCATGCACTCTCTAGATATAAATCAGAAGTTGCTGATAGTGTCATGGTTTTAGCATATTACCCGTTGATGACTGGAGACCCTAATCAGGTAGTTTGGCAAACAGTGAATACTCAGCTGACATGTCATACCTGGATCTGCACTGTTTGCTGAGATAACGTCAATCTCCAGAAGAAGAAATAAAATAGTATTTTTGGAAATTATAGCCTATAACCCCTCAATTTATATAATGGACCATCCTGACTTTATGGCATGTATACTGAAGGACTTAAAAAACGCACCATCTGCTTAAATGCTATTTTATGCCGAAAAAATTAGTTTTTTCATTATGTGAACAATGAAAATAACAAGTTCCGTCATTCAGCCTGCATTCAGTAAGAAAATTGAAACGCTGTGGCTTATGATTGCCGTGACGTCGCGACAATTCTAAGACAACTCAAATTCAAAAAGTCACAGAGTACCAATACCTTCCATTATGAACGAAAAAAGTTTCAAACCGATGTTCGTTCTGGAAGCAAAAGGCAAGACAAAATCAAATCATAAAGTTTTAGGCCTCTGGCAACGTTCATTTCGTCTACACGACGTCTTTACGTTTTGACGTAATTGGCCGTTTATATCCTTAGGATCAGGAACAATCAAAATATTTTTATTGCCAACAGATACTCCTCAATCAGTTGCATAAAAGACAAAAGTATCGCGACATGCGCGAACGTCACCCGCATGTTATTGCTGTTTGAAAAATTAAAACTGACGTTAGCAAAGAAACGCTGCGAGTGGAAGTGTAATAAAACGATTATTTCTGAAACATTTTGTGTGTTTGCATAAGTTAAGACACCTGGCTACCACCTCAAAGCATTTGTTTTCAAATTGAATTAAATGTACATTTGTCATGCGACAATTGTTGAAAAACGCTAACGTCAGTATTACGTCAGAATGAACAGCATGAGCAAGTCAAAATTATGGCAAATCATGGTCTATTGTGCGAGAGGATAAAGAATTACAATGAAAACATCCTCAAATTAATTATGTTGAAGAGACAGTGAATATAAAATGGTGCGTTTCTAAAGACCCTAAGTATACTTTTATGGAAAATTACCTTAGTGTTAAAAGGGTTCAATTTTAATAAGATTTTATATTGTTGCAGGTGAGGCTGAGGAATACCCTCTAAATCCATTTTTCATGAGATATAAAAACTGGTCGAGGTACAATGGTGTTTATCTGCGTGACTGCCATGGGAAATTTGTCCGCGCCATCTGTATACTAGGCCTAGGTGATATCAGCAAGGCCGTCAAAGATATTGGTCTTTACGCCAACAAGTTCTTCTATGATTACGAACCACTGGCGTATGACTGTCTAGAAGAATGGTTAAATGAACGTACATGGAAACAATATCTGAACGATGAGCCAATTGATACAAGATATTATGAAAGCCTTGATCAGCCAAAATACCAACTAAGAAAAGGTGAAAAGAACACTATTATCATGTGGTAGTAGTCGACCTACGCTTGAGAGGTCATAGAAGCAAGTCTGAGAAACAGATGGTTACCTGTGCAATTCAACACTGGAGGACTTGAGTTAAGAGTGCGTAATGGAAATTAAATTTTCATATTTCTCAACTAAAACATAGGTTGTGGGTACTCAAATGAACCATCTCAATGTAAAAACTGATGGGTAAGAAAACATTTAAATTTAACATTTTACGCTAAAAAGTTTTGTTTATCTAAACCTGTACCAACAGGGATATGCTCTGTGACATGAGTACATGTACATTTGTGACCATGCCACTTTGTGACAAAAGACAACAATTAAAAACAATTGCCTACCAACCTACGGCACCGTGAGGAAGAGCCACAGAACATTTACAGTAACAAGACATCCAAAAGACAATAAAAGCAAAGCAACCAGCTCTCTCTTCCTCGCCAAGATGATTAGAAAACTAGAAGGAACATCAAGTGACGCATACCAAAGCACATACCAACACAGAAACCACACACACACACACACTGGGAGGTACATAAAACAATACATCAAAATAACAGAACCACCGCCTTAGAACGGACAGAAGCCTTAGCTACCAGGGGCTAAAATGCGTTTTACTGGCGTCAAATCTTCGCCCTAGATTCTGCTGTTGTTAAAACACAAAAACATGTTTAGCTCGCACGGAGGCTTTCTAACTAATAAAATGCATCATCACAGACAAACAAGTTTTCTCGTTTCTTTAAATCCCTAGGGTGACGCAGCTTTAGGTTGCCCGTACGTAATCTTTGACAATACTTCAACGGATTTTGGCGAGGCACCAACAAAATTCACGCAGTATTCTTCGATTACTGCTGTACTGAAACATGACTTTTATTATCGCCAGAATCCACGAAGAATCCGCTCATCATTATCACCATAATTTTGTCTCCATTATTATAGATGGACGAACCAAGCGGAAACAATAGTGATTCTCTTCTGAGAACCATTACTAAGCAAAACCAACGCAAATGAAGCTTAACTGATATAATTCAATGTTGGCTATATATTGGCCATGATGGTCATTTGGTTAAATTGTTATTTAATAAAATCAATGTATGATTTATATTGACAAGTTCAAATGTGAACAACTATTTCGAAACAACTTTCATTTTTATATTGTTATTTTATAAATTCAATGTATGATTTATATTTACAAGTTCAACTCGAAACAACTTTCAACACAAACTATAAACTCTTATTAATTGTTCACCAACTGTGAAAAAGTTTTTTCAATTAAATTTTTAAACATCAGCTATCAACCGTTTTTCAACTGTTAACACACCAACTATAAACTCTTATCAATTGTTCACCAATTGTGAACAAGTATTCCAACGTTTCAACACAAAGTTAACACTTCACATCCCAACTATCAACAATTCACAATAAATCAATGTTACATCAACTTTTTAACGAAAATCAATATCTTATAACTGCATGATTCGGTGGGGTACACAACCAAACCATGAATTTGGCAACAGACGATCAAAACTGCACACAGCAGTTGACACGCAAGCCAATGTTATAATTATTTTACTGTTATTAATATCTGCTATCTGATTATAACTATTACCACATTAAGAGTTGTATCGATTCCTGATCTTTGCACCCTTACTTACTTCTATCAACAGATTTTTCAACTTTCGCCATGATTTGGTGGGGTACACAACCAAATCATGATTTGGGCAACAGACGATCAAAACTGCCACACAGCAGTTAAAATGCACGCCAACTTTATAATAATTACACTGTTATTAATATCTGCTATCTGTCAACTCTAAATAAACACTTCATGGAAACACAAGTCATGTAACGTCAACTTTTTTACGTAAAACTTATAACTGCATGATTCGGTGGAGTACACAACCAAATCATGAATTTGGTAACAGAATAATAATGATACTGTTATCAATATGTGCTACTCGGCGTGGCAGAACTTGATATATCCGTATGTCAGGATCTGTATAACCGTCATGACAGAATAGAAACGTCTGGTTAGAATGTTGGATAACACCTGTAATAGAAAGAAAAACAGCAGCACGCAACACCCACAGGTCTATCCTAAATATTTCGTACCCGCCTGGCACGTGTTATACCCAATGGGGGGATTTTAGGGTGGGTTCATTGAAACTGCAAAATCTGCAAATATGCAGCGGTCACCTTCAGAAGGAATTGCGCATATTATTTTCAAGGAAGGTCGACTAGTGTAGTAAGCGAAACAACTCTTGATAGAATTAAGTTTTTTCATGACGTGAATATAACGAACACTGCACTCAAAGATCCAATGATAAGTCTACCCTATAATAAACAAATTTAATTACTGATAGGAATTAAATTCTATTATTATAGATGAACGAACCAAGCGGAGGCAATAGTGATTCTCTTCTGAGAACCATAACTAAACAAAACCAACGCAAATGAAGCTTAACTGATATAATGAAATGTTGGCTATATATTGGCCATGACGGCCATTTTGTTAAATTGTTATTTAATAAATTCAATGTATGATTTATATTGACAAGTTCAACTGTGAACAACTATTTTGAAACAACTTTCATTGTTATATTGTTATTTAATAAATTCAATGTATGATTTATATTGACAAGTTCAACTCAAAACAACTTTCAACACCAACTATAAACTCTTATCAATTGTTCACCAACTGTGAAAAAGTTTTTCAATTAAATGTTTTAAACATCAGCTATCAACCGTTTTTCAACTGTTAACACACCAACTATAAACTCTTATCAATTGTTCACCAACTGTGAACAAGTATTTCAACGTTTCAACACAAAGTTAACACTTCACATTTCAACTATCAACTCAAATTTGACGTGCTCGAATCTCAATTATATTAATTTCTTTGTTGTTTTCATGCATTTGTGTGGGCCAGCACTAACTCTTGGCGATATTTTGATCATTATCGCATATACGCAGAAGTCTCTGAGTCATTAAAATGATAGAAGTTGCAATTCTACATCGATTTATCATTACTCTAACGAGCCTGTACTTGCGGACCAATCGCATTTACTGCTGAAAATAATACTGCTTACCCGGGTATATCCCTACCTTTCGTACTTCTACTCGGATGCATGTATCAATAAAACTTAACCCATGCTTTTAACATAAATATAAAGCAAAAAAAACTTTTCATCTGATGATTTTACAACTGGGCATGTATCCTTAGAAATATTAAAGCAAGGGAGATTTGCCTCCCTTATCTGTGAAAACCCCATTGTTTGACGTGTTTAAAGAACTTTTGACGTTACACAAATTAACACCAACATCTGACGCGACGTCAAAGTATTTCTATGCGTTATTACTAAAAGGAATTTAGCTTAGAATGCTGAGACATATACGACATGTACGCTGGCTAGAGTTCGAGGGTTTAGTCTTCCTGATCTCTTCGTGTATTTTTATTTTGAACAGGCTAATTTCTGCGAGAAAACTTCATCATTTTGTTTTAATGCCGATATGGCTGTGGTTTGTGATTATTGCATTCCCTGGAAGTTGTTTTCACCCTTCCATATGTTCAGTAGGGCAGTGAGTTTTAACATTTTACCTTTTCAAACACAATTGAAAGCTGCACTATAGTTCACTGTTACTGGTATATTGCACCTCAAATGGAACATAGTTTTTCGCTTTTAAAATTTTACATGAAGGTTTCATCACCCTGAAAATTTGCATGCGCATAGATATAGCAAAACCCTAACTAGATTTAAATTTTTGCGGAGAATGATTTCAATGTTACTGCTCTGATATCTTGTAAAAACAAATAGTTTAGTTTTTGTTGGAATGAAAATACCTGTTTAGTATCCTTTTTGTACTGTCAGTGCAATACACCTTGGATAGATATAATAGTATTTTCTCAGCTATAAAATGTCCATTAGAGATTACAGCATACGATTATTTGTAACATCAAATGGTGCGGTTTACGATGCAATCCAAGCTGCTTGGATAATGGGTTATCAATGCATTTCATGCCTACTAAGTACCATAATTTTGCCTGCTTCCGTCTGGCTACCTAATTGTATGTTTTGTTCATGTGTCTGTATGTGCGAGCATACAATTAGAAATGCACAGGCCTGAAAATACGAATAAGATCACAGATGTACGGGCACTTACATGTACTACATTTCATTTTATATTTAACTTTTACTGCTCCTTTATATGATGGAAAATATGCATGTTTTCACATGGGAGTGGTCAGATCAATAAGCAGACTCATTCATGGAATAGCTAGACAAATGGGCGCTTCCAACTAAGAGGGCATTTCGGGTAGTAGACATCTTTAGATGTATCCTTTCGTTTGCTTCACCGTCGTTGTTACATGGTTAGATAACTGAAATATTGTTGACTATGCTGATAAACAGCAACGCAAGCCAATAAACAGCTTTAGATCTCCAATGACCTTTGGATCGGATCGTTCCATTTCAAAAGGAGAGGTTGATCTGGAAGGTTACCATTTTACGTTGAAAACTATTGTTAAATCCAGTTGTTGTTTTTTTTTTATGTCGGTGTATTCATACAATAAGCAGTGGGGCAATTGGTTACACAGAGGGTTAATGAATACTTGAGGAAGAACGCAGTGATATCTGAGTGTCGAGCACTGCATCATCCATTTTTCTTTAGTATTGCTACCTCCTTCTATTGCGGCATTTTATTTAGTTTTAGATTTGTTGAATGGTGTATTTCTTAAACATGTTTCTTTTCAAACAATTTATTTCATTATTTACTTATTCATTTATCCATAAATATTACATATCTGAAAAATGCATGTAGATGTGTTACAGTGCATGTCGTGCTCGAGCTCATCTGTCTTGTCTGTTTCTTCATTATTTTCAATCAGAGTGATGGCAACGGGTTCGGGCATATCATCCCCAGCAATGTCTGATGCCCAGCGACCAACGAGGGTGGCAATTCAACCATCTTGGTTATAATTCCCTGAGCAGTGGCTCTGCTCACTCCGGTCAGAACCAGGGTCTTCTAACATCTAAAGACCTAGACTTGCTCCAGTCCTTAAAACAATTTTTCATCAATGTGTCATTTCATATACTTATAGCCAGTCTAACTATGATGGCTCTGTCTTAAAACAGAGCCATCCGAGTTAGACTGGCTACACAATATGAAATGACAAACTTGTGAAATATTGTTTTAAGGACTGGAGCCAGTCTACTTAAGACCAAACTGCTTCTCCTCCACGAAAACTTGTACACATTCTCAACACTCGCTAAACTTCCATATAACAGGCATTTTTATGATCTTTTTAAGTCTTCTAACTATCAGACTACAGAATAATTCAAAATAGCGCGTATTGCGTGAAAAAATGCCACGCTTATTTCGTGCAAATTGAAAAAAATACATGCCATCAATGGGGCTCGAACGCTTGATCTCCGATTCATTAGTAACAAAAAATATGACTACACACGGTACATTCGAACTAGCCGACTGAGCCAGTGCGGTTGTAGACTTTGTGCGTTGAAAATATTATATTGAAACGTTAATAAACACCTGACATCCCTATTTTTAGGATTAGTTCAGTTTTAATAGGATTAGTCACGCCTCAAAGCCTTTTGGATATCTGTACCATTAAAACCCACTCATGCAATGTTAATTGTCTTATATTAGTATATACATGGTTTTATATTCAACTGATAGTCATTGATCCATATCGCTCAAGGTACAAGAAGGGAATGTTATTTGGCATAAAACATTTAGAATGTTAAAAATTCCATCCTATCCCAGCATTTATGAAAACGTATACAAACTTCAAAAAATATTTTTGGTTAGGTTTTTTTTTTTGTTAAAATATATTTTTCGAATTAAATTTAAAATTCCCATTTTAGATTTAATGTTTTTGCCAAAAACAGCATTCCATTTGAAGGGCTATACTCCAGTAGTCGCATTTATTAGTATTTTATTTCTGAACATTGTGTCTGCCGCATACGTTTTCAACGCACCCAAACTACTTTTAGCAGAAGCAAACAATATCTGCCACTGATGAAAATAGTAGCCTAAGCTGGTCCATGGTCCATATTGCCTGCAATAACCAAAGTACATCAGCAGATGTTGAAACTGACGACTGTTGTCCTAAATAAATTAAAGATTTTTCGCTGCTCTTACTAAGAAAAGTAAAAAAAGAATGTTTTGTTTGTTTTAAATTATTTACGTCCCGATCAACAATTTTTCAATCATGTCGGGACGGGTCTTCCTGGGTCGACCCAGTACTATTCAGAGGATACAGTGTCTTGGTCAAGGACACAATGCATTGTCGCCGGTGAGGCTCGAACCCGCAACATGCACCTCGATCGCGAGTCAAGTGGTAGCATATCACAAAAAACATAGAACGTGGGGATGCAAGTGACGATCATCCCCCTGGACCCAGAAATCGTCTCGATATGTACAAAAATTGTTGGTTGGGACGTACTGCATCAAATCAAACAATGTGCCGGAAAGCGTAGCGCAGTCGGTAACGTGTCTGGCTACAGATGCGTGTCTGACTGCAGATCCTGAGGTCGCGAGTTCGTCAATCGACCCCGGCCCGGTACCATACTTCGTGGAGATTGATCATGAAATAGCGTCATACATGTCGAAGCGCGCAAAGTTTATGCGCAAAATGATCAGTCTGGAACGCTTTCCGCATTTTTACGTTATGCAAATAACTCAGGGCTAAATGGTCACTTTCACCTTGGGAACTGATGAGCTGAATGTTGATTGTCGAGCTAAACATTGAACATGTTGAATCTTCAGCTGAATGTCGATTGTCTAGCTCAACACTGGCACCAGCACATGAGATTAAGCTTCTTATCGCAGCAGCGAGTAGTGAAGGCTGCGACGAGCATGCGCATCCGCACAGTCTCGCCAGAGCCTTTCCTTCTCCCACAAGCAAAATCGATTTGATTGCTGATGTTGAGTGAGAAGCGAGTAGGAAACACTCAGACGAGCCTGCACTTCCGCACAGTCTCGTCAGAGCCTTTACTTCTCCCACAAGCCAAATTGATTTGATTGCTGATGTTTAGTGAACTAAACATTGAATGTCGATTATTAATTGCGCAACCAACTTGGATGGAAAATCTGGCTTATTCAAAAGCGAAGAACAAATGCGTGGATCGTAATCAAAATGCTATTTTCCTTTTCTTTTTAATGATTCATCTTTTTTTAAATCTATTTACAATTTTGAACTTTGACTTATAATCAAGGAAGTACTTTATTAACTTCGAATTTCAAAATGCTATTTTTGTAAATTTGGACATTCGTACCAGTGCTCGCTATATGAAAGCTTGTTTGGAATTCTAATCGGATGTCGAATATCAGCTCCCAAATATGACAATGTCAAACTCTAAAACATTGTTATTTCGGCGATCAAAATATGTTTTCGATATTTGCATCTGGCGCAATCTACGAATTTCCTGATTGGACCGTGACATGGGGACTGACTAAAAAGCTGAAAAACCTGCTGAATTCAGCGAGTATTGGATCAGCAGATGTGTACTAAAAAGCTGAACTGCTGAATTACTGAATATTAGTTTGTTAATGTTTTTATTCACAATATTGGTCTAGCAAATTAATAGTTTAGTTAATTGTAATATTTTATTAATTATAGATATGTAAATATGATGTTTTACGCCCTAGCCTATAATATTATTGTCATATCGAGCTCTGTGCAAACGATCAGAATAGAGGCAATGTAATACTGAATTATAGTTGTCTTCATGTGGTACAATACCGAAAGCATATTTTAAAACAGTATTCTATATAATATACACCGAACCGAAGTTCTAAGTAGCCACTTTTCAATTTCTTTTTTTCTGCCCAAGTATGTGCATTGAAATGGACTAAAGCTAAGCGGTGTTTTGGAAGAGTTTTCAATCAATTTACGATTTTTTGGTTAAAAAAGGCAAAAATCTACTTTTTGAAGAAAATAAGCGTTTTGTAGCGTTTTATAGACGATACTTTGATTTGATTTCTAAATTCCAAGTTGGACTTAAATCTCTCTTGCGCCAAGGACTTTCGGAACCTGATTTCTATGGTGACTTGGTGTATAAGTTGAAGAAGATTGTTGGCTCTAATAATTTTTCAGCGCAGTTCATTAAAATAATTTCCCATTATAAAAAGATTGGCTATAACATTGATGTATTGCAACAGACTGCATGCTTGGTAGTCAACCCAATCACAGTTGGCAACTTTGCTTTCCTCTTTAATTGCACGCCGGTGGGTCGGACTTCAGACTCTATGATGGTTCCGACTTAAAGACTTATCTATTGATGAGATGGTAGGGGCCTGATGCTTTGGCTGTTTGTCGGGCCCACCGGGGTTTACCTGTTGGATTTCTTTTGCTCCGGTATTCAGTTTAATTTACTGTTGAGTCCTTATCCTTGCTTTATCTCCTTGTTATATCTTGATTTATATGTTTTAGGAGATGATGCATTGATAAGGTAGGGGTCTTTCATGCAAACCAAATATCTATGTGTCTTGATCCACATCTGAATTAAGGGTGAGGTTGGCGCCGTTAAACCGATTTAAGCCCTCCAGTAAAATATTTTACTGACCGTTCCAAGGCGGTACTTCTTTTGTGGATCTTTTATGTTTTTGTTCTGTCTTGTGTTTGCTATGTTTTGTGCGCGTCTGTTTATATGTGCTTCGTGGTCACCTGCTGGGAAAGGGCTGACCTCTTGGCTCTCGTTTGTGGTGTCTTCTGTGAGTTTGTCACTTTCCCATTGGTATCCTGGGTCAGGTGTGGTACTTGATTGTATCGATTCCTGATCTTTGCAACCTTACTTACTTTGAGTGCAGTTTTTTTTATCGAATTCAAGTACAGGTGATTGCAAACCTGCCTAGTTGACTTGAAAAAAAACAACACACCAAACACTTGACATTTTGCATATGACAGATTTTTTATGAATTTTTAAAAATCGATAATTTTACAAATTTTCTGAAATTTTCAGAAATCATCAGCTGCACATACTAAAATCATTGTATGTGCTTTGTTTTATGTTAATATGTTTGACAAAACACCATGCAACTTGATGAGCCTATTTTAACGATATTTTTACTAATTTGGTATCCACTTCCGACTTTAACGTGAAACTTTAAAGGTCGTTTAAATGACATTTGTTAAAGATTTCTTTTCATTTTTAAGCAGAACAGTAATGCCAATTCATAATAAAGAACCCTGAAAGTTTAACTGTTGTGACGCAGATAATAAAGCGTCCAGTGCAATGCAAAGTGAGTATGCAAACTGCATGGTTAAGCTAAAAATCCCTTGATTAAGTTGTTGACCGTGGCTGTCTTTATGTTAACGTAGAAGAGAAAATCAAAAAACTTTTGATTCTTTTCATCTTATATCACAGCTGTTATAAACATCTTCAAACTAATTAAAATATAAATGGATAACGTATCTGATGAATAGTTTATATCACACTAAAAAGTGTGACTTTTTGAAATGATGGTACCTTTACTCAGACCTCGTCTAAGTAAGATTTACCAGTCATTTTGCAATGACATAGTTTGCAGAATCTCAACAAAGCCTTGGACCATTTTATAGAATTTAAATTTTGCGAGAGCGACTTTTACTTTCTGAAAGGAAGCAAAAATTGTAGGGTGGCTACTTTTAACTTCGGTTCAGTGTATTGGCCAGCAAAGAAAAAAATAGTACTTATCGCATATGCGCAAAACCTATTACAAACGCCCATGCTAATGCTAGCTAGATGTCTGAATGTTGGCCTGAGTCATCATGTACGTGCATACTTTGTGCATGCGACCAGCTAAGCTCTTGCGAGCCTGGACATTAGTGCAGACTTGAATAAGCATTCGGTGCTCGAAAATGTGATTAGCACTAAAATCTTATGTGTTGGCTCATGTATTTGTATCTTTTCATTTTTACACCCAGCCGATGCAATCTTACGTCAGGTGGCACATTTGTTGTCTACATTGTACATCCGATGTATTCTGATGGGTATATAAAAATAGTGTGTACATAAGTAAAATTGCAGTCTCTGAAATGAAATATATTCTATCATAGCTCTTTTAAATGTATTCAAGGAAGTTGCTTGTCTAACTGATGCATGGAAAGTCAGTGTTCCATAGCTTAGGGGCTGAAACTGTACATGAGCCGGAAGATGTAATATTTCACTTATTTGTACTCGATCATCGTGTAGCCCACCGAGCGGTTTAAACAGAAAGCCGAGGAAGAATCCTTTATTTAGCTTGTAGTATGGCGCAGGCGCAAATAAACACGTGTTACTGACACCTGACGAAATTTACATTCGCTCCTCCCTGCATCCGGCCTAAGCTGTCACTTATATTACATTTAACAACGGGTTAATTATCGCTATTTAGATAGTTACCGCCTACATCGCTGTTTAACTAAAATTGGAAGTTACAGTACGGTTTTAAGCTCCTCCTTGGTCGTTATACTAGAGTGCCTGATTTAAACATCAGCAAAGATCAAAGAAAAAAGCATCGGCCATGCTACAAGGCACAGTGAAATCACGAAAAAAGTTTAAAGCACGAGGAAACGGAAAAGGAGAAACAATGTAAGTTTCTGTTTACATTTCTGCCCGTTTCCTTCCATACGTGCACGATGTGGAGGCTATATAAGCCTTTGTTACCAGCAATTATTTATATATGTTCTAGACTTGAAATTAGTATACTATCTTTACCATAGTACATCCGTTTTCCCCTAAATGGATTTGAATTAGCAACTAAAGTTATTGTTGGATTATACTTCTCAAACGGTAAAATAAGTTAAAACATATACTATATTGAAATTTTACAGCCGTACCCCTAGCCAATCCTCAGTGGACTGGCTACAGGTGCGGGCCCGTATCCCTAGACTCGTAGTCAAGAGATACGGGGCCGTACCTCTAGAATCGTAGTCTAGGGATACGGGCCCGTACCTGTAGCCACTTCGTTTATGAAATAAAAAGGATATGTTACCGTGCTTATTTTTTTTTTTCATAATCTCATATGGAAGTTCTCAGCATTTGATCAATTTTCTAAGCAAATGTAAGAATAACACTAGTCCTAAATATTGGGCTAAAATTGTTGTAATCTTCAGCCAGTTTCTTTTAAGAGGGTTTAGCCCCATTCCCATAGGTTTTTGCATAATTCAGTGTAAAAAGTTCAGGAAAGACCAGTTTTGTCGTTTTGATGATGCCATTTTACTTAGTATGAAGCAATAGCATTAAAATGCTTAGCAAAGAAAGGAAAACACACACTTAAAATGGGTGCACACCCGGGAATCGATCCAGGTCCTCTGGTTTCCTGACGCAGGAATGATGCGCATGGAAATTAGCCGCATATTTCTTTAATTTGAAATTGAATTATTATTAAGGATTATTCGTATGGAGGGAAAACAATGCAGAGTCATCAGGAGCCAACTAATCTTGATTAACACCATTTTCAGTAAAACTATTATAACCCAGCAACGATTTCTATTATTTTCCTACCCAAATGTTTGGTATGTATTTTTTCTATGTTCCACACTAACACAAGCACAACAGGTGACCACCTCAGGGTTTAATCCAATAGATTAGGTAACAAGCTACCGTTTTCACACCCTGTAAATGGTCAGCACGTGGCATAAACCACATTTGTACAGGAGCCTAATCACCACGTGAAAATCTCATTGACCATGATAAAAAGGTATAAATACGAGAAGTAAACATGAGCATTACGTAGGTCGGAACATACCATTTTAAGGGTGAGCAGGATAAATGTTTCGTATTTGCGTATTTAAAATTATAAAATCTCAACGTCGCAGAGACATTAAACTTAAATAATAAAAAAAAAGATAACTTGGAAGTGCTTTCAGGAGGTGCTCTAGCCTCCGTATAGAAAATTACAAGTCCTTCTGAGTCGCAGCACCTTAACCACTCGACCACGGATTGGTCTTGTGATATCCCTGATCCTACCAAACAAATCAAACAGCCAACATTATGATATTTGGGCAGATTAAGTCAATATTTGACTAGAATCGTGCAACATGACATTTTGCAAGGACGCCAATATAGGTATACTGTTTATGAAAAAAAAACATTGATCACTGATGGCCGCCATTGCTATTCTTTTTACCGGACTTCTCAGTGTAAACGAACTAATTATGATTTAAGTTGCAAATTTCTTGTAAAGGGGCTAATATGATCATTTTGGTCCATTGTACAAATTAAGGGGTCGTATAACTGTCATTATAACACACCTTGTCATACAACCAGGGGCCACTAACTGGTACACATCTTAAGTTGACCAACTTACGATGGTCTTAAATTGAAGTTAAGTTGACGATCGTAACATTTAAGGTGGCGCTATTCCGATAACATAAAGCCGTCTTTGCGTGCAAATACATGTACTCTTTGCGAATACAGGATTATTTTGAATGTTTTAATTGTCTGCCTTTTTCTTTAAGAAATCACTTTTCCAAAAAACTTTTTTCGGGAATGCGATCAGAGCACCAAACAGTTTGGATCCTGATCAGGTCCCTTATTTTGGTGGGCCTGATCTGGGTTCAAAATGTTTGCAAAGCAGAAGATATCATGCACAGAGCTTAATGTTACAATTTCAATTATTGCTATTAACTATTACTTACTTAGGGGCCCTGAACCAGAATGCTTATTTCTGTAGTACAAACATGTAAGGTAGCCCCTGTCTTAAGTAATTCTCATTCTTATCACTTGAAGCCATTATTACTCAATGAAATAATTGAATGGAAGCACAGCCTAATTGTAAGCTCTCTCCACTAAGATGTGGTGCCATTAACTCATAGCTAAGGTGACCAGATGTTTGATTTCAAGCTATTTGGCAACCATGAGGGAAAACATGTCAGCAGCCAGTTATTGGTTTTATGGGCAATAAACTTGCGTTTAATCACCTTAGCTGATGAAGAAGCAGAGTGGTGAAAATAAATTAGTAATTAATGAGGAATTCATTATTGATCAAGATAAATATTAATAGAGCTGGAATATTCCCTTTAAGGTGTTTAGTTGCAATCAAACTTTTATGGGTATAGCAAAGGCATAACAGGGATCAGTTTCCTGTCCTAGCACGAATGGGCTAATGGCAAGTTTTGTAAAAACCTTTTGAAATGAAAATCTAGCATGCAAAAAGTTGCCTTGAGGCTCTTTACTACCATCCCTGGTTCACCTTATATGAAGCATAGTACATGATGAATTACACATCTAACAAAACCCGTACGAAAACGGATTTCTGCCATACTCCAACCAAATTCATGCAGTCCTCTTCGATTCATGTTGTACAATAGCGTTACTTTTATTATCGCAAGAATCCACGAAAAATCCACCCACTATTATCGCCATAATTTTGTCTTTATTACAGAAGAAAAAATACACCAGTTATTATCGCCAAAAAAAATTATAGGTATAAAATCTGACTTCGAATTCATATCCAACAAAATTAGAGCGAGAAAAAATGTAATTGTGAATGTAGGGGACAAAACTAATTTTTGTCTTGTTCGCAATTGCCCTCAGTCAGAGGAGTCTTGAAATCTTGAAAAGAAATCTACTGGCAAGCTACCAAGATGGCATTATTATGTCGGGCCCACGGTATGCTGATCTCGGCGGGGATGCCGATGTAGATGCGGCGTTAGTTCACTGTCTGCAATAGCAAGGCTGTCGTCGACGGTCCGACGATCACCTGACCACGTTTTCGGTCGAGTATGGCATTACATAATCGGCCATGACAACCTTTCCTCGTTTCAGCTCATGTGCCATTTCGTATGTAGTTGTGTTTTGTCGAATCTTATCATCAAAAATCTGCAATGAAAATAATGTCCCTTGATCGTTTGTCCTGGCATGCTGCGAGTCAATACGTAACACTGCAATTTTACAGTACATTTATATTGATGTTTTATCCACAAACGGTATTAACCCTACGTATTAAGTAGTTTTTGTGTGTGTGTGTGTGTGTGTGTGTGTGTGTGTGTGTGTGTGTGTGTGTGTGTGTGTGTGTGTTTTCAGTTTCTTTTTTATTCTTTTTTGTCATCATTGATTTTGTTTCTTTTCAAAATAATCTTTTTCGACAAAATATTTTAGGAATAGCATCAGAGTGCCAAACAGTTTGAATCCAGGCCAGGCCCGATGTTTTTCCAGGCCTGATCTAGATCCAAACTTTTTTGTAATTTAAGTTGTCAGTTGACAGTACTATAAGGTTAAGAGTTTAGTCGTTTTTATTTGATAAGAATGATTAGGGATGGAACAGTCAATGCTCAGACGAGCCTGCGCATTTGTAGAGTCTCACAAGAGCATTTCTCAACTCGCGTGCAAAACACAATGCGTGCATTTGCGCAGGCTCGGCTCGCATAATTATACTCTTTGGTCATAAGTCTTACTGAGATCTGACAGCATACTGAAAAACGAGACAAGATTCAAGACAACAAGAACGCTCAGCGTATTCTGTTTAAAACTCCAGAAGAGTTGATTCAAGATTTTTTTTCCTCTGCTAAAGCATCTTTCTTTGATATCATTATTCCCCGCAGTCGCCCGTTTTTTTTGTGTGTGAATGTAGAAATCTGCTGCTAAGAACTAATAACATTAGAAAACCAGTTTGATCAAAACTAGCCGCTTATCTGGTCTCATGGTCTGTGTTAAAGAGAGAAGTCTTCCCACGGATTTGGCCAATCACTGCTAAGAAATTTGAATGTTCATATGAGAAGTTAATAAGCATTGTTAGCCTTTTTGTGCGTTTCAAGGATTAAAAAACGGATATTTTCTCCGTTAAGAACTGGTTACTATTTAATCTGAAGGGGCTCACTGGTTTCTGAGGCATTTGCTCTTCACATGCTAAAATTGTTTTCATGATTTCGTCGTCTGCTGACTTTTTTTTAAATAGAAAAAAAAATCAAAAAAAAAATCGTGAACGCATTAGGCCTATCAGAGTGTCAAACGGTTTGGAACCAAATCAAGTTCGACACCAGCATTCTGTTGGTCCTGATCTGGGTCCAAAATGTTTGCAAAGACAAAAGTCAAATTGGCAGATAAAGAGTTAAATTCACGGGGCAGCTATGTGCAGGCGGATCTCGACTTGCTAAATAGATCAACGTCCGAGATTCACTGCGTCGGTTTACACGCCTACCAAACGATCGAAATCTTAACCGCCAGTTAAATAACGAAAACAATTGGATCGACGTCCGGCTCGACATTGGAAGTCGTAAAAAGGTATACAAACTTTGCACTATTTTCTATTTTGGATTAAAATCATTTTTGAGATGCAGAATCTCATGCTAAAAATCCATGCTACTAACCAGCATAAAAGCGAGAATAGGATAGTCACACAATGATAAATGATTCACACCAAGCCAAATAAAATACTGAGACGTAGCTATTAGCATATATCTACAAAATGAAATAGATTGCATAATAAGATCTCTCTCTCTCTCTCTTATATATATATATATATATATATATATATATATATATATATATATATATATATATATATATATATATATATATATATATATATTTAAAATAGTATATATATGTGTGACCCGTCACGCGAAAAGGGACGAGTTGGGTGTCATATAGTGAAATTCACTTTTCCGCTTTTTGAGTAGAGAATTTTATGACGAATCAAGAAATATTAACATGTTGATGGGTTCTTGATCATTTTGGGTCTCAAAATGTCCACAAAAGATGGGCACCGCCCTGAAACGTCACAAACTTTCTATTGACGTTATTACAACGTTACATGTACATCATAAAATCAAACAGATTAACACGCGCTATAAAATATTGCAAACGGACGTTACAATATATTTGTTGTAATCAATTTTCTTTTGTCTTCTTCTATTTATTATTCCCATCATTCTTCCTCCTCTATTTCTTCTTCAAATGTCAAACCAGATATTTTTTCTAGCCTTCAATTACACTGTAGTGTCAACACTTAGTCAACTTAAAAAAATCACACTGACAATTATTTCATGCGTTGTTTAAAAATTATTTTCCTCGTTGTTACTGCATCAAACTTGATAAAAAAAGGATACCATTGGAAAGGGAATTGAAAAACGCAATAAACAAAATTTATTTATTAGCCAAGGTGTCTTACTTCCTGAAAATGATATACATGATATAGTAAAACTGCAAAATACTGCAAAAACTGATTTTTTCGTTGACGTCAACGGGAACGTCGCAGAGCCATGACGTAAAAGATTTTTTTCTCAAACATGTGTACATTTACTACATTATCAGTTGAATTTAGCAAATATTAGAAGTATGTATACATTGTTATGCTATTTCCACCATTGGCCATGACGGACATTGTAAAACAATTGCTAATGTTGTCATTTCTTTGTAAAAAATGTTCTATTACACAACACAGTTTGTGTCAAATTCACAAGATTCATAGATATTGCAATGTTAAATGTCATCAAAAAGATGTTCTATTAATAAACACAATATGTATCCAAGTCACACAATTCACACATATTTCACTGATCAATATCATCAAAAACAATCCACTCCAAATACAAGAATTTTCAAGTTATAAAAAACAATATCACTTGAACTGTACTTAATAATATGGAGGGGTTCCAACCATATTGCAATTTTGATTGAGACGGCCGCATGTTAAACCTAGCATACAACATGTAGCAATATTCTAAAATCGAAGATCAATTTAAGCATTCTCGACAACATGTAGCAATATTCAAAAGTTGAAGATCAATTAGGCATTCTCACATTCAATTTACCGCGATATTACGGAGGGCTATGCCAGCCATAATCATTAAAGCTGAGGGGGGCTTCCAGCCTCAACAGTCATTCGTGTCTGTTATGAGAATTCTATCACTGTTGCATTCTTCATAGCATCTGATATTGTCCGTCATGACAGATAGTTGGATATCATCGTTTATACATTAAATCACCTGAAATATAAAGCAAAACAGCAGAAACCGAACCAAATAAACAGAGGGAGGGGATCGAATGGGTGGGTCAACAAAAACGTTTTAAGTTCTGTGTACAATTGTATGGTTGAAGGACGCGAAAAGACTAATTTGCATATGCGTCAAAACAATGATGACTGGCTATTTATCGTATTGGAACAAGTTACCACTTTTGAAAACAATTGATAGGAAATGTGATTCTCAATAATAAAAGAATTTAATTCAAATGGAATTAAATTGCATTCTTGAAGACTATATGGGCAAGGAGTTATGACTTTCCGACAAAAACGGCTTAAATGTGATATGATATACGTTAAAAGAAAGAATCAACTAATGTCGCAATTTGCTGGCTTTTCTGTTTAAAAAAATACTAAACTAAAAGAAAGAAACAACTTTTCTAATATTGGCTTTATTTGGCCATGACGGACATTGTAAAACAATTGCTAATGTTGTCATTTCTTTGTAAAAAATGTTCTATTACACAACACAGTTTGTGTCAAATTCACAAGATTCATAGATATTGCAATGTTAAATGTCATCAAAAAGATGTTCTATTAATAAACACAATATGTATCCAAGTCACACAATTCACACATATTTCACTGATCAATATCATCAAAAACAATTCACTCCAAAAACATCAATTTTCAAGTTATAAAAAACAATATCACTTGAACTGTACTTAATAATATGGAGGGGTTCCAACCATATTGCAATTTTGATTGAGACGGCCGCATGCTAAACCTAGCATACAACATGTAGCAATATTCTAAAATCGTAGATCAATTTAAGCATTCTCGCCAATGAGCGGACCAACTGTACAACAGTTGATTCGCTCACCGCCACAATAGTTTCCTACTTATTTAGCGTCATGGCCAAGCCAATCTCTTCCACTAAAGCCACAATAGCAAATGTATTAATCATCAAAGGGAAACACTTGTATGTTTGGGTTGCAAATAAACATATCAAAAGCACTTTGAATAGTATTTACAAATATGTCATTGCCAATGAATGACAAATGTGTATCATCATGAAACAAGGAGGGTGATTTATCATGGAAATCAGGGTAACGAATGGCTTTTCCACCATTTATTTTCATGAAGCTAATCAACTCTCTATTTATCCTTTTACGCACATTTTCCATTGCTTTCGTGTTTTCCGAGTACCACCACCGAAGGCGAGGCAAAATGCATGACCAGACTATAATTGTGTGAGGCATTAATCTCTGCAATTGATTGATGATGCCATCTGTTCCATTAAGTTAATTGCACAAGTCAAGACAACTGATTCGACCAACATCATTGCCACCTGCATGCAAAACAAAATAACTTGGAGCGTATTCCAATTGTAATAAACTTCTTTTTAAGCCCATCACCTGATCCAAGATAAGACTTCCATTGCCAGCCCACAATACTGAAAAACCATAGCGTTGTAAACCTAGATCTTGACCAACTGGCCGACGACGAACATGCTTTGAGGCATTCGGAATGAGAGATGACCCAACAATCCAGATCATGGAACGACCTGAAATGCTTAGCTAACATTTTAGCAAATAATATCCTTAAGTGAGTAATACACAATAAAAGAAAAATGTTTCCAAACAAAGCCGAACTTGCATTCTACATAATATACGCATTCCATACGAGTAGCAATGGAAAATTAAGCAACGATTTTATCTAACCTAATGTAACGCTGAAATGCAGTGCTATGTTGAGACCACCGACCCATCTCTCGAACAACTGCCTCAGGAATATGTTGAGAGATGGCCATACTACACGCCCCAATCCTAAAAGAATGTGGCCTTATAACTGCAGATTGTAAACCCAAAAATCTTAAGCAACGGTTCAAAAGAGATGACACCTGAAAACGTGTTATTGGATCACCATTAAAATGACAAAACAGTGCGCCCTTTTAGACTGGGTCGTTTCATTAAGTATTGTTTTAACAGCGAAACAGGGCATATTTCTGTTGACATGCTGGGCGAGAAAATTAGGGTAACACCTTTAACCTGTTGATCAGTCTTTGAAAACCGAAGATTGACAAATGCCTCATTGTTGATAATTGATACATCAGATTTTTGAATCACTAACATGGAATCTTCATTTTTCTTTTTAATAGCTATCTCGCCTACCCTGAGAAAGCCAAAAAACATCACAACAAAAACAGTCAAAAACAATAATGCCTCGTAATCTGAAGTTGCCACATTCCGCAATGCCCGTGGAAAAGCCTTCAACATATCAATTGTTACAGGAGCCCTTATATCTTTTGATGGTTGAGACCTTTGCAAACCTTTTAACATCTTACGGACTATGAAAACCTCAGTGAAATCAGCCAAACCATTCAGCTTAAAATGATATGAAATACCAGCGATATAAGAGACAACTGTTGATGGCTTGTAACCTTTTAACGACATCCAAGCTATAAAATTAATGACAGAATTTAAAGTAGGGATACTTGAAATACCAAAAGAATGACAGAATTCTTGAAATTTTGAAACAGCAAAATTGTATGTCTTTGAGTCCTTATCCTTGCTTTATCTCCTTGTTATATCTTGATTTATATGTTTTAGGAGATGATGCATTGATAAGTTAGGGGTCTCTCATACAAACCAAATATCTATGTGTCTTGATCCACATCTGAATTAAGTGTGAGGTTGGCGCCGTTAAACCGGTTTAAGCCCTCCAGTAAAATATTTTACTGACCATTCCAAGGCGGTACTTCTTTTGTGGATCTTTTATGTTTTTGTTCTGTCTTGTGTTTGCTATGTTTTGTGCGCGTCTGTTTATATGTGCTGGGAAAGGGCTTCGATTGTATTGATTCCTGATCTTTGCACCATTACTTACTCTTACCATATCGCTAGACAATGATGCAGTGACAAGACGCTCTACTTCTCCGGTAAAAGCTTCAAAAACTCCATAGGAATTTGCGTAGGAAGGGGTTTGGCCTCTGGGGCAAGTGTCCTGAATTTGGCCCACTGCATACGAGAAATGGCATCTGTTAATTGGTTATCAGACCCTTTCAGGTGTGTACTGTTAATTATGAAATCAAACTGCAATGACCATAACACAATTTGCCTAACAAGGGCCATTACTCGTTCTGATTTGCCAGTTTTTGCATTTAAGATGTGTGTGACAGCCATGTTATCCGACTCAAATAGAATGCATTTCCCAACGAAATTCTCTTTCCAAAGACATACCGCTAATGCTATTGGTACCAATCCAAGAAATGTAATGTCCTTTAAAATATCTGAACCTTTCCACGATTCAGGCCAGCGTAGAAATACCCAGTCCCCCCTAAAATAAGCACCACAGCCTAAGGTTGCACCCCCAGCACTATCAGTCTGCAATTGTAACTCATTTGCAGGTGTCCATTCACTGTCAAGCATATAGGATATTCCATTAAACTCTATAAGACAAGTTTGCCACATAAAAAGGTCTTCCTTAATTCCCTTTGACAAACGGATTTTATGATGTGGTTGTTTCGCTTGACTCATGCTTGAGTACATTCTTCTTATAAATGCACGAGCGGAGGGCATTGCTTTTGCACAGAACTGAAGAGAACCAGTCAAAGATTGCAATTCCCTAAGTGTAATCTTTTTTAACCCTAATGCATCTTTTACTTTCTGAAGGATATGGAATTCTTTTTCAGGCGGAATTTGGATCTTCATTTCAATTGTGTCAAGTTCATAGCCTAAATATGTAAGGCAAGTTGTAGGAGACTGTGTTTTTATCCGATGCTATAGGAATACCTAATTCTTCACAAATATCTTGAAATTGTGACATCAAGTTCGCACATTCACAGCAGAGTGGGGAGCCAGCAAAGAAAAAATCATCCAAATAATGATCAACAGTTTTTGAACCTGACCTATTTATAATAAGCCAATTTAAAAAGGTGGCTACTTTTTCCCAAGCAAGGCAAGATATTTTTAGACCCATCGGCGCCATTTTGTCAATGAAATATTCGTTGTGTAATTTGATACCGAGCAAATCGAACTCCCCTGGAAAGCATGGCAATAATCTAAATGCAGACTTAATATCGGTGGTACCGATCAAACAGCCTTTACCAAGGGTTTTTATGATGTTAACGGCATTATCAAAGCTTGAATACCTGACAGAGGCATAAATATCATCAATATGCTCATTAACGCTCAAACCAGGAGGATATGAAAGGTGTGTGATTAACCTATAACCCCCCCCCCCATTTTCTTTGGAACCAAACCAATTGGAGAGCAGCGCATAAATGAAATTGGCTTAGTGGAAAATGGACCTGCAATTCTGCCAAGTTTGACTTCCTGCATGATTTTTTCTTCAGCTAGGCCAGGGTTATCCTGCACTGATTTAAGGTTATGACATTCAAGAGGTATTCTTGGACCTTCAAAATTTAATTTAAAACCAAACTGAAAACCATCAGACAAAAATGCAGCATCAGCCTTCTTAGGGTATTCCAAAAGCAACTCTTGCAACCTGGTCACCTTAATTGGGGTACGCCCGAGGGCCCACAAATCTGGCTTTGGTCCGAAAAATAGGTCTTTGGGATATATACCCTGGTGACCTTGTAGCCTGTGTTCTATTCATGCGTTGACGGGGCGTGTACATTGAAGATGTTGCAGCTGGTTGAAAAGGTCTTGACATCGAGCTAGGCCGATTGAACCCAAATCCTAGTGTCTGAAAAGAGGTCGATTGACCTGCATTGTAACGGCGGCTGTTACTCGATTGTTTAGACTCCAAATACAGATTGCATGTACATGCTGGATGTGTCACTCTGCATTTCATGCATGTATGAGCATAAGCACAGTTAGGCCTAGAACACACCCCTTTGAAATTATATTCATAGCAAGGTGCTGCATATTGTGTGACAGCTGATAAGTCTCCAAATAAACCACATGACAACCAAAGATGGCCATCAATAGTAGCCCAATTTTTACTAGGATCTTTTGACATTCTCAGACGAAATTGTGTGCCATATTCAAGCCACTTATGTATTGGATTATTCATAGCAGCCCCTCTTATAATTTTCATATATTTAAGTAATTCAACAACTTTATCTCCGTGTTTAAGAGAGAAGACTATGATGAGATATATAAATGCATCTGTCCAATTTTGGATTGAATTGATAGGCCTTTTGATTTTTGTGCCAGACTGCTATATGGTCAATTGATTGTCCACCACTGTTAATGTACTGGATGTATTTGTGGCAGATTGACAGAAATTCGGCAGAAGTAATAATGCCATATCAATGTATTCCCCATTCCATATTTTATTCTTTATACCATCATTTACGAATATGTCTTGCTCTGCATATGTGGGAATGGGAATAGGGTCTTGGTAATGCTCACCTCGCAGTTGCTCAATAATTGGAAAGCCCTGCTGTGTCGTGGCTGAGGGTGTGCCAGTAGCCATGGCAGAACTGGTTAAAGCCATGGGCATACCAGTGACTTCAATTGGTGGAGGTACATTGACCTGGTTCACAGAAGAAATCGCTGGTGCTGTTTGGTTCGCAACGTAAACATCTGTGGACTTCGATTGTGTTCTTGATTTCTTTTTTGATGTTGGTGCCTTAGCCTTCTGTGTCTTTCTCTTAGGTGCCATATCTTTGAAGAATTCCGTAAAATTACAAAAAATCAACAAAAACGTTTTAAGTTCTGTGTACAATTGTATGGTTGAAGGACGCGAAAAGACTAATTTGCATATGCGTCAAAACAATGATGACTGGCTATTTATCGTATTGGAACAAGTTACCACTTTTGAAAACAGTTGATAGGAAATGTGATTCTCAATAATAAAAGAATTTAATTCAAATGGAATTAAATTGCATTATTGTCGCCCGCGATAAGCATAGATCCGTGGTGTCTTGTTTGTGGAGCATGGTTCAACTCGGGTGCCATGTGTGTGCAGCTCCTCCTTCAGTTTAAGTGTACCGATAGGTTTGAAACTTGTCATTGCTTACAGATCATGCAGATGCGCAAGTGGTTTATATACAATACTCAGTCCCATTGATTTCAATCACTTTCTTTTAGTTGTGACCAGCGACTGCTACCAATGTCTCGTGATATTGATTGTTGGGATGTACATGGGTTTTAATATAATTCTCAAATTTAGTTTGTCACTTTTCTATGTTTTGCACTTAAACACAAATTTGAGGCTTGGTGCAGACTTTGCTTCCAAAGGATACCCTTTTAAGAACATAATTATTTGCATACTATAAGCATGTGAAAAAAGTTTACCTATACGGTTTATAGCCTACTGATTGTTTGAAACTTTGTATGTACAGTCATGGGACATAAGTATTAGCCTACTTGGGAAATTATTCGCCTACTTGTGACGTCGCCATTTAAATTAGCGTAATTCCAGATTTTTTGACAAAAATTATTGTCGCAAAACTATAGCAGCTACAATCATGGAAAAGGTACCAAATGAAAGCAACTTTATTAACGCAATAAACAATTTTATTGTAGCGTCCTGGTGTCTATTGTTTTCGCATGGTAGTCATTTAAACACAAAAAATAAATTAAAATTTCATTTTTTCGGTGACGTTAATGTCAGCGTAAATGAGAATCGTGATATTTGAAAATGTACGTCCAATTTAAACGCGTTCTCCTTGAGAACCAAAAGCATAATTATTTTAATATTTAATTGTATATTGCTATTTTCTATTTGCTTTTCATCCGTGTTAGTTTTGTAAAAATGCACCCATTAACTTCGTCATAATAATTTTTGCAAAAAATCTGGAAGTGCACTGTTTTAAACGGCGACGCCACAAAGTGGCGAAAAATAATAAAACGTGACTGTAATTTGGCGTCCTGGTACATGCACGCTAAGCATTATGCATTTTGTAATGCTGATTTTGTATCGGGTATATACTCACTACATAAAGAAACGCAACCATCACGCAATTTTGAATAGCTTGCACAATTCCTGAAATTGGAGGGCACATGCTGAATTCTTAGACATTTTGTCACAACGGCGGCATTTTCTTTTTGCACGTACACAAAAAAAAAATCACGCTCCAATTTCTTTTGTTAACACATGTTAAACATCGAGAAAAGATGCTCTGTTATTAATTTGCGTATGCTTTCCGAAAGTGCTTACAATATTCCTAGTAAATTTAAACACACACTGGGCATATAAGGATTGTCAATCATTTTGTCTACAGCAAAAAAGTATATGAAAGAAGTAAGTAATGGTGCAAAGATCAGGAATCGATACAATCAAGTACCACACCTGACTAAAAGAGCCTAAAAAGAATCAAAAATTAAAATGGAATACCGACGCTCGGAATCGAACTTGGGGCGTTTGCGTGAGAGTCAGGTATCGTAGCCTCTACACCATTGCAATTTTTAATGATTTGCTTATAAATATTTCAAATGACATTGCATAATACTGAATTATTTTTTTCATATGTTTTTTTTTTAATTCTCTTTAAGTTCCCAAAGGCCAGTTTGAATTTTTCACAAACACTTCTCATAATACACTTAATCATTCGTTAAAGAAATACTGTAGCATAAATTCGTTCTTTCCCAATGACATCATCACTACGTCATGAGATAAACTTAAATATAGCATTCAGTATCTTGCCACTATCGGGGTATCTATGTGTCTTGATCCACATCTGAATTAAGGGTGAGGTTGGCGCCGTTAAACCGGTTTAAGCCCTCCAGTAAAATATTTTACTGACCGTTCCAAGGCGGTACTTCTTTTGTGGATCTTTTATGTTTTTGTTCTGTCTTGTGTTTGCTATGTTTTGTGCGCGTCTGTTTATATGTGCTTCGTGGTCACCTGCTGGGAAAGGGCTGACCTCTTGGCTCTCGTTTGTGGTGTCTTCTGTGAGTTTGTCACTTTCCCATTGGTATCCTGGGTCAGGTGTGGTACTTGATTGTATCGATTCCTGATCTTTGCAACCTTACTTACTTTGGGAAAATAACTATTTTTTCGATTTTCCTTAACAGCTTGATGTCGTGAGTAATACTTGAAATTAAAATAAAGATTACAACTATTTAAACTTAATATTCAGGACGTCGGTTGTTGTTTTGTTTTTTTTTGTTTTTTTAAATTGTAAAATGCTGAAAACTTCAATGTGAGATCATGTAAAATCGAGCGCGGTGACATATTTTTTTTTCATAAATTGACAGTCCAAACATAAAACAAACTGTATGCAAAGAATTAAAAAGATTTTTACATGGGAAGTAATACCCGCAACTGCCCTTAAATTAGTAGGCCTAAACCATGTAAACCAGATGAGAAAAAAATCTAATCATTAACTGAACTACGTGGACGATTCTCGACCCAATTTTAACTTACGAACATTCAAAAGGGAACATTTAATATCGTACAAAATGTTTGACAGTCTGGTGGCAGAAAACCTCAACATGAAAAACGCTTTTGATCCGGTTTTATAATAAGTTAAACTTCTCTTTTTAACAACGCTTAGGTGTGCTATTTTTGCGCGACGCGACGTTAACTTTAAGACGCATTATCTCGAAATGACGTCGTCCACCCAACTCGTACCTTTTTGCGTGACGGGTCACATGTATTTTGTATAGATTAGAAATGTATAGAGAAAGATATTGTGAAATAAAAATTATAAAAAAAAATCCATGCTAAATGCCCCCCCTAGGGTTGACAACAAATGATCTAATTTTTTCCATCTTTTACCCTATCTCATGGTTGTGCCTCTTGAAATTTGGCTTCAGTTGGCCCAATGGTTTCAGAGAATTTGAACATACACACATGCCTTCAGCATAAAGTAATGCAACTGTATAATAATTTATACGGGAGCGCAGTGGCTCAGTGGTAGAGTGCTTGACTCGAGACCGAGGGGCTGCGGATTCGAGCCTCATCAGCGTCACTGCGTTGTGGTCCTTGAGCAAGACACATTATTCTAGCTTAGTACTGGTGCAACCCAGGAAGACCCGTCCCTGTTTAACTGAAAGATTGTTGATGGAACGTAAAGAATCAAATCAAGTAAATAAACACACTAATAATAGTTTATATGTCCATGTAAAGCATACATTGTTTTCCCCAGCACATCCATGGCACTGCGGGTAGACATTGTATGTCAAATCCCAGCACTTAAGCCCCGCAGTAACTCTGGTCCCAAAGAGGCAGGGCATACAAATGACTGGTGCATAAAGCAGTACAATTGACAAATCAGTGAACAGATTGTCTAAAATTCATGGTTACGCAAAGGATCTATATAAATGATAGTGGTATTTGGTAACACCTGTCTCTGGGCCGATAGCATGTCGAAAGTTTATTTTAGTCTCGACTAAGGCATAACACGGTGTTTGCTAGCCTCCATTTTAAATCTGGTTTGCATAACGAAAGGTGACCTTGAGTTTAACTATCCCCAGTCTAACTATCCGAGGGTAAATTATCCTTGAGGTTTAATTAGTCCAGAAATGTTAGTCTAAGAGTAGGACAAAACAGAGGGTTATTTTCTTTAATGCACCGATTTTTGTCATGACTATTCCAGCCTAACACGTTTTGTATCATATCAAATGGACGAGGCCATTTCCAATTATAGGGATGTGCGGTGATTTTTTATTCAAATAATAATAGATTATTGAGAAAGCAACAAGTAGAGTCCCTGATCAGCCGCCACAATATACGGGGTCTGATCTGGGTCAAAACTGTATGTATACATGCGCATGCGTACATCCGCGCGTGTGTGTATTGGTATATATGTGTGTCTGCGTGTGGGTACATCCGTGCATACATGTATGTGCGTGCTTGTAGCGTGTGTCTGTCCGTTTAGTGTGTGTGTGTGTGTGTGTGTGTGTGTACCTCCGTGACTATTCTAACTTGAAATGTTGGCGTGCATGCGTTCATGCGTTCGCATGTACGCCAATAGACCAACAAAGATGTTAGATTCTAGATGTAATAAGTTAGAGGTTAGAAAAAAGTAACGGACATACGTATATACATACACAGAGACGGACGCACGCACATGCATGCATATATAGAAACACACATACATCTTACATACATATATACAGACAGACAGACAAACGCGCATGAGCGCCTGCGCGCTCGTACGCACGCATCATACGTACATTCATATATGCATACACATACTCACACATACATGTATGAGCCGCGACATGAGAATTCCTACAATGTGATTTGTGCGACCAGCAAAGGCTCAGACCAGCCTGCGCATATGCGCAGTCTTATAAGAGCCTTTGCTAGTCGCTTGAATATTCTATGACTGTTAAGCTACTGACTGAACATCATTTGGAGTTTCTAAGCTTAAAAGGCGGTTGCACAGGCTCGTCTGAGTCTATTCATGTTAAAATGCCACAATGTTGGAAATCACATGTCGCGGCTCGTATGTACATACAGACAGATATACGCATTGGTGCGTTCGCGCGCATACACACGCATGCGCGATCGCATGCACTAGAAAAAAACATCGTATTTAGAAGTAAGAAGTTAGATGTTAGAAAAGTAAAGGACGTTTAATAAAAAGACATGTATGCAGGCATGTACCCAACACAGACATACACTCATACCTATACACACGCGAACGGATGCACGCACGCAAGCGCATGCAAACAGACAGACAGATGCACGGATGCCTGCGCGCATGCCAAATGCATGACTTCATTCATACCTACAGACAGACAGTTGCACGGCGGACTGCCTGTGCACACAGACGCACAAATGCATACGTATGTACGCACGTACATAATACATATATACCTTTTGTTTGTTTGATTTGATTCTTTACGTTCCGGTCAACAGTTTTTCAGTGATGTCGGACGGACGGATCTTTCTGGGTTGAACCAGTACAAATCAACGATTAATGGGTTTAGCTCAAGGACACAACACAGTGACGCATGTGAGGCTCGAACCCGCGGCCCTTCGGTCTCGAGTCAAGCACTCTACCACTGAGCCACTGCGCTCCACATACATACATACTTACATACATACATACATACATACATACATACATACATACATACATACATACATACATACATACATACATACATACATACATACATACATACATACATACATACATACATACATGAGCCACTCCCCCAGGGAGGGTCTATGCTTCTTTTCTCCCTAAAATTATGCATTGATCGCCCCAAATTCATGAAATAAATTCCCTAGCTCCCTGAAAGTATTTCGCCTATGCTCCCCAAATAAAATCCCTAA